>OX387267.1:2507500-3757500 GCA_947562075.1 Orthosia gracilis | reverse complement strand
AATATCTGAGTAAAAATTACATCCCTCAAAGTCAGTAAAATAAATATGACTCATATTTATTTTACTGACTTTGATGTGTGTTTAATAGTGAACTACTAACGGTTCCGTTTTGATAAAGAACTTGATGAAAAAATACTATAAAAAATAAAAAAACGATTTTAATTTAATCATCGTGATTCGATTCGTCAAATTCAGTATCAGAACCGAAATTTTCTTTGTCAGATGATAATCGCAAACTTTAGATAAATCACTGCTTACCATCAGGTAGGATCGCAGTCAAGCACTAGTTTATATCAATTAAAAAAAAAAGAATTACTTGTTCCAAATAACACATTTTTTTAAATGTATTTAAGTGTTGTCTCGAAATTTTGAGACTGATGTCCCGGAAATAATTTAGTCCTAAGGAAGTCTCCGCTTCTTGTCTCTGTTCTTCGAAGTTTAGGCTAATAGGCACTACCTATTCCTATAACTAGTAATTACGTAAGTGAATTCGGCAAGGCAAAAGGTTTGACCCCAAGAAAGAATATGAACACTCGACCGCTTACATAGACGAAACGAAACTCCACATCGCGTCTTTCATCTCGCATGTAATTGGTCAATAGTTCATACTCTTTAATGGGATCAAATCCTTTTGCCTTGCTAAATTCACTTACGCAATCAAGCTAAGGGTCTCTGTGAGTTTTTGTAGAGGCTGTAGACCTTGGAACACAGGCTTGACATGTACCATGGTATATTGTAGTGTGTTTTGACAGTTAATATTTGATGAATTTTGGGCATTTTTTATTTCAATTTTTTTTAGTACCTTGCAATATATATGTAAGTTCGGGTCAAATCTTGCAACTGAATTTTAAAGCAGTTATCTTCAACCGATTAAGATGAAATTTTGCATACACGTTCGCTTTAGGTGACAATCTATAGCAATAGTATAAAGAGGAAAGATTTTTTCGTTTGTTTGTACCGAATAGGCTCCGAAACTACTAGACCGATTTTAAAAATTCTTTCGCCTTTGGAAAGCTACATTATTCCCGAGTAACATAGGCTATAAATTATTTTCAATAAAATTAGAGATCTTTATGAAAATTACAATAATGTAACCCAGAGTAGCTATAATAATTTTGCGTATAAAAATCATTATTTGGTAGTGGCAAGATTGGTGAGTATGTAGGTGGGTAGGTAGGTAGGATAGGTAGGTAGGGTAGATAGGTAGGTAAATAGCCAGTTGACGGGAGCGAAGCCGCGCGGGTCAGCTAGTGCATAATAAGTTAAAAGGGTCAAAATATTCTATGCCGTTTGCGCCCACTCTTGACATCGCGATCTCGCCTGGTATATTCATATGATGGTATACTAGAAGGTATATTTTTTGTCGTTTGTTAGTCGGTGGAGACATCAAACCGCTTCTACAGCAGTGGCTGGGAGTCGGTGGATGATCAGAGAGTCAGGCGGATGATATTGTTCATGGTGGCACGAGCACAGGCGCCTATCGTGATCACCGCCTTCAACATGCTCGCCTTCGATATGGAGCTGTTCACTTCCGTAAGTCATTGGTACAAGGTTCATAATCGCACATTACGCTCCAGACACTTGCTGGATGTGAGCTAGAGCCTTCAACATGCTTGCCTTCGATATCGAACTGTTTACATTCGTAAGTTCTCCTTTTGACAACTATGCTCGGGTTTGGCTACCAGTCTAAACGGATGCTGAATACCAGTAATTTACATGGTACCACTGTCATGGAAGTCACAACCCATTATCTGGGTACGCAAGACAATACTGGTTGTTTGACTTCGATAAGTGAATTATGTGTTGAAAGTGGAAATACAAATGTTAGACTTGTGTTTTAATATTCTGAGTACTACGACGGGACCGCTATATACAAACTTTTTTTTTTACTTGCAATGTATGTATGTACGTAAGTGTGTTCGGGTCAAATCTTGCAACTGAATTTTAAAGCACCAATAAGATGAAATTTTGCATACACGTTTAGTTTGGATGATAATGCATGGTTAGCTAAGTGAGGTCAATCTAAATCCCATATGGGCGACGGCCCAAGATGGCGGACTAGTTATTTTTTGTGCACTGGCATGATATGGGTATTAAATGAAAGGGTTTGCTGAGAAGAATACGAAAAAAGATTTTTTTATGGATAATTAATTTCCCTTTCCAAACTTTTCGAATTGCCGTTTCATAGGATTTCAAAGTGCACCTGCGTTTCCGCAAAACATTGTACAATCTCCTGACAAAAAATTCATAATTATCGGCCCTGTTCGCTTTTATAATAAAACTATGAATATTTTTGTTTGTTTCAGATCCTGCAATCATCGTACTCAATGTTTACGCTTTTGAGATCTTAAATATTTTCAATGAGATCTTATTTAATGACACATTCGAACACGCGCTTCACACTATTTTGATAAAAATATCCAAAGTAATACTTGAATATCATTATAAACTTGTTTTATCTTAATACAATTAAATTGTTTCTAACGCGTATAAAATTTTGTTTTTTTTGACACCAACACGCAAGTATCCTACTAATATTATAAATGCAAAAGTTTGTGAGGATGGAAGGATGTATGTTTGTTACACTTTCACGCAAAAACTACTAAACGGATTTGGATGAAACTTCACAGTAATATAAGTTATACATCAGAATAACACATAGACTACAATTTAAAATTATTTTTTGTAATTTGGTCATAAAATAACGATAAATATAAAGTAAGCCGGAAAAAAATTCTGCCCTCTGAGAGTTATCTTCGCGTGCGCTACCTAAACCGTTGGAGTTACACAAATATAATGTACCGTAGGATTGTTTGTCTGAATATGTTCTAAATAAAAGTCGTGGACAGCATATATCTACCTTTTATGTGGAAGCCACTATGACCATAAAAATTAGAGATTCTTATGAAAATTGCAATAATGTAACCCAAAGTAGCAAAGTTTTGTCTATAAAATTCATTATTTGGCGTGCGCTGAGAAAACTATTGATGATACATAATAAATATGTACTACATGATTAGGTACGGTAAGGTAGAGTAGAGCAGGTAGAGTAGGTAGGTAGGGTAGGGTAGGGTAGGGTAGGGTAGGGTAGGGTAGGGTAGAGTAGAGTAGGTAGGGTAGGGTAGTTAGGTTATGGTAGGTACAGTAGGGTAGGTGGGTAGAGTATGTATGGTAGGTAGGGTATGTAGGCAGGTAGGTAGCCAATTGACGGGAGCGAAGCCCCGGGGTCATCTAGTCTTGCATAAAGTGATATTTCTGAATATCCATCTTGTTGTGTTCAAATATTTTTAATTAAAGTATCTTTTCTGCAAGTATCCTACCTGCAAGACAGCCTAAATTACAGATAATATAATACTAGCATACAGATACCTCATCCCATACAAAGAAACCGTGCCGACGTAACTAGCGTTTTTCATCTGATTGTTCCGATATTTTTTTGTAAATCGATCGCGTTCGCTTCCGTTCTACGGCGATAGATAGATCACCATCTATATCCGTGGAACGGAACCGAACGCGATTGATGAACAAAAAATAATCAGTATAATCAGTACAGTACGTCGGCACGGTTTCTTTGTATGGGATGAGACACCACTGGCCTAAATAAAACTTATATCACTATAACTTACCGCAGCGTTAGTATGGTAGAAGAAGTCATGTAGTATATCGAAGATGGATGTCTCAGACAGGATCAGTTTCTGCAAGTTCTCGGGATGGAAGTCATGTCCGTACATGTCCACTGCCGATAGGAAGATGGACTCCATCTGGTTGTGACGGAGCTCGTAAGCTGGTTGGTGGGCTGCAATGAGGACCTGGACAGAAGATGGTGATTTAGTACTTGCTGCCATATACATTTCGAGCCAAAGCTGACAAATCAATACATTTCAGACTTAATTTTCACTGTCAAAAACACACATTAAAGGTTTCTTTGTCAAATCAATACATTTCGGGCCAAAGCTGACAAATCAATACATTTCAGACCAAAATATTCGCTGTCAAATCCACACACTAAAGGTTTCTTTGTCAAATCAATACATTTCGGGTCAAAGCTGTCAAATCAATACATTTCAGACCAAAATATTCGCTGTCAAATACACACATTAAAGGATTCTTTGTCAAATCAATACACTTAGGGCCAAAGCTGACAAATCAATACATATCAGACTAAAATATTCACAGTCAAATCCACACATTAAAGGTTTCTTTCTCAAATCAATACAATTCGGGCCAAAGTATTACCTTTGAAATCAAAAAAAATCAGGCCCAGGTATTTGCTGTCAAATCAATAAATTTCGGGCCTAAGTACTTGCTGCAACTGGATACATTTGAACCTAAAGTATTTACTGTCAAATTACTAAATTATAGGCCAAAGAGTTTGCCGTCAAATTAATATATATTGGACCAAAGTGTTTGCTGTCGAAACAAAACATTACAGGACAAAGTAATTGCTGTCAACTTATTGCCGGCCCAAGTATTGCCTGTCAAATCAATACATTTCTGGCCAACGGATTTCTGTCAAATCATAACGCTGTAGGACAAATTAATAGCTGTCAACTCAATACATTTCCAACCTAAATATTTCCTGTCAAATCAATTCATTTCGGGCCAAAGTGTTTGTCTTCAACTTAATACTTTAAAGGGCAAATAATCTGCTGTCAAATCAATACATTTGGGCCCAAAGTACTTGCTGTCAAATCAATACATTTCGGGATAAAGTACGTTAATGAGGGAAGAAGTATAGTTACCTGTCTCGCTCTCAAAGCTACTCGGCTATGCTCGGCTCGGTGTAACGAAGTGAGTTCGTTGAGCGTAGTCGCTAGCTCGTCGGTGAGGCCAGGCTCATTGGACCAGAGGTGGTCGATGAGAAGTGTTACCTGTAAAAATATAAAATGGGTTAAGAAATGAAATAATACACACAAATCTTGAATCTCAAATGAGATGGGAAAGTTGTTCTACCGAGCACCAACTTGCATGATATAATTTTCATATTTTCTAAATAAACGCAAAACAATACATTCAAAACTATTATACAATCAAAGCTATTGTATAACGCAAAGCAATACAATCAAAACTATTTATCACTGGAACATAACATCACGCCTGTATTCACCGAAGGGTTAGACAGAGATACACATATAGTACCCCCACATTTCACCAGTAATGTTTGAGTCCCATGTAAAGGGGGCGAGTTTATTGCCATCAACCGGCCACAAATAAAGACTTCGGGCTGCTACCAAGAAATCTATACTAATACTAGCTGACCCGCCAAACTTTGTTTTGCCATAAAAACACCAAATATTCATCTACCCTACCCTACCTAACCCTAACTATCCTATCCTACCCTACCCTACCAATCCTACCCTACCCTACCTAACCCTAGCTACCCTACCTTGCCTTCCCTACCCTAAGTATCTATACTAATATTATAAATAGGTAAAGTTTGTGAGGTTGTACGGGGTATTCACATAGCGTACGCGAATTCAGAATTCGCGCACGCACGAATCTGGGTCCAGTGGACCACTCAGCGACGGGTCCGCTGTTGCGAGCCCCGGTGCTGCACCCGCAGGCAGGGAACTAAGTTCCGTGACCGCTCGCCTCGCCCCCTTACGGGGACAAGCGACTTCCACGACGTTGTTGTACGGGGTAATATCTGGTTTGTGAGGTTGTAGGGGGTAATAACTTTGGTCAAGTAAGCATGAAGTAAGCTGTCATTATATATGATGCTAAGTATTGACAGACAGCCAGTCTATTTATACAAATATTATAAAGAAGAAAGTTTTTTTGTTTGTTTGTTACCGAATAGGTTCCGAAACTAATGAACCGATTTTGCACATTCTTTCACCAGTAGAAAGCTACATTATGCCTGAGTGACATAGGCTATAATTTAAAAAAAAAACAACAAGGTTACACAAAAAAGCAAAATTTTGCGTCTTTGGCGTGCGCTAAGAAAACTATTGAGGATACATAAAAAGTTTGTACTACATGATTAAAGTTACTCATTATTACCTACAAATAAGCCTGCGAGAGAATATATCTAACTATCATAGTTAAGTCCCAATAGCAGCTTTTATGTTCTAAATTTTAATTAGATCGCCGGTAGAAACAAAAGTTGGTTACGTTCGTATGTAGTATTAATTCTTACTAAAATAAATAGTTTAACAAATTGGTAGGTAAAGATGGTAGGTAGGGTAGGGTGGGTAGGTGGGTAGGGTAAAGTAGGTAGGGTAGGGTAGGTAGGGTAGTTAGGGTAGATAGGGTAGATAGAGTAGATAGGGTAGGTACGGTAGGTAAGGTGGGTTGGTAGCCAGTTGACGGAAGCGAAGCAGCGGCGGTCAGCTAGTAAATAAATAAACCTCATGCTCACCAGTTGCGCTTGTGAATGTAATCTTTGGTGCCACATAAGAACAGAGACCAGACGTCACACAAGATCCATCGTCGCGCAAGCAGAGTTTTCGGCGCGATTTGAACCGAATCACAAACAACATTCCGACTTGAACCGAGTGGAAGTTGCCCGGTCCAGACAAAACACCTTTTTCAATGGAGGTTTGCGGGACTTTTGATTTTCCACTAGACCAACAAGGCAGTAATGAATGTAATAGACTTACCAACAAATTCTTCTTGGCCACTTGGTTGTGCGAGAATATAATGTTGGACACTTGCTGCATGTCATCCTTGTAGCGGTCGCGCAGAGCCACCACGCATTTGTCATATGAACCTGTATAGATAATACAATAATTATCAAAATAAAAGATTACTTAAAAAATGCGTTAATAGAATAATTACAAATACATCAAGCGGGTTCTTCATTTTTAATTTGTTGTATGAATAATTCCAATTAAATGGTTTCCGATCAGAATAAGTCTTACGATGGTAATGAAATCTAGCGGCTACAAGAAGAACTATGTAGAAAGACTGTTGAAAACAAGTTGTAGATGGCGCTACATGAGTGACATCATAGATTCCTAAATCACGCTGCGTTTTTCGGCTTTTCGAGCTTGTAGTTTACAATCTCACAGATTCAAAAGGTCTATTGTTTGATTTTGATTAGAACATAACAATATACCACAATTTTACTAAGTCTTTCAATACATATATATTATTTAATGTACAAAAACAACACACATACAAATACAAAAGGACAACTTATGGACAAAGGCGAGCTTAACCCATAAACAATATTGATTGAAATAACACATAGGCCTTTTGGTGAAGTCAAATGTTGCGAATTGGCTCTTAAAAGAGAAGAGGTGTCTCAGTGGACTTGGCCGCGACTTACAGTTGTAGGTCGTTGGTTCGAACGCAGGCAAGCGCAGGATTAGTCAACTGCGAGTGACGTGAAGAAGATTAAGGATTTTCTTAAGGAAAATCCTTAATCTTCTTCTCTTGGTTACACTAGTCGATCATTTTTTACGATTACTCCACTGTTTGACGATGTACGTTCAAAATAAAAAATGATATCAATTTGTCTCATCATTATCTAACCCTGTATGAAAACAAAAAAGTAAAAAAAAATACAATATTTGAAAGTTAGGAGCGTCGAAAGTTCTATATTTCAACACTAATTTTAACACATCTTTGGGCGGAAATAAATACCATAAAAAGAAGTAAAATTGCAAAACGGCCTCCATACAGCGATAGATTAGTAACTCAACAATGCAAATAATTTTATTTTGAAAATATACAATTTGTGGTTTTTTCATGATATCTACCTCCAGTTTCCCAGCTCAAAATTATCGCAGAATTAATGTGACAAATTGTCAAGCACGCTAGACTCCCAAAGGTCTGTTTATAAAATTTCGCGCTCTCGTTTTCGTCCTAAATCCATTTCGATAAAAATTTGCAAAAGTGCTAATTCGAACGCGAACTAGCTTATTACTGCTCATTACAGCATCTCTTTCGCACGTGTCGTCGGATGAGATAGCATGCATTTTAACCTCGCGCACAAAATAGTTCGTGCCGTCGACTAGGGGAACCTTAAGGATGAATATGTCTTTAGAAGTCTATAATTATATGACTAACTCACCTAGTTGGAAGTGACTTTCCACTTGATAGTACTGCTTCAGTAGATCGTGTACTGCTGCCTTCATTCTGCCTCGAATACCATTCCTGAAAAATATATGTGTCATTAAAATAAGTTCAAAAAGCTGTACTTTTATGAACGTAGCAAAGTATTAATACCAAATATTGATAAACAAAATGTCCAAGACTTTTTGGTTATCTCACAATTATTTTCTTCTATGAAAATTGTTGAGTAATATTTAATTTGCTAAATAATAGTAGTTTATACAATGGTCATATAATAGGGGTTATTAAAACACGAGCGTGGGTTTAGCACACGAGGCGAAGCCGAATGTGATGATAATAATAACACGCGAGTGTTTTAATACCTAATTATATGCCGTTGCATACACTATTTTATCTTCACTCATACAGTTGAAATGAAAAAAAAAGTGAATACAGAAAAAATATGTGGTATGGCGGGCAATCTAGATTCTCATTGCGCATGAATGCGCAGCGCGCGCCTCCATAGACAATGCCACTACTTTTCTAGGTAAGTCAATGAGCGCCAATAAATTAAAAAGTAAAAGTGTGCTATAAAAATTAAAAAGTTATTTTCTGATGCAGTTGTTTGAAAATCGAAGGAAAAAGTCGCACTGTAACACAACTGTCGTTGTGAGTGTAGATAAAATACTTATAAGCTTCAGTAAACCAAAATGAAAGATTTTTTTTTTAATTTCTTCTTCAGTCACAAAGTTATATGAGGCTTTCAAGATGATTAGAAATAAAAGTTAACAGTTTCACAGTCTCACACATATGGCATATGTGATTGTTTTAACTATTGTTTTTGCAATGTGGACAGTGAACTTGTTAAATATAGACTGACGTCATAGTCTAGTGTGCCCATACACTCTTGACTATGACGACACTTAAAATCACGGTGTCCCAGCGCTAAGAAAGAAAATTTGGTTCAAATAAATCACACACTCACTAGATAGCGCGATTTGTTATTTAATTATAATAACATTTTCTGGAATTGAACATATTTTTTTTATGTTCTTGTTTAATCAACTCTCCTAAGAAAAAAGATATGGAATATTGGTCTCTTAATTCACATTTCAAAGATTATTTGAACGGATCATTTAAAATTCATGTCAATAGATGGCGCGGTTTTAAATGTCTGAGGCATTCCACTCGATTGTTTAAATTTGTAGTGTAACACATTTTGGTGCAATGAAACTGTAAAATCGTGCAAAAAAATACTATAAAACAAATCTTCACTGTATTTAAAGAAAAAAATATTCACGAACCGAGTAAACCCTTTCACTTGCAAGTCTCTGCTAACAATATCTATCTATCGCCATGGAACGGAACCGAACGCGATCGGTGTACAAAAAATAATCAGATAATCAGACGACATATTTGTTTAAAATCGTTAAATGTGGTTGTTATCACTACTACATTCTATCTTAGTAACTTACCGATAAACAGGTTTAAAAATAAAAAAATAAACCGTACATATTCCCAATTCGTACTAATCGATGCAAGAGAAGAGGTAACTCACCTATATCTTTGCACTAAAACGACGAGTGCTTGAGTACTCATGAAGAACACATCTCTGTCGGCCCTCTTCGCTAGTGAGGCTGCATGGCTGTAACAAACAAAATTATTCACAAAAAATATTTTTTAAACAAGCTTTTTTCATATTCTTCTCAACAAACCGATATCATGGCAGTGCACGAAAAAGAACTAGTCCGCCATCGTGGGCCATCTGCCATATTGGATTTAGTATGACGTCTCTTAGCTAACCATACATTGTCATCCAAACTAAACGTGTATGCAAAATTTCATCTTAAGCTGTGAAGGATAACTGCTTTGAAATTCAGTTGCAAGATTTGACCTGAACACACTTACATACAAACATATAATTGCAAGTTAAATAAAAAGCTTTTAAAAAAATGAATCTCTGTTTCCCTTGGTCACGCCTTAACTTAGGAACGACATTACCGATTTCATTCATTTTTTCTTTTAAAGTTTTCTAATTATTTGTAGGTTTTTGCGGAAAGAAAAAATAAAAGTGGTAGGTAGGGTAGGTACGATAGGATAGGGTAGGATAGGCAGCTGACGGGAGCGAAGCCACAGGCACAGCTAGTCTCTTTTAAAAGAGGAAACGTTTGTTTCTTGGGGTAACGTCTGCAAAACTGCTGAAAGAAGTTTTAGTAATAATTGGGCCATTGTAACTGAGCTGTAGAATTCCAAATAAGTTTGGAGGTATGCGGAACAGGGTGGAAAGTACCGCAACCTCCATTGAATAGGGAGGATCCTGCGAACATAAGGGTGTTGTGTCAGGTGGACAACTGCCCGTTGGTTGTTGTCGAACTGTTTTTTATGTCCAAATCGCGCCGACGACACTGCTTACGCGATGCAGGCTTTTGTGACGTCAGGTCATTAGTTCGTTTGTGGCGGGATTGTTGTCGCTACATTTGAAATCATTATAGTCATGTTGTAAATCTATTCTTCTAAGTGTCGTTGGCACAGTCGATCAAATAGGCATCGTAGTCATGTTGTACACCTATTCTTCTTTGTTTCATTGGCACAGTCGATCAAATACGCATCGTAGTCGTGTTGTAAACCTATTCTTCTTAGTGTCGTTGGCACAGTCGACCAAATATGCATCGTAGTCGTGTTGTAAACCTATTCTTCCTAGTGTCGTTGGCACAGTCGATCAAATACGCATCGTAGTCGTGTTGTAAACCTATTCTTCTTAGTGTCGTTGGCACAGTCGACCAAATATGCATCGTAGTCGTGTTGTAAACCTATTCTTCCTAGTGTCGTTGGCACAGTCGATCAAATATGCATCGTAGTCGTGTTGTAAACCTATTCTTCCTAATGTCGTTTGCACAGTCGATCAAATATGCATCGTAGTCGTGTTGTAAACCTATTCTTCTTAGTGTCGTTGGCACAGTCGACCAAATATGCATCGTATTCGTGTTGTAAACCTATTCTTCTTAGTGTCGTTGGCACAGTCGACCAAATATGCATCGTAGTCGTGTTGTAAACCTATTCTTCTTAGTGTCGTTGGCAAAGTCGACCAAATATGCATCGTAGTCGTGTTGTAAACCTATTCTTCTTATTGTCGTTGGCACAGTCGACCAAATATGCATCGTAGTCGTGTTGTAAACCTATTCTTCTTAGTGTCGTTGGCACAGTCGACCAAATATGCATCGTAGTCGTGTTGTAAACCTATTCTTCTTAGTGTCGTTGGCAAAGTCGACCAAATATGCATCGTAGTCGTGTTGTAAACCTATTCTTCTTATTGTCGTTGGCACAGTCGACCAAATATGCATCGTAGTCGTGTTGTAAACCTATTCTTCTTAGTGTCGTTGGCACAGTCGACCAAATATGCATCGTAGTCGTGTTGTAAACCTATTCTTCTTAGTGTCGTTGGCACAGTCGACCAAATATGCATCGTAGTCGTGTTGTAAACCTATTCTTCTTAATGTTGTTGGCACAGTCGACCAAATATGCATCGTATTCGTGTTGTAAACCTATTTTTCTTAGTGTCGTTGGCACAGTCGACCAAATATGCATCGTAGTCCTGTTGTTAACCTATTCTTCTTAGTGTCGTTGGCACAGTCGACCAAATATGCATCGTAGTCGTGTTGTTAACCTATTCTTCCTAGTTTCGTTGGCACAGTCGACCAAATATGCATCGTAGTCGTGTTTTAAACCTATTCTTCCTAGTGTCGTTGGCACAGTCGATCAAATATGCATCGTAGTCGTGTTGTAAACCTATTCTTCCTAGTGTCGTTGGCACAGTCGATCAAATAAGCATCGTAGTCGTGTTGTAAACATATTCTTCTTAGTGTCGTTGGCACAGTCGATCAAATATGTACGCAATTAAAAATGGAAGATGCGACTTTACTATTAAACAGAAAATGGAGACCAATATACTTACTGATCAATAACGCTGGCAATCTGTTGGCTAGGGAACTGTGCGAGCACACTGGTGATGTTCCTCTCGTACAGAGCCATCAATTTTCGAACCTTCTTCTCTACAGCTATTGGAATACGGCCGGATGTTGATGATAGTACCTGGAAAGGATAAAAGTGATATTTAATTTTTTTACTTGGATTAAATGAATTTGGCTTCCTATACTGAATCTCACAACAGTAACCTTCCTGGTGGCTTCTATATCACACCGACACAGATAATATAATATTAGCAATCAGATACCTCATCCCATACAAAGAAACCGTGCCGACATTCCTAGCGTTTTTCGTCTGATTAAGATGATTATTTTTCTAAGAACATCTATCGCGTTCGGATCCGTTCTACGGATATAGATGGTATTAGCAGAGAATTGCAAGTAAAAAATAATAAAAAATCGGGTGGACGCCTCAGAAATTTAAAACCGCGCCGTCTATTGGAATCAATTTTAAATGATCCGTTCAAATGATCTTTGAAATGTGAATTAAGAGCCCAATATTCCTTAATTTTGTGCATAAGAGACATAATTAAACAGGAATATTTTTTATAACCGTCTATAAAATCTTAATATTTCACAAAACAAATCGAAGCTTATGACGCCATCTAGTGCAATTTATTTGAACCAAATTTTCTTTCTTCGCGTTGGGTGCCTGTGACACTGACATATAATTTTTACAAAGCGAAAATTTTATAAAAAATCGGCGTTTTTGAATCCCGGGCATCCTACGTCACGATCTTAATGATTTGAGAGACGGTATTAACCAATCAAATCAATTCCTCTGGACAATTTTGTGAATATGAAATCTAGCTATTCCGATCCCTGATCTCAATTGTTTGACGCACTGGTTACACCTTGCTAAATGTCTAATCCATAAAACAAATGATCCTCAAGAAACAATTGCAACACATTCAAGTGATAGTTAAAAGTATTCCTTACCTCCTGCAGCTCCAACAGCGGTAACGATGGGTCTCGGAGACTCTGCATGAACTTCTCAACCACCTCGCGTAGACGAGGGGTGTTGTAGGGCTCCGGAAGGCAATATCCTGGAGGAAGGATATAATGTAACTCAAGTCTATTCATATCTTTGTAGAAGCAAGTTAATATTATTGCCACTTAAACGAATCAACTCTATGTATAGTACTCACAGCTATAGTTGTAAATGAACGTTTTAAACCAAATACCGTGGTTTAAAACCATTTTTATTTAAATCGTTTGAAGCCACGACCACGTGGGCCATGCATTGTTTACGTATTGCTTAAAAATTAAGTTTAAAAGGCTAATTGAAATCATTTATAATTTTTATTAATTTAAGTGAAGTAATATATCATACTTATACTACTTTTTAAGATTAGACAGACTGAAAACAACCATCATATGCGTATTTATTAAAATATAACGGCAACGGCGCATTTTTATTTTGCACTTTGCTACCAAAATCGCAACGGGCCCGCAGGCGTGGTCCTATGTTTGCATTGTTATTGTTATAATGTCCTACATCAGGAAGTAGGTGTGGTCTAGATCACTTCGTGTGAAGCCTCAGAGCATTCTATTAAAAAAGAACATCTTAAACCCTTAACAAACTGCTAAGTGTGGTTAAATCGTTTTGTACCGAAAAAAAGGTTTATAACCAATGATTTTGCAGATATAGTCACAGCGGATCTTTGTATCTCTGAAGTTGGCTGGAAGGCCCTGCGCAGTAGCTATTTTTGTGTCAATGTTGAAGGTGAAGATAGCATTGTATAAATTCGGGACCAATTCCGGTACACCCTTTCAAACAAAAAAAAAATACATAAAGTCGAACATTTGCCTTTCCTCCTTTTTGGAAAATCTGTTAAATTAGGTTATTGTGGTCCATGATGGGCCATTTCAATTTCAATCTTATTTTTCTTTCATACCTTGTAGCGTATTCTCGAGCACAGCCCTCAGCTTCAAGTGCGAATGGTTTAACTTCTCCGAAAGGTTCGGGTTCTCTTCGATGGGGAATTGTCCCTTGTATGGTGTGGCTGTTGTCACCAATGTCGGGTCGTCAAGTTCTAGAAGGGAGAAGAAGAAGGTATTATTACAAAGTTTGGGAGATAGAAAATGAATGAAAATAGTTCTCGCCGTCAGATATGTGAAAATAATGAATTTTTAATTGCTCTAAAATCAGAGAAAAAGAAAGAAAAAAATGTGTCTATTTTGTCACAGAAAACGACATGTTTATATATAAATTCAGACGAATAAGGTATATAAAAAGCAATTATTTATTTTTAAAAACTGGCCAAGTGCGAGTTGGACTCGCATACGAAAGGTTCCGTACCATTATCACAAAAAACGGCAAAAAAAAAATCACGTTTGTTGTTTGGGAGCCCACTTAAACATTTATTTTATTCTTTTTTTAGTATTTGTTGTTATAGCGGCAACAGAAATACATCATCTGTGAAAATTTGAACTACCTAGCTATCATGGTTCAGCCTGGTGACAAACAGATAGACAGACTTAGAGTGGAGTCTTAGTAATAGGGACCCGTTTTTACCCTTTGGATACGGAACCCTAAAAATGATCCATTACTTGAGCAGCTGCGGCATTGACTTTGTAAGTTAGACTTTTTGTCTTACTCACCAGCCAATCCAGGGGTAGGAAGTAGCATGAGACAAATAGTGACACACCTAAATGATTCTCATCTTTGGCACTAGATGTCGCTACTGAATTCGTAATTTTAAGAAAGATGTAATTTTTATTGTTACAACTTGCGTTCGTGACTTTGTGAATTTAAAATGATCACAACTCTTAAAACGGTGAAGGGAAACAGGAAACCGACATATGACTGTCCAGTCCTTTTCGCCATTCCTTATTCCTAGTAGTGGGAACATTTCCGGATGATAGTGCTGATTCAATGTCCCTATTGTTAAAAAAAAAATATGTACCAAAAAGATCCAAAGCAAAAAGTCTGCGAACTTACCAAGCGTGCCAATCATAGCACCCATATCCAAAACGGCTCCGGAACGTAAGATCCAGGTCACCTTACCGGACTCAGGCGCTGCGAGTGTCATCACCATCTTCATTACCTGTTCAGAAGAAGAATAAAAATTAGTTAATATACTATTCATTAACGGACTCGCTTCGCTCGCTCGGCTCGTGCGTTTGTAGGTAAAGCTCGCTTAACCCGTGAGTAGCTCGCTTCGCTAGCTTGAGTTTTGAGAAGGTTAGCTCTAGACGTTCCGCGACGGCCGTTAGTCAGTAGCTTGCTAAACCAAGATTGAGATGTGGAGGTAAAGCGAGCCTACTCTCAACTAAAGTGACCGCTGTGATCTTATTTTCGAGCCGAGAGAGCGAAGCGAGCCTCAAACTTCTCAAACACTCCGTCTCGTTTGGTGGCCAATCACTATCCACAAGGCCCAGAGTGGCCCATCATGGTTCAACATGGAGCACCAGCGACCATCATGGACCTCCATGGCCCATCGCGACCCACAATGGGCCAAAATAAACCAGCATGGCCCATCATGGACCACTATGACCCAGCCTGGCCTAAACCAAAATAGACCAACATGACCCATGATTTATTAGCTACTAATCACAAACCTCAATCTCAGCATACGGCTGTCCCTTGTCCACATGGCCGCCATCCTCCACAAGCGTATTGATCAGTTTCCCGGCAGAGGGCGCGCGCAACTTGGACGGGTCCTTCTCCTTATCGAACACCACCGTCTGGTTGCCTATGACGATCCTGTACTTGTCCACCTCGTCTCGGAGGTACGTCGTGAACGACGCGCCGTCGATTGAGAGGAGCATTCCTGGGGGAAGAAAAAAAAGAAAAATCGATTTTATTTTTCAATGGTTTTTACACATATTTGACCTAAATGTTTCTAATGGTTAAATCAGCAGGTTTTTTCTGTTGATAAAACTCAATTTGTTTTTTTTTTTTTTTCAAACATTAACCTTTGTCAGCCAGCTCTCAGTTAGCCACAATTTATGGTTTCCCAGGTGAAAATAAGATAGCCAATTGTTTTTTTTATTCTGTGGTCACACACCATGGGAATACCATGATGGTCTATGATGGGCCATGGTGGCCCATAACGCTCCTTGATCACCCAACATGTAACGTGTCATGGGCCAACCCATATTGGGCCATGCTAGACAAAGATGGTCTTTATTATTTGTTTTATTTTTCTTCATACATCTACTCTACGCCATTAGTAAACTTTTGCACCTCCATCTCCTTGAAGCTGCCGTTCATCGCGAGGAAGTAGGAAGTCGGGCCCGACTTGGTAGTTGACACCTTGTATTTTGACACAAATAATGCACCATAGGGAATTATGATGGCTCAATGTCTATTCAAACAATATTGCAGAGAAGCACATGTTGGACAATTGTAGTCCTTGACAGACCATCGTGACCCATTTTGGGACATGCTTGTCCGTGACAGACTATGCTGGTCCATGATGGGTCAAGTTGTTCCACGATGCCCATTTAATTTTTATTTATACTGGTTTGCTGCCATGGAGGTCCTTGAAGGCTTTTACCCAACAGCGGGACCAAATAGACTGGAAAGACAAGTAATACTCACCACTATCGGTAAGCTTGTGCACCTCCATCTCCTTGAAGCTGCCGTTCATCGCGAGAAAGTACGAGGTTGGTCCTGACTTGGTAGCTGACACCTTGTATTTTGAGCCACTGTGGATCAGTTCAACTTCTACGCAGTTTGAGAGGGCGCTGGAACCCTGGATTTGACCCCTGAGGACAAAGATTTGAAGGTTATAAAATATATATTAGCATAAAACATAAGTTTTTACGACCAGTGGTCAGTAATGGATAAAAAAGTCGTCTAGGCAAGCAGTATTTTTGTTAAAATACGACAATGATGAAGCTCGTGGCTAAATAATAACGGACGCAGGGGCAATCTTCAATATTAAGCAACACCTGACAATGGATGGGTGACCATCTTTATCTAGCTAGACTTCTGCGTGCCTCGAAAAGCACATAAAGCTGTTAGGCACGGCTGTCATTTGTAGATCGCCGACAGTCGTTACGGCTAGTCAGAAGCCAGGAAATCTGACATCAGCTTTGCCAAAGGGTATCGTGTTACCCAGTTACTGGGTTGTAGAGGTCAGATATACAGCTCCAATGTCTCTCTGATGGTGGCACATGTATTGGATCATTCAGTTCCCTTCATGATGGTTGAGCTGAGTGGTGCCAATCCATGCGTCATGTTCGTGAACCGGCGCCATCAGTTGTGATTGTTCATAACATAACTACTTCGGCCTGTTTTTAATTACGTACTTATTTTATTTTAGAATTGTTTGTTTTATTCTAGACACTTTTACGTGCACGTCTTTTTACATTGTTCTCACATGTGTATTAATAATGTAACCAAATAATTGTAATTAAAACTGATGGCAAAGAGTGTCCGTGGAGTTTCTTGCACATTCGTCTCCATAGAGAACTACTGACGCTTGCGAATGTGCAACTAGATTCATTTTGTTTGACACTTCAAAAAGTACCTATATATGGGTTAGTTGAATTAAAAATGTTTTGATTTTAACAGTCGCTCCATGCAAAATATTAGTACTCCTCTGCATTCGCTTAAGGGCCTACATCCGCTTTAGTGCCGTAAAACGGTAACTTTCTAAAGCATACTCCTTAGAAACGGCTAGGTTAAAAGATTTAAATATATTTATTATTGTTTCATGTATATTATTTTTTAAACATGGTTTTTTCGTAAAACAAATAGTTATGCTTTAAACAAATAATTAACAACATGATATTTTTCGCAACTTTAGGATATTCCTCCAAAACGACTTGGATGTTTAAAAATATTTTTACACAGAAAAATTGATGGCTGGAATTTCTTCATAACTGACATAGCATATGTAAATCAAATAATATTTTGCAAACAAAACTGTTCAAAAGGAGGTTCAATATTGATATTTTGGCATCGACCGGGCGCACGGCCAGTACTGCGTTTACATTGGGGCGTATATATCGCCTTAAACTCGAAGCCGACTCCGACATAGTTGGAAAAAGGCGAGACAGATTGACGGTAAAATAGTAATGAATACTCTTTACCGTCTCTTTTACTTTTTTTACTTACTTCTCAAGCGCACTCTTGAACTCTTGAAAGTTGGCAGTTATGTAAGCGTCAGCTATGAGGATGGACCCGCAGATCACACCCAACATGATGTCTGGCTTCTCTGATTGCATCTGTAAATAAAATAGGTCTTGTAAAATATAATCGATACCATTTTGTAAATGTTTTTTTTTTAAATAAAACTTCTCCAGTCTCTAGATGGGTTCTAAGTCTACTTCTGCAAATATACTACTAGACGTTCTAGGTCTAGTACGAGTATTCGTCTATTTGGTCTACTCGGTTTACTCCGTCTATTGGTCTACTGCTGCACTATGGCGGTTTACTGTTCAACTTATCTATTGGTCTCCTCAATCTATATATTTAGTCTACTCAGTCTATTGGCCTACTGCCCCATGTATTATTCCGGTAACTTAATCTAAAGGTAAATCGGTCTACTCAGTCTTCTTGGTCTACTGTTCAGTCTACTCACCCTCTCGGCAATAAGAGCGTCCAACCAGGCGGTATCAATATCATTGTTCTGGAACGCACCAGTCTCTAACAAAGTAATCAGGTACTCCACAGTAGTTCTGAAATCACCACGGATGCTCAGCTCTTTGAGAGCTATAACCAGGTTTCTGTGGAAGAAATTTTAATTTCAATAAGGTTTTTCATTCATATCTTACAAAGACTATTGAACAAACAAAGGCTAAAGAATACAAAATAATTATTAACAACACAATAGAGCTCAATGTTGTCCTAGCAATTCCAGTTTTAGTTATGTCTTTCCACCAAATGACATAACTAAAATCAAGGGTCTTCTTATCGAGAAAACTCACTCTCTAGCCTGCTCCCTAGTCTCTCCCCAAGAGAAGCAATGCCCGAACTGCGAGTCAGCGAACTCGTGAAGTCCGCCCGAAGCTGCCACGCTGAAGTAGCCCCACACGTTCTTTGAGGACCGGAAGTTCAGCTCCTGGACCGTACCGGAGGATGGCTTGAAACCTGGAGACAAGGAAGAAAGATATAAATAAGATTAACTTAATATTAGAAATGGGAGTTTGTTTACACACCATTTTGATTAAGAGAAAGATTAGACAATGAAAAAGGATACTTTTACTTTAGTCGCGCAGCAATCGCTAGATAAAATATCCTGACAAACCTGTAAAGCAAGAAATGATAAATATGATGTTAATAACAGTCGATACATCTTATAATAGTGACAATTAACACTCCATGACGGTTGACAGTCATTTCACAGCATTATATTAACGATATCCTCTGGTATCTGAAGATATCCAAGCGTTACATTAAGGGTCGTTTGAGATTTTCATACAGCCCTATGATAGGGTTCTGAGAAGTGGTCCTAGCCGTGAGAAGTCTCAAGTGTACTGGCCAAGGCGCAGAAAGTACCAGACGATTAAAAGTCAAATCGATTACGGACACAATAGGACATCGTCTATATATGCAAATTATTCCTTTGTCTGCAGCATCTATCCTGATGTTTTTTATCATCTACTATCTTCATTTCTTCTTCCTTTACTTCATCAGGGTTCTCGGAAGTGATACTAGTGGCAACAATTCTATGGTCTACCAAAAATGCTCAAAAGCTGCAAGTCGAATTAAGTCAAACGGATGACAGACACAATGAGGACGTCGTCTACATATAAACATTTCTTATTCTGTTGTTACATCAACCTTATTATTTTCTAACATCTACTGTCTTCATTCATCCCTTCTTACCTTCATCAGGGTTCTCCGAAGTGATCCTAGCAGCGATGACGTGTCCCCAGGGTGAGGGTCGCTGCTTGGGCTCGTCGAACTCTATCTGAGAAAGACCCCACGGCGACTCTCCATACAGGAGACGTATGTCTTTCACGTGGTACAACGGCAGACCCATGGCGATCTGTAAAGAGACAAAGATGATTTAACATTTAAAAAACTGTTTACTTAGTCTATTTCGAGAGATAAGCAATAAGCGCCCGGCGCGGGCTCGTATGGGTAACTCTACTGTACCGACGATTAGTCTATCCAGTCTTTAGATCTACTTGGTCTGTTGACCTTGACCTGTTGACCTTGCTCTATTCGGGTTCTCGGTTTATTAGTCTACTCAGTGTCTGCTCGGCCTATTGGTTCTATCGGTCTGATCAGTATTTTTGGTCTGCTCTTTTTAGGGTTCCGTACCCAAGGGGTAAAAACGGGACACTATACTAAGACTCCGCGGTCCGCCTGTCTGTCTGTTTCCAGGCTGTATCTCATGAACCGTGATAGCTGGAATTTTTCACAGATGATGTATAAAATAAAAACAATAAAATAAATATTTAAGTGGGGCTCCCATTCAACAAACGTGATTTTTTTTTTTGCGATAATGCTACGGAACCCTTCGTGCGCGAGTCCGACTCGCACTTGGCCGGTTTTTTACTATTAACCTACTTCATCTATAGTCTACTTGGTCTATTAGTGTACTTAGTCTTTTGAATCACTTCTCCTATTGGTCTCCTTCTTCATGTTCACATCATCGCTGGCTCGTACAGGAACTCTATTGTACTGGTACTGACGGTCTACTGGTATATTGGCCTACTTCATCTATTGGTCTACTCAATCTTGTTGGTCTACTAAGCCTATCAGTTTATTTGGTCCTCTGTTGTTATTAGTCTGTGGTACTTGTTATTTTTGACTTATTGGTATATTAGTCTGCCCAGTCTGATAATCTACTAGGTTTTTCGGTCTACTTAGTCATTGGTTTATTCAGTATTCTCGGTCATTTAGTCTAGTCGGTCTACTATAGTCTACAAACCTGCAGCTGTGCGGCGGGTAGATTGACATCGGCCACCATCTCAGTACAAGGATGTTCCACTTGCAGACGAGGGTTCAGCTCTAAGAAGTAATAAGCGCCTGTCGCCGGCTCATATAGGTACTCGACTGTACCGGCACTGACGTAGCCCACCATTTTTGCTAAGCGCACTGCGG
This sequence comes from Orthosia gracilis, assembly GCA_947562075.1. Taxonomy (NCBI): domain Eukaryota; kingdom Metazoa; phylum Arthropoda; class Insecta; order Lepidoptera; family Noctuidae; genus Orthosia; species Orthosia gracilis. Next base: position 3,736,503 of record OX387267.1, on the reverse strand, counting down.
CCTGGAATAAAACAAAAATATGAATAGTTAAAAAGCTGGGTAAGGTCTTTGTCCAGTATTGGGACACAGGAAGTATTAAAAAAAAATGTAACTAAAAAAATCGCTTTAATAGAAAACCAAACTAAAAAGTAGAAAATATTTTTAATAAATTAAGAATAGTGTGATTAACAAAAATATATATTTTATTGTAAAAAAAGCGTGGGGTGCTTTTTAAGATATTTTCACAATGACTCTACTTTTACCAATATCTGTCAATAAAATATTATAGCAATTGACATCAAGCACCCTGGCTTTTATTAGCCTGGTAACTACGTATCTATGAATCCATGTAATGGAATCTTTAATGTGACTTTCACTCCCTTCAAAACATCATATTAATTTGAAACAAAACACAAATTTAAATTTATTGAAAATTATTTTCTACTTTGGTTTTCTATTACAGCGAGATTTTTAGTTTTTTTTTTTTAATATTACTTATTTTTTACTTTTTAGTTCTATCGCTAATCCTGAAGTTCCTGGTAAGGGTAATGGGACAAATTATTTAAATTATTGTATTGTAATTGGTCCTTGATAAGTGTTCATCCGTTTAGATGCCACATACAGATATACGAATACACATATACAGAAATACACAGGAACACACGTCATGGAAAAAGAGTGGTGTTACAAGTAACACCACTCTTTTTCCATCGAGGGTTAAAAAAGGGCATTTTACCGAAATTTGAAATCACCGGTTAGCATATTTACCCACTGGTACTAACTATGGATTAAAAAACTGGGCCTTAAGGCGTATATGTTACCCAAAGTTAACGCACAGTACTGGCCGTGCGCCCGCTCGGAGACAGAATATGAATATTGATCCTCCTTTTGGTCAATCTATTTCAGTTATGAGGAAATTCTAGCCATCAATTTTTCTGTGTAAACAACAAAGTCGTTTTGGAGGAGTATCCAAAAGTAGCGAATAAATATCGTGTTGTTAATATTTTTTTTAAAGCATAACTATTAGTTACAGGTAAAAACCATGTTACACAAATAATTTACATGAATATTATTATTATTTTTTCAACCCTTTTAACCTCGCCGTTACTAAGGAGTATGCTTTAGAAAGTAACTGTTTTACGGCACTAAAGCGGTGGAAGGCCCTTAACTGTAAGCCTACTGATATATCACGCAGATACATACCTTCTCCATCTCAATGAACACTTCAGGCTTCGCAATAGCCGCGGGGGCTTCTTCAATAATCTTCTGATGACGACGCTGAATGGAACAGTCACGACCGAACAGGGAGATAGCGTTGCCTGAAATAATAAGACGAGGATTAGACCAATAGTCCTAGAAAATGTACATTTGAACAGATTATTGAAGTTTAAAATCAAATAGCAGAAAAAAACACCGACTTCAAAAGCAAAACCCAAAAAAACGTTAATTTAAAAAATCAATAACCTGACTGCTTAAGAAGCGAACCAAAAAGACAAACAAAAGAATATCATGCTGTGCAGTCGGAGGATACATCTGGTTTTGGTCAGCCAGCTTGCGAATATGTGTATCCTCATCCTTTGATTTTTTTAAATAACTTTTTAGTTACCTTTTTTTTGGCATTAGCTACATTTAAACAAATAAGTGTCAAATATTTTTGTTATCACCTCTTAAAACCCTTTATTTTGATACCCCACACGATGGGTTTGGAACAAAAAAAAAATTGCCCCACAATATCATAAAATATTTACTTATTATATTTTCTTTAAGGATAAAATTAATTTCGTACGATCAGAAACAATACCTGTTATTTATAAACTCACCATACTGATCAGCAATGAGCTGGACCTCCAAATGCCGGGCAGATCTGGCCAGCTTCATCACGAATATAGGAGATCCGGGCACTTCAGCTTGCACCTAGAATTAAACATAGAACAATGTGTTTTCTGCCAGAGTTTCTACTCCCAGTATTCAGCTAGGAAACGCCGACCTCATCTTGTATAATAATTATAGACTTGTAAAAGTGTTATTTTTAAACAATTTACAAAATATACATCAAATACTGGAAAATCTTTTAAACCGAAACAACGAAACAGGGGTTCTACTCACTAACTGCGTCAAAAAAGTTAGGGGCCCGTCCGAAAGTACTCCGAAATGATTCAATTTTTCTGAAGGGTGGAAACACATCGGGAGTAGGTTCAACGTACAAGTATCAAATTGTGTTGTAATTAATTTATAGTTCGGGCCCCGAACGAATCAATCATGCCTCCGTATGTGATACGGAGTAGGCAACATCCGTAACGAAGGCTGAAACTACGGACTTCGTGCTTAGGGTGTAGGTAGCCGAAGTGGATGGCCAGAATTAAAATCAATATTATTTTAGTAATAATGAAGAAGAGGAGAGAATAGAATGGGCAATAAGATATTTTATACCATTCCCCCTCTAAAAAGCTTATTTTATTCACTGAAAACAGTGAATAAAAAGCACTTTTAATCACTGAAAACAGTGAATAAAAAGCACTTTTAATCACTGTTTTGGTTTTGGTGTTTGAATTTAGAACACACCAATATATATTTGACCTCAATCTCAATGCAATACAACCTACTTGCACATAAAATACTCGGTACAAACTTCTTGTGCAAAGAATATTCGAATTTCAAACTTCTTCGTCGATTTAATTTTGAGTTTGTTTATATTTAGGATTTTAATAGCGATTTCGATTTTGGTCTAACATGTTTAGTGAATACGTATTTGGATTGTAATTCTAATATTAATTGCATTGATGTTTAATTAATTATAAATATGTAACGTAACTGCGGTGGTTACTGGCCCCTGAAACGTCTAGGATGTTTAGTGAATACTTATTTGGATTGTAATTCTAATAATAATTGCATTGGTGTTTAATTAATTATAATTATGTAACGTAACGGGGATGATCACTGGCCCATGAAACACAGGTGCTGTTACCTAGCTCAGCATCAATTTACAAAAAATGTGAAGCCCTGAGGTTTCTCATTTTTTGTAAATTTGGAAGGCCATTTATTTATTTATTATTATTCCTTGTGCTTTGGGCTTAATTTCTTCTTTTTCTCGTAGTCATGGTATAAAATATAGTATGCAACTCATGAATAAAACGGATTTATATCGAGGGCCATGAATCACTCGCGTCGCTAAGGATTCTAACACTTGAATCACTCGCTATGCTCGTGATTCAATCATCATGAATCACTCCCTACGGTTGTGATTCAGTTATTAGAATCCTTCACTTTTACGTGATTCATCTATGGCCCTCGCTTTAAAACCGTCCTTTATTCACTAGTTGCATAATATACAATTTTTTTTTTTTACTCAAAACATCGGTGAAGTTTCCTCAGTTAATTTAATATTACTTTGGTGAACAGCAAGTGTACTGACCTGTCTGAACGCGCTGTTGAATTCGTCAGGATTATCCACCTTCCTGATACCTTTACCACCACCACCTTCTGAAGCCTTGATCATCACCGGGAACCCTGGAAAAGGTAAAAAAAACTGTAATGTCAAAAACACATTATGGTGAAATTTAAATTCATGTTCCTTTACATCTGATCAAGCGCTTCACACGAATATGAACTGTAACTTGGTACAAAAAAAGATAAAATTAATATGAGATGGTTACCGGTATTTGGCTACCAGTGTGTGTTGCCAGTGATGACCTATGGCTCTGAGACGTGGTCGCTCACAATGGGCTTCATCAGAAAGCTTACAGTCACCCAAAGGGCAATGGAGAGAGCCATGCTCGGAGTGTCCTTGCGTGATCGAATCTGACGTCTTAAAGTTGGCTATGATTGGATCTAACTAATTTCAAATAAGACCACAACCGTATTTGTGGTCTTATTTTTCAGCCCGTTTTTGAAGCGCTTACCGGGCATCTAGAGTATTGTTGATCGAAGTCACGAACCGTCTAATCTTTGTACGCCTTAAGTACTGCATTTTAATATAATGCATTTTATTTTACTTTTTTTTCGAGAATGTATAGACTGAAGGCTAATAGTCCAGGTAAAACATCAGAAACTTACCAATTTTCTGTGCAGCTTGCAGCCCCTGCTCGGGCGTAGTGACGCAGCCTTTAGCGAACAGTTCGGAAGATATTTTGATCTTCTTGCTGTTGTACTCGGCTTTTAGACCTGTAAACCAAATTAAAAATTTTAAGTGCCTAACATCACACCAATAGCATAGAATCTTTATGGGACCTAAAGTGTTTAGTGTCCCTAAAATATTGTTTATAGTATTTTGGAGGCCCTTGACGTTTTTCAGGTTTTTTTAAGTCTCCTAGATTAGTAGTCTTGTAAGTCTCCCAGAGATAATCTAGATCTTTTAAGAACCCGTTAGCAGGAATTCCCCAAGTGGTCGATATCGGATTCCCTATCACGGCCCTGGCACAAGCAACTGAAGGAACACGGGTGGGTTTTGTCAGTAAAAGTCTGACACGCCCTCCCGCCTCACTCAGAGCGAGAGAAGTCATTGGATGATTTGCCACCAAAAAAAAATCGACATAAACGGTTACAGATTTAGGGGTTTTCGAGGTCTAAAAATCGAACCCTATTAATCTTATTTGAAACTTTCAAGATCCTTACTAATGTTATAAATGTGAATGTAAGTTTGTTTGTTACGCTTTCACGCAAAAACTACCGAACCGATTATCATGAAACTTTGTACAAATATTTTTGGAGGTATTAGAAGTAACATAGAATACTTTTTATTAAAAAAAAAAATGGTTTGTCACGAAACTTTATGTGGCAGACCAAATTCCACGCGAGCGAAGCCGCGGGCAAAAGCTAGTACTATATAAATTGTGTTACAAATACCAAATTGTTATAAGAATGACTAATATTTTAGCAGGAAGTAACATTGTTTTACTTTAAAAAAAAAACTCAACGAGTCGAGTGTGCACAAGTTCATACAAGATTGAAAAGCTCGGCAAGTCAATAAGCGGCTTTTCAAAGTAATTTGGGGTATCAGTTCATTTGAAAAGGGGTCTGCCCAAAATAGTTTGGGAATCCCTGCGTTAGAGTTTCCTAGTTTTTCTACTCGATTTGAAATAACATTTGACATGTTTCCAAATCTTTTAACCGTCCGTTCAACCGATTTTGAGTTCTATCCCGTAAACATAAGAATGACATAAAAAGCATAAACCTGTTACCAAAACCAACTGTCTACTACAGCTACCATTTGTCGTATCACCAACGCAATAGAAGTCAAAATCGATTGAACGGGCTGTAAAATGGGCTAATTTAAACGTCTAATTTTATCGCAAATGGAGTTTAGAATTTCGAAAATACTCTTACAGTTCCCTAGCTTTACCTAGAGCCCTTTAAATTCCCCCTAGATCTGTTAAGAGTCTCTTAGAGCTCCTGCGATCATCTTAGAGCAGCAGAGAGACCTCTCGGTTATCTTAGTCTTTTGAAGTCCCCTAGATCTCTTAAGAGTTTCTTAGAGCTTCCTAAATTTTCTTAGAATAAGATAAGATAAGATATTTATTTTGCAAATATGAGTACAAAAAAATAAAACATGGTGACATAGACAATACAATTAGGAACAGCCATATTTAACCAGAAGGTATGCAAAAGTTCAATATATAGTAGAGATGCTAAGTACACAATAATGTATCTTTAGATAAACAATGCCAATATGAAGATAAATTAACAATAATTACAATTTAATTATGAAGTATTTCAGTAGTTATTTATATAATACATAATTCTTCTGCAGTCAATTTATTTCGTATTGGAGTTTAATAAAAAGTAAATTAAATAAAAATTAAATGTCATATTTTTCAAATTTATAATCATTATAAAAAGCAATTAAGAGATGCCTTTGTCCATTAAAATATCCGTCAAACTATTGTACGCTTTGTCTACAAAAAAATTGCGAAGTTTTATTTTAAATAACTTTAAGTTTAATTCTTTCCAACTCCTCGGTAATTTATTATAAACAACTGGCGTCATGTAGCAGATACTTTTGCTCATTAAATTCATTCTCGCACTAGGGAGACATAGCCTGCTATTATCACGCCTATTTCGTAGAAATACGTCATTTATGCGGTCAAAGCGGTCAGGGTTCAGCTTTACAAACACTGCCATTTCCATCTATACATATAAATACAATTGGAGTGTCTGTTTGTAATATTGAAATAACCGTTTTTTAATACATGTATATGAATATATATACGGTACATACACCAAAATAACATTTTTTACAATTTTTGTCTGTCTATCTGTTTGTTCCGGCTAATATCTGAAATGGCTGGACCGATTTTGACGGGACTTTTATTGGCAGGTAGCTGATGTAATAAGGAGTAACTTAGGCTACGTTTATTTTAGAAAAATTCTTTTATTTTAGAAAAATAGGCGGAACGATTTCGCCGGGTCAGCTAGTAATATATAAGCATGGTAGAGTTAATATTTTATTCTGTTTAAAATATGGCACGCAGCTATCAGTACTTTGCAATTTTAAAAATGACCGTATGCATCTTTTCTGTGCTTTGAATGCAGTTTCTCTTTCAGTGGAGTCGCCCCAAAAAATAACGCCGTATCGTAGATGGCATTCGACTAAACCATAGTATGCAGAGAGAAGTGCGTCTAGATTTACAATAGTCGACAAAGATCTATAGATGTTTTATATTTTCCTGGAGTTAAAATTTAACGTTATAATATCAATATCGACTTACCACTACCGCTCCAAGGCAAGGTAGGTATCTCAGCGGTCTGAGCCACAATGGACGAAGCGATCTTGTCTCCAAGAGCCCACATAGCCTTCTCGGGGGGTCCTATGAACACGACCCCCGCACGGTGCAAGAGCTCAGGGAGTTTGGGGTTCTCTGATGCGTGACCCCAGCCTGCCCATACGGCCTGAGAAGAGAGAGGATTTTTTTTTGAACATATGGAGAGTAGGATTTCTTGTTGATACGTAATTTTTTAACCTTCAATGGATGCAACAATTCTATATCAGATTTAATCCTCGTGCGTTCGTATTTCCGGCGATAGACGATGATTCCCGAAGTGCATACTTTTCGTGGGAGATCTGTACTATGCATTGGGTTTCAGAATAACCTTTAATAGCGATGTTTCCTAGGTAGAAAAATAATAATTCTATTTAGTCAGTCAGTGAGATTATCAAATAATATTGCACCCGATTTTTTTGCTTTACCAAATAAATAAAAACTGACAAAGATAAAGCGCATCAAAGTACAGGAGTGGGGGCTTGTGACGTCAATTAGTCAGTATAAAGTGTAGCACACCGTGACGACACACGATATTTCAACGCACTGTATCCTCGTAACTTTTTGTTTACGTGGCAAAATAAAAAATACTTGTCCAATATTTTTAAGTTATCTAACTGACGGACTAAATAGATGTTTTTTGTCAACTACCCTATTAGTTAGACAGTTGTTAGTAGTAGTATGAATAGACGAAGAATTGCCGAACTTAAGTGTCAGTGGGCAGAGCACATTGCTCGCAGAACGGATGGCCGATGGGGCAGAAAAGTTCTGGAGTAGCGACCGCGAACCGGAAGACTGCGTTGGAAGGCCTGCAAGGTGGGCCGATGAATTGGTTAAGGCGATATATACGCCCCAATGTTAAGGCAGTACTGGTCGTGCACCCGCTCGGAGCCAAAATATCAATATTGAACCTCCTTTTGAAAAGTTTTGTTTGCAAAATATTATTTGATTTACATATGCTATTTCAGTTACGAAGAAAAAAATATTTTCAAACATCCAAGTCGTTTTGGAGGAGTACCCAAAAGTTGCGAAAAATATCGTGTTGCTAATTATATTTTTAAAGCAAAACTATTTGTTATACAAAAAAACCATGTTTAAAAAATTATGTACATGAAACAATCATAAATATATATTTTTTTCAAACCTTTTAACCTAGCCGTTACTAAGGAGTATGGTTTAGAAAGTTACTAAAGCGGATGCGGGAATCCGTTGGATGCAAAACGCACGGGATCGGTCATTGTGGTGACGCTTGGAGGAGGCCTATACAGCAGTGGACTGCTTTTTAAGCTGATGATGATGACAATAATGCAATGTATATTTACCTGTACTTGAGTCCTAATAGCGATATCCACAATGAGCTCAACGTTGGCATAATTATTGTTGTTGGAACCACCGGGTACTGGTACGTAGTGGTCAGCCATTTTGATGTACTCTGCGTTGGCTTTCAGATCTTCTGGGGTCACCTTTGGAGGAAGATAAAAGAATTGTTTTAATTAAATGCTGTATTTTTTTCTTTTTCAGGTAAAAGTGTACAGTTTTGTGTGTATAAAAGATAGTGTTTAGATAACATTCTTTATGTTCTACCGAACACACTTATAGTGTTGTGTTTATATCAAAACATTCTTTAAACGACTTCCCAAAAAGGAGGCGGTTCTATGTTCGACATTATGTATGTTTTTTTTTATTAATTGTGGACCGATTTTGAAAATTCTTTTTTTTTGTTTGAAAGAGTATGTTCCGAAATTGGTCCCATTTTAATTTGGTGAAGATCTGATAAAGAACTTCGAAGATATACAGCGGTACTCTTCAATAAATAACGGCAAATCTCTCGGGATTGCTGCAATTGCATATCTGTTTATTAATAATCAATAAATAGACATGCAACTGCAGCAATCCCATTTCATAACATAACATCACGCCAGCATGCTCTAAAGTACCCCTTAAGAGCATACTGGCTCGCAGGTCTCTCATTTTACCGGTTATGTTCATGTTTCATGATATTCCGGTTATCCTTCTGGCGTTATAGGTACCTTATTAAACAACTTGCCTATTAGGCAGGTACAACTAAAAAGTGAAAAATAAAAAAAACTAAATAAAAAGTCGGGCGATTTTTTTTGTAAAAAGTTTTTTTTGTTACGATATTAAGCGTAGTTTTCTATTGAAATATAAACATGAGCAGTTTTAAAAAAAATATTAAAGTACATTCTTATTCTGTCTTTTTTGTTTTTTTAATTATTGTAGGTGCCCGTCTTGGAAAACTTTGACGGACTCGTAAGTTAGCTGATCGCAGTGTCACCCATACTGATATGGTTATGGGTAACCCGAATAGTCTCTGGATAGTAAACTTACCATAACGACGAATCGCACAGCGCGTTCGTTCTTGAACATCTCGTACGACCATCTTCTTACTGAACGCATGCATTTTACTGCGCCGATACCGTTGTTCGCGATCAGAACCTGTCGACAAAAGAACATGTTATTATTTCATTTAGTAAACTAGCTTCTGCCAGCAGCTTCGCACGCTTCAAAGTCGAAAATTATCTCGAGGGAACATATTCCCGGGATAAAAAGTATCCTACATGCTATGCCTGATTATAATAGAACATAGTCAGGCATAGCACATAGTATACTTTACACAGAGGCGAATTTTTTTCACAGAGATAGAATCTCTGTGCCAAATTTCATCCAGATCCGTTCAGGCGTTCTGGCGTGAAGAAGTCACAAACACACTCACAAACTTTCGCCTTTAAAATATTAGTGAGTACGTAGTACAGTTGAGAGCAGTGGTGGCCTAATCGATCGCGAATTAAAAGTTGTAGGTCGTGAGTTCAAACCTAGGCAGGCGCTTTACTTTGTGTAAATTATTTCACCAACACTGCTCTCAAAACGGTGAAAGAAAACATCGTGAGGAAACCGGCATCTTCTAGAAACAAAAATTCGAATACATGTGACATCAACCAACCCGCATTCGGCTGAAACCTCCTGACGGACTCCTTGGGGGTTGCCCGTGTTGTCTTTCTCTTGGAACCGTTGGCTGTGTATCACCGTACCCTGAGATATGGACGGCCTGGCATAGAAATATGTAACATATGACAAAACTGTCCTTGTTGCCCTGATGTCCTGAAACTTCCTGACGGACTCCTTGGCGATTGCCCGTGTTGTCTTTCTCTTGGAACCGTTGGCTGTATATCACCGTACCCTGAGATATGGACGGCCTGGCATAGATTTATGTAACATATGGCAATACTGACCTTATTGATGGGTTTGGTGCCCTGGAATCTCCTGACGAACTCCTCAGTGTAGCTACCGTGAAATCCTTCTTTTGGAACCGCTGATCAGTGACCAAAAGAGCAAGTGTAATAACATCATGTCTGTTTTCCCCCAAAGCTTTAGGCAAAGATGATTTTTTTAAATCCTTTATCAATTGCCATCACCTGGGCACCGAAGTCCAGACTACAGGCTGCTACTAAGAGATACCAGATGGAAAAACCCAATAACCTTTTGCCCTACCCGAGCAGCAGCAGGATTGATAGCTAAGCATTAACATTAATTTCTAACCTTATTGATGGCCCTGGTACCCTGGAACCTCCTGACGAACTCCTCGGGCGTAGCTACCGTAAAGTCTTTCTCTTGGAACCGCTGGCTGTGGATCACTGTACCCTGGGACATGGACGGCCTGTAACAGAAAATTGTTGAAGAGTTAAATAGATGAACTAATGGACGCCCGCTTTCCGTCGGAGGAATTAAATATTTGGGGGTATCACAATAGTGTTCATGTTATCTGTCAATTAATATGGAAGCCAAGTAATCGATAAGATAAATCATTTTGATGTTATCACTATGCACAAACTATTTCATGACTGAATAATCCTCATACTCTTCTCCCTAAGCTTCACTTTCGAGCAAAGCGGTTCCGGCGTCATTGACGTGGCGATACTTCTTTCCACGAAGTTGGCACTTGCTACAAATCTTTGGCTTCAGACAAAACTACGGTCCATTTTGGCTGAAGCCGCAGGTGGTATTTTTTGCCGAAGGAGGCCAAAGCCGAAGCTTCGGTCGGACATTACACAAAAGCAATGTTAATTGATAGAATTAAAATGCAATGCAGGGTACACTAAGAACCAGCCTTCTCAACAACTCATGAAAAGAGTTATTTGCGGAAACTATTAATCTTAGCAATACATAAAATCAAGCTGTCAATTTGCCACTAATTATTTACAGGCCATAAAAGACGATATTATAAAGCATATTTTATGAGCATCTCGAAACTTCTATGCTAAAGTCACAGCAGATTTTATTACAATGTCATGAGTACCATAACTTTTATATATTGTGAGTAAATCCTTAGATTAAACTATGTAGTAAATATCATAACTAGAATCTACGGTTAAATAACAGAAGCAGAAGAATTAACGGGATTGGTATATTAAAAAATATAACACCACCAAGAATAAATAAAATTTTAAACAATAATAGTTTCAGAGTATATGGAATACCATGCTGCACTCCAAAACAGGCTTTATAGACATGGGCACTGTATGCAGCAGGCTTTCTCTCAACAGTAAACAAAATAAGTACAACACAAAATTATGAATTTATACATACCATGACATCCACATTATAGCAAACCGACTCAAAAACTATGAAGGTGCAAGTACTCTTATGAATGAAAACTCAAACAAGACTTAAGTTTTTGTTGATAATATTAAGGCACATGCTGCTTCTGTCTTTTTTAAAATTTTACTAGACAATGTCTGAATGAATGCCTAGGTATTATTGCACTGGGAATTTTCTACTGACTTGAGCAATTAAAATTCAACAGTATGCCCTGTCCGAATACTGGGCCAGGCAAGGATTTTAGCTAGGAATTTTGAGATGGAGAAGAAGGTGATGCTAAAGTTTGACAAGTTGCCAACTTTGAGTTCCCTATTTGAGACTGGGAGTTACAGTCACTATTTAAAGATGCAAGTTTTCACTGTCTAATTATAAATAAGCTTCTATAAAAATATCAACAAGATTACGCTTCTCTTGTAAACATTATTATATTATAAATATTATCACTAATTAAAATATTTTAACAAGAGGAAAAATATATAGGAAAAATATTTAAAAAACCTTTAATTGAAAATGATTTTAAATACTTTAATATTATTTTGAATGACTAGTGAATAGAGTAATATGTTATTGTAATACTTCTTATTGCGAGTGTAATACTGAAATAAACAAAGCATAAGAATCACATAATACTATCAGACAATTGAAATCTTGAATTGATAATACTGCAACAATAATAATTATAATTCTACCTACTTATATCATAAATGTGCAGGACTGTATGTTAGCTGATAATTCACACATCTCCGTTTGAACCAATATGAAAGAAACTTGGCACATGGGTAGACCAAGGCCTGGATGGTACTAAGATATTTTTACAAGATGTTTAGGATCAATTTCACCAATGAAACTAATTGTGATTAGTTCAACTAAACTCAGTTTATGCAAATACAGCGTTCTGATTAGTTGAGACCGCTGAGAAACTACCAATCAGAATAGTGTATTTGAATACACAAACTGAGTTTAGTTGAACTAATTTTGATTAGTGCAATTGGCGAAATCAGCTATTAGTAACTTCTTTCGATCATGTGTCCAGCAGTATACTTTTATCCCAGCGGTGTGTTCCTGTGGTATTTTAGACTTTCAAGCGGGCAAAGCCACTGGTAAATCTAGTATGTAATAAATGATAATAATTATCAAAGATTTATTTTTTAAATATTGTTGATTATTTTTTTAATCTGATCATGGCTTGTAAATTATGATAACATTCAGAGAGCTTTCAATCAATTTAGATTTAAATGATAGGTGAAATGATTTAGAATCATTTCTGTCCAAAAGGATTTCACTTTGCCAAAAATAATGATACATTACAAACTTTTATCTCACATTTAATTCTTTTGTAGGACGAATTTTCCCTCCCTACTGCTCATTTTTCATACGGGATTCTAGTGCAAAACATCAAGCTTATTTAAGTCTGCATTGATAGTTGTCAGTGAATGAATGAATCTTAGATTTATATATCTATACTAATATCATCATCCTACATGCTAAACCTGACTATTATATATACTTTATATTATAAAGCTGAAGAGTTTGTTTGTTTGTTTGAACACGCTAATCTCAGGAACTACTGGATGGAATTGAAATTTTTTTTTGTGTTGGATAGCCCATTTATCGAGGAAGTTTAAAGGCTATATAACATCACGCTACGACCAACAGGAGCGGAGAATAAACGAAAAATGTAGCAAAAACTTATAAGACAAAAAAATACCTTTTTGAGAGCTTCCGTTGCGTGCGCTGCGTAAAATGTTTAGGTTACGCAAAAATAATGTATGTAGGGTAGGTAGGGTGGGGTAGGTAGGGTTGATGGGTAGGTAGGTAGCCAGTTTACGGGAGCAAAGCTGCGTGGGACAGCTAGTATATAATATAAGTTCTTAAGAGGCCAATTAGTTAGCGTTCCTTCTTTTGTAGACTTATATCAGATGTCAGCTTAGAATTTACTTCTTATCTAGCCTTATCACCAACACAACCCATTCATAGTTCCCAGGATCCTTATGTGTTCTTACAGCAATCAACATTCTCATATAAATCTTCAAAACAATAATAATAAATGAACCACAATTTAGTGTAAAAGAACACATTTATTAGACCATTATTTAATTAAAATATTAAATTATACTCTTTAATAAATCATTCAATTTCTAGAAGTTTCAAACTTCTTGAAATTTAAAGATTTATTAGAGATACAGTAAATTATTGCATTGATTCACCAGAAAATATTAATATATCTTAAGAAAATAATCCGAATTATTTTTTATTGTAACTCCTTCTAAGAAAGCTTATCAGAAAAACTTAAATAAATATATTAATTTCTCATGACAGGACCGTGTGAATTGACGATTCTTAGTACCATTTACTTAGTATACAGTAATTTTGATTAGGTATGTAGTGAAAACGAAATCTAAAGAGAAATCACGATCCGTGGCATACTTTTAGCATTTTGTCACGTAATTCCTACTTTTCGGACTCCTCAATACCAAAATCGGCATCCAAACTAATTAAAACAACTATTTAAATGTTTTTCCAAAGCGTAATAACTTTAAATAACGAAACATCTAAAGTTGCTTAAAACAATTTTTTTCCTAACCTGTAAGGCGCATCTGAGTACAATCCATTCATCCCTTGATACATTTTTTACAATGATAAATCACTGAAAACACTACTTCACACAATAGCACAGATAATAATATTAATTAATTCATTAAAACGTTTTTAAATTAAAATTTCTTCAACCCGAGAAGCGCTACAGTTTTGTTTTCCTATTTTGACGTTAAGGATTCGCAATGAACTAGCATGACATGACGGATCATACGATCGTGCTTTCTCGCTCGCGTGCATTCATTCATCACGTGCGAGGGAGACAGCATAACAATTGATCAAAGTTGCCATAATAAGGAAATTGCAAGGAGGTTGCATAAGAAAAGTTGTTTATCCCAAGTTAGAGTTGGGAATAGGTCAACTGTATTCGATAAGATAAAAATAATTTGCGTGCATTATGTTATTATTGTTTTTGTTGCACGTTTATCAAGCGTATGTGATGTGATTATCTTACTAATTAAAATATTCATGAATAAGTTGATTTATAAGTAGACCAGAATTTATCATGGATTATGCGAGTATGTTGTTAATTTATTAGTAGATTCACAAAGCGATCAATATGAACAAAGTCCGAAGTAACGGGAGAATAAATTAGTAAAATGACTTTTGGTAGCCAAGGCTGTTTTCAAAACCTTGAAGAAAGAAAATTATCGTCAATTTATGGTAATGATCACACTTGATAACAAAATCATTTAGTTGCATAAGATGTGGTAGGTTCAAGAGATGTTGTCTTATCTTATCTTGTGGAGAGGCCGAGAAATAACTCGGACACTTCGACCCATTGGGATCTATTGTGGTCCTTTAGATAACTTACTCCTCCCCAATCTCGTTGAAAACTCTTTTCATGAGTTTTACAACGAGACTAGGAAATATGAGCCTATAGTCTTCTGGTTTTGGAAATCTAACCTCTAGGAAACTCATTCGCTTACCAGCCAGTGCATCGCATGTGCACAGAAGGTGCTCCATGCGTTCCGTATGTTCCCCACACAACCTGCACATGAGTGTCGCGGTTAGACCCATCTTCATGAGCATGTCGTTAGTTCCAAAGTGCCTAGTAAAGGCCCCAAGCTGGCCTGGCCCCTGCTCATATTCCAAATGTATTCCCGGGCTTTGAACGTAGAGCCTAGGAGTTTCTTGGAGTGTTGTAGACCGGTATTAGACAGCCAATGTGTTCGTTGTCTGTGATCTGAAAACTCCCTAAATGTGGCTTTTACGAGACACGTCGAAATGCCTACACATGGATCTGGACCCACAAAATACTTTGCTGAGCCCTCTCTTGCCAGGTCATCTGCTCACATCAGTCTTACCCTGTTATGCTTCCCAAGCCTGTTTAGGGTTTGGATAGCATCCAGAATAAGTTGCCATGGCTTTGATTGCAGCCTGATTGTCACTAAGAATATATAAGGATATACCTCTGGTTCCTCTATCTATATTCTCTTGAGCACAGGTCATTATGGCATGTTTCTGCTTGGAATACAGTTGCCATCTTCCCTAAGCTTTTGCTACATTTGTAACCTTTTACGTATATTCCCGCACCTGTACCTGATTCCATCACATCTACTACTACTATATACTACGATCCATGAGTGTAATCGACGCTAAATTTAAAAAAAAATGGCACTGTACTAAATTTTGATGTTTCAACACTAAATTGTAAACTCACCACGTGCGTATTGTTTTCAAACAACGCTATATTTTTCGTGATTCACTGGCCGCTAGTCAAAAGAACGAAGTAGTAAACAAGTGTGTTAAAAATAAATCTTACACTGTGTTTTTAGTGGACAGGTTGAAATGAAAAAGTAGGTGTGTTGTGGCACGTTTTTTTGACACTTTGTATATAGGAGCCTTTCGGCTAGTTTTAATTAAACTCAAGCTCAAATCATGCATTTCAATTAAACTATTGATCTTTCAGTGTATGACTAACCTTCGACTTCTGGAAAAATTTGAAAGTTGAGCATTGGTCAAACTCTACCTTAGTCTTACACCTGTCAACCTTTCGCTTTGGTTTTGACAATTTCTTAACTCGAAATACTTAATTCGAAAGCCGGCCCTAGTTGAGCATTGGTCAAACTTTACCTTAACCTGTCAAACTTTGGCTTTGGGTTTGATAATTTCTTAACTTTAAATAGGTACTCAATTGCCTATGATTGGATTTAGTGGTGTTTTGTTTTGGACAACTGCTTATTGTAGCGTCTGCTGCATTCCTTAAGGAATTTGTCAGAAGCAGTCTCGAGTCTAGTCTCACTTCTCAGAACTACTTTGCCATAACAGCACTCGACAAAGCCCGGCAAACATGCGTGATACAGAATATTTAAGTTTAACAGGATAATAAAATCAATGAAATAGGAAATAAAATCATCGACGCGTTAAAAAACTAACGCAAGGCACCGGACTTTTTACCCGCGTTTCAACAGCCAATCAAATCGCCTGGCGCGATTGCTGTTGATTCACCCAATCACTGCAGTTTACGTGCGCTTGATAATTTGCAATATAATTTTGATTAGTCCAGAAACTGCGCATATAGGTACTGCAGCTTTACTGCAGATCACAGTTTTGATTAGCACACGAATGATCGAACAAAAATATTTGTATAACTCAATAATAGTCTACTTCCGAGTCAGAGATTTCGTGCAATGGAGATTTGTGTATTTACTAAAAACCTGCACTAATAATTATTATCTCTATACTAATATAGGTACGAAAATATAGACTGTAGATATACGAGGATTATATAGACTGTAGACATTGTACGTACGGCTAAGGAATGGAATTCCCTGCCGGAAACTATGTTTCTGATAGCTGATTTAGGTTACACTTGTGATTGGTTGGCTTGTTTTTTTTTTGACATTACCGTGCTTAAGGTTACACTAGTCGATCATTCTTCCATACAAACGTAGTCTGGCGATTACTCCACTGATTGACAATGTACGTTTAAAATAAAAAATGATATCAGTTTGTCTCATCAAGTCATCATTATCTAGCCCTGTATGGAAACAAAAAAGTAAAAGAAATAATAATTGTAAGTTATGAGCATCGAAAGTTCCATAATGCAACACTCATTTTAACGCATGTTTGGGCAGAAATAAATACCATGAAGAAGGAAAATGGGAAAACGGCCACCATACAGGGATAGATTATTAGTTCAACAATGGTAATAAATTTAATTTTGAAAATATACATTAGGTCGTTTTTTCATGATATCTAGACTGCCAAAGGTCTGTTTCCTAAATTGAGAGATACCTATTCCAATAAAAAAATAGTTCGTGCCGTCGACTAGGGGAACCTTAATCTTGAAGATCGACCTGTGCGACCGTCATTATATTTTTACCCACGCGAGCTCATAAACGATGGAAAAAGAGTATTCGTATATTTTTCTTAACTCACTTTAAAACTTATTCGACCTCCAAGAAAATTCTTAAAAACAACAAAATTAACAAATAAAGCGTTTTTTCAATGAGGTAGGGCGTTCATTAACATACATTATGACGCTTTTGACAGAGTACCTACGTACCTACTTTCAATAACTAAATTCGGTAACCATTATGGTTGGCGTTGGCATGGTTAAGGGCGAATCAAATCAATTTATAGGTATATAGGAAAACGTATGTTTAGAAGATTTATTTTGACGGGAAAATCAATCATCAATTAAATTATATATTTGTCAGATCAAAATCCATAATTAATTATCATTTATTTTAGAAAGGTTTACCCATAATAAGCACTACAAATTACAAAGAAAATACATAAGAATTCATATAAGTATATTAATTAACACATTAAAACATTGCATGAAATATGAATTTAAGATTTTAATGTACATTATTACAATTGTTTGGTTAAAATTTATTATATCGGGTTAGTAAAAAAAAATAATGAAAAAAGATATTTTTCTATATTTCTTTCCTTGTTATAGAGCTTCAGCTTGCAGACCCCAATCACCTATTAGTAGGATTGCCATACGTCCCGCATATACGGGACTGTCATCGCGTGTCCCGTATTGTTACTTGTCCCGTTTATCAATATACACGTAAATACTAAATATTCGAAGCCGACGGCATTCGAAGCAGGCGACTGACGCGACGGCCGCGCGGCGGGAGCGCGTCCAATTTTACGAATATATCAAAAAAGAAAAAGACATAACCAATAGTGAAAAATATATGGCAAAATATGACTGAGCGAAGAAACCTCTTCCTCGTGGTTCTTCTCAACAGTGATTGAACTGGTTTTCTATTAATTTATCGTTATTGGAGTAGAATGTTTTTGCTGTTGTTGTTTTTCATTATTCAAATAAACCGTTATTATTATTTTCAGATTTTATTTATTTGGTCGAATTAGTCCCGTACCAGTTCCATTGTTCCGCACAATTATGGCAACCCTACCTATTAGGGGTCTTTAAAATCTATTGTCTCACTATTTGCATCATGCTAAGCTAAAACTATCTGTAAAGCCAAGTTCAAGGAGTGTTATTGACATTTCCTCGAATACAAAATTATAAGTGAGTGTAGTAAGTGCTTCAAATACAAATTAGTTGATAAATAGTACATGCTTGGAAAGCCTTTTAGCTGGAGTGTCACAATAGCAGTTCTTCTTCTGTCGTATTGATTAACTTAAATATTTTTCCGACCAGTATGTCGCTACGTGGACAACTATGGCATTCTGCATGTTCAACACAAAAAAGCCTCAGGACTACACTTTTCATCTACGCCCTTAGGGAATACTTCATAGATACTGTAATATTATATAATCTGTGATAGATACTAATAATTCATTAACAGTAAAGGTGCGAGTTCACCGCCCGTCGCAGTCTCGGAGGTTCGCGCGCGGGGCTGAGGCATGTGTCTCACACGTCCTTAATTTTAGTCGTTAAAATCAGTTATATTGTTGATAATTATTATTCCACATTGCAATGGCAATACAAAGCAACCGGGCAAATGCCCAGAGCGGCATAAACTGAACTAACAGCTCTTTTAATTTCATGAGACAACCTAACTGATTCGTGGTGTGGTGTTCAAATTTTAAAACTCGCTCGTTGTCGTTAGTTATTGGTTCTTGTTGTAAACCATTTGTAAACCCACCGTTAAGTAACTTAACATTCATCATGTTGCGAAAATTCTTAGGTGAAATTTTAGATTTCACTTCGTTTTCCATTTCGCTTGAAGTTGTCAGAAAAACAAGGCTTCATCACATCCGAAAAAAAACCACAATATAAAAATATGATAATTTCCTGATACATTTACCTACTTATAAGGTGTTATTATATCGAGCGGCAAAATAGCTAGATCGGGCCCTGCTCCAATACAAAGCCTAAGGATAAGTCAGTGGTGTCACGCGTCTCCTGTCTCGGTCGGGTGTCGCGGTCTCACGGTGAACTCGCACCTTAACACAGTTAATTCAGATTCTCACTGCGACACGGCCTTGCCATGTCAATAGAAGAGACCTAGTAACAAGTTAATATTTGCACTGTTAAGTGTCTCACAACCATACCTAAGTTAAACAGTGATGCTTATAAATCATATTATATTCGCAACAATAATATTATCAATTAGTTTATCGTAGTATCAGACCTGTATGATACTCAATGAGAGTGCAGTACCCCTGTATGTATATATATGATGACCCATTTACTGAAGTGTCCCAAGTCCCCATATACCTGCACTATTAAGGAACGGGTGTTTGCAGGTCCTCAAGACTGACGCAGCTATATAACCTAACCACGCCCTAAACCCAAATTATCTAAAGAATTAATCATCTAGGTACTCGCAAAGTAGAACTGTCCACCCCTGGTGTTGCAGTGAACGTGGTCACGTGGGCTCATTTAAAAACTTGACCATTGAACCGAAGAAGGAGAATCTCATTATAGTACGTAGCTAGACAAAAGGCCTGTCCAAAAACTGTCACAACACCCAATTCTCGGCCTTTCGGAACCAATCTTTTTAAGGTTTTGTACCCGAAGGCTAAAGGGTAAACGGAGCCCTATAGCTGTCACTCACGTGTCCGTTTGTTCGTCGTATGCCACACAGGTTTTACAGACAAACGGTTGGAGCCACAGTCTTCAAATTTTCTCCGTACAAGCATCTTGTTGACCCAAAGCCATACAAATTGTCAAAAAATATTTTTAATTTTTTCTAAGAGCCTCCCTTATAGCAAAAGGGGGACGTAAAATAAAATAAAACATCCCTATCGAGTGGGGTTACGTTGTTTAGAACTCATTGAGTAGATAAATATAGTATGTTTTGTTTAAAAAAATATTTAATACTAGCTGACCCCCAGGCTTCGCTCCCGTCAACTGGCTATCTACCTACCTGTCTACCCTACCTATCCTACCTACCTACCCACCAACCTTGCAACTACCAAATAATGAATTTTTTAGGCAAAATTTTGCTACTTTGGGTTACATTATTGCAATTTTCATGAGGATCTCTAATTTTTTTGAAAATAATATATAGCCTATGTTACTCGGGAATAATGTAGCTTTCCACAGGTGAAAGAATTTTTAGAATCGGTCCAGTAGTTTCGGAGCCTATTCGGTACAAACAAACAAACAAAAAAAATCTTTCCTCTTTATAATATTGGTACGAGTATGGATTGAAATACAAAGGAACGAGAAGCCACCAAAGTCAACTTTACAAAATTTTGTTCCGAAGAAGTTTTTAACTTTCCATTACTTAAAATTAGTTGTTAATGTTTATTTTCACTTATATTTTACTAAAAAAATACCAATACATAGATAAATTTGATTTTTCTTTGTAACCTCATTTTTCCTTTTACGGTTCCGTACCAAACTGCAAACGCTAAATGTGGGCAGTTCGTAACGCACTTGGCCAGTTTTTTAATGATCATCGGTCTATGGCTGGAGAGACTGCGCTGAATAATATATTCTGAAGGCTACCACGTAATTCTAGTGCAATGTTTACAATACAATGCTACAAACAAGGCAAGCAACTGCAAGTCTAAAAGGTAGAAATTACCGCTTAGGTATGTCAAAGAAACCATCGGACAATTCTGACACATACAAGGGAAACGGGCGACTTGATCCCACGGAAGATTTGGTGCATAAAAATAATAAAGCTGCTTAGCATCTCAAATTGTTTTAAAATGGTAATTCTTATATAAACAAAACTGTGGAAGTAGAACTAATAGTATAGTTAGATTTGATTTTTTAACCGACTTCCCAAAAAGGAGGAGGTAATCAATTCGACTGTATTTTTTTTTTAGTGTTTTACCTCATAACTTTTTACTAGATGAACCGATTTTAAGAATTCCTTTTTTTTATTTGAAAGCTGGTCTTGACATGTCTTGTGGTCCCATTTAAATTTCATCAAGATCTGTTAAAACTAACGGAGATATACTGTTGTATATCTCCGCAGAACTCTTTAATAAATGACGGTAAATCTCTCGGGATTGCTGCAATCGCATGTCTGTTTATTGTTTACACCATTTTATAATATACCATCACGCCAGTATGCTCTAAACGGGTACGCAGATGTGTACAGTTCACCTCATTCCAACGGTTATGTTCAAGTTACATGTTATTCGATTTATTTAAACTGGCATCACTGTGGTGGGCATTATAGGTACCTTACTATAGAACTTGTCCATTATGTACCACTAAAATGTGAAAAATAAAAACTTTTTAACATAAACATTAAACCGACTTCTAAAGCAAATCACTAAAAAGCGAAAATTTACTTTTTTTCCTCGGTGTCTAAAAACGAAATCAGTAGGTAGCAAAGATTTAATTAATTATTTTTTTTTGGTTAAAAAGTTTTTATTTACTTAATCTAAAACTTAAAAAAAAGAAAAATATTATGTACCAAGTATCCCGTAGAACCAAGTCACCCCAGTCTCCCGCCATACTTTATTGCAAAAATATATAAAAAAAGTCTCAAAAACTAAGTGTAAGCGGATTTGAAGCGGATAAAAAGTTGAAATAGCTGTAGGTATTTTTCCTCTAGATATATATTTTATAGAATACCCGGGAAAAACAACTAAACGAAGGCCAGGAAGCGGAGTTAAAAACATTTTAAGCACCTACAGTCATCAAAAAGTTTTTACATGCATACTTCTACATCACTACTTCGACACAACATAATTACCAAGGTTCCTCATTTGTAGCAGACCTGTGAGTAGTTAAAAATCAATAAAACAAACATGTATATTGTACATAGCATATAGTTTTTACAAACTTCAATGTCGTTTTTCAATGGAAAAAACAACAAAGTTAAAGCACGCTAACAGTTTGTCATCGAGTATACTGCATAGAGTAAGCGAGATAGAATGATGCGACAAACGTAAGCGAGTGAAAGAGACAGCTATACAATGCTATCTTCACCTTCAACATTGAAACAAAAATTGCTACTGTGCAGGGTCTTGCAGCCAATTCTATATATAGATGTTGCTAAACAGGATATCATAGTTGTCGGCACGTATCTTGCGCACAATTCGTTTTTTAGGTCTCTTTGGTTACCGCTCGGGACGCGGGGAACGGTTAGCACCTTTCCGAGCTCGCGAATGGTTGGTCAGTTGACACAAGACACAAGTATCGACTGACCAATCACATCGCGTCCACGTTCCGTTCGCTCCATAGGTTGGTCAGTTCATGCACTATGCGCCAACTTACCTACCCCCACTACGCCAAAACCTTGCCAAGTTATATGCCGGGGACGGAATCAATCATAGTCAAAAAGATACGATGCCATTTATGTCAAAAGATATTAATGGATCTAAAATAAAAGTTCCAACGATATTACAGGTACTATACTCCATTTGAAATAACATTAGAAATTTTTACAACTCTGTTTTTACAGTCCGGACAACCGATTTTGAGTTCTATCTTAGTAAATATAAGGATGGCATATAAAGCATAAACCTGTTACTAAAACTAAGTGTTTGATACAGCTACCATTTGTCATATCACCAACGCAATAGAAGTCAAAATCGGTTGAACGGGCTGTAAAATGGATTATTTAAATGTCTAATGTTTTATCAAATGGTGTATAGATATTTCGCTAGTTATGTTTTGATCCGATGTAATATGGGGCGGACCTATTACCGTCAATCGGGCACAAATACAGACTCCGAAGTGTTGTTGAGAAATTCCAAATGGATAAAAACTTTTTTACAAAAAAAATACTACCGACTTCCAAATAAGAAAACTACAAAGTGAAAAATAACCTTATTTTTGGAAGTCAGTGTCTTTCGTAGGTACCATTTTTTCATGCGTTATGGACACCGACTTCCAAAAATAAAGTTGTTTTTTTGGAAGTCGGTAGTATTTTTTTGTAAAATGTTTTGATTTTTCACTTTTTAGTTTTACCTACCTAATAGGCAAGTTGTTTAGTGAGTTACCTTAACGACAGAATAGATAACCGTAGTATCATGAAACTTGAACATAACCGGTTAAATGAGAGATCTGCGTACCCCAAGAATTTTCAAAATCGGTCCGCAATTGACGGAGATAAAGGTGAAAAAAAAAAATTAAAACATACAAGAAGTCGAACATAGAACCTACTCCTTTTTGGTAAGTCAGTTAAAAAACGAGTAACTGTTTGCCCGACTCGGAAATCAAACCCAGGACTTCATGCTTAGCAGTAGTACTTGCGACCGCTAGACTAAAGAGGCAAAAGAAATATCGACATCCAAAAAAATTTTGGTTCCTCGTATCGTGGGGTGTCCGAATCACCTCCATTGTATGTTCCGCGAATTTCATAGTTTCGAATTGAGAATTTTTGACCTGACCAACTTAAAATATTCTAAAAAAAACCGGCCAAGAGAGAGTCGGACTCCTGCACGAAAGGTTCCGTACCATTATCGCAAAAAACGGCAAAAAGATCACGTTTTTTGTATGGGAGCCCCACTTAAATGTTTATTTTATGCTATTTTTGGTATTTGTTGTTATAGCGGCGACAGAAATAAATCATCTGTAAAAAATTTAACTGTCTAGCTTTCACGGTTCATGAGATACAGCCTGGTGACAGACAGACAGACGGACAGTGGAGTCTTAGTAATAGGGTCCCGCTTTTACCCTTTGGGTAACGCAAAAAATTTACGTTCGGTGAATTAACACATTTTTTTTGTCTGTGTCTTTTTTTGGGGCTACTTAGGAACCATGAAGTCACCTGTTTAGATTGTTTATTTAAAGTTACGTCATAATAAACCGAATTTAAATTTTTCACTTTGGACCAAACAAAACTAAAAACAAAAAAAAAGACGAGAAGTCGCGGAACATACTTATGGGTGATTCGGATACCCCACGATACGAGGAACCAACATATTTTTTGGACGTCAATGTTCCGGCCACCCAGTATAATATATCTATATTTTTTAACCATCTAGAAATATTAGCAGATATCATATGTAGGTATATTATATTATTTTTTATTATTATGGTTTTTAAATTTTAGTTTCTCAGGTAAGAACCTGGTGTTTTTATAGGATCTCACGGGTGTGAACCAAGGTGAAATCCTAATTTTCTATTTGAACTGGTAAATTGTTTTGTACTGCAGTGAAATTGTAATCTAAATCTAACTGTAAAAATTTTCTTACTATTCGGCAAGTGTTTAATATGGCAGCTTTTTGTAGTGTTAGGTATGTGTATTTTGATAGATTGAGAACATTAAAACTATTGTATATTTGTTTCGGAATAACACCTGCTGTTGATATTACTATTGGGACTATTGTAACTCTATTCATTTTCCAAACTCTGGTAATTTCTTCTTGTTATTATTATTATTATCAATAGGCTCGCGCTTGAGCACTATCTCACCTGATGGTAAGCGATGATGTGGTCGACGGTGAAGCACGCTTGCCTAGAAGTAACCTATTCACTCTTGACTTAAAGACCCCTAGATTGAAGCTATCGGGAAATATAACGCTATAAATAAAAGTATCTTCAGTAGGTACCTACTACAGCTACGACGCTATCAAAGTCGCCTTGTCGTTTAAGGAAGGAAATAGGTAAACCCAACGTTGTAGTCACATTTTAACTACAAAGTATTATTAGGCAGAATAATATACCTATAATTCAACCCACAGAACATTATATAAACTGGTTCAACCTCACCTAAGTTAAGGGCCTACATACGCTTCAGTGCCGTAAAACGGTAACTTTCTAAAGCATACTCCTTAGTAACGGCTAGGTTAAAAGGTTTGAAAAAATATATATAATATATTATTGTTTCATGTACATTATTTTTTAAACAT
The DNA here is from genome assembly GCA_947562075.1 of Orthosia gracilis. NCBI lineage: Eukaryota > Metazoa > Arthropoda > Insecta > Lepidoptera > Noctuidae > Orthosia > Orthosia gracilis. The sequence continues at coordinate 3,711,355 of OX387267.1, read as the reverse complement.
GGTTTTTTCGTGTAACAAATAGTTTTGCTTTAAAATAATAATTAGCAACACGATATTTTTCGCAACTTTTAGATACTCCTCCAAAACGACTTGGATGTTTAAAAATATTTTTACACAGAAATATTGATGGCTGGAATTCCTTCATAACTGACATAGCATATGTAAATCAAATAATATTTTGCAAACAAACATGTTCAAAAGGAGGTTCAATATTGATATTTTGGCATCGAGTGGGCGCACGGACAGTACTGCGTTTACATTGGGGCGTATATATCGCCAAGACGACGACAGTCGCCAACGACAACGACTTTCAGGTAACAAAATGCACACTCGTTTCACACCCGCGCATGCCAAAATTCAGTAGTTTTCGTATTGTCCTTATTATTCTATGACTCATAATTAAAGCCTCAGATCAGAATGTTGATATTTAAATTGTCTTCGAGATGGTGAAAATTCAATTAAATTAAGCCCGCCGTTTTGGTGCGATTGTCGATTTTTGTCCGTGTCACACATAATTTTACAAATTAATTACTTACGCTATGATAACAGAATAAAATTTAAAATTTTCGTAAATCAAATTATTAAGAAAATGGTCTAATGTAACATACTTTTTTTTCAACGAAATTACGACAAGCCGTTTAGACGTGTTTCTCATTTTAAAATCATGGTGCCGCTTATTTTTTGTGATAAAGCATGGTCTATTACTCTATTCTATTGCTATCAACCGGGTGGATTTCTACCTACGCTTCGGACTGCTACTGAGAATTTCCAAATAGAAAACCCAATTGCACTTTACCCGACCCAGGAATCAAACCCAGGACTTAAAATTCAGCAGTAGCAATAGCGACCACTAGACCATCGAGGTTAACTCTAGTTTAGTTATTATCTAAAACTATTAATGCTAAATAATCACGCCATATACTAACGTCAGTATTATCTAATCTATTAAACGAAGACCAGCTGTTATATTGAATCATTGGGTTAATCGGCGAATCAACACTGACTAAATATATGTCGGTATGTCGGACATTTTAAAATTTTCTCCGTGACGCATCTTTATCCATGATTTCAATTTGAGTATTTAAGAGCCTTCCACCGCTTTATTGCCGTTAAACGGTTACTTTCTAAAGCATACTCCTTAGTAACGGATAGATTAAAAGTTTTGAAAAAAAAAAAAAAATTTTTGAGTACATTATTTTTGAAGCAAGGTTTTTCCATGTAACTAATAGTTTTGCTTTAAAAAAAATTAACAACACGATATTTTTCGCAACTTTTGGATACTCCTCCAAAACGACTTGGATGTTTAAAAATATTTTTACACAGAAAAAATAATGGCTAGAATTTCTTCGTAACTGAAATAGCATATGTAAATCAAATAATATTTTGCAAACAAAACTGTTCAAAAGGAGGTTCAATATTGATATTTTGGCTGCAAGCGGGCGCGCGGCCAGTACTGCGTTAACATTGTTGAATAGCTAAATCAATAGATACATCTAAATAAGATTAATATTAGGTATGATGTCAGTTCAAAGTCGTACTATCTTTTAACACTTAACTAATATTATAAATTGGTACAATAGAGATGATGACGGGGTACGAAACAGCAAATTCCATTTAGTGCGCCGATTTAAAAAATATTGGACACGTATTTTTTGCTTATTCAAATCAATAAAAAATCACCAAGATGAAGCGCATCAAAGTTCGGGAGTGGGGGCATGTGACGTTATTTTTAATAAAAAATATTAAAAAATAACAAAAAAACCTGACTGCTTAAAAAGCAAACTAAAAAGACGTAAACAAGGAGTCGGGTTTTTTTTGTTATTTTTTAGTCATTTTTTATTTACAACATTTTTGCTATTTTTTTTTTTTAGAACTGCGTACATTTAAACATATAAAAACGTGGTATATTTATGTAATCACCTCTTAAAACCCTTTATTTTGATACCCCACAAGGATTGGTAGAACAAACAAATTTTGGCCCCCACAATATGGCGCTCAAAATCCGCCATTTTTCTATTTTCCAATTTCAATGTAACCATTGACGCTCGCAGGGTTAAGACGAATCGATTGACGTAAGAATCATCAAAATCGGCCAACGCGTTTGGTCTCTAGAACGCCACATAGGAACAAACATACATACATACATAGACTGATAAACACATTACCCTCCTTCGGCAGTGGCTGACGTCATACGATATTTTAACGCACTGTATCGTCATAATTTTTTGTTAACGTGACAAAAGGTAAACTAAGTGTCCAATAATTTTTGGAAATCTAACTGACAAACAAAAAAATTTTTTTGTCATCAAAATTTTATTTTGTTTTTTGTTTCACATAGTCCTACATGAGCACTTATAAAACGTCAACAAAAAGTGCACGGTCCGGGTTGGTCGTTTCCTATGGAGAAGAACCGGAAGAAACTCCACGGTTACTCTTTTAAAAACTGGTTTGGTTCATCCCTATTGCATGTTGACTTGTAATGGGTCATCTTTAGAAGTGTTGATAAGTTTGACGCGGACGAAGTCGCGGGCGATAGCTAGTATTGATTGAGAATCATACTAATGTTATAAATGTGAATGTAAGTTTGTTTGTTACGCTTTCACGCAAAAACTACTGAACCGATCATCATGAATCTTTGTACATATATTCTTGGAGGTATTAGAAGTAACATAGGATATTTTCCAAAAAAAAAAAAATTTTAATTGCTTCACTGCAAGCGAAGCCGGGGATACAAGCTAGTGCTTCATAACTAGACTAGCTAATAAATTATCTAAATTCTCGTCATAAATAAAAAAAAACACGGATACATTATAAACATTTTCACAAACATCTAAATAAGCAGGTGTAAATAAGTTCATTTTTTCCAAAAATATGACTGACGCGGATACGTCGGATACGTTTAATCGTACTCGCAAATCATAGAGCAAATAATACACTGTTTATTCTATCAGAATTCAAGGCTAAAGTCGATCTCTGAGCCTCGTATTGATAAAACATTTAGAGGTTGAAAGTGCAAGTAATCTTAGATTTGCAGCAGAATTGTGTTTATAAAGACCGATATACTGTATTTAGATCAATGAAAGGGCATAGGTCGTGTTAGAAATCTAAATCTTCTTACTTCTTACTATCTTACTAATTCTTACTAATATTATAAATGCGTAAGTTTGTATGGCTGGATGTATGTTTGTTACTCAATAACGCCAAAACCGCTGAATGGATCTGGATGAAATTTGGCACAGAGATGGATTATAGTCTGGAATAGCACATAGGCTACTTTTTATCTCGGGATAATGTTCCCTTGGGATGAAAAAATACTTTTCACGCGGGCGAAGCCGCTGACAGAAGCTAGTAAAATCTAATTTAGGAAATCCATAAACTTTTAAAAAACATTTAGTGGGTCAAATTTTTTTACGATTCCGTACGCAAAGAGTAAAAACGGGACCATATTACTAAGACTCCGCGATCCGTCTGTCTGTCTATCTGTCCGTCTGTCACCAGGCTGTATCTCAGCGATAGCTAGACAGTTGAAATTTTCACAGATGATGTTTTCCTGTTGCCGCTATAACAACAATTACTAAAAACAGAATAAAATGAATATTTAAGAGGAGCTCCCATACAACAAACGTGATTTTTTTGCCGTTTTTTGCGAAAATGGTACGGAACCCTTCGTGCGGGAGTCTGACACGCACTTGGCCGGTTTTTTTTTAACGGCAACCCAGAATATTCAGTTCAAAAACAAATGAGATATCGATAATGTCTCGTCACTAAAATAGAACGAGTATCTGAAAAAGTGCCGCGATCCGTCTGTCTGTTTGTCTGTCTGTCTATCACCAGGCTGTATCCCAGCGATAGCTAGACAGTTGAAATTTTCACAGATGATGTATTCCTGTTGCCGCTATAACAACAAATACTAAAAACAGAATAAAATAAATATTTAAGTGGAGCTCCCATATAACAAACGTGTTTTTTTTGCCGTTTTTTGCGATAATGGTACGGAACCCTTCGTGTGCGAATATTTAAAGAAAAAGAAATATCTGAGTTCAAAATCGATAATGTCCCGTCACTAAAATACAAAGAATATCTGAAAAAGTTGACAGGATACTTAAATTCAATTATTTGGTAGATTAGCAGTTTTTGTGGGTCATTTTGATTATTAAATTATTAAATATTATGATTAATTTTATTTATCAATTAAGAAATCCAATTTGTTATTTTGACACGCATGAAGAATATAAGTTATTTAAATTTATTGAATGGTTAATAAATTCATAGAGCTAATAATTTAATGGAAATTATAGACAAACATGTATGGACAAGGAAAACAACGATAAAATAATTATTTACGCCACAATATAATTATAATAATTAAAAAGAAAAACTGTTGATGGATAATTGTGTTACCTACCAATATCCTTGAAAATTCAAAGTATTTTTTTTGTCGTAACAGAAAATAATAGGTACCATAAACACCGACATCTGAAAATTAATTTATTTTTCGCTTTGCAGTGCTTTCTTTTGAAAGTCGGTTATTTTCTTACAAAGTTTTTTTTATTTAAAATGCTGTCCGATTCACCAGTGAATTTTGTTAGCAGATACCAATTTTTGATGCCATTTCCGAAAAAAATATACAAATCTTGTAACGTTGCGAAAAAGTCTGTGGTGAAGAACAGAAGAAGTTCGAAACGTGTTGGGAATTCTCCTGTTTCTTTGAAAACAGTGGCTAAAGGCTTAATAAGGTCGTGTTGCAAACTATTTTATTTATATTCAGTAGATGGGAGAATTTTTTGCTGGTTGAGATTTACTGGTCAGGGTCCAAGGGCCCCCTGAGCTTGAGGGCCCCGGTGCACCGGGCACCGTCTAGCCCTCCGGTAGCTACGCCTCTGCCTAATGAAATAGTCGGATAAAAAGATTAGCCAGGTTGATTACCCAATCAATCCAAGGGATGCATCAAACGTGTCTAATTGCATTGTGACTCGATACTCTTTACATTCTAGACTCTTCGTATTATATGTGGCAGCGACTTCGCCCGCGTTAAACAGTTATCCCAAGAGGAACATATTCCTGGAATAATGACGTGCATTTATGACTATGATTTATGAATGAAAATAAAATAAAGCAAATTGGGTATGTAAGGATCGTAACTACTGAACGTCAGCTGTGTTCTGTACTTTCTGCCTTCTTACACGAGAAAAGATTGTGAGTTTAAATATATATCTACATATATCGACGTGTCACAGATAAAACGCAAATCGAGTGATGCAATAGGGATAGGGACACGTATTGCTTTACGAAATTAATAAAAATTTGACAAAGGCATAGCGCATCAAATTTCAGGAGAGGGGGTTCGTGACGTCACTATGTCCGTATGAAGTGTAATAGCGGCGTGACGTCACACGATATTTCAACGCATTATATCTTCGTCACTTTATGTAGTAGTAGTAAGGACTACTGTTTCCACACCAAGACTCCCATTCGGTCTATTGTGCGTAGGGGTACTGACTAACATAGCCATCCTAGCTCCATCCAAAAGCATAGAAGCTTCCTAGGGCTTTCACAGGCTTCACGGAGCGACCTCACTGTTCCGAGGATTTCTTCACGTTGAGATGCCAAGGCCTCGCTTTCCAGGATTACGTGATGTGCGGCTGATTCTTCGGCGTTAAACCAGGCCCTGCAAAGTGGGCTGTCTATGACGCCTATATCGAAAAGATGTTTGTCACTTTATGTTAACGTGTCAAAAGAAAAATACATGTCCAATATTATTGATTAATTACGTGATGGACAAAAAACAAATTTTCAGTTAAGATTCCTATTAGTTACGACATGTTGAAAATTCATTCCGTCGATCCTTTTGCACGATAATTTTAGTTTCAGAACACAGATAACATAACTGGCGAGATTTCAGTGTTCTATAGGTCTCTGCCCAACCCTTTGGAAATACGGGCGTGATTTGATTATATAACTGCACAGCACATGTGTAAGTACTTTTAATACTTTATACCTGTACATAGTGCTATTCTGGGTGCATTGTGCTCACATATATGAATTTATTAATGTATGTACTTTAAATATTGTACAACATTTTTTTTAATTTTAATTGTTGACGTTCAAAAGTGTCGCTTAATTTATAGTAACCTAGCCGGCCTAGTTGAAATAAATAATATATTTGACTTTGACTTTGATGTTTCAGAAACTGAGCCACAAGTGGGCAGAAGTATTTGCCATGCATAGACTATTTGGATCGTTTTCCTTAACAATAGTAATTGATTGTTTAGTTACACCATTAATGGGATATCAAAGTCTCTGTATTTTATTACTTTATCAGAGGTTAAAACTGCGCTGCGTCCTTATGTTAAAAATACATTATGAAGTTTTATTTATAGATTAAGAACCAGTTTTATATCGTATTTGGTAAGTACCTACGCATTTTGTGTACCTGCGTCTGTCTTGTGTAGGGTAACCGGACGTTTGGGTCTTGTCCGGACTCTGTCCGGCCTTCTAATTTATCGTTTTGTTACGATAAAAACGTTTTACTTACCTCATTGACAGACATTGCCAAAAAATATCTATTTAGTCCATCAGTTAGAGAACCTAAAAAATATAGGACATATATTTTTACTTTTGCCATTTAATCAAAAATTACGACGATACAGTACATTGACATATCGCGTGACGTCACGGTGTGCTACACTTTATACTGACAAAGTGACGTCACAAGCCCCCACTCCTGAAATTTGATGCGCTTTATCTTTCTGAGCTTTTCTTCATTTGATAAAGCAAAAATACGTGTACAATATTACTTGATTATCTCACTGACAGACTAAAAAGAATTATCAGTTTTCTACAAAGGAAAAATCCCTATAAGACCAAAATATATTTTTCTCCCTTTTTTAACTGAATCTATTCAAAAACTTTAGTCAGAAAATACAAATAGACCGAACTTTTTTTTTAATCCAGATTTTCGTCAGGACTTTTTAATTTTCACTATGGTAACCGTAATCTTGTGTCACTGTGTGATAATGGTTCGTCAAAATGTAATTCAAACTGCCTTGTTGGTGTAGACGTCGCAAGCGCTACAGACTGTTGGATGTGGGGACCTGGGTTCGATTCTCGGCTACTGAGCCGAGAATCGAACCCAGGTCCCTTCATTTCATTTCATTTCTTTTCATTTTTCATTCACTAATGCTGACTAATATTTATTTAGTAAATTGACTAAAAACAAGTATTTTTCACGTCAATAGCTGACTACTCTGAAATGAATTATCGAGAGAAAATCAAAAGACAAAGTCTGTCCAACCAAGAAAAGCCTAATTTACATATTGCTGTGTTTTAACATCTTAAATTTTATAGTTGTCTAGTCTCAATGATGCACAGAGTCGATCGAAAAGCGGGTCAAGAGTCTCACCGGCAGCTTCAGAGCCTTGAACATCGTCGCCGAGTTGCCAGCCTGTTGGTTTTTATCGGTTACATTTCGGGGAATGCGCGATGTTTCATCGGACTACCAGACGTACGGCGATGCGCCATCGATACTTAGAGGAAAGCCCACCCATACGCACTAAACGTTTTGGGAATACTTTTACTATGCGTACAGCTAAGGAATTCTCTGCCGGAGTCTGTGATAGCTACCCGATAGCTACAACCCAGGGGTCTTTAAGTCAAGAGTGAATAGATTACATCTAGGCAAGCGTGCTTCACCGTCGACCACATCATCGCTTACCATCAGGTGAGATAGTGGTCAAGCGCGAGCCTATATTAAATTAAATAAAAGTCGAAATTGGTGTCCATTTGATGTTAATAGACTCGTGCCATCCATTATCTACATGGGATTTAATTTATCAAAACTGGCGATATTTGGATTTACTACAATACATAGCTACATACAGACATACACCCCAGTCTTATTCTTCCGGGAATACTGTTGTGAGATTAATATGTGTTTAGTAATTTATTTCAATAACCTACTTATTTAATCATTTGTATTATCTACTTGTATCCTCATGACTAACATAGTTTTAAGATAATGTAATAACATATTATATATGTTACGGCTAATACCCGAAGTGCGGCTACACCTAGTATTAGCCGGAGCTTAGGGCACCCCGACACGGACAGGTTAGGTTACTCAGCTCCCGTCATCTCGTTCGTGTTAGGTTACTTTAGACCCTGCGGACGGAAATAGGAGCCCCGCCCAGCGGGGCTCCGTCGACTGGCTACACCTAGTTCTAACCGGCTAAAACTAGGTGTAGCCGCACTAATACTAGGTGTAGCCGCACTTCGGGTATTAGCCGTAACATATATACTAACAAAATATGGACATTTAAATAGTCTGAACTAAACGATTTTATTTTATTTTTTTATTTAAATAATACATAATTGGTCGTGGCGTTGCGGAAATAGCGCGTCGAAACTAAACTCAACTAACTTGCTATAAGTAGAAGGTAAACGCAGGGCCGTATTTAAAGGTTCGGACGGAGGCCCTGGGGCAACTAAAAAGTGGAGGCCACGGAGCATTTGTGAAGATAGCATTGTATAACTGTCTCTTTCACTCGCTGACGTTTATAGCATCGTCCTATCTCGCTTACTCTGTACAGTATACTCGATGACAAACTGTTTCTTGCGCAATGGTTGGTAGAGCCAACTTCAGACACAGAAAGATCCGCTCTGACTACTATAGAAGCCTGTGCCACATTTGTGTTCTGTTACTAGCAATAAGATCGCCCCATTGCATAAAAGGCAAAACTTGAATAATCCGCATTCTACAGATATCTCTTTATCATGCATTATGTAACTTCAATGTACAAAGTACCACCACCACAGAAAACTTACTGCAAAGTCCCAGTGTTCGGAGTCCTCAGCAATCGCCCATCCTGCTGCCTCTGTTCCTCATCTTGTCTTCTTTCTTCAGCCTCAGCCATGCTCAAAGTCATCTGGAACTTCTGCGTCAGATTCGGCAAGACCGCAGTAGGGTCTTCATCGTCAAACGACTGTTGTTCCTCACTATCGCCCAGAACAAATCGTTTCGATGTCCTCCGTTTCATCATGGTGAAGAATTTGCTCACGTATTCAAAAATCGAACCGAAAAAGTTCATAAATTCACTGTTTGTTCATAATTCTTTTTTTTTTGCACTGTCACTTTTTTCTTTTTTTGCACTTTTTCTTAAATATAGACACTATTTTGAGTTTTTGAATTTAAAATTCGAGATTGTTATCAATAATTTCTACAACTTACCCTATGGTATATAAGATAAAGTTTAAATTCCATTGTAAATTTCTATAGTATATTGGTAACAAATACTTTTTAGGGGTTATTTAAAACAAATCGTCATAAGAAAATCAACTTAAAATTTACAAAGTCGATATTTGAATTGAATGCCACGGATTTAAATTGTAGGTTATGCAGGATGCTGGACTAGAATAATATGATAGGAAAATATTCATAAATTTGTTCACGATATTCTTAGAGCCCAATAAGCAAACGTGTTGATCATTGCGAGTTCTTTATCTAAATGAGAAGCCTTTGCCCTCAGCGAGATACTAAGATACAGGCTGATTCAAAATAGATTAACATTATTACTGACGGTATGTGTATTATTGATCGAAGGACGGTATTGATGGCGCAGTGGCTGAGCGATTGGCTGCTGCGCTGCGTGTCGCGGGTTCGATTCCCGCACTGAACAAATATTTGTATGGCCTACAGATAGTTGTTCCGGCTCTGGGTGTTTGTATAAGTGAGTTTAAATGTTTGGAAACGCACCCGCGATACAGGAGTAATTCCTAGTTTGAGGCAGTCTTTTTTTTTGAAAATTAATCGAAGAATATTTTCATGTAGTCAAGAAAATAAGAATAAAAACATGAAGAGTGTTTGCAGTTGCAAAATCACCAGTCTAGTCTAGCTAAGGGTTATCGTGTTACCCAGTTACTGGGTTGTGGAGATCAGATAGGCTCGCTATGTAAAATACTGGTACTCAGTTGCATCCGATTGGATTGAAAACTGATCCCAACATACTTGATGGTTGAGCTGAGTGGTGCTGATCCATGCGTCATGTTCGTGAACGGGCGCCATAAGTTGGGCATAACTTAGGTGCCTCGGCCAGTTATTGCATTTTTTTTAAATTGTTTGTTTTCCTAGACGCTTTTACGTGCACTTCTTTGTACATAATTCTCACATATATATTTTTTCAATAAGAATGATGTAACCAAATACTTGTAATTAAAACTGATGGAAAGAGTGTCCGTGGAGTTTCTTGCAAATTCTTCTCAATTGAGACCTACTGACGCTTGCGAATTTGCACCTAGAGTCGTCTTTTTTGTTTGTCTGTAAATTCAAAAGTACCTCTAAGGTTTATTTGAAATAAACTATTTGATTTTGATTTTTTGACTTGGGAAAGCGCAGTTGATGATGGAGACAAATGTTTAACAGTGTAAATATGTTAACAGAATTTATATTTTTTAGTAACTGAACAGAACTTGATTTGTGTCCGGTTGATGGCAAAAGGCTTGGCCCCTGTTAGTTATATACAAATAATCCTCAACTTGTTATACTAGTAACGCCATCTATTGATACTTTAGACGTAACTTCTAATATTGTCTGTGCCTATGTATGTATGTACACTATGGAAATAAAGTTCAGTTCTGTTCAAATCACGAGTCACGCATTTTTAATTAGAGGTTATGTGCTCAGAAAAACGTTTTATTTCTCGCGAATAGACTTGCCAGTTTGTGCCGATTAGTCTTCGCAGATTGAGAATACGCTGTGCTATTGAACTGTGAACTGTAGTTGTAAAAAAAAATTACTGTGTGATAGCAAAATGACGACGAACTACATAGTGAGTGTGCCAAAGTTAAAAGGTCGTGAGAACTATTCTGAGTGGGCTTTCGCCGCGGAGAATTTTCTCGTTTTGGAAGGAACTTTTGATTATATCAAAGCTACAAAACCGGATGAAGCCGCAACCGACGCTAAAACCAAAGCGAAGTTGATCTTGACGATTGACCCGGCACTTTATGTACACGTCAAAGACTCGAAGACTTCTAAAGAGTTGTGGGAGAAACTCAAGAATTTGTTCGACGACTCCGGCTTCACCAGGAGAATTAGTTTATTGAGAACTCTCATATCAATACGCCTAGAAAATTGTGCATCCATGACGTCGTATGTCACACAAATCATTGAAACGAGTCAAAAGTTAAATGGATCGGGATTTAACATTAATGATGAGTGGGTCGGATCGCTACTTTTAGCAGGATTATCCGAAAAATATTCGCCCATGATAATGGCGATCGAACATTCCGGCATTTCGATAACAGCGGACGCCATTAAAACAAAGTTGATGGATTTGGAGGAAGACAGTGGCGACACGAGCGGAGCATTTGCGAGTTTCCGGAAACAAAGTAAGATTGGCAGCACTTCCGGAACCAGAGACAGTGGATATACGTCAAATTCAAAAGACAATCGATTTACGTCAAACTCAAGTGTGTCAAAGTCAAAACCGAAGATTATAAAATGTTACAAATGTAAACAAACAGGACATTATCGTAATCAGTGCACCGTTGTTGACAAAGATTCAGTGAATAATAAGTCTTGTGAACGCAAACAAAGCAACGCGTTCAGTGCCGTGTTCTTAAATGGCAGTTTCTCAAAGAATGACTGGTATATAGACTCTGGTGCAAGCGCCCATTTAACCGCCAATGAACATTGGATTAGAAATGCTTCTGTCGACCATCCAATCAAAGATATTGTGGTCGCAAATAAGGAAAAGGTGCCGGTTAAATGTTGTGGTGATGTATCGATAACGACTTTAACAGATAACTGCGAGTATGATGTAGTTGTTCAAGGAGTATTATGTGTACCACGTTTGACCACTAATCTGATTTCCGTCAGTCAACTCATCGCCAAAGGCAACAAAGTACAATTCGCCAACAGTGGCTGCGAAATTTACAATAAAACTGGTGAATTAGTTGGTACAGCTATGTTGCTGAACGGTGTTTACAAACTGAGACAGCCTGAAGTTTTGATGGCTGCAGTGATGGACTCAAGTGATATTTGGCATCGCAGACTTGGTCATGTCAACAGCAATTACTTAAATAGAATGCAGGATGCCGTGGAAGGTCTCACACTTGACAGAAAGACAGATATGTCAAAGTCGTCATGTATAGTGTGCTGCGAGGGTAAGCAGAGCCGATTACCTTTCCCACAGAATGGCAATAGAAGTAAAGAACTTCTGCATACCATACATACAGATGTATGTGGTCCATTCAACAATTCTTCGATTGGAGGTTCCAGATATTTCATATTGTTTGTGGATGATTACAGCCGCATGATCTACATTAATTTTATGAAGAACAAAAGTGAAGCTTTTAGTTATTTTAGAAAATACAAAGCACTTGTAGAGAACCGGCTTAACAAGAAAATAAAGATCCTTCGTAGTGACAATGGGAAGGAATTCTGCAACAAAGAATTTGATGATTATCTTATGGATTCGGGGATAATTCATCAGAGAAGCAACCCGTATACGCCAGAACAGAATGGTTTGGCTGAGCGTTTCAACCGTACCGTGGTGGAAAAAGCTAGATGTATGCTTTTTGATGCAGATCTTGAAGAAAAGTTTTGGGCTGAAGCGGCCAACACTGCAGTCTACTTAAAAAATAGGACTGTAGCAACAGCTCTTAATGGAAAGACGCCTTTCGAGATGTGGACAGGTGCAAAGCCAGATGTCAGTCATCTCAGAGTTTTTGGGAGTGTAGTGATGATGCATATACCCAAAGAGAAGAGGCGAAAATGGGACAAAAAAGCTGAGAAAGGAATTCTAGTTGGTTATCCAAATGATGTCAAAGGGTATCGCGTCTATAATCCAAAAACCAAGGAAGTTACAACCAGTCGTGATGTAATCATAATGGAACAACCACAAGCAGTTGTTCAGATTGAGGAAAAACCTACAGATTCTACCGAGGTGCATGAGGATTCAGTGGGGGACATGTCCATGTCAGATGAATCTGGGACTGAAGATACTCATGATGACAATGAGACGAATGTTCCAGATGAAGACTCTTCTGCCAGCAGTGTGGAAAGTGCTGTGAGTGTTAATAAACAATATAATTCTAGCAGGCAGAGAAAACAACCTGACAGGTATGGTTTTTCAAATGCTTGTATCAGTGGTAGTGTAGATGTTACTGGTGATCTTTCACTTGAGGAAGCTCTCAAAGGACCCGAAAAAAAACAATGGTTAGAGGCAGTGCGTGATGAGTTACAGTGCTTTAATGATAACAATGCATGGGAAATTGTAAATGTGCCTCAGGATAAAACTATAGTTCAATGTAAATGGGTTTTACGAAAGAAGTATGACAGTGAAAATAATGTAAGGTATCGTGCCAGGCTAGTCGCTAAAGGTTTCTCTCAGAAATATGGTGTTGATTACACGGAAACATTCTCACCTGTTGTTAGACACACAACCTTACGGCTATTATTTTCATTGTCAGTACAACTGGGACTTGATGTTACACATCTAGATGTCAAAACCGCATTTCTAAATGGTGACCTAGAGGAAACCATCTACATGCAGAAACCAGACTGTTATGAGGTTTCTGGTGGCTCTAACAAAGTGTTAAAACTTAAGAAGGCCATCTATGGCCTGAAACAAGCCTCTAGAGCTTGGAATAAGAAGGTAGATTGTTGTTTGCTTGAAAATGGTTATTATAAATCTAAGTTGGAACCTTGCATGTACACAAAGAATATTGACAATTACAAGACTATTGTGGCAGTATATGTCGACGATTTTTTCATATTTTCAAATTGTAAGTATGAAAGTGAACATCTCAAGAAAGTATTGTCAGGCCAATTTAAGATCAAGGACTTGGGTGAAGTTAAACATTGTTTAGGAATGAATGTTAAGTTTAATAAAAAGGAGAGGTCTGTAACCTTGAGTCAAGAGAATTACATTAGTGTTTTGTTACAAAAATTTCACATGACTGACTGTAAAACTGTTGATACACCAATAGAGCCCAAATTAAATGTAAAAATTGATCAGAAAGTGAATGATCAAATACCTTATCAGCAGCTCATAGGGAGCTTGATGTACCTATCTGTTTTAACAAGGCCAGATATAACATATGCTGTATGCTACCTGAGCCAGTTTAATAATTGTCACACAGATGAACACTGGGGGTACGCTAAGAGGGTCTTGAAATATTTAAAAAGGACTATAAATTTTGGTATAAAATATTGTGTAAATGGAAATTCAGAAATAAAAGGTTTTGTTGATGCCGATTGGGCTAATGATACTTTAGATAGACGGTCTTATACCGGATTTTGTTTCATACTTGCTAATGGCATAATATCTTGGGAATGCAAAAAGCAAAGAACTGTTGCTCTGTCGAGTTGCGAAGCTGAGTACATGGCTATATCAGAAGCCTGCAAAGAAGCTATTTATTTGAGAGCCTTGCAATTCGAAGTCACAAATAAAATGTATACTTTAAGTTTATTCAATGACAATCAGAGTGCACAGAAGCTGTCAACAAATCCTATGTTTCACAAGAAATCTAAACACATAGATGTAAAATACCACTTTACTAGAGAGTGTGTTTCAAATAATATAGTAATATTAAGGTATTTGCCAACAGCTGATATGCCTGCTGATTTACTAACAAAAGGATTGTGTTCTAAGAAGCATTATACTTTCATGGATTTATTGGGTTTAGTAATGATATAAATTTCAATTTCATGATCAGGCTTATTTTGATTATTTGATATAGTGGGGGTGTTAGTTATATACAAATAATCCTCAACTTGTTATACTAGTAACGCCATCTATTGATACTTTAGACGTAACTTCTAATATTGTCTGTGCCTATGTATGTATGTACACTATGGAAATAAAGTTCAGTTCTGTTCAAATCACGAGTCACGCATTTTTAATTAGAGCCCCTATTCATCATTTCACCAAAAGACGTCTACTGCTGGACATATTAGGCCTCCCCCAGGCATTGTCACATTGACCGATCCCGTGTGTCTCGCATCCAGCGCATGCCCGCAATCTTCGGAGTCTGTGCTTCCCGATAGCTACAACCTCGAGGTCTTTAAGTCAAGAGTGAATAGGTTACTTCTAGGCAAGCGTGCTTCACCGTCGACCACAACATCGCTTACCATCAGGTGAGATAGTGGTCAAACGCGAGCCTATCTGAAATAAAATCGGTCCACCTAGTGGGGGGCCTTCCAACGCATCGTCTTCCGGTTCGCGGTCGCCACTCCAGAGCTTTTCGGCCCATCAGCCATCCTTCCTGCGAGCAATGTGTCCTGCCCACTGCCACTTA
The DNA here is from genome assembly GCA_947562075.1 of Orthosia gracilis. Classification (NCBI taxonomy): domain Eukaryota; kingdom Metazoa; phylum Arthropoda; class Insecta; order Lepidoptera; family Noctuidae; genus Orthosia; species Orthosia gracilis. Next base: position 3,696,058 of record OX387267.1, on the reverse strand, counting down.
AGTTTCGCAATTCTTCTGGCTATGTCGGTAACTTTGGTTCACCTGCGGATATCCTCATTTCTGATGTGATCACGGAAGGAAACGTCGAGCATAGCCCTCTCCATTACCCTTTGGGTGATTTTAAGCTTTCTGATGAGGCCCATTGTGAGCGACCACATCTCGGTCCCATAGGTAATTAACTAATTACTGGCAACACACACTGATGATGGATTTTTGTCTTGAAACTTCCCGAACGCCGCCGCCCAGCTGACCCAGATTCGACGGTTGACCCCTTTCTCGAAGTTAGACCTACCCAACTGGCCTGTTTGTCCCAGATAGGCATAATCTTCTACAACTTCGAGTGTAGAGTCTCCGATCTTGATAGGAGTGGGTGTTACATGGGCATTCATCATGACCTTGGTTTTGTCCATGTTCATCTTAAGGCCCACTCTTTAGGCTCGCACTTGATTACTATCTGGCCTGATGGTAAGCGATGATGTGGTCGACGGTGAAGCACGCTTGCCTAGAAGTAACCTATTCACTCTTGACTTAAAGACCCTGGTTGTACCTATCGGGAAACACAGTCTTTTGGAGACTTAGCTGTAGAATTCCAATACGTAGCAGTACTAATATTATCTGTGGCGGTACGCATAACAACGGACAAAATCCAGACCATCTGACAACGCTAGGTCCACCTCAATATATTATATCTATATAAATATTTAGTATATCATCACCACTGCACTCAAGACAGTGAAGGAAAATATCGTGAGGAAACCAGCATGTCCTAGAACCGAAAATTCGAAGACATGTGACATCCACCAACACGCACTGGACCCGCGTGATGGATTACGGCCCATTCGCTCTCACAGAGAGGAGACCTGTGTCCCAGCAGTGGGAACATTAAAAAGCTAAATGATAATGATAAATGATAAATGATTTTATTTCTGTAAGTAGGTTTGTACAAACACTTTTACATGTCGATCATATTTTTTAAAACTAGATGAAGTCGGCGTTTCCTATCTGACTACTCTGAGAAGAAAGGCCGAAACAAACTCAGAGGTCACAGTCTCTTTTAAAGTCCAGACAAAATCTTGGTTAGATCATGTGAAGACCATGTAGACTGAAGTCTGAAATGGTCTTTTGAGGAAAGAACCAGCCAGATTGAGTGGACCTGTCCAGTCAGTGCACGCATTTGTCAATAACCGTGCAGCTCAACTCAGAAATTAAGGAGCTCAACGATTCGACGAACAATACTAAAGAAAGGACATTCGGGTAGGCCGCACAAACTACTCAAACTGCCAGACCATGATTAAAACTAACTTAGACAAAAAATTAAAAACAAACAAAAAGTATGATCAACATAGTCTTCACATTCACAACAATTAGAAAAGAAATTAAAATAAAATAATATAATACTTTAAAAAGTAAATATTCTTGTCATTGCAAGAAAACAAAAAAAAAACAAAATTCACGGTAAAAAATATATAAAAAAAAAACAAAATTTACTGGAGCAGCTCAATCCCAAGCCTGTTTGTCCTCAACGTAATCTTTAATTGTATAAAACGCTTTCTGGCACAACTTACGTTTAATGAATGTTTTGAATTTATTAAGACTTAGATCTTGTACGTGGCTTGGAAGCTTATTATAAAAGCGTACACATTGACATCTAAACGAGCCACCTATTTTCGTGAGCCTTGTTGCAGGTACTACAAATTTGTGTTTGTTCCTAGTGTTTATGTTATGGATATCACTGTATTTTTTAAACAATTTTATATTTTTATGGGCATATAAAAGATTTTCATAAATATACTGAGAAGGCACAGTCATTACATTAATCTCCTTAAATTTCTCTCTGAGAGAGTGTCTCGGGCTTAATTTATAAATTGATCGGACAGCTCTTTTCTGCAAAACAAAGATAGTCTGGATGTCGGCGGCATTTCCCCACAACAGAATACCGTACGACATTACACTATGAAAATAGCTAAAATATACTAAACGGGCTGTCTCTATGTCAGTTAAATTACGAATTTTCCTAACAGCATATGCTGCTGAGCTTATGATGATAATGAAGTACTTAGTTAGACAGTTTTTTTTACCACAAATAATTGCTTTTAATACTTTTTATGCAGCACAACCTTGATGCGTATGTAACTAATAATAAAGAATTAGTTAAAAATAACAAAAAACCTGACTGCTTAAAAAGGGAACTAAAAAGACGTAAACAAGATGAAAATCATGCTGTGCAGTCGGAGGATACATATGCGCGAGCTGGCTGACCAAAACCAGACGTATCCTCTGACTGCACAGCATGATTTTCTTCTTATTTACGTCTTTTTAGTTCCCTTTTTAAGCAGTCGCGTTTTTTGTTATTTTTAAATATTTTTTTATTTACAATTTTTTAGTATTTTTTTTAGTATTAGATACAAATCCTTTATTTTGATACCCCACACGATTTCTTTGGAAGAAAAAAAAAATTGGGCCCCTACAATATGGTGTCCAAAATCCGCCATTTTTCTATTTTCCAATTTTAATGTAGCCAGTGACACTCGCAGGGTTAGAACGAATCGATTGACGTAAGAATCATCAAAATCGGCCAACGCGTTTGGTCTCTAGAACGCCACATAGAAACAAACATACATACATAGACTGATAAACACATTACCCTCATTCGGCAGTCGGGTAAAAGGCCCTGTTTTTTTTTTCATTAAAATAATGGTTCTGTTCCGAGTCTCCAATTATATGATTGAAGACTTTACTTTTTTTTGGTGTCTAAAAATAACAGACCAATAATAAATCTTATAAGTACATATAGTAGTCACACCGGATGTTTTTGTCTCTGAAGTAGGTTCTGCGAACCATTGCGCAAGAAACAGTTTGTCATCGAGTAGGTACCTATACTGCATAGGAGAGCAGTGGTGGCGCAGTGATATGGCCGCGACATACAAGTTGTATGTCGTGGGTTCGAACTCAGGCAGACGCTTTACTTTGTGTAAATTATTTCATCACCACTGCTCTTAAAACGGTGAAGGAAAACATCGTGAGGAAACCGGCATGTCCTAGAAACAAGAATTCGGAGACATGTGACATCCACCAACCTGCACTGGGCCCGTGGTAGCCTGTGTCCCAGCAGTGGGAACATTAAAAAGCTGATGGTGATACTGCGTGGAGTAACCGAGATAGGACGATGCGACAAACGTAAGCGAGTGAAAGAGACAATTATACAATGCTATCTTCTACTTCAACATTGATACAAAAATAGCAACTACGCAGGGTCTTGCAGCCAACTTTAGAGACACAAAGAACCCTTAGATATCTACAGAATCGACCGGCTGATCATGGTCTACCGTTGCGCCAAGTTTTTTCCAAATCCAGTCGGACTTGAAAGGTAACAAACGTACGTCCATACTCACAAACTTTCATATAATAATATTAGTAGGCTAGGCAATCACACTTTCATGTTGAGACATATTTAAAAAGGATCCTCGCTAGTGATCCTTTTTAGGGTTCCGTACCCGAAGGATTCAAACGGAGCACTATTGCTGTCACTCACGTGTCCGTCTGTCTGTGACACGGGTTTTACAGCCAAACGGTTCGAACTACAGTCAAAAAGTTCAAATCTTCATGGTATAAGCATCTTGTTGATCCAAAGCCATACAAATTGTCAAAAAATATTTATAAATGTTTTTAAGGGGGGCTCCCATGCACCTAAAAGGTGAAAAATATATTTCACCTACCCCATCGAGTGGGGTACCGTTGTATAAAGATCGTTGATAAGATAAATACTGTATTTTTTGTTTAAAAATATATTGTAAAACAAAGGAAAGTGCCACCAATAATCGTCTTCTACAATGTCCCTCTCACCGCTCTGTGTTTATTCACTCGTCCTTCTTTGTCCAGGCAATCTGCCTTTGGAATGCGCTCCCTCAGAACATCAAGATGGCAACCAGTCGGCTTTCTTTCAAATTGAAGGCACGTGAGCACATTCGCAAGAAGTTTGCAGAATCATCACAAAATTGATTTGTTCGTTTCGGATTCTTTATAACATTTTATAGGTATGTATGTATCTAAGTATATATTTAATATTCCTTTTTTTTCGTATCTTTTCTCTATTCATCCTATCATTAAGTTGCACCCGCCTTGTTTTATCTCTGCACCACCCTAAGGTCGACTGGTAGAAAATGCCTAAGGCATTAAGACCGCCTTTGTACTTGCATAAAGTTTTAATAAATAAATAAATGCCACCAATGTCAGCTTTCTATACGAATTTTTGTTCCGAAGAATTTTTAACTTTCCGTACACTATCTAGTAGTCTAGTACCTATGAACTTAAAATTTGAGGATAATGTTGATTTTTACTTAAATTTTACTAACAAATACCTATATTGATAAATTTGATTTTTGCTTTGAAATATTGATTTGGTTTTGTGCGGATCCCTAACTGTGCGAAGTCCGACACGCTCTTGGCCGGTTTTTAGAAGTGTTGCATTATACTTAAGCAAATATAGGTATAACATTACCAAAATAAACTAAAAGAATTAGGAGTAAATAGAAATCGTGTAGCGATTATGACCCAGTTAAGTCCACCATTCTAGTTTTCGCCCACCAGCTCTGTCTATACAGAGTGACTTGTTTTTACCATAAACAAAGGCGGTTAAAAACCGACCATCTTCTAAAATGTGCAGTTTAGAAGATGGTCGGTTTTTAACCGCCTTTCCAAAAAGGAGGAGGTTTTATGTTTTTGTTTAAATTTTATTTTTTTGTATTTTCTTTTTGGTTTGCATATACGAAGGGTACAAACGGAGCTCTATTACTCATTTGTCTGTCTGTCGACTGTCACACACGTTTTTCAGCCAAACGGTTGGAGCTAGTCTTCAAATTTTCACAGTTTATGCATCTTGTTGACCCAAAGCGATGAAAATTGTCAAATTATATTTTTAAATGTATTTAAGGGGGGCTCCCATATAGCGAAAGGGGACGCGAAAAAAAACACAAAGTTTAATTGGTGAAGATACCCTTTTCGAAAAAGTCCATTAATTTTTGACAATCAGTACCGAAAAAATTTAAAAAATTGGTCATACTCTTTCATGGAGTCATACCCTTTGCCCTGTCGAACTCACTTACGAAATTAGGCTGCTGGTATTACCATACTCTTAATCCTTAAGGCGCAGATACCCCTCAGTAGCTTTTAAAGCTTTTTAGCGATTTTAAAATGAGAATCACGTCTAAACGGTTAGTTGTATTTTTTGGAAAAATAAATGTTAAATTAGACCATTTTCTTAACAATTTAATCTAAGAAAATTTTCGTTTTTATTCGTATAACATAGTGTAATTAATTTGTAAAGTTATGTATGACACGGACAAAAACACGACAACCGCACTAGAACCGCTCGCCTCGGTCGGGCGTATTTTAATGAAATTGACACCATCTCAAAAGCAATTTAACTATCTACATTTTGATCTGAGGCTTTTTTTTAATTCAAAGAATAATTATTAAATAAGGAAAGTACAAAAAAAACTACCGAATTTTTGGTCGCGCGGGTGTGGAACGAGTTCGCGTTTTGTTCCCTCAAGGTCGATTGCGACAGTCGTCGTCTTAACGTAAGCAACAATAACAATGGGTGATAACTGATAAGACATTATTTCATACTAAGCGGGCACATTATTTTGACTACTTTGTCAGAAGGCAATAAAGATGATCTGGGCAATCAGAATCGTTAAAATATCGTTAAAAACACTTTAGAAGATTTTTCCTCTGTACCTATTGACTAAGTACTATTTTGTTTTCGAAATATTTACGTAATAGATATGCAGATTATGATAAAGATCTTCGCGGGTATTGTATTTTTTTTTTTGGAAAACAATAAAATTAAATCAGCATTCAACTTATTATCATTGTGATCATTTTCCAAGTACTTACGTTGAGAACTTAATTTATTATTGGAGGGATTGATTTCGGCAGATGTCCCCTGCATGCTGGAACCTCCGGGTCTGTGTAGGAGTGACGGCAGAAGGCCGGATGGACTGACCCTGGTGCCTTGGAAAAACGGCAAGTGCTTAATATGGGACGCACCTTGCGTCAGCACTGTTGCCGCCAGCCACCTTGGTCGCACCGTCCTCTCGCCGTCAGCAGCGGCGGCAGACGCCGCTGAGAAGAAGAGGGTGAAGTACGCACAGTTGGAGGGCCGGTAACATTTTGTGCCCATTGCCGTTGAGACCATGGGCGGTTGGGGCACTGAGGCCAGGAGGCTCATTCGTGAGACAGGGCACAAGCTCCGTGACATAACGGGTGACTCCCGCTCCGGCTCGTTCTTGGTGCAAAGGTCACTGCCATCCAACGTGGCAATGCAGAAAGCGTTACCTTTGTGCCGGGAACAGTGAGGGGCGGGTTATTAGACTAGTTATAAGACAATGCTGTATGACGTGTCGTTGTGACTTTGACATATAAAATTTACTATTTCAGAGAACAATATTAATCAGTAATTTATTTATTCATAGATTTTATAATTTAGTTACAATCATGTTTTTACAATAGGTATGGCATAATAATTATGTGTTTAGTTTTCATTAGCCTTTTTGTTTTGTAACATTTGGATTGCTTCTGAAACAAAAAACATACGAGAAACACTACGTTTTTAACAAAAAAAAAATGGTCTTGAATAATTACGTCAACCTTTTTGTTCACTCTGTACATATACATTTTTAGTTTTCAGTCAGTTGATTAGTTACACGAAATATTTAGAGATTTTTGTGAAATTTTTAGTTTTAACATTAATTTTAAACTTTTGAACGCCGACGACAAGACATCACAACGTCTTTTTAAACGACTTCAAAAGAATGAGGCAGTTCTCAATTCGTCGGCATATTTTTTTTCGTATTTTATCCGATTACTCAAATACGCCTGTACCGATTTCTTCAAAGTCTTCTTTTGTTTGAAAATGGTTGAAAAACGAAAAACAATTGCACATGAGTAGATAAACGGAATTCTGGACACCGACTTCGGAAAAGAAAGTTATTTTTCGCTTCGTAGTGTTTTGTTTTGGAAGTCACTTTGATTTTTTTTAAAGGATTTTTCAAAGGAGAGTTTGCCCACTTGCATTAAAATCTACTATTAATATCGCGTGACTTTTTAGGGTTCCGTACCCAAAGAGTTAAAACGGGAAACTATTACTAAGACTCCGAGGTCTTAGTAATAGTTGAAATTTTCACAGATGATGTATTTCTGTTGCCGATATAATAACAAATACTAAAAACAGAATCGTGCGCGAGTCCGACTCGCACTTGACCGGTTTTTTTCTCATACCACAGATAATATAATACAAGCATACAGATGTCTCATCCTATACAAAGAAACCGTGCCGACGTAACTAGCGTTTTTCGTCTGATTAAGATGATTATTTTTATAAGTACTGCGAAAGCGTTCGGTTCCGTTCCATGCAAGTAAAACTTTTTTCTTAGTTCGTGACTATTTTTTTCTTTAAATACAGTTTCGATTTTTTTTATAGTATTTTTTGCACGTTTTTACAGTTTCATTGTACCAAAATGAATTATTTCATTGTACCAAATTTAAAAAATCGAGTGGCATGCCTCAGTAATTTAAAACCGCGCCATCTTTTGGAATCAATATTAAATGATCCGTTCAAATAATTTTTGAAATGTGAATTAAGAGCCCAATATTCCATAATTTTTTGCTTAGAAGAGTTGATTAAAAAAGAACATGCAATATTAATAATCAATTCTAGAAAATGTTAATTTTACACACAATTAAAAAACAAACCGATGCATATCGTGCTGCTAAATTTGCTGCAACTAAATTTTCTTTGTTAGAGCTGGGACCCCGTGCTCATACACACATATCACGGATACAATAGAAGAATTCTGACCTCACATCACCTACTTATTTATACATTACATACCTACTTGAGTAAGTACGTTTATTTGTACTCATTAATGAAATAAGTAAAGTGTAAAGTTTAACGTCTGTCAAGGTCGAACTATGCTGTTTGCTTCCTTATGATCAGGTCACACATGACTCGTGTAAAAAAGTTTAAAAATAATATTAAGATATTAAAGTGCAGTGGAGGCCCAGTAGTATTCGGCCCCGACTTGCTGGCCTGGTTTCGTTGCGGGATCCAAGACAGTTAAATTCATTCTCCGGGACTTCGTCGAGGTTCATTGCCTCGGCGCTTTTGTTGTGGTCGCCACTGTTGATTCTGGCTTTCAGGAGTTGCAGTGGTTTGGGAATAGTGCGGTAGATTACTGGTCGTTGGTTGTGAGATTTAACACAGGCAGGCGCTTACTTTGTGTAAATTATTAAAGATTACACTAGTCGATCATTCTTCCATACAAATGTAGTCTAGCGATTACTCCACTGTTTGACGATGTACGTTCAAAATAAAAAATAATATCAATTTGTCTTATTATCTAGCCCTGTATAGGAACAAAAAAGTAAAAATATAAAACATTTGAAAGTTATGAGCGTTGAAAGTTCTACATTTCAACACTAATTTTAACGCATCTTTGGGCGGAAATAAATACCATAAGAAGAAGGAAAATTGCAAAACGGCCTCCATACAGGGATAGATTAGTAATTCAACAATGCAGTAGTAGTACAATGCAATGTAGTTAGTGAGTATTTTTTGGTTTAAGTGTATATACATATTTGTAGTCAATATTTAATTAAGTATTTTATACACTGTATACAATGCAAATAATTTTACTTTGTAAATATACATTTAGTCGTTTTTTCATGATACCTAGACTCCCAAAGGTCTGTTTATAAAATTTCACGTGCTCGTTTTCGTCCTAAATCGAAAAAGCAAAAGTGCTAATTCGTACGCGAACTAGCTTCTTAATGTTCATCACAGCAGCTACTTATCTCTTTCGCACGTATTGTCGGATTAGATAGCATGCATTTTAACCTCGCGCACAAAATAGTTCGTGCCGTCGACTAGGGGTACCTTAATTAATAAAACTAGTTCTTAAAACGGTTAAGCAAATCATCGTGAGGAAACCGACATGTTCTAGAATGAAAAATTTGACGACATTTGACAGACATCCGCCACTGACAGATGTCCTGCGTGGTGGATAAAGGCCCATTCATGTTAAAATGTACTCTGTGGCAGGGACCGAAACCGGTACGACCAATACCGGTATTTTTCGGCTAGTTACAGGTATTTTAAAAGGTTACCTTATTTTTTTAATATTGAATACAATCTTTATTAATACCGGTTACCGAAATAAAAATTACCTATATCTTATACGTGCCGTCCGTCGGTATTAGTCAAACTGTCAAAGGGCGCGCATCGCCTGTGTGTGTGTCAAAGAGTCGAGACAACCCACGCGCGCCGGCGAACGCCGACCTTTCACAGCTAGTTGGCATTAGAAAATACATTACCGTATTTTTTAATGCCAACAAATTGTCGGCATTGCGATATTCTGTTTCTTTCTAATCAATCCGGTATTAAAACGTTAACTTAAATAAAGGTAACATGTTTCTTCTTCTTGGGTTACCCAGATAGCGGTTACCTTAATCGTAGATGTAACCAAAATTTCTCGATACCTGTACCGTAATTTATAAAGGTTTTCGGTCCCTGCTCTGTGGGCCCATTCCCTCTCTCACAGAGAGGAGGCCTGTGTCCCAGCAGTGCGAACATTAAAAGGGTGGTGGTGATGATGATGAATTATGTAAATTGTAAAGTTTAACATCTGTGAATGCCCAACTATACCTTTCGTGTGAGTTCACCGTGCGACCCGGACGTGGGACCGCGACACGCGACCGAGGGCCGACGCAGGAGACGCGAGACCATTTGTTCTTAGGCTTTGTGTGGGAGATACGGAGTATCTCTAAGTAGTCTGTGTATGGAAGTGAGTTCGCGTGCGAGAAGGCGATGCGCAACCGCGACACGCGTTTGATTGGTGAAGTTAAAAAAATCTTACCTACCTAGGTAGGTAGCCAATTGACGGGAGCGAAGCCCCGGGGGTCAGCTAGTATTACATACATACGTGTCGAATTCGTCTCGGTGTGTTCCGTCCCTTAACTCATACGGTGCTACTCGCATAGCTATATCTGTATTTGAAGAGGCTTGTGGTTACAAATGGCTACCGATACAACTGTAAGGGTGTAATCATCCTACCATCGGTAGCCATTTACTCCATGAACTGTCACCAATTTTTTTTTCAATTCTATCATTGGTCCGTAGCGAACCAGAGGTTTCAGGAAACAGGAAACTAGTTCAAACAACTCTTCCTTTTCTGTAGGTATTTTGAAATATTCCTATGTTATGTAGGTGATAATCACAGGAAATTTAATAAGGATAATTTTATTGTGAAGTGGGAATTGACATGTTTTCTTAAATCCTTCTCGGCGTTATAGGGTTAGCCAAAGAAAAGCAACTAATACTTAATAATTTAAAATCGAAATAGCTCCGAATGCATTAAAAAATACGCAAATGCATACCTTTATTATTTTCAAATATCGCTGCTCATGCTGTGACAGAAGCCTTTTAGGTCGCGCACGAGGTTTTTTTACCCGACTGCCGAAGGAGGGTAATGTATTTATCAGTCTATGTATGTTTGTTCCTATGTGGCGTTCTAGAGACCAAACGCGTTGGCCGATTTTGATGGTTCTTACGTCAATCGATTCGTCTTAACCCTGCGAGTGTCACTGGCTACATTAAAATTGTAAAATAGAAAAGTGGCGGATTTTGGTCACCATATTGTGGGGGCCCAATTTTGTTATTTCTTCTAAACTTTTTTAGTAATCTGTGGCGATGGTTTCTAGGAATTCCATTTGCATTGAGTATAGTCAGAAATTTGCTGATATAAGTAAAACTACTTATATAATTTATAGGAAACATGACAAATCTTAGATTTGAAACTGTATAATAAAAGAGCTGAGTCTTGCAACTTGCTTTGCACAAAATCGCACTTCGTATGAGTAAGTTCAGCTGATTTATAATCGACTTACAATATACATACCTACAATTTAAGTATACTATCATTGCAAATATAGGTAAGGAGTGGAATTATCTGCCGAAGTCTGTGTTTCCTTATAGCTACAACCTAGAGGTCAAGAGTCAAGAGTGAATAGGTTACTTCTAGGCTAGTGTGCGTCATCGTCGACCACATCATTGCTTACCATCAGGTGATGACCACTATGGTCACCACTTTTACTATGGGACCAATTCTAAATCAAAATTGTATCCCATTGCATAAGCTTTCAATCAGTTTATAGATAGTTCAACTCATCTGTGCGCGCGGTGCCATGTGCGCGTCACGGCACTCGGCAGTCGTCGTCCGAAGAACATGTGTGTTAAAGCTGTATAATTATAAGTGCACGCACACAATGAGCCGCGCGCACTGGTGAGTTGAACTATCTAGACCAGCCCCCGTGCCATGACGTGTCAAAACTATCATGGTTCGACTGTGGAAAAGGGACAGATGTATACACGTCACATACATCTGTCCCTTACGCACACCCAAAATAATCTTGCTCTAAGAGCTTATGGTCACCCCCACAGACATAAATCTAACTAGATAACGCAAGTCCCTCCATCTGTATGAAAACCAAGCGTGCCACTTTTTCACACACAATTTAAAAACAAATTTACTTACCAATGAAAGAAATCAAATCAATTTTTTTTTTTTTTTCAAATCAAATATTTTATTTGTTGAACATAGGTAGGTTAGGTACAGATGTTGTAATTATTAATGAGCGCTATGTCAAACCGTCATCGGCGTACAAATATAAAAACATTTCCAATGCTTTGGCCAACTTTTTCTATATAGTCTTTACAGCATTGAGCTGTGACATAAATGGCATAAACAGGTATTTTTCTAGATTTCGGTGGATTGCCGGTGTCGATAATGCTAAATGAAAAGCTCAGATTACGATCATTGATCGTAACTTTAGTCCGTTTTTTGGCACGCGAAGCAATCGCGTCATCTAGTTAGATTTATATCTGTGTTCACCCCCTGTTCTCTAATCTGAGATCTAGACCTTACTTATTATTTCGGGACAGCAATTTTCTTCGAACTCTCAGTTCTTCGTCATCATCAGCTTAACATTTACCCAACTATTTTAGGGACGGCTTCCAGTCTTGCCGGATGCCGATGAGTATCAGTATTTAAAATGGAGCAACTGACTATCTGACGTTGACAACCCAGAGTGGCCACTTATTATACCTACACGTGTTCTAAAACCACTCTATTTGAAGACATTCTTACCTTCTGCTTAAGTACTTCTTCTTTTTTATTTACGGAAAAGTACTTAGTATTTGCTAATATCTAATCTGGAAAAGACCTTTAATTAGTCTCTCTTTCAAATAGGTACCTACTTATTTCACATGATTGATGGTTTATCGATTTCGTATTATCGATCAATATTAGTAATTAGGTGACTAATATTTTTTTAAAGCACTTTTCCTTGTCCTAGCCTTTGACCGTGGCTTAGCTTCTACTGTTTTTAGAGAGTCTAGACAAAGCGAGATTCTACCAGCGACAATAATTTATCTAAAGTCAAAGTTACTGATTGAGGGCTTCCCTTTTTGTGCTCACCAGTTGGCGCCACTAGCGAGTAAGGTCCTTAAATAATATAGCTGTTAAACGTTGTTATTACGCGCATAGAAGCAAACTTTGAATTAAAATCATTTCTTATGCCGTAGAAGTGTGGTTAAATATAAAATCGAGTATGCTACAGTTTTCGCAGCCCTCGATTTTTTCGAAAAAAAGGAGGATACAAGTAACCGAAACATAAAACTCTATTAAAGCAGTGGTTGGTATAACCCGTGCCTATCTTAATCTGCCATATTTGGAAAATATTCATAACAATACAAGAGTAGTTTATAAATTAATCTCAAAAATTGACAGTTTGAAGACCTCACTCTACACCAGCGCCCCTAGTGGCAAATGCAAACGCGATATTCACATTCATGCGCTAGGGAAATGTCAAATGATCAATCCTAAACATTTTTGTTTTTTTTTTATCGCTGATAGATGTCGTTTTATATGAATCGGAAATTCTGAACAACTTTTACTATGGGTACAATCCTAAGATCGTAGGAAAAAAAATACAGCATATTCCTACATTTAGTGTTGCAATGCGAACATAACTGGACATAACATAACCAACGCTCGGGGAGGCCTATGTCCAGCAGTGGACGTATTTTGGCTGAAATTATGACGATGCGATTGCGAACATAAACGTCTTCTTTTTGTGTTTCAAAGTTGATCCAATGTTGAGATTATTAATATTGCCAATGGAAAAGACAAGGTGTGTAGCGCTGACCTTAGTCCAGCTAAAGGAGTTCTAGGAGAGAAGCCATTTTTTTTTTCAATCAAAGTTTTGTTAGAAAATTAATTACACGAAAATACTTGTCTGATACCAACTGTTTATCAATAATAATGAGTTAATATCTGCAATATTAAAGATTGTAGGTATGATTAATCTTTTTCTGATATACCTAATATTGTTTTTGTAACTAGGCAGGAGGTATCAGGTACAATAGATTAGATAGTGGACATACCTTCCTGTGTACACCAAGGCTGCACTTATTTATTTATTTTTATTGGGTTTAGATAAAGCCTCACCTACATTTGGCAAGGTTTGATCTGTATGAAACTTTCCTTACCAATTTATTTGCAAAACATTGAAGTAGTTAAATTATGATATTCCTACTCTTACTATTGTTTAAGAGTTGAGTGACAATTTTGGTGTGCAATAAAGTAAGATCGGAGGTCTAAAAGTTCGCGGAATAAATTCATCTTCTTTTTAAGGAAATTCCGCGAACCACAGAATAAATAATAGTACAAGCGCGAACTCTTGGACGTCACTATATAAATTATATTTTATCGTTCTATTATAATGAATAATTGATCAAATTTCCCTGCTGCAGATTCAAATTAAAACAAAATAAATAAGACAATATGCAGGTAAGAGCTCTAGTCTATTATCGCCCTATTATCTTTGATAAAAAACTCGAATCCATAAACAAAAACAAACCAATAATCCAGAAAAAAATCCTAACGTCAAAAATTTGAAAAAGGAAAAATCACCCGCGTAAAATTCACTTCACTTATCACAGGCACACAAAAACACAGAGTAAACACGGTGTCAGAAAACACTACGAAAAAAGTCACACGATATTGGTAACTGGAATGGAATTAGACGTAGTGTCGCTCGCGACGACTGCGAAGTACTGGAGGCTCTGCCGCGAAAATTATCAAACGTCTATGGCCGCCCCTGACCGATTACGTAATTTGACGCTTATTGCATTTTGATAACTGGTTATAAAACGCTTGTTCATTTTACGATGTTCTATTCAATCGCCCGTGGAAACCCGAAAGTAGTTTTTCGTTTGATAATTCCTGTTTGATGTTACAAATGCTTGACTTGATTGAGGCGCGGCACTGGTAAAGTAGTGTAGTAGCAGAGTGGGCTACTGGAGCCTTAGTATATTACTTTTCCCTACGTAATAGTGTCTTCTGCTATAGTAGTATTTTTCTGAAATGAATATGTAAAGACTACATCCTAAGTTTAACTCTAGGCGAGCCAGTACGTGCATCTATCAGAAGTTATCTATTTATGAATGAAATAGACATAAATCATTTAATTGATAAGTAGACTGGTTCATTTTCACGGCTAGGCTTAATTTGTGTTTGCTTTATATAGGTTGTTACAGAATTAACTTTAAATAAAAGTAGCACGTTAAGTTGGAAAGCTCAAGAAAATAGCTGGTCCAGAGTGGATTCGAAGAGCGAGAGCAAGAAAGATTTGGCTTACTTCTCCTTTGAGGGAAACTATTCTTCTCCTTTTATCAGGATAAGCTGTTTTTTCTTAAATGACTATATCGGTTTTAGTATTTGGTTCAAGTAACAAAGTATTTATAAGGAAAAAACACCGAAACCATAATATTAATAGCTTCTTCTTTTCCCGCTTGCCCTGGCGAAGCACAAAAGGTGTTCATTTTCATTATCTCCTATAAACAGTCACTTTATCATTCCCTCTCTTTTTATCCATATCATCCATCCATTACCGGTCAAATTATTTTAACTCTGCAAATCTATGAATGAAAGTGTTACAATCGGCTAATTATTAAAGTTACAAATCTATAAAAAAATTCTTAATGTCTGCTAATATAAATCCAACAAAAGAGGGTCTAAAATAGATCCATGAGGAACTCCAGCTGAAAATAGATTTTATCTACAAGTAAGCCCTGCAGAAAACACGTTTGTGTGTTTTATTTTTACTATGTATGAAAATATTATAGGAACAGATCACCGTAAATTCCAGTTATTAACAGTTTGAGTAAAATAAACAATGATCAATGTGGTCAAAACGTTTGCTACAATACACAAATGTAACATAAGTTATGAAAAAACCGTTTAAAAAAAACATATTTTTCAACTTTATTAAATAACCCAGGATAATTTAAAATGCAAAATAAAACTAGCTAGCATTTGAAAACAATCCTCAAATCATAGCAAAAAAACAAAAATTCAATAGCTCAATCGAACACTTATCTTTCAATCAACGCCATCTATTGTTCTAAACATCAAACACTTACCTTAAAGTGCTCCTTTTCTCCGCTAGAGCTAACTGCTGTGCCACTGTGAGAGGTCGTGGCCGGTTGGGTCTAGGTACTGGGGCGCCTGGGAAGGAATCCCTGCCCTCATGAGCTGGCCCGTCGTCTGCATTCTCTTGTTCCACTTCCTCGCCGATTACGAAGTTTGCTGCGTTGCCCTGAAAATGGGGGAAAGAGGTCATGATGAGATAATAACTGGTTTAGGCTCTGGTTATAGGCAAGTAGCTCATGGTATGGTGACGACATAAGCTCTATCAAGGTACTTAAAACAATTGAGGGAAGATTAAAAACGATACCGACGAATTGAGAGCCATCTCCTTTTTTGTAGTTAGTTAAAAATAGAAAACAGATCGTTGGTCCAGTAATCGCAAGAGCAACTGCTGAGCTTGATGTTCAGGGTTCGATGCCCGGGTCTTAGATTTTTCGATCTACAATTTTTCAATTAAAGTCTGGATCTGGATCGGACCATATCATGGCAGGGCTCAAAAAATAACTAGTCCGCCATTTGGGCCGTCCGCCATATTGGATTAAGAATGACGTAACTTAAGTAACCATGCATTGTCATCCAAACTAAACGTGTACCTATGCAAAATTTCATCTTAATTGGTTGAGGATAACTGCTTTAAAATTCAGTTGCAAGATTTGATCCGAACACACTTACATACATACATACATTGCAAGATAAATAAAAGCTTGTAAAAAGTGGCACACTTGGTTTTCATACAGATGGAGGGACTTGCGTTATCTAGTTATTTATTAAACAGGACTTAAATATAACTGTTTAAATGTGGGTGTACTGCGGGTGCATCTCTGCCCACCCCCTCGCAGCACATAGGCGTGATGTTATGTAGTATACACTTGAAGCAGATACTTACATTTTCCCTTGCCTCTTCCGAGTCGATTTTCTCAAAGTTATCACTTTCACTTGACGAACAACGGGCTTGATCCTGCTGCTCGGCCATCTTATGACCTGCAAGTAAATAAAAGTTCATTAATCTATGTGACAAATGAAAATCAGGCTAAAAGAAACACACGAAAATACCGGTCATGTGCGAGTCGGACTCGCACACGAAGGGTTCCGTACCGTTATTGCAAAAAAACGGCATAAAAATCACGTTTGTTGTATGGGAGCCCCACTTAAATATTTATTTGATTCAATTTTTAGTATTTGTTGTTATAGTGGCAATAGAAATACATAATCTATAAAAATTTCAACTATCTAGCTATCACGGTTCATGAGATAGAGCTTGGTGACAGACAGACAGAAAAGGGGCCCGTTTTACCCTTTGAGTACTACGGAACCCTAAAAAAGGAACATTTATTTTCGTTGGATCTCAGTTGGATTATTATTTTTGGCTTTGGATGCCACAAAACATTAGCGTACACGGCGTACACGTAAACGTACCTAAACAAGAAGAAAATCATGCTGTGCAGTCGGAGGATACATCTGGTTTTGGACAGCCAGCTCGCGAATTTGTATCCTCCGACTGCACAGCATGATTATCTTCTTGTTTACGTTTTTTTAAATCGCTTTTTGCAGTTGTGTTTTTTGATTTAACTTTGCCATTGCGTCTATCTGTTGACACGCGTAACCATTGCATAAAATTGACAAATAAATGTATGATGAAGTATGTCTAAGTATGTCTGGTAGACTGACTGGAGGGACACTATTGTCTGTCATCTGCCCAGGCTTTTCTCAAAAATGTTAGGGTCGAGTCTCACAGAATGGAACTGGATACCAGTATTTTACATAGTGCGACTGCTTATCCAACTTCCAGAGCACAGTTATCATTAAAAGATAAACAAAACATCGAAAAAAAAAACAAAAATCATCGTGAGGAAACACTGGACTTAAATAGTTAAAAGTAATGTCGTAAGTTTGAAATAGCCAAGTCAGAGGCCTATGGGGTTCCCAGAGGCACCCTAATTAACTCTGATGCCAGATGACGATGTCACAAAAAGAAGAAGAAGATTGAACGATAAGCAAGTCACACCCGCTAACTCCTGTTGCTCAAGATTTGCAATGAAACGTCAGAGCAACTAAAGTAAATGCCTACTCATATTGAATAGCTACAAGTTGCTAGTAAGAAGTTTTACGTCATTTGTGTAGGCGTATGTAATTTCACCAAAGTAACGCATTAGGTTCCCCTAGTTGACGGCACGAACTATTTTGTGTGCGAGGTTAAAATGCATGCTATCTCATCCGACAACACGTGCGAAAGAGATAGCTGCTGTGATGAGCAGTAAGAAGCTAGTTCGCGTACGAATTAGCACTTTTGCAAATGTTCCCACTGCTGGGACACAGGCCTCCTCTCTGTGAGAGAGGGAATGGGCCTTTATCCACCACGCAGGACATCTGTCGGTGGCGGATATCTGTCAAATGTCTTCGAATTTTTCATTCTAGAACATGTCGGTTTCCTCACGATGTTTTCCTTAACCGTTTTAAGAACAGTAATTAAGGTTCCCCTAGTCGACGGCACGAACTATTTTGTGCGCGAGGTTAAAATGCATGCTATCTGATCCGACAACACGTGCGAAAGAGGTAGATGCTGTGATGAGCAGTAAGAAGCTAATTCGCGTACGTTAGCACTTTTGCAACAAATTTGCGAAATGGATTATGATTTAGGACGAAAACGAGCGCGCGAAATTTTATAAACAGACCTTTGGGAGTCTAGATATCATGAAAAAACGACTAAATGTATATTTTCAAAATTATTTGCATTGTTGAGTTACTAATCTATCCGTGTATGAAGGCTGTTTTGCCATTTTCATTCTTCTTATGGTATTTGTTTCAGCCCAAAGATGCGTCAAAATTAGTATTGAAATATAGAACTTTCGACACTCATAACTTTCAATTTTTTTTTTTTTTGTTTCCATACAGGGCTAGATAATGATAAGACAAATTGATATCATTTTTTATTTGAACGTACATCGTCAAACAGTAGAGTAATCGCTAGACTACATTTGTATGGAAGAATGACCGACTAGTGTAACCTTAAGGACCTTACTCGCAAGGGGCGCCAAATTTAAACAATCGAGTGGCATGCCTCAGAAATTCAAAAAACGCGACATCTATTGGCATAAATTTTAAATGATGCGTTCAAATAATCTTTGAAATGTGAATTACGAAACCAATATTTAAATTATGCCATAATTTTGTGCTTAGGAAAGTTAATTAAACAAGAACATACAATTTTTATGTTCAATTCCAGAAAATGTTAATTTTACACACAATTCAATGACAAATCGATGCAAGTCACGCCATCTAGTGATATTTATTTGAACAAAATTTTCTTTCATATCACTCACACACACGGACCCCATGATACTGTGGGTAACACGATACGAATATATGCCGATAAAAAGTATTCCATGTCTCCAACTCTCCAGATCCTAGGCTATTATATCTTCAATTTACATTAAGCAATACTTTTTATATGATTTTTTTTTAATTTCCTATGGATTTGGTTGTGAGGATCGAAGCACGTTAGTACGAGTATGTGCGTGTGCGTCTCTAGTTTCTGCCAACCCCATGCACAGTACGCGAAGGAGGCGAGAATTAATTTTCGTACTACTATATTTATCACATAATCTTGAGCTAATCTGTAGTAAAGTCAATAAGTCACGGCCATTGCAAAGACGGATATCATTATCTTGAAGCATCTTTTGTGGTCTTATATTTCAGTTCTAACTGTTAGTACGAATAATCGATAACATCTTGTCTGCCGCGCGCGGTTTTACCCGTGTGAGAAATGTTTAATTATCCAAGGGAACATTATACCGAATTTGTCGGGCTAAAAAGTATCCTATGTGTTTATCCAGGTTATAAACTATCTATGTGCAAAATTTCACCCAAATCCGTTGAGCCGTTTCTGCGTGATTGAAATTCCATATGCTTGTACGCGCTTCACGCAAATATACTGCACTAAATGCGGTTTTTACAGATGTATTTTTGCTGCGGAAATTATTAACCGGGCGAAAAATTTACTGAATGGGCGGCTATTATACTAAGTAAGTAACTATTTATCCGGGTTGAGTACTACCTTTTAGGAGGTTTTGTGAGCTGCGGTAGGTAATAATATTGTTACATACTTTAATTGTATTTGGGGTTCAATTTTTTCTATTTTAGCATATTATTCTTTTGAAAATATCTGAACAACTATCGAGGTGACATCGCTGTGCAGCGCGGGAGTTCGGATGTATCGTGTTTGCAATGAATTAGTCCAAGAGCGAGCGAAGCGAGCTCGGGAGCTTAGAGAACCCCGACACGGATAGGTTTGAAGGGGATGACGGGAGCTGAAATGAGCAAGCAAAGCGAGCGAACTTAGCTCCCGTCATCTCCTTCATGTAAGGTTACTTTAGACCCTGCAGACAGAAAAAGGAGCCCTCGATAAAAAGGATTTATATCGAGGGACATGAATCACTCGCGTCGTTCAGGTTTCTAAGACTTAAATAACTCGGTATGCTCGTGATTCATCTATGGCCCTCGCATTAAATCCGTCCTTTATTCACTAGTTGCATAATATACAATTTTACACGGAAGAAATATGGTTAGTATTTATTCTTAACCTGCATAGGATATGTAAATCCAAGTCGTTTTGGAGGAGTATCCAAAATTTGCACAAAATATCGTGTTGCTAAATATTTTTTTAAAGTAAAACGTTGTTATACGAAAAAACCATGTTTAATAGTATATTATGCAACTAGTGAATAAAGGACGGTTTTAAAGCGAGGGCCATAGATGAATCACGAACAAGTGAAGGATTCTAACAACTGAATCACGACCGTAGGGAGTGATTCATGATGATTGAATCACGAGCATAGCGAGTGATTCAAGTGTTAGAATCCTGAACGACGCGAGTGATTCATGGCCCTCGATATAAATCCGTTTTATTCAAGAGTTGCATACTATATTTTATACCATGACTTCGAGAAAAAGAAGGATTTAAGCCAAAAGCACAAGGAATAATAATAAATAAATAAATGGTTTATTACCTTCAAAATTTACAGAAATTGAGATACCTTAGGGCTTCACATTTTTTGTAAATTGAAGCTGAGCCTTTGAGTTTGAGTTACCTAAACAGCACCTGTGTTGTGTTGCTGTGCCAGTGACCACCTCCGCTAAGTTACATAATTATAATTAATTAAACACCAATGCAATTAATATTAGAATTACAATCCAAATAAGTATTCACTAAACATCCTAGACCAAAATGAAATCATTATCAAAATCCTAAATATAAACAAACTCAAAATTAAATCGACGAAAGAGTTTGAAATTCGAATATTCTTTGCACAAGAAGTTTGTATCGAGTATTTTATGCGCAAGTAGGTTGTATTGCATTGAGATGGAGGTCAAATATATATTAGTGTGTTCTAAATTCAAACACCAAAACAGTGATTAAAAGTGCTTTTTATTCACTGTTTTCAGTGAATAAAATAAGCTTTTTAGAGGGGGAATGGTATAAAAAATAATGTACATGAAATAATAATTAATATATTTTTTTTTCAAACCTTTTAACCTAGCCGTTACTGAGGAGTACGCTATAGAAAATTAGCGTTTACGGGACTAAAGCGGATGTAGGCCCTTAAGACAAGGTAAGTATTCAAGGCCGTCCTTGTCCTGTCTTCTGGCGACATTCATTCCGACTAGATGCATTTGTTATCACCATAGATATAATAAACAAGTATGTATGTGTGTAACTGTATTTTATATTTCTATGGTTATCACCGTCAGAATTGCTCATAACTGCCTATCTTGACCTCCGCAACCCAACATAATTTATTATCAGGACTTATCAGAAAAGATTAGAACAAGTTATTATGCATGTAAGTAACGTAGTATCCAGAGAGTCACAGACATATAGTTCGTTCAAGTTAAGGGCCTACATACGCTTTAGTGACGTAAAACGATAACTTTCTAAAGCATACCTACTCCTTAGTAACGGCTAGGTTAAAAGGTTTGAAAAAAATATACATTTATTACTGTTTCATGTACATTATTTTCTAAACATGGTTTTTTTCGTATAACAAATAGTAGGTATTGCTTTAAAAAATAATTAGCAACACGATATTTTTCGCATCTTTTGGATACTCCTCCAAAACGACTTGGATGTTTAAAAATATTTTTACACAGTAAAATTGATGGCTGGAATTTCTTCATAACTGAAATAGCATATGTAAATCAAATAATATTTTCAAACAAAACTGTCTAAAAGGAGTTTCAATATTGATATTTTGGCTCCGAGCGGGCGCACGGCCAGTACTGCGTAAACATTGGGGCGTAATATATCGCCTTAACTGAGCACCCGAAATGTCAGACCCCACTCCCGCCGATCCGCGGGCCGGGAAGGGCCCTGCGAACTCCTCGTGACTTCGTGAGCCAAAAGCGAAAAGAGAGTCAAACAGTATTTATAGTAGTCACAGCGAAACTATTGTGTCTCGGCAGTTGGCTGCAAGACCCTACACAGTTGTTATTTTTGTGTCTATGTTGAAGAAGAAGATAACATTGTATAACTGCCTCTTTCACTCGCTTACGTTTGTCGCATCGTACTATCTCGCTTACTCTATGCAGTATACTCGATGATAAACTGTTTTTTGCGCAATATTTCGCAGAACCAACTCACAAATTGTCAAGCACGCGTGTTGTGATTGGCTGTTGAAAATTCATTCAACCAATCACAGCAGATAACGCGTGTTTGACAATTTGTCACATTAATTCTGCGATCATTTTGAGCTGAGAAAGTCAGGAATAGTTATTTAGATTGATGTCTCCATGTAGGTAAGATTACCTTTGTATTTGCTCTATAAGTCTAAAATCAACAAAATACAAGTAAAATTTAAATATTAAAAAAAACCCTCGACACATTGTTATTTCATGCTACTTAATTTATCTAGAAGTAGACACGCTTCGATCGACACTCTATTGAACGCGTAATTGTGACACGATATCTTGCTAAAAACACCCAGATTCAAACAGTAAAACGCCCATAACTTTTGTACGACTGAACCGGTTTTCATCAAACATTGCTAAAAACTCTTTCGATAAAGTCACCTTTCAAACCAAAAAATCTAAATCAATATCGGTTCATCCTTTTAGGAGCTATGATGCCACAGACTGATACACAAATACACAAGCACACAGATACCCACGTCTTACTTATAAAACGCCTCTTTAGAGGGGTAAAAAGGTGCCAAAAGTTAGCTACCTATCGTTTCTAAGAGAGAAAACGCCTTAGGATTATTAGAAATACGGAGTTCCCGACGATTCCGACCTAAATACTTTTGAGGTAGATCTTTACACCATAAAGCAAAATACACAGAAGGCTCAAATCAATCAATCTGCGTAGGCTTCTCCCAAATTTGTTGGGGACGGCTTCCAGTCTAAAAAAGGTGCACATTATTTAAAAAAAGACGGAACCACACTTACGTGGCGTGGCGTGTCGTGGCGCCTTCCGACACAGTTGATTGGCTACAAAACTCGTTGCGTTATGACGTAGGCTGGAACGGAGACGTTTGATTGGTGGATCCCGCGCCACGCCTCGACACGTAAGTGTGTTTCCGTCTCTCTCGACTGAGGTATGTGTCCAGTGTTACCAACATCTATGGTCAATTATTAAATTAATCGAAAACCTTAGCGAAAATCCCTAATTTCAGCATGAAAAAACCTCGATTCGCCAAATTTTTCTCACAAATTTTCAAAAATCAACTAATAACACATAAAAAATATAAAGTGTACCTTCTGTAAATTATTCTGTAGCTTGTTGAAGTGCGAGATGGAATCCGTTGATGAAAATCGAAGAGATTCCATTCCGCGGGCAGATCCTATTATCGATGACCTCATATTAATAAGCGTGGGTATTGCTTGGGGTGTAGGTATGGTATACCTACCTATCATTCGACCTTCTATTAATAAAAAATAATATAAAATCAACCTTTTTGATGCAGACAGACAGTGAGGCACAGTACATTTTTGGAACGAAATTCCTTGACACGGTGTGCGATAGGAATTGCCTGGTAGTTGTTCGTAAATCGTCACGTAAGGAAAAAGCGTTATGCCACTCGAGACGTTCGGTTCCGTACGGTGACAGTTTTTGTGATAGCTTTATTTTTATTTTTTTTGTTTTCACAAAGGCAAATTACTTACATTCGAAGTTGAAGAAAAGGCGTGAGGAACTTCGTTCTCGACTATTTTTGTATGTTAATTCCACTTTCCCCCCAATTTTTCGCCCCAGTTTTAATGCATAAGTATTTTTACTTAATTTTCTGAAAGTCTCAAGACTAGTCTAGCTGAAAAGTAATTCCAGTTTTTATTTTGCAGTCTTGGTACAGTAAAATCAACTGCATAAAACATGTACCCAAACTGTAGCTTTACAGACGAATAAAGGAATGAAGCTTATTAAAATTACTGTAAATGAAGTCAGCTTCATTAATAACAAGATGGTCCGCGGGAAGTTATTTTCCTATTATTTTTTTCTTTAAACAACCCCTTTAATAGAGTGAACAAAACAAAAAAAAAAACCTTTTTAGAAAAAAATACAACCGACTTCCAAATAATAACGCCATAACGAAAAAACTTGGTACCTACCAAAGACACCGACTGCGAAAAAGAAAGTAATTTTTCACATTGTAGTGTTTTTAGTTGGAAGTCGGTAGTATATTTTTGTAAAAAAGTTTTTTTATTATTTTACTCCTCCTATGAACCTAACTCGTGCTAGTACTTTTGCTATGCAAAGAAAATCACCTCACTCCTAAATGAGCGCTTTTCTTAAGTTTGTATTTGCCGCGTGAACGCTCATAGGTCGACCCATAGAGTAATGGTTTATGGCGACAAAGATGTCACAATTGGCAGTAGTGACATTAAATTTTACAAATGTAGCTACTACAAAGTACTTCCTAGTCGTGACACCCTTCAGGGAATACACGTAGTAAGAAATACTTATAAAGTCTTTGGAATAAACATAATCATGCCGTCTACTAAGAGTCAAAATTACGTCTCTGCCCATGCTCTTGGTTACATACACCTCAGATATACGATAGTGATTATTACACTCTACTTACGATATTCGAGGTTTATCTTCGAAAAGAAAGGTCGTCGTTTACGACACTCCCATCACAGTTTTATAATGCTCTTTCACTTAAAATAAAATCAAAATAAAAAAAAAACATTCTACCTTTTTCAGCATCGCTACCAAAAACGAAACTCGTTAACCACCTGGCAACACTCAAAAACACCCCCATCACGCGAGCAACATTACAAAAAAAACACTAGTGATGTGATCAGGAAGAGATGACAACCAATATCGGTTATTTCACAGCTTGTTATTTTTCGTTATCTAAATTAACGGTTATCGAAGTTCAAATGTCGACACGGTGTCAGATACTGACATTTCTCGTTCGGGTAGCGCATGCTGTGAAGGTGAAATAGGACACACGATAAACCTTCGGAAGTGAAGTAAAGGGCAAATATATGTCTTATACTGACTTTGGATGACATTTGTTCGGTCATTTTTCATTTGAGTAAGCGGTTCATTTTATTCATCAGCCAATTAGTACTGGAGTTTGTTTTAATTTATTTTTGATTTCTCACTCGAATTTTCGTAAAACATCTGACATTGAGAGAAATGTCGAGATCAGCACTATTTACAGAGAGAAAAGTAGAAATAGTGTGAACATGATTAGCATGCATGCTTTTGTGTGTTTTGTGTGCATGTTTGGGTTGTGTATGTGATTGGTTAATCTACACCTTGGATGGAAATATTTAAAACAATGTAAATAAATAGATTAGTGACAATCATTTATAAAAATAGCCAAAGCTCGACCTAAATTGCGTGCAATCGGAGAGGCTGTGTGGTCGATGGGAGAGGCTCAATTATGTCCAGAAGTGAACTGCTGTATATCAGTAAATGTAAGGCAAGATGATCATAAATATCCAGTAGTGGACTGCAGCTCTACCCTGATACTGGTCGCATCTGTTACTCTTTGGCCTTGTGAATAGCAGTGATAACAATTGTTCCACTCTTATCAGCAGGTCTCATTCAATAGGCGTACTTGACGTTTGTGATAGCCTCTCACGCCGAGAGCACGCCGAAAAATTCTAGCAAATGTTGATTGCTTGTGTGAAGATTTTTTTATTACTTATTAATTAATTAATTGGTGTTACACAAACATTATACAGAGGAAAACTATTGATGTTGGGGTTTAGTTTTGTTGAAAACAATTTTTTTTACCATATAACATAACATTACGCGTGTATTCTCCGAAGGGTTGGGTGAGCAGTTATGTCATAAAAAATCTGCTTATAAAAAAACGGCGAAGTGCGAGTCGGACTCAAGCACGAAGGGTTCCGTACCATTATCGCAAAAAACACGGCAAAAATATCACGATTTTTGTATGGGAACCCCACTTAAATATTTATTTTATTATTTTTATAGTATTTGTTGTTAAAGCGGCGACAGAAATATATCATCTGTGAAAATTTCAACTGTCTAGCTATTACGGTCTGTGAGATACAGCCTGGTGACAGACCGATGGACAGTGGAGTCTTAGTAACAGGGTCTCGTTTTTACCCTTTACTTAAACAATCACTCAAAAAACGAATCTAATTTCAAAAATTAATTGTTTAAAGTAAGTTGTAATGTGTCATGCATAGCATTTGCTATCGGAAAATGCAAGCGTCTTGGGGCCACGGTAGTGAAGACGCGGGAAAAAAGGCTTTAAATAATAATCTATAGACGTAACAGGATTTTTAATTATTTTGTCTGATCAGACAATAAATGACGGCAATGTAAAATAACTATTCTACAGGTTGAAATTTGAATGGTAGTTTCCCGCGGTAGAATTACTATTTGTCATCAGAGGTACCATTGAAGTATAGAGTTAAACTTAACAAATAAAAATGTTTTTGATTTAAATTAATTTAAAAAAAAAATATTCATCGACTCGAGAGCGTGAGAACCAATAGTAATGCCTTAGACGTAATGTCCACGCGGCCCGCCCGGCTCGCGCTGCTATTGGTTCGTCAGTTAACTATCGCGGTTTTCAATTGCTTTGACGTCGCTTTCGAGTTTTGTTTTTCGCAATTGTTAATCTGTAATTTCTTGATCCTAATGTTTATTTATTTTATAAATCGATTGTATTAACAAGACGAAATCATTTCGTTGCGGGCAAACAACCATTAAAATCAGCGTGTATAAAAAAAAGGATACAATATGTAAATACAGCGCAACACACTGTGTTTGAGTTGCATATTTGACTTGCCAATTATATAGTACTTATTTTTGTCAGCACAGAGGTTAGAGGGGCACACGGTTGGCGCAGTGATTGAGTGATTGACTGCTGCGCTGTTTGTCGCGGGTTCGATTCCCGCACGGAACAAATATTTGTATGACCTACAGATAGTTGTTCCGGCTCGGGTGTTTGAGTATGTGAGTTTATATGTTTGTAAACGCACCCACGATACAGGAAGAAATTCCTAGTGTGGTGCAACGTTTTTATAAAACAAAAAAAATAAACTGATAATATATATTTTATCAAGCCTGTAAGTATTTCCTCAAAAGGTGAGCACTGGGCAGAAGTGAAGTGTTCATCGTCCTTACCGCATCATGTTCCTCATTACTAAGGGTCGTGATCCCCCCTAGTGGAAATAACTTTACTTTCGCGCCATCTATTTCTGTCTTACGTGTAAGAGTACATAAAATCTTCCAGTTTATGTTCAAGTTCCATGTCAATGGTGGCGGGCTTATTATCATCAACATCAACTACGCAGAAGTCCTTACTACGCCAGATTGAGTAATTTTAGATAATATCTTGGGTCCATTTTTTTTAAATCCTACTGTGTCGTCCCAATGTAAAAACCGTATTTCCTTCTTCTTCCCTTAATAATTTTACCAAGACCTTGACTACAAAAGAAAATTCAACGATTAAATAATTTCGGCCTGTCTTCAAGATTAGATCTCACGTAGTAAACAAACGTAAAATCTTTCGCTAACGCTAGATTAGATAAATAATCTTATCATTGTGCTATTGTGCCGAAAATGCTCAAGGAAAATGTCAATTGACCAACAATGGAGCGACTAACGTATGTATGTCATCTGATTTGAGTATATAAAAGCAATGGCGACGAAGTAGGACAGCGTCTCTAAACTAAAAATATCTTGTTTACTTTCCGTGCGGATGGAAAATTGCGGAGAAAATTAGGTTTGTCAACAGCAATGTTGGGATGCCAACTGTAAAATCGAAAATCTAAAACAAATAATTATTTGTTTGCTTGTAAAAAGAAATCTTTGTAAGTCAGGTGCTGATCCAGGATTCCACTCAGGTGGAAGCAAATGTTACTCTATAGGGAAGGGTAATACAAAAAAACCGGTCAAGTGCGAGTCGGACTCGCACACGAAGAGTTCCGTACCATTATCACAAAAAAGGAAAAAAAAAAATGTTTGTTGTATGGGAGCCCCGCTTAAATATGTATTTCATTCTGTTTTTAGTTTTTGTTGTTATAGCGGCAACATAAATACATCATCTGTCTAGCTATCACGGTTCATGAGATACAGCCCGGTGACAGACAGATAGACAGACAGGCGCACCATGGAGTCTTAGTTATAAAGGGTTCCGTTTTTACGGAACCCTAAAATGCGGATTCTGTATTTAAAATCGAATTAATAACCTTGTGTTTGATTTCCGGTAACTTAATGAAATTTAATGAAGTTATAAAGAAATAATGAAAAAAAGAAAACACATTTATATGACACAAGCCACTAGAGCGCACAACATACACATAAAAAAAAAGAAGAAGAAGAGAAGTTCTGTTTCGATTACAAAAAAATATATTTCACTGAGATAAAGCCACTATATTGTCGAGTGCTTTTGGTTTAGGTCATGGATGTATGGGACTGAATTCGCGGGATTGCACTAGCATTACTATTTAACGATGAAGAAGATTTATTTACTAAAACTTCACGCAACATACAGGTACATAGGTTGACTAACTCATTCAGGACCAAACCAGTAGTTTTCAACGCAAAGTTATTTTATAAAGAGGTTACTTACTGTTTTGACTACAGCCATCATTTACATATTTTGAAGAACATTCGCCAAAATATAATATGACATTTAAAAGGAAATGCAGTCATGATTGATCGCTAATAAATTACGTTCACAGTAAGAATACAGAATTTATTTGTTTGACTGAAATAAACATAAAGAGTTAGGCTGAAAGTTTAAATTCATGAAAATCTTTCTTTCATTGCACTGTCTGTTTGAGTTGATGTTTCCAAGGAATCACAAGACTTTAAAACCGGTTTTTAAATTACTATTAAACAAACTTCTTTTTGTAATTTTAATTAATGTTTTTATTGCATACCAGTTTAAACAAATGTTTACGTTAATTATTATCCTTAGATACGTAGTTTTTAAATAATCACATTTTAAGAAACTTCATCTTATTTTCGAGTTGATGTCTATTTGAATATTTTGGCAACACGACCTAAAAATTCATTTTTAGGACCTAACTTATTTATTTAATTTTCATTAAAATCTTTATGCACAAGAACAATGACGGACTTAATACCTTAGGCCTGATATTTCATAACAATAATAATCACACTTATTTATAAAAATATCGACGGTGTTTAATTTATATCTATACTAATATTACAAAAAGGTAAAGTTTGTGAGTTTGTGAGGCTGTTGGGGTAACCTCTGGATCTAGTAAATCGATTTTTAAAAATTGTTTCACCTGTAGAAATGTACACTATTCCCATTTATTTTAAAAAAAATAGAGATCCTTAAGAAAATTGCAAAAATGTAACCCAAAGTAGCAAAATTTTGCCTATAAAATTCATTCTCTGACGTGTGCTGAGAAAACTATTGATTATACCTAAACTTTAATTAAATCACCAGAAACAAAAGTTTGTTACATTTGTATTGTAGTATTAATTCGTAATCGAACAAATATTTTAACAAATTGGTAGGTAGGGTAGGTGGGTAGTTGACGGGCGCGAAGCCGCAGGGGTCAGCTAGTGATTGAATAAAAAGATTCTTAATTTCAATTTATAAATTATGTACCTAGATAGTAGTCATCTTAACTAAAGGGGTAACGAATTAATGTTGGGTATCTGCACACAATAGACCTAAGTCATGATTTACGAAAAAGTATGTACCTACAGCTAAAACTAATTGCAATATTACGTTAGAAACCTTACAACTCTTTGAAGTCACATTTTGATTAAATAAACACATTTGCATTAATCAAAACCAAGTAAATAGCCCGTTATAACGTGCGAATAATTATCTTGTACGTCATAAAAACATCCAGTTATTTAATTTAAATCTTGTTCTGCTTTAACTACAATAAGTGACGTACGAGCATCAAGGGCATCAAGTCGGGCCTAAAATTTCGAAAAAAGACGCGGATATTATCAATCCCCCTTCACTTTCATTTAATTTCCGTATATTCAGTGGGTTTTATTATTAAAAATAAAAAGGACGTTTTTGAAATGATCGAAATTATTGAGCAAAATAAATTGAGTGTCGAAAATGACTTGGATGAGAGCACAGAACCGGGAATTATGGCAGAAGAAAGAATAGGTCTAAAAAAAAGTTAATTAAAAAACAAAAGCCCCGACTGCTTGAAAAGCGAACTAAAAAGATGTAAACAAGAAGAAAATCATGCTGAGCAGTCGGAGGATAAATCTGATTTTGGTCAGCCAGCTAGCGAATATGTATACTATGACTGATAAACACATTACCCTCTTTCGGCAGTCGGATAAAAACATTAGTGGGTTTTACTTCACGGCTGATGATAGTGATTGAATAGAACTTTTACGAAGCTGATAATCTAATGGTGAGGAGAGAATTCAGACTTTTGCAAGAGGACATAGATTGACATTTTCATTCTGACATTGACATTCTATCGGCGATAGTGATTGTTAAAAAGTCCAAAATAGGATTGGCAAGCGTAAGGGCCGGCGCTCACTTACGGCATGGCATGCCAAAGGATTTTTTCGTGAACAAATGATTTTCGACCTTGCCGCGGCAACGCACGGCA
The DNA here is from genome assembly GCA_947562075.1 of Orthosia gracilis. Taxonomy (NCBI): domain Eukaryota; kingdom Metazoa; phylum Arthropoda; class Insecta; order Lepidoptera; family Noctuidae; genus Orthosia; species Orthosia gracilis. Next base: position 3,665,450 of record OX387267.1, on the reverse strand, counting down.
CTTTTCAGCACACTAAATCATTTTGCCGCTGCATGCGCGGTATTCGTATAGAAATAAAGGAATTTCAACGCTAAACTGATTGAAATAAGGTTGAAAATCATATGTCCACGAAAAATCCATTGCCGAGCCTTGCCGTCAGTGAGCGCCGGCCCTTAGCAAAATGCCACGAGGTCAATTGTACATATTTTGGACGACTTACACTCGTTATCATCGCTGAAATCTATCAACCAATTTGTCTAAAGTCCGAGGTCAAGTCACTACGGCCTCGACTGACTGATGAGCTAGCGAAAGTCGAAGAGGAGACGAAATTAAGAGGCTAAAAGCCTACCAGTGAAGGCGATAAATGATGATGACTGTTGCCTGGTGACTGACTGTAGATTAGCCACGACTCCCCACTTTTATCACCTTCAGAATGGAGTCAATGGTGTTAAAACTTCTCTTAATGATTAGGGCCCGGACAATAAAGGCATAATTTTATTATTTGTGATCAACTGGGCCTTAGCACTTCAGTCAAGTGACATTCCATCAAAGAAAACGTCGATTGCGATAGGAAAAGAGTCAAAAATGTATGATGGATTGTCGAAATATCACCCTTATATCCTTAGGCAGTGGTGGACCAGTGGTAACGTCCGCGACTTACAAGTTGTAGCTCATGGGTTCGAAATCAGGCGGGCGTTTTACTTTGTGTAAATTATTTCATCACTACTGCTCTCAAAACGTTGAAGGAAAACGTTGTCAGAAAACCGGCATGTCTTAGAACGAAAAGTTCGAAGACGTTTGACTTCCACCAATCTGCATTGAGCCCGCGTGGTGGATAACGGCCCATTCCCTCTCACAGAGAGGAGACCTGTACGCACAACGGACTAAATGGGAGTCATAGAGCGGAGCAGGAGGTCCATCTATCCTATCCTCTACCCTATCTCTTACATCCTTGATTAGAGCCTCAGGTTCTTCATTCGGCTTGCCGGTGTTCAAATGTGTAACAGATGTCCTCTTCTTATTTTTGTACGACCATTTGTGAATGAGCTCTCAATCGACAGTTGTAACATCACCTTGGTATTACAAATAACTCTAAACTCCTATGAAAAATTTATTGTTGTCAATTACCTAATTATAATAATATTATTTTCGTCAAAGATATCTACAAAGTTTGTGTTGATGCTAATATAACTAGTTTTGTTCGAAGTTTGTTTTATACTAGAACGTAAACGGCTTAAAACTGAGCAAGTTATTACCTAATTATTTACAAATAAAATGGCAAAAAACGGCATCTTGGATCCAAAAATAAACATACACATATGTTTCTCTTTTTTCATGATCTTGATATGATTGGGCCCACGTTGTTGATCACAGTTGACTCAGAGAGGAAGTCTAATTCAGCAGTGGAATTGTTATCAAATAAATAGATTCTTTAATTTGTTTCTACAGCGAAGATTAGAATAAAAATATCGAATAGTCACGAAGGACTAGAATTTTAAGTTTTGCTGTTTTTTTTTATTGTTGATAGACTTGCGCTTGACCACTATCTCACCTGATAGTAAGCGAAAGGTTTTAAGTATAGTTTTAAAATAGGACAAGGTAATTATTTCAAAAACACAGTATTTGTTCGTAAACTAAATAACCACAGACATAGTTCCGTATTTTTGTTTTGAATTAATGCACATTTTTAATTTAAGGACACAAACACCGATTGAAGTTAGTAAAAATTATATTTTCACAACATTTATGAAGCAAGTAATTTATGAAGGATAAAGAAAACTATGTAGCTAAAACGACATTTTGAATTAAAAAATAATAAAGTAGTACTATTTTGTATGTTAAGTATAAGTAGGAAAAAAAATACATCGGCACACAAACTTTTTCTTTATTTACAGTTATTACAATGCTGCATTAATACCTGGGCCTCAGAGGTAAATGTATTTGAATTTCGAATACACTGTTAAATGTTAAAGAGCAAGAACAATATATGCTATTATATGCAAATGAGTTGACACTGTCGTCAACTCGTCAATCCCTAAGTTTTGTAATTCACATAATAATTTACTACGCAGCGCATGAATTTTGATTAATTACTACGAAGGAAATACTTTGATACTTAAAATTAAACCACATTTTAATCAATAAAAAAATATAAACAGCCCGCTTTAAACACTGTTAAGACCTTGAAAATGCACAATTTGTAAAGATTATATAAGAAAAAAACACTGCGCAATTTAATTTTGTTTCAAACTTAAAAAAAAACTGAAATGAGAAGAAAATACTCACTGTAATTCTCAGCCCTCTCCAATAACTTAATAACAACAAAAACTAAAATAAAGCCGATACAAAAAATAACCGTAAACATAAAATTAAATATTCGAAAAATTATCACATCACTACACTGTCACTGCATAATGCCGACTGATCGAATTTCCCGCCAATCTTTGACATGTGCCAACCGTTCGCGCCCAACACCGAACTCACACTTCGATTCGACCGATCAATAAAATGACTTTGCGTATTATTATTACGTTATAACAACAAACAGTTAACTTTAATTATAAAACGTTTAATTGGTTGGTGATTTTATTTCTTCACGAATCACGCGTAAAATGTGCGACTGCGTAACTGTCACACTGCGTGACACTGAAATCAAGCGATGTATGACCTTTTAGTATTCATGTGCGTCTAGTGTGTGCGTGGGTGACAAGCGCTGTGAAGCGCTTTTTTGTTATGGTGGTACGTTTTTATCGTGATCCCTGAACTTAGATTTATATCTTTGTTCTACTTATAGAATTAGATTTGCGGCAGTGAGTGATGCAGTAGAAACAAAGTGTTTAATCGATAATATTCGCCTGTTCGTTTAGTTTTAAGATTTTCGTGCTAATTCCGCCCGACTTGTAGTCGTGTAAATGAAAACGCTAACTGATGTTATTGATCGTAAATACAAAACATTGAGGGAAGAAAACAGTTGTCAAATATCGAGCGCCTTGAAGTAGATAAGTGCAGTAGATACCAGGCCTTTTTTAAACTTTATTGGGGTCGGTTTCCAGTCTTATTGTAGCTGAATAGATGTCAGTATTTTGTGCGTACTTGGAGCGACGGAATATTGAACCCCACAACCCAGTAAATGGGAAACACGATACTCTTCGACAAGGATAGTTTCTTAGTGATCGTCAAAGATCTAGAAATGATTGTCTAGACTAACGGTTTAACCTGATTTCCTAATCACGAAGGAATTTCGATAAATTAATTGGAGACTGCAATAATTCTTTAATATCTAGACAGTAGTTCCGTTACAGGAAGTATCGTATTGGATATCTATATAAAAATACAGTCTTTAAAAATGAACATCCCAGCTGGAGTCGTGGAGCGAGGTCGAGCGAGGTCTAGCATGAGCGGAGCGGATCTGCACGATCCTGAGCTAGAATGGAGCGAAGCCCAGCTACAGCGGAGTGAAGCGCTACTGGAGCGTAGTGCGGCACAGTTGCAACGTAGTGAGTCCCAGCTGGAACGTAGCGCGGCCCAGCTGGAACGTAGCGAGGCTCAGCTGGAACGGAGTGAGGCCCGCTGGAGCGGAGCGAGGCGCAGAAGGAACGGAGCGAGGCCGACCAGGAGCGGTGCGAGCCACAGCTGGAATAGAGCAAGGCGGAGCGAAACGCAGCTAGAGCGGAGTGCGGCGCAGCTGGCTCGGAGTGAGGCCCGCTGGATCGGTACGAGGCCCAGCTGGAGCGGACTGACATTCAGCTGGAGCGGAATGAGCTACAGCAGGAATGAAGCAATGCGGAGCGATGCGCAGGTGGCGCGGATTGAGGCGTTGCTGGAGCGGGGCGAGGCCCTGATGCAGCGGAGCGAGGCCGAGTTGGAGCGAAGCAAAAGAGAGCTGGAACGGAGCAAAACCGAGCTGGAACAGAGCAAAACCGAGCTGGAACAGAGCAAAACCGAGCTGAAACAAAGCAAAACCGAGCTGGAACAGCGCAAAAGCCAGCTGAAACAAAGTAAAACCGAGCTGGAACAGAGCAAAACCGAGTTGGAACAGAACAAAAGCCAGCTGAAACAAAGCAAAACCGAGCTGAGACGGAGTGAGACCCCGCTGGAACTAAGTAAAATCCAGCTGGAAAGGAGTGAGGCCCGCTTAAGCGGAGCGGTCAGTTCGAGTGCAGCAAGGCGGAGCGAGGTCTATCTGCAGCAAATCGAGGAGCAGTTGGAGCAACTCGAGAGCCAGATGGCGCGGAGTGATGCCCAAATAGAGCGAAACGAGATCGAGCTCGAGCGGGGCGAAGCCCAGCTGCAACGGAGTGAGGAACATATTTATCAAACCTTCACTTTGATACAAAACTTGATGAATTTGTAATCATTTTTCATTATTTTTGTGTTGGAAATTCTGTACTTCTTACCTAGCTGCCGCCCGCGGAGTTGTTTACTTAACAAGTACCTACCTACTAAATTAATGTACTCACATCAATATCAAGCGTCTAGAGATCAAGTACATTTTTAACTTTAAAAAATAGCCAATTATTTAATAGTACCTGGGCGACCGAGCTCTGCTAGGTGAAAATAGAGAAAACTACGTTTTCTAAAGATGAAACCTAGCTTGATCGATTTATCGCACCCAAAACCCCCTGCATACTAAATTTCATGAAAATCGTTGGAGCCGTTTCTGAGAGTCAGATTATATATACACCGTGAAATTTAAATGGTTGTTTTCCCGCAGCGAAATGGTTTTGTCTATGTAATACAATCGTTTCGTAGTTATATAAAATATTAGAAACAAAAACTGGCATATTTAACATTGTGAAAAACTAAACTCGAAAGCGATCACGAACCAATAGTATACCTCCCGATATCTACGGCCGAACGACAGCAGGCCGTTGACCCGGGTGCTAGGTCACCGTCGAAAGGATTAGGTTCGAAGGCGGCTCCGTTTGATCATGTTACGCGCGGGCTAAATTATGCCATATAATTACACGCGAGAGCTTATTTTACTTTAAACATTTAATAAATCGGTCTTTGCTTTGTCGGCTTGTGGCTCGCTCGTTTGTTTTGCGTGCAAACTTTTATGCCGTATCACCACGTGCGAGAGTTTATTTTGGTTTGACATTATTTTGTGCATCGGTTTTCTTTGTAGGTGGTGACACGAGTAGTACCTAGTACCTACAAGTTACGTCCAGAGTTACTATTGTTACTCACTTTTTCGAGTTGATGAATATTTTTTTAATTATTTTAAAACAGAAACATCGTTATTTATTTACTTTAACTCTATACTTCGAAAGTACTCCTTAAGGCAAGTCGTTCTGCCGCGGGAAAACAACCAATTAAATTTCAGGGTGTATAAATACATTTATACAAGAATTGCTCGTTAAAAGGTATTAGATTAGATTTACCAAATCTAGTCTCCCAGACTAGATTTGCTTATTACTTTAATTCCTATGTTTAAGTTATCATAACATATCTAGGCATAAGTTATAATTTTGTAAAAATTAAGAAAAATTGCAAATTGTAATGTCGTTAATTAAATATGAAAATGATGCAAAAATGAGGATTTTTATTGCAAAGATTAAAAAAATAATAATCTGTGTTTCCACAGTTGTTTGACACGAATCACAATCACAGCGATTTGGCATGTCTAAAATCAATTCATCAAAATCACTTTGAGGAATGGCCGCCCACGTTCTTTCTAACAAGTCAAAAATTTGTGGTGGAGTATCTAGGCACGGCATCTCTCGGCTCAGCTCTTTTTTTGGAGCATATCCCGTGCGTGCTCAATTGCAGGCCACGGCAGATCGTTGATGCGAACATCGGCAAGAATGCGTGTGACGACTCCGACGACCGTATGTGGACGTGCATTAGTCAAAACGAATCACCCAACCGGCGTCGCAAAGGGATGGTCACATCTGAAACAATCCTCTCTGCACAAATCTGAGCATTGAGACTGCTCCTGATACAAATGAGATCGGTTCTTCCACCGATCTAAATACCGACCCAAACCATTATTGTTCCCGCTTCATATGAATGAACTTCCTGCCGAAATTTGAAACGTTCTTGATGTCCGGACGGAGGTCTTCCAAACTCGAATCCGTCTTGTACCTATCCGGCCAGCCGGCCCCATACCGATATCGATACGAGATTCATCGGAAAAGCAAACACAACGCCAGGCTTCTTCCTCCCAATTTCTGTGTTCGCGAGTCCATTGTAAGTTGGTCCTACGATTGCGGGGTGCTATAGGTGGAACTCTCAGCGGCCTTCGGGATCGCAGACACACTTCACGTAAACGATTTCGGATGGTTTGGTCGCTTATCAGCAAGCCTGAAGAGCTGTGGAGCCTCGTAACCAACATCATGGCGGTAGGTACGATTCCGTCGAGCAGTATTTTGGATGTATCGGTTCTATCTGCGAGTGGTGATGCAAGATCGCCCTCCATGTCGCTCGGCCACGCTGCCTGTATACGATAGCGTGTCCAAAGGCAGCTTATGACGCTCTGTGTAGTGCCAAGAGCGACAGCCACAATATTTTTTTAAATAGTTTGCCCCAGGATCTTCAGGATTAGCGATTGAACTAAAAAATAAATAAAACCTAGCTAAAAAAAAACCCAAAAAATACGCTTTAATAGAAAAGCAAACTAAAAAGTAGAAAATAGTACAGTATTCCTTTCTAGCACCCCATATTTTTATTCGTCAATCCACACTACTACATCATTTAAATTTATTGAAAATTATTTTCTAATTTTTAGTTTGATTTTCTAAAGCATGTTTTTTTTAAACTATTACTGATTAATCAAAATTTTAAGGAAATTCTTTATTCAGATAGTGAAACTCACTAAAAAGAATCACGTCCAAATAGGTTGAAATAGTAATAGTCCTCAATTGCGGCGATATTCTAAAACGTACTTGATACCTAAATTTTGATGTGTATATATAAATTCATGTTGTAGTTGTTAGCCTTAGATATTTTACTTCTTTATGGTGTTCAGGTCGTTTTTAAGTCGTTACCTCACAAGATTCCAACAGAAGATTTTTTTTTTTGTTCAGTTGACAGTTAGTTCTTCTGGTACCTAAGTAATTTGTTAGCAAATCCGACGACATTGTTGCAGACATCTTCAAAAAAAAAATTCACTATTCTTAGTCAGGGCGCTGATTTTTATGTACGCTAACAGAATATTGATAAATAATTGAATAATATTTAAAGCGTAGATAATTAGTAAATCTAATAGTCCAAGAGCGGTCGCCACCTTGAGTGACAAACGCTGAAATTTTATCAATTTCACTCAATAGGTGTAAATTTCGAGTTGAAAGAGGTAATTAATGTGTGGACTCTGAGATCTTAAAGATTTTGACGCTACAAAAGTGATGAATATCCATACACACTGATTGCCGAACCCATTTCCTCTCATTGGTCAGGTAAAAAAATATTGAATTTTATTAATTATTTTTAAATAATTTTGAAATTTACAACTTTTTAAAATTAGGTACATCTAAAAATATGAGCGTTCTTTATTTTTGTAGTCACCTCTTAAAATCCTTTATTTTGTTACCCCACAGGATGGGCTTGGAAGAAGAAAAAGATTGGGGCCCCCACAATATGGCGCCATTTTCTATTTTCCAATATTAATGTAGCCAGTGATACTCGCAGGGTTAAGACGAATCGATTGACGTAAGAATCATCAAAATCGGCCAACGCGTTTGGTCTCTAGAACACCACATAAGAACAAACTTTCATACATAGACTGATAAACACATTACCCTCCTTCGGCAGTCGGGTAAAAAGGGGTTGCCGAACAAATAAAACAAATAAGATATATTATTGCCATATTGGTATTTTACTCTTATAGGGTACCCTTAATTAGTATCTTAAACAAACTAAACTTCTAGAGAAACAAAATGAGGAAGTAAAAAAATGACTTACACACATTGTACAATTAAAAAAAAAACAAATTAATCACACTCCAATATATAAACTTTTAATTTGTCATAAATGAAAAAAACTTCTGAACACTTCTGTCAAATGCTACTGATCGCTCGTAGTATTCTGATCAGTATTAGGGTTAAGACACACAATTAATACGGGTTAAAAAATAAAAAGTCAAAGGATATAGAAGCAGTTATATGTCATATTTGCATGGTAGTCCATCAAATTGAAGAAAACAAAATTGGAAGTGAGTTGGCAATTAACAGTTTACTAATTAATAACAAATTATGCTAAATGCAACACTAGACACGCTAGAGCAAAGAGTGGAATATTATATCAATTTATCGAATCGTTAAGACATTTTTATCACAAAAATAGACTTAAACAGTAAATATACAGATTCTTTTAGTGATGCCTTTTGCGAGCACCGATTGTCTTAGAAATTTTCATCAACCAAAATTACGCTACACTGTCTCAACCCTTATATAATTTCTGATCATCTGTCGTAATTGTTAGTCATAGCTTTGAACATTATATTAGAACTTAACAATGCAATGCAACAATTTTATAAACGAAAAAATATTTATTATTTTACAATTGACAAATATAATATGAGTGAAAGTGGACGAGTTTAATTTATACATTAATTTTCACACAAACAATTGGATCAGAAAGTTCTAATCAACTGTCAAATTTCTGATCACATGCAGTAAACACCGTGCATGAAAAACTGATGTTTTAATATTTCTGACCTTATATAAGTCATATTAGAGTAATTCAATATTTAAAAAAAAAACTGAGATAGTCTTGTTAAATTCCAACAGAAAATTAAATGAAAACATAGTTTGAGATAATTATATTTTACAAAGTGGTGACACTTGGAGACAATTTGTTATTTAGACAAATTTTTGTACATTATTACAATGAAATGTACAAGCATTCCTTTACCACTCAAATGGGTAGCAAATTTAAATACTTAAACTGCCCAATGAACTAGAAACCCTGAAAAGAGGAAATATAATATTTTAAAGAGTGTAAAAGTACTCGTAAACCTTTCTCTATGTAACGAACTCCGACTAACTTAATCCAATGATTATAAATAAATTTATTTTTGATCATAGAGAGGTTTAGAGGTTAAAGAATGTCCAATGAGTTTCTTGCACGCTGTTCTTCACAGAGATCTATCTATGCTTGCAAATATGCAACTAGCTTCATCTTATACTTGACAAATCAATAGTACCTTTAGATAGTTTAATTGAAATAAATTACCCGAGTTTCATTGCGGCTTGAAACTTGGTCCCGGTTCAAATTTCTTTACTGTAAGGTACTGTGTAGATAATCTAAAAAACCTAACCATAAACGGGATAGAAGTAGTTATTTTGCCTCCTTGATTCAGTGAGACATCTCGGGTTAGAAATTGGCAGTGAGGTTTCCTATTAATAATTTGCTATTAAGGCAATTTATGAATGCGGAAGTAAATAAGTAATTGTCTTCAAGTATCACCATCTAACTTAATTGAGTACTTGAGTAGTAACCACGTGGAGTTTTAAACATTTTTTTCATATATATCTTTCAGTAAGAAAAGTGAAATTTGTATGAACACTGACTTAGCTTCTGCAACGACCAAAGAGAATAGCAGAGTAAGATTTTTGATGATAGTAAATAATTAACTTTATCTTTAGTGTCGACAAGTTCAGTTTTACAAATGATAAAGCTGCTTGGGCCTTGTTTGCACATTAAGAAACTAATGCCCAACTACTAGAATAAAACGAATCGCAAAAATAATTTCACAAATTGTCAAGCGCACATAAACTACTGTGATTGGCTGAATTAATTATGTCAACAAACAATCAAAGAAGTTGACATGCACTAACTGCCACAATGATTTTGCAATAACTTTTCTTTTAGAATCCAGGATTTTACATAATTTTTTGTATGCAATATCATAAGAAATCTTCTGCTCTACCCTGAGATCCCACCGGTAAAAGTTGCAGTTATTTTTTTTTATAACCTTTTTTTTATAAAATCAAATGATACTTGATAGGAGAATAGATTGCTGCATGATTGCCTGAAAATATCTACTGTCAAGTAACATCAATAAAAATTTAGTTTTAACAAAAACAAATACCTGTAGATTTTAGCGGAGGGATCTCGTACAATACAGAATGTAACGGAATTGTGTGATCATATTTAAGAAACTGCATCTGCCTATGTAAATGAACAACTTTCTTCAAAGAAATTGTAGTTAATACCTCAAAAAAAAACTTTGATTTTCCATACAAGTTGTTGTCAACTGACCATTTGTTCGGAGATACAAATTTTTTTTGGAGTATTGACTGTGACTTCTTTTAAGAAACTTATTCATAAACATGTGCCGTTGCAGTTTTTCAAATATGATCTTTCCATTGCAACCTGTATCTTTTTTCAGTCTAAGCCATGCCTTATACATAGTTACTATTCAACTAAATTACTTATCCGTAACAACTCCATGCATCCACTACTCCTCGTACTTAGTCCGAACTCAATCCCCTTGACCTGCTGCTTGACGTAATAGGACATATATCTTCTCTTTGATCCAATCTTTGTTGTAGGGAGCATATGTATTCGTTGATTTCTGGTATACTAGACAGCTGAGGTCAGCGAGCTGGAAATTAAGGAAACAGTTTTTTGGTTAGGTACACACATACATAAACTTAGGCCGTAATCCCATGGGGGAAGCGGAAACTACAGATCAGATTAGTGTTTAATATAAAAAAAGTATAATTATGGTTGTTTACTAAAAGTATTGTTAGAATTGGTAGTGATATACTTCTTCTTTTCATGTTATGATACATTTAAATTATACTAGTCTGTTATAAGTCTAAATGATATACCTACTAAAATGTGTGCAAGATTGTGAATTTGATATGCAATGTGAGTGCATTCCCTTAAATTATTTAGAATTTAAAATGGATGATTAAATTAAAAGTTACAACAAATTATTGAAAAACAAAAGATAAAAAAAAAATAGAGAAAGTAATTAAAGTACTCTATATCACAGTCACATTACACAGTATAAAAATTAACTTTTTGACTATTTAATTGAAAAACAAAAAATATAGTAAGTAATTAATTTGTAATAGATATCATATCATAGAGCAGTGGTGGCCCAGTGGTATCGGCCGCGACTTACAAGTTTGTAGGTCGTAGGTTCGAGCCCGGGCAGGCGCTTTACCTACTTTGTGCAAATTATTTCATCACCACTGCTCTCTAAACCGTGAAGGAAAATATCGTGAGGAAACCGGAAATTAAAAGACATGTCTCATCCATCAACCCGCACTGGATCTGCGTGGTGGATTACGGCCCATTCTCTCTCACAGAGAGTAGGCCTGTGTCCCAGCAGTGGGAACATTAATAGGCTGATAATGATGATATTATATCGCAGTCACATAATAAAATCTGATTAACTTTGTCTATTTGATTGAAAAATAATTACAAAAAGGTAAAAGTAGTTTGTAATAAAACTATTTATTTAAATAGTTATTATACTTACATTATATTTATTATTTATACTTATTTAAATATTTACATTATTTGAATAAAAAAGAAATATATATCTTTTGTAAATAATAAAAATCTATACTTTATAGATTTTTATTATTCACAACAGATAGCAAAATAAAAAATATTTAGAATAAGTAATCTATACATATAAATAAAATTGGAGTGTCTGTTTTTAATATTGAAATAACCGTTTTTTACTACATGTATATGAATATACATACGGTACATACACCAAAATAACATTTTTTTACAATTTTTTTCTGTCTGTCTGTTTGTTCTGGCTACTCAGCTAGTTTATAATAAAATTGTAAGAAAATATTATATCTATGTGATTAAAAAGCTGATTATATTTTTGTTTGTTTAATTTTATCCTCCTGTACCAACCCTATCAAAATTGGTATAAATTTTGAATGCTCTGTTTTAGAAGCATTATCTCTGAAGCCCAGTAGAAATCGACTTTACAATCTCAAAAATTGATGTATTCTGGATTTTTGGTATGTTGTATGGGCCAGTTAGGATAGTGATAATCCAAATTTGCAACTTCGAAAAACGCGTGCTCGCAGCGCAATTTTGAGACCTTTATGACATTTTGCCCTAAAATTAAAAAAACTGCGTTTTTCGACTAACTGCGTTACCTGACTTTTTTAAAGTTTATTAAATTTGCAACAATTTGAGCCTAACCGCAACTTTATAAACACTTTAGGGATCAAACTATAGCCCTTCGAAAATTACCAAGATTTTCATACTTTCCGCACCTACCACCAAATGCAAAAAAATCTGGGGTTAGAGGAGGACCCCGCCGAGTGGGGTTGGGAAATGAGCTCCTGCAAGGTTATACCACTAGCAATTAACAACGAGCCAGCCCACACCTTCACAAAATAGTAGCCTGCAAATGTAAGAAGACATGCAGAGGGGCATGTATTTGTATTATACTTTTTCAAAATTCATTAAATTAGCAACAATTTATGACCAACCGCAGCTCTATAAACACTAAAGGGACCAAGCTATGGCTCCTTGAAGATGGTACATTTTACCCGAAAAAAAAATTAGTTGTCTACCGTCCGGATCAAGATATTGGCAAAACTGCTTGTCTTATGAGAAAAGTTATTAGAAGTAACGTTGTAGTTCATTTAATATCCTTTCATTAAAGCACAGAACGAAGTCTATGAGACTAATTAGTTCACTAAAAATCTCGGAGAAAAAAAAATCTGGTAAAACTGTAGGAGTTTCAACTTAGCTGACGGGCAAGCACACACCCTCATGCATTCCTTCACACATTTGCAGGGTTATGATTTTGAGAAGATCACGCTGTAGCTTTCACGGTTTATGAGATATAGCCTAGTGGCAGACAGACAGACGGACCATGGAGTCTTAGTAATAGGATCCCATTTTTACCCTTTGGGTACGGAACCCTAAAAAGCAAGTAAAAAAAATGAAAGTAGTAAATTCAATCAATCTGCCTAGCCTTTTCCCAACTATATTGGGGTCAGTTTCGAGTCAAACTGTATGCAGTTGAGTATCAGCATTTGGCATGGATATCATATTATAATCCTTGCCAAACATCTGAGCTGCCCTGAAGTTGGCTTTCCGATGCATAAGGCACGAAAAGGTGCTTTATACCTTGCTGCCAGGAAAGGGTTATGTTTTTCGCGCGTATCTTGTATGTATGTTTGTAATATTCTTTATTACCTCGTATCTTTCAAACCACTTGACGGATTTTAATAAGTGTCGTTAAAAAAAAAAGGAATCTGGTGGCTTTTGAGCACCATATTGTGGGATTGCGTTTTTATTCTTCAAAACCCATTGAGTGGGGTATCAAAATGAAGGGTTTTTAGAGGTGATTACAAAAATATATACCACTTATATGTTTAGTTGTTCGAAAATATATAGATGACTAAAAAGTAAACAAGAAGAATATCATGCTGTGCAGTCAGAGGATATTTATAGTTTTAGTCAGCCAGCTCGCAAATATGTATCCTCCAACTGCACAGCTTAATTTTCTTCTTGTTTACTCCATTGTAGCCAACTTTAGGGCGGCCAAGAAGTTTGACGAGAACTATAGTTGCAAACCAACTATGTTGTTGGGTTGACCAGTAGTAGCAATAGAGTTGGGTAAGGCTAGGCAAATTGATTGGAAAAAGATTTTATTGAAAACTGACCCACACTGAGAATGCTTTCCTAAGCAATATAGTTTAGTAATAGTAAACCCAGAAGGATGAGAATATCGACAAATTGCCATCGACATGTCATCTAATTATAGATACGATCTTTTTCATGGTTATTTTCAGTAAATACATTAAGTAAATTGTTTACCTGATCGATAAAATCGAATAATTGGGATATATCATAGGTGATAGTCGGTGTATTAGGATTCCGTCTCTTTAGATGCTCTTCGTATATTTTACAAACACCCTCCATGCAGTCGTTGACGCTTTCGTAGTCGGAATACGTCCTCGTCTCAGGCCTGGGCCCCGGTTGCACCAACAAAATTGTGTGAGACTGGAAAAAGTAACCTAGATTTACCCGCCATTTTCACTAACGAATTGGAGCCGAAATACAACTTTACTTACCATTTTTAGTGGAGAGAATGCTAATGCTGGAATACTGTGTCAGGATTTTCCCAGTATTTGTCGTTAAATACTTTTTACTACTATTTTTCCAGAAAATCACAAACGCCGTAGTGGAGCTTGACGTGTGTTCGAAAACTTCGACAGCTTGCATACAGATTATAAATGAAAAAAGAAACGCCGGAAAAAGGATCTAATAAAATATTTTTCATTTAGTTTAGGTATTGAAATAAAACTGTAGCGAGTTTTAAAATAAAACAATCATTCATTATAGGATTACCTTATTTAACTTATTGTTTTATGGCATTTCTTCAATTTATAATCGCACTTCTGAAGAAATTAATAGTTCTGTTTCTGAACGTTTTCCTACTTAGTTTTGTTGTACGCATCTTTTGCTGCGCAGAAGTCAAAAACCACAAGATTTTCAACAGAATAAAACAAAATAGCGTAACTCTTTAAATACATGAAATAAATCAAAGAAAGTAATTTTTCATAACAATATTTCTAAAACCATTTACTTTTGGTTTTTCAGTTTTTTTTTTATTGAAATAAAGTTTGTAGCTGTTTCGTATAACGGAACGTAACGTAAGATGAGGTAAGGTAAGTTTATATCTGTCAGATTCGGTGGACGTAAATAGAAATGTTTTTATCTTCTTTCGCGCTAAAACTGTTTTAAAACCCTAATTATTAATTCTTGCTAAATAGTAATAAAAACCTACAAATAGAAATTTAGTAACAACACCAGTTTTGCATGTAAAAGACAATGAGTGATCCAATTAAAAACTTTGAGTTTATTCTGAAGAAAAACTGCACAAAACGTCCTAGTCTCTACAGTGATAATAAACAACAAAACAAACTTATTTTAAAGCCTCAAGATGTGATATCAAGTGTGTCTAGTCAGCTGAAAGCTATCCAAGTCGCAGATTCATTGAAAAGTGAAAAAAATGTATGCAAAGACTTGCAAAAGTATAAACAATCAAATTTTTTGAGTATTAATAACTTGCCAGTGTATGATGAGGTAAGTTGGTAATTTTGGTCAGTGGGTCGTCTTAGGAGCGGAGTTGTATTTTTATTATGATTTAATAATGATCTTTAGTATCATAAATCAATCAAGCCTATCCTTTAACAATATTGATATGACCCTGCCAGCAAGATCATGATTCATTCTTTCATTAAGTAACTATTTACACTATTATACATATTACTACACAACTATATAAGCCTATAGTTTACATGTAAAATATAGGCAATTTTTGTTTTTTGTTTTTACGGTTCCATACCCAAATGGTAAAAACGGGACCCTATTACTAAGTTAAGTTGCGCTGGAGTCCGCAACTCCATGTCTAAGCGTGTATCCACTCGATCTACCCTAGCTCCTTGAGGAAAGCCAGCAGCGCCAGACTATGCCCTGTAACCAGTGATTACTGGGCAAGGGAAGCGCCTCCTTGGCCTGCCTGCACTCGCTGTGGTCATTCCACAATTTGTGGTGTTGTTCTTTGGTGTGTTTCCTTACCAGATTGCGGAAGTAACCGAAGGGCAGTGGTACAATGGTATCTGGTCCCACCACCGCGATACTGGAGCCCCTTTGGGCCAGCTCATCTGCTGCATCATTACCTCGAGAATCGTTGTGATCCCTTCTTGACCTGTTGAATGGTTACTTTACTGTGTGTACTGACCTGGTTCAGGCAATGGTGACACTCGTATATCAGCCCAGAGCTAACTGTGTGGCCACTCAGTGCCTGCAGGATGGCCATGCTGTCCGAGAGAATGCGTTTAGGGAAATCCTTAACCTCCCTGGCTAGGATGGCTGAGGCTGCAAGTGCTCATAATGCTGAACAAGAGATCCTGGGATTGATTCCCAGGTCAGGAAAAGTGTTAATGGGTATTTTCCATCAGGACATTCTCAGTAGCAGCCCCGAATCTGTATAGTTCTCGACAAACTTCTTGGCCGCCCTGAAGTTGGCTACAATGGCTGCGCAGTAGTAAATCTTATACAAAAACCACCATTCCGTGCCTTGCGCTTGCGCATTGGAAAGCCAACTGCAACGGTCCAGAAATATGGAGAGCACTATATTTGTGACCACAATACGCCTACCCCCTATAGTCCTATTACATGAGATTTCAACATAACTTGCGAAATGTATATTTATTATGTACACTTCTGCTTAACTCTTTGAGGCATAAATACATAATGTTATGATATGTGTTTATTTTATTCGACTTATTAAATATATATATTTTTTCCTTATCAGTATTAGTTCAAAATGTCAACATTTAATACACTTAATTTTATTTACATAGATAAAAGTATATACACTGTATAAAATACTTAAATAAACTAAGATTACAAACATAAACACTTAAAACAAAAACTATTCAGTAGCTTAACCTAGAAATACTAAACTAAAATATGGCATCAAAAAACTCAGCTAAATCGTTGTCCACTGGTAATGTGCCCAAAAGACTGGCAGCATTGCCACGTTGTATGGCAATGCTTCTTCTCTGCCCAAGGTGAAAGCCAGCCCTTGGGTCACGCAAAGTGTCAACTAGGCGTTTGGAAAGATCTTTAAACAAAGCTACTACTACTACCTATCTTGAGGTGTTTGAAGTGCTTCAGAAACTAAAAATAGCTACAACTATAGTCACATACCTTCTCTCTTTTAGTAACTGCCATTTTTTTAACTATATTTTAGGATGGTATCTATTCCACTGTAGGGCTGTGACCTTTCCCTTTGATCTCCAAATTATATCATTTTACAGTTAAATTGCCGATGTTAATTTTATTCAACTCATCTCTATACTCTTTTCTAGGCACCCAAAACAACAACAAAATTCGACACACAATGTGTCTCCGACACACAACTTATCAACATTATAGAAGATGCCGAAATCATTGATGTTCACCGAGGAATGACACAAGAATTTGAAACTACCTTCATTCACCATACTGAAAAACATAGTTTAGAGGATGATGAAGAAAAAATTAATAAAAATGAAGGTATAGAAGATAATGAGAAAGTAGATGAAAATATACAAACTGTAGATACTGGAAAAGTTGCTAAAAGTATTGAAGCTATAAATGCTAAAGATAACATTAATAAAATTCATGTAAATATTACAAAAACTATAAGTGTAAATAGGCTAGAAACTAACACAGATGCAGACAATTCTATAAGCCTAATTTCTCCTATTATGTGTAGTAATGATATCATAGAAATAGATAATGGTATTAATAGTCCACCAAGTAAAAATGATGAAAACACACAAATACAAGAAAACAGTCAGATATTTGATGATTGTATAGAAATTGAAGATGATGCAGAGGTAGATAAGTCAATAGAAAGACCACTCAGTCCTATCTTCATGCATAAAAACGTGAATAATAAATCAAAAACTCCTTCTCCCTTAATTTTTAACTTAGAACGGTTTGAACACTTTGAGAGAATTGCAATACCAATCATAGAAGGTAATGATTTAAAAACTGCAAAACAAGTCATCAATTCTCAGATTTTGGATAAAGAACTTTGTTTTAAAATAGAAGAAGAAATAAAATTAAATGAAAGGCAAGTACTAAGTCCTGTGTTACCAAGTTACAAGGAAACTAAAGAATTAAAAATACATAAAGTCGAAGATTCGAATCTAGAAACAGACTTAGAATTTATTGAAATAGATAAAGCAACATCTGAAGATCTAATAAACAAAATAGTTAGAGATGATTCCAAAAGTAATTTAAAAGTCAAAGCAGGCGTAGAAATTCTAAAAGACGAGATTTTGTTCAGTAGCGATGAAGAAGATAATTATGTAGTACACAAAACCTACCAAGATCTACCATTCACGTGTGCCTTAGAAACCTCATTTTACAACCAATCTGGTGTTCTAGACAAGACCATGTATGTAGGCTTTCAAACTGCCAGTAACAAATCCATTCAGATTTTCACAGAGTCTTTTGCTCAAGCTAAAAGCATATTAAGTGATGAAATTACGGTAACTGACTTGGTTAATAATTGTGACAGTAGTGTGAAAAATAAAACGGATATGGATGGTGATTTTCAAGCAAAAATGGAATGTGTTGATGAAGTCACAGAGTTTAATTTTGCCCAAAAAGATGAAGAAGAAACTGCAGTGCAATTAGAATCTAATGCAGCAGAGAAACCTGGTAATATTCAAGCCAATACAAGTCATTTTGAAGGTTTCATGACTGCCAGTAAAAAAGCAATAAGATTATCTCAAAAATCACTGGCTAGATGTAACAAAGTCTTTCAAGATATTGATTTAAGTGTCAATTTTGATACCCAAATTGAAGAAGAGAAGATAGAAGAACAAGTTGGATTATATAGAGATAAAATACCAGTGGTTATTGATATTCCAAGTAGAAATGTAAATAATTTTTTTGACGACGATATACAAAACATAGAAGATGAAATAGTACAAGAATTTGAAAACATAGAAATGTCTGTGAATGAGGATAAAGAACCAGACAAAAATGTACCAAATATTGGATTTAAAACTTTATGTAATAATGATACACAAATATCTGAAAGTGCAAAAATTAAGGATATTGTTAAAGATATTGATTTTGATGAAGATCTCACTGAAGTAGAGGCTAAAATGGAAGAAAAGCCTCTGTCAGCAATGATAGAAGTTCCAAAGTCTAATGATACAAACTTAGGAGAATTTAAGACAGCCAGTAACAAAAAAATAAATATTTCCAAAGAAGCATTAGCTAAAACTAAAAATGTATTCCAAGATTTAGGTTCTACAGAATTTCCAAATAAATCAAGCAATAGCACTGATAAAGAATATCCTAATTTGATTGATATTGAACCGTCTTCTACAAGTAAGGCAGAATTTATTGGATTTAAAACTGCAAATAATAAGAATATCAAGATTTCAGAGCAAGCTTTAGCTAAAGTTAACAATATTTTTAAAGATATTGATAAAATTGAGCTTCTAAGGAAAAATAATGAAGATTTACAGCAAAATACTAGTGAAGATCAAATTTTTGATCAACCTTCAACTAGTATGAAGAGTTTTGTAGGTTTCAAAACAGCGAACAATAAAAATATAAACTTATCCAAAGATGCTTTAGCAAAAACTAAAAACATATTTGAAGGCATTGATTCTTCAGACTTCAAGCTACCTTTGAAAAAGAATATAGATTCAACTAAAATATACCCTGAAATATCTGAAAATATTATAGATTTTAATAAGCTTTTCACAAGCAAATTTACTTTTGTGGATTTTGAGACTGCAAGTAAGAAGAATGTGAAAATATCTGAAGATGCTTTAGCAAAAACTAAAAACATTTTCAAAGATATTGAATTGGCTGATTTTAAGTTCCTTGATACAGGAAAGAAAAAAGATGATACAGTGTCAAATGCTACAGTGTTAATAACGGATACATCTTTAGCGAAAACAAAGGACACTTTCAAAAATTTAAATTCAGACAACTTCACTCATGAAGTGGCAATGATAGATTTGAATATGCCTTCGACTAGAAAAGAGAGCTTTGTTGGTTTTAAAACCGCAAATAACAAGAAGATAAATATTTCTAAGGAAGCATTTGCTAAAACAAATAGCATATTTAAAGATATTGATGCTACTGATTTTAAGTTACCAGAGAAAAGTGATAAAAGCAGAAAACCAGAAGAAGAAATTACTAAAAGAGATAACCAGAAGAAGACTTTTGAACCTGAAGACTTTAGCCAACCTTCTACAAGTAAAGTTAGTTTCATAGGCTTTAAAACAGCTAACAATAGGAACATAACAATATCAAAAGAATCTTTGGTAAAAACTAAGAACATTTTCAAAGACATAGGCTATATTATGTTTCCAGAAAAAGTAACTAAAGATTTAAATAGAGAAGATTTTGTGCAAAATAAGAATGATAATAAAGAAGTTAGTAGAGAAGAAAGGAGTTGTAATTATCCCGAAAAGACAGATTACAATCTACCTTCAACTTTAACAAGATCTATGGGATTCAAAACAGCTAATAACAAGAAAATTGTAACTTCTGAAGAATCTTTAGCCAAGACTAAGAATATTTTTAGAGACTTTGATGAAATAGATTATAAGTTTCCAGAAAAATCTAGTAAGGACATTGAAAATGTTGATTTTATTAGCAAAGGAGATGGCAAGAACAGTAAAGCGAGTTTCGGTGGTTTTAAAACAAGCAATTATAAAAACATTAATATATCCGAGGAATCTTCAGTCAAGTCTAAGAGTATTTTTAAAGATATAGAAGAGACAGATTTTAAGTTTCCAGAAAAAGTGCATAAAGACTTAAGAAGAGTTGATTTGAAAGAAAACATGGATAAAAGAAGTGGGGACAGAAGTAATTTTGAGTCCGATATGATAGATTTCAATCAGCCTTCAACTAGTAAAGCAAGTTTTCATGGCTTCAACACAGCGAATAATAAAAAGATCAATATATCCGAAGAATCTTTAGCAAAGACTAAAAACATATTCAAAGATATAGATGCACATGATTGTACATATCCAAAGAAACCTAAGAAAAAGTTTCTAGAAACAGCAGCAGAAGGAAAGAGCCCATACCCAAGTACAAAACAGTATATTCAACCAGGTAAAGCCGAAACTGGTTTTAAAACAGGAAATAATAAAGTTATAAAAGTTTCTGAAACCGCTTTGGCTAAGTCTAAGAACCTATTCGAAGATATAGGTTCTATAGAAATTGAAGTGTCGAAAAAAGTTAAGGCAGATTACCCTCATATTGAAATAGATGACGTTGACGGTGATATAGCTCCTAGACATAATCATAAGTTTCAAGGTTTTCAAACAGCTAGTCATAAAACAGTTAAAGTTTCAGCAGAGGCTTTAGTTAAGAGCAGAAAAATCTTTCAAGATATAGGTGTTAGTCAAGATTTGAAAGAAGCAGGAGAAAAAGATGTTTTGGACGCACAGAATTATCGTTTATATATTAACAAAGGGAATGATAATGAAGATCAAATCAAAGATGATTTATTTCAAAACGGTAGATCAAGTCCAATATTCAGAGGTTTTCAAACTGCTAATAAAAAACATGTAGGCATATCGGAAGAAGCATTAGCTAAAAGCAGAAAACTTTTTGAAGATATAGAAACTATTAAAGATGATCCTGAACCTGAATTTCGTGGATTTAAAACAGGAAACGACGATCAGATTGAAGTTTCTCAAAAAACTTTGGCAGAAACAAAAAAGTTGTTTGAAGATGCAATCAAACGAAGTAATTTTCAAAGTTTTCAGACAGCTAGCGAAAAGAAAGTTGCGATTTGTGATGAAGCTTTGGCTAAATCTAGAAAATTATTTCAAAATTTAGAGAAGAAAGTAGACTTGATACTGACTAAGGAACAAAAGACTTCTGATATAAAGTTTGGATTCAAAACTGGTTCCAATCGTGAAGTCTTAGTCTCTGACGAAGCTAAAGCACGATCAAAAAGGCAGTTTTCCGAAATAGATGACCCTTTACCAAATGTCATAAATAATAAAAAAGATAAATTAACTGAAGATAATATAGTCAACATGATTGATACACAAGTCCTAAATAATTTTGAAGAAAGCTTACACACAGAAGATTTTCACGATACGCCAGTAAAATCAAAAAGATCTGGCAGTCCTATTTTATCCTGTCCCAGAGCTAAAAAGAGGAAGAAATTCGAAACACCCTACTCTCAGAAACTACCCACAACAGTCAAGAAAAAAGAAATAATAAAAACCATGAAAGCTACAAGCAATATGACATACACAGAAAATTACAAGAAAAATAAGAAATATACACTTAAAGATTTAGCAGAATTGACAAAACATAATACAAAAAAAATTGATCCTTATTTACAAAATTTCACATTCGAAAATTTGCTCAAATTCGAGTTTTGTGAATACAGAAACGACTTATCGAGTGGGAATTTGACGATTCAGTCGATAAAAGATTTATTTCTAAATTTTGTGAACAGTAAATTGATACCAACTGGCTGGATAGACAATCATTTAAAGTTAATATTATGGAAACTTATCTCTTACGAAATAAAATTTAAATTTTTGACAATAAGTGCAAGAAATGTCATAGATCAACTGAAATATAGATATGACAAGGAGTTGTACAATGCCCAAAGGCCAGCCTTGAGGAAGATTTTGGAGAAAGATGATGTCGCTTCAAAAACTTTAGTTCTGTGTGTAGCTGGGGTGTTTGTGGATGGCGTTAGTGTTGCCAGGTATGAAAAGTCTATATAAAATTCTTTGTTTTAATGCACGTTGTTCAATTTAAACAAATATTAGTATCAACATTGTTGTTGTATAAATTAAAATGACTTCAGAATTATGAGTAATGACTCATTCACTTTTCAATAACACTCCTAAAGAGTCGTTACGAGTGTTATTGAAAAGTTCATAAAATATCCAAACTGCAGTGGAATCTAAATGTTAAGTTTAGGAATTAGTCACTTTAAAAAAAATCACAAATAAAGTTGCAGTCTAAAATAAAACTACATGAAGGCATTAAAAATCTTTTTATATATTTCAGTGCAACAACCACAAATAACCTAGAACTACTCCTAACAGACGGCTGGTACTGCATAAAAGCGACCATAGACAAAATGTTGGCCCAACTAGTGTGCCAAGGTAAAATAGTTGTTGGCTCCAAGATTGTGACCAATGGGGCTGAACTGATGAATTGTGAACAAGGAATCTCGCCTTGGGAGGTTAGTATGATTTTATCTAAAGCTAAGATCTAGAATTTACTGTAGCTACGTTAAAATGAATCTTATTAATGTGAAGTTAATGTTCATATTTGTATGAAACGTTTGATTACAGTCGCGTAAAGGAACATTAGATTTGATCTGTACCCCTGATAACGAGTATAATTTCATGATGATCGGTCGAGTAGTTTACGCTTGAAAGCGTAACAAAGAAACCCACATTAGCGATTATAATATTAGTTATAATATACTTTAAGTTGATACGAATCCGATTCATATTCGTCTCCAATTCGTAATCACAGTTGCCTCTAGGAATATGTGCTTTAATTAAATAAATAAAAGTTTTATTTTCGTACGCCACGCTATACGGTGCATTGTAAGTCAGTCCCAAAATTCTTTCAAAAAATTTTGGGGAATGATTCCACCGTTCTTTGCCGCCAATCAGCGTTGCTCTTTTCCGGTTTGAAACTTTGAAGGGTATGAGTGCCGGTGCAATATATTATTAAGCACATAAGTCATCTCGACATTATCTCTGAAGGTTGCCAAACTTCTTGGTGATAGGTCTATTCTCCATTTGAAATAACATTAGAAATTTAAACAAATCCTATTTACAGTCTGATCAACTGACCGATTTTGAGTTCTATTTCGTTAACATAAGGATGACATAAACCTGTTACTAATACCAACTGTTTACTACAGCTGTCATTTTTTATGTCACTAAGGCAATGGATGTCAAAATTGATTGAACGGGGAAATAAATGGAAAATTGAATGTCCAAGTCAAAATTCATTATTTCAATTGGTCATTAAGCGGCATTTTCGAACGACAAGAATTACAATTTAAAGATAATAATAATAATTGATTCTACCGTCCGTTCGAAAATGTAGCATTTAATGGAGATGAAAGAACCACTTATCCCTAAAAAGAAGTGTTTTACAACATTTACATACAAACATTAATTAATATAAGTGAGAAAGATGCGCCCAACCTAACACTTCTTACTATGTATAAATCTAAAGTATTCCAAGCACTAAATTCATTCATTTGATAAATAGGAACATGGTTCTCACATACTTACAAATATTGCAAACATATGTAAATTACCTAATTCAACAAGAACGGAAGTGAGAGTGTAAGTCAATTTCTTAAACAAAAAGAGAAGTAAAATAAAGAAATTCTATAATTATGAAAATATAAATTAATCAGTTTGATTTTGTCTACACTAAAGATTACCCTATGGAGCAGGACCAGCATGTTTCCAAGCATTCTCTTGAATATAATTATCTAATTTGTTAAAATCACACTTTTAAAAAGTGTGATTTTAACAAAAGTTTTTAATTTTCTTTCATTTAGTTTTAATATATCACAAGGTGTTTTGTTATAGAATTTAACACAGTACCCCAGAAAGGTAAAGGATTGTTTCAATTTCTAATGTTATCCCAAAAGGATTTTTCATGGTCTTCAGATAAATTTTTCACACTTATCATACTATACTAATATTGTAAATGTGAATTTAAGTTTGTTTGTTACGCTTTCACGCAAAAACTACTGAACCGATCATCATGAAACTTTGAACATATATTCTTGGAGGTATTAGAAGTAACATAGGATACATAATACTAAAAAAAAAATATGGCTTCACTGCGAGCGAAGCCGCGGGTAAAAGCTAGTAATAGATAAACCTATGTTTAAGAAAACCGAAGCAGCCAAGGAAAAGGCAATTGTGAACCAATTTTAATATATTAAGATTACTTATAAACATATTTCAGGATACTTCAGCAGTCCGCCTAAAACTCTCCGGCAACTCCACCCGCCGCGCTCGTTGGGACGCGCGTCTCGGTTACCATGGCAACGGCGCCATCTTGTCTCAACTGTCATCAGTCAAGCTAGATGGCGGGAAGGTGTCGAAGCTGAGGGTATTTGTTACCAGAGTATATCCCGCGCTGTACGTTGAGAAGTTTGAGGATGGGAGTACTGGTAAGTGTTTGTATAAAAATAGGACGTTACCATGGTAACAGCGCCATCTTGTCTAAGCTGCCATCTGTCAAGCTAGATGGCGAGAAGGTGTCGAAACTGAGGGTATTTGTTACCAGAGTGTAACTGAGAAGTTTGAGGATGGGAGTACTGGCGCGAGCTGGCTGACCAAAACCAGATGTATCCTCCGACTGCACAGCATGACTTTCTTCTTGTTTACGTCTTTTAGTTCGCTTTTTAAGCAGTCGGGATTTTTATTTACAGCTTTTTAGTTATTTTTTTTAGAATTGTCATCACCTCTTAAAACCCTTTATTTTGATATCCCTCACGACAGAAATGAACAAAAAAAAAATTTCGGCCCAATATCCGCCATTTTTCTATTTTCTAATTTTAATATAGCCAGTGACACTCGCAGGGTTAAGGCGAATCGATCGATGTAAGAATCATCAAAATCGCCCAACGCGTTTGGTCTCTAGAACGCCACATAGGAACGAACATACATACATACATAGCCTGATAAACACATTACCCTCCTTCGGCAGTCGGGTAAAAACTAACAGCCTATTCTAGACCCTAAATCTAAAACGCTTACCACTTACAGTACAACTCGCATTTCCAAATACAAACGAATGCTAATTTCCATGTCCATCAAATATTAGATTTATCGTGTATAATAATTTGAATTCACAAGTAAGAACTTTATTGTTATTTTGTTTTGATTTCCGTGTGAAATATGAAGAGCTGTAAAAATAGCAGCTTTCTACTCATTTTTACTTGACTGCCGAAGGAGGGTAATGTGTTTATCAGTCTATGTATGTATGTATGTTTGTTCTATGTGGCGTTCTAGAGACCAAACGCGTTGGCCGATTTTGATGATACTTACGTCAATCGATTCGTCTTAACCCTGCGAGTGTCACTGGCTACATTCAGTCGGAGGATACATCTGGTTTTGATCAGCCTGCTCGCGCATATGTATCGTCCGACTGCACAGCATGATTTTCTTCTTGTTTACGTCTTTTTAGTTCGCTTTGTAAGCAATCGGGTTTTTGTTATTTTTAACATTTTTTTTTTTTTAAATACATCTCGTTATGTTAAAAGAGTATTGCCAAATCTATATCCTTCCAAGTTGATTGAGAGCGTCCGGTCTGCACCAAGTGCAAAGGGCAACTGATAGAAATCCGACGACTAACGAAACACGAAGTTTGCCGACGGACATTAAGAAAATGTTTGTACTGTAGATAACCTTTTTCAGTGACTGAGTCTGTTCCATTGTGAACTTTATTCTGTACACATAGATGTCTTTTTCAGTGACCCGATCGGAGCGTCTAGAACACCTACATCAAATGAAGAGCGAAGCTGAGAGGCAGGCTGTCATGGAGAAGATCTACGAGGAAGTGGAAAAGGAGTTCTCTGACGAAGTGAGTAAGAGTTTTAACTTCACTTCCATTTTTGAATGTGACAGGAATTGAAGGAGTAAGCTATCCATGTCTATGAAAATAGTGTTCCGGCTCTCCGTCTATGTATTACAGTGTGCGAAAAATATCTGAAAGTGTTGAAGGATTCTATTTGAGCTGGGGATTTATATATTTATTTACATTACTGGAGAGAAATTTGAATTTTTGCTACTCCTCCATTACTCTTTTCTGATTAATTTCGTTGCGGGATCCAAGACAGTTAAATTCATTCTCCGGGACTTCGTCGAGCTTCATTGCCTCGGCGCCTTTCTGGTGGTCGCCACTGTTGATTCTGGCTTTCAGGAGTTGCAGTGGTTTGGGAATAGTGCGGTGGGATTGTCCCAAATTTTATTACTGGAGAGAACAGTCTATGTGGTAAACTCACAAAGAAACCTTATTATACAAGTAAAATTTCAAAATTTAAAAAACCTCCGATTCATTTTTATTTCATGCTACATAATTTATCTAGTACATAGTAGATACGCTTCGATCGACAATCTATTGAACAAGTAATTATGACACGATATCTTGCGAAAACACCCCGATTCAAACAGTAAAACATCCATAACTGAGAACGGCTGAACCGATTTTATTCAAATCTAGCATGGGCGCACGGTTGGCGCAGTGGTTGAGCGATTGACTGCTGCGCTGCGTGTCGTGGGTTCGATGCCCGCACGGAAAGAATATTTGTATGACGTACAGATAATTTTTCCGGCTCTGGGTGTTGTGTATGTGAGTTTATATGTTTAAAAAAAAAAAAAAACTAAGAACACTCTCGACAAAATCAACTTTCAAACAAAAAAAATACTAAATTAAAATCGGTTCATCCGTTTAGGAGTTTTGATGCCACAGACAGACACACAGACACACAGCAACACACGTCAAACTTATAACACGCCTCTTTTTCCGTCGGGGGTTAAAAACAACCACAAGCTATGAAGTGAAAACTTGACAAGTATGAAAACATGACTGACGTATCCGATCAACAACTATTTGGATGTTTGAATTTGTCATTCTGCACATGTGCCATTGATTGTAAATTATGAAAAATTATGGAATATTCTGTCTGGAATATTCAGTCAAGGACAGGAAGAAGTACAAATGGAGAAGCTTTTTGAAGTTTGTAGGCGCCTTCATATTATAAGAAACGCAGAGCCGAACAGAAAGTGGTGGACGAGTAGTTACGGCCTCAACTTGTGTCGAAAAACGGAAAAAAATAGGTACCAAAGACACCGAATTTGGCCAAGAAAGTTATTTTTCGCTTTGTAGTGTTTTGTTTTGGAAGTCGGTTTGATATAATGTTAATTTTTTTTTCCTCTTTTTAGTTTTGGTAGGTACCTCCAATTAAAATGAAAATCATTTATAGCCAAAGTATCATGAGGAATCCAATAAGCCCAAACACGACTAGGATACATTGTTTTATTTCTGAGTTCCAGTGGCCATTGTGATCTTCTTCATCAGTTCCACTTCACCAAATGATACTTTCTGAGTGCAAATGATTACATTATTGATAAAAATATCAAAATCGCTATATGTCTGCCTATAATATTCGAGGATTTCCCTCGTTTTCTCTGGGATGCCATCATCAGATCCTAGTTTCCTTATATATATATGATAAGGAAACTTATCATGATAAGGAAACTTATCATGATAAGGAAACTAGGAGATATGGTACCCTCAACGACGATATAACCACTTGACGGCGCATACAGTGCCCCGACGCTCGAAAACTATTAGTATTTTGTCGCCTATGTAAAGGCTTCGGTACTAGTAACCATTTTAGTTGTGTCCAGTTATTAGACCTGTATGCACGCTAAATAAATACAAATTGTTTTATCTTTTTATTGCAATTATAACGCATAAAAATGCCCTCATGCGCCGTAAAGGGTTATGGGAAACATGCCAAGACATCTAGTTACAAAAAGGATGGCATAACTTTTCATCGGTAAGTAAACAGTACGAAAATTATTTTTAATTTAATCAGATTATGAGACACCGCAGGGATCTAGTTAAAATGGTGGATGGGGTAAACGAGCACAATTTTGAGTCCCGCGTTGATGTCTTTTGGAAAAGTCTCGCTCTTTCACTAGACAATTCTAATGCTTCTATCCCTTTCTCTCCCTTTGTATTTTTATCGTAAATATCTGTGCTGTTACTTTTAATAGCTGAAGTCGATATCGATAATAATAAAATTAAACTTAATAAAAAATGTATGAAAAAATGTCTATCTACTTTTAAACGACTTAAAAAAAGGAGTGTGTTCTCAGTTCGTCGAATTTTCTTATGTATTATGTTCCCGGATTACTCGTAGACGGCTTGACCGATTTGGAAAAATACTTTTTGTTTCTCTATGTCCCCGACACACATATTTATATTTGTAATTGATTGATTTTTATTAAATAATATTTATATGATTTTAATTGAGTATTTTTAATAATGTTAAAATCCATTTTATCGATATCGACAATTTTCCCTTAGTCGAGTTGATCAACCCTAACGATAGCCATACCTACGCAACTTACTTTGAACTGACCAATTGCAGCCGCGCGTTCTTCCTCGTCTCCCGGCCCGCGGTAGTGAGTCGTGTGCTTCGAAGAAATCGGCCTATAAGCTCTCTAGTGGTTATATTCTCTTTGGGTACCCTTGGGATATCTCCATTCCAACAAAAAAAGAATCACCATAATCGGTTCATAAACGACGAAGTTATCCGCAAACACATATAAAAAAATATAAATATACGATCGAATTGAGAAACCGGGGAAGTCGAATTGGGAAGTCGGTTAAAAAAAGACTTGGTTAGATATTTAACCATTGGTTGTGTTAACTACGGATAAAAAAATTGGGCCTTGAACTTTGTAATCTTTGCAATAATTAAAATAATTTAACCAAATTGAAAAATAAACTTGGTCCATGTTACAGGAGTCCCAAGATTCTGAAGCTCTAACAGACAGCAACAAGAGAACATGTTTGGACAGCGGCTCGCAGATAGCTAAAGTTATGAAGAGAAGCAAGGACCCTGCTGAATTTAGAGTGAGTTTATCTCCATAAATCTTTGCTTTTAAAGTCACCCCCAGATAGCAAAAAAAAAAACTCGTCTTTCAAAATAACACCTGTCTACCAATGTATTCCAATATTTCAAAACGATTCGAAAAATGTAAAGGCAGTGTCGCTAACATGATCAAACAAACGTATCGCGGTGAGAGGCGTCCTCATCGACCATACAGCCACTAGACGCCTAATGCTTGATCTAATACATCAAAGCAATTCTGTCAACTAGCTGAGGTTTGAGGAAAGGGACGACTGCGCTCTGATTGGTCCTTTACCAAGGTCATACGCCTCATTAAGGATGGGACAGGTTTAAATAAACCCAGGAAGGTATCGATATTTTTATAAATAGTATTGTTACTTATTTTTTTTATTAATATCTCCTTTTTTATTATTAATTATACGGCGTTTTAACATTTAAGATATAACATAAAATGTTAAAACTAAAAAAAAATATCAAGATTCTAAAGTTCACATACTTTTTTCGGTTGTTTGTCCTTAAATATAGTAATATTAAATATTAGTAAAAAGCGTAATCTAAAAATCGTTTCACAATTAAAAAACAATTCAATTTAATGTCTTTATTTGTAAGGTTTCTAGTCCTATCGATAACAGATTTGGTCATGGGATATGGTGCATCACTAGTTTTGTTTACGAAATTATAGAGGAGAAGAGATAGCGAAAAAAATACTTAAAAGAGAAAGAGACGCAAACATGCGGTGGGCGTTTTCACCTACAAAATTGACCAGTATAATATGAACTCCGATAAATATATGTATTTTTGACATTCTATATTTAATTCTTCTATTGACATTATTGATAGCTTCATTTTTTTGTATCATTGTTATTTGCCACGCGATGAAATAACAAAACAAATAAATTGGAAGTGTGTTGTTAATTATAAATTATTTTGTGCTATTAAATGTGTGTAATAAAGCTTGTGATTTGCATGCCTCAAGGTGTAATATGCTTGGACTGTGCTATATTTTAAGAACTCTATGTAATTACCCATATTAGCAAATAAATGATTATGATTATTATGATTTTGATTATTATGATGATTAAATAATATCAGAAAATAAATCTAATTATGTTTATGTAACTACTAACTAACCAATGAAATGTTATGCCATTTTTCTGGCAACCCGAAGTCTGGCTGTTGTTACCATACCAACGTATTATACAAGAGGCCATTATAATATTTATTTCATCAAATTTTTATTGACTGACCCGGAAGTGTTTACGGCTCACAGGAATGGTCGCTACTAATTCGAAATTGTCGAGTGGCGACCTGTATATGATCTTTTAGTCGTATGTGTTGACAGACATCGCTCGCCTGTTATTAGGCGTCTAGGGGCTGTGTGGTCGCTGTGCGTCCTTGACGCTTTCTCTGAATACCAGCCTAACTCCCAAAAATCAAAATTATTCTTCTTTTCCAGGCCTGTCTAACCTCATCACAAACACGACTACTAGAAACCCACACAACGAAACACCGCGAACATCTTCTGCAAAACATACAACAGAAGATCAGACAGAAGATAGAGAACGCAGGAGTTTGTGTGAACAGGAGTGTTGTGACCCTTCTGAAGATCAGAATCGCTGGTGTTAAGAGTAGTGGGGGTGAGGTCACTAAAGGTAAGACAATTCTTACTTGCTTTACTGTGTCCAGATTTGTAGTAATAAAACTTTACGGCCGTAAAATACACTTAAGTTTATCGTTTAAAACAACCCACACCCTCAAAGATAGAGCAATATTAGTACCTGGCTTAATTATTACGATATCTACATAGTCTAACTACCTTAATTTTGGACCTAGGTGGTGGTGGCTACAAAGGCGTACATTTGATGTTATTTTTAGGGAGTCTAAAAAAATATTCAACTAACACACAAAAGATAAACTATTTTTGTATTGAGCCATAAAAGTCAAATTTCAAAAATAATTTTATAAGATTTTATTGCATTTCCTAAAATTCTACTAGAATTTCACACGTCTTTTATGGATTCTTTTGTTTTAAATTTCAGGTATGATGTCAATATGGAAGCCACCGGAAGCAGTGCTGGAAATAATTAAGGAAGGCGCCTGGATTGACGTCATGAATGTAGTTCCTACTGCGGTCAGGTAAAAATTTAAGTTTTGTAATATAAATAGCTTTTCCGTGACTTCCCTCCCGTGGGTTATGCCGTAGAAATAAAGAAAGTGAACACATTTATTTGACGCAAGCCAGAGCACACAACATACACATAAAAAATAGATAAAAATAAACTTAGACTAAACAACAATAATATAAAAGAGAGTAAATAATGTAAAAGTAACATTGTGTGTCCCACGGCTGCGCCAAATAGGACCAGTTCAGCAAAAACGCTATATAATAGCTAAGAACACTCTCTTTCGAGAGTGTTCTTAGCCATGTGTATTGTCTTGGAGATGGTGTCGATAACATTAAAATATGCCCAGCGGTTTTGGTGCAATTGTCGTGTTTTTTTTTCCGTTAAAGGCATAATAAATAAATTTTAGACAATTTAATTATCTACATTTTGATCTGAGGCTTCTTTTTTAAAAAGTCGTAGAATATTAAGGAAAGTACAAAGAAACTACAAAATTTTGTGTCGCGCGGGTGTGAAACGGGTGCGCGTTTTGTTACCTCAAGGTCGTTGGCGACAGTTGTCGTCTTAATAATAGAGCAGTTAAAGGCAGGCATTATCTAAAGAACTTGTTCGGAATAAATCTATGCCTGTGTAGTTTTATATCAGCGAAATATTTTTTTTGTAATCGGATCAGCACTACCAGAGATGAATACAAACAAACATACATTTTAACCTTCGACCGAAAATACACTGGATGCCCGGGAAGCGCTTCAAAAACGGGCCGAAAATAAGACCACAAATACGGTTGTGGTCTTATTTCAAATTAGTATGGTCATATAAGGTCATATGGAGTAATCATAGCCAACGTTAAGACGTCAAAATCCCGCAGAGTGCATTCAAAAATTGTTTTTCATAAAGTAAAAACCGAATTAAATAGTAAATATGAATCAATTACCAAATATTATGATTGTTTGACCAAAGTTTGCGTCGACAACGCGCCAACTATTGTAACAAACATCGACTGTTCTGGAACAGGGAATGGCACTTTGTAATTTAGACTTTAATACATGCGTGTAATATGAAATTTGTTTTATACCATTCCCCCTCTAAAAAGTTTATTTTATTCACTGAAAACAGTGAATAAAAAGCACTTTTAATCACTGTTTTGGTGTTTGAATTTAGAACACGCCAATACATATTTGACCTCCATCTTAATGCAATACAACCTACTTGCGCTTTAAATACTCGATAAAAACTTCTTGTGCAAACAAAGAATATTCGAATTTCAAACTCCTTCGTCGATTTAATTTTGAGTTTGTTTATATTTAGGATTTTGATAATAATTTCGATTTTAGTCTAGGATGTTTAGTGAATATTTATTTGGATTCTAATTCTAATATTAACTGCATTGGTGTTTAATTAATTATAATTATGTAACGTAACGGAGGTGGTCACTGGCGTCTGAAACACAGGTGCTGTTACCTTGCTTAGCTTCAATTTACAAAAAATGTGAAGCCCTGAGGTTTCTCATATTCTGTAAATTTTGAAGGTAATAAACCATTTATTTATTTATTATTATTC
Source organism: Orthosia gracilis (assembly GCA_947562075.1). Lineage (NCBI taxonomy): Eukaryota > Metazoa > Arthropoda > Insecta > Lepidoptera > Noctuidae > Orthosia > Orthosia gracilis. The sequence goes on along the minus strand of OX387267.1, from coordinate 3,632,627 downwards.
CTTGTGCTTTTGGGTTAAATCCTTCTTTTTCTCGTAGTCATGGTATAAAATATAGTATGCAACTCTTGAATAAAACGGATTTATATCGAGGGCCATGAATCACTCGCGTCGCTCAGGATTCTAACACTTCATGAATCTCTCCCTACGGTCGTGATTCAGTTTTTAGGATCCTTCACTTGTTCGTGATTCATCTATGGCCCTCGCTTTAAATCCGTCCTTTATTCACTAGTTGCATAATATACTATTGATGTATGTTGAGCAGCGAAGAAAATCCGTATTTTTTTTTTGATTTTTGCCCATAACTTTGCATTAATGAATATATACTTCAATTAGAATTACGTAAACGCAAATTGGCGACAGTTTTAAAGAGAAGTTTTGTTTGGTATTTTGTATCTAGTTTATTATTGATCGAAGATTTTAACTCTTTATAATATTACTTAAAATTAAGATGTAGCATGTGACTTTTCCTCTCCAGGTCTCTTCTCCTACAGAGAAAGAACTAGTTTTCATCCTGTTCAGACTATGTCCTTGCTAGTGTCGCAAATGTTACGTGCACCCCTGACCTGATATTTTCCTCTGACGCTGCAATAAACGTGGCCACCTTCCGTACGATAAAATGTTCTGTCGACTCAAGAACATTATAAGTGTGGCCTACCAAATCGGACGCTTCTAATTTTGAATATTGACGACCGATAGCTGATGCCCAGTGTTGCCATTATTTAATCATAACTTTGACCTTTTCCTATCTTGAAATCTTCAGTCACACGCAGAATTAGTTTTCACCTCTAAAAGAATATTTATTTATTTCCAGGTACTCAGAAATTCAGATATCAGCCGGCAGACAATCAGTCTTCAACACCTCAAAGTACAAGGAACCAGAAAACATCAAACCGTACACGAAATTACTAAAACGTATCTGTTATACCATAAAGGATCTTTCACAAAACCCTTCAATGGTTACAGATTATAACGAAATCGATACTGTAGGCTTCGTTTTTCTAATCGATCCATCGATTCAGGAATTCGATTCGACGAAACAGCCATTTCAAAATGTCTTCCTAGCCGATGCAGATAAAAATATTATCTGTGTCAATTTTTGGGGAGGTCTAAAAAAGTTCGGTTATGAAAATGTTCTAGATACTGGCCAGATAGTTTATGGTGCGAATTTGCAGAAACGTGCTGGCAACACTAGGAAAAGTATCCCACAGTATAGGGTAACTGAGTTTTCGTATTTTACTAAAACATCTAGGAATGAAAATGCTAAGGTTCTGGTGGATGATTTGAGTAAAAAATTTCTAAGTCTGGATAGAAGGAAATTCTGTGAAGATTGTGTTGTGTTGAAGAATAATTATGCTGTGGCCAAACTTCAAAACGAAAATGTATCTCCTTATAGATTTAATACCAGTGACTTCAATATGTCTAAACACAAAATGTTCATAGACTCGCCTCTAGCAAGACCGAATAAAGATGACAATTTCAATCTTACTGGCTTAGATTTTGAATCTACTTTCAAACAAGCCGACACGCAGAATTTGTCTGAAGAAGTATTGCAAAGGAAGAAAATAGTCAACGAAAAAATTGCCAGATTAAAAATGTATGGAGAACCGCCTCCTTTATCGACTATACATATTATTAATAGATCTAAAAATGCTTCCAGCTCATATAAGAGTCCCCTTAATTCAAATACCAACAACTCGAAAATAAAATCCAAAAGCAAAAGTGAAGTGTCAAAATCTGACAGTTCTATAAATGTTGCCAGCGTAGTAGAAACTCCCGAAAAATTTGGAGATTCTGATTTGATTTGTAGTCCGGTTCTTATGAATAGAACTTTTGTTAAAAATGTAAAGCCTGTGAAAATTAATTTTGATGAAAAAGACAATAATGATAGTAATATTGATCATTTTGCTGAAGATTTTGATGGTAGTCCGCCTTTGAGTTTAGATTAGAAATCGTTAGATCCACATTATTCCGCTTCTTAGGTATTAATGTCTTTTACCAGCATATTATTAAGTGCCTTAAATGTTAACCACCGGTTTTTTGAAAAGCCTAATCAGGTATTCAATTAGTAAATCTACTGTGAAATGTCATGTTAGCCATTGTCACAGATAATAAAATACTAGCATACAGATGCCTCATCCCATACAAAGAAACCGTGCCGACGTAAGTTTTTGTACATCGATAGCGTTCGGTTCCGTTCCACGGCGAAAGACAGACGGTGAAAGCAGCGACTTGCAAAAACAAGGCTTTACTCGGTCCGTAATTTTTTTTTTCTTTAAGTACAGTGACGATTTGTTGTATAGTATTTTTTCGCATGTTTTGACAGTTTCATTGCACCAAAATTTGTTACAATACAAATTTAAACAGTCAGTGTACAAATAAATAAAAAAGTAGTGGAATGCTTCAGAAATTTAAAACCGCACCATCTTTTGGCATCAATTTTAAATGATTTGTTCAAATAATCTTTGAAATGCGAATTAAGTGCACAATGTTTCATAATTTTGTGCTTAGGAGAGTTGATAAAACAAAAACATATTTTTATTTACAAATTCTAGAAAATGTTAATTTTACACACAATTCAATAACACATCGGTGCATATCGCGCCATCTAGTGGGATTTATTCGAACCAAATTTTCTTTCTTAGCGCTGGGACCCCGTGCCATTGTCATTATTTGACCAAAACACTATACAGGGTGTAACAGAAATGGGTATATATATTTTAAAAACTGCTTCTGCCCATGGAAATTATCATCGTTCTTCAAGGAAGCCATAGAGAATCCTCAAAAAAATGTGGCTAGAGTTTGGCTATTATAACTATGCATAATTCAAAAAATGTGGAATATCGGTAACACCGTACTACGAAAAAGGATTTTGACGGTCGTTTTTTGTATTGTTTTGATAGGCTAATTTGTTTATATTCTGATTCATTCCTGGTAATGAGTAGTAACTTTAGTACGATGCAGTGTGGATTTGATACAGTTTTGTCAATGTACCCACATTGACAAAACTGTCCGTTGACCGTTTTCTCAGTGTGTGATTACTACAAAACCACAAGTTTGTTGTTTTGCTTCTTAATATTGTAATTTGACACGATCTTCTTATAAACAACATGAACAGGAGTATTTGAAAAAAATGTTCTTCGTTAAATAATCGAATGCAAAAATCAAAAGGCAAAATATCAAAATTATAACATCAACGTTCACATCAACGTTGCGATATCTTGTAAACACTGTCGTTTTTGGCCAAGAGCGACATCGTGCTGTTCCTTCACATCTTGGAATTTACATAACATGTAATATAATAACGCCCGCACTCCATTTTTAATAGATTTAACCATTATTCTAATTGGATTTGTAAAAAAATAATGGAGCGTAACAGATCTAACAGCTCAAGTACCATGTAAGTGATAGATGTAAAAGCATACCACATACAAAACTTTTTGGGGATACCAATTATGAATTATGCATACTTATAATAGCCATTCTACCTACTAATTCAGCTCAGCTGATATAATCTTGTATGGAAAGTACAGTTCTCGCCAAACTTCTTGGCCGCTCTGAAGTTGGCTTTGCGATGCGCAACGCACAGATCGGTGCTGTTTTTGTATGAGATTTACTACTGCGTAGCCATTGTAGCCAACTTCAGAGCGGCCAAGAAGTTTAACGAGTACTGCAGTACAATTTCTTTTTTTGGGGATTCACTATGATTTACTTGTTGATGTTACAAGTTTGAGTTGGCAGGTGATTTTGGCGAACTAGAATAGCCATATTCCATTGGGAGTTTTATTCAACCTTCAGGGTCCTGCTTCTGTCCATAGGGCTTTCAGCAGTTTGTATATTTTTCCTTCATCCTTGTAACCTTCTGGTATTTTCATAAAGATCTCTTCATCTAGGGTTCCGTATAAAAAGGCCGTCTTAAAGACGAAAGTTATTCATGGGTAGAAGCAGTTTGAACTAGACTACGGCGAAGCCAAAAAGAAGAGTTATGATTTTAGCAGTCTATGTATGTATGTATATTTGTATTTACTTATGTACCTCCGTAAGGGCTAAACTATTCATCTGATTTTGATGGATAAGGTGTCAATCGATATTATGGCCCGGGTAAAATTAGCTAAGAAAACCGTTGTTAGATTACAGTTTAGAACTTTTTTTAATTATTAACATATATGGCTAGCTATCTTTTTGACATCCCCTGTCACTGTGTCTCATCCCATACAAAGAAAACCGTGCCGACGTACTGTACTGATTATACTAATTATTTTTTGTACATCGATCGCGTTCGGTTCCGTTCCACGGATATAAGTGGTGATCTATCCATCGCCGTGATTTGCAAAAACTAATTGGTTTATTCAGATGAAAAACGCTAGTTACGTCGGTACGGTTTCTTTTTATGGGATGAGCCATCTATATGCTATACTCCATTTGCGATAACATTAGACGTTTAAATTAGCCCATTTTACAGCCCGTCCTACTGATTTTGAGTTCTATTGCGTTGGTAATACGACAAATGGTAGCTCTAATAAATTAAAAAACAGTTGGTTTTGGTAACAGTTTTATGTCATCCTTATGTTTACGGGATAGAACTGAAAATCGGTTCAACGGACTGTAAAAAGATTTGGAAACATGTCTAATGTTATTTCAAATGGAGTTTAGTATTATATTATCTGTGTCCTGTATAAGGTTACTACAGCAAAATTAATTTAATAAACTTTCAGAAGGCAGGGGTTGAAGTACTATTTAATGGTGTGAGTTTATGTACGTATAGAGTTAGGGAGACAATGACTATGTATGTATAGATTTAGCGGGGAAATGACCGATATTGCCTAGAGGGCACATACAACTATTTTATAAGCTATTAAACGTTGCTGATTTTGTTAATTATATTATTGTTAAACAATAACGCCTTAAAATTGTGATAGTACGAGAGAGTTATATTGTTAATAATTGTATTTTGATGTTAACACATGTAAATTGTTGAATAAAAACTTTTTGATTATTGCATATTTCTGTATCTTTTTTGTGTTTGCGAGCAGTTGTTTTTTTTTTGTAAGAGTTTTCTTTTTGGATTTTAACATTTATTTAACTTGGCAGAATAATAAGTTATATCGAAATGTCAAAAAATGAGATCAAAATGAATTTGATAGGATCATTTTAAACCACAATAAATTCTCCCTCCTCCTATGGAAAGGTCTATGCTTGAAGTCTCTGAGGTATCGAATCCGGAATAAAGTGATACGGCAGAGAACCAAAGTAGTCGACATAGTCCTCGAAGAGGCAATGGGCCGGCCATATGGGCCATGTTAGCCGTAGAACCTATGACCGTTGGGCAAGACGTGTTCTTGAGTGGCGACCACGAATGGGTAAACGTAGCGTGGGACGCTCTCATGGCTCAGGTTAGGTAAGGTAGATCGACTATCTTTGCAGGGACTAGTAGCAGCTGGATGATAGCTGCCGAAAATCAAGAAATTGGTTTTAAAATGGCTTGCGATTGCTTTGGACTGCTGTTAGGCTAATAATTATATTGTCGCTTTTCTTTGGCCAGCTAATTATAAGGGTTACGTTAATATAATTGCTTAAAATATCCAACGTGTAGGTACTACATGTTTAATTATATCCTATTTCCATCCATCAAAGCTATTCACAACAACCCGATTCCATCCCGAAACGAATGGTCGTTGTTTTTAATATCCTTTAAGGAATATTGCTACAAAAAAGTAATTAATATGATATTATTTTTTAAATGGTAGGTAAATAAATGATGTCGGAGACAGGTGGCGAGATGATTTGATGATGCGTCTCGTACCGTGAAAGCTGGTTTGAGACGGCGTTGGAAAATAAGGTTTGGAAAGACTTGGGGGAGGATTTTGCTCAGCTGTGGGACAGTAAAGGCAAAAAAAAACAATAATGAGTACATAATTCGTACATACGGATAACTGCAGCATTCTGCCTAAACGAACCTTGCAAAACTACAGTCATTCGTTTGAGGATAGAATCGAATGGTAGTGAATAGCTATGCAGAAGGAATTCTAAAATCGAAGTCTCGACAGGATGTTAAAACAGAATAAATCTTCCCCTCAAACCATGATTTTTTTATGAAAAAAGAAAGTATGTATTTTTTAGATATACTTTTCATTTCAAAAGCCCCGAATCTGAATGGCTGTCCAAAAGCAACTATTGCACCGTTGTGAAAATCTGATGAGTGAACACTTTACACTCATTTCTATGCGGTTAAAATATAAACCAGCTGTATTCTAACCCCATTACCAATAATAATTATCGAGTCCCTCGTCCGTCCCATAAAATTTATTACCTGACCACCCCAGCTGTCACTTCAAGGTGACCTTCAAAGCGAGCAACTTTGACGTTTTGTAACCTACAAAAATTATTTTCATTTGAATTCCCTACCCGCGCAGACATACACTATGCGGTAATATTTTCGTAAATAACTTCGCCTATCAAGGAATTGTGAAAAAGTATTATATAAACAAGTTTTCAGTGTGATTTTAAGTGATAAAAGTGGTTATACCAGCTTCCGGCGTATCGCACTAACTTTTTTTTAATCCGTAAGTATTTATTACTTTTTTATTTTCTTAGACACGTCGTTTCATACAGGCGATCGGCGTGGTTAAAAATAGTTTCTTTTTAACTACTGCGTTTATCGTAAACACGCATATTTGAATGAATTGGACTTTAATTTTAAGATCGTCGTGAATTATTTATTCTTATGAGAATTTACGTCGCAAACTTGAATTCCTAATTGAAATTCGATACGAGAGATCACTTTGGCCGTAGATAAGGCTACTGAATAGCGGCAGTTATCCACCAAACCAAAATTAAAAAAAAAATGTTTACGTACTTTTTTACAATACAATTTAATCTCCAAAATGCTTGATTCGATTTCATCATGAAATTTAATTACAAACCAACAGAATAACATTAATAATATTTTCTTAATTATTAAATTGCCACCACAGAGGAAGACCATAGAATCTTTTGAACGGATTGTGTGCAAGACATGGCTGTAAAGAGATATAGAAATATTGAGACTATGACTGATAAAAACAAACTATTATGTCTTTCATCTAAGGTTCAAACATTACTTGAAACTAGTAAATACACTGTTAAATTTTGTTTTCCGGTGGTGGGTTGATCCTGTACATGAAACAGTATTGGTTTAAAATAAAAATAAATAAAAAATCTCAAATAAGTGCTAAAATAACTTTTATTTCAAAAGTCAGGTGTTGCAAAATGATAAAACAACCATAAAGACATGTCATTTGTTGAGACCTTTTAAAAAGTTTATCCAATAAGGGAATGATGATAATACTGAGTTGCTACGAACATCGATTCTGCTTTTTCCCAACAATGTTATGGTTGGCTTCCAGTCTAAGAGGATACTGTTGAATACAATTTTACAGTACCCACCAAACTTCTTGGCCATCCTAAGTTGGCTTTCCGACGCGCAAAGCACAGTGTGGTGCTAGTTTTGTAAAAGATTTACTAATGCACAGCCATTGTAGACAACTTCAGGGCGGCCAAGAAGTATGGCAACTGAACATGGAACAACTGCCATTGATTCCTTAAATTTTCAGCCTTTCTATGATTTTGTACCATTGATAATTGAAGGCAGTGTAGAACTTGGATTAGTCATTTATGTACCAAAAAGGTAATTAAGTACACAGATGTCAATTTGGTTGATTCACCAAGTAATCCCGGTATACAAGGAAAAAATAATAACAGATATTGCAAAAATGTTTCCCTAATCTCACACTCACTGAAAATTCCGGACTCTTTCCTGCAACTTTGCTTCTGTGTCCTATTCCAAAAAAAACATGCTATTTTTATAGATAAAAATTATCCTATGGCTTGCAGCAATAGTTTAACTAGAAAGATACATAGAAATCTACACAGTCAAAACTGTATGTTTATTAACGAATTTAATAAAAAACTGTTTTAACAAAAAAAAAACAAACCAACTTCCAAAAAAACACTGCAAGGTTGAAAAATAACTTTCTTTGCCGAAGTTGGTGTCTTTGGTACCTATTGTTTTCCGTGTTTCGTACCGATTGTTTTCCGAAGTCGGATTGTTTTTTTTGTTAAAACAGTTTTTATTTATCTCTTTTTAGTTTTGTTAGGTACCTCATACCTCCAATTGCCATAAAAATCATAAATAGCCAAAGTAAATCTCATGACAATTCCAATAAGTCCAAACACGAATAGGATACATTGTTTTATTTTGGAGTTCCAGTGACTACCTGCCAGCTTCATCATCAGATCAGTTTGATGTTACCATTTTCATCAGTACTATCAGTACTACTTATTTATAAGTATTGGCTTCATCATAGTCGTCTAACCATTCGAGATATCTTATACCCATGACATATTTAGCATTAAGGAGTTCCATTCGCCATCTGTGGTCTTCTTCACCAGTTCCACTTCACCAAATGATACTTTCTGAGTGCAAATGATTGCATTGTTGATGAAAATACCAAAATTGTTATATGTATGCCTATAATATTTGAGGAGTTCCCTCGATTTCTCCAAAATCCCATCATCAGATCCCGACCTTATGACTATGGGACCAACTGGTTAGTATAACCTTTCAAACAAAAGAAGAATTTTCCAAATCAGTTCAGGCGTCTTTGAGTAATCGGGGAGCATACATTAAAAAAAAAGAAAAGATTCTGACGAATTGACAACCTCCTCCTTTTTTTGAAGTCGGTTAAAAATATATACATTCTATAAAATACTATTACTACATACAAACACACTTAAAACAAAAACTACTAACTAACTAAGCCTAAAAAAATAACTAATCCAAAATATGGCATCGAAAAAATCCTCCACATCATTGTCCACCACTGGTATTGTGCCCAAAAGACTGGTAACATAGACATAAAATTGGATCTGTACTTCCAAAGATCTTCCTAGAAACATACAATTTTATTATGTATTCTTAATTTCTTATGTAATTAGTCTTTTCGATATATTCCCTTTATGTCGAGTCCCGTTATGTCGAGCCTGGAAGTCTATTGTTCTCCAAAGTATTGATATTTTACGCTTTCTTACCTTTATGTCGAGTTTGGTGAACAAGTACAGTCAGGGATGTAAATTAAAAGCCAATGGCTTAAAAACATTGTTTTATTATTTGTTCTATTACTTATTTTCATATATCTAATCTTTCTTAATCTAAACATATAAAATCACAGTAAAATCATCACGTATATAAATAATTCTTCTAAAAAATAACTTTCTTCATCTAATAAATGAACTTAATATTTTAAAAGATAGGTACTTTTTCATCATGCACATAATTTCGAATATTAAAAAAAATACACTGATATTATGACATACTTTGATGTTTAATAAAAAATATAATAGTAGGTACAAAGTACTGTATGGTTAAAGTTATTAGTTGTTTTAAAATTCTTTTTTGTGTATAATTGATTCTAAATCATGTGCATGTATATACATTTCATTGGACGTGACTGTACTTCTAAAATATGATATTATTAAACTCGACATAACGGTAATAAAAGCGTGGTAAATAAACTCGACATAAAGGGAATAGAAACGGGACAGAAAACTAAGCTCGACATAAGGGTAATAGAAGCGAGACAAGGTTTTCGGCTCGACATAACGGGACTCGACATAAAGGGAATATATCGTCTTTTCGTATTATTCCTCTCACAGAGAGAAGGCCTGTGTACCAGCCGTGAGAACATTATAGGCTGTTAATGCTACAAGTATGTTATTAGTATAGATTTCCTTGTTAAAAAAAATGGAATTTTTAAACTGGGTCTGTACTTCTAGAGATTATATCCTACAAATAAACAGACAGTTTTGTCTTTTTAGGTATAATATTAATCAAGATTGATCCTTCTATAAAAAAATGTTGGATGGAATTTCAAAAGGGTTTTAAATACACAAGGAAGGAAGCTGTGATTCACAATAATAAACATTACTAATAGCACAGGAATCAAAATTTGTAGTTGTGTAATTACCTGTGTTAATTATTTATAGTATAATTTTCTTTTAATTGTTTTTGTATCTGCCGTCATTCTTCATTATATTATAATCAGATGTCTTTTTGGGTCAATGTCTTGTTGAGTGCTTCAGCAACTGCAACAGTTGTCTTCCTCTAGCGAAGACAACTGTTTGTATGTTTGTAAAACGTAAACTACGTAATTTGATTACGAAAATTCTTATTCTGATGGAAAGCTGGACTTTAGCTAAATATCATTGGACTAATTTTTTATCCTGGCAAAATGCATGGTTTCTGCTGTATAGTGTAAGTATAGTCCACGGGTTCCGAAGCCGCGGGAAAAAGCCGGTCTGGTACAGTGACGGAAGGATGAATTTTGATTGGCTCGTCATAATTAGTATGTCACCGACTTAGGCTTAGCACGCATTGCGGTTTTTTGCCGTGATAAAAACCGCAGATTCTGCGACATATAATTGTATGAAGCTGCAAGCACTTGCGGTAAAAAAGCCGCAACAAATCTGTGTTTTGTCACAGAATTCACCGCACCGCGGCGCGGATTAAATTCGGGCGAATATTTTGAGCTCTATGAACAGGTAAAAAGAGACAAAAATCTTGCGGTATTTTAGCAGCAGTGCGATTTAATTATGATCCAGTACGTGGATAAAAATTCGCGCGAATAAAATCCGCGCGGTTAAAAACCGCAATGAGAGCTAATTAAGTGGCAGTGGGCAGGGCACATTGCTCGCAGAACGGATGGTCGATGGGGCTGAAAAGTTCTGGAGGTGCTGTCGCTTACCGGTAAAAGCAGCGTTTGAAGGCCTTCCACTGGGTGAACCGATGACCTGCAGCCTTATTGCGTAAGTGAATTCGGCAAGGCAAACGATTTGACAGCATCAATCGACCAATCACATAAACGGAAGTCCACATCGCGTCTTTTCATCTCGAATGTGTTTGGTCGAAAGAAAGGATCAAAACCTTTGCTTTGCCGAATTCACTTATGCAACAAGGCTGCTCGTGCTGAGTATGGTTACGGGAATCCGCTGGGTGCGAGACGCATAGAAAGAAAGAAAGAAAAATATTTATTTGTGACCCGCACAGGAGACACTAGTTAAGCAAAACACAAACAATAATAAAAAAAGTACCATAGGTGACAGGAACGAACGATGTGGCGACCCTTGGGGGACGCCTTTGTTCAGCAGACAGCAGACATGATGATGATGATTTTGTAGGTTAGACAAATTGTCAGACTTGTAGGTACTTCTGACAAATCAGTCTGACTAAATGATCAACGTATCGAAAGCAAAAGTACCAGGCACTCATAATCTAACTAAGAGTGTTGCTAACAATGAATTACCTCAACAATGGCCATTATTAGACAGATAAGAACTCATTATGCAATACTTATCGCGATATACGCCAATGTAGGGTTCAATGGAATCACTGATCACGATATTATTGTATGTTTAGGTGTTATCTTGATGTGAAAATCACGAAAAAATCATCTGCCTAGCCTTTACCTAATTATGTTGGGGTCGGCTCCAGTTAGGGTTGCCACCTTTTTACCCGGCTGCCGAAGGAGGGTAATGTTTTATTATATGTATGTAGGTATGTTTGTTTCTATGTGGCGTTCTAGAGACCTAACGCGTTAGCCTATTTTTCATGATTCTTACGTCAATCGATTCGTCTTAACCCTGCTAGTGTCACTGGCTGCATTAAGATTGGATAATAGAAAAATGGCGGCTTTTGGGCGCCATATTGTTGGGGCCCAATTTTTTTTTCCCAAACTCATCGTGTTGTGTAAATAAAGGGTTTTTAGCTAAAATAATTAACTAAAAAGTTATAAATAAAAGAGTTAATTAAATAGTTAATAAAACCCGACTGCTTCAAAAGCGAATTAAAAAGACGTAACCAAGAAGAAAATCATGCTGTGCAGTCGGAGCATACATCTGATTTTGGTCAGCCAGCAAGCAAAAATGTATACTCCGACTGCACAGCTTGATTTTCTTCTTGTTTACGTCTTTTTAGTTCGCTTTTTAAGCTGTCGGGTTTTTTTAATTAACTTTTTTATTCTCACGAACACTATCACACCTCTGATCGTACTATTTTATTTACACACAAAAACGAGTATAATGCTATCCATGTGTGCGTGCACAAACGCGTGTAAGATCATTTTTTGTTTTACTCTTGATCTTGACGTGATCGTGTAATTCCGTATTCTTTGATTAGGTAAATTATTTTTGGAGATTATTTGGTATAAGAATGATTTTTAGCTCGTGGATAAAAATGAGTGGACTGTATTGTTTAGGCGAATGGTTTAATGCTGTTACAATTTACAAATTTATACTGTCCCGGACAAATACGACTGTCTCGGTGGAGTCCGAGGAAACGAGCGAGTGTCCGCCGAGACCGAGCCGCGCCGCGTCGCCCCCGCGCTGCGCACACACTCCAGTGCCGTGTGGGTCACGCAGATGTGTGTGCAGCGTAGATAGCGCGCTCCGGCCGCCCGAAGTGTTGGGTTGAATTCCCAACAATGATGGTTGCGTGTTGATGTGCAGATAGTGTCTGAACAGTCAGTGATTGACCCAATGCAGGGTAAACGCCTCTTCTCATTCAGAGAAGGTTTGCGTAGTGCCTGATCCAGTATCACCATTATTTGATACCGTGAGTGGGAGGATTTCCGAACAGATGGCGGTTTACGTTCCGGGTGCAGTTGCATTCTAATTTATAGTTGCGAACTACACTACAAGCAGCTTTTTAATACGTATTTGATGATAGATAAAAAGATCGCTCACAATGGACCTCATCAGAAGGCTTAAAGTCACCCAAAGGGCAATGGAGAGTGGGCTCGGAGTTTCCTTGCGTGATTGCACCAGAAATGAGGAGGTCTGTAGGTTGACTTAAGTTACCGACATAGCCCGAAAAATTGCGAAACTGGGCAGGCACATACTTCGCAGAACGGATGGTCGATGTGGCCTAAAAGTTCTGGAGACGTAACCGCGTCTCGAAAGACGCTGCGTTGAAAGGCCGCTCGTACTACTAGTGGGTTTAGTAGTCGAGCCGAGTCGAGTCGAGCGGCGACCGCAACATCCACTACGACATTTGATACTAAGATAAGCCCCATGGCAACTATTCATAAAAAGTGATGTCAAGCTTCGAAAAATATGTGAAAAAAAATAAGTGACCGAAATTACAAAAAAAAACGGGCAAATATATCACGTTTGCTGTATGGAAACCCCACTTAAATATTTATTTTATGTTATAGCGCCATAGAAATACATCATCTGTGAAAATTTCAACTGTCTAGCTATCACGGTTCATGAGATACAGCCTGGTGACAGACAGACAGACGGACCGCCTTTGGGTAAGGAACCCTAAAAAGTATTACTTCTAGTGAATAAAATAAATGGCTAAGTGCCATTTATTTTTTCACTAGAAGTGTTACTTTTTTAGTGGTATTTTTATTTAAGTACGGTGGGAATAATTTCATCTTTGTATCAAATGACGTAGATTGGGGGTCCGAATCGTTTGAAACAGTCTGCTGAGCACTTTGCTCGACCATACAGGAACTAGCAGACAAGATTTTTCTGTAACTACTATTACAGTGCTTTTTGGTGTCACAAGTATCCTCGGTATCAAATGACGCAAGTGCCGGTGTTTTTTCACCGGTAGTGGTACTTTTTTTGTAATTTCGGCCAGTTCTAATTTTTCCTCAGATTTTTCGAAACGTGGCATCACTAACTAACCATGGGGTTTATCTTAGTCTCAAAGCCGTAACGGATCCAGCGGTCGCCGGTCGTATTAAAGGTGGGTGGACTTGGTTAAGGTGGCAAGTGTCTGGTGGATGCGAGACGCAGTGGACGTCTTTCGGTTAAATGATGACGATGTTAGATAAAAACCGGCCAAGTGCGAGTCGGACTCGCGCACCGAGGGTTCCGTACAAACCTCAGCTTAAAGGTATTATAGACCTGAGTATTTTGATATGAATTTCAATTTAATACCTCTACGCTTTCTTGAGGAAAGGGGTAGTTAGTTTAAAATTGTTAAAAATATTTTTATTATATGATGTAACAAAAAAAATATGGTTTTTGCAATTATTCCTTTATTTGTGCTATAGGACGTTGCTTCGTACCAAATTTCAAGATTCTGAGTTCACGGGAAGTACCCTGTAGGTTTTGATTCCCTTGCGAGTGTCGAAAATTTGCGACATAAACGGCTGTATCTTTTGATTGCGTTGGCTTAGAAGTTTCACAGCTTTAAGGAACAGTAGACCTGAGTATTTTATAAAAATTGCAGCTTGATACCTCCACGCGTTCCTGAGAAAAAGGGTCTTGACATGACAGACAGACGGACAACAAAGTAATCCTATAAGGGTTCCGTTTTTTTCCTTTGTAGGTACGGAACCCTAAAAACGTAATAGCAGTAGCACTAGCACATAATGTTTTGATCCGCAGATCCCCGCAATATAGTTAATCTAACACATTGGTCGAGTTATCGCGTAATCTTGAACTTGTTGTTATATATATGTGTTAGTAAGGTGATAATGATATAAGATTAAGATTTTTGCGTCAGAAGTACGCGTAAGCTGTTCGTCCTAACTGTCATTCGCAGATCTTCGACAGTCGAGACGGATACGGGTTGTCAGAAGCCCGAAAGTCTTACCAATGGAACTAACACATCTACAGTCACCGACAGATAACAAAACAAATGAACACCTGTCTACCAATGTGATGCAATATTTCAAAACGATACAAAATATTTAAAGGCAGTGTCGCTAACACGATCAAAACAAACATATCGCGGTAAGGGGCGTCCTTGACCCTTTCAGTTGGCACTCAGTTATGAACTAATGAGATAATATCTCTGTATAATACATATGTATGTCGTGGTGACCCAGTGGCTAAGGCCTCGCCTCTCGTGCTTGAGGTCGTGGGTTCGGATCCGAGCAAGTAACAATGTGACTTTTTCAATTCATATGTACTTTCTAAGTTTATCTTGGACATCGCTGACCGTATTTTTGGTAGGTACCGATTTTTTCGTTATGGACACCGACTTCCAAAAAAAAAGTTATATTTCACTTTGTAGTGCTTTAATTTGGAAGTCGGTAGTATTTTTTTGTAACAATTTTTTTTGTTTTTCAGTTTTTGTTGTACCTAATAGGCAAGTTCTTCAGTAAGGTACCTATAATGCCAGAATAGATTATCCGAATATCATTTAACATGAACATAACCGGTGAAAATTAAATGAGAGTGTCCAAGGAGAACTGTACACATCTACGTACCCCTTTAGAGCGTACTGGCTTGATCTTATGTTATGAAATGGTATAAACAATAAACAGACATGCGATTGCAGCAATCCCGAGAGATTTGCCCTCATTTATTGTAGGTAGTATATCTCCGAAGATTTTCATCAGATCTTCACCAAATTAAAATGGGACCAATTTGGGAACATACTCTTTACATCGGTGAATAAACACAAAAAAAAACACATGCAGTCAAACATAGAACCTCCTCCTTTTTGGAAAGTCGGTCAAAAAGGCTACCTATTCAGATGGCAGATAGCGAATCTGTTTTCTTAAAATTGCCAAATTGGCCGTTTCTGTCTAAAAAGATGTGGCGTGCGAGAAATTGTTTTGAACATTTGATGATAGATAAAAAGGCGGTAGCACTGTTTTGATCGCCAGATCCCCACTAAATAGTTTATCAACAACATTGGCCGCGCAATCTTGAACTTGTGGTGTTATTTGTGTTAGTACGGTGATAAGATTACATGTGGTCTACTATTTATGTATAGATGGTGTTTTTGACGTGTTGTAATTTAGTCCGTCAGTTAGATAATCTAAAAATATTGGACACGTATTTTGTCTTTTGCGACGTAAACAAAAAATTACGACGATACATATTGCGTTGAACGTCACGGTGTGCTACACTTTATACTGACAAAGTGACGTCACAATCCCCAACTCCCGAACTTTAATTCGCTTTATCTTTGTAAATTTTTATTTATTTGATAAAGCAAAAACACGTGTCCAATATTATTTGATAATCTCACTGACGGACTTAATAGATTTATCATTTTTAACCGACTTCCCAAAAAGGAGCAGGTTTCCCATATCGACCGTAAATATATATATTTTTTATTGTGTTCGCGGATAACTTCGTCGTTTATGAACCGATTTTGATGATTCTTTTATTGGAAAGGAGATGTCTCAAGGGTGGTACCATGATAACGAAACCATGATCTGATGATGAGATCCTAGAAAATCGAGGGAACTCCTCATATATTATAGGCATACTTATAGCGATTTTTACCCGGTTGCAAGGAAAGGGTTATGTTTTTCGCGTTTGTATGTATGTATGTGATATTATTTACTACGTTGTATCTTTCAAACCACTTGACGGATTTTTATAATTAAGACATCTTTGGATAAGGCTTGTTCGCCCAAGTGTTCTTATATAAAAGCCGTTAAAAAAAAAGAAACATGGCGGATTTTGGGCGCCATATTGTAGGAGTTGCAATTTTTTTTTTCTTCGGACCCCATCGTGTGGGGTATCATAATTAAGGGTTTTGAGAGATGATTACAAAAATTTATACTACTTGTATGTTTAAAAGTCATTCGATAAAAAAATATAACTAAAAAGATGTGTGTGTTTAATGTAACGAAAAACAAAGAAAAAAAATGTAAATAAAAGGAGGATATTTATAGTTTTGGTCAGTTCGCGAATATGTATCCTCCGACTGCACAGCATGATTTTCTTCTTGTTTACATCTTTGCAGTCGGTTTTTTTGATTTTATTAACTTTTTTAGTGTTATCATCATTAATGCAATCATTTGCACTCAGAAAGTATCATTTGGTGAAGTGGAACTGATGAAGTAGACCACAATGGCCACTGGAACTCCGAAATAAAACAATGTATCCTAGTCGTGTTTGGGCTTATTGGAATCGTCATGAGATGTTCTTTGGCTATAATTGATTTTCATGTTAATTGGAGGTACTTACCAAAACTAAAAAGAGGCAAATAAAAACTTTTTAACAAAATACCAAACCGACTTCCAAAACAAAACACTACAAAGCGAAGAACAACTTTCTTTTCGGAAGTTGGTGTCGAATAACGGAAAACAATGGGTACAAAAGACACCGACTTCGGAAAAGAATGTTATTTTTCGCTTTGTAGTGTTTTGTTTTGGAAGTCGGTTTGAATTTTTGTTAAAAAGATTTTTTACAACAAAGGAAACATCCCTATTATATGAACGGCTTGTGCTGTAGTTGTGGCTGTTGTTCGTGTTGCTATAAAAATTGCTCTTGTTTATAAAGACTTTACATTGCTCACTTTGCCTTTGGCCACCCTCTCTAGGTGGACAGACCAAGTTAAGGCTGCGGTAATCCGGTGGATGCGAGACGCATAGGACTGATCAGTGTGGCGACGCCTGGGGGAGGCTTAAGTCCAGCAGTGGACATCTTTCGGTTGAGATGATGTTGATACAGACTTTAGACGTTGCGTTTTTGAACTAGAACCAGATTGCATAAAGAACAAAAGAATGTCAGTTGATTCCATCGGATCTAATGATATGGAATTAATCGAGAGATCCTCCAAGGTGTTCTAAACTTTGCAAAAAAGATGCTTAGTTCCTAACTGGAGTTAATTTTTATCCACTTTTTGTTTTTGGGTCTTTAGCCGTAATTCTTTGTCTTAATCAGACGATATTTGGGTTTCCTAAAACTCATTCTTCTTCTTCGTCGGTACCACAGACATATAGCTAAATAGATAACGCAAGTTCCTCCATCTGTATGAAAACCAAGCGCGCCACTTTTTCACAAACAATTAAAAAACAAAGGCGAACGGCAGGCTTGTATGGGAACTTCGTACCGCAAATAAAATTTCGTGTTTTGGGATATTTTTTGTTTTAATTGGTAGTTAATACGATAAATAATCCTTTTTTTAATTCTTAGATTTTTAGAACTTGGAACGTAAAAGTTATAACCAGTTTTGTTTTTTAAGGTTATATACTAGTGTAGCAATGTAAATTGTTACATATAGGTAAATGTTGCAGATTGTTACATAGGTAATGTGTAAAGTAAATTGTTTGTTGCTATCTTTGTAGTATTTTCCTTACCAATAAGTAGGTAGATTGAGATGAGGATCGTACCTACTCAGGGTATTACTAAATACCTATATCCACCAGCAGACTGCGACAGTTTGATAATGATGAGTTTGGTTATATTTAATGTTATTTCTATTTCTAAATAATTAGTTATCATTTCAATTTTGTGTTATTTTATGTAGGGCAACATCTAAAAACATAACTGCATTGAGTGTACGATTTTATTACGTTTTTATATTAAAATCTTTTATTGATATTATTAATTCATCCGAAGTTCTAAAAATAGTAAACTTACATGAAAATAAATGGCTTAGTTGCCTTTATTTATATACCAAATTCTATAACCGAACAACAAAAAAAAATATGCGGTACAAAATCTGCCGTTCACCTTTGCTTACCAATGAAAGAAAACATTTCCAATGCCTCGGCCAACTTTTTCTATACATTCTGTACAGCTCAATATGGCATAAGAAGGGATTTTTATAGATTTCGGTGGATATCCGGTGCCGATAATGCTAAATGAAAATCTCAGATTAAGATTATTTGTCGTAACTATAGTCCGTTTTTTGGCACGCGAAGTTATACAATCGCGTCATCTAGTTAGATTTATGTCTGTAGTCGGTACACGCTTGGCAGAGCGGTAGTGGTCATCATGTTGCTATAAGATGTCGGCCGTCACTCGTGTGCACTCATGCAATGGGCCGCCTACTGCAGACTTGATGCGGTCGGTCCATCGCATGGTTTCAACTGATTGGGTAGTCTTTAAAGTCTTTCAATCGTATCTTCGAAAATCTTTACTAATATTATAAAGATAGTTTGTAAGTTTGTGACGTTGTAGGTGGTAATCTCTGGAACTACTTAACCGATTTTGAAAATTATTACCAGTAATAAGCTACATTATTTCTAAGTGTCATAGGCTATAATTTATTTAAAAAAAAATAGAGATCCGTATGATTATTGCATTAATGTAACCCAAAGTAGCAAAATGTTGCCTATAAAATTCATTCTTTGGCGTGCGCTGAGAAAACTATTGATGATATATAAAAATTATGCACTACATGATTAAAGTACTCATTATTAACTACAAAAAAGTCTGCGAGAGAATATATCTAACTATCTTAGTTAAGTCACAAGGGTATGTAGGGTTGGGTTTGTAGGATAGGTGGGTAGAGTAGGCATGGTAGGTAGGTAGCCAGATGACTTGAGCGAAGCCGCGGGGGTCAGCTAGTACAAACATAATAATACTTTCAGTTGTCGCCACTGAGCCTTTTGGGGTTTCAAGGGTGTCTCCGATAGTTTATATCCCCCATTTATGACTCTATTCCAACACAAGATAAGATCTACATTTATATCTGTATCATTGCAGCAATACGATCTTATCACACGTTTTATTAACAGAAAATTGCTGATAAAATCAAATGCGCCTGCCCTGAAAGAAACACCGCGAATTCGAAGTTGAGTATTTCTCATTCTCTGCCATAATAACTCGTCAAACTTGAGTAGCATTTTATTGTGTTGTGCTTACAGCTAAGGAATGGAATTGCCTGCCGGTGTCTGTGTTTCCTGATTGCTATAACCTAGGGGTCTTTATGTCAAGTGTGAATAGGTTACTTCTAGGGATGCTTCACCGTTGACCACATCATCGCTTACCATCAGGTGAGATAGTGGTCAAACGCAGGCAATAAAAAACACAAAAAAGCATCAAAGTTGAGTTTGAGAAGTACTCAACTTGACATTCTCAATTCAGAACTAAAAGATGGACTAAAATTAGTAAATGAGATAAGACCAGTGGATTATTGGTCACCTGTGTGAGTTAGAAGTCATTTGCAGGGCAGTCGATACCCTCTTACGGCGTATATGTCTGTTTATTTTTCACTGTGATGAACGTGTTCTAATTGTCGGCACGTTCTTCTCATACAAGGAAGCAGCATGAACATAGATACCCTTGGCACGGTATCATCATTATTATTATTTCAACCAAAAGTCGTCCACAGCTGGACTTAAACCTCCCCCAAGTGTCGCCATGACCGGTCCTTTACATCTCGCATTCAGTGGATTCCTAAACCCTTCGCTAGGTCATCAGTACAAGTTGTAGGTGGACTTCCAACGCTACGTTTTTTGGTACGCGGTAACCACTCCAGAACTTTTCGACCCCTTCAGCAATCCGTACGGCGGTTTTATCCTATTATTCACGAAAACCAACTTCTAATCTCCAATGTGACTTTAACACTGGCTGGATGCTTGCTCCTGCTCTCTATGAGAAGAGGTCTTTGCTCTGCCGACAATGGCATCGTATTAAGTAAAATTATTCAATAAAACTTTTTTTAAAACAAGCCTTTATCGTATTCTCCTCATCAAACCCTTTCATTTGATACCCATATCATGGCAGTGCACAAAAAATAACTAGTCCGCCATCTTGAGCTGTCCGCCATATTGGATTTAGAATGACGTCACTTAGATAAACATCCATTGTCATCCAAATTAAACGTTTGTGCAAAAATTCATCTTAATCGGTGGAGAATAACTGCTTAAAAATTCAGTTGCAAGATTTGACCCGAACACACTTACATACATACATACATAGCAAGTTAAATAAAAGCTTGTAAAATGGAGCCAAATCTTGTTATATAGTTTCGCGAATGATTTCCACGTTATTTATTTATTTTATTAGGCTCACCAACAATTGTTAACACTTAAATATTACAATTTATACCTACACTTAATAATAAAGTCGAGTGTCACAATTTTTAACAGGTAAGCACCACTTATCAAAATCAAATCAAATCAAAATCAAAAACGTTTATTTCAAATAGACCAATTACAGGCACTTTTGAATTGTCAAATGTCGGTCAGTCAAACTAACAAGTGAAGCTAAGTTGCACGTTCCAAGGAGTAGATCTCTATGGAGAAGAACGTGCAAGAAACTCCATGGACACTCTTTTAAATAATATGTGTTACATATAATGTTTGGTTACATACTTCTTGTTGCTTCCATTATGTGAGCACAATGTAGATAATAATAAAAAAAATATTAAAAGATAGGAACTGAATTAAGCCACTGGCAGCTAAGAGATGACCAGTCTCATCTGACGGCACCCGTTCACGAGCATGACGCGTGCATCAACCCCACTCAGCTCAACCATTTTGAAGGGAACCGAATGACCCAATAACACGCGCCACCAACAGCGAGACATTTGAGTGAGCATGACAAACTCTCAACTGCCATGCTCGCAATGTCAAAATAAAAAAAAAACAAAAAGTTGTAACCTAATAAAAATGCTCCATGGTACCTCACATTCACAAATTTGAAAAATAAAAGTGCTTCTACATTATACAATGCTATTATTTCTAAATATAACATGTAAAGAATCCTAAGTCCTATTGAAATAAACAAATGAAATAAAAATAAAACACTGAAAACAACAATACGAAAAGGGCAGCAGCATCTCTTCCAATATAAACTAATTTGTAGCTACAAATGTATGTGGCTGTGGAGCAGGACCGGCATTTAGCCAAGCATTTTTATCAAGGAGATAATCTTCCAATTTATAATATGCTTGTCTACATAGTGTGCGTTTAATGCATGTTTTAAATTTTGACTCGTTTAATTGGAGAATTTCTAGTGGAATTTCATTATAAAATTTTACACAGTACCCCATAAAAGAGCTAGCTACTTTAGCTACCCTGAATCGAGGTTGATCTAACTTGTCCTTATTTCTAGTATTAAAATTGTGCCTATCACTTATTTTAGTAAAAAGATGAATATTTTTCCGGACATACATTATATTTTCATAAATGTATTGACAAGGTACCGTCATGATGTTGATATCTTTAAATAATTCCCTAAGAGAATCGCGCCTGCGAAGATTGTATATGGCTCTGATAGCTCTTTTCTGCAGAATAAAAATAGACTCTATGTCTGCAGCCCGTCCCCATAGCAAAATACCGTAAGACATGATACTATGAAAGTAACTAAAATAGACCAGCCTCGCGGTATGTACATCAGTAAATTGACGGATTTTTCTGACAGCATATGCTGCTGAACTAAGCCGTCCTGCCAGAGATGTTAAATGAGGACCCCATTGTAGCCTCGAGTCGAGCGTGATTCCCAGGAAAACCGCGTTTTCGACGATTTCTAGTTTCTCCTTGTTCAATATTATTTCCAAGTTATTACTTTTAACATTCGGTAACGCAAATCTTATGCACTTCGTTTTTTTTCCATTTAGTACTAAATTATTAACAGTAAACCAGTTTTGGACCTGCTGTAGAGCGTTGTTTACGTCATCAATACGTGTGGAACGTCTATTGATCTTAAATATTAAGGACGTATCGTCAGCAAACAATACTATATGTGGTTGTTTTTTCAATAAATGCGGTAGATCATTTATATACACCAGAAAGAGGAAAGGACCCAATATAGAGCCCTGTGGTACCCCCATTTTTATTTTTAAGCCCCGTGAATTTACACCATTTATCTGAACTTGCTGTTGCCTGTCATTTAAATAAGATTTCACTAGGCTTAGTGCAAGTTTACCTAATCCGTAATGTTCCAGCTTTAAAAGTAAGGTTTCATGATTAACACAATCAAAAGCCTTTGAGAGGTCACAGAAGATTCCAATAGCATCTTGGGCTTCCTCCCACGCTGCAAATATGTGTTTTAATAAGGAGACACCAGCATCAGTTGTACAACGTCCTTTGGTGAAACCATACTGCTGTTCGTGTAAGATTTTATTAGTGTTAAAATGAATAAGCATTTGACTAAGCATAACTTTTTCAAAGACCTTACTGAAAACCGGCAACACGGAAACAGGTCTATAATTATTGGTGTCATTATGGTCGCCGGATTTAAAAAGAGGTATAACTTTACTGAATTTCATTACATCTGGAAAGACTCCTTGGTCCACACACAAATTAAAAATTAAAGCCAAGTATGGTGCTACGGTCTCGATTATAGATGTACAAACTTTAACAGACATTCCCCATAGGTCCTCGGTTAATTTTATTTTTATTTGCCGGAAAGCCTTTAGGACTGTCATAGGGTTTATATGTTTGAATTGAAATTCAGCCGAACAGCCTGGCACGTTTTCTTTCAATAAAGCAATTGAGGCCTTCGGCGAGGAATTTAAAGCTTCCGTTATCTTAAGAGGTATGTTGGTGAAAAAATTCACAAACTCTTGGGCTACTTCTATGTTAGAATTTATGGGACCATGTGAAGTCTCCAATAAAAAATCCGTGTTTCGTACCTTATTTCTACCCGTTTCACTATTAATAACTTTCCAAACGGTCTTTATTTTATTGTCTGCCGATTTGATTTTTGTGCTAATGAAAAGGGCCTTCGCTACTTTGCAAATTTTTCTAAAGAGTTTAGAATATTTATTTACATACTTGTTAAAGCTTTCAGAGTTAAAAAATGGTTTAAGGCCATATAGTTCATATAGTTTTTCCCTACTTATCCTTATACCTTTAGTCGCCCAGTCACTAAATACAAACTTAGGGAAAACACTTTTTGACTTCTTTTCAAAACTTTTATTAAATTCATTGAGTATTACTGAAAAGAAATTATTATAAAATTTATTGGCATCATCAATACTATGGCCCAGAACATTTAACTTATTTTGTATGTTACTATTAAATTTTGTTAATTTGCTAAGTGTAATTGGCCTAAATTGAATTTGAGCTTTTTCCAAAATTGCTTTAGACTTAAAAAACACCGTTTGTCCACTATGATCAGACGGAAGATAATTTAC
Organism: Orthosia gracilis; assembly: GCA_947562075.1. NCBI lineage: Eukaryota > Metazoa > Arthropoda > Insecta > Lepidoptera > Noctuidae > Orthosia > Orthosia gracilis. The sequence continues at coordinate 3,608,797 of OX387267.1, read as the reverse complement.
TATGGCTTTATCTAAATAATCACAATCACAGAAAATATTATCAATACAAGTTGCAGAGGTTGGAGTTACTCTAGTTGGTTCTGTAAAAACATTAGACAGATTAAATGATTTAAAAAGGCTTAAAAATCTGCAGCTATTTGAATTATTTTCTAAAATATTGATATTAAAATCCCCACAAATAATTATGGATTTGTTACTGCCTGCAAGTTTTGATAGAATATCCTCCATTGTTGCTTCAAATAAACTTAAGTTTTGAGGGTCAGGGGGTCTGTACATGCACACTACAACATGCTCATCTAGCTCAACACAGGACAGTTCAATGCAATGTTCATTTGACAAGCTAACTATATCATTACGTTGTTTAAATTTTAAGCATTTTTTAATTAAGATCAGGGAACCACCCCGCAGCATAGATTTACGGTTAAAACAACTGCCTACACTATAATTTTCATAACTAAGTAGCATTTGGTAATCTTTCAACCAATGTTCAGTAAAACATACGACATCAAACATTGTTTTTTCTAAAAACATTTCAATTTCTAATAATTTGGAAGAGATACCCTGAATATTTTGATGAAATAACTTCAAGACATGCTGCTGAGCCCCTTTTTGGCTTTTAACTTTTTGAAAGCAAGAAAATACCTCGTTATAACTTGGTATAACTATGGTGTTACTGGTACTCTCTGTTGTCCTATGAATTAGTTTAAACTACTATCTGGAGTTACAAAAGAATTTTCCATAGTGATACATGGAACCTCCTTCGTACAGTTCACAAAAGAATTAATAGCAATTAAGCTATGGTCAATTTGGCTGTCCACAGGGTTATTAGTATTAATACTAAACATTGTGGTTTTAACTAAACATGACTTTGACATACTACTTATGTCTGTGTTAATAAAATAAACTAATAGCTTAGCTATTGTGTGTCTTATACTAGTTGGCAGATACGCTGTACCTCTAGTCGACCTTAAATGACCAACAAAAATGTTGGTGTCAAAAAACATAAACTTGTCACTATAGTGACTTGTTAAGAAATGCATATGTTGATTAAGCATATGAATATACTTATTTTTCCTACTAGATAATTGTTCATAATATGGGAATGCACACAATATTATTTTCTTGCACTTTAATTTTAACATCTCAGTTACAAAGTCAGTGATGTCTTCCTTTCTTACTTTCAAGCTATTACCTATAAACACTGTTACATCAGTATTACAATTATACGTTTTTCTAGTAACTAATTCCATAATTTGCATATAGGTTGACCCGGGTAAACAATAATTTTGAGTAGAATGACTCAGTTTGTTATGTATTAATTTTCCTAGACCTCTTCCCATACTATCTGAAAACATAACTAAAGAATTACAATCCTGACTAGTACAGGATGGAAAATTACCAGACTCAGACTGGACAATGTGACTTAAATCCTGCCCAAAGTCAGTTAAAGCTTGTCCAGTAACACAGTCCTGAAAAAAGCTCTCAGCCTGGGACGAGTCCACCGTTGCCCCAGGCTGGCCAGCATCAAGATCTGAGACTGTCTGACACGTGCACCGACTCTTAACCAACTCATTTGCAGCTAGAATGTGTTCTTTAATTTGGTTTTGCGATTGTACATACTTACTGTAAAGAGAACTGAGTGAATTTTCAAGGACTTTCATTTCTGACTGTAATTGCTGTGTATCTATTTCATAAATCTTCTTGCTGTCCTCTAATTTAATCTGATAATTGTTTAATTTATTAATCAAGTCAACACGTTCTTTCCTGAGTGGAATATATTTGGAAAAGTGTTTATGTTGTTTTTTAAATTGGTGGCATTTTTTAATTATTCTATTAATCTTTGCATATTTTTTTAATTTATTATGACTAACTTTTAAACTAACATTGTGATTTAATAAGGAATCCTCAGTTAAGTCGATAGTAAGCATGGGATGGAGGTTACCATTAGAGCCTAATAAATCATTATATAAATGGTTAGTTTCCCTAGCCTGAGTACAAACATTTATGCTTATTTTTATGCTAAGTTGTTGTACAAACATTTAGAGAAATAACTTAATTAATAGGAATAATAAAATGGTTTTGAGTAGAGAGTGGTACCGTAGATATCTTGACTTAAATTATTATCAATACTACCTATACAACGGTCTGTTATCAGTAGTTACTTGTTCATTGAGTCTCATTTACTACAGCTTATGTCAAATAAATATGTTATCTGTGTATTTTATCTATACTTGTGAATATCTGCTATTTCGTTTTTAAATTATTTTGCGACTATTTTAAGAGGTGAAGGAAGAGGAGTGGAACTCGTGGCTGTTAAATGTGTAATGTTATTTGTATATCTGCATCTAAATTAATTATAAAATTTAAAATTTTTGACATTTTAATTTAATTTTTATTGTTTTCATTTACATTTTAACTTAATTTTTAACGTTTTCGTGTTTAATTGTTAAATGTCAAACAATGAAAATGTCAATCATTTTCATTGTTTGACAGTTTTAGTAGTATTACATTATCTTAAAACTATGTTAGTCATGAGGATACAAGTAGGTAATACGTATATAAGGGTAGGGGTCATAGGGCGTCAAAAAATTCGGCCACATCGCTGTCAACGTGAAAAGTGCCCAGAACGCTGGCAGCATTGCCGCGTTGGATGGCACGGCGGTGACAAGAGCCCGACGTATGATGTCGTTAATGCTGGCGTACCGTGCTAACCGGCCAGTGCTCCTACTGCAGGATAGGCCATGGTGTCCGAGGCGCTCGACTGCCAATTGTACATTCATTTTAGAGAGTCCGTCCGAAATATCGTTGAAATGTGTTATTTTGGCGTCAATGAATGGAGAAAAACTTCCATCAATATTCCCGTTTCATTGTTCCTTTTTGCTAATTATTATTCATTACAAAATATTATATGACACTTATGCAAGTGCAGGGCACACGTGTTTGGCTGTCAGCCAGCTGTCTTCGAACGGACTTCATTTGTCCGTGACTTGTGACCGTCGGAGTTTTACGTAGGTGTTGTGGGTAGAAGATTAGTGAGAGGGACAGGTTGATTTCGTCATTTAGATGAGCGTAAGATGCTTTAAGGAGGCCTGCCTTAGGACCATCTTAGTGTTCAAGTTTTTATTTAGCATAGCCGCAGTCTTTTTTTAACCGACTTCAAAAAGGAGGTGGTTATTAATTCGACTGTATTTTTTATTTATGTGACAATTCAAAACTTTTTACTTGGTGGACCGAGTCTGATGATTCGTCTTTTATTTGAAAGCTGTTGCTTCTCATGTGGTCCAAATGTGGTAAAATGGGACCAATTTGGGAACATACCCTTTCAAACAAAATTTCAAAAACGGTCCACAATTGACGGAGATATGGGTGTACATACACAAAAAAAAAACAAACGTAATGTCGAACATAGAACCACCTCCTTTTTAAAAAGTCGGTTAATAAAAACACTTTTTTTACAAATGAAATACAACCGACTTCTAAAAAAAGAACTAAAAGGTGAAACTTCAATTTCGGAAGTCGATGTCAAAAAACGAAGAAACAAAAATAGGAACACTTCAAACACAGGACTTCCGAAAGTGAAGTTACTTTTCACTTTGTTGTGCTTTGTTTGGAAGTCGGTTGTATTTTTTTAAAGTCTATGGCTTACTTTGGACACAGAAGGTGGCCACGTTTATAGCGGCATCAGTGCCCTTCAATGGTGCATGTGTAGGGGCACTTAGGGTACTCCAATAAATGGATTATTTGGACAGACTCGTCTGATACGAGGATTTCTTTGCAGCGCTCGCAAATTTAACTTGGAAATGTATAACAAAATCTTAAGCATCCAAGGAAGACTACTATATGCTGAGTTATTCAGTTTTTAGTGAAGTTTTTCTTGTTCCGAAGTGTTTAGCACAAAATGGTCTAGCTATCTGATTAGAAAAAACACAACCACTCACCGATTCTGATGAGGAACGGGATCTGGAAACTGGGGATCACAATAATTCACAACAACCACTCTAGTTAGTATTTTGTGTAGTGAGTTTTTGGAACACGCGTTGATTTTTTGTCTTATTTTTGCAATGAGTGAAGGGAAACGGAAGCGGAAGGGACAAAAAATGGCGAGTCGTTGCGATCAACCAATCAAATCGATCTATTGTAGTTATTTCAAAATTTGAATGTGCGCTCCCTTTTTATGCAGTAATTACATTGATTTTACACTATCTTTTAGTAGATCTTGTGTTAATCGTGGGTAAAACCTTTAAAACTCGTGCAAAAGGCATTGCTATCACAGTCGTACTCTATCATAGAGTAAATGTCATACAATAAATGTTTCTGAGGCAGTCACTTCTTATAAAACACTTGTATTCGGCTGCATCAGGTTAGACTTTAACCTGACCCCAACAAAGTTGGAAAAAGGCTATGTAGATGCACAGATAATTTAATACTAGTATACAGATGCCTCATCCCATACAAAGAAACCGTGGCTATTTTTTCTAAGAACATCGATCGCGTTCGGTTCCGTTCTACGGATAAAGATGGTATTAGCAGCAACTTGCAAGTAAAAGGGTTTACTCGGTTCGTCGTGAATACTTTTTTTTTTTAAATACGTCGTCGATTTGTTTTATAGTATTTCTTTGCACATTTTTACAGTTTTATTGTACCAAAATGTGTTACAAAACAAATTTAAGAAATAGATTGGATGTCTCAGAAATGAAAAAACGCGCCATCTATTGGAATAAATTTTAAATGATCCTTTAAATGTGAATTAAGAGCCCAATATTCCTTAATTTTGGGCTTAGGAGAGTAAACAAGAACATTGTATAATTTTTTTTATGATATTTTCTAGAAAATCTTAATATTTCACTAAACTCAATAACAAATCGAAGCTTACCACGCCATCTAGTGCAATTTATTTGAACCAAATTTTCTTTCTTCGCTTTGGATGCCCGTGGTACATGGTAGATCTCCAGTGAGTGCAGTGACCAACCCGAGCCCGTAATCAGTTTTAAAGGAGATGTTTGAATTAGGGCCACCACTATGTACACTACATAGATAAATAGGATAAAAATAGCGGCATACCAAAAAAATACTAACAAATTAATTTGAAGAAGGGTACAGGCGTACATTCATTAATACCTCAATGCAGGCGTACAGAATAAAAAAATCAATTGAAAAGTTTTTTAATAAGATCACCTATTTTTAGGGCAGCCATGACAGTTGTGTTTGACATGACATTTGACGACTTTGACAGTTTTATGAAGTGATGTCTTTGATTCTTTCTCTGCTTTGACTTTAAATGGGCAAAATTTCGAAGTTTTTAGTGATTGTTTTAGTTTTGCAACCCAGTTTACTACTACGGACATTGATTGATTGCATCTCTGTTGCAATTGAATTTCTGTTGTTTTTTTTAACGCAGTTATTACGATGACATGTCAATCAAATGTCATTGTCAAAATGTAAGTTTTCGCATACTGTATATCTGATCCACCGTGTTTAATTTTATGCTGTGTTGCTCTCCTTGACAAAGTTAATTTGAGTTTACATTGAAACGAAGTGAAATTAAAGATAATTAACAATAAAAAATGGTTACTTTTTTATTATATAGCGATTTTTACATATAGTCAGTGGTGTCTCATCCCATACAAAGAAACCGTGCCGACGATACCGATTATACTGATTGTTTTTTGTACATCGATCGCGTTCGGTTCCGTTCCGTTCCACGGGTTTAGATACTGATCTATCTATCGCCGTGGTGCGGAACCGAACGCGATCGATTTACAAAAAATAATTGGTATAATCAGATGAAAAACGCTAGTTACGTAAGCACGGTTTCTTTGTATGGGATGAGGCATCTGTATGCTAGTATTATATTATCTGTGATATAGTGTACATAGTGCGAAAAACCCATACATTTATATACCATACATACATTTCTGGAAAATCTCCTTTGACTGTTGCAATTCGTGTCCAAAAAGTTGTGAAGTCCACAACTTTTTGGCAACAAAGTGCTGATAATAATGATATTATAAATACTCAGGCAGTTGTACTTCTGTACATAACTTTAGTATGATCAAGGGGGCACGTCCGTCTACGTCACTCTCTCAGTTCTCTGCCAATATCAATGTTTGTTGTAACATAATGTCTTCCGGACATAAATAAACAACATCATTCTCGCCGAGGACTGTGCTAATATTGACTGGGTTCCAGAGTTTTTAAAGATCGGTTGCCAGTTTAATGAGATGTGGCTGTTCCAGACCAGAATAATAAGTGCTAGCTCGTGGATGAAAATGTGTGGACTGTATTTTTTAGGCGAAAGGTTTAATGTCGTTATAATTTACAAATTTTGTACTGTCCCGGACAAACAATGCGAATTTAGGAAGAGGTATCGACTGTCGCGGTGGAGTCCGTGGAAGCGAGTGTCCGCCGAGCCGCACCGCGTCGCCGCCGCGCTGCGCACTCACGCACCAGTGCCGTGTGGGTCACGCAGATGTGTGTGCAGCGTAGATAGCGCGCTCCGGCCGGGGCCGCCCGAAGTGCTGGGTTGAATTCTGAACATGGTGTCTATATTCTATATTATTGGGATTGGTTGCCAACTTGGTCTTTAAATTGAACTAATTATTGTACGTGAGCCATGGCGGTCTTGATGTTCACCAGCATTCCTCCCTCCAGAAGCCGATTAGGCCTAATTTGTTACCCGGCTGCAAAGAAAGGGTTATTTTTATCATCGCGCGTATCTTGTATGTTTGTAATATTCTTTAGTAACTCATATCTTTCAAACCACTAGATGGATTTTTATAATGAGGACATCGTTAGATAGGTATTGACCGCCTAAGTCTTCATAGATAAGTGCTGTTAAAAAAATGGAACTTGGCGGATTATGGGCGCCATATTGTGTGGGTTGCAATTTTTTTTCTTCCTATTATAATAAAAAAAATATACCACTTATCATGTTTAAAAGTCATTCCAGAAAAAATTTAAAGAATCAAAAAGTTGTAAATTAAAAAAAGTTTAATAAAATCAAAAAACCTGACTGCAAGTTGTAAACAAGAAGAAAATCATGCTGTGCAGTCCTCCGACTGCGAGCTGGCTGACCAAAACTTTAAATATCCTCCGATATTTAAAGTTTTGGTCAGCCAGCTCGCGAATATATATATCCTCCGACTGCACAGCATGATTTTCTTCTTGTTTACATCTTTGCAGTCGGGTTTTTTGATTTATTAACTTATTTTTTAGTTAAGTATAGTTTACCCACATGTCACTAGTAATGTTTTTTTAACGTTAAAATTATAAATTCGAATATAGAGCATGTAGATCTTGTCCTGAACCCCCCACACAAATAGTTCTACAGCTATTTTCATATCGACATTTTTCGAAATCGGATCGGACGCAGGGCGCAAACGGTTAAAAAGGGTCAGCAAGTAATTTTATGTAAGTATCTGGATACTCTTGAAATTTTTTTCGTGGTCCAGAAAAAAAAAACTCGTAATACAAAATACTTTCTAGTTGAAAATTATGCAAAAATTACACCTGCGGTCTTGCAGTTTTTTATTGTTTGGATCTCGCGTGAAACAGATAACGCGAAGAGTGTCTTCAAGGTCCAAGGTCCGTTAATCTATTTAACAATATTTGGCGGTCCAAGTTCCGACCTTTCGCGCTCCGGATAGGAACCGCGGTCTGCCTGGAGCCGATCGTTCTTCACCATCACCATTCCAGCCCAAAGACGTCCACTGCTGGACATAGGCCTCCCCCAGGCGTCGCCAGATTGACCGATCCCGTGCGTCTCGCATCCAGCGCATTCCCGCAACCTTAACCAGGTCATCGGTCCACCTAGTGGGAGGCAATCCAACGCATCGTCTTTCGGTTCGTGGTCGCCATTCCAGAACTTTTCTGTCCCATCGACCATCCGTTCTGCGAGCAATGTGCCCTACCCACTGCCACTTAAGTTTCGCAATTCTTCGGGCTATGTCGGTAACCTTGGTTCTCCTGCGGATATCCTCATTTTTGATGCGATCACGCAAGGAAACTCCAAGCATAGCGCATTGCCCTTTGGGTGACTAGGCTTTCTGATAAGGCCCATTCCCACGTCTCGGTCCCATAGGATCACTGTCAACACACACTGGGTCATCGATGTTTACATCTGCTCGTTCTTAAATGTGCTCATTCCAAGCACAAAACGATAAAAATATTCACACGTCAATACGATTGTGCTGTGAGAAAAACTCTCTCCGTCACAAAAATCAATTAAACGACAATGTGTAGACAAACACGTTCAGTTCAACTCATTAAAATTTAAATATACGTAGCTTTGTAGGTATGTACTGACGTGCGATCTGCTCACGTTAAATGGTTTGCAAATGTACGCGCGAAATATTTGTAGTTGACATAACTAGACGTCGTCTTTTAAAGCAATAAAGATCATTTATGAATAGTGGGGATTGCGAACATGTTCTGGAGAATTATTATTTGCTCATATTTTGGTGTTTTTCAATCAAACATCTGAAGGTTAAACTAGACCTATAATAAAAAATATATTTAAAATTAACAAAAAACCCGACTGCTTAAAAAGGGAACTAAAAAGACGTAAACAAGAAGAAGCCAGTGACACTCGCAGGTTTAAGACGAATCGATTGACGTAAGAATCATCAAAACCTGCCAACGCGTTTGGTCTCTAGAACGCCACATGGGAACAAACATACACACATACATAGTCTCATAAACACATTACACTCCTTGGGCAGTCGGGTAATTAGTGACAAAACGGGTGACCCCCGCTCCGGCTCGTTCTTGGTGTAAGGGTTAGCCCTGGCCATTCAACGCGGCAATGCAGCAAGCGTTATGAGCACCTTTGCGCCGGGAACATTAGGGGCGGGTTATTTGACTAGTCATAGGACGTGTCATTGTCGTTATAAATTAAGATTAAATCTCCTTTTGTCGTAGATACTAGTTTTAACCTATCTCAATATTATAAAGAGGACAGATTTTTTTGTTTGTTTGTACCGAATAGCTCCGAAACTACTGGACCGATTTTAAAAATGCCTTCACCTATGGAAGCTACATTATTCCCGAGTAATATAGGCTATAATTTTGCCGGGAACGAAGCCGCGGGGGTCAGCTAGTGAAATATATTTAAACATACTTATATATGTTGTGAGAGTTTTTGCCAAATTGGTTATTTTTGGTTTCTCTCTTTTTAGTTATTTTTTTTTTATTGTTAATAGGCTCGCGCTTGACCACTATCTCATCTGATGGTAAACGATGATGTGGTCGACGGTGGAGCATGCTTGCCTAGAAGTAACCAATTCACTCTTGACTTAAAGACTCCTAGATTGTAGCTATCGGGAAACACAGACTCCGGCAGGGAATTCCACTCCTTAGCTGTACGCATAGTAAAAGTATCCCCAAAACGTTTTGTGCGTATGGGTGGGATGTCCACCATGTACCGATGACGTATCGCCGTGCGTCTGGTTGTCCGATTATGGAACGGGCTGGGCGGAATTAAATCATGCAATTCCATCGCACACTCCCCGAAATGTAACCGATAAAAAACCGACAAGCTGGCAACTCGGCGACGACGTTCAAGGCTCTGGAGCTTTGATTTGATCAGTGCCTCATTGCCGATAAGTCTCTTGGCCCGCTTTTCGATCGACTCTAGTGCATCAAGCTGGTATTTGGCAGAAACGTCCCAGAGTGCGTCCCGACCGTATCGTTAAAACGTTACTAATGTACAATTAGCTATAATTTCGAAGGAAGTTTATGAAGATATACCCCACGTAAATTTCAGTATCGTTGCTTACGAAGGATTTCAATGTATTCAAAGAAATATATTGCCAAGCCATAATAAACCCTATTCTCTACCTGTTCAATGTTAACCTTTGAACATCGAATCAGCACTTGGCCCGGCGACGACTACACGAGCGGCCTAGTTAAAATAATGACTGAGTTGCATCTTACACGCATGAAACACATACAACTTTGTATAATAGTGTGTATTAAGTTAAATTAGTATATAAGCTGTACATCTTGTAAAATAAAGCGGATTTGAATTTTATATTCTTGTCTCATTACCCCTCACTGTGGCCAAGACACCTTTAGCCATCTCTGATCAGTCTCGTGAGTCTGCGAGCTGGCAGTGAGTTTATCCTTCCCGAACCTGGACATCCTGTCTACTATCCGTCTGTAACCTTAGGTCGCATGGTGCAGACATCCTGAACTTATTTATATATTTATATATCACTACTAGGTATATGGTAGGTTAGGGCTGTAGGGCTTATAGGGATTATAGTCGTAGGGACTGTTAGGCTTATAGGTTCAGTAGGCGCGTGACGTATCATATCCCTACATGTACTAACGCACCCTCAACAGTATTGCGACTTCACGTGACATCTGTTTGGAGTGGTTAGACATATTGGTCCTTCGAGCATTTGAAATTTCTTTCAATCACGCGGTCCCCTTATTACTGTAGGAATTGACTTTGACAGACTTGACTATTGAGTTAGGTAAATAGGGCCGTTAGAGAAGTGGGAAAGAAGAGCACTATGGAGATACAGGAAGTTACCGAACTAATCAGGAGCCAGGAAGCGGATTACAGTGAGATCAAAAGGATAGTCTCAAACCTGAAAAAGGACTCGCCCACAAGGAAAACGGAAAAATACCTCAACGAACGGGAGAAAATATTAGACCAGGTTTTCCAGCGAGTTCAAGAAAACCACTTGAAACTACAAGATCAAGAGATCTTGTCAACTCATAAGTACATTACTACAAACTACTTTGGTAACATTAAGAAATGTTACGACGAAGGAATCAACTACCTCAGAAAATGTGAGGAAAGACTACAACACGTACAAAGTATTTATGAACCACGACTTCTAGACGAAGATGAAGACAAGGGGGTTGTCAGTAGCCCAAAACTGTTTATACAACTGTTCCGAATGTCACAGATATCCAAGAAAATATCTCAGGCTAAGGAATCCATTACTCAGGATAAGCCAATATGGCATTTACAGACACTATTACAAACCTTACAAAAACAATGGCTAGAAATTGAAGAGACGCACATCGAATTACTGATGGCTGAAAGCACACTGGACAATAGCTATTTCAAGGATAATTGTTTCGAGAATACACAGACAGATTATGACATTATCATAAATTTGTTAGAAGCAAGAATAATCCAAAACTCGGGTGAAAAAGCTATGTCGACAAAATCGTCAGTAAAACTTCCACGAATAAATATTCCCATATTTGCGGGGAACTATGACTCTTGGTACACATTCCAAGATTTATTTAGAAAAATAATTCACGAAGATAACTCAATTTCTTCTACAGAGAAAATGCAGTATCTTAAAACACACGTAAAAGGCGACGCAGCAAGATTAATACGTCACTTAACAATTAGCGAAATAAATTACGAAACAGCTTGGAAATTGCTTACGCAGAGATATGAAGACGAGCGCATGATTGCTACTAAGTTTATTGACAAATTATTAGATTTACCTAAAATGCAACGAGCAAACGCGGTACAATTACGAGACATGCACGACACTATAAATGAATGTCTTGAGGCACTGAAAAATCAAGGCATAAATACACCATCTTGGGGCCCTCTATTGATAAGAATAGTCAGTAGAAAATGGGACGAGGAAACAAATACCAAGTATGAAGACCAATTACAAAACAGGAATAAATTACAATCCTTCGACGAGATGATGAAATTCATGGAAAACCGTTTCAGTTGTCTTAAGTCATTTGACGGGTCGTTATCACATACTAATGGTCAACAATCACGTAATAGACAAACATCGGAAAAATATAAACGCTGTTGGCATTGTCAAAGTATGGATCATAGTATTCATTCTTGCCCTAGTTTCAAAGAGTTATGCGTCAGCGACCGATACAAAGCCGTCACGGAAAAAAGAATGTGCAAGCGTTGCTTAAATCACGATGATCGGAAACAGTGTGTGAGTGCAGTTTACAAACAATGCGATATTTGTCAACATAAGGGGCACAACACATTATTACACCAATCTAAACCGTTTCAAAATAGTAATAACGCCAAAAAATACACAACAAAAAATGTAGGAATAGAGAAGCCTCAAAATATAACAACGTCGAATTTATCGGCAACAAATACCAACACTAAAAATACAACTTTACTCGCTACCGCTATAGTAAAAACTAACTCTTATGACGGGATGCCGCAGTTGTTGAGAGTGTTATGTGATCAAGGATCAGAAGCTTCATTTTGCACTGAAGAAGTGGCACAACTGCTGGCTTACCCACGTCAAAAAATCCGAGCCGAAATAAAAGGAATCGGAGATGAAAAACCAAAAACATCAAACCATACAATCAACATTACTTTACAACCAAGGTACTCTAGCGATTATAAACTGCCAGTAACACTAATAATACTACCAAAACTAACAAGTTCATTACCAAGGCATGACTTAAAACAATTACAAGAAAAAATCTTGGATAATGCGCTGATAGCTGACCCAACTTATTATAAAAAGGGACCAATTGATATAATATTAGGTGCCCAAGACCATAGCAAAATACTACTACAGGGTTTCGAAAGACTACGGGACGGAATTATCGCTCAAAACACACAGTTAGGGTGGATTTTATCCGGATTTTATCCCGATGACACGAATAGTGGAGCCAAAATACTGAGTATGGTGGCTTGCACTGAAGAGGTACGACAACTTACGAAATTTTGGGAATTAGAAGAAATTCCACAAAACTGCAAACTCACACAGGACGACCAGGCCTGTGAAAACTACTATAAAGAAACAACGATAAGAAACCTAGATGGAACATACACGGTACGACTTCCGTTTAAGGATACAAACTTAAACTTAAACATAAACGGCGAATCGCGCAAAAAGGCCGCTGCTCGCCTCTTACAACTAGAACGACAGTTCGCAAAAAATGAAAATTTACGACACCAATACATTGAATTTATGAACGAATATTTACGTATGGGTCATATGAGAAAAGTAGATACAAAAAACTACAACTTAGGAAAATACTACATACCACATCAGGCAGTAATTAAGGAAGACTCACTTACTACAAAGTTACGCGTGGTTTTTGATGCGAGCAGCAAAAGCAGCACAAAAATAAGCCTTAACGACAATATGTATAAAGGTCCACGACTACAACAAGATTTATCCACTATACTGCTACGATGGCGAAAACATAAGTTTGCCTTCATGGCGGATATTATGAAAATGTACAGGTTCATAAAAATTAATGATTTAGACTTCGCACATCAAAGAATATTATGGAGACTTTCTCCCAAACAAGCAATTAGTGAATATGAACTTACAACAGTTACATACGGTACAACTAGCGCACCTTATCTTGCGGTACGAACACTACAACAACTTGCCATAGACGAAAAAGATAATTACCCAATGGCGAGTCAAGCTACATTACAAGATTTCTACGTGGATGATATTTTGTCTGGAGATTCCCAGGAAAGCACAGCTAAAGAACTTCAAAGTCAGCTAATATCCATGTTAAACAAGGGTGGCTTTAAACTTAGAAAATGGTCGTCAAACAGTTCAGAGCTCCTCGAAAATATACCGACGGAAGACAAAGACGATCAACTACTCAAGCTACCATTAGACGAGTCCAGGAAGTCATTAGGCATTTCATGGTCACCACGGGAAGACAGTTTTTATTTTCAAATAACTATAATGGAAAAAGAAAAACCAACAAAAAGATGGATTATGTCAGAAGTAGCGAAAATATTCGATCCCCTGGGTTGGTTAGCACCAAGTATAATTAAATTGAAGCTGCTTATACAAGAACTGTGGACTAACGAGATAGGATGGGATCAACCTGTTGATAACATACTCCAGAAAAAATGGATTGAAGTACAAAAACACCTTAAAAGTATAGAAAAAATAAAAATTCCGCGGTGGTGTCACATAACTGATAGCACAAAGAATGAACTATATGGTTTCAGCGACGCGTCCGAGAAAGCTTACGGAGCGGTCGTATATAGCCGTGTAAAAATCAATAACAACTACTACATTACATTATTACAAGCAAAATCAAAAGTGGCACCGAAGAAACAAAAGACTACTCTACCTCGTCTCGAGTTATGTGCAGCACTCCTACTAGCCAGTTTGATCGAAAAAGTTAAAGAAGCGCTCAATTGTAAGAATATCACGATATCTTGTTGGACGGATTCCATGATCACCTTAGGCTGGATAAGAGGAGAGCCTGGACGCTGGCAAACTTTCGTAGCTAATCGGGTATCACAAATTAGACAACTTGTACCGAACGCAGAGTGGAACCATGTAATATCTGCTGATAACCCAGCTGATATCATTTCAAGAGGCCTTGAGCCGGAAAAACTTGTTAACTATTCCTTATGGTGGAATGGTCCACTATGGTTAAAAACCGATCAGATACCCACCACGAGACGTATGCCACAGCCGACTGAGGAAATCAAAAAGTGTCACACAGTTACAAGTGTTACAACTGAGATAGAAAAGAACGATCTCTGGAATAGATTTTCCAGTTTAAATAAAATGTTAAGGGTGTTATCTTACTGCTATAGATTTGCAAACAAGCAAACAATAAATAAACCAATTTCTTGCGTTGAATTAAAAAAGGTAACAAAACGAATAATTCTGAAAATACAACAACAGGAATTCGAAGAAGAATTGAAAACTATACAAAGAGGACAGCCTATGAAGAAAAATAAAAAGCTATCCACTTTAGATCCATTTATAGACGAGGATGGATTACTAAGAGTTGGAGGCAGGTTACAAAACTCTGGATTGCCTTACAACCAGAAACATCCAATACTGTTACCATACAACCATCATGTAACGTCACTAATTATACAAGACGCACATTTAAAAACGTTGCATGGAGGCAACAAATTAACATTAGCATATTTACGACAAACATACTGGATCATTAATGGAAAAAGAAAAGTGAAGAGCGTTATTAACAAATGTGTGAAGTGCATACGATACAAAGCAGACACAAACTCGCAAAAAATGGGAATCCTACCAAAAGTACGAGTGACGGAATCATATCCATTCAGTCATACTGGAGTGGATTATGCAGGTCCAATACAAACCAGAACTATGAAAGGAAGAGGTCACAAGTCTTACAAGTCATACATTGCTGTCTTTGTATGCCTAGCAACAAAAGCAATACACCTAGAATTGGTGGGAGATTTGACAACAGAAACATTTATCGCTGCACTACGCAGATTCATGGCACGTAGAGGTCATGTGTCACACATGTATAGTGACAATGCAACAAATTTCGTAGGTGCAGCCAACTTCTTACATCAAGAAATATTACAAATCACGCAATCGCCGCAATTCCAAAGCGCAATAACAAACATAGGAACTGAGTGGCATTTTATTCCTCCGTCATCTCCACATGTCGGTGGCATTTGGGAAGCTGGCGTAAAGTCAGTGAAACATCATTTACGACGAGTAATCGGAGATACGACTCTAACATACGAGGAAATGACCACCTTACTACACCAAATTGAAGCGTGTTTGAATTCAAGACCATTGTGTGCGCAAACCGAAGATGTTAATGACAACACTATACTAACGCCAAGTCATTTTCTTATTGGCCGAGAAGCAGTAGGAACACCAGATCCTATGGAAAACATTAATACTGACTTAATGAATAGATGGAAACAGATACAAAAGATGAAAAAAGATTTTTGGAACAGTTGGACAAAAGACTATCTACATCAACTTCAGCAAAGATACAAGTGGAAACAAGCACATGAAAATGCTAAAATTGGAACTGTAATACTAGTAAAAGATGACAATGTAAAACCAAGTAAATGGCCGTTGGCAAAAATCACAGAAGTCCACCCGGGAAATGATGGGGTAGTTAGAGTGGTAACAATTAAAAAATCAACAGGAGCTGAACAGAAGAGATCAATTCATACATTGATCCCGCTCCCTGTAAACGAAAACAAAGAAATTGGTACAACGAGTAAAGACATACAAACGGCTACACAATGTAACATATCAACAGCTACCACAAACAGAAGAGGTATACGATCACCGAAAAATTGGATAAAGGATTTACTATTACAAACAATACTTGTTTTATTAATTGGCACCATATCAAGTACGCCTACATACACATTAAAAAATATAGATCCAGGATTGTATGTGGAAAAAATAGGAACTGCAACTATCAATCGAGGAATGTTTAGAATTGAAACAGACTACGAGAGAGAAAGTTTAGAACTAGACCAAGGAAAGATTGAAAAAATAACGTCACAATTCCAACAATTTTGCATAAATACGCAAAAAATCATGTACGAAACGCATTGCAACGAATTTTATCACCATTTAAACGAAGAAAAAACAAAGTTTAAGACAACAAAAGGATACCTAACAGAAATAAGAAATAATAGGAAGAAAAGAGGTGTATTAGGTCAACTCTTAACATCGGTGTTTGGAGTTAATGACGAAGTATACAGAGACATAGATACATTAAATAACAACCAGCAGAAACTTATTGATGCTGCCAACCATCAAACAAAAATAATGATATCTACAATCACAGCTGTAAACCAAACTGAAGAGCGAATCAAAAAAAAGCTAGATAAATTCCAAGCAAAACTAAATGAAGCAATATCATTTATGAATCAGAACAATGTTTGGTATAAAAAGATTGACAACAACCACGTTAAAATACAAGTAATGCAAGCCTATGAGTTAGCAAACAATTTCATCAATGAAATAATGGATTACTATACAGGTTTACTTGAAAATTATTTACAAAAAGCAAGTGTATATAGCATATTAACACCAACACATGTCAGCAACATAATAAAAACGGCTAATCAAAAGTTACCATCAAACTTAAAAATCATTCAGGATCAAATAATACAGACTGAGATGAATGTAAATACTACTCACATAAGAGTATATGCTCACTTTCCAATACACGACGTAACAAAGTATACACTCATACATGTCACGCCTATTCCAGAGAGGAAAACTGATGGATCGTTCGAGTGCTTCTCTATTCAGCAGACTTTCATGGGGTTCGACTACAACAACGAGCGTTACTTTGAACTGAGTCAAGAAGAATTTAAAGATTGTCTTCATAGCAATACAGAATTTGTCTGCTATCCTGTAGCTGTCAAGAACATGCAATTAAATAAAAATTGCATAGTTGATCAACTCTTTAGAACTGAGAACTACACACAAACTCAATGCACGTCAGAAATCTACAAAATGTCGACAGATATTGTATGGAAGCAATTATTCATGCAAAACACTTGGCTCTTCGTAACGACAAAACCAGTAGCCATATCGATTGTGTGTGACGGACAAAGACAAGAAATAACGATTCACGATGTTGGAGTTCTACATATCGCCGAGAATTGCGTTATTAAAACACTTAAAAACATACTTGCTGCAAAAAGAACAACGACTGTGACAGTGCTAGCTTCTTATTCTAAAACAACGAATTTCTCCATTAATACGCAGATTTTACAAACAAACATTAAAGATATATATCAAAAGAAGAAGTAGTGTTAGACAGGACAAAAGGAATTTTTGACCATTTAGTCACATCTGAAACTAGCTTACAGACTCAACTAGATAACACAATTTGGAAACAGTTACAGTCTCATACATACATAGCTAGCATCAGTACTTCACTCATAATCATAACTTTAGCATTTGTTTTAATTTATTTTGGTCCACAGGTGTTGAATCGACTTAGAGCCGTCATTACTGCGAGAAGAAACACTGCGCCACCTACTCAATTGCCCTCGATCGTCAGCAACATACCACACACGCAACTAACAGAGCAGCCGTACGGCATACCACGCAGGGTGCCCACTCGAGCACAGCAAACTGGAGAAGGCCAGGCCAGACCATACGAAACCATTGAGCTGTACCAACTACGGTCCTGTCCCTGAGGAGTCGCCAGAATGTTCAATGTTAACCTTTGAACATCGAATCAGCACTTGGCCCGGCGACGACTACACGAGCGGCCTAGTTAAAATAATGACTGAGTTGCATCTTACACGCATGAAACACATACAACTTTGTATAATAGTGTGTATTAAGTTAAATTAGTATATAAGCTGTACATCTTGTAAAATAAAGCGGATTTGAATTTTATATTCTTGTCTCATTACCCCTCACTGTGGCCAAGACACCTTTAGCCATCTCTGATCAGTCTCGTGAGTCTGCGAGCTGGCAGTGAGTTTATCCTTCCCGAACCTGGACATCCTGTCTACTATCCGTCTGTAACCTTAGGTCGCATGGTGCAGACATCCTGAACTTATTTATATATTTATATATCACTACTAGGTATATGGTAGGTTAGGGCTGTAGGGCTTATAGGGATTATAGTCGTAGGGACTGTTAGGCTTATAGGTTCAGTAGGCGCGTGACGTATCATATCCCTACATGTACTAACGCACCCTCAACAGTATTGCGACTTCACGTGACATCTGTTTGGAGTGGTTAGACACTACCTCACGGACCACAATATCAATTGTCTCTATTAGACGAAGCACAGTTGCACATGTCAAGCCAAACTAAACCCTATTATTTTCTTCATAGACCAAAATGTCTCGCGACAGTAGGTGAGATAGTAGTCAAATGCGAGAGATAACTTCAATTTCGGAAGTCGGTGATCGTGTTTTCGCTTCTTTGTTTTATAACACCGACTGCCAAAATTGAAGTTATGTTTCACTTTGTAGTGTGTTTTTTGGAAGCCGGTTGTATTTTTTTGTAAAAAGATTTTTTATTTTTCACTTTTTAGCTGTAGTAATGTACCCATAATGCCCAAAGTGATGCCAGAATAGATTACCCGAATACAATGAAACTTGAACATAGCCGGTGGCATGAGAGTGTACCAGGGTAAACTGTATACATCTGCGTACCCCTTTAGAGAGTACCGGCGTAATTATATGTTATAATATGGTGTAAACAGACATACGATTGCAGCAATCCCGAGAGATATTGATTGAAGAGTTCTGTTGTATATCTCCAAAATTCTTCATCAGATCTTCACCAAATTTAAATGAGACCAATTCCGGGACATACTCTTTCAAACAAAACCGGTCTACAATTGACGGTTGTACCCCCATGTCTCCAGGATCCCATCCTGACCTGATGACCATGGGACCACCTGGGAGGAATATCCATTAAAAAAAATGAAGAATTTTCCAAATCGTTCCAGGCGTCTTTGAGTAGTCGGAGATCATACATAAAAAAAAAAGATTCTGTACGAATTGAGAACCTCCTCCTTTTTAAACGACTTCGCAAAAAGGAGGAGGTTATCAATTCGACTGTATTTTTTTTTTATGTTTGTTACCTCAGAACTTTTTATTGGGTGAACCGATTTTGATGATTCTTTTTTATTTCAAAGCTGGTGCTTGTTATGTGGTCCCATTTAATTTTCATCAAGATCTGATAAAGAACTTCGGAGATATACATCAGAACTCTTCAGTAAATGACGGTAAAGCACTCGGGATAGATGCAATCGCATGTCTGTTTACTGTTTACACCATTTCATAACATAACATCACACTGGTACGCTCTAAAGGGGTACGCAGGTGTGAACAGTTCACCCTGGTATACTTTCATTGCACCGGTTTTGTTTAAGTTTCATGTTATTGGGTTCATCTATTCTAGCTTCACTTTGGGCACTATACGCGTAGGTACCTAGCCTATAGAACTGGAACATTATGTACCACAACTAAAAAGTGAAAAATAAAAAACTTTTTTACAAAAATTACAACCGACTTCCAAACAAAAACACTACAAAGTGAAAAATAACTTCAATTTCGGAAGTCGGTGTCAAAAAACGAAGAAAAGTAAACAGGAACACCGACTTCCGAAATTGAAGTTATTTTTCACTTTGTAGTGTTTTTGTTTGGAAGTCGGTTGTAATTTTTGTAAAAAAGTTTTTTTTTGAAGTCGGTTGAAAAATCTAAAAACAATGGAAGCTCTACTTAACTATGCACTTGTCAAGGCAAACTAAACCCTATTTTCTTCTTTACAGGCCACAATGTCGCGCGACAGATCATCGAAGCGGTTCTATCGGGCCGAGTCTACACATGACCTACTGTCTTATATGGATAAGGGGCAGGCTGCCAGCGATGAGAACCGATGGACCTTCGAAACTGCTTGGGAAGTCGCTAATAAAGGTAAGTTACTTTTTTATAACTCCAAAACTCTTCACAGAAACGCTTGAAGAAGTCTTCCAAAACTTAGATGTACACTGGTGGAAGAATGAACGCAATATTATGTTGAATAATGTACAGGCTGCAACCGGAGTTATTTACTATTTTTTTGATAAAGAACTTCGGAGATATACAACAGAACTCTTCAATAAATGACAGCAAATCTCTCGAGATTGCTGCAATCGCATGCCTGTTTATTGTTTACGCCATTTCATGACATAACATCATGCCGGTACGCTCTAAAGGGGACCAGATGTGTTCAGTACACCCTGGTACACTCTAATTTCTCCGGTTGTGTTCAAGTTTCATGTTATTCTGGTAATCTTTTTTGGCATAACTCTGGTCATTGTAGATACGTACCACAACTAAAAAGTAAAAAAATAAAAATCTCCATAACGAAAAAAATTGGTACCTATTAAAGACACCGACTTCGAAAAAGAAAGTTATTTTTCACTTTGTCGTGTTTTTAGTTGGAAGTTGGTAGTATTTTTTTGTAAAAAGTTTTTTTTAAAGCGTGATTTTTCAGTAGTAGTTACTTTTAGTTTTTTAACTTTTTTTTTCTACATTGTCGATATAACCCAGATAACCGTGGCCCAATTCAACTTAGTGCACATTTAGCACATCTTAGTATTTCTAAGACAACGACTGAGGAACTAGTAATACAAGTATTTTGCAAGGACTTAACACTGGGTGAGCAGAGACAATAGACGATAGGGTTACAAGTACAGGCGCCCGCTGTTTGTTTCAAAATGTAGGAGGGTTTGAGAGCAAAATATGAACAAGCGGGCGAGCACGGCATCTGTGATAGGCTTGAGTTATGCATTTTATCACGGTTTTTGCTCCCAAACTGTGATAGTAAAAAAAGTTCATTTTAAATCAAAACCCAATTGCTTAAGAAGCGAATTAAAAAGGTGTAAACAAGGAAAAAATATGCTGTGCAGTCGGAGGATACCCACATATTCGCGAGCTGGCTGACCCCCTGATCCATTTTCACTTTGAACCGTGATAGTTAGGCAGTTGAAATTTTCACAGATGATGTATTTCTGTTGTCGCTATAACATCAAATACTAAAAACTGAATAAAATAAATATTTAAGTGGGGCTCCCATACAACAAACAAACAACAACTGACTAACGGTCAGTAAGTCATTTAAAAATAAAAACCCAACTGCTTAAGAATTAAAAAGCTATAAACAATAACCGGCCAAGTGCGAGTCGGACTCGCGCACGAAGGGTTCCGTACAATTATCAATCACGTTTGTTGTATGGGAGCCCCACTTAAATATTTATATTATTCAGTTTTTAGTATTTATATCATCTCGATTTGGATTAGACATCTATGAAGTCGCGTGTTTTTAATAATAATTTTAGATTAGTTTGCTTTTTTCTTTTTTCTCTCTCATATGCAACTTATACTTAAAGCATGCGGAGTTTACCTATAAGTGATTGTTACACTATTGTACTCTATTTTATTGCATGTTACCTTTAGCATAATATCAGTGTAAACAATTGTTGGTGAACCAATAAATAAATTAATTAATTAATTAATCACACTTTATTACAAAACACTTATTAAAGAACTCTATTACTTCGCATTATTTTCCTTTTCCAATCGCACTGTATCGTTTCTCAATCGAAACTGACCCACGAAGTTTTTTTTTTTTTTCTAAGTGGCGTCTCACAGTTCGGTCAAAGTGACCGGATACTGCTTAACCGGACTACCCTGTGGAGACTAAGCTATATTATAGCCTCCAGCCCACGAAGAACCCGACCGCTCTTTATATAGCACGGCAGATGTTTCTGGAACGTTCCATACGGTTTTAGATAATTCGAGAATCTTCCAGAACAATCCACATTCGAACTCACTGTTCCCGAAGCGACTAGAAACTTCGATAAGATTAGTTCCGCTATTCGATACTAGATGGCGCCACTAGTAACCACTTAGTTCTTCCTCTCATCACTAGATTGCGTTGCCTTATCTTGTAAAAATATTAATCACACCTCAGCGACTGAGCGGTTTTAGATGGAAAACTAGTAGACCATTTACTATATTCAAACTTAACATTAATAATGGATAACAAGTAAAATTTCATAATTTAAAAAACCCTCGACACATTTTTATTTCATGCTACATAATATATCTAGTACATAGTAGATACGCTACGATCGGCAATCTATTGAACACGTTATTATGACACGATATCTTGCGAAAACACCACGATTCAAACAGTAAAACGCTCATAACTTTTGAACGGCTGAACCGATTTTATTCAAACATAGCTAAGAACGCTCTCGACAAAAACACCTTTCAAACAAAAAAAAAAACTAAATCAAAATCGATTCATCCGTTTAGGAGCTATGATGCCAGAGAGACAGACATACAGATACACAGCAACACACGTCAAACTTATAACATTCCTCTTTTTCCGTCGGGGGTTAAAAATACCTAAATTATGTCCTACTAGCTGACCCCCGGGCCTTCGCTCCCGGCAATTGGCTACCTACCTGCCTACCCAACCTACCATACCTACTCTACCCACCTACCCTACCTACTCAACCCTACCTATCCTACCCTACCTCATATACAGATACCCTACATCATGTAGTACATATTTTTTATGTATCATCAATAGTTTTCTCAGCGCACGCCAAAGAATGAATTTTATAGGCAACATTTTGCTACTTTGGGTTACATTATTGCAATTTTCATAATAATCTCTAATTTTTATGGTCATTGTGGCTTACACATAAAAGGTAGATATATGCTGTCAAGGATTATTTAGAACTATTTAGGACAAACAATCCTACGGTACATTATATTTGTGTATCTCCAACGGTTTAGGTAGCGCACGCGAAGATAGCTCTCAGAGGGCAGATATTTTTTTCCCGACTGTCTTGATATTTATCGTTATATTATGACCAAATTACAAAAAAAAAAAAAACATTATGAATTGTAGCCTATGTGTTATTCTGATGTATAACCTATATTACTCTAAAGTTTCATCCAAATCCGTTTAGTAGTTTTTGCGTGAAAGAGTAACAAACATACATCCATCCATCCTCACAAACTTTCGCATTTATAATATTAGTAGGACAATGAGTAAGCATTAGACATTACTCGTGTTTTAGCCAAATGCCGTTGCTGTTAACCAGATCTATATATCAATTAATTTCTTATATTTTTCTTTTTCAGTCGGTGGAATCTACACTGTCATCAGATCGAAGGCCTATGTCTCCACTGAGGAAATGGGAGACAACTATTGCTTGTTAGGTAAGATAAATCGTCTTCTGTGTGTTGCAATCGCCGCGTCAAGGCGCCCATTTTTTAATACCACAGTTTCTGTTTGGAATCAAGTAAGACCCTACACCCGGTTTTTCTTAAAATATCGACGTGTCAAATTAAACTCAAAGCGAGGCTGTTAAACTAATATTCAACCAATCACAACAGTTGTTGCGTGTTCGATAACTGTCGCAATAATTATGCGATAATTTTTGTGCCTGAAATTAAACCCTAGTGTCTTTACTTGTAATTCCTCATTCTAAAGTCGTGGGTTCGTCGATACGCGTTGTCATAAAGTAACGCGAATTCATGAACATCATCATATCAATCGAAAGACGTCAATTGCTGGACATAGGCCCCCAAGCTTCGCCATATTGATCAGTCCCGTGCGTCTCGCATAATAACTATTCAAACATGTGTGTCACAAACTCACAAATAAATAAATTTGAATCTGAATTGGAATAATGCCTTATAAGGAGAAATCTCTTCATTATCATCATTTCAGCCAAAAGACGTCCACTGCTGGACATAGGCCTCCCCCAGGCGTCGCCACATTGACCGATCCCGTGCGTCTCGCATCCAGCGCCTTCCCGCAACCTTAACCAGGTCATCGGTCCACCTAGTGGGAGGCCTTCCAACGCATCGTCTTCCGGTTCGCGGTCGCCATTCCAGAACTTTTGGCCCCATCGGCCATCCGTTCTGCGAGCAATGTGTCCTGCCCACTGCCACTTAAGTTTGGCAATTCTTCGGGCTGTGTCGGTAACTTTAGTGAAATGTAATTATTCATTCCTTCTTTATAAACAACGTTTTCTTCTCCACAGGACCCTTCAAAGAACAATGCGCTCGTACTGAAGTTGAGGAGGCGGACTTTCCTCAGAACTCTCCACTCACTATCGCTGTCAATGCTATGAGAAGCCAGGGTTACAAGGTAATTTTGAAAATCGATTATTACCCGACTGCCGAAGGAGGTTAATGTGTTTATCAGTCTATGTATCATTGTTCCTATGTGGCGTTCCAGACACCAAACGCATTGGCAGATTTAAATGATTCTTACGTCAATTGATTCGTCTTAACCTTGCGAGTGTGAATGGTTTGGTCCTTGCGAATGGTTGCATTAAAATTGGAAAATATAAAAATGGCGGATTTTGGCCGCCAAATATTTTTTTCTTCCTCATCCATCGTGTGGGGTATCAAAATATATGGTTTTAAGAATATTTAACACATATATGTTTAAATGTACCACATTCGAAAAAAATAATGTTAAATTAAAAGTTATAAATAAAAAAGTCAATTAAAAAAAATAATAAACCGACTGCTTAAAAAGCGAACTAAAAAAAAAGTAAACAAGAAGAAAATCATGCTGTGCATGTCACATGGTTTTCTTCTTGTTTACGTCTTTTTAGTTCGCTTTTTAAGCAGTCGGGGTTTTTGATTTTTGAATTGACTGTTTTTTTTTAAATTTAGTTAATAATTGACCGCTTTTTGACTGTT
The DNA here is from genome assembly GCA_947562075.1 of Orthosia gracilis. Classification (NCBI taxonomy): domain Eukaryota; kingdom Metazoa; phylum Arthropoda; class Insecta; order Lepidoptera; family Noctuidae; genus Orthosia; species Orthosia gracilis. Next base: position 3,583,824 of record OX387267.1, on the reverse strand, counting down.
CATCAGTATCCTATCAACTATCTAATTTGTTCGGCAAACAACATCAGCATATTTTTTTAAATATTCTAATATAAAAATAAATTTAATTATTCCCTGGTTACACCCAAACTGACCAGATCGGCCTATAGGCCGATGGAGCACACTTGCCTAAAAGCAACTTATTTACATTTGATTTAAACACCCTAGGTTACGAGGAGGTAATGCGAACGGCGAGTAATGGGCAGCTCGCCGTCCGATAAAGATAAGGCCCGAATCGACGGCGCGTAGTGTTCCACGCGCGTCACAATGAGATGTCTGCAAAAACTGACGGGGTGTGCTAGGGCCGATGCCTGTGTGGGTCGCGGATAAATTTGAAAAAGAGTTACCGCGGCCCTGGGTCAGGCAACTGAAGGAACACGGGTGGGTTTTAGTCAGTAAAACTCTGAAACGCCCTCCCTTTTCATCCAGAGCGGGAGAAGTCATTGGATGATATCCCACCCCAAAAAAAAATAAGATTACATCTATCAGTAAGCACACACTCAACAAGGAATTCCAGTCATTAGCTGTACGCACAATTAATGTATTGATGAAGGGATTTCCAAGACAAATGCTTTACCTCTTCTTCAATTTCCAGGTCCACACCGGCACCTGGTTGGTGGACGGCAATCCTCAGATCATCCTGTTCGACATCGGCTCCGGGGCGTGGCAGCTGGACACCTACAAACAAGAGCTGTGGAACACCTGCGGGATTGGCATACCGCATCTAGATGTGGAGGCCAACGATGCCGTCATTCTAGGGTTCATGGTGGCGCAGTTCATTGGCGAGGTCAGTGTTAGAGGTGTTTTTAATACTAAAGATTTCCAATATACAAAAACTTGGTTTATTTACGTACGGTACGTACTACAAAATAATACATTATTTGTTAAAGGCACAATAAAAAACAACAAACAGATTAAAAAAAAAAACAATCATAAGACTAGTATATTTAGTTTTGAATTCATTATAAGAATCGCAACTGACATCTTCGCTAGGTAGCAAAATAACCTGTCTTAACACAGGCCAATACCATAAGTTTAAAATTATACATATAATAATTTAAGAGGTTATCCAAAGAGATTGACATCTGGGGATGTATAGTTTCAGATTATAATCACAATTAAAAATTAAAATAAAATGAAACTAAATTTGAATGAATATAAAACATCACAATTTAAAATAAGCTGGAATTAAATTTGAATTAAAATAAAACATAATTTAAAATTAAAATAAAATAGTATTAAGTTTGAATTCGTATCAAACATCACAATTTAAAGATAAAATCAAAATAAAATGATATACAATGAATAAAAATAAATAATTCCCACATTCAGTCATATACAAGAACATTCATGAAAACATTTGTACAAATGCTAGTGAAATAGAACTAAAGTTCGCTGCAGCGCTAAACATTATTTGTGTTGTCTAATCAAACTAATTAAACATGCAGCGCTTGATCGCTTATAGAGTTTAGTTTACTCGCGTTCAAAACGTTGTAAGTGCCATGAAATTCTTGGCGCTTAAACGACGGCTTTTAAGGCGTTCGAGTGTTATTTTTAAACCTTTTATATTCAAGAAAATTATGTTTATTTAATTACGTACAATTAGGAACCATAAGACATAACATAGAAATAATAAGACATTAATATTTATATTTGAACAATTATGGAAGTGCATCGTAACAATTTTATTAGTACCATCCGTTAAAGGTGTAGATTTATTTTTAATTTTGCTCGCGCGTGGTTTTCCAGACAGTCACTTGTTCAATACAATGTTCCCGTGCGGGCCGAAATAGAATTACAATCGCTCATTAGCCGTATTATTATTAGGACTCTGAGTGGTAATCTCACATGATACTTATACACCCTGAAATTTAATTGGTTGTTTTCCCGCGGCAGAACGACTTGCCTTAAGGAGTACTTTCGAAGTATAGAGTTAAAGTAAATAAATAACGATGTTTCTGTTTTAAAATAATTAAAAAAATATTCATCAACTCGAAAAAGTGAGTAACAATAGTAACTCTAGACGTAACTTGTAGGTACTAGGTACTACTCGTGTCACCTACAAAGAAAACCGATGCACAAAATAATGTCAAACCAAAATAAACTCTCGCACGTAGTGATAAGGCATAAAATGTTTGCACGGAACAATACAAAAAATCACCGCGATACCGACAAAGAAAAGACCGATTTAGAAATGTTCAAAGTAAAATTAGCTCTCACGTGTAGTGATACGGCATAAACTAGCCTGCGCGCAACAATTTCAAACGAAGCCGCCGGCGCCTATTTTACCCGTGCGGCACGCGCGGCTGTGAGTGACCCTGACCTACTTAGTTTTCCCGCGAATGTCGTACGCGCAGCACGCGCCATCACTGTAAACTGCAATGGATCGACATTACAATTACAGCAATGTGGAGTACATCGCTATGGTGCAGCTGTATGCTAGGGCTGATTATGACTCCCATGCTGCCCGGCGACTTTACGCAGAGCGGCAACAAATAACCCACACGTTATTCGCGAGTGTGCGCATCAAGTGCGTTTTAGTGTCAATGGGCATAGTTTTTTTGGTTAATTTTTCTTAGTTTTCTTTTTTAATTTAATTTTGTGTTCAATAAATTGCAGATAAAAAAGTATTTATGACGGTCCTAAGCCCGTAAAAGTATGAAGGGAAAATTTGAATAACATGTTGGATAACAGCTGATTGAAAAGCACGTGGGTCAATGGCCTCGCGGCCTTTAATAGTAACACTAGACGTAACGTAACATGTATTGTAGGTAATACTGGCGTCGCACGCGCCGGCGCCGCAGCCCTCAAAGGAAAGCGATCCATAAATGGTCAAATCCAAATAAGCTCTCGCACGTGGTGATACGGCATAAAAGTTTGCACGCAAAACAAACGAGCGAGCCACAAGCCGACAAAGCAAAGAATGAAAGATGTTTAAAGTAAAATAAGCTCTCGCGTGTAATTATACGGCATAATCTAGCCCGCGCGTAACATGATCAAACGGAGCCGCCTTCGAACCTAATCCTTTCGACGGTGACCTAGCACCCGGGTCAACGGCCTGCTGTCGTTCGGCCGTAGATATCGGGAGGTATACTATTGGTTCGTGATCGCTTTCGAGTTTAGTTTTTCACAATGTTAAATATGCCAGTTTTTGTTTCTAATATTTTATATAACTACGAAACGATTGTATTACATAGACAAAACCATTTCGCTGCGGGAAAACAACCATTTAAATTTCACGGTATAAAATCAACTTTGCGCTATGCAGGTGAAAACTCGATCAGACTGAAGACATGATTGACATAACCAGTCAACAACTATTTGAATATGACATGACACGTGCCATTGACTGAAAATAAAGTACGAACATGAAATATTCTGTTCAGCTAGGACTTAAATGAGTTTGATAAACCAAACCTCGTTTCAACACACCTCATACATTCGTCGTAATCGATTTTATGTATTCCTATTTTGGACTGCATGGTTTGTGATTCATCTCTTTGCTGATTGGAACATTTACTAAGAATACCCACATTCGAAAATCAAATCACTTTTAGTACCTCGGGACTAATGAGCTATTTTAGTCCCTGTTTACGTAGAATAAACTAGCACTTTTTGAATAGATGTGATAAAAATTGTATTTGTTGTTGCAGTTCCGCAAAGCAGCTGAAGGCTACAGCGATACTCCACCCCGCGTGGTTGCTCACTTCCACGAATGGCAAGCTGGAATCGGTCTTATCATGCTCAGGTAAATTATCTTCATCATCATACTATCTTGAGATCACCAGTGCGCCTTGAGGAAGCGTGGTGATCAAAGCAAAGAGCCTTCTCTGTGTGAGAAGAGGCCATTTCTCAGCAGTGACGGTAAATATCTGTTACTGTACCATCTATATTTAAGCAATCGCCAATCGCCGAGGGTTAAGGATATAGCAACACAAGCCTGAAACAGGAAGTCAAAACGCCTGGGCTTGGTGCTTGAGACTAAAACCACATTGCGCACTTATAATATGCAATCATACAGTTAACATTCACTTTTATAGTAGTTTATACAACGGTCTTTAATAGGAGTTATTATAACACGAGTTTGTGTTTATAACACGAGGCGAAGCCAGATGTGATAATAGTATCACACCGAGTGTTTGAATACCTTGTTATATGCCATTGCATACACTATTTTATCTTCACTAATACAGTTGAAATAGAAGAAAAGTGGGAACGGAAAAAATATGTGGTATGGCGGTAAATTTTGATTCTCATTGCGCATGAGTGCGCAGCGACCGTCCATAGACAATGACACTATTTTTCTATATTAAGTCAATGGGTCCATACGCGCCAATAAATTATAAAGTATAAGTGTGCTATAAATATTCCAAAGTTATTTATGATGCAGTTTTTTTGATAATCGAAGGAAAATGTTGCACTGTAATGGTTATTTTTTAAATTTCACTTAACCACAAAAAAAGTACGTGTTCATACAACATTTTTTTAAATTCATATTTGGCACATTACGTTGTGAGTGTAGATAAAAATATTTACGGATTATTAATACATTGCAGTTTTGTACAGGCAAGAGAACCTATTCAATATAATTTGCTTTGTCTACTCTTTCAAAGATATAAACAGAAAAACTTGTAATAAGGATGTTTAATGGGTAGAAAAATGATAATTCTATTTAGTCTGTCTGAGAGATTATCAAATAATACTGGACCAGTATTTTTTGCTTTTTCAAATGTATAAAAATTTACAAAGATAAAGCGCATCAAAGTTCGGGAGTGGGGCCTTGTGACGTCACACGATATTTCAACGCACTGTATCGTCGTAATTTTTTGTTTACGTGGAAACGGCTTAAAATAGTGTCCAAAATTTTTAAGTTACCTAACTGACGGACTAAATAGATATGTTTTGTAAACTATCCTATTGTTCAACAAATAACATAGTAAATAATTATGATATTTATTTTCAGGACCCGTCACGTAGACGTCGCCACAGTATTCACGACGCACGCCACCCTCCTCGGTAGATACCTGTGTGCTGGCAACACAGATTTCTACAACAATTTGGATAAGGTAATACTAACGTTTACATCTATAATAATATTATAAAGAAGAAAGATTTGTATTGTTTGTGTGTAACAAATAAAGTTAAAAACTACTGGAACGATTTCAACAATTCTTTCACTGTTGGAAAAAAAAAAAAAAAAACAAAAACGTTTATTTCAAATAGACCAATTACAGGCACTTTTGAATTGTCAAAATGTCGGTCAGTCAAACAAAGAAGTGAAGCTAAATTGCACGTTCCAAGAAGTAGATCTCTATGGAGAAGAACGTGCAAGAAACTCCATGGACACTCTTTTAAATCATATGTGTTACATAATATAATGTTTGGTTACATATTTCTTGTTGCTTCTATTATGTGAGCACAATGTAGATAATAATAAAAAAAATAATTAAAAGATAGGAACTGAATTAAACCACTGGCAGCTAAGAGATGACCAGTCTCATCTGACGGCACCCGTTCACGAGCATGACGCGTGCATCAACCCCACTCAGCTCAACCATTTTGAAGGGAACTGAATGACCCAATAACACGCGCCACCAACAGCGAGACATTTGAGTGAGCATGACAAACTCTCAACTGCCATGCTTGCAATGTCAAAATAAAAAAATAAAAAGTTGTAACCTAATAAAAATGCTCGATGGTACTTCACATTCACAAATTTGAAAAAAAAGTGCTTCTACATTATACAATGCTATTATTTCTAAATATAACATGTAAAGAATCCTTTGAAATAAACAAATGAAATAAAAATAAAACACTGAAAACAACAATACGAAAAGGGCAGCACCATCTCTTCCAATATAAACTAATTTGTAGCTACAAATGTATGTGGCTGTGGAGCAGGACCGGCATTTAGCCAAGCATTTTTATCAAGGAGATAATCTTCCAATTTATAATATGCTTGTCTACATAGTGTGCGTTTAATGCATGTTTTAAATTTTGACTCGTTTAATTGGAGAATTTCTAGTGGAATTTCTAGTGGAAGCCACACTATCCCCGGCATAGGCTACTTTAAATCCCCGTATTCCCACGGGAACGGGAAATACGCAGAAAAAACCGCGAGGCATCCGCTAGTAAGTTATAAATCGCCAACCCGCATTGAGCAAGCGTGATCAATGCTCGTGCCTTCTCTGAATGAGAAGAGGCCATTGACCTGCAGAGGGACAGCATCAGGCTGGTATTAAAGTTAATGTTATTGAAATAAGGATGGAAATTAATAATCTCAAGGATATTAACACGAGAGAATCAAAGCAGACAGAGCACACAGTAAATTTGATTCATCTATCGCTTCAAAAAGGTAATAGTGGTTCTCATTTCGACTGTATTTTTTTGTGTTTGTTACGCGATTATTGCATTTGCTGTAGACCGATTTTGAAATTATGTTTGTCCCGAGGTGGTCCCATTGTCATCAAGTCAGAATATGGTCCTGGGATCCCATAGAAATCAAGGGAAATCCTTATATATTATAGGCATACATATAGGGATTTTGATATTTTCATCAACAATGCAAGCATTTGCACTCAGAATGTATCATTTTGTGTAGTGGACCTGATGAAGAAGACCACAGATGGCCATTGGAACTCCTGAATGCTAAGTATGTCACGGGTATAAGATATCTGGAATAGTTAACCGACTATGATGAGCATAGATTTGTAAATAAATGATACTAATGAAAATGGTGCCATCAAAATGATCCGATGATGAAGCCGGAAGGTACTGGAACTCCGAAATAAAACAATGTATCCTAGTCGTGTTTGGGCTTATTGGAATTGTTATTAGATGTAATTTGGCTATAAATGATTTTCATGGTAATTTGAGGTACCAAAACTAAAGTGAGAAAATTAGAAGTATTTTAACAAAAAAATTAAACACACCTCCATTTTTGTAGCGTTTTTTTTTTGGAAGTCTGTTTTTTTTTGTTAAAATCTTTTTATATTTTTCGACTTTATTTCTATGGGTACTGCGTTGTTATTTATTTGGTAAAGAACTCCCAAATCACTAGATATCATCACTACTACTTTTACCCGACTGCAGTGGAGTCCAAAAGAAATGTAATGTGTTTAAATAAATCTTATGTTTTCTAATACAGTTCTCAGTAGACGAGGAAGCAGGCAAGAGACAGATTTACCACCGCTACTGTATGGAACGAGCAGCTTGCCATATGACGCATATCTTCACTACCGTGTCCGATATTACTGGTAAGCTTTAAAAAAAATATTAAATCGAAGTGTTCAGAGTCGTCAGGAAAAGCCAAACTGTTTTCGTCATATTATAAATGTGGCGACGCCTGGGGAGGCCTATGTCCAGCAGTGGACGACTTTCGGCTGAAATGATGATGATTTATTTATTTATTTAATTAGTTAATTTATTTTATTTATTTATTTTATTAGATTAGCCAACAATTGTTTACACATAAAAATTACATTGCGATTGACAGACATACATTTTTAAGTATAACAATCACTTACAGGTTAACACTACATGGACAGTAGACGGCTTAAATATACAAAATGATTTCATTTTACAAAGATTTAGGTTATATAATAAAATTCGAATTCTCTTAAAACATATTAACATGAAAATGCAATCATAAATTGAATTTTCGAAAAATAAAAGTGTCAGTAAATTTAATTAAAAAAAAAATATATATATTATTTAATGTTTTATATTAAATAAAAAAAATATAATTAAAGTAGGTACAGTCAGGGATCAAAAGTGCTTACTCTCCTAAAACTCAAATGGCTAGTTTTTGTAGAAGAAGTTAAATTATCCACAACTGATTTAATATTTTGTATAGAAATTAAAGCATAGATTATTCCTACTAACCTCAAAATGTTGAAATTATGAAATATATAAATAAAACCAGCTTCTGTTTTGGTAGGGTGTGACTGCACTTTTGACCCTTAACTGAACATAGATTAGATTAATTGGTAAATTAATTAAACGGTTTTTTTAATAAAAGAAATGATGATGATATTATCGATGTTCTCTCAGCAAGCCGCACCTATTCAACTAAGTATCAATTTTTGCCATGCATATGCTTGCTTAAATACCCTGCCAACTCCCCTCTATTTAAATATTTTTTTTTTATTTCGTATGCATACGGGGCATTACTTAATGATGATCTAAGTTTAGTACCAGGAAGGGCTTAGATCTGTTTAAAATTAAAGGACCCCTTCATGTTCTATAACCAATATTAAAGATCTTTTATTTCTTTTTTCTCACCAGGTTACGAAGCCGAGCATCTCCTCAAACGCAAGCCAGACATCATCACGCCCAACGGTCTGAATGTAAAGAAGTTCTCAGCTCTGCACGAATTCCAGAACCTGCACGCGCTAGCCAAGGACAAGATCAATGAGTTCTCCCGAGGACACTTTTATGGGTAAGGACTTTATTTTCTTTCTTTCTATCGTACATTAATTATTTCTATTCTTTCTTTCTTTCTTTTCTTTCTTTCTTTCTTCCTTTCTTTCTTCCTTTTCTTTCTTTCTTGTTCCTGATTCATGGCTTCATCAACTAGTGAATTGTGTATTTTGTCCTCGACTGTCTTTTATGCTGTTACTACTGTTATAATTCTTTAAAAGTGTCTTTAATTATTATGATAAAGCCTTTTTTTGTTCGGGGGTAAATTTTCAAAAGGCGCCTGGACTTGTAAAGAACAGGGGGTGTGGGCTTTTTACCTTACTAAAAACACCCAGATGATCACCAGCAAATCGAAGGGGCCCCGTGAACTCTTAAAAGACAACCCCGGAATCTCTTCTGTGCAACGTCTGTTAATTCACATCTCTGGTGAGACTGAAAATATTGTCTCCCCTGAGTCTCACTGTGCATGGAAGCACGTCATCACTGTGCCACCGTGCCTATCAGATAGGGGTTTGAGACTACGCTGTTATAAACTCTGTGATAAAAATTGCATTGGATGTGGAAGGACCGAACTACATGATGCTGTGGTCAGCTTCAAGTTGAGAAGAGTGCTGTTAAGTTATACCTTGTCAGGATCGTTCAGCATGGCGATGCTTGGGGGCCAGCAGTGGACGTCTTTCGGCTGAAATGTTGATGATAATGATATCCTCCTCGCGCCGTTTTCCTCATTACTGAAGGTCGTGAAAGCCCCCGGGAGATCAACTTTTCTGTAATGATGATTTTCTCATTTTTTTATTTTTAACACTAGCTTCTGCCAACGGCTTCGCCCATTCGTTCGTTCAGCCATTCTGGCGTGATTGAGTAACAAACATACATCCATCAAAACTTTGACATTTATAATATTAGTAAGATTGGACTTGTAGTAATAAATGTTTGAGGTCGTAAAATACACCTAATTTTATCGATAAAAACACCCCGCATAAGGTGGTCAATAAATAACCGGCCTTAATTTTTTATTACTACAAGCCCAGACACATTGTATAAAAAAAACTGGCCAAGTGCGAATCTGACTCACGCACGAAGGGTTCCGTACCATGATCACAAAAACGGCAAAAAAAACACGTTTGTTGTATAGGAGCCCCACTTGAATATTTATTTTATTCTGTTTGAGTATTTGTTGCTATAGCGGCAACGGAAATACATTATCTGTGAAAATTTCAACTGTCTTGCTATCACGGTTCATGAGATACAGCCTGGTGACAGACAGACAGACGGACCGTGGATGTAATAGGGTCTCGTTTTTACTCTTTGTGTACGGAATCCTAAAAATGAAATTAATCTAAAAATTATGTTTTGTCCACAGCCACTTTAACTTCGACCTGGATAAGACGCTCTACTTCTTCATCGCTGGTCGTTACGAATTCGGTAACAAGGGAGCTGATATATTCATTGAAGCGTTGGCCAGACTGAACCATTATTTGAAGGTAAATATTATTTCCTTATAAAATTCATCATTATCATCATAATTTCAGCCGAAAGATGTTCCACTGCTGGACATAGGCCTCTCCAAAGTGTCGCCACATTGACCGGTCCCTTGCGTGCCGCTCCGTAACCAACAGACAGAAATTTTTCTTCGTTCTTCGAAAATCGTCAACCTTTTAGCCGACTGTTGAAGGAAGGTAATGTGTTTATCAGTCTATGTATGTATGTTGGTTCCTATGTGGCATTCTAGAGACAAAATGCGTTGACCGTTTTTGATGCTGCTTACGTCAATCGATTCGTCTTAACCTTGCGAGTGTTACTGGCTACATTAAAATTTGAAAATAGAAATATGGCGGATTTTGGGCGCCATATTGTGGGGGCCAATGTTTTATTTCTTCCATAACCATCGTGTGGGATATCAAAATAAAGGGTTTTAAGAGGTAATTTCAAAAATACATAATAATAATATGTTTAAATGTACCAAAATTGAAAAAAAAAATGATAACTAAAAAGTTAAAAATAAAAAAGTTGATCCAAAAAATTAAAAAACCGATCTAAAAAGACGTAAACAAGAAACAATCATACTATGCAGTCGGAGGATACATCTGATTTTCATCTGTTAGCTCGCGCATTTGCATCCTCCGACTGCACAGTATGATTTTCTTCTTGTTTACGTATCTTTAGTTCGCTTCTTAAGCAGTCGGGTTTTTTGACTTTTTTATACCCTTTTATTCTCAATTTCTGCGCATTTATGCCACAAAATTTACCACCACCCTTTCCCTTTATTCCAGTCATCAGGCTCCGACATAACAGTAGTAGCCTTCATGATATTCCCCGCGAAGACCAACAACTTCAACGTGGAGAGTCTGCGAGGTCACGCAGTCACTAAAGCCTTGAGAGACACAATCAATGAAATACAGCAGAAGATTGGCAAGCGGATGTATGATATCTGTCTGAGGTGAGTTAAAAACCGTTATAGTTTCTCCCGAGATAAAGGAGCCGCCGAGCTGCAGGGCACTGAGACAGGAAATCATCATCGGACAACCAAGTCAAGAGTGAATAGCTTACTTCTAGGCAAGCGTGCTGCACCGTCGACCACATCATCGCTTACCATCAGGTGAGGTAGTGGTCAAGCGCGAGCCTATTGATAATAAAAAAAAAAAAAAAAAACAGGAGACAGCGGCCTGCAAGTGACAGAGGTCGCCGAGCTACAAGCCTCTGAAGCTCGCGGATTCTAGTAGCTTGGGAAATGTAGTTAATAGTATGATATTCCCCGTGAAGACCTGAACACTTTTTCGTTGGAAACCTGACATACAAACTTTTTTTTTAATATATTCTCGAGCTTTACCACTGTCTCACCTGACGGTAAGCGATGATGTGGTTGATGATGCAAATCAAGTACATTATCAATTTATTAATAGAATAACTACTTGAGCTATTCTATTATTACATTGTTATTGCACTTTTATCATATTTTTCCTCCAAAATGTAGTCTATATCAATATTATAAAGAGGAAAGATTTGTTTGTTTGTACCGAATAGGCTCCGAAACTACTGGACCGATTTTAAAATTTCCCTAGTAACATAGGCTATACATTATTTTCAAAAAAATTAGAGATCCTTATGAAAACTGCAATAATGTAATACAAAGTAGCAAAATTTTGCCTATAAAATTCATTATTTGGTAGTGGCAAGGTTGGTGGGTCTGTAAGTTGGTAGGTAGGTAGGTAGCGTAGATAGGTAGGTAGGCAGCCAGTTAACAGGAGCGAAGCCGCGGGGGTCAGCTAGTATCTTATTAAATGTTTCTATTTCAGTGGTCACCTACCCGAGGCGTCCGACCTCATGCTCAAAGAAGACACGGTACGTCTAAAGAGGTGTATCTACAGTCTACAACGAGACGGATTACCGCCCATCACAACGCATAATGTTGTAAGTATAAAATAAAACATCCTTTAAAAGTAAAAAAAAAGCGAAATTGTGAAACTTTTGGGAAGGTATTGAAAGTATTTTCTCCAAAAACGCATTTGTTGACATCTATTCGCAGTACCCGAGGTGTCGGAGAGAATAAGTTGTCTCATGTTACTGTGACTACCTTCAAACCGGAACACAATAGTATTTTATGCAACAGTCATATAATAGTGGTTATTAAAACACGAGGCTGGGGGTTTATATAATATTATCACACGAGTGTTTTAATACCTGATTATATGCCGTTGCATACACTATTTAATCTTCACTCATATAGTTGAAATAAAACAAAATAAAAGAAAAGGAAATTTAGATTCTCATTGCGCATGACTGCGCAGCGCGCATATCCATAGACAATGACACTATTTTTCTAGATTAAGTGAATGAGCCCATAAGCGCCAATAAATTAAAATGTAAATGTGTGCTATAAAAATTCAAAGTTATTTTATGATGCAGTTGTTTGAAAATGAAGGAAAATTTTGCACTGTAATGTCTTTAATTTTACCTATTATATATAAATTTGACGGGTTAAGTCAGTGGCCCCGCCACCTAACATTTTTGGCCTAGCGGCCAATGCTATACCGAAACTCGCGTCCGGGGTATCAGACGGTGGCGACCCCGTCCAGGACTCGGAAGGAAGGGAGAGCGGCGCACCGCAATACCGGCAATTCTCTCCCGCCGCGGCTTCCAACTCTCAGCCGCGATGCCTCTCATACGACATCGTGGCCTGCCTTAGTTGCGATGGCACCTTTGTTGCCAAGCGGCACCGCAACCTACTTGTTTGCTTAACGGCAAAAGCCAGGACCCGTGCTCGGGTTCCTCTTCACCGTGGGTGACCAAGCCAGGGCTACTGAGCCCCTCCGCCTCGACAAGCGGGATCCCACCGGGGGGAACATATACCCCTTGGTAACAAAAATGTTGTTATCTTATAGATTTTTTTTATTTGTTCAGGTGGATGACTGGAGTGATCCCGTATTGAATTCCATCAGAAGATGTGAACTTTTTAACACGGTCAATGACAAAGTTAAGGTGAGTCATAATTTTGCATATATTACGAACTATTAAATTAACAAAATAATAAAATAAACATTCTGATTTTATTTTATTGTTGATTTCATATTTAACTTTAATTCTGAGTTGAGCTGCACGGTTATTACAAATGCGTGCACTGACTGGACAGGTCCACTCAATCTGGCTGGTTCTTTCCTCAAAAGACCATTTCAGACTTCAGTCTACATGGTCACAGTAGAGAACAGTAAAACATCTTCATACAAACGTGCCGCTCTCGGTTTGAATGTGTGCGTGCGCGCCGCGCGCCATGTCGGCACGCGATTTCACGCACACGCTAGCATAATATATGGGGGAATAAGGTGGCGGCAGTGCGGGCTGTGCAGCGCGACTGTGAGCACGCGCGTACGCTACATGACCGCTTGCGTTCGTCAACTCTCGCCGGCGCGGGCGGCGGACACTTGTCGTAAATTACGAGTATCATGACTTCAAAAAGGGGAAAAAAATATTGTAGTGTTTTCGGGTGCCTCAATAATGATTTCGCAAACCCGGACTTATCATTCTTCATACTTCCTACTCAACCAGAAATGTAAGTACCTACTTATACTTAAATATTATTAGAAAATATGGTATTGTATTGTTTATTTCACAGTTTATTTGCTTTATTAAGAGCGTAGCCGAGTCGCATTTTTCTGAATACTATGTTTAGAGCTAAAGTTTATTTTAAGAAGTCTAGTTTTACTATAAAATAGAGGATTGAGTACGAAACATCGTTTAGGTAAACATATTTTTCGCGTAGGTATAGTTGTAATAAGGGCAATTTCACAATAATTAATATTGCAAATTAATTACTTTTGAAATTATTATTTTTCTATTGTCTGATGTGTTGTTCAATCCAAATATGGTTCCGGTAGTCTGACGATCGACTTATATACTTGTGTATACATCGCATTTTTTTGGCCGGCGATCGGGTCGGCCACTTGACACTTGTTTTTGTTTCGCTTATCGTATGAAAAAAATGTGTTAAGAGGTCTGTTCTTTTTGTTTATTATTGTAAGGTGATGTGTATTATACTAAATGCAACAGTTATTTTTGTTAGATATGGTTTCATTTTGTAAATATAACGACTTTTGTATACAAAACTTAACTTTTGTATTAACTAAAAGTAAAAGTGACAACCCTGGGTATCAACGCAAGAGTAGGCTAATAACTCGGCGGGCGGCCTTAGATAACCTACTGTATATTTATTTACTGTGACATGGTCTTCACATGATCTAACCAAGATTTTGTCTGGACTTTAAAAGAGACTGTGACCTCTGAGTTTGTTTCGGCCTTTCTTCTTAGAGTAGTCAGATAGGAAACGCCGACCTCATCTCATCATCATCATCATCATTTCAGCCGAAAGACGTCCACTGCTGGACATAGGCCTCCCCCAGGCGTCGCCACATTGACCTCACCCGACCTCATCTAGTTTTAAAAAATATGATTGACATGTAAAAGTGTTTGTACAAACCAACTTACAGAAATAAAATCTTTTATCATTTAACACAGTAAAAGTTTATGTACTATGTGTAAGAATATTTAAATAATAACGTTTATATTCATAAAACATTTATTTAGACCAATTATTAAAATTAAATTGAGGAGTCATGTCACATCGATTCGATGAATCACTTATGATTGCGCCTTACCTACAACACTATGCTCCACGCTTGCTATATTTAAAAAAAATAAAGTCATTGGCCGCTGTCAGTTTAGTCTACGAAATTAAAAATCACAGTATAAGTACTTTATTGTTGTTTTGTTTTGATTTCCGTGTGAAATAAATATAGCTGTAACGATAGCAGCTTTCATCCCATTTTTAAAATACATTACATTATGTTGAAAGAGTATTAACCATTCTAATATACTTCCAAGTTGATTGAGAGCGTCCGGTCTGCACCAAGTGCAAAGGGCAACTGATAGAAATCAGACGACATTTGCCGAGAAACATTAGGAAAATATTTGTACTGTACTTGGCTAGAATCTAGATTGGGCTGCAGACTAATGGCGTAAGTGAATTCGTTAACGCAAAGAGTTTGACCGCTATCAATCGACCAATCACGTAGACGGAAATCCACATCGCGTCTTTCACCGAATTCACTTACACAATAAGGCTGCTAGTCTTGTATTATGAAGTACCTATTTTTGACTATTAAAATACCGTTTTAATGTGTCTCTCACGCTCACCTCTGTCTATCCAGTCGGGAAATATATTTATGACAAGCTGACCCAGCGAACTTCGTTCCGCCTAACAAATTTCTAAAATAAAAGAATTTTTCTAAAATAAACGTAGCCTAAGTTACTCCTTATTACATCAGTTACTTGCCAATAAAAGTCCCGTCAAAATCGGTCCAGCCATTTCAGAGATTAGCCGGAACAAACAGACAGACAGACAGACAGACAAAAATTGCAAATAAAATATTTTGGTGTATGTACCGTATATATATTCATATACATGTAGTATAAAACGGTTATTTCAATATCACAAACAGACACTCCAATTTTATTTATATGTATAGATGTTTATAATTTTTCCAGGTAATATTCCACCCTGAGTTCCTCACCTCAACCAACCCTCTCTTCGGACTGGACTATGAAGAGTTCGTGCGCGGCTGCCACCTGGGGGTGTTCCCTTCGTACTACGAGCCGTGGGGCTACACACCCGCCGAGTGCACCGTTATGGGCATCCCCAGCATCACCACCAACCTGTCAGGTAAAAACAGTAGACAGACATATAAGTGCAAGCAGTTCGTGCCTGCCACCTGGGGGTGTTCCCCTCTCCGTCGTACTTCGAGCCGTGGGGTACACCCCCGCCAAGTGCACCGTCATGGGGCATCCCCAGCATCACCACCAACACCTGTCAGGTCAATAAAAAACCGAAAATCTCGCTCGAATCCTAAGCGACGCGAGTGATTCTTGGTCATCGATATAAATCCGTATTATTCAAGAATTCTATACTATACTTTACAACATGAGTACGAGAAAAATAAAGATTTGAGCGAAAAGCAAGATGTTTGGATGTCGAGTATTCATTGCAAAAGGAGTTTTTATCGAGAAGTTTTTGCGCAAGGAGATTGTATAGCACTGAGATGGAGTTTGAATATATTGGTATGTTCTAAATTCAAACGCCAAAACAGTGATTAAAAGTGCTTTTTATTCACTGTTTTCAGTGAATAAAATAAGCTTTTTAGAGAGGGAATGGTATAAATGTAATTTTTCCAGGTTTTGGCTGCTTCATGCAGGAGCACATAGCAGACCCCATGTCGTACGGTATCTACGTGGTGGATCGTCGGTACATCTCGCTGGAAGGCTCCGTGCAACAGCTGGCGCAGTATATGTTTGATTTTACCAAGTAAGTTACTAGTATTTATGAAGTTTTGTTGAGTCAAAGAATGCTGTCTCTGGTGTAACCGTATAAGCTGGTAAGATCGGATAGTATAAGAAGTGTCCGTAACCGAAAAAAAAGTGCTTTAGTACTTTTTTAAAAACCATCTACGGAATGTATCTGACACCAACGCGAAAAAAAATATCATGGGTTCGGTACATGATTCTGGACCCCTAGTTTTGGCATATTTCGTATTTTTTTCATACTTTTGAAAAAAAAAATGAAAGAAAAAAATACATTGATCCCTTTTCTCATAAAAAGCAATGAAAATAAAATTGAAAAGCGCTTCCTATCAGCTGATTTCCTAAAGTTCATGATAGAGGTCAACGCCGTTGGCTAGTACCTACACGCGCCGCGCCACCCGCACTTTTCCTCTTTGTCGGTGAGCCAATAAAGGAGAATAGTTAAAAATCTAATTGAGCTAAATAGGACTAACGATTTTGAACTGATTACAGTAAAAAACAACTGTTTATTTGAAATTATGAATCCGAGAATGCCAACACTAGAGGGTCCAGAATCATATACTGAATCCATGGTATTTTTTTTCGTGTCGATGTCAGGCACACCCCGCCCCGTATATAACAAGTTGAAATCTTTAGACAGGGTTTATATTTTGTTTGCTTTTTTTTCCAGACTCTCACGGCGGCAGCGTATCATTCAGAGGAACAGAACTGAAAGATTGTCAGATCTTCTAGACTGGAGGAATTTGGGAATTGTGAGTGCTGTCATCTTTGACCTATTTGTGTTGTTTTTATCATTCTCTTTTTAATTTTGGTACTTTATATTACTATGAAAATACGCATAATCAAGGATAACTTAAAAATTACTCGTCAGATCTTGATCAAATTTAAATGGGAACACGAGAAAGGATCATTAAAATCGGTTCTCAATTGGCGAAGTAATCGCGTAAAATACAATCGAAATTAGAACCTCCTCCATTTTGAAGTTGGTTAAAAATAATATAACTCATCCATACTTTCCAACAGTACTACCGCCAAGCACGCGCCGAAGCCCTGAACATCGTGTACCCCGACTACGTTGACCACATGCATCAGGAACTGGGCAAGAGGTTCAATTACCCACGACCCATCTCCGAGCCTCCTAGCCCGACTCATTCTAGTAAGTTCACAAGCTATTTATAGGGGTTTAAATAGGGTTGGTTCGTAATATAGCCTTACAACCGTGAAATAAATTGATAACAATTCCCAATAAATTGAACATTTAATATTGACAATACATTTACTAAGAACAATTTTGATAACAATTACCAAATAAATATGCTTCCACGTCATTAATCGGCAAGAGTTATGTTAGTAAATGTTCAATTTACTGGGAATTGTTATCAAAATTGTCCTTAGTAAATGTATTGTCAATATTAAATGTTCAATTTACTGGGAATCGTTATCAAAATTGTCCTTAGTAAATGTATAGTCAATATAAAATGGGAATTGTTATAAAAAAAAAATGTTAGAGAATGTGAAAGTGAGTGACAATAGTATTTTTTTTTAAAACGAGAGCCTCAAAAAAAAAAACATTCGTATTATCAGTTTAAATACAGTTTGGCAGATTCTTAATTCAAATTGTCCATAGAAAAATTAATCTACTTGACTGTGTTACAACTAATCCAAACGCTAAAAAGTTTTTATAAAAAAGGCTGTTAAGTACATAATAAAAGTTGTATCGTTTATCAGTTCAATAGAACAATATAATAATGTGAAATTGCATCGTCAGTATCCATGACGTAGAAAATGATATTAGTAATACTCCTAATAACAGAAGCGAAACGAGGCGAATCATACGCCCCGAAATCGTCATAAAGCGCGATTTCAAACAGGATTCTAATTGAACTAGTATATATTTACATCTATGAAAATAAATACGGTATCTTCAAAACCACCAGTATGCCGTGAACGAACATCCGCCGAAAAAGAAACGAAAGACGACCAAACATCGGACGAAAAAATAGACGTCCAGAAAAAAAACTTACTCAACCTACAAAAATCTTTGGAGATTCTCGACATAACCGATGATGGAGACGACCCAAGTCTTGAGATCAGTTTCGAAAAGTCGAACTTTACCGAATCGGAGCACGAACTTTACCGAACGCCGAACGAGGTTTTTCTGGAGCCGTTGAACGAGGCAGTCTCTGAACAGATTGATCAGCTGATCGCGAAGCTCCAGGATTGTGCTGATGGAGCCGAAAACTAGGTTCGGACAGATATTCAGGGCTGCCTTAGAGGAGTTTTAGTCTATTTTAATCAGCCGTAGAATAGTTTTTGGTGTGATTTAGTACTTTTTCTTGGGAATACTTCTAGTTTTCTTGATATAATCCAACAAGCTTCTAGGGTTGTTTTAATTACCAAGACATGGTCAGTTTAGCAAAGTTAATGATTCATTATTCACCCATCATTCATTCATTCATTAAAGTCGACAATGAATAAACCACGTGTCGACGTTTGAGATAGCTTGGAATATTTGATTTTGGAATCTATTTCAACGTAAGCAAGGTTCACATTTATTTAACTTAATCACACGAACTTCGAGGGTTTGTAAATTGCCAAGAAATTATCAACTTTTTGGCGTTTAAATAAAGTCCTATTTAACTATAGAATGAGATTTTTCTGGAGCCGTTGAACGAGGCTGTCGCTGAAGCAATTGATTAGCTGATCGCGAAACCTCAGGATTGTGTTGATCGAGCAGGGAATTAGGTTCTGTTGGGGTTCAGGGTTGCCATAGCAGTAAAATTAAGAGCTATAAGGTAGTATTTTCTAGTTTTGTTGTCACGATAATTATGGGCTGGCAAACTCTTTGCAAAGTGTAGTTCAAACTGACAAGAAATTAACAACCTTGCTGCCGTTGAAATAAAGTCGTAAATAACTAAACTTGCGAAGCGGCAGGTCTGTGTTCGGGTTGGAGTTCGGAGCTGCCTTTGAGGAATTTTCGTTAATTTTGAGGCTATGCGTTTAGCCGCCAATTAATCAAACATAATTTGGGTTTTTGAGAGGATTTCTGTTATGTTATGTATATCACTGATCTATTCACACAGCAAGCACGTCTGCTCAACATGGGGTCAAAGGTTTCATTCCAGGTTGGGAAGTGTTATTGAGCTATTAGATATATCTCATTAGTGATCAGCAGCCTAGTTGCGTAAGTGAGTTCCACAGGGCAAAGGACACAACTACATTGAAAGGGTATGACACATTTCCTTTAAATGTTTTCGTAATTGTTTAAATAATTTTGAAAGAGTACGTCCCATGAGTTGAATTCACATATCCTTTCCATATCACCTTTCGAGTGTATTACGCTATACGAAAGTCGTTATTTTAAAGGTCTCGTCACCTTTAACTATACGTGTTCTTTGCCGAATTCACCAGGCAGCAGGAGTCTGGCATTTGCGGGACGTGGCACTTCCAGAACAGCACACTTCAATTAATCACACTTTATTACAAAAAACACTTCTTAAACAATTCTATTACTTCGCAATATTTGCCTTTTCCGGACGCTCTGTGTCGCTTCCAAATCGAAACTACTGTAATGTAGGTGTACTATATCACAGTACACACTTCTACCTTCTTGGAGATTACAGGCGTGGTGATATGATTTTCTATTAATTTATTTAAACTTCATGTACAATGGTTAAACATAGGCGTACTTAATGCAGCAAGGCATTCTCTACCAGTCAACCTTTGGGTTAAAAAGGACACAACAGAGGGATGCGAACAAAAAAAAAAAATTTCTTTATTTTAAATCATACCAAATAACTTCTAAGTATATTATGAGTCCATTTTACGGTAAAGTTAATATACAATCGATCACAGGTTAAAACAATAGTCCAACTTCTTTTTGCATCCCGCAAGAGAAAGCTATTTCTGTTTTTGATATATATGTATGCACTAGCAACCCTAAACGTCATCTGTCAATAACTATAAGACGCTATCCTTATGAAATAAAGACTCTCAAAACCCGTCCTTATTTCAAAGCCATAGCGCCTGATATGGTATAAATGGTGTTGACAGATGGCGTTGTGGTGATTGCCAGGCTAAATATTACTACGATGAATCCGGGGAAAATGGAAACTATGGCAGCCCTGAATCTTGGTTTATCGCGATCTGGTTTTTGGTCACAATTCGGCGGGACTTTAGAAAGGTTTTTCGCACAAAAATAAAGTTATAAAGTTTTTTGTGGTAGTTTTAGTTGTATTTGTAATGGCAGCATTGCGTTCGTCGCATGTTTTTTTTGTACTGGTTACACCGAAGTTTTCAGCACATGTTTTTTTGTACTGGTAATACTAGAGAAATTCGGCACATGTTTTATTTTTTTATACACAAGGGTTTTTGTGAAACTATGCACAGGTGAGGAACTTGTGTTTAAGCACCGTTTTATCAATAATTTAGTATGGTGCCAGAAACGTTGTCAAATTACCTAAAGATTTATTAAACAAATTGATGGGAATCGACAATACAACTAAAGAATTAAAGAATGGGCGCACGGTTGGCCCAGTAGTTGAGCGATTGACTGCTGCGCTGCGTGTCGCGGGTTCGATTTCCGCACGGAATAAATATTTGTATGACCTACAGATATTTATTGCTCTGGGTGTTGTTTATGTGAGTTTATATGTTTGTAAACGCACCCACGGTACAGGAAGAAATTCCTAGTGTGGGGCAACGATTTTCATAAAAAAAAAAGAAAAAAAACACATTTTTGCCCTATGAGCCAGTTAGCTAATCTTGGCAAGACATAGAGTGTTTAAAATAACGTTGTAGTCATCTGACACAAACGTTTAAAATCCTGCAATTATTGTGCCAACTTTATGATTTTTATAGGGTCGTATTTGAGTGCCATCTTACCTGATATCGATCTGGGGCTGTAGTATAACGTGTAACCGCCATTATGATGCCACAGTAAAAAAGTGACAGTGCTATTCGCCTTGTATAGCTCAGTCTCTCTTCCACAAAAAATAAAAGTTATTGTTACGACTTGTACCAAAATAGTATATTTCGTGTCGAGCATAAAAAGTCGAGATTTTAACACGAGCGATGTAGCCAAGTCGAAAGCTACATGTGAGTGTTAAAAAAATAAAGCCTTTTTATGCGAGACACGAACGATTCTTTTTCCACTAACTGATGAGCTTAATTAAATGCAAATAAGTTCCAACAACAATTTATTAGAAACGTTCAGACTAAAAACCATGGACTAATATACATACAATCAACGCGCGCTTTTTCGAGAGGTAACAGGTTCAGTATTATTCTGCCGGATGGGGCGGTGTAAAAAGCGCAGGCGTAGTGGCAGAATGCGTAATCCAACAGTAGCCTGTTGAGTTTAAATAAAAACTATACAAAAGCCATTTCGTAACTGTTATTATGTAATTTTGTTATTTTTTTTATGTTTGTTTTATAATCTTGTGTCTAAATGTTCATATTTCGAAACGAATTTCTTAGGCAATGTGTTACATAATAGACAAGGTAGTGGAAAAAGTATAATTACGTAACTTGAAAACAAGATTTTTTGTTCATGGTGATATTTTGATAATTTTGGTCTCAGATAAAAGGTAAAAGGCTTAGAACCATTTTATCCGTAGGAATCATGTCAATCGATCCTCGCGTTTATAAGATATTAACTCATTACTGAATGCCAAGCGAGACGATCAAGGACACCCCTTACTGCGATACGTTTGTATTAATCGTGTTAGCGACACTGCCTTTACATTTCATTCGTATCGTTTTTGAAATGTTGGAATACATTGGTAGACAGGTGTTAACGACTTTTATTTTTTTGATATCTGGTGGTGAGTTTAGTTTAGACACGTCAGTGTAAGGCCTCAGTGATGAAATTTTTGACTACGATCACCAAATCGACATCCCGGTATGCTTACTTATACTGCCCAAAGCTACTTGAACTAACTCCGAACCTCTACTTTCCAGGAGGTACAACCCCGGCCGCATCAGTCCACGGTTCTGATGATGAAGACGAGGTGGATGAGGAACAGGAGCTGGCCGAACTCAGGATCAGTGATAAATAAGTATGTTTGTACTTGTTTAGTGGTAGCCGTGTTGGTGGGACTAGGATATATTGTTGTTAACTTTTGTACTATATAACAGCGGGTAAATAGCATATTAAATAGCTTTATATGCGTCGTTTCGTTTTCAAAATATTTTTATTATGCGTACAGCTAAGGAGTGGAATTCCCTGCCGGAGTCTGTGTTTCCCGACAGCTACAATCTAGGGGTCTTTAAGTCAAGAGTGAATAGGTTACTTCTAGGCCGTCGACCACATCATCGCTTACCATCAGGTGAGATAGTGGTAAAGGGCGAAAAAAATGCTTAATATAATTATGTAGCCTATGTTCATCTGGAATAATGTATCTTTCAAACTCTGAAAGAATTTTTCAAATACGTTCGATTACAGCACATATTCTCAAAATTCACATTCAGCCTAGTGTTGGTAAGGTTCAAGTTTGTAAAGCGCTATTTTTTTAACGGAAAAAAGCTCCTGATTTGTTGTTTCTTTGTGAAAACTATTTGAAATAGAACGAAATACAGTATATTTGGGGAAAGTATGTATATTTACAGAAAACCAACAACATATGTGATTAAAAAAAAAACAGACAGGAAAAATGAATGCAATCAATGAAAAAAGTTATATGATCTATTTGTAAGTTTGCAACATCTTCTAGTTCCACCAACACTCTTTATTTTAATTATAAGCCAATATAAATCTATAATTTTAAACGATCAGTGTTTCTACGGGTCAAAAAACGACATTATACATAAGAATGGAATTTATACCTACTATATTAAGGGTCAAATTACAATAGCTAAAACTTCGCAGACGATCTTGTCTATTTCTACATTGTTAAAATATATTTTTTTTTCTATGAAATTCTTATTTATTGGGATGGGTAAATTTTATGAAAAATCTTTTTTATTTGTGTGTTCAAAGCATTATATTTGGTGTTAAAAATATTAAGTGAATAAAATCATGAATTTTATCAAACTATTCAACCGTTAATAATTTTATTATGAAGTTTTTCTATACAAAAATATTCTTATATTATTGGATTTATTAAAAATAAAAACCTATAATATCTGTTCTTCCATTTCATAAGTTCCTGTTATCTATAAGATAGTAAGTTTATTTTTATTTAACCGTAGTGCCACACAACATACTACTTTTTTATCTAAGTTTTTTATGCTAAAAATATTTATCAAAAATGTTTTTTTCTTGCCTTCATATTTTTAATTATTTTTTTTTTTTTTTTTTTTAATATTCTCGACCCGAAACAAAAAATATTTTACTGAAAATTATTTTTTTGTTCGTCAGGTAGGTTAATAAAAAATATTGGACACGTATTTTCTTTTGACACGTAAACATAAAGTGACAACGATATAAAGCGTTGAAATATCGTGTAACGTCACGCCGGTAGTACAATTTATACTGCCGTAGTGACGTCACTAGCCCCCACTTTGATGCGCTTTAACTTTGTACATTTTTAATTGATTTGGTATAGCAAAAATACGTGTGCAATGTTATTTGATAATCTCACTGACAGATTAAATAGAATTATCATTTTTCTGCACAGGAAACATCCCTATTAGAGTTTCTTTTTATTATAAACAGATATTTTTGAACTGAAAGATAAATTAGTGACATTACTGATGGTTCGCCGTGATTTGATTAATGTCACACCGATAAACTATGTCATCCACATGGACGCAATGTAATTTTATTTTGAAAATTTTGTACGATACCTATCACCTATCGGCCATCGATCATGTTGTCGAATGATGTCGAAACTGTAAAATATGTCAAACAACCTACGGGACATTCCTGATGAGGAAGGTCCCATATGTTCATCATCATCATCATATCAGCCGAAAGACGTCCACTGCTGGACATAGGCCTCCCCCAAGCGTCTCCACATTGACTGGTCCTGTGCGTCCTGCATCCAGCGGATCTCCACAACCTTACCAGGTCATCGGTCAACCTGATGGGAAGCCTTGCAACAAAATGTCTTCCGGTTCGCGGTCGCCACTCCAGAACTTTTCTACCCAATCGGCCATCCGTTCCGCGAGCAATGTGCCCTGCCCGCTGCCACTTAGTTTGGCAACTCTTCGGTAACCCGGGTTCTCTTGCGGATCTCTACATTTCTGATTCGATCACGCAAGGCAACGCCGAGCATAGCCCTCTCCATTGCCCTTTGGGAGACTGTAAACTGTGCCACGACCACGTCTTCTGATAGGTGGTCGTGGCCTTAGGTTATCACTGGCAACACACACTGGTCCCATAGGTTGTTTGACATAATTAGAGTTTTTATTTTAAATAGCTGTTAAACGGCCATTTTTTTTCCTCGGGTAAAAGTTAACTGAGGATTGAAAAATCGGCTCACTTGCCTTAGCTTTTTTTATACTTTTTTATAGTCTCGAAAACGGTTTTCATAATCACTCTATTTTTAAAATAGTATTTCTTTTTATGAATTATTTATAGTTATAGAAGTATTTAAATATAAATCTTCTACATTTATGGATTTTTTTAGCAAAGTTATAGCAAAGTATGGATTTTTTATTTGTAATATACTTAGTTATTATTTGTTCAGATGAAATATGTATTTTGAGAATGTAAAAGAAACGAAATATTATTATATTTATAAAAGTTTACCCACTTATTCGATGTTTTTAAAAAGTGCTGGTACACTATCAAAAATGAAATGAATAAAATATATAAACATGTTAAAAAAAGTTTCGTTTTCAAAACGTATTGGCATTGTATCTAAATTGCTAATAATAATAATAAATTATTAAAATTAATATATTTTTCTACAATTATAAAACTTCTAAAAGTCGTGGTGAATTATAAGCAATATTATTATTAAAGAATCACTCCAGTTTTCTGAAAACTTGTCAACTTCCTGAAAAATTGGAAGATGAAATAAGAATGCAAATACATACGTAAACTCACGCCATTTTTCGAGGGGGGTATGCAGAAACAACCGATCACCACCTGCTACGATCCTTGCATACTTGTTTTGTATCATTATCATTTAGAATCGCAATGTCCCAAAAAATACAATTGCCTTCAGTGATTTAATGAGACCAAACGGCTTTCAGAAAACAGGGGTCTAAAACCACGCTTGTTAGTTTAAAAACTAAATATATAGTATATTAAATATATAAGAATAAAAAACAAATAAAATACATAAATTACTTTATGCAGTTATAATATTACATTTTAATATTAGAACTGCTTACTTCATGTATTTTTTTTAACAATAAGTATGGATATAATAATAATATTTACTTGCAATAGTAATGGTTTCTGATATACCATATTTTTATTAAATTGGATGTAATAAAAAAAAAATTGTTTGAAGAAAATTCAAAAGAAATTTGCAAAAATATAATAGGTTCAAAAACAGCTCAAATTGGCCAGAAAGACGTACATTTAGTAAAGACATTTAAATTCTTAAAAAAAAAAACGAAAATATGGTATGTAAGAAACACAATAGAATAGATTTTGTTTTTTATAACGATTTTAATTTAAGTTTTAATTTAATGTTTCCCTTTACTGCCATCTATCGATTTTAATGTAAACGCTGTGTCAGTCATTCGTGATAGATTTATTATTCGAAAATTTAAATTACCTATTTACAAAAAAGGAAATACAACAAATTTACAAGTGCTTCATTTAGAAACTTAGGTCGAAGAGTCTAAAATGTATGAGATTGACATGCGCTACCGAAGTGTCAAGAGATCATTTCGGACTTTTGACAATCGTTATAACTGACACGAAGTCCCGGCGCATATATAAATCTCACTAGATGGCGCGATATGCACCGATTTGTTATTGAATTGTGTGTAAAATTAACATTTTCTGGAACTAAACATAAAAATTGTATGTTCTCGTTCAATCCACTCTCCTAAGAACAAAATTATGGAAATATTGGGCTCTTAATTCACATTTCAAAGATTATTTGAACGGATCATTTAAAATTAATGCCAATAGATGGCGCGGTTTTAAATTCCACTCGATTGTTTAAAGTTGTATTGTAACACATTTTGGTGCAATGAAACTGTAAAAACGTGCAAAAAAATACTATAAAATAAATCGTCACAAGAAAAAACGAACCGAGAAAACCTTACTTGCAAGTATCCGCTATCTATAGCCGTGGAACGGAACCGAAAGCGATCGAAGTACTTATAAAAATAATCAGACGAAAAAAGCTAGTTACGTCGGCACATGGGATGAGACATCTAAATGCTAGTATTATATTATCTGTGTAACTGATTTAATATCGCTTTGTGTAGAGCACAATATTATTTTATACCTTCGATATCTGATTGAGCATTTAAACATGAGTATTTTTACAACTGTGGTCTGAAAAATGACAAAAAATCACCATTACAGTAGGGTGTGACACGTTCTTAACTCTAAATTCTCTATTCAGAATGTCTTAAGCAAGTTGACATTGGTACATTGAAAAAAAAACAAAATCTTTGCCGTAAAACTGGCCCATCGAGAGGCCTTAGTGCGAATTTTTACACATGCTCAATTGCGTTAAATTAAACGTCAATTTGTATTGATACTGGATAAACGCTGTCTGGTGATGGCAAAGAGAACCCTCTTTTTTATAAACATTTTGACATAACACATCGTTTACGTGATCACTAGTGAGTACGTTAAAAAACTCGGAATAAGCAAACAGTTATACACTCACTGGCATACCGCACAATTAACCGCCCACCTGGATATTCATGAATATTGTAAAATCAACCAAAAATATTTACTTTGTAAGGCCTCGTCTCTCTCATTCATAGTTGTGTGACACTTTCTGAAATTCGATGTGTCATCAGTATTGCCAACTTAATTTTTTAGATGACCGTACCAGACGCTAGGAAAAATTATATTTTACCAAGAAGTTTTGAAAAACAATAGTACGCATGAAAATTTCAATAAAATAGCAGTAAATGATTTATATGCGAAATGAATTATAACTTTTAATGAACATTTAATATTTGTCATGTAGATAATCTAGTTAAAATAGATTAGCAAGGATAACAAGAAGGGAAAATACCTGTGACATGTAACATTTCCAATTACGAATTTGTAGATGGATGAAAGCTGTCCCAGATATTTTACAAGAATAAACGTTATATCCAAGCTGAACAAAATTGAAATTACATGAAAACGAAAACTTAAACGAAGATGATAAACTAAAAACTGTATTAATATATTATCATAGTATACAAAAACATAAAATAACCTCGAAGTAAGGCAGTTAGATAGCGCGGGGAATGCCCGTACAAAGAAAAATATTTCCAAAGTGCAAGTGGGCTGAAGCACGCTAAAGTTTCAAAATTATTGGATGCTTTCATAAAAATACAAAAAAGAAGTTCAAGGCTCGTTCTTATCGGTTGGTGGCTATTTGATTTTTTATAAGGAAACATGAATTTAATTTGTTTTTTTTTTGCTATGAGTATTAAAAGATTTGAAAAGGTCGTACCTATGTTTGCGTACGATTTCTAACTAACGATCGTACATCGTATCAAAGCCAAAAAGGTCGTATGAATACGATTTAAATCGTACGGTTGGCAACACTGTGTGTCATATTTAAGCCCAAGGTATAAAAATATAATGACTGACATGGCGTTTAAACGATTTTAGTCTTAAAATAAGTCTGAAGCGATATATTTCCATCTCTTTTGTGCCATAAGATTCATAACTTTGTTATTTAGTAATAATAAAAAAATGTTTTAAAATATTTTCTTGGTTTTGTTTATCACCCGTTAGTCATCTGAAAGAGGAACTGTGGAAGAGCAGTGGTTGGCCAAGTGGTAACGGCTCCGACTTACGTGTCGTAGGTCGTGACCGATCGAACCCAGGCAGGCGCATTACTTTGTGTAAATTATGTCATCAGCACTGAAGGAAACACACACGCAGTGAAGGAAAATATCGTGTAGAAACTGGCATTTCCTAGAACCAAAAAATCCACCAACTCGCACTGGTGGATTAAGACCCATTTCCTCTCTCACAGAGAGAATGCCTGAGTCCCAGCTGTGGGCAAATTAAAAGGCTAATGATGCTGATAAATTCTTCTGCCAATTATCCTATTAGGATCGGAAATGAAACGTTGGAGATTGTTGACCGATATGTCTACCTAGGTCATATTCTTTTATTTTGCAAAGAACATCAGCACACGGAGGTATCAAGAAGAATACAGCTTGGATGGGCCGTCTTTATCAAATTTTGTAAAGTAAGTCAAAATTCCAGTGTCTGAAGACCTGCCTCTATAACCAGTATGTTCGGCCCACCATGACTAACAGTGCTGAGACGTGAAAGCTCACGGCTTCGAGTTGCACAGAGAGCCAAAGAGCGTTCCATGCATGGCACAAAATTCCTAACTTAGCTTGAAGATAGATTTCCCAAGAGACTACACCCTGTTACTATTTCCGTAAGGATCGAAATGGCAGGATTTCCTCAAGAACAGGCGTCTACGATTCTTCGATTAAGGAGCGTAACTAACAACAACTAAGAGTTAGTTAAGTACCTAGTCAACTTGATACTAAGATTTGTATACTTAGATCAATATTCCAAGACAGAGAACAATTCAGTCGTCATCTCAACGAAAAAACCGCTCGATAAATACATACAGTCAAGGGTCAAAAGTGCAGTCATACTCCCCCAAAACTCAAATGGCTAGTTTTTATAGAAGAAATTAAATTATCCACAACTGATTTAATATTTTGTATAGAAATTAAAGTATAGATTATTCCTACTAACTGCGAAAAGTTGAATTTCTGCTGCCTACAAAAAAAATGCCTTTTCTGTTTTGGTAGAGTGTGACTGCACTTTTGACCCTTATAGTACATATACAAACTCATACCTTTTGCCCAAACCGGTAGGGAGAAACTACAGAACGCCACTGGCTAAGATCCTTACATATTCCTTTCGCTTACTCGATGTTCATACATCTAGACATACAAGCACGCCGCTTATGAGTACTGCGCACCTGGCCTTTCTGAAGAACATAACCAATAAGATCTGGGTATATCCTTTAACCTATTGAGGGCCCGAAACGTGGATCCACGCGAGAAACTCACGGTGTGAACTTACAAATGCTACTTGTAAGCTGTTTGCCGTCCACGTCTACATAATAATACTAGCTTCTGCTAGCGTCTTCGCCCGCGTGTAATTCGAAAATTTTCCCGAGGGAACATATTCCCGACTATAATCTATCTCTGTGCGATATTTCATTCAGATCCGTTCAACCGTTCTGGCGTGATTGAGTAACAAGCATACATCCATCCATCATAACCTTCATATTTATAATTAGTAAGATGTGTAAAAAGGATAGTTTAAGAACAAAAACATTTCTAAAAACTGACATATATTTTTTTCATACTTTTTAAACACAAATACACAAACACCCTGTACTGTGACACACGTCAAACTTATAACACCCTTCTTTTTCGGGGGTTAAAAAATAGAAATTTAAAATGAAAAGTTAAAATAACACTTTTATTATACTTTTTGTTAACTTAAAACAAACTTAAACGTAACTATTTACAAAACTATGGAGGCTATTTGATTCAAAGAAGCTACTCAATACTGTCCATGTCTACACAGTTAGACCGTGGTTTGAGTTGAGTTCTTTTAACGAGAGGCATCTTTCTTTTCCTATGAGGCGTCTTTCTTTTCTTCTGAGGTGTCTTTCTTTTCTTCTGAGGCATCTTTCCTCTCACCAGAAGCGTCTTTCTTTTCTTCTGAAGCTACTTTCTCACCAGAAACGTCTTTCTTTTCTTCTGAGGCTTCTTTCTTCTCACCAGAAGCTTCATTACTCTCACCAGAAGCGTCTTTCTTTTCTTCTGAAGCTACTTTCTCACGAGAAACGACTTTCTTTTCTTCTGAGGCTTCTTTCTTCTCACCAGAAGCTTCCTTACTCTCACCAGAAGCGTCCTTCTTCTCACCAGAAGCATCTTTCTTTTCTTCTGAAGCTACTTTCTTACCAGAAATATCTTTCTTTTCTTCTGAGGCTTCTTTATTCTCACCAGAAGCTTCTTTCTTCTCACCAGAAGCGTCTTTCTTTACACCAGTAGCATCTTTCTTTTCTTCTGATGCTACATTCTCACCAGAAACGACTTTCTTTTCTTCTGAAGCTACTTTCTTACCTGAAGCATCTGTCTTTTCTTCTAAGGCGTCTTTCTTCTCACCAGAAGCATCTTTCTTTTCTTCTGAAGCTACTTTCTCACCAGAAGCGTCTTTCCTTTCTTCTGAGGCGTCTTTCTTCTCACCAGAAATATCTTTCTTTTCTTCTGAAGCTGCTTTCTCATCAAAAGCGTCTTTATTTTCTCCTGAGGTGTCTTTCTTCTCACCGGAAGCATTTTTCTTTTCTTCTGCGGCTATTTTCTCAGCAGAAGCGTCTTTCTTTTCTTCTAAGGTGTCTTTCTTCTCACCAGAAGCATCTTTCTTTTCTTCTGAAGCTACTTTCTCACCAGAAGCGTCTTTCTTTTCTTCTGTGGCGTCTTTCTTCTCACCAGAAGCATCTTTCTTTTCTTCTGAAGCTACTTTCTCACCAGAAGCTTCTTTATTTTCTTCTGAGGTGTCTTTTTTCTCACCGAAAGCATCTTTCTTTTCTTCTGAGGCTACTTTCTCACTAGAAGCGTCTTTCGTTCCTTCTGTGGCGTCTTTCTTCTCACCAGAAGCATTGTTATTTTCTTCTGAAGCTACTTTCTCACCAGAAGCGTCTTTCTTTTCTTCAGAGGCGTCTTTCTTCTCACCAGAAGCATCTTTGTTTTCTTCTGAAGCTACTTTCTCACCAGAAGCGTCTTTCTTTTCTTCAGAGGTGTCTTTCTTCTCACCAGAAGCATTTTTCTTATCTTCTGAAGCTACTTTCTCAGCAGAAACGTCTTTCTTTTCTTCTGAGGCTTCTTTCTTCTCACCAGATGCTTCCTTACTCTCACCAGAAGCGTCTTTCTTTTCTTCTGAAGCTACTTTCTCACCAGAAACGTCTTTCTTTTCTTCTGAGGCTTCTTTCTTCTCACCAGAAGCTTCCTTACTCTCACCAGAAACGTCTTTCTTCTCACCAGAAGCATTTTTCTTTTCTTCTGAAGCTACTTTCTCAGCATATACGTCTTTCTTTTCTTCTGTGGCGTCTGTCTTCTCACCAGAAGCATCTTTATTTTCTTCTGAAGCTACTTTCTCACCTAAAGCGTCTTTCTTCTCACCAGAAGCGTCTTCCTTTTCTTCTGAGGCGTCCTTCTTCTCACCAGAAGCATCTTTATTTTCTTCTGAAGCTACTTTCTCACCAGAAGCGTCTTCCGTTTCTTCTGTGGCGTCTTTCTTCTCACCAGAAGCATCTTTTTGTTCTTCTGAAGCTACTTTATCACCAAAAGCTTCTTTATTTTCTTCTGAGGTATCTTTTTTCTCACCGGAAGCATCTTTCTTTTCTTCTGAGGTGTCTTTCTTCTCACCAGAAGCATTTTTCTTTTCTTCTGTGGCTATTATCTCACCAGAAGCATCTTTCTTTTCTTCTGAAGCTACTTTCTCACCTAAAGCGTCTTTCTTCTCACCAGAAGCGTCTTTCTTTTCTTCTGAGGCGTCCTTCTTCTCACCAGAAGCATCTTTCTGTTCTTCTGAAGCTACTTTATCACCAAAAGCTTCTTTATTTTCTTCTGAGGTATCTTTTTTCTCACCGGAAGCATCTTTCTTTTCTTCTGAGGTGTCTTTCTTCTCACCAGAAGCATTTTTCTTTTCTTCTGTGGCTATTATCTCACCAGAAGCATCTTTCTTTTCTTCTGAAACGCCTTTCTTCTCACCAGAATCTTCTTTATTTTTATCTGATGCGTCTTTCTTTTCTTCTGGGGCTACTTTTTCACCAGAAACGTCCATCTTTTCTTCTGCGGCGTCTTTCTTTTCACCAGAGTCATCTTTCTTTTCGCCTGTGACTACTTTCTCACCAGAGTCGTCTTTCCTTTCGCCTGAGGCTACTTTCTCACCCGAAGCTTCTTTCTTTTCACCTGATGCGTCTTTCTCACCAGAAGTGTCTTTCTTTTCATCTGAGGCCTCTTTCTTTTCTTCTGAGACGTGTATCGTTTCTTCTGAGGCCCCTTTCTTTTCTTCTGAAACGTGTATCGTTTCTTCTGAGGCTACTTTTTCACCAGAGGCGTCTTTCTTTTCGTCTGAGACGTTTTTATTTTCTTCAGAGGCTACTTTTTCACCAGACGTGTCCTTTTTTTCATCTGAGGCTACTTTCTCACCAGAATCGTCTTTCTTTTCACCAGCAGTGTCTTTTTTTCCATCTGAGTCGTCTTTCTTTTCGCCAAAGGCTACTTTCTCACCAGAGGCGTCTTTATTTTCTTCTGAGACGTCTTTCTTTTCGCCTGAGGCCACTTTCTCATCAGAAGCTTCTTTCTTTTCTTCTGAGTGGTCTTTCTTTTCGCCAGAGACGTCTTTCTTGGGCTCGTCAGAGTGGTCGTTGGGTTCGCCAGAGTTGTTCGTTTCGCCGTAGTTGTTTTGGTCTTTTTCAGCAGATATATCTACGCTTGACCCAGTACCTTTGTTGTCATCTCTAGCATCAGTAACTACGTTACTAGATTCAGTTTGATCTTCATCTGTAGGCGTCGAATCTATATTAGTCACTGTAGAGCCCTGAGGTTCGACAGTATTGTTTTCTTTGTTATTTTCTGTACTATATCCTTCACCAGAGTTATCACCGTTACCATGTGTTTCAGGCTCTTTCGTAGGAGCTGTTAGGTCATTTCCATAATCATTAGACTCAGTGAAACTTTCAGTATCTGGAGGATTCCCTGATTCAGTCTCCGTTTCTTCAGTGATATCAATGATATTGGGTTCAGTGACTCCTTCAGTAACTTCAGGTAATTCTGTACCTTTTTCATTGACACCTGGTTTCTTATGTTGGTGTTTATGGATATGTTCATGACCAGGTTTTGGCCTGTCAGGTCCGAATGTAAAGATGTTTGTACTATTATTTCCATTGACAAGGTTTTGGATATTTTTCATGATGTCATCTATGTTCTTACTGGCGTAGAAAATATAGACGTTTGTTACTTTGTCATTGCCTACAGTATTGCCGTAGACCGTGTTGGCTTTTACATGTACAGATGGTTCATGCTTGATGCTCTGATCAGTAGTAGGTTTGTTTTCTTCACTTGTAGCTTTATCACGATCTTCATTTTCATGACTACTATGCTCTTTGTCACCTTTCTCGTGACTCATAAGTTCATGTTCACCCTTTTCGTTACTACTAGGTTCATGTGCACCCTTCTCACTACTGTTAGGTTCATTTACCTTTTTGTCTTCGACGTCGGGTTTGGTTTTACAGTTATCTTGTTTTGCTGCCGATTCTTTTTCAGCATTTATCGCTGGTTCCTTATTAATTATGGGATGTTCCTCGAAGTATTTGCTTACTTGGGCTGCTACTTCGTCTTGGATAAATTTGGTGGTGCGCTGTTTTAAAAATAGAAGAACGTTTGAAATTTGTAAACATTTTTTTTATCGTTGTATCAAAATAATACCATAAGTACTTCTACTTAACGGTTGATTAAATAGACTTAATAAATATCTACAAATTGAAATGTACATACCTCAGACAGCGATGCTATATATTTGGAGCCCATGTCCCCCATGAAGGCCCAGAATTTCTCCTGCAAAATAATACATGTTTATTATTTTATTCCCATATCTTTATCTGTTACTCTTGAATGTAATCTTATGTTATGACACAAGCTCTAGACAAGTGGCATTCTGCCATCGAAAGCGTCTCGATAGCGATTAAGTAAAATGACAAAAATGTATGCTATTTCCAAGAGCTTTGAAATGTCACGTAATATAATACCCTTACATTTTGGCATTTCCACAATCGCTTTCGTTGATATAATGAGACTTTGTCTAATGCCTCTGGGCGCGGTAAACAATGGCTCCACCACTGCGGTTTCTTTTGGTAACATTATACAAGGAGTAACGGACGTCAAGTTCTAAGCGAAATAAATGATGAATGAAAAATAATGTATAGTTAGTAACTACTACTCACGTTATTAATTAAGTCCAGCACGTAATCTATCTTGGTGGTCTTTTCGTCTTCATTTTTGTCCTAAACATAAAACAAACAGGGTTAAAATAGTGTAAGAAATTATGAAAAAATTATACGATCTTCATCACAAAACAAGACAGAACTATTGTTGCAACGAAACTAATAGAAAGAAAGAACTATAAAATATTTTCTTAGGAAAAAACAAAAAAAAAGGTTAAAATCTTCAACGAATATATAAAAAGACCCATGCGAGGCCAAAAATTAAGAAATTAAACTATAACAGACAAAGTTTATAAAATTATTTTTTAAATATTTCTAATATTTAAATAACTGTAATAAAAATTATATTCATTACCTTATTTAAATACCCAGTAAAGCCGAGAACTAATAAGTACTCGTAAATGTCTAGTTTGTTTGTTTTTTACCTTATTTTGAACAGGACATTTCTCCTCTTTGGGTCTCCTCCTCTCTGAAATAGGTACATCAGTCACTTCTTGGTTGTCATGTGTTTCATCAGGCTTCCTTGGTTCATCAATTGATGGTTCATGGACACCAATTTCTCCAGATTCGTCAGGGTTCTCTGTTTGATTAGTAGGCTCACCAGTTTCATTGGAGCTGTCTGGCTCAGGTGTTTTTGTAGTAGGTTCGTTTTCACCAGGTTCTTCTGATTGGTCAGGCTTTTCTATATTAGTCGAAGGTTCGTGGTGGTCACTGTCGTCTGATTTGTTTGGCTCTGGTGTGTCTTTAGTGGGTTCTTGAACATCAGTTTCTGCAGACTCTCCAGGCTTCACTGTTTCAGAAGTAGTTTCAAGATCACCAGTTTCATTAGACCTATCTGGCTCTAGTGTTTCTATAGAAGGTTCGTGGTCATTGGAAGTTTCATACGCATCATTTGTGTTACCTAATTCATTATCGTTCTTAGAATCATCTAGTGACGCTGTTATATTTTCATTCGGGTTCCCTGCATCATCTTTTTCAGGGGCAATCTCATCGGGTGTTTTGACATCAGGTATTTCGATTTCTCCATTAGAATTAATATCTTCTGCGGGTCCTGTTGTAGCCAGATTGTCTTCATCATTGTGTGGGTTTTCTTTAACTTCATTATTTTCTTCGCTTGGATTTGTCACAGATGGTCCGTTTTCATTGATTTTGGATTTTTCACTAGTTGCATTTTTATCACTTTCAGAAGTTACTATCTTTTCTTTTTCAGAAACTTTCGTTTTATCTTTGTCCGTGATTATTGTTTTATCCTTCTCAGTAGTTATTATTTTATCTTTCTTAGATGTTTCTGTTTTGTCTTTCTCAGCGTTGATTTCGCCAGGTTGGTTTGAAACTGGCACATTGTTATTGACTACGATTTTATTTTGAATTATTTTTGTGAACAAACCTTCTAAGATATTCACCATATTGGGATTATTTGGATCCTTATTAACTTCAATGCCGGGACGAAGAATTTCACTAACATTTGTGACACTTAATATGTGGTCTAGCATACTATGCACATCAACATTGTTTGCTGTATCTTTCTCTGGATTCGGTAAAACAATTGTAGTGTTTCCTTTCACAAATATTTCATGAAGATCAGTAAGTATTTGATGGAATTTATTTATTATATTATTGGCTGCGACCTTGTCTCCGGTATTTTTGTCTTCATCATTATTGCCAGTAATCTCTTGAGATGCGCTTTCGGCAGAACCACTGTTACTCTCTCTAGACCCACTATCACTTTCTACCGAGCCTTGGTATCCTGATTCACCACTATTTTCGCCAGAGTTACTATCGTTTTCTCTAGAAACACTAGTGTCCTCTCCAGAACTATTGTCATTTTCTCCAGAAACACTTGTGTCTTCCCCAGAACTACTACCATTTTCGCCAGAACCACTATTATTTTCACTAGATCCACTATTCACATCGCCTGTTGAACCACTAACATCGCCACTCTCGTCTGAATTGGAAGTAGTAACGTGTTCTCCAGATCCTTGAGTATTCTCAACAGAACCACTGGCAACCTCTTCTTCACCAGACACGTTATGACCTTCTCCACTGGCAGAACTTTCAGGTGATTCTTCGCTAACAGAACCAGAGACTGAGTCATTTGTAGCTGAAGTTGATTCGCTTGATTCAGATTCTGATTGAGCGAAGTAAGATGATGATTCGCTACTGTCTGATGAAGAGTTTTCGTCGTTTCCACTGGCACTATTAGACTGAAAAAGTTGAATGGTAGGTATTTTTTCATTAGAGACTATAAATGATTGATTTCTCAGTAAAGTTTATACTTTTTTTTTGTACATTTGCAAGTAAAATTATGTCTGTTTTTTATTTATTCCTTTAATAACAAAGGTGTGTCAAAAGGCTATATTTCAAAAAAATATCTATCTCAGTGGTTTTAAACAGAGTGAAAGTTGTTGTTAAGTTAGCTATAGATAAATCACATGGTAAATAAATATTAATTAGTTACCTCAGTACTGTCCTCATTGCTGTCGCCATAACCGACATGATAGGAAATGTGGGGGTTGTTCAAGTTCTAAAAACAAAATAACATTTTGTTATATCAAAATCGGATGAATCATTTAGGCGTTACGGAGGAGCTTACGTAACTACAAACATACATAGACTGCAAAAATCATAACCCGTCCTTTTGGCTTTGCCGTATTCGAGTAAAAAAAATAGATAGTGCTATTCTTTCTCTCGCATAGGAACAGTTATGTTCAGTGTGCTTTGTGCGAGTTATTACTCGTGCTCGACCGCATTGACGTCAACGTCAATTTGTATTGAAACTGGATAAGCGACATCTAGTGACAGGGCCGATTGTCACGACGCCGTCCGTTCGTTTGGTCACTAAACACGATTCTGCAACGATACTGCAGTGCTTTTGTATTGTTCTATAAGCGCGTGACGAACAACGCGTGAGCCGTGCGGTGCGGTGTGTCGTGTTGTCAACAAGCTTATACTCCAGCCGCAGCATCGACACAGCAAAAAAGTCACGACGACATAGCGGCATCGTCGACATAGCCGAAAAGCCGTTTGTAAATCTTGTCGCGTGTAGTGCAATGAACAAACGGTCCATACAAATATGTCGCGTCGTGTGACGACGCGACACACGACACGACAAAGTGTGGTCCTGATTCGGAGCTACACATATTTGTATGGACCTTTTTCTATTGGAAAGTCCATTTATCGAAGAAGGTTATAGGCTATATAACATCACGCTACAACCAATAGGCCTCTCCTATTGGTTGTAGCGTGATAAAATATGAAATATGTTGCAAGAGCGGGAAAAAATATTCCTTTTTGAGAGCTTCCGTTGCGTGCGCTGCGTAAGCGGTTAAAGTTACGCAACAATCATGTGTGTAGTGTAGGTAGGGTACGTAGGGTAAATGATTAGGTAGGTAGCCAGTTGACGGGAGCGAAGCCGCGTGGGACAGCTAGTGTTAAAATTTAGGTGCTGGTATGTTTGCCTATTACAGGTATCATTAAAAGGAAAAGGAACATAAACACAAATTATTTGTAAAAAAAGTCTAAAATATAAATATTAATCTAAACTTAAAACTTAATAAAAATAAAAACATGTAAGATGAAAAACAGACAAAAAAAAAACTTTTTTTTACAAAAAAATACTACCGACTTCCAACTAAAAACACTACAAAGTGGAAAATAAGTTTCTTTTTCGAAGTTGGTGTCTTTGGTAGGTCAATTTTTTTCGTTATGGATACCGACTTCGAAAAAGAAAGTTATTTTTCACTTTGTAGTGTTTTTAGTTATAAGTCGGTAGTATTTTTTTGTAAAAACGTTTTTTTATTTTTCACTTTTTAGTTGTACCTATTAAGCAACTTGCCTTTAGTTAGGTACTTATAATGCCAGAATAGTTTACCCGAATACCAAAAAACTTGAACATAACCGGTGAAATGAGAGTGTACCAAGGTGAACTGTACACATCTGCGTACCCCTTTAGAGCATACTGGCGTGATGTTATGTTATGAAATGGTATAAACAATAAACAGACATGCGATTGCAGCAATTCCGAGAGATTTTCCGTTATTTATTTAAGAGTTATGTTGTATATCTCCGAAGTTCGTTATCAGATCTTCACAGAATTAAAATGGGACCAATTCCGGAATATACTTTAGCAAACAAAAAAAGAATTTTCAAAATCGGTCCACAATTGACGAAGATATCGGTGAACATACAAAAAAAAATAAAAAAAACATACAAGAAATCGAACATAGAACCTCCTCCTTTTTGGAAAGTCGGTTAAAAAGTAGGATGTATGTATCCGTAATTAGCCTAAGTTGAAGGATTTGCGCGCTCCCGTACCCCCGAAACTGCTCTTCGAAACATATTGAATCGTCTTAACCTCTCCTAACTCTTAGTTTCAGTCTTCAGATAATACAGATGAAGTCGATATCATACTTACATTCCAAACAGTGCCTCCATTCCCGGTTAGTTCCATCCCATACGCTCTTGCTGCTGGTACCTTATCCTCGAAAGCAGTAAGTTTAGTATTGTTTGAAGCCTGAAAGATAAAACTTCATTTTACATAGCACTTTTCAGATTAGAAATGGACGAAAAAAATAAGACAGGATGGGTCCCATTTAACGCGAAGACATCGAGGCAGGCTAAAGTGAAAATGGCGGGACGAGCTCGACTTTCATATCGACAGGACTGGCCCGCACAAATATAGCATTGTGTGGAAAAGAGAAATGGAGGCTATTGCTCAGCAGTGAGACAAAAACAGGCTAGATGGATAGATAATATAGAGGTTCTAATCTCCATTTAGTCATACTGGAAGCAGCGGCAGATTTGCAGTCTTAGCCGCTCTAGGACTAGTACCAGCCGCCCGTTTCTCAGCTGCCATCCCATTTTCTTCTTTTTCGTGTAAGGATGTGGCCACCTCTGGTGTCAGAGTTAATTAAGCAGCCTCTTGGAACCTCACATGCCTCTGACTTGGCTATTTCAGACTTACATTAACTATATAAGTCCAGGATTCCTCACGATTGCTGTGATGTCCAAGATAAACTTAGAGAGTATATTCGAATATGAAAAAGTCACATTGGCACTTGCCCGGATTTGAACTCGTCGTGAGTTCGTGAATCAAGCACGAGAGGCGAGGGTTTAGCCACTGGGCCACCACGACATATAGCTCCCATTCTATAGGTACTACATATTCAGAAATTTAATTATGTAGGGATAAAATAACACAGATTTATTATTTCTTATTGCTACAATCTGTCGGTTTTTACATTGATAGGATCAAGGCACGCCACAATAGCGGCTGCAAGACCCATTATGAGAGACTGTATACGGTCTATGCGGCCGCAAAGGTTGACGGGGAACCCATGAATTCATGCGGGCCAATACCTGGACGGAGGAACATGGCGAAATGACGAAAAAAAATAAGCACTCAAGCGCTCCGGTCAAAGGTAGCTGCAGAACACCGTGCACCGTGTGGTTTAAGTCAGTTAGAGTCTGACAGACCTCTTCGACCACCCCAGGACTGATGACTTTCATGAGGATTTCCACAAGTTAAAAAAGGGTGCTGCATCTTCAGCAACCCGCCTCGAATAGTTTTGTTTGGCCGTTTCATAAACAGATGGAAAAAACTCTGTCGAGACTAAGCGCCCTCGAAAATTTTAGCAATTCGCCTCGGGTACGCTAAGTTCTTTTATATAGTAGGCATATTATATTTTTATGTAGGTACTTTATTTGAAAGCCAGGGGGGTGCAAGTGCACCTCCTTCCATCCGCTCCCAGCGCCCATGCATTTCTTGTTATCATCAGTGTATTTTTTTTCAAAGATTGGCCGCCTTAGGCCCGGGCCTATTGGGCGTTTGGGCAAATCCGCGACTGATTGGAAGCCGACCACAGGAAATAATTAATAGAATTTGTTTTTGTGACAGTAGTCGCTCCTATAAACATATCTGGCGAAATGTGGGCGTACTTTAAGAACATCTCTGCCTTACACTTCGGGAAGTACAGGCTTAAAAATACTTACACTAATTGTCATTTCACTGCCAGGCTTGTGTGTTGTATGTTTCGATCGTTTCTTATGTTTCCGACGATGAGACCGTCTTTTAATCCGTTTCAATTCGTCTTCAGATTTCTGTGGACAAGAATAGAAATACATACTTAATCTTACTTAATATTATAAATGTGAAAGTTTTGATGGATGTATGTTTATAGCACATAGGATACTTTTTATCCCGGGAATATGTTCTCTCGGGATAATTTATGATTTTCACGCGGGCGAAGGCGCTGGTAGAAGCTAGTATAATACATGCGAATGTGTTTGTTTGTTACCTTTTCACGACTAAATGGCTGAACTGATTTAGATGAAATTGGTAAAGAGATAGTTTGAGACCCTGGGAAGAATAAATGATAGTTTTTTTATCCCGCTAGTCCTTGGCATGATAAAACGATTTTTACGTGGGCAAAACAGTGGGCATAAGCTAGTGTTTATATAAAAAAACATCTTTATCATAATTGTAATCACTAATTAACATTGCCAGCGGCTCCACACTTAGAATGTCGAAAATAAACCCACGGGAATGTACTTCTGGTATAAAAGTATCCTTTAATACTCACAGCGAATCTTTATGTCTCTGAAGTTGGCTGCAAGACCCTGCGCAGTAGCTATTTTTGAGACAATGTTGAAGATGAAGACAGCATTGTATAACTGCCTCTTTCATTCGCTTAAGTTACTCTATGCAGTATACTCGATGACAAACTGATTCTTGCGCAATGGTTCGCAGAGCCAACTTCAGAGACACAAAGATCCGTTGTGACTACTATACTAGTGTGCCAAGTTTTATCCAAAACCGTTCAGCCGTTGATGCGTAATTGGTTAACATATCATCCTACTTTCAAATTAACAGTGTTAATAGCAGTAGGATTTTAACGAAAGTAAATAGAATAATTACTCACCTCATCCTTTGCCGAAATTTCCCTTTTGCGTCTCTTTTCGGATATAGTTTCTGAAGCGTCCTGTACATAAACATACAAAAAAAGTTTTTTTTTTATTATAATAGTAAGAAGGTATTTTAAAACGACAACTTTAAGTCAAACTGTTTGTAACATTTTGGCAGAAAAAAAAACTGATGATCTCTATAGGAATAGTTTTTTACCTTGTCTGCTGATGGCGACGCTTCTTCTGGCGCAACAGTGGTGATTTCTGCTGGATCCTGAAAAGAAGAGTATGTTACTACAAGTAAGTAATCGTCTGTCTGCATATGAGACTTCAATTCGTTCATTTCAGTAGGCTTGTATCTAAAAAAAATCTTGATATTTATCTTAAAAACATTATTCGTATTTAATTAGTCTTTTTATAATTTTATGACAAATTATAAAATGAAGTTCCTAACCACAATAAGAATCTTAAATATTGCCACAGATAATATAATACTAGCATACAGATGCCTCATCCCATACAAAGAAACCGTGCCGACGTAACTAGCGTTTTTCGTTTGATTAATCTGATATTTTTTTGTACATCGAACGCGTTCGGTTCTGTTTCACGGTGATAGATAGATGGTGTTAGGAGTAGCAGCGACTTGCAAGTAAAAGAGTTTACTAGATTCGTGAATATTTTTTCTTTAAATATAGTGAAGTTTCGTTTTATAGTATTTTTTTGCACGTTTTTTTTGCAACTAAATGTGTAACAATGCAAATTTTAACAATCGAATGGAATGCCTCAGCAATTTAAAAATGCGCCATCTATTGGCATCAATTTTAAATGATCCGTCCAAATAATCTTTGAAGTGTGAATTAAGAACCCGATATTCCATAATTTTGTACTTAGGAGAGTTGATTAAACAAGAACATACAATTCCAGAAAATGTTAATTGTACACACATTCAATAACAGATAGGTGCATATCGCGCCATCTAGTGAGATTTATTTGAACCAAATTTTCTTTCTTAGCAAAGAAACCCTGTTATATAGCATAGGACCGGACTGTCGCTATTCATTTGCACTGGAACTTGTTGTAGTCTTTTACAAAATAAAAGGCCAACATGCATAGATAAATGATGATATGCCATCTAGTCGATTTTTCGATGACTCCTCATTGTGGTTTTGAGTATACTGAATCGTTGACAGCCTATAAACTCTTACCAGTGGCTCCAGATTTAAATCGTAAAGACATGGGTCTCCGAACGTTTGCTTGCACGCGTTTAAAACTCAAGAAGCAAGAGGCATTTTTTATGTCTGGTGCACACGATCACGGTAAAGATATCGAAAAGTATTGTCACTCGGCCGTGTACTTGAAATAAGTGCCTACAAGCTCGCGTCACCTAAACTCGCGTTAGGGCTGCCCGTCTCAGTTTTGTGATTGTAAATAACTCAGATTCTTTTCTGTAATCTGAGGTACCTAAACATCATATATTGATTATTACACTTATTTTAAATTTTACTAGGTAGGTACCTACCATTTATTACTCTTATTGGTAATCATTTCATAATGATATTAATTCGTCTAATTCAATAATAGATGTAACTAGCTAAGTATATAAGTAGCCTAGGCTACTATGTACCAACTAGTTATTTCAAACGCGAGCGTAGGTAGGTCACTCGTGTGTCTCTTTATCACCCTGTCCACTTATTTATTTATTAATCCAGGTATTTTACTCGGTGGTAAAAGCGAAATACCTACCTATTAATAAAATAAACGAATTACGTACTATTAAGATAGGTTCTATTTTTTTTATAGTCTTGCCTTTCGGTGATGCCAGGTAATTTAAAATATGTTTATCTCTGGGTGTAAATAATATAGTCTATAATTGCTCCCTGCCATATTGTAAGTAAGTACTTGTACTTATTTCAATCAAATATTCACAAATCGCACGCTTACTGCTTACAAAACCATGACACCGTTAGTGATTGTTTGCGATTGTAGTGTATCGAGTGTTGGCTGAACTCGAGACGCGTAGGTATGACTCGCGTTCGGACCGTTTGTATGAAGATAGAATACTGTTAGATATCTTTACCGTGACACGATCGCTCCCTCTCCTTACTGTATTAAGATGATAGATAACTATGACTTACAGTTTCATTGACGTCATCAGAAACGCTGTCTCCACTATCCTGGGTGCTATTTTTCTGGACATCAAGTGTTTGCTCATCTTTCACCGTCACATCATCTACTGGTTCATCAGGCTGTAAGAACTAAATTGACACATTATACCAACCAGTAATACCATCTTTGTCTTAGAGAATTTTTATGTAATGGTTTTATGCAAAACCTCTGTATGACGACCAAAGTTTTGCTCATGTGTTAAAGATGTCTTATGAATGTCTGTGTTATTAGATGATTAATTTTGGTTTCATAACTACGTTCGAGAACGATTAGATAATTTATTGGTAAGCCTAAAATCGTATATTTGAAATTCTCCCTACATCGAGAGCCAACTGTAAGGACTAGAAAAATATAATATATGCTCTTTGTGACTTAATTTAAATTGATATGACTCAATTTTGTATAATAATTTAACTTATCTTCAATTGTATTCATTTTTATTGCAATTTCAATTATGGTTCGGTACAATATAAATGAATGTTTTTTTTTTTTATCACTTCTGATTTCTCTAATTCTCTGGTTAGTGAGACCAGCTACCTCACAAACTAACAGTTTTTACCATGGCTTGAACTACATATATGATCGAACTATGATGGCTCATGCCAACGCCAGTGGATGAATGAAAATGATGATGAAGCTAAAGATTGATATTAAGTCTTACGTTTTCATCGTCTGCATCAAATTGGTTGCCTTGTCCATTGGTGAAGGTAGGTAGATCAGTCTCATCGAAATCTGGAACCTCGTCAGCC
Organism: Orthosia gracilis; assembly: GCA_947562075.1. NCBI lineage: Eukaryota > Metazoa > Arthropoda > Insecta > Lepidoptera > Noctuidae > Orthosia > Orthosia gracilis. The sequence continues at coordinate 3,539,636 of OX387267.1, read as the reverse complement.
GGAGATTCCTTAAAAAAATCTTTTTTGAGTAGATTCTTTATACTTTTCATGAATTCAGTTACACAGGTATAAGCTGTTTTGTGGACCACTGTGTTGTGTACATTTAAACATATTCATCTATTCTCTAGAGTAGTGATCAGTGCATCAGAACAGCGTCTTTATGATGGGAATTAAAATTATAGGCCAGGGTCAAACTGCTGTTACACTCTACCAAAGATGGCTAAAATTCCCTTATAGAAGAACGTCATCAGGGGTACACGAGTAGTTGTATTTTTGCTTTCGATTTTATGATGTACGATTAAATGAAATCAGTCTTCTTGCAGTACGACTGCATTTTTGACCACTGACTGAAAATCAATTTGACAGCTCATGTTCTTGGTGGATTTTTTACAGAATAGACCGGCTGATTTTTGAGATTGAAAGCTCACTTCAGGCTTACATCACAAAATAGCACTGAAGGATAGGTAGATCTACTATATACCTTGTTCTTCATGGCACGACCTAATCTCATCCTTATATAATGTCTGCCAAACATCCATCGGGATTTTTAAGGGTTCCATAGTCAACAAGGAACCCTTACAGTTTCGCCATGTCCGTTTGTCCACAGCTTAGCTCAGAGTCTCTTAATCTCTGTTGAGATTGGCTGTTGAAAATTCATTCAACCAATCACAGCAGACAACGCGTGCTTGACAATTTGTCACATTAGTTCTGCGATAATTTTGAGCTGAGAAATTTGTGGTTAGTATTAAAAAGCTATAGTTTGGCGTGGATATACATAGTCATAATCTCGCCGACAAAGTGGTAAAATAAAATCATGAAAAAAAATATTTTTGGTTCCCTACCACGTCAAGGGGGTATGTTTTTTTTTCGTCTTACCCATGGTGTGGGGTATCGTTGGATAGGTGATTCAAAAATATTACGGGTCTATAAAAAATATTTTTGATTCAGGGATCCGTTTGCGTAAAATTAATGTTAGAGTCATGTGTCGCCCCTGCCAGCTAAACGGTTGCTTTTGGATATGTGAAAAAATTCACGGCAGTAATGTCTATACTATATATATAATATTATAAAGCTGAAGAGTTTGTTTGTTTGAACGCGCTAATCTCAGGAACTACTGGTTGGAATTAAAAAAATCTTTTTGTGTTGGATAATCCATTTATCGAGGAAGGTTATAGGGTAATATAACATCACGCTACGACCAATAGGAGCGGAGCATAAATGAAAAATGTTGCAAAAAAGGGGAAATTTTTTCGTTGCGTGCGCTGCGTAAACGGTTTAAGTAACGCAACAATCATGTATGTAGGGTAGGTAGGGTAGATGGGTAGGTAGGTAGCCAGTTGACGGGAGCGAAGCCGCGTGGGACAGGTAGTATTATTATATAACGAAATTAAAAGGAAAACAATCACAACTAGGTAGACTTTTCAAGTTTACGAGTAATAGTCGACCAACATATAAAATGTATGTGTGTGCCACCGAAACCGTTTAAATGTTCATGAAATAACAAAAAGCCCTCTTCTTAGTCCGTATTATTGTGCAACTATGGTTTTTATTATTGACTAGCTGACCCGGCGAACTTCGTTCCGCCTTAAAGTCGATTCTTTCGAGTCGAAATAAACGTAGCCTAAGTTACTCCTTATTACATCATCTACCTGCCAATAAAATTCCCGTCAAAATCGGTCCGGCCATTTCAGAGATTAGCCGGAACATACAGACAGACAGAGAGACAAAAATTGTAAAAAAAGTTATTTTGGTTTATGCACCGTATATATATTCATACACATGTAGTAAAAAACGGTTATATCAATATTACAAACAGACACTCCAATTTTATTTATATGTATGTATAGATGTATAGATTGAGAAACTTACCTCATTCATAGAGTCTTCATTCTTCCCAAAAGGTCTCTCGATGATATGATAATAGATGATCTCTCTCAACGATTTCTTCAGGTTTGGGTTCGAAATCGTTAGAGTATTCCCATTTTTATCTTCTGTCACTTTGTAGATTAGTTCTGTTGGGCTTTTTAGCTGCAAACAGAAGAATAGGGATGTAATTATTAATTATTATTAAACATTGAATAGTTAATTGTAATCGTGAAATTCTCTTTTCAAATTGAATAACTTATTTACTGTCAGACGTCTGCATAAAATTTTGCACAAGACTTCAAACTCAGCGATCGCGAGCACAAAAAAGATTTTTGAAAGTTTGAATCTTGTCGATTGCCTCTCAAAATCGAAAATCGTAGAAAACTGTATAAAACTGTATAACTGACTGGTATAAAAAAGAAGAAAGAAAGAAAGAAAAAACAATATTTATTTGTGATCCGCACAGGAGACACTAGTTAAGCAAAACACATACAATAATAAAAAATTAAAGAAAGTAACCCCGTGCTTGACCAAAACGACTCCTATCTCAGCATGTGCAACGATATTAAAAAGATAATAACGCTGCGCTGATATTCAGATAGGGCCCAATAAAAAGAGTATAATTCGTGTGTCTTACTTACTTCTATTTTTGATAGAGTATGCCCAGAACTCCAGTGCACTCCCAGCCAAAGCACTGATATACTTATCTGGAAAATAAAAACATTTTCATTGTAGTTTTGTATGTCCTTACTTATTATTTTATTTCACACCTGGATGGTCTCGCGGTTGGAAGTGACTGCTCAGCGTGAGGTCCCGGATTCGGTTGAATCGGGGAAAGTTTTATTGTGTATTTCTCTGTGACAATCTGCAGGCTAATTGCACAAGAGAATTCAGCAAGGCAAAGGGTTTGGCCGCCATCAATCGACCAATCATATGCGAGATGAAAGACGCGATGTGGACTTCCGTGTATGTGATTGCTCGATTGATGGCGATCAAAACCTTAGCCTTGCCGAATTCACTTGCGTAATAAGGGTGCTGGAGTTTAGACATTGGTGGTGTAAAACCGCCCTGTCTTGGATAGTACGTTAAGCCGCTGGTCCTAAGCTTGATCTCTATCGACTATGTTGTACCGGTGGGCCCTTTGCCCTCTTGCCAGCTGGTTCAATTTGAGGGTACCTCACCAAGCCACGTTATTAATTGGTTGTAAAGCACACAACAGTGAAAACAGATTGGAGAATATTTATTTATCGCACCAAATTATAGAAGAATACACACAGTACAGTATTGACACACAGCATCTTAAGAATATAACAAGATTATAAGACGATGGTTATATTTACAGACAGTAACTAGCCTCGGCGGGCTCTAAAGATGAAGTGACCCTGGAGGAATGAGAGTGCATGGGAAAGAGAATGTGGCGTTCTGAATTTGAATTGAAAATCGAATGATAATGTGAAAAGTAAATGATGATGTGGCCTGCTATAAAAAGGTTGCCAGTAATAAGTGATCGGAAGAGTATGAAAGGAAGGACCTCGTCATAATGTGATTGTGAGAGTAGAGAGTGCACCTGCGCTTGCGCACACACTTGAACACTATAATATCGCCCGCGCCGATGACTTGTCCCCGCCGATATTCGCTGCCGTGGCTAAAATTCAATCTGGAGGACTATTATTAAAAATTGCTCTTGTAGGCATGAGTGCATATGCCTACTGGATTTGCACGGGAGTTACTGCACCACTTATGTATCAAATAAAGAGTCTGATTGATAACTGCTGATTGATGGAGAATTAATATTTGTTTCGGGATATTTACTATGTATGTTTAGGTTTACCAAAACCATTACGCATATTAATTTTAATGATTGTGACCATGTTAGCTTAAAAACTTATATTGCTGATTACTTATTTATTCCTGAAATCCCCAGTTCGAACACAAGCTCACAGCGCACGCTTAATAAGAAACTGACCGATTACGGTTCAGGTCCAAAAAAACAAAATTTCTTCTAAATATCATTTCTCTATTAATAACCAGTTCAACAACTATTTCTACAATACAATATTTAATTATTGTTATGCTTTTTCACTAAGTTATAAGCCATTATGTAAGGCAAGTCATGATTACCAAAACGTTTTATGCGATTTCCCAAAAAACAGTTTTTTTCTAGTTAGGTCAGTATATTATTAAGCGTGTTACAGATCGGCCAGTGATGTGTGACACATCTCTTCCCGACTACAAACCGCTGACGCATAACATTTACATTGTCCCTACACTCTTAAGGCGCAGATATCCATGAGTAGCTGATTTTAAAATGAGAATCACGTCTAAACGGCTAGTCGTAATTTTTTGGAAAAAATATATTTTACATTAGAACATTTTCTCTATAATTTGGTCTAAGAAAATTTTGTGTTTATTTGTATAACATAGTGTAATTAATTTGTAAAGTTATGTCTAACACAAAAAATCGACAATCGCACCAAAACCACTGGGCGTATTCTAATGAAATCGACACCAACACAAAGACAATTTAATTATCTACACTTTGATCTGAGGCCTTTTTTTTAATCATAGAATATTGAGGAAAGTATACTCTACAGAATTTCGGGTCGCGCGGGTGTGAAACTATTGCGCGTTTTGTTCCCTCAATGTCGTTAGCGATTGTCATCGTCTTAAGAAAGCCGGTATTGGTTAAGTTACTGTTATGATTGAATTGAATTTGTCATTATACATTCCTTTCATATCATTAATTACTTTGGTCATTATGTCACCTTGTAATCTCTGATTTAATTACCTTTTTTATTCATTCATTACGATTTGGTACTTTTTATGTAATACTGATTGGCTCGCGTTTGACCACTATCTCACCTGATGGTAAGCGATGATGTGGGAGACGGTGGAGCACGCTTGTCTAAACATAACTTATTCACTCTTGATTAAGGGCCTTCTACCACTTTAGTGCCGTAAAACGGTAACTTTCTAAAGCATACTCCTTAGTAACGGCTAGGTTAAAAGTTTTGAAAAAAAAAATATAATTGATTCACGTACATTACTTTTGAAACAAGATTTTTTCGTGTAACTCATAGTTTTGCTTAAAAAAATTAACAACACGATATTTTTTCGCTACTTTTGGATACTCTTCAAAAACGACTTGGACGTTTAAAAATATTTTACACAGAGAAATTGATGGCTGGAATTTCTAACTGAAATAGCATATGTAAATTAAATAATATTTTGCAAACAAACCTGTTCAAAAGGAGGTTCAATATTGATATTTTGGCATCGAGCGGGCGCACGGCCAGTACTGAGTTTACATTGGGGCGTATATATCGCCTTAAGGCAGAGTTACAGTTTAGCATAGAGGCAAGTAACATTCTATTGCCGACAGTTATTGTAGATAAATACAAAATGGGATTGACATGTACTACCGGAATGCCAAGTAGCCAATCCATCAAACCGAATAGGGGTAGATTTTCGGATATTAGATACCTATAGGATACTAGGGGTAAGGACTTAACAAGAAAATGTTTGAATTTAAGGAAACGGCGAGAGATGAGCTAAAGGAATCCGCAGCCTTATTGGCGTAATAAATTCGGAAAGATCAAAGGGCAAAGAGTATGAAAAATCGACCAAGAAAAAAAAACAATTTTTACAAAAAAAATACTACCGACTTTCAAATAAGAAAACTACGAAGTGAAATATAACTTTATTTTTGGAAGTCGGTGTGTTTCGTAGGTACTATTTTTTTGCGCTATGGACACCGACTTCCAAAAATAAAGGTATTTTTCATTTTGTAGTTTTCTTATTTGGATGTCGGTAGTATTTTTTTTGTAAAAAAGTTTTTTATTTTTCACTTTTTAGTTGTACCCCTAATAGGCGAGTTGTTTAGTAAGTTACCTTAACGCCAGAATAGATAAACCGAATATCTTGAAAATTTAACATAACCGGTGAAATGAGAGATCTGCGTACCCCTTAAGAGCGTACTGGTGTGATGTTATGTTATGAAATGGTATAATCAATAAACAGACATGCGATTGCAGCAATCCCGAGAGATTTGCTGTGATTTATTAAAGAGTTCAGTCGTATATCTTAGGAGTTCTTCATCAGATCTTCACCAAATTAAAATGGGACCAATTTCGAATAAAACTCTTTCAAAAAAAAAAATATTTTTTAAAATCGGTCCACAATTGACGAAGATATCGGTGAAAATAAACAAAAAAAAAAAAAAAGAGATCGATCATAGAATGTCATCCTTTTTGGTAAGTCGGTTAAAAATTAATGGCTATCCTTACCCAGTAAGAGATTCCTTGGATAGCTATTAAGTATCGGTTAGGAGCTATTTTGTAGTTCAAGTAGAGCTAAACTGCAATTTAATCTACAAGATTAGATACGAAGGACAGTATAATAGTTTACTAGTTTAGAAGTAGCGTACAAAGATTTAGTTAATAGGCCTTTAACGGGACTGCAACCTTATTTTTAGTTATTGGGGGGCCACCTTCAAAGGGCACCTAGAATTTTAGGAAAAAATACCGACGGAAAGTCTTATTAAGAAACAGTTATCTTATTAAGAACATAGCTTACATAAAATGTATATAAAGTCAAGCAATGAGTACTTCACATTATGCATTAGTAAAATAAACAAGTAACTTCCAGCCACCGAGAAGACGGAATTTACCACATTAAGTATTTCAACATAGATAAGTTTGCATAAGATCTGGGCCCTATTTAATAACTGACGAACTTATTAATATTAAAAATGTAATAGTTTGAGAGGGTAGTTCACGAAAAAAAAAATGAAAAATCTACTGAACGGATTTTGGTGAAAGCTTAAATTACAGTAATATAGCATATCCAACAGTAACAAATAAGCTATAATTTATAAAGCACCAGTAACAGAAAAATTAAATTATTGTCACATTTTTGCGATTTACTAAAATATAAAATACATAAAATCACGCCTTTTTCCTTCCGACTCCGGAGATCAGTATCTGCACATGGCAGGGGACCTCGTAGCCATCGCATGTTAGGGCACATCCCTGGGGAGACTGAAAAAGCGTCTCCCCTTAGCCTCGCTGTGCAGGCAGCACGTGATTACTGTGCCAACGTCTTTCCTAGAGTCACATTCAGGGCGGACAAAGTCCCCAACCTTAGCGCCTGTGACCTCGGAGTCCCGTCTACCTGTGATGCAGGCGGTTTTGACTCATCCGGGCATCTAAACTTAACTTAAAAATAAAATAAACACTGACTTACCAATAAATACTTCATCTTGAGACCTCACTAAACTTAATAGCAACATTTCTCTGCATCAATCTTTTATATATTTGTAATTAATAGTTTTGTTATCTTATCTGTGATTACTGCCCGTATTTTGAGGTTTGAGTAACAGTTATGCCTAGTAAGTACCTGAATTGTGGTCTGTATGGTAAAAGTGGCAGTGGGCATTGCTCTCAGGACAGATGATCGATGGGGCCGAAAAGTTCTGGAATGGTGACGGCGTACCGGAAGACGCTGCGTTGGAAAGCCTCCCACTAGGTGGCAAGGTTGCGAGTATCCGCTGGATTCGAGAGGAACAGACTCGGTCGAACCCGATGTGGAACTCTTGGGAGAGGTATATGTTCACCAGTGGACGTCTTTCGCTGACGCTGATATGATGATGATGATAATGGCAAAAAAAAGCCATTGCCTCGTTGGCCCTGTGGCATTTTTGCGAGTCGCCTAGACCAGAGGTCACCAAATGGCGGACCGCGGACTGGATCCGGACCGTTGACCTATGTTGTATGGACCTTCAGTATACAGTCTTTTATAAAATATTGTGGCTAATTGTATTTATTCATTGACTGTGGAAATTACTCCGTATTGTGACATTCATAACTTTGTTGTTATTTATTTAACATACTAACTTCTGCCCGCGTGTATTATACATATAAACCTTCCTCTTGAATCACTCTATCTATTAAAAAAACGCATCAAAATCCGTTGCGTAGTTTTAAAGATCGAAGCATACATAGGGACAGACAGACAGTGGGAAGCGACTTTGTTTTTAACTTTGTATGGATTCTATTAATTTTGAAATACCTACCAAATAATTTGTGTTTAATTTTCGCATGCTTTCCAAATAATATCTTTGACTTGAGTTGTGTTCGCAGTCTTCAAGTAAACTTTATAGAAAAGCAGTACTAAATGATGGTTTTCATCTACTTGTGCATGCTAGGCTTTGAACCTGCAACTTGTACAGTTAATATAATTAATTACTAGCTTCTGCCCGTGGCTCCGCTTGCGTGAAAACTGTTCTTTTTTTCCATAAGCACTAATGTACTAATACTCAATGATATTTTACTTTTCATCCCGGTGGTATAAAGCCAATGAACTATCTGTGTGAAAAATTTCATCCAAATCCGTCAGTCTTTTTTGCGTACTTGAAACACAAACATACAAACTTACGCATCTTACTTATCCTACTAATATGATAAATGCGAAAGTTTGGATTGGTGGATGAATGGATGGTTGATTGTTACTCAATCACGCCATAACGGCTGAACAGATCTGGATGAAATTAGGCAAAGAGATATATTATAGTCGTGAATAGCACAGGCTACTTTTTGACCGGAAAATAGTAAAAATTTCCACGCGGATGAAGTCGCGGGCAACAACTTTTATCAAGCGTAAGTTCGATCATTCATGGAGTATTGCTCTCATATCTGGGACAGATCTGACGAGTACCAGCTTGATGCACTAGAGTCGATCGAAAAACGGACCAAGAGGCTCATCGGCAATGAGATACTGGACGAGTCTAGGCTCCAGAGCCTTGAACACCGGCGCCGAGATATATGTCATACTGTCAGCGATGGCTACACTCGAAATGTGGATTGATGTTATCATCATCACCAACATTTCAGCTGAAAGTAGTCCACTGCTGGACATAGGCCTCCCCCAAGCGTCGCCACACTGACCGGTTCCGTGCGTCTCGTGTCCAGCGGATTCCCGCAACCTTTATTAGGTCAATGGTTCGTCATACAGTCAGGAGTCTCAGTTCTGTCTGTAGGTGTCGAGTTCGGTTACAGTAAACCTTAAAAACACTAGGCATTCAAGATATTTGTACCAAAAATATTTTTAACCACAGAAACTATTAATAGTTGTACCTTTTTACTTAATGGTCAAAGTAATTATTTCAATAATGAGTTCGTTACTGTAGTGTACTAAAACAGACGTTCAGAAACTCTTTAGTTGTTAAATGACTCATAAGAAACCGTCTTGCGAATATTAATTACTAGTTCTTTTTCGTGGGTTCGCTTCCTGTTCCACAGGTACCGCATTTTTAGGATAAAAACTTTTTTACAAAAATATACAACCGAATTCCTGCTTTTTTGTTTTTCACTTTTTAGTTGTGTTACCTAATAGGCAAGTTCTATAGTAAGGAACTTATAATGCTAGAATCGATTACCCGAATAACATAAAACTTTAACATAATCGATAAATTGAGAGAGATTACCAGGGTGAACTGTACACATCTGCGTACCCCTTTAGAGCGTACCGGCGTGATGTTATGTTATGAAATGGCGTAAACAATAAACAGAATTGCAATTGCAGCAATCCCGAGAGATTTGCCGTTCTTTATTGAAGAGTTCTGTAGTATATCTCCGAAGTTCTTTATCAGATCTTAAACAAATTTAAATGAATTTAAAGTTTTGAGGTTCCGTACCGTTATCGCAAAAAAACGGCAAAAAAACACGTTTGTGGTATGGGAGCCCCACTTAAGTATTTATTTTATTCTGTTTTTAGTATTTATTGTTATAGCGGCAACAGAAATACATCATCTGTGAAAATTTCAACTGTCTAACTATCACCAGACGGACAGTGGAGTCTTAGTAATAGGATTCCGTTTGTACTCTTTGGATACGGGACCCTAAAAATAATCTTCTTCTTCTATACGTGTTGACTGACTCCTCCTTAGGTACACTCTTGGCAGAGCGGTCGTGGTCATCATGGTAAAGTAAACATCCAGGTTGACATGTTTCGCCTAACGATGCCATGCCATTTCTCTCCATCGATTGAATCAATCAATCAATCAATATCTTTATTATGTTTTTTTATTTTAATATTTAATACAGGTCTTAAACAATTTAATTGCAATCAGCTATGTTCCGCCCTTAGGGCATCCAATAGTCACACATAGGAAATTGAATATAAAATATTGTTACAAACTGTTATTATTTCACATAAATTACAAAAAAAGATAAAAATAGTCAGAACGAATTAGGTAGGTACACACAGTGGGCCACTGAACGCATCATGACAGTTCCCCTGTATTGGAGCAGTGACTTGTCTGATAAGTCTTTTACAGAGTAGTAGCACTTGTTTACTAACAGATCGTGGAGATTCTTTTTAAACTTTTTCATTTCCGGAATTATTCTAATAGGCCCCGGAATATTATTAAAGATGCGTGAAGCTGTACAAAGGATACTTTCATGCATTAGATGCGTCTTGCTAGCTACTGTGCGCAATTTGTCCTTCCGCCTTATACGAGTGTAGTAATTATACGTCATGTCAATATTATTTTTAATAAATACTGCGCCCTCAAATATATAGACACAGGGCAGTGTTAATACGTTCATCTTTTTAAAAAATGGCTTACAGGGGAACTAATTGAAGTTTTAAGTTTTTTCCGACCAGTATGTGACTAGTTCGACAGTTTTGTCGTTTGCCACGTGGCAGGTGCAGGTGGTTGGGCATGATTGGCACAAAAGGGTTTGGGGCAAACTCTTGGAGAAACTCCATACTGACACTGAGTTTGGGATAGGTTTATAATACTCCATTTGGCCAGGTTGTTTCTACAGCGGCCAACTCGGGACCGTACTATAACGTTTCAACGCCATCATAAATCTTCTGTGAAAAAGGATAGTTCTCTTCGCCCTGTGTAGTTCTGTCTCTCTCTTACAGAGAACCATGATATTTGTGATTCGTCAGAATAAGGCCTCAAGGACCGCAGTTGGATTGGATGTTGCCAGATTGGCTACTTCAGTTCGTATTCAGGGGTAAATGCTCTGCCAGAGTAACGAATAGTGAAGGGGTAGCTAGCATACACCGATATCATTATAATTTCAGCTGAAAAACTTGGACAAAGGCCTCCCCCAAGCATATCTATGTAGACCAGTCCTGTGCGTCTCGCAATGGCGTATTCTTGCACACCGATAGCTTAGAGGAAAATCAAACACCATGGTTATGATTACTAGCTGGATTTTATGGTAAAAATCAAACATCATCGTCTCCATCCTTTCCTTATCCCATGTTACTTGGGATCGGCGCAACACGTTTTCTTCTTCAAGGTAAAAGATTAGACAATCCCTGATACATTAAAAATCCTTTATTTAATGAAAAAACATACAAATAAATAGATTAACTACACTAAACAAACCTACGTCACAGTTCCATTTCTTATTACTAGATTTAAATAGTCTTGATTTTTCTTCATTCCACCCATTTGTATGATCTTATACTCATTCTCCAATTCGTCTATAAAAAACCTAGACTGGTTGTGTGCTTCAGGGATTTTTTGTATCTGGTCTTCCCTTCCATTATCCATATCTCTTTGAAGTACAGCATTTCTTATATGACCCTGGTATATTACACCTGCAACCTGAGTCTTGCTTTTGATAGGTAGTGATGTTGGCGGTTGGTATGCATAAGTAAAAGGTATCGAAATATGCGAATCGTTTTTTCTTATTATCATGTTATGGGTAAATGGGATACCTTGATTCCTCCAATCTGGCGTATAAGTATATTCGTCTTTCGTTTCTCTTTCCACTTTCGGAACAGCAGTAGATGGGGTCTCTATCCTCTCCATCAGCTTTCTTAAAAACATCTGTAATATTTCTGTGTTCCTGTCAATCTTTCTCAGGATCTGATCCGTTAGGTTCCCGTTTCTTTCTATGGTACTTATTATCTGGTTGTTTTTCAATTTTTCTGAGAAGCTTAAGAGCTGTGTTGGGGGTGTAACAGGCGCTGGTGTTGTCGTTACTTGCGGTAGCTTTTCACGAGGTTTGGTAACTACTTTTGTTGTATACATTTTTGGAGCCATTGTCGTGCTTGGGTGCTCTGTACTTTTTAGCAATTCCATTCGTCTTAATGTCATATGTAAAGCTGCAGCATTGCTGTTTATATCAGTATGATTATCACCGATCAACATAGATTCTAGATTCATCTTTTCTTCGTTCAAACGGTTCAGTTGTTCGTTTATATGCTTCGCATGTTGTTTTAGTAAGATCTGCATTTTTTCTTGTTGATCGTGTATTTTCCTTGTCAAATATGAATCTTCTTGTTTTGGGTATAGTTTATCATCAAATGCTTCTTCTCTGGTTTTGTTAAGTTTAATAATTTTCGATATTTCAGAGACGTTTACTAATGAAGAGTATAACAGCCCGTTTTGATTGAAACTTTTGTTTATACTAGTGTGTATTTCTTTAAATCCTGAGTTGATTCCTGTTTGATTTTTTGGTGTAATTTTCACGGTGACTTTGTAGTTAGATTTGTTGGGAGTAGAACCTATTAAACTGCTTATAAATTCTTGTTCTTGTAGTGGTTTTTCTGATTCAGTGTCATTGAATGTTGTAGTCATAAATTGATCAATATCCAATTTGTCATTAGTATTTTCTACGTACGTCTCAGGGTTGACTTTGCCAAAGCCCAGTTTACCAAATAACAAAGCGTTATTTGGTATATACTGCTCCCGTGATCTAGATACTTCCTCCATAAATATGTGTGGGTACTTGGACATCAGAGGGTTGCGTCTGGATCTTCCGTCGAACATCTTGGTGGTGTAAGGTCCATTGTCATTATACTCAAAAGGAAACATTTCCGATTCTTCCTGCTTTTCATGATCGTCTGATGTTTCGACTTCCTTGAGTACTGCTCTATCAGCAAAAACATTTTCGTCGGATACAACGTAAATGTTTTCGTCAGACTGCTTATCATGAGGCAGATCTGATGCGATTATTCTTATTTTATTGACCTGTCTCTTATTTCTCTTTGTATTTATATATAACGTCTTCGACATAGCGTTTGTATTCAGAAATTTATTATATTTAAGTCTAGTATTTAAATTGCTCAGCTTTTTAACGTTTATCGACCTTTTCTTGCGCTCGAAAAGGTTCGCTAAGCTTAATATTTCTGCAGGTTTCAAGTTTTTCTCAAATATATTCTCGTCCAAAACTAATGGATTTTTTTTGTCTTTTTTATATGTATATTTTCGATGAGACTTTGATTTTTTTCCTTTATAAATGTCGCGATAATCGCGATAATTCAAAAAGTCCTTGTTAAAAATAACTTTGTATTCATTTGAGTGGTAGTCATTTTTTCTGTTTATAGAACGTCGTTCTATATTATGTGGTTCATTGTTGGGCGATTCTATAGGTCTTTCTTCATCAGCAAAATTGGCTTCTTTGTTGGGCATTTCTATAGGTATTTCTCGATCATCAAAATTAGCCTCTGTAGTAGATACAGGCTCAGGGTTTTCATCATAAGCCTGATGGTAAGATTTGATCACGTTTTCTAGACCCGCGAACAATTGCATCGATTCTGCGTCCGGTGGTTCACCAACATACTGTTTGAAGCCCACTGAGAACCCAGATCCATCTATGTCTTTGATAACAAATTTCATCTTCCCCATATCATAATACGAATTTGTTTTAAGTGTTTCTTCACTCAATTCGGTATTTAAAGGCTGCTGCAATCTTTGTGGTATTCCATTGACTTCTAATATTTTGCTATAGTCGACATTAACTCGGCTCAATTCAGCCGAGTTAATCGCTTTAACTGCCAGGAATCCAGGGCCAGGGTTTGGTTGCCACCAGTTTTCTCCTGATTTTGTAGCAATGAGAGGTGAACTACTTTGTTTTTTCAATTGAACTGTCTTGCTAATAGGATCTTGCTCTCTGTGCACCGTGTTAGTTATAGGAAGACTGTATTTATTGATCAGAATTTGACTGATGTTATGTACTAAAGGATTCTGTATCCGCTTCCTAAAATGAATACTCTTCCGGTGCTTTGTATTGTTTCTGTCTTTGTTTACTAATTTACCTATAGTCATATCTGAGTGTATAGCGTTTTGTATTTTTTCTACCAAGTTTTTAATGAGCCTCTTTTTCTTTTCACCTTTCATGCCTTTGCTATCAAAATGCGTTTCGATTTCAACGTATAATTCATCTTCTTCAGTGTTCTTTTTGGAAGTTGCCTTCGCTTCTCTGGAATTGTCATATTTGATTCTGACATGCCTTTTTAAGCGTTTGGTTTGAAAATGTCTGTTTATTTCATTATTTTCTTTGCTGTTACGTGGAAAATGCTTGAAATACTCTTCGACGAATTTGTTCATGTATGACTTCGGTATCATATTGTAGTCATAAGTTGACGTCGTGTCCATAGTCGTTCTTTCGGGTTTATAAGCGACGGGTACTTTTTTCTGCTGTAGTAGTTGTGCTGTTTCGGCGTCTGAATTGGAAAACTTTATTACTTTTCCATTGTAAACAAGTTCTACGGCGCCTTGAATATTTTCGTTTGAGATTCTGAAATAAAGAAGCAAAATGTTATCGTTTTGCTGAGCTACCAAAGTCTGTATAAACTCTGGGTCAGCTCACACTGACACGTTTACGTCGCCCGCGCTTTTAGAGAAATCGAATTTTGCCACAGATAATATAATACTAGCATAATCATGTCCATGCACGCTTTAGGTTGGTAGGGTCAGCCCACGCTAAAAGAGTTCTCTCTCAAGTTATATTAACACTATCAATTGCAATGCCTTTAATTTTGTCTATACCGCAGTATTTATTGCGTGATTTGCATTGTCGAGAAGACGAATTTTCAAACATATAAAATATACAGAGAGTAAGTCTATTGAAGATTGCTTTTGGCCAGCTGTTTCTGATAGTGTACACTATGAAAGAGGTTTATTCACTTACTTGGTATCATTTTCTTTTAGATTTCCGCTGTCTGTTGATGTGATATCAATTACAGTTTTGATCACAACGTTGGGGGGAGCTGTAATAATCAGTTAATTATTAACGGCATACATATTAGCAATTTTAGAGGCGAGGAGTAGATTGCGAAAAGAGTTCTATTCCTTCTGAAAATACTGGTCCAAAGTAGCATAAAACAGAATTGAGTGGAGAACGGAGAGGGCGGCCTGTGCCTTGCTGTGGGACAATAATTATATAAGCTAGTTAGATTAGACTAATAATAAAATTATTTATTTCTCCTCATAAAACATGCATTATTGCATTACAGCATTTTGATCCTGTACATGTGTTTTTTCCTGAATAAACGATTTATTATTACTATTATTCCATTTATTTATATAGAGTTCTTTAGTTTTCTTCTCTTTTAAGAGAGTGTACGACCTTACACACGGGCCAGGACCAAGTGTGTGAGGGGAAAATTAAATTGAAAAGGTGGATGATAATGTAGAGGAAGTCAAGAACTTCCGGGTTATGCGACATGTATTGAGGATGGTGGCTTTTTGGAGCATGTATAGTGTGTGAGAAGGCATGTGTAACTGTAAAGTGTCAAGACTTTGCGTGAGAGCTTTTGGTACTACACCGGTAGATGAAAGTACTATAGGGAATATGTGGACGGTTTGTACTTTCCACTGGGTTTTAATTTCAATGGCGAGTTCTTGGTACTTACTGAGTTTTTCGGATATTGTTGATTGGATGTTGTGTGAATTAGGTATAGCTATATCGATTAGGTACACTGTTTTATCTACTTTGTCGTGTACAGTGATGTCAGGTCTATTATAATGTATAGTTTTGTCTGTAATTACTGTTTTGTCCCAATAAATTTTCTGATTTCTGTTTTCTAAAATTATTTCAGGTTTATATTTATAATATGGAATCATCTCGTCTATAAAATTATATTTGTGTGCTAGGTGTTGGTGTATAATGGCGGCAACTTGGTCATGTCGGTGTTTATAATCTGTCTGTGCGAGAGATTTACAGGCCCCTGTTATGTGTTGTATGGTCTCAGAGGCACTGTTGCAATGTCTGCATGTGTCTGTCGGTTGATTACAGTCTTTAATTACGTACTTTCTGTAATTACGTGTTGCAATTATTTGATCTTGGATCGCAAGCATGAAACCTTCAGTTTCGGGAAAAAATTCACCTCGTTTGAGCCATTCGTTCGACTTTAATTTATCGACGTGTGGCTGGCTCAGGGTAGCTCGGTGTCTTCCGTGTAAAGCTTTTCCAGCCCATGCTGCAATTTTTTGCTGTGTGCTTATAATATTTTCAGTAATTTGCGTGTTTTTATTTTGCAAGTTTAGTGGTGTAAGTTTTTTATCTGCTACATTTTTATGTAGTGGTGAATGTTCTGATTTGTTATGGCAGTAAGATCTGAGTAAAAGTATTTGTTTGTTGTGTAAATTGTGTATGTCAATCAATCCTCTTCCTCCTTCTTGGCGCGGTAGAGTAAGTCGCTGTATGCATGATTTCGGGTGGTGTTTTCTATGTTTGGTAAGGAGAGTATTGATAGTTCGTTGAAGTTTTTTTAAATCGGTTTTTGACCATCGTATTATTCCGAAAGAGTATGTAAGGATGGGTATTGCAAATGTATTGATAGCTTTAAATGTGTTTCTGGAGTTAAGATTACTTTTTAAGATTAGGTTAATACGATGTGTAAACTTTTTCAGCAGTTCTTGTTTTGTTATCTTTTGTTCTATCTGTCTCGATTGTTTGAAACCTAGATATTTGTATGTAGTTTGTTCATCCATAGGCTCAATAATTTTACCTGACTCGAGTGTGTAGCTATTACTTTGAATTTTTCCTTTAACTATTGATAAAATTTTGCATTTATCTACCCCGAATTGCTTACTAATATCGTTTGAAAATTCTTGTGTTGTATCTGCTAAATGAAAAAGGGACTTTTTATCTGCTGCGTACAATTTTATGTCATCCATATACATAAGGTGTGTTAAGGTGAATTGGGTGGTACCGCTTGTCAAAGTAAATCCCGTGTTAGCTTTATCTAAGAGGTGTGAGAGAGGATTGAGAGCCATGCAAAACCATAAAGGACTTAGAGCATCGCCTTGAAAGATTCCACGTTTTATTTGAATAGGTTCAGTTGCTAAAGCCATGGAGGCTTGATGTATTTTGAGTACAGTCTGCCAATTTTGCGTGGTAGATTCTAAGAACGATCTGAGTGTGGGGTGGATTTTATAGATATGTAGGACTTGCAACAACCAGCTATGCGGGACTGAATCAAATGTCTTTTGGTAGTCGATGAACATGGTATGAATATCTTGTTTGTTTTTAACTGCGCTGTTCATAGCAATTGCATCAATAGTGAGCTGTTCCTTACATCCTTGGCTGTTTTTACGACATCCCTTTTGTTGCTCTGCAAGAATGTCATTTTTATTAAGGTTTTCGTAAATTACTTCACTTACACAGGCTGTAAGGATTTTAAGAGCGTTTGCAAGCAAGTGATTGGTCGATATTTGGCTGGGTTTGTGGTATCATTCAAGTCCTTAGGTAGCATGTATGTGACTCCCTGTGTTATGTATGTTGGGAGCAAATGTGGTGATTTAATGAAGGTGTTTAGGTGATTAAATATGAATGGATGTATGTTAGTGAATTTCTTATACCAGTAGTTGTGAATGTTGTCTGTGCCTGGCAATTTCCAGTTGTGAGAGCGTTTGATGACATCTATAAATGTGTTTATTGGAATGAATTCAAAGTCCATTTCGGGGATTTCTGTTGTTGCGTCACTGATCCAGTTAGCGTTGTTATTGTGAAATACTCGGTTTTCCCATATGTTTGCCCAAAACTCCCGTAATGCTTCGGGGGGAGGTGTTTCTAGTAATTGGCTAGTGGTGTCTATATTATTAGATGTAAGATTTCTGTAAAATATTCTTTCGTTGTTTATAAATTTTGAATTTTGAACTTTGCGGTTCGTGCAAGTAATATATCTTTTAAGTCTACTAGATGCTGCGCTCAACTTTTGTTTTAAGGTGTCCAAAAAGTGTTCTAGTGTATTGGAATTCTCGTGTTGCGCGTGTAGTTGGTATTTTATTTTTATTTCTTCTACTGCAGCTATTAACTTTTGGCTTCTGCTGCCATTAATGTATTGGGTCAGTCTTCCTATGTTTGCTCTTAAACTTTTGATTTTCTTTTCTAATCTAATCTGCCACTTTGGTTGTCTCGGTTTAAATGTGCCGCGTTCATTTTGAGTAAATAATGATATTTTGGCTCCGTTGTATTTAGCTGCCGTCCATGCTGCACAAAAAAATATCATTTACGTGCTTAGGCAGTAAGACATTGTTTATATATGTGACTATGGCAGAAAATTTTCTAGATGTCTTCTGTTTGGGAATGTAAGGCCTATTAGTGGGATCTGTGTCATTAAATTTTGTTGAGCTTCTTGAAATATGGCTTCGATTTCAGGGTTGATAGTATTACTATTTGTTTGTGCAGGTTCAAAGTTACCAATTTCTATGTTGTTCAAGAAATTGTCATCGTCTGTATTTGCGATTGGTTGCGGGATCAAGTTAGACTCTGCGTTGTTATATATAAATACATCCGTTGTAAGGGTATTTCTGGGCGTGTCAGTAAAGTTAGTCATGTTGTCAGATGGTTCGGAGTCATTTTGCGATTGTGTATTACCTAAATCGTTAAAATCAATATTCTGAATGTTGCTATTTTTATTCCTGAATTCTGCAGCTACCTGGTTTTTCATTTCTTCTAATCTGTTGCTGTCTATATATCCGTTATTTGTTATCGCCCTGACTTGGTCAGATAATCTTTGCTCTGTTATATTTGTTAATTCTGGGTATATATTTGTGAATTCTTCATATAAATATTTTCTATAGGCTGTTTTATTTGATTCTAATTGTGTGACAGTGTAATATATTCTAATTAGTGTTTCATTATATTCGTTCGTCCATCTCATGCGCTGACTCGTTTGTGTATTAGATTGTGTTGAGTGTTGCACACTCAATGTGAACCGTTTGTAATTCAGCCCTAACTTCCTGATATATCTGTTCTATTGTGTCTTGTGATAATAACTTCTTTTGTACTATTGCTCTGCGCTGGTCACCTATCCTTTGTCGGCTAACTTGCATAGTTGGGTATTTTTCTAAAAACTTAGTGTGAAGCGATGGAAGGTATGCATTTTTGTCTGTATCCATATTAGTAAGGTGAAGGTTAGTGCGTAGCATAAATTTGTTCATTTCATTACTCCATATCCTACGAGCTGTTGCAGTCTTAGTGGTGGGTACAGTATCATCGACAAGATTTGTCTCCTGTACAACATCCGCTGACTGTATACTGATTGATGATGATGATGGCGTCGGAGAGACGCGAAAAGATTGTGAAGATGATGGAATTGATGGAAAAACAGATGAGGAAGATGACGAAGAAAATTGTGAAGTTTCGTCATCTATTTGAGGCATATTTGCCTGAAGTTGTTTTTTTGTTTTAGATCTAGTTATCATTATGTTCCCACGAGTAGCTAGGGACTAGAAGTCGACACACAGCAGAGCCCTGCGTTCACTGTGGCAAGGGTATAAAACTGGAGGTCCACTATTATCCAGAGTTGGCGCACTAGCGACTGAAGCACTCCCTAGCCATGCAGCCCTCGGCATGCGCAACCTTGGCTTGGATTTGTATCTCTCTTAGTCTGGCCCCTCACCCTAGATCTATCTCTTACCTCTGACTCTCAACACAGACCTAGGGTTCACTGGAGCACGCAAGCTCCACCACGTCGTCAACGTAGAGATACGGCCATAGATATAGTATGTACAAGATAAACAGAGTCAGATGAAAAGCGAAACCAAAAAAATAAAATCTATGTGTGAGGGCAATTGTCCATGTGTTAGTTAAAAAAGTGTTGTTAAAAAGTCCATGTTCAGTATCGATATCGATACTTGGTGAACAAGATTAAAGGGTTATTGCCGTTGTTGTTTATATTGGACTGTTATAAAAACTGGGCAAAATACATGCTTGCTTTTATTAAAATACAAATTACAGAATACTATCTAGGTTAGCCACTAACTAACCATACGATTGGAAGTGTCATTCTTACAGGCACAAATAAATTAGGTATAGATTCTTTCATTAGGATTCGTTGATGTTTTCTTAGTATGCAGTAGGTATTTCAATACGAAATGTTTACTACATATTGTAGAGACCATCCATCTCTGTTTAAAATTCGAATCCATTTTTTTCTTAATACAGAATTATTTGGGCATCTGTAGGTACATAAACATTACAAATTATTATTTGCACAACAGAACAATTTGCTGGTGAGCAGAGCACTCATGTATTCAAGACACTGTAAAACTAATAAATGCAAACAATATGACATTCCTAAACCTACTCAAAATAATAAAACATCAAAACTCTCCGAAACATTTTGAAAAACAAACGCAATATAATAAACATGCAACTTAAAGTACAGTTTAGATGAACACATCTTCTCAATCCTAACTTAAATCTATTTAAACAAAACTTGACTAAATAAGTTTGTATTCATGCCATGATGTCACTATAAAAAGATTAAGTTTTTATCGATACTCCTGACGTCACCGCTTTGTCAAGCCCTAGCGTAAACAAACAATTTTCTCTTTTACATTATATTTTAGCAAATTCTGTTTAAATATACGAAATATACTTTTATAAAACAATGGAAATCAATATACTATTGTAAGAATATTTTTCTGAGCCGATTACTAGCAGAAATTTGTCAAAATATGGTTCGAAACAATCCAAGGACAAAATTGTATTTACCTATGAAACATGTATTTATTGGGGTTATTTCGTCTTGTAACGTCACATTCACTCACAGAATAAGCCAACATAGTTGCATAATTAATATTATCAATTTAAATCTAAAGATTATTATTTAAATGCAAGAAATTCACCGCGGTGTAAAACAGATGGGACGCTATGGACTCCTTCTCGCGAAAAAAATGACATATTGGTACTTCATTCACTCTCTCTTTTTCTCTTGGGCGTTTAGTACTTGATTAGGTTTTCTCGCTCGCACCCTTCATGTATCTTTTTGCGTAGCAAAAAAATTCTAAATCTATGGATACGGCGGTGGGGTTATTATTATTATTATTATAAGTTACGTAGTTATACAAATTCAGGTACTTAATTATGTTCGTAGTCTTGCTAGAATATGTGAGGAATTGGTGTCTGAGTTAGGTATAGGAATACCTGTATTACATTAGATTATCTCATACCACCTTCTGTCAGTGACTTCACCAGTGAGAAATTTGAATATTATCCCAAGGGAACCGACTCACGAGATAAAAGGTATCTCCGTCCTTTTCAAAGGTTCAATCTGTAACGCTGAGTCAAATTCATGATTTAGACCAGGGGACACCAATTACTTTTATTTGGGGTAGGTTTTCATAAAATAATATGACTGTCGCTGTCCGTAAAGTTTAGAACCACCCCCCCGGCTATACATCGTCACATGTATTTACTTTTTTTTTTAATTGAAATAATAAACTTCAACATTAAATATTTATACAAAATCAATGAAAATTGTGATGAGATGATTCGTCCATTGTCAAATCGACGCCAGTGAAGACAAAGCGGAGTTTTTGGCGGGATTTTTTCGAGTGTAGTTCAGCGGCTGTTAATATTATTTGCAAATTGATTCCTAGTGGATATTATGATATAAAATTGGTGTAGTTTTGTGTCTCAACTGTCTATGCAACTGGACAATATGTGAAATTATTGACAGAAGCGATCTCGGGATAGTGGAGCGGAGAATTTTATTGTAGTATTGACTACCTCTGCAAAGCTTACTGGGAAGGCTGATTCGATACAATTTGCTGCCAAATACTCCAAAAAAGCATTAGAATCTGTTACATCCGCATTCTAATGCATACTAAAGAATTCAAGAAGAGAAAAATACTGATGACTAGGCAGCATGGTCTCAGACCTTAGCCTGTTCCGTTAGGAACAAATATAAAAAAAAAAAAAAAAAAAAAGAAGACAAAGCGCGGGATAAATTATAATGATTAAATTACGTACTCAATTATATTGTACTGTATAAAAGAGGTCCGCACAAAATCGGTCGGCGGTCTGGATGCGGACCACGGCCCGCCATTTGGTCAGGGGTTACGGTATAGACCACGGATTTGTCAAAATTATGCACGAAAACGTTGTTACACGCAGATAGAGTTACTCTCGCATATATAATTTTAGTTCAGGTGAAGTTAAAAAAGAAACGTAATACCTTTAGCAGGTTTAACAGTAGTGGTTTGCATTTGATCCTGCAGCTTATTAAAATTTAGCATTTCTTCAAAAAACTTGTCTTCTATAGGCTTGGGCTTTTCTCCTTCCTTCCCAATTTCATTTGGTTTGGTTCTTATTCCGTCTGTAATTGCAATATGTTATGATTTATTAAAATTATTTAATCATATATAAACACCCCTGTTTCTATTTGCCGTCAAGCGAACAAAAATCCAAAATTAAAGCTGTTCTGGTATTGTTATCTCATTATCATGCTATTTTTATCTTCAGCCAAAAGTCGTCCACTGTTCCGTCCAATTTTCATCATATTCGCCGGTCCTGTGCGTCTCATGTCCCGTGAATTCCGGCAGAAAACAAAATTAAGCAGTGCTTTACACAATTTGAACCTAGGACATCATGCTTAGCACGTCGCACTTATCACCACTATCTATAGAATTAAGAATTTAGACGGAGTTGTTTAACTATGTATTTTGGTACAATAAAGTATATAATTATATCTATATCTCTACTGCCATTGTGCCGCGTGATTGATTAACAATGACTCAAACATACAGAAATTCACTGGATCACAATAATAATTTAGTTGAAACTCTAATCTAATAAGAATTATAGTCTTAATTACCTTTCTTATCATGAAACTGCTTAAAATTAGACATTAAAGAATACATTCTTCTAAAAACATCGTTCAAATCCATATGCTTTTCAATCCCTTGCAGCAGAATATTGTGCATGCTCAGATGAAGCATATTCTCTTTCTTCTCTTCTTCTGCCTTTTGCGGTTTTTCAACCACTTTAGGAACTTCTTCTACTATCTTCTTTTCTATGGGTTTCATATCTGCAGTCTCTTCTGCTTCTAATTCTTCTAGTAAGGTTGATAGACGATTGGCTAATATGTTTTTTACTTTCGGATTCTTTATGTGGAAAAGGAAGCTTTGAGTTTCTGTAAAAAAAGGTTTCATTTTTAGGATTCCGTACCCACAGGTTAAAAACGGGAGCCTATTACTAAGACTCCGCGATCCGTCTGTCTGCCTGACCGTCTGTCACCAGGCTGTATCTCATGAACCGTGATAGCCAGACAGTTAAAAATTTCACAGATGATGTATTTCTGTTGCTGCTATAACAACAAATACTAAAAATAAAATAAATATTTAAGTGGGGCTCCCATATAACAAACGTGATTTTTTTGCCGTTTTTCGATAATGGTACGGAACCCTTCGTGGGCGAGTCCGACTTCCTCTTGGTCGTTTATTTATATAATATATTATGTTATTTTTTAATAACGTTGCTCCACACTAGGACTTTCCCTTTTATGTTGGGTGCTTTCAAAAGCATTTAAACTCACATACACAATCATCAAGACTCGGAACAACTATCTTTAGGCCATACAAATATTTGTACCGTGCGGGAATCGCACCCACGACACGCAGCGCAGCAGCCAATCCCTCAGCCACTGAGTCAACTGTGCTGTCCAAGGTTTAGAAGTTGCTGCACCCGGTTGGACTGGAAGCCGATCCTAACATTGTTGGGAATAAGCTAGGTGGATTGATTGATGTTAAAGAAGTATGTGGTAAATTAAATACTTAGGAGGAGTCAGGAACATGTCGTGAGGAAAGTTTTAAATAAGAAAGTAGAAGAAGACCAAAGAAACTATGGGTGGACTTTCTAAAAGATAATGTTTACGATTATTACTGAAATGGCGATGATTACTGTATGGATCAGAAAGTTGAGCTGTGAAAAAGATGTATGAGAAGAGATTGCATGTATTAGAGGTGAGAATGTTGAGATGGATGTGCGGAGTGACGAGAACGGATAAAGTGAGAAATAAGTACATTAGAGGAAGTTTGAAAGGAAACCGTTTGTCCTGGTATGGTCATTTGATAAGGAGGAATGAAACACATGCTACTAAAAGAGTTATGTATATAAATGTAGATGGATGGTGAGGGAAGGGACGGCCAAAGAATAGATGGGTGGACTGTGTGAGGAGTGATATGAAAGAAAAGGGTGTCCGTGATGGCGTGACGAGAGAACGAACGTTATGGAAGAAGAAAACGTGTTGCGCCGATCCCAAGTAACAAGAGAGAAGAGCACAAAAAGATTATTTATTTATTTATTTATTTTTAGGAAAACTTACAGCTAAGCAGACATTTAGTAATAGTTTATACAAAATATGGCCAATTACAAGTTTCCACGTATAGTAAATAGAATATATATGAAACTGAAAATTATGATGACTGAAATGGTTAATAGAGATGTAGTTATGGCAGAAGAAGAAATATTGAGCCAACTAAATGTCATGAGATATGGGCAAGAGAATTGTGATGAGTTACTTCAGTGAGGTTCAAAATGCAGAATAGAATAGAATAGGACTTACCTAATACCTAAGAAATGAGATACACAATAATAATAAACTTCAAAACATTAATAAAAGAAGAGATAGATGATGAAGAATGATATGATAGAAAAGGGATTGGAATCTAATATGACGGTTAACTCGGGAAGGAAGAAGAAAACATTTTTCCTCGACAAAAGTAACATGGGACAAGGACCATAGGAAGGAAGGACTACTATAACAAGGAATACTATAACGTATCAACGCCATAATGATTCCATTGTTAAAAAAGGGATAGTGTTATACGTCCTGTATTGTTCCGTGTTTTATAATGGAACCATGAGAGTTTGACACGTCAGAGTAAGGCCCCAGGAAGATGATGATGACTTTATACTAGGTACTTTATACTGTATCAATCTCACCAATAGATCGTTTTGTTCTGTAAGAATCATCACCTTCACCGTAGTTTATATAATCATTGTCTGTAGCTTCGGTTGTAAATTCATTGGGAATGATGTCATCATTGATGTTGTCTGTAAAAGCCATATAAATTAGTTACTTAGGGCATAACACGTTATGGCGATAACGCACATACGTTATGACACCACATATGTATTTCTTGAAGAATTAAGAAAGAAAGAAAGAAAAAATATTTATTTGTGACCCGCACAGGCAACACGAGATAAGCAAAACACAAACAATAAAAATAATAAACCCCGTGCGAGACCCAAAAGGCTCCTATCTCAGCATGTGCAACGATATTAAATAGAAATAATGCTGCGCTGATATTCTGATAGGGCAACTGTTGATGCCACGGACACATTCACGGAAACGGAACATACTTAATATTTAAATGAATAAAAATAGAATAAGATAAATAAGAACAAAGTATAAACACAGAAGGTAAGTCACAGTATGTAAGTGTATAACGTAGACAAATATATAAATAAAACACAATAAATATATACGACCAAAATCCCGACGGCTCAGTGATCATTTGTCGTACCGTAGACAAAAGACAGAGCGCGCCAATCTTTATCTATGGTCGGCGTCGGGTCGGCTGCAATATTTAAAAAAAAAGTAATGGTGAATTATGTAAGACATTTCTTTAAATAAAAAAGTAAAATATTGCTAGTATTAAGCGGAGTTGGACATATACTACAACCAAATCTATCCAGTTAAGTTTAATTCCCATGTAGGAGGCGAGCCTATTGCATGCGCGGATCCAGAATTTCGCTCAGGGGGGAGGGGGGGGCGGCAATGTCTCTCTAGGGGGAAAAAACGCCAAAAGAATAACTAAAAAGTTGTAAATAAAAAAGTTAATAAAATCAAAAAACTCGACTGCAAAGATGTAAACAAGAAGGAAACCCGCTGATCCGCTGGCTGACCCCCTGATCCTCCGTCTGCACAGCATGATTTTCTTCTTGTTTACATCTTTTTAGAATTTTGAACTTTGCCATCCTTGATGGAATGTAACTGTCTAGAGCTATCAGGATTTAGCCACCAGCTCTAAATTGCTTACCTGTCTTACTCGTGAGTAATCCATCGATGTCGACAAAGACATTGGTCAGAATTACAGTAAACGTGAATGCTATGCCCAGAAGTGTGATACAGAACACTCTGTAGAACACCACGTCGTAGTCGCATCGTGTCATATGGTTGTTTTGTCTTAATCTGAAAATATACGGTTAAGAATCTTTATTTCTCAAAAGAATTACATTGGCATTCACTTATACGAGTATGAGTAACTTACTCGTACATATCTAAACAATTTAAGTTATGTTGAGCGTACTTACAGGAATAAAAAAGTACAATAGCATATGTTTACGGTTAGATTGGTATAATAGTTTTTAAGCTGACACGGTCACAGTCATTAGAATTAATATTTGTTTGAAAGAAAGAAAGAAAAAACGTTTATTTGCGCCGGGCACGAAGCATATCATAAAAAAAAACAAGGAAAACTTAAAATACAAATACAGAGTATGCGTCACAACCACGCAAAACGGTCATCGCTCAGCATAATGCTGGGACTCGCGTGCAAGACAGAGCCACAATAGGGATTTGTTGATTCCAATAGGGACGACGAGTTTCAATTGTCGAGAGCCTGGAATCCAGTGGTTCAACTATGTAAAGGTCGTAAAACTACTGAACATGTGTCAAAATTGGATACAGTGAGCATCGTCTGTCGTGAACAATGTCGAGTGACTAGTGAGACGAGTTCTGGTGGTAGTGGCGTTGTGCGCGAAAAACGAGTGAGAAAGAGGGTAGACAGATATGTCAGCTCGTAAACAACACCCACCCGCAAAGACTTTAGTTCTCGTGATCATGGCGCTTGTAACGGTGCCGAAATATCGAGCTCTCAACCAAAACCTAAATATACATGGTAAATATCCCGAAACAAATATTAATTCTAATGGTATAATAGTTAATCTTTACATATTTTCATAATAAGGAATCCAAAATTTCAATTACTTAATTTGTCCCGAACAAAAATCTGGGCAAGCTAAACAAAACCGTTTAAAAACGAGATACTTGCAAAACGAAATCACAAAAGCTTTAGTTGGTAGAAGTAAATAAGTACAAAAAAATTGTGAAAAGAATACAGTATGCATTTCAAAAGATTTTGTTATGTAAGTTAGTTCTAGTTAAGTGGGTTAAAATAATAATAATAAGCAATCATGGGGTCTGCCGACAGAAATAAAAACGTCGCTGATGCAAACCTATAAATTTTGTCCTTATGCTAAATATCGCTCAACGTGGCCAAAGACGTGACGTCTTTGAACGATTCAAAAATTTGAAAAAAAAAAGCTAATGCACAAAACAGCGGTGTAGCTTGTTTTTTGTAAGTTCTGCGATATTGTCGCCTATTGTTAACCGATTTTGATTATTTCTTTTTGAAAAGTTACTAAAGGATACTAGTGACAGAAATGGAAAACTTCGATGACTGGTAGCAAATAACACGTGATTGCTATATACTTTTCATTCATTGACGTACATTTTTTTTTGACCCGTGGCCCACTGGTAACGACCGCGACTTACAGGTTCGTGGGTTCGAAGCCAGGCAGGCGCTTTACTTTGTATACATTTTTTCATCATTACTGCTCTCAAAACGGTGAAGGAAAACATCATGAGACAACCAAACAATTCGAAGGCATATGTGACATCCAGCAACCCGCACTGGACCCGCGTGGTGGATTACGGCCCATTCCCTCTCACAGAGAGGCCTGCACGCACCACGGACCAAATGGGAGTCCAAGTACTGAAAAGGTGGTCCATCTATGCATCCATCCTCTACATATATTTTTTTGTTTTATTAAATAAACATTGCGCTACACTATGATTTTTTTATATCGCGAAATAATATTGTAAACGTGTGGGCCGCCTTTCTTGTGAAAATTACTAGTTCACCATACACACTGTATCCTATATATAAAAAACCGGCAAGTGCGAGTCGGACTAGCGCACCGAGGGTTTCGTACAAACCTCAGCTTAAAGGTATTATAGACCTGAGTATTTGATATGAATTTCAATTTAATACCTCTACGCGTTCATGAGGAAAGAGGTAGTAAGTTTCAAAATTTTAAAAATATTTTTATTTGTTTTATTTTATTATATGATGTAACTAAAAATTTACGGTTTTCGCAATTATTTCTTTATCTGTGTTGTAAGACTTTGCTTCGTACCAAATTTCAAGATTCTGTGTTCACGGGAAATACCCTGTAGGTTTTGATTCCCTTGCGAGTGTCGAAAATTTGCGGCATAAACGGCTGTATCTTTTGATTGCGTTGGCTTAGAACTTTGATTTTTCACCGCTTTATGGACAGTAGACTTGAGTATTTTATATAAATTTCAGCTTGATACCTCCACGCGTTCCTGAGAAACTGCCACCCCCTTAAGAATGATTTCGGGGATAGTAAAAAGTATCCTATGTCTTTTATAGGGTCTCAAACTGTCTTCATACCAAACTTCATTTAAATCGGTACAGCGGTTTAAGAGTGAAAAGGTAACAGAGACAGACAAACATAGTTACTTTCGCATTTATAATGTTAGTATGGATAAAGTGGTTCATTACAATCATGCGAAAATTGCTGTTTCGCCTATTTTCAACCGACTCCAGAAAGGAGGACGTTCTCAATTCGACTGTTTGTTTGTTACACGATTACTCCGTCAATTATGAACAGATTTTTATGATTCTTTCTTTATTTGTAAACTGGTGCTTCTGGTGTGTTCCCATTTAAATTTAATTAAGATCTGACGAGTAGTTTTTAAGTTATCCTAATGCGTAGTTTTATGGCCGGTTAAAGGAAAAACAAAAAACTTTTAACAAAAATATTAAACCGGCTTCCAAAACAATACACTACGAAGCGAAAAATTACTTCAATTTTTTTTGTTTTTTTTTTATTATGAATAGGCTTGCGCTTGACCATGTGGTCGACGGTGAAGCACGCTTGCCTAGAAGTAACCTAGTCACTGCATACAGCTAAGGTTAGGCCAGCAAAACGTTTGGTGCGTATGGGTGGGATGTCCACCATGTACCGATGACGCATCGCCGTGCGTCTGGTTGTCCGATGATGGAACGGGCTGGGCTTTGTGAGAAATGTATCCGATAAAACACCGACAAGCTGGCAACTCGGCGACGACGTTCAAGGCTCTGGAGCTTTGATTTGACCAGTGCCTCATTGCCAATAAGTCTCTTGGCGCGCTTTTCGATCGACTCTAGTGCATCAAGCTGGTATTTGGCAGATCCGTCCCAGAGATGAGAACAGTACTCCATGCATGATCGAACTTGCGCTTGATACAAGTTGAGCAGCTGTTCCGGCGTGAAGTACTTTCTCACCTTCGCAAGAATCCCCATTTTTGGCAGCCAGCTGAGCCTTTGCCTCAATGTATGGCCCAAAAAATAATTATAATTTATTTCGAAAGTCTGTGTCAAAAATGAAAAAACATAGGTAACAAAGACACCGACTTCCGAAAAGTAAGTTATTTTTTCGCTTTGTAGTGTTTTGTTTTGGAAGTCGGTTTTCTGCCGTGTTGCGAATCATAATACTATATTGTCCGCTTCTTTCTATATGTGCTGCCATGTTTGTTGGAATCTGCGACACAGCTCCGAGTACATTTCAGTTTGTGGAACACACCCTGAGGTGTGTCTCACGCTTCCAACCTTGCTAAGTGAACCATAGCCAAAGATATGAGAAAAGAAAAGGGACAAGGTTTGGATTTGATTATTAAACTAACTTTTGCCAGAGGTTTCGCCTGCGTGAAACTAGGAAACCATATCTCATCCCTTGGGATAATTTCCGAATAAATGTATTCTATTTTCCCTTGGGATAAAAGGAAATTTTTACGCAGGCAAACACACTGGTACACTGGTTACACTGGTTTCTGGTTGACACTTCGCGTGACCCAAGGGCTGGCTTTTACCTTGGTCAGAGTTTAAGAATTGCCAAACAACGTGGCAATGCTGCCAGTCTTTTGGGTACAATAGCTGTGGACAGCGATTCTTATCTAAAATACGGAGATTTCCGACGCCATACTTTAGACGAGTTTATATTTAGGCTAAGTTTGTTATTATTTAAATGTTTATACTTAGAGTTAATTGTAGTAGTTTATGCAATGGTCATATAATAGAGGTTATTAAAACACGAGCGTGGGTTTATCACATGAGGCGAAGCCGAATGTGATAATGATATCATACCTAATTATATGCAGTTGCATACGCTACTTTATCTATACTCATACAGTTGAAATAAAACATAAGTGGAAACGGAAAAAAATATGTGCTATGGCGAGCAAATTAGATTCTCATTGGGTATGACAGCGCAGCGTGCGCATCCATAGATACTATAACATGACACACTTTTCTACATTAAGTCAATGAGCCCATACGCGCCAGTATATTAAAAAGTAAAAGTGTGCTATAAAAATTAAAAAGTTATTTTATGATGCAGTTGTTTGAAAATAGAAGGAAAGTGTTGTACTGTAATGGTCTTTTTTTTAATTTTACCTATCCACGAATATAAAGTACGTGTTTATACATGATTTTTTAATTCATATTTGGAACATTACGTTGTGAGTGTAGATAAAGCATTTTATGCACTTTACATATTTATCTATATGTAAATAAATTTGATCCAGAAGTAAATGTTTAAAAATTCTTTTTTTGCAACTTACATTTCAAGCGTGCACGATGACCGGTGGTTTGGTCTGCAGTGGAAAACTTTTCGTAAACAAAGTCTTATCGCTCTTCCATTTTTCTTTATTTTTAATTGAGTTCCTTTTTTAAAACGATGACTTCTCAGCGATAAGAATATTGCCTTGATTTTGACAAAGTTATTCATTAAAGATTTTGGACTGATTTCTGAATTGAGTATTTGGAGTTACGAATTGTATGTCTTTTTACCCAGCTGCAAGGAAAGGGTTATGTTATTCGCGCGTATCTAATATGTACGTATGTATGTATGTATAATTATTTATTATCTCGTATCTTTCAAACCATTGATGGTTTTTTTATAATTAAGACATCGTTAGATAGGTATTGACCGCCTAAGTCTTCTTAATTAAGTTCAGTTAAAAAAAAGGAACATGGCGGATTTTGGGCGCCATATTGTGGGGATTACAATTTTTTTTTTCGAAACCCATCGAGTGGGATATCAAAAAGAAGGGTCTTTAGAGGTGATTACAAAATATATACCACTTAAGTAGATATATGTTTAAAAGTCATTCGGCAAAAAAAAATATAACTAAAAAGTTGTAAATGAAAAAGGTTAATAAAATCAAAAAACCCGGCTGCAAAGATGTAAACAAGAAGAAAATCATGCTGTGCAGTCGGAGGATATTTATAGTTTTGGTCAGCCAGCTCGCGAATATCTTTTTTGCTCGCGAATATGTATGTTAATGATTTTATTAACTTCAAAACTTTTTACTAGGTAAATCGATTTTGATGATTCTTTTTTATTTGAAAGCTGGTGCTTGTCATGTGGTCCCATAAATTTCAACAAGATCGAATGAAAAATTTCGGAGATATGCAACAGAACTCTTCAATTAATGACGGCAAATCATTATAATTCGAATTATAAGTCTGTTTAATGTTTATATCATTTCATAACATAACATCACAATGTTACGCTCTAAAAGGGTACGCAGGTGTAAACAATTCACCCTGGTATACTCTCATTCCACAGGTTTTGACCCATTTTATGTTATTGGGTTAAACTATTCTGGCATCACTTTGGGCATTAATAATTATTGGTACTGTGACTATAGAACTGGCTCATTATGTACCAAAAATAAAAAGTGAAAAAAAAAACGGTTTACATAAAATACAACCAACTTCCAAATAAAAGCACTAAAGAGTGAAAATAACTTAAATTTCGGAAGTCGGTGTCAAAAAACAAAGAAACGAAAACAGCAACACCAGAACCTCTGGCTAACCTGATTTAGGTCTAGCTATTGAGCTGTAGCAATTCAGAGCTAGCTCTAACTAAACAAATGTGGCTCTAGCTAACCTTATCTAGCTCTAGCTATCCAGCTCTAACTAATCTTAACTAGCTCTAGCTGAACTAATCTAGCTCTAGATTTCCAGCTCTAGCTAAACTAATCTAGCTCTAGCTATCCGACTCTAGCTATCCAGCTCTAGCTATCCAGATCTGGCTATCCATCTCTTGCTAAACTAATCTAGCTCTAATTATCCAGCTCAAGCTAAACAAGCTTAATCTATTCAGCTTTACCTATTTAGCTCTAGCTATTCAGTTCCAGCTATTCATCATCATCATCACATCATCAGCCTATTAATGTTCCCACTGCTGGGACACAGGCCTCCTCTCTATGAGAGGATTCCAGCTATTCAGCTCTAGATATTCAGCTCTAGCTAAACTAATCTATCTCTAGCTAAACTTATCCTGCTTTAGCTATATAGCTCTAGCTATACAGCTCTATCTATTCAGCTCTAGCTATTCAGCTCTAGCTATGCAGCTCTAGCTATTCAGCTCTGGCTATTCAGCTCTAGCTATTCAGCTCTAGCTATTCAGCTCTAGCTATTCAGCTCTAGCTATTCAGCTCTAGCTATGCAGCTCTAGCTATTCAGCTCCGGCTATTCAGCTCTAGCTATTCAGGCCTCGCTAACCTAATGTAGCTGTAGCTATTCAGCTCTAGCTAAACATTTCTAGCTAAACTAATCTAGCTCTCGAAATTCAGCTCCAGCTGTTCAGCTGCTGTAAAAATTAACTTAACCTTTTTCTATCTAAAGAGAAATATCATGTTTTTGTCAAAAAAAAGCTCTTGCTCTTGCTATTCAGCCCTAGTTAACCCAATCTAGCTCTAGCTGTTCAGCTCTAACTAAACTAATCTAGCTTTAGCTTACCTAATCTAGCTCTAGCTTATTCAGATCTAGCTAAACAGCTCTAGCTAAATAAAAGTAAGCTAACCTAATTTAGCTCTAGCTTATTCAGATCTATTGAAAAAGCTCTAGCTAAATAGCTGTAGCTAACCTAATCTAGCTCTAGCTTATTTAACTCTAGCTAAACAGCTCTAGCTAAATAGCTCTAGATAACTAACTTCCTAAAGTCGCATCATCTCTTTGCTAGTAATCAGCATGGATTCAGAAGTTGCAAGTCGAAAGACGCTGTTAGTTATTTTAAATAAAATAAATAAATAGCTCAACTCGATTGCTGGAAAAAGCATGAGAATTTTTCTGGACCTTTCCAAGGCTTTCGACACTGTCTGTTCCACACCTTCTTTATAAACTAGAAGCTATTGGTGTACGAGGTGATACCCTCAAAATCTTTAAAGATTTCTCGCTGATCGGGAGCAATGTGTCGAGATTGATGGGATGGTTAGCGACCCCAAAACCATGAGTTCAGGTGTGCCACAGGGCTCAATTTTGGGTCCACCCTTTTTCTTGTTTATATCAACAACTTGTGCAAACTCTCCTTGACAAATTGTTCAATATTCGCATATGCTGATGACACGGCATTACTCGTACATGGTGACCATTGGGCTGAGCTAAGACTCATGCTTGGAGTGCCCTGGCGTCGTTGATGGGCTGGCTGTAATTTTCGCTGCTAACCTTTTAACTCTGAATTTGTCAAAAACGACCTTCTTACCCTTTTCCTTGCGAGCCGTTACGTTATCTGCTCATTCGTGCTCTCCAAACTCAAAGTTGCAAAACCCACAGTGTTCTTGCCCTTCGCTAGCGAGATCGGAAATATACAACAGAACTCTTCAATTATAACGGTAAAAAATAAATCATTATAATTCTAGTTAAAAATATAAATCATTATAATTCTAGTTATTAGTTTATTTATTGTTTACATCATTTCATAACATAACATCACACTGTTACGCTCTAAAAGGGTACGCAGGTGTGAATATTCACCCTGGTATACTCTCATTTCACAGGTTAGACCCATTTTCATGTTATTGGGTTTTTATATTCTGGCATCACTTTGAGCAGTAATCATTATAGGTACGCTGAACAGCACTAGCTAAACTAATCTAGCTCAAGATATTCAGCTCTATCTAAACTTATCTAGCTCTAGCTATCCAGGTCTAGCTATTTAACTCTAGCTAACCAAATTTAGCGCTAGCTATCCAGCTCTAGTTATCTAGCTCTGGCTCTCCAGCTCTAGCTTACCCGCTCTAGCTCTGGAGCTTTAACTCAGCAATTTGATTTATATCACACTAATAGCCGATTTAAATGGCAAATAAGTTTACATAGACCCAATGCAATGCCAACCCGATAAGCTCTTGAAAATTTCTTAAAAATATGTGTACACCTTGCGATTTCCGACCGACATCGTCTATCGACTCAATTTTAATTGCTTCGCACCATCGCGGGGTCTCTAAGTCTAAAAGAGTGCTAATTTTCAAAAAATTGCTATGGACTTCATCAAAAAAGGTGGTAAATAAAACTGTTATCTAACTAAAGAAGGAGAGTCAGTAGAGACACTACAAAATATTATGCAGAACATTTATTAAATCATTTAAGATGTTAATTACAGAATAATAAAATTGCATTTGTTGGTTGATCTTAAGTATTGCATTTTCACATTTTATTATAAAAAGCTTTTTTTATTACACATTTTCATCTTAAATCTTCTTAATCACTATAAATAATTTACAATATTAATTTCATTCATTAAAAATTAATACATAGTGCTTTTCTGTAAAAATCTTACCGTGAAATCTTAGATGAAGTGACCTATCAATTCAACTACTGCTAGGGATAGCTCACTTCAAGCTCTAGGTGAAGACAATCATCACGGTGAGATATCTACAGACGGTGCCATGACAGTTCATTTCACGCTCGCTTCACCTATGTTTTCAAGGTGTCATTTTACCCAACTATAAAAATCTGGATGTCATGACCCGAGCTGTGAAAGTCAGCTCGGGTCATAAGATCATTTTCTTATTGCACACTTATGTATTGTGTAAACATGAATATTTGAATCTCCCTATCCCTCTTCTAGTTTTTTTTTCACTATCGTCTCATTTGATAAGAGATGATGTGATCAATGATGGAGCACGCTTGCCTGTTCACTATTGACTTAAAGGGTTAGGTTAGGAAGCATTGACTCCGGCACGGAATTCTACTCATTAGCTGTACGCACAATGAAAGTATTCCGAAAACGTGTAGCACATATGGGTGGGATAAAATAGAATCGATAAAAAATTAACAGGCTGATTGATGTTCATTATACTCCAGTATTTTTTTTCTACTAATAATATTCTCTGTTCTATGGGTTAGTATGGACAGTTCAACTCATCTTTGCGCGCGGAGCCATGAGTGCGTGTGCTGAACGTACGCTTGTAAATACACAGTTTTAATTTGTGTGGCAGTGACGCGGCAGTGCAAACACATGCTTACCCATACATAGCACCGCGCGCAAATATGACTTGAACTATCTATATCCTTCCTAGTTTTAATACTCTTATCGCATTTTTAGATTGCCCCTGTATTTACATTGCTGATTTGGGTAATCTAAAATCGACACGAAAATTATTTCGTACTTCATTCAAATGTCTAATATTTCTTACAATAAAACATTTCAGGAAACTGTTGCCTTCATGATTACTTTCTTCTTTGTCACTCTTGAGACTCTAGACAAGTGAAATTCTATAGACGAAAGCGTTGCGTTTGCGATTAGTAAAATCTCAAAAATCTATGAGATTGCCAAGCTCTATCGAAATGTCACTTAGTACATTTAAGTATTGCCGCCATGATCATAGAATGACAATAGTCTTTGGTTAGACACGGGATGTTTACTGAAAACTCGTTTTTGTCCGTCAGATAGATTAATAAAAAATATTGGACACGTATTTTTTCTTTTGACGCGTAAACTTAAAGTGACGACGATGTAATGCGTTGAAATATCGTGTGACGACACACTAACACTACACTACTACTACTACTTTATACTGGCATAGTGACGTCACAAAATTTTTTTATGACGTCATGCGACGTATGCGTTGGTAAAGCAAAAAATAAGGGTCCAATATTATTTGATAATCTCACTGACCACCTAAATATATTTATAATTTTTCTACCTAGGAAACATACCTATTCGATGGGCATGACTCAGATGGCAGACTCTCTCTCTGAAGGTCTAGACTTTAGAGATTCAGGTAGTCTTTGATCCGTCTCATATCCATTCTCTAATATGCTTAGATGACTGCCTTGATCTTTCTAGATATCTGTCTGATTTTAGCCAGTTACCTATTTCTATCTTACATAATTAAGTACAAAAATTATAATTAATTTGAGATTTCATTATTTTAAAGTTAACTTATAAGAATTGGTTTCTTTTTCGCATTTCCCGGCTTTTCGTTCAACCCAGAGACATTTTTATTTTCTCATTCAACCTGAAAGCAAAAAACTAATAATTATTTCGTAAACTGTTCTATTTCATTTGATCATGACAATTATTAGGTCGCATAGTAAATAAGGTTGGTGATATTAAATCCACATTACGCGTATTTTTCGTACGGAATAAGATTACAAAAGAAATACAGAAACGAATACATTCTAGATTCATTTGAATTATCTCACCACACACAGTATAAATCAGAACCAACATAAAACTATAAAAACGTGACAAAAAAGTTGTTTATCTTGTCCTGCCCATCCTGATTTACAAGGAAATCGCCAAGCATATTTTTTTAGGCATAATTATGTTTGGCATAACGTTTCGCATAACTTTTATCAGCATGATAATACTGCTGCATAATAATAATTTGGCATAATGCAAAGGTTAGCATAACTGTCATTTGGTCGAATTTGTTTTGCCATAATTTGGAGTTGCATAAATATTTAAGGCATAATATTTTTTCGTCATAATAATTTTATGCGTACAGATTTGAACGTCGAAAATTAAAATACCTACGGGTAAAATGTAAATTTTTAAAATTTCGAAAATTTTTGTATCGATTTGTAACGATTGAAAATCGTTTTACTTAAGCTTAAAAAGTCTAATTAATATATTTTATTTTTTATATTAATTAATTTTATATATTTTATATAAGGACTCAAATTAATAAAGTTAAGTTGCGGCGCGGCCGCGAACATGTTTGTTTTATTATGCTTTATAAGATTATGCATCATTATTATTATGCTAACAGTATTTATGGCAATATACATTATGGTAAAGCTTTTATGCCTTATCAAATTATGCGTAATGATCATTATGCTGAATTTCGTTATGCCAATGTATATATTTTATGCTTATCATTTATAAACATAATCACCATCATTTTCATATTTTCAGCCAAAAGACGTCCACTTCTGAAAATAGGGCTCCCCTAAGTGTCACCACATCAAGTGGCCTTGTGCGTCTCGGATCCAGCGGATTTCCGCAGCTTTGACCAGGTCATCGGTCCACCTACTGGAAGGTCTGCCACTTAACTTTGGCAATTCTTCGGGCTACGTCGGTAACCCTGGTTCTGATACGGATATCTGTATTTCTGATTCGATCACTGTGGCTTTTGGATGACTAAGGTCCTGCCTATACTGTGTTACAAATATACTCACTTTCTCACAATAGCCCTTCTTTGGGCCTGAAGGTCAAACGTTACGGGATCCATGTCGACTCTTGAGTTACTCTCAATGTCTGGCATGATATCATCTAGACCTTGACTGTCGCTGCCAACTGTGGAAAACAGTTTATATGCTAGAAGTCCTTTTTGAGAGATTTGTGCCCGGTTTCTATATACTTTCGAATCGTTGTTTTTAGTAGTACTTATATTAATTTATTAAAACTTCATGCAACATATAAGTACTTAAATGCTTGAGGTATTCTCTACCAGCCAACTAGGGGTGGTGGAGAAATAACATGGCAGGTGCATAAAAAAAGATATTAAAGTAGAATGGGTATATATATATATGCTAAAATATATACTTTCTATTATAATTTTATTGAGACGACTCTGTTTATCGTGTAGAAAATAATGCCGCATCTGCCAATTAAATGAACACTCACTGGTGGCCTTCCTGATATCGAGAGGAAGCGCATTCCCGAGAAGAATGGACTGAATGTGAAAGTAAGAATAAATAAAATCAGAAGTACGAGAAGGACAAAACAAGAGAAGATTATTAGATGAACGCTGATTCCTAGCGTGTGAAGTACACAGATATTGAAAGGGAGGTATGAGATAATAAGTAGGAGAGTTGAGAAGATTAATTATAATCTTCAGCATTATATTAATAACGCTCAGTTATCTTTACCGGTTCCTATATTAAACGAGTCGCAAATACCACGAGGCTTTAACGTTTAATGTTGTACATTATGTTGCGCGTCAAATGTTGCCTAGTGGATACGAGGATTAATTTAGTAGATCCCACTCACAACGAATGGTTCCTGTACTCAATAACGAATCGTTCCTATATCCAATAACGGATCTCTCCTGAATCGTTTCTAAATCCTAAAACGGATCTCTACTAAATCGTTTCTATATTCAATAGAACCTTTTTCTAAAACAATCCTATATCCAATAACGAATCTATGTCCCATAACGAATCTTTTCTAATTAACCCTATATTCAAAAACGAATCTATATCCCATAACTAATCTTTGCTTAATCGATCCTATAACCAAAAACGAATCTTTTCTAAATAGTTCCTATATCCAATACCGAATCTTTGTTAAATCGTTGCTATTTCCAATAACGAATCTTTTCTAAATTCGTCCTATATTCAATAAGGAATCTCTCCTAAATCATTTCTATATTCAATAACAAAGCATTCCGAAATCGTACCCATATCTAATAACTAATCGTTTATTATTTGTTCCTTCAAAAAACATTCGTTTACAATATTGGTTTCTAGATCCAATAAATAATGTTTTTATTAATTTCTACGAACAATGAATAGGTTAAGTTACAAGTTATTTACAACGATCCGTAACTTATAGAAACCGGGCACGGAATGATTAGGTTACTGACAAAAATTAGTGACGTCATCATGTGCCTAGATTTCCTCAAATATCTTGGCATCGGCTTCCAGTCAAACTAAATGCCATCTGCATTACCAACTGGTCATGGACATTCAACATGACCTTGATTTTGTCCATTTTCATTTTAAGAGCCACTCTTTCTGAAGCTCTACTGAGGTCATCGAGCATTGCACTGAGGTCCCCCATGGTCTCAGCCATGACCACTAAATCGTCGGCAAACCGAAGGTGTGCGATGTACTCGCCATTGACGTTGATGCCTAGCCCTCTCCAGCCCAGAACCTTGAAGACATCCTCCACTGCAGCGGTAAACAGCAGTCTCACAACTCGCTGCAGAAGGATAGGTTCCGAGGTCTGATCCTTAAGTCCCTTTTAGTACAAACACTTCAACATCTCGATATACCGGTAGTCGATTTGGCACCTTTGGAGAATCTGCAGTACAGCCCAAGTCTCGATCGAATCGAAGGCCTTCTCGTAGTCCACAAACGCTAAGCAGAGAAGCAGGTTGTACTTTATCTCTTATTGATTTCTAATAAAGTTTATCATCAAGGTTAAGCAACGCTTGCCGAGACCGATTCGTGGATGGATGACTACCTTTACATACCGAAACGCACGAAGAAAGCACGTTAATCCCGGCAGTCATTTGTAGCTCTTTGTCAGTTGTTACGGTAGTCAGAAGCCAGAAAACCCACACCAGTCTTGCCAAGAGGTATTGTTTTACCCAGTTACTGGGTTTTGGAGATCGAATAGGCAGTCATTCTATGTAAGATACTGGTATTTAGATGCTTCTGGTTAGCCTGGAAGCCGCCGCCAATGTATTTGATTGTCACAAAAATTGGGGACAATTTAAACAAAATATAATAATTATTAATATCTTACTTAAACCGCTAGTGTGTATACTTCCATCATAGTACACATTTCCTTCAATGTCAGGCTTCAGATCTACAAAAGAAAAGTGTTATTCAAAATCTTTTATTTTCGTTAGTATTTTGTTGTTTGATTCCCATTATGGAGAAAGTGTTGACCGGATTTTGGAAGTTTACAGTGTGTACCCCCCCGAGCATCGAGACGTTGTTCATGCGACTGAACTCTATCGTGTCCAATGATCGCGTTTGAATTAGCCGCTATGGGCGCTGGTGTAGAGTGAGGTCTTCAAAATGTCAAATTTCATAAATTTTTGGCTAAAAAAAGCCAAAAATTTGAAAAGAAATTTGAAAAGCGCGAGTTTATTGACTACTTTTTATTGTTGCGAATATTCTCCAAGTATGGCAGATTAAGATAGGTACAGGTTCTAACAACCACTGCTTCAATAGAGTTCTATGATTATAAAATATAAACATCCTTTTTTTAAATAGATTCTGCGCAAATCTACTCTAAGTAATCTATTTTATATTTTTATTTGTTATTTGCTCGCGTTTGACCACTACCTCACCTGATGGTAAGCGATGATGTGGTCGACAGTGAAGCACGCTTGCCTAGAAGTAACCTATTCACTCTTGACTTGAAGACCCCGTCGTACTTCTACGGCATTAGAAATGATTTTAATTCAAACGTTGCTTCCGTGCGCGTTATAACAATGTTTAACAGATATATTTAAGGACCAACTGGTCAGCACAAAAGCTGAAGCCGTAGGGAGCACTGTTATTTTATCCTAGATCATGAAAGTCAAGTAATCGGGAAGAACTTGAATTAGAAAAACTTACCATATTGTTTTAAATTTGATCCGAGCGAGAGATCTTCATTGTCTGGAAAAAAATATTTATTAAAAAATCTGTTTTTGAAACAAGCTTTCATTTGATACCCATATCAAGGTATGCACAAAAAAAGACTAGTCCGCTATCTTGGGCCGTCCGCCATATTGGATTTAGAATGACGTCAATTAGCTACCCATGCATTGTCATCCAAACTAAACATGTAAGCAAAATTTCATCTTAATTGGTGGAGGATAACTGCTTTAACATTCTGTTAAATAAAAGCTTGTAAAAAGGAAATATGTAAGTATAAGAAAACTTAATTTAACTTAATATCACTTTCACTCATTGGGATTAGTGGGCAAATATCCCATCATACAGACTCTCTCTCTATAGGATGTAAAGTCACCGCCAGAAAACAAAAAATAAAAATCATTAACACCTGTCTACCAATGTATTGCAATATTTCAAAACGATACGAAAAAAAAATGTAAAGGCAGTCTAGCTTACAAGATCAAAACAAACGTATCGCGGTAACGGGCGTCCATGACTCTTTCACTTGACATTCAGTAAAGTGTTAATATCTCATAAACGCGTGCACCGATTTACATGATTTAAACGGTTAAAATGATCATGTTTTCAACTTACGTAAGGTACAAGTCAGACTTTTATTTTTTTGTTTCTGGTGTTGACTTTAGGCTTCATATCGCGAAGAATTTGAGTAAAAATCACTTACTAATATGTTTCAAATTGGATTCCAGCTTTTTATTGTCTAAAAAAAGAAATATTTATTAGAAAATATTAGAAAAATAATTATTTCACCATTATTGGATATTAATAAACATGGCGTAAAAAAACCTAGTCCCAAAAGGCATATTTGTACCTTAACAGTAACTAATGCGAAGAATTTGACAAAAAAATCACTTACGTTTTAAATTAGACTTATGTTTTAAATTAGATTCCAGCTTTTCATTGTCTAAAAACAAAATAAATATTTCTTAATTCTTAATTCTTTATTGTACACAAAAACAAAATTACATATACAACTTGAGTGATCATAAAGTTGATGTACAAAGGCGAGCTTAACTCTAAGTAGAGTTTTCTACCAGCAAACCTTAGAGTGATAGAGAGAGTTTACAAAAGGAAGAAGAGAAGTAGTCCAGTGTACAATTTTAGAATAATATAAAATAAATCATAAAAATACTTACATAAATAAGTACAAAATATATATATACTAATATTATGTCATTCCGAAAGAAAATGATCCTTGATTCCTTTTAATAGAATATAATAGAAAAATTATTATTTCACCATTACTGGATATTAAAAAAGATGGTGTAAGGAAACCTATCCTAAAAAGGCATATTTGTACCTTAACAGTAACTAACCTCCAATTTTTGAATTAAGCATTTGAAGTTTAGTATGTATTTGTCAATCTATACTTTGTC
Organism: Orthosia gracilis; assembly: GCA_947562075.1. Taxonomy (NCBI): domain Eukaryota; kingdom Metazoa; phylum Arthropoda; class Insecta; order Lepidoptera; family Noctuidae; genus Orthosia; species Orthosia gracilis. The sequence continues at coordinate 3,497,621 of OX387267.1, read as the reverse complement.
CTAAAAACCAATTAAAATTTGTTACTAAATTAGAGTCTGACACGTTCTTTATCTTCAATACTCAATTCAGAAATCAGCTCCGTACTAAAATAGGACCGATCGGCCTATCTTTCGCAGGAAAACCCTCATCATGAATAAAATCATAATATTTTAAAGCTTTATTTATTTATGTACACACAAAACACTTAACAGAGAAAATAAATAGAATAGAATAGAATACTCTTTATTATGTACACCATAAAAGTTACAAAAAGTATAGAAGAAGTAAAAATTACACTGGGTGACACAATGGGCGGCCTTATCGCTAAGAGAAAATAAATAATACCTACAGATAAAAGAGCACAAAGGTACTGCTTATTTCAAAAGAAATTTCTTCCAGCAGACCTGCGTCAGGAAAGTTGGATGATAGACGAAGACACAGTGTGTAGAAGGAAATAAGGTTTGTGTTATTAAAAATAAAAATAAATAAATAAAGTAGTTTATAAAATCGGATATTCAGCAAAAATCCTAACAGTTTCGCGAAAAACAAATTTTGCAAGTTTTCCTGCAAAATATTCAGCGCGGATAACTTTGGTTGCGCTCAATCAATCTGCCTAGCCTTTCCCTAACTATATTGGGGTCGGCTTCCAGTCTTACTGGATTCAGCTGAGCACTAGTGTTTTACGAGGAGCGACTGCCTATCTGACCTCCACAACCCAGTAACTGGATAACACGGTACCCCTTTGCAAGACTGGTGTCAGACCTCAAGCTTCTGACTACCCGTAACGACTGTCCAAGATCTTCAAATGACAGCGGGGGCCAACGGCTTAACGTGCTTTCCGAGGCACGGAGGAAACTCGGTATGTTGAAAATGGTCACCCATCCACGGACCGACCTCGTCAAGCGTTGCTTAACCTTGAAGATTGACCCGTGCGGCTGTTAGTATTTAGCAACGAGCTCCACTTACACATAACTTTGGTTGCGCTATTGCACTTATTTTTTTTTGTCTTCAGGGATACCAACCAGTGAAAAAGAAACGAATTCCGATCTATATTTCTACTAGAGACTGGGTAGTTAGGGCAACCCACACGTAACGTACCTGGGAAGAAAAGGCCAGCAAGAGTTGCCGTCGCGTTTTCAAGCGGTGTTATTGGAGCCAATGTTGTGGTTGCAAGGGTGGTAGATGGTGGTGACTGTGTACTTGAAGCAGCTAAAACAATGATTTTCTATTAGATACTTTCAAAGAAAAATCAGAACATGATGCCAGTAGACCCCGAAGTATAAGGGTACGTTCGCACAGGACATCCGTATTTCCCGAATCGTGTTTAACGGATCCGTTAGACGATGTTCACACCGCATTTACAGTACCGTTTTAATGGATTCGTCGCTGCTGGGGGTAATGTTCACACCAGCCAACTTTCTACAAGGATGGACGTCCGATAAAACGGATCAGTATTTTAATACTGTTGTGGGTGTGAATTCAGTCATACAACTACATACGCCATTGCTAAATAAAAACGTATATACGATAAAGCGGACCTGTAAAACTCACTGCTGTATATTTTGTCGGATCGGTATTTTTTACTGGATTCGGAATACTGCCATGTGTGTGAATTCATTCATACAACTCCATACGTCAGCGAATAAAAACGAATATGATAAAGTGGACCCGTAAAACGGACCTCTATGGGAACGAGCACTTAGGTAGAGGTGCACCAATATAGTACACTCCCATATCGCCAGTTATGTTTTCATCGATCCGGTACAAATTGCCACTCTCCGGGCTGCCACTGAGAAATGCCTAATGGAAACCCAATATCACATTGCTCAGCTTTGGAATCCAACGCAAGGCCTCATGCTCCCTCCCCGGTGGGTGCCCGCATTGTTGAGATGGGGGGCTCAATAGCTGTGTCTTGGTCATTTGGTTACGGTGAAGCGAAGAGGAACACGAGTAGGGGCCGCTCGTCAGGGCTTTTGCCGATAAACCGACGACGAAGCGGCCAACAAGTAGGTTGTGGTGCCGCTTGGCAACAGAGGTGACATCGCAACTGAGGTGGGCCGCGTTGTCGTATGGGAGACATTGTGGCTGGAGGCCGCGACGGGAGAGGAGTGCCGGTATTGCGGTGCGCTGCTCTCCCTACCTTCCACGGCCTGGACGGATTCGCCACCGTCCGACAGCGAGCGCAGTGAGGCCGCAGTGGAAGAGGTCTGCTGGTATAGCGCTGGCCGCTCTCCCTATCCCCTGCGACCGAAAAATGGTAGGTGGCAGGACCACTGACTTATCCCGTCAGAAGGCAACAGAGGGTGCCAAACACGGGGTCGTCTGGCGCCCATGTGCTAGTTTGGTCCCTGGGGTGGTGACGGCGTGCAATGTGTTCTGGTGCGCCGGTTATGGGGGTACTCCTCAACAAAGGGTCCGGTGACGGACAGCCGCGGCGCGTTCGCGGTTAGTGCTAACGCGTGCCCGTGTGCCCGCCATAAGCGGCACAGGAGGACACCGTGGAGTTTTAGTAGGTTGGAGTTCTACATAATTGCACTATCGTTCCGTGGTAGTGCAGTTGCATGAAAAAAATTCCCGTAGCTACTGGCTCGCATTTAGCTTGTGCTTCACACAATTGACATAAAGTTCATTAAGCTGTGTACAATTTCGATTTCAATTTCAGGTTCGCGTTCCTTTGCGTCCATTCCATTCCGCGGCAATGTAAATTGAGACCTTTTTGGATGTCGACGCAAGAAATCAAACTTGTAGTATTTCGAAAAGTTGAACCACCAGATCCAAAAACTATTTCAATAATTCATAACTCGTAAACTAGCTGAATCGGAGAGGCCATTTTTGGAACACGTTTTCTTATAAAGAATCAGATGCTATTAATGCTAGCATTCTAATGAAAGTTTAACATGCTTTTTATAATAGTTACAATAATAGGTTATTCAATTTGAAGCAGCAGTACTGGTAGTTGTAACGAGGACCATGTATCTTGACTGCCAAAAAAGTATTTATATCATTTTTACTGTATCTATAAACTTTGAAAAATAGTTGATTTTATAATAATATACAGCATTTTGAAGTATTCTTTGTTAGAAAAGTTTAGAAAAATTCAACGTCGTATATTAAAAAAAAGGCCTTGCTCAAACCGTCCGACGCAGTATTTTTCCTTGATTTCAATTATGAAAAAAAGTAATTTAATTTTTTTTCGAGATGCTACAAAATCGCTTTCCAGCGTCGATGTATTGATTGGGACGGGTATAATATTATGACAATTTCATGTTATTTTCTAAACCTTTGATTTTCAGCCAAATTTGAACTAATGATTTTTGGTCTTGATATTGAGTGTTATGTAATAGAAGTTTATGAAATTGTCATATAATAGGGGTTATTAAAACACGAGCGTGGGTTTATGATAATAAACACAAGCGAGTGTTTTAATACCTAATTATATGCCGTTACATACACTATTTTGTCTTCACTCATACAGTTGAAATAAAACAAAAGTGAAAACGGAAAAAAATGTGGGATGGCGGGCAATTTAGATTCTCATTGCACATGACTATGAAGCGCGTGCTTCCATAGACAATGACACTAGTTTTCTACATTAAGCCAACGAGCCCATACCCGCCAGTAAATTAAAAAGTAAAAGTAAAAATGTTAGAGTTTTATAAAATTAAAAAAAAAAAAAAAAAAAAAATAGATGCAGTTGTTTGAAAATCGAAGGAAAATGTTGCACTGTAATGGTTTTTTGTAAATTTTACCTATCCACGAACATAAAGTACGTGTTAAATAGTATATTATGCAACTAGTGAATAAAGGACGGATTTAAAGCGAGGGCCATTGATGAACCACGAACAAGTGAAGGATTCTAAAAACTGAATCACGACCGTAGGGAGTGATTCATGATGATTGAATCACGAGCATAGCGAATGTTAGCGAGTGTTAGAATCCTGAGCGACGCAAGTGATTCATGGTCCTCGATATAAATCCGTTTTATTCAAGAGTTGCATACTATATTTTATGCCATGACTACGAGAAAAAGAAAGATTTAAGCAAAAAGGCACAAGGGATAAATGGTTCATCTTCAAAATTTACAAAAAATTAGAAACCTCAGGATTCCAAATTTTTTGTAAATTTAAGCTGAGCTAGGTGTATTTCAGACGCCAGTGACCGCCTCCGTTACATTACATAATTATAATTAATTAAGCACCAATGCAATTAATATAAGAATTACAATCCAAATAAGTACTCACTAAATATCCTAGACCAAAATCAACATCATTATTAAAATCCTAAATATAAACAAACTCAAAATTAAATCGACGAAGGAGTTTGAAAATCGAATATTCTTTGCACAAGAAGTTTGTATCGAGTATTTTATGCGCAAGGAGGTTGTATAGCATTGAGGTGGAGGTAGAATATGTATTGGTGTGTTCTAAAATCAAACACCAAAACAGTGATTAAAAGTGCTTTTTATTCACTGTTTTCAGTGAATAAAATAAGCTTTTTAGAGGGGGAATGGTATAAACAATATTTTATGAATTCATATTTGGAACATTGCATTGTGAGTGTAGATAAAATAATTTAAAAGCTTAAACAAAATCCGTCTTACCAGTAGTTTTTGTTACAGGCACAGTGCTAACAGTAGGTGGCTCTGTTTTAACAGTAGCAGGTTCGATCGCTAGTCCGGTTTTCGGTATGATCTTCCACCCTGAAGAAATTTTTGTATGTTCTTTTGTCTTCATTGAAGTCCAAGGTTGGGCTGGAAGCATTGTAGATGGGATTTCGCGAGAAAGTTGAGTAGGATCAGTGGTGGTTGACCCTTCTTGCATTGTTGCATTTTTCGTATCTGAAATTTTATTTTGTGATTGAAATTTTATTTTTGTTGGTGAATCGGTAGATGGGTTGTGTCTATGATAATATATTATGGCTAGAAAAAGTGGCTACTGTGACATCTGCTGAAAGACATTTATGGATAGCGTGTCTAATATTTTTATTTGTCGGAGCAGGACGCTTGCGGAATCGGCAAATAAAAACAACATGTTATTAGGTATATTAATATGTAATTTTAGCATAACATTGCTGTTAAAGACGCATTTGTTTTGTATTTTTCGGTGGAGCAAATTAGTTTCAATATGTTGGATCAAGTTTTTAATTAGGAATGGAGCTTATCACATTATTTGTCGATGTTAATCTTTGTAATTAAAATGGCTTTCAGAACTGGGACTCTTAACTGTGTTTTGTCATTTGTTCATATTTTATTCATTAGAAAAAAACTCTTTCGAAAGATACGTAACTTCCAGGCAGAGATAAAATCTATTCAATTATTGTACGAAAATTCGTACACTTGAGATTGTTATTACGCGACGAAACACTTTTAGCGTTCCAAATTGATATTTTTTCATCTGTGGCATAGTTGCAAATAAGCAAAAACTCATCGAATACGTTCGAAGATACTCGCTATGTAAAGATGGTCACCCATCCGGGGTTGGCCTTGGCAAGTGTTGCTTAACCTTGAAGATAGATCCATGCGGCTGTTATTATTTAGCCACGAGCTCACTATTCCTCATAATGCGAGACGCACGGGACAGGTCGATGTAGCAAGGACAACACTTGGGAGAGGGCCTATGTTCAGCTCGGCTCGTTTAATAGTATAGGATATGTTAATATATATGCTAGGCCTCATCACCATCAATTTATCATCATCATCATCATCATCAGCATCCTTTTTAATGTTCCCACTGCTGGGACATAGGCCTCCTCTCATAGAGAGGGAATGGGTTATAATCCACCACGCGGGCCCAGTTCGGTAGATGCCACATGTCTTCGAATTTTTGTTTCTAAGACATGCCGGTTTCCTCACGATGTTTTCCTTCACCGTTTTGAGAGCAATGGTTTTGAAATAATTTACACAAAGTAATTTGCCTGCCTGGATTCGAACCCACGACCGATATATACCTAAGTCGGGACCGTTACCACTGGGCCACCACTGCTCTGCTGCGCCTACCCCAAATAATGAGGTACAGTAGTGGTTGTGTTGTTATAGTATTCAGTAAAAACGGTGACAGACATAATTATGTTACTAGAAATAGGGACCAATTAATCCAACCAGGTTTCAGGCTGGCTAAAGTAGCATCATCTTTTATGGGGTACTGTATAAAATGTTACAATAAAATACCTCCCCACATTCTAGAACTGAATGAGACGAAATTTAAAACTTGTATAAAACGCACACTATGCAGGCAAGCATATTATAAGTTGGGGGATTACATCGCTGATAATGCTTGGCTAAATGCTGGTCCCGCTCCGCAGCCATTAGGGCGCAAGAACAATTAGTGATGGGCAAAAAAGTTTTGAAGTATTGTTGGAGCTGCTGAAGACTGTATGAATATATTTGTATTGTATAAACTCAATTTCTTTTAGTATTATATAACTGCCCAGCATATGTGTGAGTACTATGTTCCGACTGTAAATCTACCTATGTGTCGTTGGTTGACTTCTGTGTGCCCTGGCATTTGAGTGTGTCATGCTCTCTCTAATTTCTCTCTGATGGTGGCACATGTGTTGGATCATTCGGTTCCCTCCATAATGGTTGAGCTGAGTGGTGCCGATCCATGCGTCATGTTCGTGAACGGGCGCCATCAGTTGGGATTGGTCATAACTTAGCTGCCTCGGCCTGTTATTGCATTTTTATGTTGAAATTGTTTGTTACTCTAGACGCTTTTACGTGCACGTCTTTTTGCATCGTTCTCACATATATGTATTTATTTCTTAACAAGAATGATGTAACCAAAAATTTGTAATTGAAACTGATGGAAAAGAGTATCCGTGGAGTTTCTTGCAAATTCTTCTCCATTGAGATCTACTGACGTTTGCGAATTTGCAACTAGAGTCATATTTTTTTTTGTTTGACAATTCAAAAGTACCTTTAAGGTTTATTTGAAATAAACTATTTTGATTTTGATTTTGATAGCCACTTTTTATTCAATACCTACCTACTTATCAAAATGCCACCTCAAAAGTTAGAAAAGGTTCTCAAATAATAATACAAAGAAAGCACTTACCAAGGAACCGCAGCCTTCTCAAAGATTTCTCAACACACCAGTTCAACATCTGCGCATCTACATTTTGATGAATTTCATTGCAGAAGTTCTTCGCCATAGTTAAGAAAGGATCGTACTTTGCTTTTGGTGGTTCTGTGTTAACCGGTATATTGGCTACCTTCTTTATATCCTCAATTATTAGAAAATTACTGGCTGGCTGTCTCCTAATAGGTTTAGCATCTGTCGGTGTCGAGTTATGTATTGTGGCGAGTTGACCTTTGCCTCGATGCCTTCGCTTGCCCCTGTGTCTAGAATGGTGACTTATCCATCTCCTTTCCCTGTTCTTACTGACAATCTCTTCGGAATCATTATTCTCATATACCGGTAGTAGAATTGTAGTTTCCAATTCATTTCTTTTGCTTTTCACATTCCGAGGCACACCCGGATTGTGGGCAACACCCATCAAACTTGACAGAATATTGTTTTTCATGACATTATCAATGAATGTGTTATTGAAGTAATATTTGTAAACTAAGTCGTCTATAGTTTGATCGTCTTTCTCCTTCATTATCATATCGTCTTGGTTTTCAATTTTGTTTGATGTTGGTATTGAGAAGAGGTTTATTTTGACAGATTCTGTACTTGGGGTCGTTGTAGTTATGCCTGCTTTTGGTGTTGTTGGTTTCGTATTGTGGAACGGTTTTAATAAATTCGAGTTTAGTTTCGTTATTGGGTTTTTGTTTTCTAGGTAGAATTGCTTTGCCTTTTTTAGTATTCTAGCGAAGTTGTTCTGTCTGTGGGAAATCTCGCTTTGAGTCTTCGCTATAGCATTTTGCTTTATATTAATCTTTTCGTTCTGTGCTAGCATCATTTTTTGAATATTGTAGAACTGTCGCTGCTGCTGCAAGAATTTTTTCTGCTGACTCTCGAATTCCTTAAAATTATTTGCCATCTCCCTTTCTTTAGTTTTAAAATACTCCTGTTTGGTGGCCAGTTTTGCGTCAAATATTTTCAATCTCTCGTGGAATTTTAACAGATTTAAATATTTAATATCGAAATCTTGGAATTTGTTCGTCATCGAACCTGTGTTTTTGACGAATTGGTCGTTAACGTCGGTTATATGTTCATAAATATTTTTGATTTCTGTGTGTTGTTTCATGATCTTCTTGAAAGTCTTAGTTAGCATTGAAATAACCTTAATAAGTCCTCTTTCAGTAACTGCTTTACTCTTTTGAGGTTCTTTAGGTACAACTTTATAGATATTTATATTAGGAATCGGTGCGTTTTGATGCCAAACAGTATTGTCTTTATCAAATATATTTCTATCGATAATTTTGCTCTCATTATGTTCACTATTTTTATTTATTTCTTCGGTAATTTCAAACTTTTTGATTACTTCACTTTCTAAGTCATATTTTTTACTTCTTCTAGGTGAAGATATATTTTTAGTTACTGTGTCATTATTTATTTTGAAATCTGTTTCAACAGAAAGTTCAGGTTTTTGAATGACATCATTGCTTTCGTCAAAGGTATCGTTTTTCAAATTGATGGCATTCTCCAGGGATTTTGTATAATTTCTTGGGGTTTTTGACTCTTTTTTATTATTATCTAGCAAGATAGCTACTTCGTAAGGGTAGTCGTTCAACGCTGACCTACCACCTTTGCCATCTCTTTTCACTGGTTCCTTTCTTAGTTCATTTTGTTCTTCTATAATATATGTTTGGCAATCTTTGCCAATGCAGTTCTTTAAACTTTTTCGTAGTCGCTGTTCTCGTATGCCTGTAACAAAAAGATTTATATTGTATTAGCTTCTGCCTGCGAGTTCACCTACTTGAATGTCGTAAACTGAAATAAATTATGCTCAAGGAACATATCCACTACTGTGATAAAAAGTATCCAATATCCTAGTTATGAGATCTATATCCGTTCATTAGTAAAGGCGTGATTGATTCATTTACAAACATTCTTACAATTTAAAAACATCCGCAGTTCTACAGTATCACACTTACCCAATTTGGGTTGTTGTTCATCAACGATCTGTCACATTATTTGCCGCTATGGGCGCTAGAGTTGAGTGAAGTCTTCAAAATGTCAAATTTCATAGTTTTTTTGCTCAGTTTTTTGGCTTTTAGCTCGAGTATATTTACAATTTTTGTTATTGTTGTGAATATTTTCCAAATATGGCAGATTAAGATAGGTAGGTACAGAATTTACTTAGCACTGCTTTAATAGAGAAAATTAATGTTTATTTATTAAGAATGTTTCGAAAATGTCATCCTTCTTTTTTTCGAAAATAAAAAGGGTTTGAGAAAACTGCGGCATATTTGATTTTATATATAATCTACTAATCGTATATCTAATCGTACTTCTACAGCAGTAAAGATGATTTTAATTCAAACTTTACTTTCGTGCGCGTTGTAACAACCATTAACAGCTATATTTAATGACTTTACTCGCCAGTGGCGCCAACAACGCCAGTGGAGCACAAAAACTGAAGCCTATCGCATTGCACCCATGTGAATGTACTTGCAATTTCGTTTCGAAAAAATCACTTATTTTAATCCGATGACTTTCAACAAATTTGAGTAAATAAAGAAACTATAAATAAAATAACAGTAACAGATACATATGGTTTCTCACAGGTATTTTTTGGAAAATAGACGTTTGTGGAGTACGCTGCATTGTGATCCTAAAAGCTATGCGCTTAGAGCCAGTATTCAAATAAGCAAAAAAAAAACACTTACGCCGTATCGCTCTTTTGGCCCTCTTTACATAATTAGAGACTCTTGGAGCGTCATCCATATAATTGCCACCAAACGGATCAAAAGAAAAAGTATTCTGTAACATATTGTCCACATCCCGAGAATTCTCTCTAAAAATGAAATCTCCAGTCCTTGTTCTATCAAATAAATTCTCCTTTATCTTGTTCCGGACCCAGACGCCTTTGTTCAGTACGTTGGTTCGTTCCAATTTTGGCTTCTGATAGATCGCTTGGTCTTCCAATATATTGGCTCGTATAGCCCTGGCTAGCACGATCAATGTTATTATTTTGGCCAACATATTCAGGTCATTTCTCGCTTGAAACTGGCTGATCAATGAAAAGAATTCCACTTATGTGTTTCTGTGAAAATCGATCCGTTTTGTTTGTAAATTTTCGTCCGTTCAGGGTGGGGCTAGGTGTGGTTTTGTTTTGTCGATGATTATCGTGGTTGAAACCACATACGCACACACAATTTTTGTTGTGAATATTTTACACTAGCTGTCCTACGCGGCTTCGCTCCCGTCAACTGGCTACCAATCTAAACCGTTTATGCAGCGCACGCAACGCAAAGTCACAAAAAGGAATATTTTGCCCGTTTTTGCTACATTTTTCATTTATCCTCCGCTCCTATTGGTTGTAGCGTGATGTTATATAGCCTAGCCTATAACCTTCCTCGATAAATGGGCTATCCAACACAAAAACAATTTTTCAATTCCAATTTAACAACAATTACACACTTTAAAATACCATTTATATAAAAATTTTATAGAATTAAAATTAAATTTAAATACCAATAAAATCCAAGTGAAATATAATTAAAAACCATTATAATCCAATTATAATATAACTAAAATTCAAATAATATCACTTTTTCACCTTTTCAATGCACTTCAGTGCTACTCCTGTGAACTTCATCAGGCTACATTAAAATATACGAGTACCTATCTAACTCATTTGAAATAATCTTACTAATATTATAAATGTGAATGTAAGTTTGTTTGTTACGCTTTAACGCAAAAACCACTTAACCGATCATCATGAAACTTTGTACATATATTCTTGGAGGTATTAGAAGTAACATAGGACACCTTTATTAAAAAAAAAATGGCTTCACTGCGAGCGAAGCCGCAGGTAAAAGCTAGTATTTAATAATCTGATGGCGCACAATCTGATAGATCTGATCAGAATCTGATAGATGTACCACAATACAGGCGTGTATTCCCCTAAGTCATGACATTGCTATCGATATGCATTATTCAAGTTATCGACATCCCGTTTCCCCGCTCGACTCCTCAAAACCACAATATTTACGTTCACCGCCGTATCGAGTTCGGGTGCTCATTTTAGTTCACATTTTTTATTAATTCTTTTGTAAACAATGTCATTGTTTACTGCTATTCACGGTTTTGATCTTATTTGTTGAGATAACAGGTTTGATAAGCATAGTTAACAGTCCCGATATAGCGTTAAAAGAAATACCTAGGGACCATACAAAAAGTGACATTCTAACAGCGTTATCGGTTCTCAAAAAGTTCAAAGTTTTTGGGATTGACTTGAGCTATCGAAATGTCAGGTGACTAATGCCCAAATTTTTGACTTTTGGGAATCGTTAGCACCGAAACAATGTCACACTTTCTAGGCCCCAAGGTTAAGCGGTAAGCCCTATCTAGTATTGCTATGGCTTGAAGGTTTCGGATGCAGTGGCGTACCTACCGTAGTGCTGGGTGGGGCAGCGCTCCGGGACGCCCCAACCTCAATGGAGACCCACAGTCTCCATGAACGACATTCGAAAATTTTATCTACTTTCAAAATGGAATACAGAATTAACAAGTTTAATTTTGTGGCCCATGACCAACTAACCTTGAAGAGCTCAATCAGAAAACACAACATTTTTCCCACCTCCAGAACATAAACATAACAGGGTGTATCACGGCTTTAAACATGCCAACTCTGTAGTTTGTGTTTCAGATACGCCTAAGCGAGTGATCCTTCATCATAAATTTCGATAAAGTGCTGTAACTTGAAAAAAAAAACTTTATTTCGCACAAGTAACATCCATATGGGTTAGTAAACGAGAAAACTTATACCTATGTTAACTCTCATTTTCTACAAAAATAATATCAAAAAAAACTTATTTAGTAACGAGGTTGTTGTTCCGAATGCATTTCAGAACAACATCCCCTAATAATGGAGTGTCGTACCTCCCGGCTATGGTTTTTAAGATGGAGTTGGAGCTAGCCCGCACTCTGCAGAGCAAAGAGGCAGATCTCTGCCTGACGATGGCATGGAAATCATCGACGCGAGATTCCGCGAACATACCTGATAGACTGCAGAAACGGGGCAGCCCCATCAACATCCTAAACCCGTTATTATATTGGACCCGTAAGGCGCTGATAGCCCGCTGAGTGTAGTTGGGCCCCCAAATTTATTTTGCCCCAGGACTCTTGGTACGTACGCAGAGCTGGACCCTCAACCCTAAAGCTTTGCAGACCACCTAATTATTTAGTGCTCATTTTGTATTCCCCAAATTATTTGGATTTAGATTTTGTGCTCCAAAGATGAAGGAGTGGAGCTCACTTGAAGTAAAGCTACCGCCAGCGGGGCCCTCCTATGTTCACCAAAATATAAGAACGAAACTTATGTAATTATTTAGAGATCTAGAACCCCGTCACATAAACTTAAAAAGATTCTTCCTGTGACTTTTGGTTTAGAAGTTATGGCTGAACCGATTTTATTCAAACATAGCTAAGATAACTCTCAACAAAATCACCTTTCAAACAAAAAATCAAAATTGGTTCATCCGTTTAGGAGCTATGATGCCACAGAAAAACACACAGATACACAGCAACGCACGTCAAACTTATATACCCCTCTTTTTCCGTTGGGGGTTAAAAATTAACGTCAAATAATCAACCATATAAAAATTCGAGGAATTGGAAACCACGGTTGTGCACTCTGCTAACTCTGTCTGTCAGTTTATACATAGCTATGCCACTGTTCGGATGCCTAAGTTAAAATACCTTGTCTATTCTCACAATGCCGCTTTAGTGCCGTAAAACGGTAACTTTCTAAAGCATACTCCTTAGTAACGGCTAGGTTAAAAGGTTTGAAAAAAATATATATTTATTATTGTTTCATGTACGTTATTTTTTAAACATATTTTTTTCGTATAACAAAAAGTTATGCTTTAAAAAAATAATTTGCAACACGATATTTTTCGCAACTTTTGGATACTCCTCCAAAACGACTTGGATGCTTAAAAATATTTTTACCCAGAAAAATTGATGGCTGGAATTTCTTCATAACTGACATAACATAATGTAAATCAAATAATATTTTGCAAACAAAATTGTTCAAAAGGAGGTTCAATATTGATATTTTGGCATCGAGCGGGCGCACGGCCAGAACTGCGTTTTAATTCGCCTTAACTCGTATCATAGTTAGAGGTTAATTTCAAATCAGGGAAAATATTACAATTAGAGCATAGATAAACTAGGCTTGTTCTTACTCGGACACAAATTTCAAATCAGGGAAAATATTACAATTAGAGCATAGATAAACTAGGCTTGTTCTTACTCGGACACCGTTGAAATGAACTTGTTCGGTCTTCTAGTACTATTAGTTCATTTTAGTTCACCGTTCATTTAGACATCAGTCGGACGTAATGTTCTTGTGCGCCAGATCGGTCATCGTGATCGTACGTAGACAGAGCAAACTAGTACATCGTTCATCAGTCATCACGCTCGCGCGCACGCTTCTCAAATCTCTCAACTCGTTCACTCGCTCAGGGTCAGACACTCGTAGTTCGTACCGTACTAATTCATTCTGATTCAGCACTCGACCGATCCGATGTCGCTTGGATCACTGTACTAGATAAACGATTTAAACGACCGAAACAGAATAGTTCGTTCTCGTTCACCTAAAGGAATTGCTTCCTAATAGTTCATAGTACATGTACTACACAAGGCTAAGATAAACGTATTACTAACTGCGTCTTTTCCTACCAACCGTAATCGGGGATAGGCGATTATCAAAATAAAAAAATGCATTTTAGAAAAATATATTTATTGTGCAGGCAGAATAGTTCGATCAAAATACATAGGCAATCATTATCATATTAATTAAATCCACTACACTTTGTTAATTGTAAATGTTACAAAATTTGTGAAAGTATTCGAAGAATTAAATGATTCTTCAGAAACGTGTTTGTTCCTTTGGCGTTTTGTCCTTTTTCCTGTAAACAAAAACACAACAGTATAATTACAGAAAATGATTTTTTTTGTTTTTTATTATCAATAGACTCGCGCTTGACCACTATCTCACCTGATGGTAAGCGATGATGTGGTCGACGGTGAAGCACGCTTGCCTAGAAGTAACCTATGAATTACAACTAAATAACAATATAGTGCCTGTTGCACGCTTATTTGTAAAATCAGCGATTATTTGGTAAGCTCATCTGTGGCGGTATTAGATTTTGACGCTGGACTATTGTTTTCCTAATAAAAACCGATGAAGGGATATAGCATAAATCAGCCTTTTAAAGTTCCCACTGCTGGGACACAGGCCTCGGATCCTCTCTGTGAGAGGGAATGGGCCTTAATCCACCACGCGGGCCCAGTGCGTATTGGTGGATGTCACATGTCTTCAAATTTTTGGTTCTAGGACATGCCGGTTTCTCACGATGTTTTCCTTTATCGTTTCCGTGCAGTGGTGATTTTTACACAAAGAATAGCTCCTGCCTGGGATCGAACCTACGACCTGCGACACGTAATTAAGTCAGGGCCGTAACCACTGGGCAACCACTGCTCCGTTTGGTAGGATTATTATTATTTGTACCAGAGATCCGTTTACAAGTATCGAATAACCGATCCTACGGTACATGGGAACTTTACATGTGGGCAGTGTTTACTCAAACATGCTATATATGAGTGAGATTCAAGATTTTTAAAGTAATTTATCGACAAAATAAAATTACTGATTGGCCCGAATCAAGAATCGACCTATGACCTCATTTAGAGCAGTAGCGCTTGCAAAACCCAGACCATCGAGGCAATAGATAATATATTACTAACATACAGCTGCCTCATCCCATACAAAGCCACAAAAACTGTGCCGATGTAACTAGCGTTTTTCGTCTGATTAAACTGATTATTTTTATAAGTAAATCGATCGCGTTCGGTTCCGTTCCACGGCTATAGATGGTGGTAGCAGCGACTTGCATGTAAAAGGGTTTTCTCGGTTCGTGATTATTTTTCTTGTTTAAATACAGTGACGATTTGTTTAATAGTATTTTTTTGCAGTTTTTTACAGTTTCATTGTACCAAAATGTGTTACTATACAAATAAAAAAAAAAAGTGGCATGCTTCAGAAATTGGGAATAGCGCCATCTATTGGAATCAATTTTAAATGATCCGTCCAAATCTTTTTAATACGAACTAAGAGCCCAATATTTTATAAATTTGTGCTTAGGAGAGTTGAATAAAGAAGAACATACAGATTTTATGGAGAATTCTAGAAAATGTTAATTTTACAACAATTCAATAACCAATGGTATTTATTTACATACCTATGTACATTATTTGTAAACTAGAGTTAGGACTAAAATAAGAGTAAAATATTTAAAATTACGGGGCGTCAAAAAATTCATCCACATCGCTGTCAACAGGAAAAGTGCCCAGAAAGCTGGCAGCATTGCCACGTTGGATGGCAATACTGATTCTTTGGGCAAAAAAAAGGCCAGCCCTCTGGTCTCGTGAAGAGTCGACCAACCGTTTGGCGATATCCCAAAATAATAGGTGTGCACTCGGACCCCATGGCCCTAATGTTTCAACCCCAAACGGCTCAAACACATAATTACCAATTAAGTTGTTGTACTTGCGCCGTTTGAGGTTTTCAGCACCTGCAGCAGCCGCCCCAGCGCAGCACACCGTACTAGGAAGATGGCATGGTGCAAGGGTGTCGACGCAAGTTGGATCCCACACCAAAGACCTACCCAACTTCGTTATTTATTTGAACCAATTTTTTTTCTTAGCGCTGAGACACCGTGATCGAGGCAATCAGACCATAATTATCTAATTACCTATCTATACATAAAAAAGCGAAAGATCACTCCCTCACTCATCACGAAATATCGAAAACCGCTTGACGTATAAAGATGAAATTTGGCGGGGAGGTTTCTCAAGTGACGTAAGTGAGCACTAAGAAAGAATTTTTGGAAATTCCACCCCTAAGGGGATAAAAGCGGGGTTATAACTTTGTATGAAATTTCTACAGTTTTTAAATTGTACACGTGAAATTTTACATTTACACTCTTGGTTGATAAAAAGAATTCATGTATTTATTAGTTTTTGGAAATTCCACCCATAAGTAGGTAAAAAGGGGGTTGGAAGTTTGTACGAAATTTCTACAGTTTGTAAGATGGACATGTAAAATTTTAGATTTACGCTCTTGGTTGATAAAAAGAATTCATGTATTTATTGGTTTTTGGAAATTCTACCCCTAAAGAGGTGAAAAGATGTCAATTTGTTGGGCTTATATATTTGAAACTTGGCATAAATACTAACCTAAGTAAATAGTAAAGGCCAAAACTACTCCTAAAAGACAATTTAGGGGGAATTTTTGAAGAATTTTACTGTACAGGGCTTCTTTTTATGATGTAGGGGAGCACTTAAGAAGGGATTTTTGGAAATTCAACCTTTAAGGGGGTGGAACTAAAAGGTCATATGTATGATAAAATACGGACCACGCGAACGAAGTCGCGGGCGAAGTGCTAGTTACGAATAAAAGTATTCGTCAGATGAGTACCTAAACCGGTAATATTCTAAAAGTCGTTAAATGTACATTAAGCTAACCGCAACTTGAAAAAGCAATTATAAAATTATTAAACCAGACCGTCTCCTTGGTTTAGTGGTCGCTAGCGCTACAGCTAAAAGTCACGGGTTCGATTCCAGGGGCGGGCGGGGCTCGACCCTTATTCTGATGAATTGAGTGGACGTCTTTCAGCTGATGTTATGATGATGATTCGTCATAATATCAGCTGAAAGATGTCCACTGCTGGGCATAGGCCTCCCCAAGGCGTCAGCACACTGATCGGTCTTGCGCGTATCGCCTCCATCGGATTCCCGTAATCTTAAGGCCGGAATACACATGCGTTTAGCTGGTACAATTGCATACCAGCTCCTTGCACGTGCCAGCTATCGTCATGTGTACGTACTAACTGGCATGCCTGGATCTGGCAAGCAAGTAGATCGGACACAATTTGATATACTTGCATGCAATATGAGGAAGACGTGGGGTCTGCAAAAACGGCTTGTGTGAACAGACTCGCAAGCTACGGGCATGCCAGTAACTGTCGAGTTGTCGCCGTCGTTGTGCGTTGGGTTCAAGTTTTTTTTCTGTTTTCTGTCATAATTTGAGCCACACATACTGTTGCTAGTTGCAATACAATGCTATTTAATTAACTTCGAATGTTTTCCATTGCAAGCTCAACATGAACTGTGTGAACTAAGATGCAAGTGTGCCAGCTACATTCATGTGTATACGTCTTGGAAATAAAGGCATGCAAGTACGCAAATTGAATGCAAATTGGTTGCAGTTTAACTTGCAAAATTAATCACTGTGTGTAATAACTTGTTTGTGCCATTAACTTGTATGCAATGTACTGATCTGTTTTATAGGCATGTGTATTCCGCCCTTTAATCAGGTCATCGGTCCACCTAGAGGGAGGTCTTCCAACGTTGCGTCCAGAACATTTCGACCGGTTTAACTTTCCACTATGGTCCGCTGATTAATGGCGCGGGGAGAGGGTGAGGAGGGGGGGGGGGCTACCTCCTTTTACCATTCCCACCACTCGGAGCCCCATGGTTATGGAGATATCCATGGTTAATGTTTTTAGGTTTGAATAAAAAGTTCCATCAATATCCATCGATTTTTGGGGCGGGGAGGTGGTAGGGAAATGAGGGGTAGGAGGGGCTACCCCGCTGTACCATCCCCACCCCGCGGAACCCCATGGTTATGGAGATATCCATGGTTAAAGTTTTTACAATTACTATTTAACAACAATGTCAACGGAGCCCTGCTGCGCGGGGCTTCTATTTCTGTCTGAAGGGATGGACAATGAATGTCATGGACATTCCCGGTTCTTTTCGTTTCGGCCATAAACAAAAACGTCTTTTTGGCGCCTTACATTTTATTTTAAAAGCGAGTAGATAAAGATTTGCTTGCCAATAAAAACCAGAAAAATTTAAAATTGTGACATTCCCTTTTCTTTGCCTGTACACTTATGTTATGTAAATTATTCAGCTTACCTATTGCAGCATGGGAAATCCCAGAACTTCTGATCCCGTCCATAGTTTTCTCCATCTTGGATCGTTTGAGGCATCTCTTTGCCCATAGACTCGGGGAGGAACAGGCAGAGACAACCACCAAAAATGCCTAGAGTGCCGAGAATCAGTAGGGGGATCTCTCTTGCTATGGTGGCCTGAAATAAAAAGATAATATGAAGAATTTGTTTTTCGTATAATTAACTATTTAAATCTAATCCCCGATTTAAAAATTTAAGGTTGAGTATTTGTAAAACTCTACTTTAACTTGTCTAAATTTGGCAAAGAAAACAAAATAATTAAACAATTAAAGCTATTCATAAAGATATTTTTAAATCCAAAATCTCAATTCAGAAACCGGCCCTAAGGATATTCTATAAAAGTTATCAACCCACCCTATCTACCCCACTAGCTATGTTGCTGGGGCACTTGTTGTGCCAGTTCTTTTATCCAACAAAAGATTTCGATGTGTCTTTTTTAGATTTTTTTGTAATTTTTGACGATCCCAGTGTTTATTTGAAACCACTATCACCATTTACTATATCTTACATTGTAAGGCGTCAGAATAGTAGCCACATAGCCGCAAAAATGTATCAGCACGATGCCTTGAACTCTGACCACGGTGGGGAGCAGTTCGGAGGTATATTGCATGCCTATGTTGTAGCATATTACTGTCTACCATCTTCTATGAACTATCTACTGCTTTATATTAACCATCTACTATTATACTCACAACCAGCGACCACATAGCCCCTAGACGCCTAATAACAGGCGAGCGATATCTTTCAACA
This sequence comes from Orthosia gracilis, assembly GCA_947562075.1. NCBI lineage: Eukaryota > Metazoa > Arthropoda > Insecta > Lepidoptera > Noctuidae > Orthosia > Orthosia gracilis. Next base: position 3,478,737 of record OX387267.1, on the reverse strand, counting down.
CATATGACTAAAAGATCATATACAGGTCGCCACCCGACAATTGCGGATTAGTAGCGACCACTTCAGTCAATAAAAATGATGAAATAAATATTATAATGGCCTCTTGTAAAATACGTTGGTACGGTTACAACAGCCAGACTTCGGGTTCCGGAAAAAATGGCATAACATTTCATTGATAAGTTAATGATTTATTTTCTGATATTATTTATCGGAGTTCATATTACACTGGTCAAGTTTGTAGGTGAAGACCGCATGTTTACATCTCTTTCTTTTTAAAGCAACTTTTTCGCTACTTCTTCTCCTCTATAATTTCGTATACAAAACTAGTGATGCACCATATCCTATGCTCAAATCTGTTACCGATAGAACTAGAAACCTTACAAATAAAGATATTAAATTGAATAGTTTATTAAATGTGAAACGATTTTTTGATTAGGTACGTTTTTTACTAATATTTAATATTACTATATTTAAGAACCAACAACCGAAAAAAGTATGCTACCTTTAGAAATTTGTTTTCTTTCTTTTACATTTTTTTATTACTACAATGTTAAAACGCCGTATAATTAACAATAAAAAGGTAATATTCATAAAAAAATAGATACAAATACTATTTATAAAAATATCGATACCTTCCTGGTTTTATTTAAACCTATCCCACTCTTAATGAGGCGTATGACCTTGGTAAGGGACCAATCAGAGCGCAGTCGTCCCGTTCCTCATACCTCAGCTAGTTGACAGAATTGTTTTGATGTATTAGATCAAGCATTAGGCATCTAGTGGCTATGTGGTCGATGCTCACAAAGGATCTTTGTGTCTCTGAATTGGCTACAAGACCCTGCGCAGTAGCTTTTTTGTGTCAATTTTGAAGATGAACATAGCATTGTATAACTGTCTCTTACGCTCGCTTACGTTTTTCGCATCGTCCTATTTCGCTTACTGTATGCAGTATACAATTGATGACAGACTGTTTCTTGTACAATGGTTGGTAGAGCCAACTTCAGAGACACAAAGATCCGTTGTGACTACTATTGCTAGCTTCGACTATCATCACCAACTCCCATATTCTGCCTATCTTCATTCAGGTACTCCTCGGTCCAGACTTTTTCCCAAGTATTTCGGGGACCGCTTCCAGTTTCAACTGGAGGTAGCTGAATACCAGTATTGTACTTGGAGTGTCTGTCTATATAACCCCCAAAACCCAGTTACTGGGCACACAGTAATACAAATACTTCTAGGAAAGACTGGTTGCTGGTTGTTCTATCTGTCTGGCCATACAACCCAGTTACTGGGTGAGACATTAACCAGTTACTGGGTCATGCGGTACCCAGTAACTGGGTTGTGTTTGACTCTAAGACTTGCTAAACTGGACGCCAGACTTTCGGGTTTCTGAATACCCGTAACGACTGTCAACCGTATCTAAGAGGCACGGAGGGAAATCAGTATGTATTGGATGATCATCCATCCCCGGTTCGACCTCGCCAAGCGTTGCTTAACCTTGAAGATCGACACATAAGGTTGTTTCTGTTTGGTAGTTTAGTCACGAGGTCCCGGCGCTAACAAAGAAAATTTGGTTCAAATAAATGTCACTAGATGGCGCGATATGCATCGCTTTGTTATTGAATTGTGTGTAAAATTAATGTTTTCTAGAATTGATCATAAAATTTTATGTTCTTGTTTAATCAACTCTCCTAAGCACAAATTAAAGGATATTGGGCTCATAATTCACATTTCAAAGATTATTTGAACGGATCATTTAAAATTGATTCCAATAGATGGCGCGGTTTTAAATACATGAGACATTCCACTCGATTTTTTAAATTTGTATTGTAACACTTTTTGGTACAATGAAACTGTAAAAACGTGCAAAAATTACTATAGAACAAATCGTCACTGTATTTAAACAAGAAAAATAGTCACGAACCGAGAGAACCCTTTTACTTGCAAGTCGCTGCTAACACCATCTATAGCCGTGGAAAGGAACCGATCGCGATCGAAGTACTTATATAAATAATCAGACGAAAAACGCTAGTTACGTCGGCACGGTTTCTTTGTATGGGATGAGGCATCTGTATGCTAGTATTATATTATCTGTGGTCTTACCATATATACAATGTAAGGGGTCAGAATAGTAGCCACATAGCCGCTAATATGTATCAGCGCGATGCCCTGAGCTCTGACCACGGTGGGGAGCAGTTCAGCGGCGTATTGCATGCCTATGTTGTAGGATATGTTCACGGCGAAGCGACCGACTATGGCGAGGGACGCTGAGGCAATTCCTGGGGAAAAAGATCACATGGTCAGGAGATTCATTGAGGAAAGAGAAAATGTTGGACACAAACATGGTGAGCGTCAAATCGTGGGTTTGATCCTCTGGTATGTTCATCAATCTATACCTTGTATACAAATATTATATAGAGAAAAGTTTTTTTTTGTTTGTTTGTATAGCTATCACGGTGCATGAGATACAGCCTAGTGACAAATAGACAGACAGATGGACCGCGGAGTCTTAGTAATAGGGGGCCCGTTTTTACTCTTTGCGTACGGAACCCTAAAAAATAGGTACAAGCTGTATTATTACACCATCCGATAGTGTCGCTAATAAGGATTAAATTATGGAAAGTAAACATCATCATGAGCCTTTTTAATGTCCCACTGCTGGGACACAGGCCTCCTCTCTGTGAGATTGGTAATGGGCCGTAATCCACCACGCAGGTCCAGTGCGGGTTGGTGAATGTCACATGTCTTCTAATTTTTGGTTCTAGGACATGCCGGTTTCCTCACGATGTTTTCCTTCACCGTTTTAAGAGCACTGGTGATGAAATAATTTACACAAAGTGAAGCGCCTGTTTGGGTTTGAACCCACGACCTACTACCCCCGGGGGGGCGGAGGGGGGAGTAATATCACGTGGAAAATTTAAGGAGCTAAGGTGTATGAAAACGATGATTTTGAAGATGCTTAATTTTTTTTATGGTATATTTATTTATTTATTTAAACTTCATGTACAATGGTGATACAAAGGCTTAATTAATGCTGCAAGATCTCTACTTGCAGCTCTCAGGGTCCGGACTCATACTGCTCAATATGCCGCTACTAATCAGGCGGTATCATTGCTCAATACACTGACTGCTCAGCATCCGGATGTGGACATATTCACTCGAATATACGTTTATTTTTTATTAAATGCAAAGATTATTTTACTACATAAATAATGAATTGATTGATTATATTATTAAAATGATTATTGTTAAATGGACGATGATTCTAACAAATATAAATATTAATATTCGGTATTATTTGATTATTGAATAGCTATTTTTAAATTGAATTTATTTTAATTATTTATGTATTTTAATGTTTTTTATATGTGTCTGTGATGTCTAAATAATGTAATTACTGACTCTCTGTACGTTTTGGGTAACACAGTGCAGAGAGTAATTGTAATAAATAAATAAGGCATTCTCATTGTTTTTATTTTCTTAATACACTTTAGAGTGTCAAGTAAGTAAGTAATTCTTTATTTTGCAAATATGGGTAGAGTACATGGTGATAAACAATCAGTCAATTATAAAATTAACTCAATTTGGCTTCATGAAATGAGTGTAAATATAGAGGTTCGAACTTTCAACCTCTGTCTGGTGCAAAGTTTGATGTTCCTAAAAAGATAAATGATTTAATTTCTGTAAGTAGGTTTCTACAAACACTTTTACATGTCGATCATATTTTTTTTAAACTAGATGATGTCGGCGTTTTCTATCTGACTACTCTGAGAAGAAAGGCCGAAACAAACTCAGTTACAGTATCTTTTAAAGTCCAGACAAAATATTGGTTAGATCATGTGAAGACCATGTAGACTGAAGTCTGAAATGGTCTTTTGAAGAAAGAACCAGCCATATAGAAAAATAAATATTAGTCAATGCTTACCAATAGGTGCGGTTGTAGCTAGAAGACTGAATACTCCGCTGAGGACCATAGTGGCACATGCAAGCCAGCGACGACCAAGACTGAGAACAAACACACAAACAAAATTATGAATACAATTGTATTAATAACCAGCTTTTGCCAGCGGCTTCGCCCGCGTGAAAGTCGACGATTATCCCGAGGATATTCCCGGGATAAAAAGTGTGCTATTCCTGACTATAATCTATCTCTGTGCCAAATTTCACCCAGACCCGTCCAGCCGTTTGAGCGTGAAGAAGGAACAAACACACACACACTTACAAACTTTCGAGTTTATTGTGATAAAAAAAAAACTCTTTAAAAAACCAAATTGGGGGCACGGTTGGCGCAGTGGTTGAGCAATTGACTGCTTCGCTGCGTGTCGCGGGTTCGATTCCCGCACGGAACAAATATTTGTATGACCTACAGATAGTTGTTCAGACTCTGAGTGTTGTGTATGTGAGTTTATATGTTTGTAAACGCACCCACGATACAGGAAGAAATCCCTAGTGTGGGGAAACATAAAAAAGTAACCCACTGCGTAATAGATGACCTTAATAAAAAATCTTTAAAAAAAAAAATACTACCGACTTCCAACTAAAAACACTACAAAGTGAAAAGTATTTTTTTTTTAAAGATTTTTTATTTTTCACTTTTTAGTTGTACCTATTAAGCAACTTGCCTTTAGTGAGGTACTTATAATGCCAGAATAGATTATCCGAATGCCATGAAACTTGATCATAACCAGTGAAATGAGAGTGTATCAAGGTGAACTGTACACATCTGCGTACCCCTTTAAAGCGTACTGGCGTGATGTTATGTTATGAAATGGTATAAACAATAAACAGACATGCGGTTGCAGCAATCCCGAGAGATTTGCCGTCATTTATTGAAGAGTTCTGCTGTAAATCTCCGAAGTTCTTCATCAGATCTTCACCAAATTAAAATGGGACCAATTTCGAAACATACTCTAACAAACAAAAAAAGAATTTTCAAAATCGGTCCACAATTGATGGAGATATCGGTGAACATACACAAAAAAAAAAAAACATACAAGAAGTCGAACATAGAACCTCCTCCTTTTTGGTAAGTCGGTTAAAAAAATAAAGAAAAAGGACAAGTCTAGTAGTCTACAATTCTGTAACTAATATTGCGGAACAAAGCGATTATAAACAGTCGGGATCCATTATTGGGACGATTCGAGCCGGTCTAGATTTTTAAAGGGTCCCGATGGATTGGGGTGCATAAAAAATAATTGGTCCGCCATCTATGGAAGTCAGCCATCATGGATTTAAAAAGATGTCGCAAGGTTATAAGGTACTAGCTGTCCCACGCGGCTTCGCTCTGTCAACTGGCTACCTACCTACCCATCTACCCTACCTACCCTACATACATGATTGTTGCGTACTTTAAACTGTTTACGCAGCGCACGCAACGAAAGCTCTCAAAAAGGAATATTTTTTCCCGTTTTTGCAACATTTTTAATTTATGTTGCGCTCCTATTAGTCATACCGTGATGTTATATAGCCTTCCTCGATAAATGGATTATCCAACACAAAAAAAAAATTTTCATTCCAACCAGTAGTTCCTGAGATTAGAGCGTTCAAACAAACAAACAAACTCTTCATCAGCTCTATGATATTATATTAGTATACATTACACTAACATCTTCTAAGTATTTTTGTTGTTGTTTCTTTGTATGTACTATTTTGTCTGCTAACAAATAAATTAATTTTATAACCTAACGGTACATTGTCATCCGAAGCAAACGTATATATATTATATATATTTGTATTTATTTATGTTTTTTTTTTTAAGTTTAACTCTAAGACCCATATATGCTAACTCACAAGGCATCTATAAAAGCTACTAAAAACTTAAACTCACACATCCAAAATCAGGATCAACAAAATATCAGCCGGAAACTCCGTAAAGGTAGCCACAGTGAAGGTCTTGAACATGTCCAGACCCAAAGACCCGACGTTCCTGACGTGGCCATCGAAGACCATAGCTATGGACATCCAGATGATGACCAGTAAGATGCTGTGGCGACGGAGACGAGAGGTTCGAAGCAGGTCTAAGACGCTGTAGTTCTTGAATTCCTGTTCGGCGCGGTGGATTTCTGTGGCGGTTTCCTGTTGAAGAGATGGTTTCAATAATTATGTTGAAATAGAGCTGGAATTCAAGGGCAAAACAGAGATTTTGACAAATAATTACAAAATAAACTTTAAGATCGTTTTGAATGAAATCTAAATCTGCATCATTTTTAACCGACTTCCCAAAAAGGAGGAGGTTCTATGTTCGATATTATGTATGTTTTTTTTATGTATGTTCACCGATATCTCCGTCAATTGTGGACCGATTTAGAAAATTCTTTTTTTTGTTTAAAAAGTATGTTCCGAAATTGGTCCCATTTTAATTTGGTGAAGATCTAATGAAGACATTCGAAGATATACTCTTACAACAGAACTCTTCAATAAATAATGGCAAATCTCTCGGGATTGCTGCAATCGCTTGTCTGTTTATTGTTTATACCATTTCATAACATAACATCACGCCCGTATACTCTTAAGGGGTACGCAGATCTCTCATTTCACCGGTTATGTTCATGTTTCATGATATTCGGGTAATCTATTCTGGCGTTATAGCTACCTTACTAAAAAACTTGCCTTTTAAGCAGGTACTACTAAAAAGTGAAAAATAAAAAACTTTTTAAACTATTTAAGCAGGTACAACTAAAAAGTGAAAAATAAAAAAACTTTTAAACTTTTTCTTCTTTTTAACTCTTTCTTTTTTTATCAAGAAATGTGTTTCTTCAATGTCTTGCAGATAAAATCTCTTGTGACTTGCATATCCACACCAAAAAGCTTGCCTTCGAAAACTATGTACATTTTCTGCAGCAGATAATGTCTTTTTCCGTCATCATCAGCCTTATAACGTTCCCACTGCTGGGACACAGGCATCCTGTCTGTGAGAGAGGTACTTAATCCACCACGCGGGCCCAGTGCAGGTTGCTGGATATGACATGTCTTCGAATTTCTGGTTTCCTCAAGATGTTTTCCTTCACCGTTTTAAGAGCAGTGGTGATGAAATAATTTATACAAAGTAAAGTGCCTGCCTGGGTTCGATCTCACGACCACGTAAGTCAGGGCCGTTACCACTGGGCCACCACTGCTCAGCATCAATGTATTTTTAAGACTTCATTAATAAGAAAACCAAAGGAACTTCTAAAGACGGAACCACACTTACGTGGCGTGGCGTGTCGTGGTGCCTTCCGACGCAGTTGATTGGCTACAAAACTCGTTGCGTTATGACTTAGGCTGGAACATAGTCGTTTGATTGATGGATCACGCGCCACGCCACGTCACGACACATAAGTGTGGTTCCGACTTTAGATAATGATGTGGTCTTAGAGAAATATAAAACAAATACTTACTCTAAATTCTTCAACAACTGCATCAGGAATCTTCATCTTGTTGATACGCTCACATTTCTGCAATATCTTGATCGCTTCGTCTATACGTCCTTGAGATATCAACCATCTGAACAACGTTAGAATATAAGTTTTTAAACTGTCATGGTCACTAACACTAACATCAACATTAGAAGCGAGGTCTTTTTTTTAACCGACTTCGCAAAAAGGAGAGATCAATTCGACTGTACTTTTTTATGTTTGTTACCTCAGAACTTTTATTGAATTTTCATCAAGATCTGATGAAGAACTTCGGAGAAATACATCGGAACTCTTAAATAAATGACGGCAAATCAGTCGGGATAGATGCAATCGCATGACTGTTTATTGTTTACATCATTTCATAACATAATATCACACTGGTAAGCTATAAAGGGGTACGCAGGTGTGAACAGTTCACCCTGGTATACTCTCATTGCACCGGTTTTGTTTAAGTTTCATTATGTACCACAACTAAAAAGAGAAAAACAAAAATCTTTAAAAAAAATTGACAACAACCGACTTCCAAACAACTATTTCGGAAGTCGGTGTCAAAAAACGAAGAAATGAAAACAGGAACACCGACTTCCGAAATTGAAGTTATTTTTCACTTTGTAGTGTTTTTGTTTGTTGTTGAATCGATTTGTGAGTGACAGTGGTAACGGTACTGAGTGCAAAAAACGAACAAGAAATAGGGTAGGCCGTTTTGTCTCCTCATAAACACCCACCCGCAATAACTTCAGTTTATCCGTGATCATGGTGCTTGCAACAGCACCGAAATATTGGAAACTCGAAACAAACAGTAAACATGGTAAATAGCCCGCTTATAATGTTAACGTTAGGATATTTTCAGTCATCATCGTTTAAAAGTAGCGTCAGAGAAGTTGCAAAGGAACCGTTTTCCTGGTGTGGTCATGTGATGAGGAGGGATGAAACGCAAGTTACTAAAACAGTTATGAATATAAAAGTGGATGGATGGAGAGGGAGGGGATGGGCAACAAAAAGATTGGACTGTGTGAGGAGTGATATGAAAGAAAAGGGAGTCAGTGATAGCGTGACGGAGGACAGGACGTTATGGAGGAAGAAAACGTGAAGCGCTGACTCCAAGTAACATGGGACAAGAGCGGGGTTCAGTCGTCACTCAATCAATCAATCTGCCTAGTCTTTTCCCAACTATATTGCGATCGGCTTCCAGTCTTACCGAATTCAGCTGAGTACCAGTGTTTTAAATGGAGCGACTGCCTATCTGACCTCCAAAACCCAGTAACTGGGTAACACGGTACCCCTTGGCAAGACTGGTGTCAGATCTCAAGCTTCTGACTACCCGTAACGACTGTCAAAGATCTTCAAATGACAGCCGGGACCAACGGCTTAGCGTGCTTGCCGAGGCAAAAACCGAAACTCGGTATGTTGAAAATGGTCACCCATCCACGGACCGACCTCGTCAAGCGTTGCTTAACCTTGAAGATCGACCCGTGCGGTTGTTATTATTTAGCCACGAGCAACAAGAAAATTCATCTTCATTATGAGACTTGATGGAAAGGATTTCTCTTGAAAAACTAATAGAATAGGTTACTTCTAGGCAAGCGTGCTTCACCGTCGACCACATCATCGCTTACCATCAGGCGAGATAGTGGTCAAACAAGCCTATGTACAATAAAAAAAAGGATTGCAAAGAAAAACCGGCCAAGTGCGAGTCGGACTCGCGCACGAAGGGTTCCGTAGCTAGGGTGGCGTCAACTATGTATGTATGGGGACATCCTTTAATTTTCAACATATATTTTTATTTTTGTGTTGTTTCCTTTGCTTGTGCTGTAAGACTTTGCTTTTTGCCAAAGGCGCGTAGGATATAAAAAAAAACGGGAACTACCATAATTATAATTTTTTCTGACCCAAAACCTAAAGGGTACTTCCGGATGACCTAGAATTGTTAATTGTGGTTAAAAATAAGGTCTAATAGCACAAGTAAAGGAAAAATTCCGAAAAAAACGTTGAAAATTAAAGTAAATTTTGGAACTTACAAGTTTTCGTGAAAATCTAAATTTGCTCATATCTTTTTATTGTGTTAACTCAGGACCTTGATCTTTATACACCTAATAGGGACTATAGACTTCAGTATTAGGTATAAGTAAACTTGCTAGGTCCACCTGTTCCTGAGAAAATCGGTCGTGACACACGGACGGACAAGAGAGTGATGTTATAGGGGTTCCTTTTTTTACCTTTTGAGGTAAGGAACCCTAAAAGCAGCAGTGTTTGTTTTATTTTGCCTTAATTTTCTCAGTCTATAAATCTTTCTAGTTTCCAGTCTAACCGGATACAGCTGAAGTGTACTAGTGTTTTATATCATAACTGATCTACACAACTCTGTCATTGGCCAAATATTCCCAGAATAGAAAATCTAAAAGTTCTTTAATCCTAGCATAGTGGTAACTTATTAAAATCAAACTAAAAATTAAAATAAACCGGTCAAGTACGAGTCGAACTCGTACTTGACCGGTCAAATTTAAATTTTCGCAAAAACTTTTAAGTACCAAAACTTACTTTAATTTTCAACATTTTTTTTTTAATTTTAATTTTATTTTGCTGTAAGACCTTACTTTTTGCCAAATTTCGTGATTCTAGGTCAACGGGAACTACCATATAGGTTTTCGACCCAAAACCTATAAGGTACTTCCGGTTGACCCAGAATTGTAAATTTTTATCGTGTTGACTCAGGACCTTGATTTTTATACGCCTAATATCCCCTATAGACCTCAGTTTCTGGTATGAATTTCAACTTGCTAGGTCCACCCGTTCCTGAGAAAGTCGGTGGTGACACACGAAAAGACGGACAGACAGACGGTCAGTCGGACAGACGGACGAGAAAGTGATCTTATAAGGGTTCCTTTTTTTACCTTTTGAGGTACGGAACCCTAAAAACATCCAAACGCGAGTCGAACTCGCGCACAGGGTTCCGGACCAACAGGTATGTATAATCACCAAAATATTAAGATTTAAGTTCATAAGCTATGAATTCACCGAACAATGCTCTAACGAAAAGATAAACAGGATCGAGGGACAAACTTAACATTGCCGTTGGAAAACTGTTGTCCCCATAAGTCAACATAAAAGCGGTCAGTTTAACAACTGCTAAAAATTTAACAGTCGCAAAAACAACACAAAAATCAGTTAGAAAACTACCCTTCAACTGTCCAAACACATTATCTTCACTCCCTAATCCAAAGGAGTTGATCAGTCCTCACCTTGCACTTTCAGGTACCACAAAAGGAGTAAACACAGCTAACGCTAATGGAACACTGATGATGAGGGTGTACATTTTCCAGTCAGCCACCCATAGCGCTATCCACGGAAGGAGGCAGGCAGCAAAGGTGAAGTAGACGGCTATTGACATGTTCGCGACGAAAGTACGCCATTTGAGGCCGACGTATTCGAGAACTGCAAGAAAAGATTAAGGGTTTATCATTAGTACATTATTGCAGCGGCCAGCAAAAGAGGCATTGATGGACGAACGTGTAAATGGGGGCTGAGGCACGGGGTCTCATTGCTAAGAAAGAAAATTTGGTTCAAATAAATCTCACTAGATGGCGCTATATGCACCTACCTGTTATTGAATGTGTGTAAAATTATTTTTTTCTGGAATTGAACATAAAAATTGTATGTTCTTGTTTAATCAACTCTCCTAAGTACAAAATTATGGAATATTGGGCTCTTAATTCACATTTCAAAGATTATTTGAACGAATCATTTAAAAATGGATGCCAATAGATGCCGCATTTTTAAATTTTCATTTTATTCCACTCGATTGTTAAAATATGCATTAAAAAACATTTTGGTGCAAAAAAAAAATGTAAAAACGTTCAAAAAAATACTATAAAACGAACCTTTAATGCATTTAAAGAAAAAATAATCACGAACCCAGTAAACCCTTTTACTTGCAAGTCGCTGCTAACACCATCTATCTATCACCGTGAAACAGAACCGAACGCGTTCGATGTACAATAAAATATCAGATTAATCAGACGAAAAACGCTAGATACGTCGGCACGATTTCTTTGTATGGGATGAGGCATCTCTATGCTAGTATTATATTATCTGTAGCCGAGATGAACACATACGTAAGTCCACCAATGCCTATTTGTGGTTGTGGCCAAGGCTTGTATAGTGCTTTGCTCAAATAATGCGCGGAAATTAAAACTAAGTAGCATTATAACTAATTTTGTCAAATACAATTACTTTTCGAAATCAATGACGAACAACAATAAAAATTCCCGTTTTCACAGATAATATAATACTAGCATACAGATGCCTCATCCCATACAAAGAAACCGTGCCGACGTAACTAGCGTTTTTCGTTTGATTATTCAAAAAGACACCGACTGCCGAAATTGAAGTTATTTTTCACTTTGCAGTGTTTTTGTTTGGAAGTCGGTTGTATTTTTTTGTAAAAAAGATTTTTTTAATCAAAATTTTAAGTTTTTTTTTTTGTTTAGTTAGTGAAATTCACTAAAAAGAAGCAATAACAATCCAAAAAAGTTAAATTAATAATCCTCAATTGCAGCGATATTCTAAAACATGATAGCTAGACACTTTTGATGCGTGTATTTTCGCTTAACTCTTGCCAGCACGATAATATACTCTTAACAAAATGCAGAATTCTTTTAAGCTTTTGGAGGAAAATAACAAAAATTTACTTACCAACAATATACATGATAATGAAACAGTTATCATATGCCAGTCCGACGATGAAGCGGCAAACACAGAAAGACCAGAAAGCGTTGGTGAACACTGAGCCTAGACCGCCCACAAAGCCTGCTAGGTTGGCGCCTGAAACCAAAATATTAATTTTACAGTTGAGTAGGACGTAGAGTAATAAGCGGTGTGCGTGTGGTGCCGAGTTGCAAACCATGATCCACCTGCAGTGCTAAAAAAGAAAATTGCCACCTGCAGTGCTAAAAAAGATATGCGCTGCCACCGACGACGCCGTGGAAGGGACTCAGTTTTAGACTGAACAAATTTGAACGACTGTCGTGCCAGCGACACGAGAAATTTCAGTAATTAGTATTGAATAATTATGGAAGTACCCTCCATAATTGTTATTGTTGGTGTCAAATGAAATGGTAATGGAAAGCGGAGCCAAGAGCACGCGTATGCGCAGTGTAGGCGTGGTCTGCTGTGAAATGGCACCTTATAATAGAGGACATCGCCGTTTCCCCCATTTCCCTTTTTGGCACGAGTTTTGTTTTATTTTGAACGAGAATCTTTAAATATAAAAAAAAATGGAATCCGTAAATATAATTTAGTATTTTGAACATACCAATCAAAGCGGGAATCCTTCCATATTTGTCTGCAACCCACCCGAATATGAAGCCTCCAGCGATGCCACCGCAGAAAAATACCGCCTGAGCAGTCGCAGGATAGTTGTCTCGCTCGCACACCCATCCTTGCTGTTAGGAGAGAAAGAGATGGTAATTAATTGATCGTAGAAATCAGAATATAAGATCTTTTTTTTCGATGTTGTGAGAAAATCTAGGTATTGGAAGCCTTATTTTCTACTATAACCTTTACTTTGGGATTTGGGTTAGTAGGCAGACATTTGTGTGTAAAGTTGTGGTTGTATAGGCAAATCTTCAGTTATACAATCATCGGCACGGTTCTTGAGCGCTGAGCTTCACGTGCGCAAAAGTGAATTATTCGGTCCCTCTGGCGGTATGAAGTGAGGCGCGGCGGCGGGGAAAGTGCAGTGATTGGCCCGTAGCGTATCGCGTCATAGCCGTCAGTCGTGATTCGTTCTTTACTCTTGTTGCATGTACCTCACGACGACGAGTACAATTCCGGCCATTTTAATTGCTACACATTTTTAAACTGCATCATTTTAAATTATCTGGTAAGTTAGAACTCAAATATGTTATGTGATTTTTTTATTAATTAGACCTTTGTTATAATAATAAAAGGTGATATTTATCGAAAATATAGTAGGAAAAAAATTAATGTCAGTTTGTAATTATAGCAAAACTATTATTTTTCATTACTAACTATACTACTATACTTACAAACTATATTGTTTTTCATTTCATTAATGAACAAATGAAATTAGAGGTCAAAAATGTTAACAAAAAAAAGTATGTAGGTACGTTGTAGATTTTTTAGTAATTTTTGACAAACTATAAGAACTAAGTTATAATTTTAAACTAGAAATACTTTTGTTAGTTACCTTTTTTTTATCACAATTTCCATTTCTCAATTTAATAAATCATTATTTAATCTTATAAGTAAGAAATTACGTAGACCGTAACTTAGAAAAATAAATAATAAACGGGTGTGCGTTTTATTTGTCATAAGTGTACGATGCGCAAAGCGATCCCCACTCTTCCGCCGAGCGCTCAAGAACCGTGCCGGTATCTGTACTGAATCGAGGGGCAATCATCAACTAGGCACACATCTAGTCTCTGGGCATATAATGGAAAAACCCAAAAGCCCGACATGACTTGGAGGTCGAACCCAATGTTCAAACATCGCACTGATACGTCTAACGAGACAGTCAAAGTTTTTCCAACAAAATAAGGAAATTTTGACAGTTGAGGACCGAGACCAAGGTTTCAAGTGCTTAAGGTTACCGCAAAAAAAACTATTTTGTGCGCGAGTTTAAAATGCATGCTATCTCATCCAACAACACGTGCGAAAGAGATAGATGCTGTGATGAGCAGTAAGAAGCTAGGTCGCGTACGAATTGCAAATTTGTATTTCGATACAAATGGATGATGATGTAGGATGAAAACGAGCGCGCGAAATTTTATAAACAAACCTTTGGGGGACTAGATATCAAGAAAAAACTTTATTACTTTGCAAAATTTTATTTGATTTATATATGCTATGTCAGTTATGAAAAAATTCCAGCCATCAATTTTTCTGTAAAAATATTTTTAAACATCCAAGTCGTTTTGAAGGAGTATCCAAAAGTTGCGAAAAATATCGTGTTGCTAATTTTTTTTAAAAGGAATACTATTTGTTATACGAAAAAAATATGTTTAAAAAATAATGTACATGAAACAATAATAAATATATATTTTTTTCAAACTCTTTAGTAACGGCTAGCTTAAAGGGTTTGTTTTGCTTTGCTTTAGAAAGTTACCGTTTTACGGTACTAAAGCGGATGTAGGCCCTTAATATTTAACTGTGATGCAATACGGCTCATAAGTGTAGTTAAACTCCCACCTCTCCTGGCACTTGTTGACGCTCCACCCATGGTGGGATTCAGCACCCCCTATATCAAATAACATTAATATTTACCTGCGAAGCTATAGTTTCATACGGCACATCAGTGTAGTTGAACTCCCATCTCTCCAGGCACTTTTTGATGGCCCACCCAGGGTTGGGCTCCAGAGTACCGTTCAGCAGTATGGAGGTCCAGTTCACGTCATAGACTGAGCATTTGTCGTATTTGTTGTTTAGGAAGGGGATTGAGAGGTGACGTCTGTTTGGTGGGAAAAATACGATAAATTAATGAAAATAACAAAAAAGAACTGTTCCTCATCTGTTTTGATGTTAACCGAAAGAGTAACAGCCAGTTTTAACACAAAATTTTAAATTGTATATTCCAGGAACATTGTACCTAAATCTTGTTGGTATACAACTGCAGATTAACGAAAAGAAACTTCATGAAAGCATTCGCCTAAAATACGATCTACTATTTCAGCCCAACTTCTCGAGCAAAAGCAGATATATCAGGCTGCTGAAAAACCATATAATGCTCGCCAATCTGGAATTTGAACCCAGAGCCCCTTGTACCTTAGTTGCACTAGCTAGTGCAGGGGTCACCATCTACTTATATTCGGGGTCCTTTCTTAAAAAAATGTAACCGTCGCGCGGTACGTAAGGTTTAAAGATAACTCCCTCTTCACATCGCCACATATATACAATGTAATCTGTAGTTATAAGTATCTAACATTTTTTACATAAGTAATGTGTTTGTGTGTTTTGTGTGTGTGTGTGGATGTAAGGATCGTAGCAGGTGGCGGTCGGTTTCTGCCTACCCCCATGGGTAAAAAGGCGTGAGTTTATGTATGTGTGTGTATGTATTCATCGTCATCTTCGTCCTGCCCTTATCTTAATTATTTGGAGTGAGCAGTGGTGGCCCAGTGGTATCGGCCGTGACTTACACGTTGTAGGTCCTGGTTTCGAGCCCAGACAGGCGCTTTACTTTATGCAAATTATTTCATCACCACTGCTCTTAAAACGGTAAAGGAAAACATCGTAAGGAAACCAGCATGTCCTAGAACCAAAAATTAGAAGATATGTGACATCCACCAACCCGCACTGGGCCCGCGTGGTGGATTACGGACCATTCCCTCTCACAGAGAGGAGGCCTGTGTTCCAGCAGTGGGAACATTAATAGGCTGATGATGTGTGTATGTATGTGTAATGTCAAAATGTTATTATTTGACTTGAACTTTGCGTATGATTAAAGTTTGGTGTAAAGTTCTTGCAAGCTATTGTAATTTAATCTTGGACATGTTGCTCGTTAAGTCTACGCCCGCGTTTCCTCACCGCGACAACTAACGATGAGATCTCGTGCTCCGCGCTTGTCCATTAGCAGGCAGTAAAAACAAAGCTGATAAATGATAAAATTACAAACTCAAGTGAGCCAAGTAAATTATATTGTATACTGGTTCAAAGGTCCACACAAAATAGATCGGTGGTCCGGATCCGGACCGCGGTCCACCATTTGATGATCCTGTGCTAGTACTTATAAAGACAAAATAATGGCATGACATTTTATGAAGTGCAACGTATGTATGTTTATCTACACTCACAACGTAATGTTTCAAATATGAGTTAAAAAAATCATGTATAAACACGCACTTTATATTCGTGGATAGGTAAAATTAAAAAAAAAAAACCATCACAGCGCAACATTTTTCTACGATTTTTAAACTGCATCATAAAATAACTTTTTAATTTTAATAGCACATTTTTACTTTTTAATTTACTGGCGCGTATGGGCTCATTGACTTAATGTAGAAAAGTAGTGTCATTGTCTATGGATGAGCGCGCTGCGCGGCGCAGTCATGCGCAATGAGAATCTAAATTGCCCGCCATACCACATATTTTTTCCGTTTCCATTTTTAAGTTTTATTTCAACTGTATGAATGAAGATAAAGTAGTGTATGCCACGGCATATAATTATGTATTAAAACACTCGTGTGATATTATTATCATGATAAACCCATGCTCGTGTTTTAATAACCCGTATTTTATGACCATTGCATAAACTATTATTATCGGTCTGTCCATTGTTCTGCCTATAACTCGAGAGCAAATACCAGCCTTAGGTATTCCAATTATGTCGGGGTTGACTTCGAGTTTAACCGGCAAGACTGTATGAACATTAAAATAAGAAAAATATCCTCACCTTTCCTCCACACTCAAATTCCCCAACTCTGGCACAAAACACCAGTGCTCTTCAGGCACCACCGTCATGAAGATCTGCCCGAAGTAGACGAACGCGAAGAAGAAAGAGTAGGGTATCATCAGAAGGAACAGGATGCGTTGGTACCAGCCGAAATCGCCGAGGTAGGGGAGTAAGTCGTCCAGATCTTTGATTTGACGCTTCGGTTCCGAGGGTACTGCGGCTACTAAGCCGTTTGCTGTGGAATAATTGGTGGAGTTAGAAGATATTTTGTTACTGTTCTTTGCTGTTGCAGGATAGCAGCGATGGAAACCAATTCATCATCTAATCAGCCTTTTCAAGTTTAAAAGGCCTCCTCTCTTTTAGAGAGAACGAGCCTTAATCCACCACGCGGGCCAGTGCGTTTTGGCCGATTTTCGAACACTTTTCTTTGTCGTCTTTGGTTCTAGGACATGCTGGTTTCCTCACGATGTTTACCAGCAGCAGTGCAGTCATTTTAGAGCAGTGGTGGCCCAGTGGTAACGGTCCCGACTTACGTGTCGTAGGTCGTGGATTCGCCACCACTGCTCTAAAAACTATCAAGGAAAACATTGTGATGAAACTGACATGTCCTTGAACCAAAAATTCGAAGATATGTGATATCCACAAATCCGCACTGCGCCCGCGTGGTGGATTAAGGCCTATTCTCTTTCTCACAGAGAGGAGGCCTGTGTCCCAGCAGTGAGAACGATTGAGGATGATTTTTTATTAGTGTATTTCTGTAATACATGATTCTATTCTCGTATTGCAAAGATAATATTATAGTTTTCATTTCAAACGAGAGGGCACTAAAATTTATCAGTGATAATATTGCTTCTTCTAAAAAATTGCCATTTTTTTTAGCTGACTTCGCAAAAACGAGGAGTTTATCAATTCGACTGTTTTTTTTTTATATTTGTTATCTTAGAACTTTTTATTGGGTGAACCGATTTTGATGATTTTTTATTTGAAAGCTGGTGCTTGTCATGTGGTCCCATTTAATTTTCATCAAGACCTGATGAAGAACTTCGGAGAAATACATCGGAACTCTTCAAAAAATGACGGCAAATCACTCGGGATCGATGCAATCGCAGGTCTGTTTATTGTTTACATCATTTCATAACATAACATCACACAAGTACGCTCTAAAGGGATACACAGGTGTGAACAGTTCACCCTGGTATACTCTCATTGCACTGATTTTGTTTAAGTTTCATGTTATTGGGTTAATCTATTTTGGCTTCACTTTGGGCACTATACGCCTAGCCTATAGACTGGTCCATTATGTACCACAACTAAAAAGTGAAAATGAAATTGAAGTTATTTTTCACTTGTGTGTGTGTTTTTGTTTGGAAGTCGGTTGTAATTTTTGTAAGAATGTTTTTTATTTATAATATTTTCTTAAATCGTTATTTTTTGATGTTATTTATTTCATCTTCATCACATCTATCATTACAAGATTAGACCCAAGGGATAAAAGTATGCACTTAGCCTAAAAAACTGCTTCTACCCATGAAAATGGTTAACTTTTTTCAAGGTAGTCGTAGATCGCGGAATGCAATATGGCCGCTCGTTGTGTATATTTTAGTTTCTTTTGTTCCTGTATTTTCTAGTGTACAATAAAGTATATATATTGGATTTTCCATACAAAGTTGTCGTCACTGACCAAAATTTGTATGGGAAATACCTTATTTTTTTTTTGAGATTTTACTGTGATTTATTTAGAGATTTTTTTTCGATGCGCATTAGCAATATTTATAATTTGATAGCAACTTTTCTTTACACCCTGTTTATGTTACTTAACATTTTTAGCGTTTTAGTCCAATATACAGTTAATTCATAACTTATTTATCTTAACATCCATAACTCTCATCTTGAAGAAGGAATTTTCCCAACATATTTGAAAACTACTGTAGTTACACCAATATTCAAAAAAGGAAATACGGAAGATGTACGATGTTATAGACCTATCGCTCTCATTCCAATAATGGCTAAAATATTTGAAAGAGTACTATATAATAATCTTAGTGAATATTTCGAAAAAAAATAAATAATAATAGATAATCAAGTTGGATTCCGAAAAAGGAAGTCGGTCAATACAGCAATGCATCAGTTTTTACAAAAAAATATTACGGAACTAGATAAAAAAATCAGATCACAGCCCTATACATGGATATGACAAAGGCTTTTGATTGTGTTGACCATGGTATACTACTATTTAAACTAGAAATATATGGCGTTCGAGGTAAAGCACTTGATATAATTAAATCCTATCTCAGTAATAGAATACAGTTCACTGAAATAACACAATTATGTCCATTCACAAAAATAGAAATTAAATATACCTCGAGCCCAAGATCAATAAAATATGGTGTACAACAAGGGTAAAACTAGGACCACTACTATTTCTCATTTATATAAATGATTAACCTAACGCTATTCAGCACCCTATGATTTTATTTGCAGATGATAGTACGGCTCTTTTCATAAATAACAAAATTAAAAATCATGAACAAGAAATAAATGATGCTCTATCTAAATTAATAAATTGGCTAACAATAAATAATCTAAAAATAAATCTTACAAAAACCCATTACATGAATTTCAAAAATAAAAACGCAAAATCAATTCCATTATCTATTCAGTACAATAATGCAACTGTATCTGAGGTTACAAGTATAAAATTTCTAGGTTTCAATATAGATTCTAATATGTCATGGAAAACACATGTAAGTAGTGTATGTAACAAATTGAATCAATTTTCTTATGCCCTGTACATGCTCAAAAAAATATCTAACCAGACCACACTACTTAATGCTTATCATGCCTATGTGGGGTCCGCTCTATTTTATGGGATACTATATTGGGGATACTCAACTGATAAAGAAATTGCGTTCAAGGCACAAAAAAATGTATTAGATCAATATGTGGGATACACCAAACAGATTCATGTAAACCTCATTTCATAAACCTCAAGATATTGACCCTCCCTGCTCTATATATCTATGTGGCCTCAATTCTAGTTAAATCAAACATCAGTAGCTATGACACATTGACAAGCAGTAGATTTAAAAATATATTACGCAATGAAACGTCCCACACTACAGTGTATAGCAATAGCATTTTTTGTATGAGCATAAAAATATATAATAAGTTACCCATAGATATTAAGAACCTAAATTCAATTTGTATTTTTAAAAGGAAGCTAAAATACTTCCTGATTAAAAAGACATATTACACTGTAAAAGAATTCCTTGAAGAAAAATAATTATTTAATATACTAAAATGACTGTGATACTTAATGTAATGTGATATAAATTATTATAAGAATTGTATGATATAAAATAAAATGTATGATTAATGATAATTAATATAATTTAATGTAAGCAAAATGTGTATGTAACTGTAATATTAAGTATAAACCATTTAAATTGCAATGCCTTAACAGGCAACTAAGTTCTAAAAACTTACCTTACGTTAACATCGTCAAAATTCTGTACACTTAGTTCGCAATAAAGAATTTGAATTTGAATTTGAACTAATTATAAACAATGCAATCCTTGTGAATAACATAATGAGTTAGAAAATTTGATAAAGATTTATTTATATTTTGTAAGTCATGACTCATGAAATCATAGTATACTTACGTTCAATTTCGAGCACGGAATCTAACATTTATGAAGGATGCTCGAAACTGTAAAGTAGGGATTCTAAGTAAATTATTATGCAAACGTTCAAAGTACATTCTCTGGCTTCCAAAATTTCAAGAAACGGTAAAGATTCTCAACTTAGGACGCACTTGCAGTATTTCTGAGGGATCGAATCCAGAATGAGGTGATCTGGTAGAGAACCAAACCACAGAATAAGCAAGCTGAAGTGGCAATGGGCCGGCTATATTAGTCATAGAACCGATGACCGTTGGGGTAGACGTGTTCTTGAGCCCCATGCTTTGTGTGGAGCGACGATCTTCGCAGATTGGCTGGTAGTTGGATTAGAGCTGCGCCGAAAATTGAGACCAATGGCTTGCGATTGGAGAGGACTATCACCAGCAGTGAACTTCTCTAGACTGATGATGATGTAAAGAGTCTCCTTATTTCAGTATGAACTCGCAGTGATCAGTGTCAGAGACTTCAAAAGTTTTTTTTTATGTACTAATAAATTCTGTCATTCCATTCCTCTTTCATTCTTCATACCATGGTCCTTCTTGCATACGTCATCTTGTATACAATGGGTGGGACTCCCACTTTGTTTGAATACTTAAAAAGGCAACTTTATTTATTTCGTGTGAGGTCAAAAGACAAAAAGTGTTAAGTATACAAGATTTCAAAAAAAAACTGTTGATCACAGTAAAATATGCAAAAGGTGCTGCAGATCACAGATAAGGTACAGAAGTGATGTTTATCACAGGGAAAAATCACAATATAAATAATGCCTTAAACTAAGGGATGAGAAGCACAACAGTGCTATTCATCATACAGACAATCTGTTGTTGTTAGGTACTACCCAAGTGCACCGTTCGTCATTGCAGTTTTGTGCGTGCTATTCTTATACTAACCTCCAGCCTTCATTTCAATATCAGTTCTCGCGGGGTCCAGGTCCGTTGCCCCCACAGTGAACACGTTCTTCTCATGTGATTCCATTCTCGAACAACGTTTTAGCCTTAAAAGACACTTTTCGTGACGTGACTTCGGAGTCCTAAGATTTCAACTGGAAAGCGCTGGGCTGGGGACAAAGAGAAATCTACAATTACAATAGGTAAGTAAAATATTATGAACTGCATAAAATACAAACTATTTATAATAATGAGCAAGCGCTTATAAAAGAGGGATAGAAGTATTGGGCATATAAAAATTGGGCACATGCCTAGAAGGCTGGCTTGGTTTTTAAATATTTATAGTATCGCGCTTGACCAATGTCTCACCTGATGGCAAGCTATGATGTGGTCGAAGATGAAATCTATTCTCTCTTGACTTTAAACTCAAAGCCAAAGGCCAAAGAATCAGCATTGCCATTCACCTTGGAAATGCTGCCAGCGTTTTGGGAAGTATACCCATTAACAGCGATGTAGATAAATCTTTTGATTGTTTTGAATTTAATTGATTTGAATTGATTGATTTGGTTTAATTTTATTTTATTGATTTGATTGGATTTGGTTGATTTGATTTTATTAATTTGTTTGATTTGAATTGATTGATTCGATTCTTTTGATTTGATTGATTTGAATTTAATTGATGCCCAAAGAAAAATCGTGATAAATATTCATTATTCATCAAACCTAACCAAACCATCAAAAATGATATAACGACGCTTGGCAGAGGCTTATGTCCAGCTGTGGACGGCTAACGGCTGCAATTATGGTTATAACGATTCATTTACTAACAGAGGTACAAAATAGGATATGAAAACTTGGACGGATTTCCGAATTAATGCCGTTATATCGGCTTGTAACACAATAAAAAATATACAGTAATAACCATATACAGTAATGACGACACGGTTGGCGTAGTGGTGGTTGAGAGATCGGCTGCTGCGCTGCGTGTCGCGGGTATTTCCGCACGGAACAAATATTTGAATGGCCTGCAGATAGTTTTGTCCGGATCTGGGTGTCTTGTGTATGTGAAAATGTTTGTAAACACACCCACGATATGGGAAGAAAATAATTCAGATACAGCCACATATTAATAAAAACATAACAACACAGGAGTTTTATTTATTAAATCTTAAATAACTTATAATATGGGACTAGGAATTTACGTTAAGTCGTGACGTAACACGTTGTGTGTACATAACCGCCAAAAAACATAGAGAAATAATAATACCAGCCCGTAAATGTTCCACTGCAGGGCAAAGGCCACGAGCATGCTCAAGGCGGGTTGGCGAATTTAGACTTGTCATCAATACATATAAAAAATCTGTAGAAAAGTCGTTTTTGGACATAGAAAACATTAAAAAAAATAGCCAGGGTGTTAAAGGATAACCAACAGAACCCATTTCCAGCATTTTTGGATTTTTTGTCTGTTTATTTGTGCGCGCATCACGTAAAATGTACAGAACCAATGTAGGTAACTTTTATACATAAAAATTGTGCGTAGCTTGAAGTATTACTTAGTTTTTGTTTCATCGCAATCGGTGCGCTCTATTAAAAGTTAGATGAATTTAAAGTATTCAAGAACTAAAATTATAACAACACACGAACAGTTGAACTCCATATTCGATAGATGGCATTGTGCATTTAAAGTCATTTTCTGAATGGCGGTGTTAAGATTCTCCGCGAAGGTAGGTAGGAAGATAAGTAGGGTAGGGAGGAAGGGAAGTAGGTTATGCAGGAAGGTAAATAGGGTAGGTAGGTAGGAAGGTATGTAGAGTAGGGTAGGCAGTTGACGGGAGCGAAGCCACTGGCACAGCTAGTATTAACTATAAGTCCAGCAGCTCAATTGCGTAAGTGAATTCGGCAAAGAACACGTATAGGTGAGGGTGACGACTCCTTTAAAATAACGACTTTCGTATTGCGTAATACACTCAAAAGGGAAAGAATATGTGAATTAAACTCATTGGGTGGAAGGACCTAGCCTTTCTAAATTATTTACGAAATACCGAAAAAAAATAAAAGGAATGTGTTGTTCCCTTTGTTCTGCCGAACTCACTTACGTAATTAGGCTGCAGGTTTCCTTACGTAATTTTCCTTCAACGATGCCAGCAATGTCTACGTTAAAAGAAAGAAAGAAATGAAGAAAGAAAGAAAGAACGAAAGAAAGTAAGAAATAATGAACGAAAGAAAGAAAGAAATTAAGGAAGAAAGAAACTAAGAAAGAAATAAAGAAAATGAGAAAGAGGAAAAGAAAGAAAGAAATTAAGATAGAAAGAAGGGAAGAAAATGGAAAGGAAAATTAAGGAGAAACTGATAATGAATATGAATTGAAAAGTCACATTGGTACTTGCCCAGACTAGAACTCACGACCACAATCTCGAGAGTCGAGTCTGGGCCACCACGAAACATAAAAAAATAATGCGAAAAAGAGAACGACAAAAGAATAACTTACCTAATTCAACTCTTATTTTAAATGATCAACGTTTATTTTCTAAAACGTAACACAATGAAGAAGATCTTTTTACTGATCAAATCAAACTCTGGAATCCAACTGATTTAGAAATCCTTTCTGTAAAGGTTTTTATTCAAAAAAACTGTTGTTATTAAATCTTAAATAGGGTTACAACAGTGATATATGTGTTATTTGCTTTTCATATAAATGGTATTGTCGACTTATGTTGGGGAGCGGAACATTTAAAAAATTTTTTAGGGTTCCGTGAGAAATCGGCCAGGAAAATGGTAAAATGGAAATGGATTTTTGTTTCGGGTTTGTTTTTATCCAATTTCCCATTCCTTCTTTTACCCTTCTTGAATATTTTATATAGAATAACTTTCGAATTACTGGCACGTCGAGCCAATAGACATTCGATGGATAGTACTATCGTTGCAAAGGCTTTTCAGCTAAACGGATGCTCGATCTATTGGCTATTCGAGATTGTGGTACATCGATGCTATGGAATTTTGGAAATTCGGATGTTCGATCTGAAGACTTCGGGGAATTAGCCATCGGGCATATGACATTCGAAATCAAGCAGCAAACACATCTCACCTGATGGTAAGCGATAATGTATTCGAATATGGAGTATGCCTGCCTAGATACCTTAAAATGCCCCGGCTGTCGTAATTATGTAAATGTGTACCAGAAGCAATCAGAAGATTGAAAGTCTGACATTCAGTCTTACCAAGACTTATTCTGTTACCCAGTATCGGAATGATTCAGGTTAGAAGATAGTCAATTATGTAAAAGTACCAGAGCGATAGAGGTCTGCTCGGGTGAAAATAGAGAAAACGACGTTTTCTAAAAATTAAACCTAGCTATATCGATTTGTCGCTCCCAAATCACCTGCATACAAAATTTCATGAAATTCGTCGGAGCCGTTTCCGAGATTCAGATTATATAAAAATTGTGTATTCAGCTACATCTGGAAGCCATGTCAACATAATGAGGGCTACCGTTATTGTGCCCACCAGTTGGCGCCACTGGCGAGTAAGGTCCTTAAATTTCGCTGTTAAACGTTGTTACACGCACGGAAGCAAAGTTTGTATTTAAATAATTTCCAATGCCGTAGAAGTGCGACTCAATGTAACATCGAGTATTCTGCAGTTTCGTGCAGACCTTTTTTTTTTTTAAAAAAAAGGAGGATAAATTTTTCTAAACATACAACTCTATTTAAGCAGTGGTTGGTAAAACCCATACCTATCTAAATCTGCCATATTTGAAAAATATTCACAGCAATAAAAAAGTAGTCAATAAACTCGCGCTCAAAGCCAACAAACATGACGTTTGACATTTTGAAGACCTCGCTCTATACTAGCGCCCCTAGCGGCACATTCAAAGGCGGTATCACCCAATGGGAACGGCTAGACAGATGAAGAGAGCATTTAATTCGTGTTTTAGAGAGGGAAGGTAATACTAATCAATATTATCCCAATTTATTTATGGTTAGCGCAACAGCTTCTCACAAACCTACTTCTCTTAGTCACCATCTAGATATACTTATATATACTTAGGGTGAACGCGCACCTATCCGCGCCGCAGAAGCCGCACGCGCCGCAGTCACCGAATTTTATAAATCTTTATATGAAATCGTATGCAGCCTCGCGCACCTATCCGCGGCGCACGAGCCGCATTTCAGCAAAATGCTGTAGGTATACGGATTCCACCAGCGCGAGCGGATGACGTCATCAGATTCGGCGCGTTCGGTGAATGCGGCGAGTGCGATGCGGGCGGTGCGGAGACGTCATCCATATCCGGATAGAAAATATTGTTCAAGATGTACAGAAGCGATGACTGCGGCGGGTGCGGCTCCTGCGGTGCGGATAGGTGCGCGTTCACCTTTAACATAGCAATATTTTAATGTACGGACCCCAACCACAGCAAAAATAAATTAAAAAAATTATCACTGCAGCATTCAAACTGTTCAAATAATTGTCAGTAGTTAATACTTTAATACAACTGAACATGCTTATCAGCTGTGTAACTGGTTATCACTAGTTTGACGCACATAGTTCAGCAAATATTATGTATTTAATTGTATCATAATTATTCTAATTCTGGGAACCTGAACCTGTATCTATCTATACCTTAAGTGAGAGAGAGTTTCAGAGTTAGATCCCCGACTTTGTATCGCCATTTCTTTTCAGGGTAAAAAAATAAAATAATAATTGTCATCACCCATATTCTCACTCTCACTCACATTCTCACTCTCAATCGCACAGCAGCAGCAGTCGGGTTTTTGTTTTTATAATAATTTGTTTTAGGGTTCCGTACCAAAAGTGTTAAAACGGGACCCTATTACTAAGACTCCACTGTCCGTCTGTCTGTCTTTCTGTCAACATCATTCTGTATCTCATGAACCGTGATAGCTAGACAGTTGAATTTTTACAAAACATGTGTCATTTCTGTTGCCGCTATAACAACAAATAATAAAAACAAAATAAAATAAATATTTAAGTGGGGCTCCCATAAACAAAGCGCGAGCCCGATTCGCACTTGGCCGTTTTTTTTGTTCCTACATACAAATAGTCAAAATAGTTTTTTTGGACATTGTTGACCGAGCAATCACGAAGCGCGAGCGAAGCGTCTCCGTTTCAGCTTGTGCAAAAATTCTTTCGTGTCTGGATGTTCAGCTGTTCTCCTCTAAAGGTCGCATTTCTCAACCTATTCTCGTACAATTTTGTGAGCAGGTTCGATAAATTATATGGATTCTCTTTGGTTGTTTTTTGAAATATTAAAAATGTATCCGCCATTTTCAAAATTTCAAAAAACTGATTCGAAGAGACGGCTCGCGAGATAGCCACTAGTTTATATTTATGTAAGACTTTCGCACATTTTAGGGTTCCATACCCGAAGGGGCCAAACGGAGCCCTATTGCTGTCACTCACGTGTCTGTCTGTCCGTCGTCAGTCACACAATTTTTTTCCGAAGAATTTTTTTTACATCCCATTGACTTATGAACTTGAATTTTGGTGAGCACTTTACTAGACATTGACCCGAGAACACATCAAATATTTTTTTAGAGTTCCGTACCCGGATGGTCCAAACGGAGCCCTATTGCTGGTACTCACGTGTCCGTCTGTCTGTCTGTCCGTCATCAGTCGCACATTTTGTTCCGAAGATTTTTTATCTTCCCATTGCCCTATGAACTTGTTTGGTGATAATGTTTATTATTACGTATATTTTACTATTAAATACCAATATATTGGTAACTCAGATTTTTCTTTAGTCCAACACGCACTTGGCCGGTTTTTTTAAATAAATATACAGAAATATAATATTAATCTGCCTAGCCTTTCCGCGAATTTATTGGGGTCGACTTGCAATCTAAACAGATGCATCTGGCGTCCACAACCCAATTACTGAATAACGCGATATCTCTTGCTAAGGTTGGTTGACTGTAATATTCAAATTTAGGTCTAGAAGAAACTGTAAACTACGGCCTAAACTCATCATTATCATCATCATCAGCCTATTAATTTTCCCACTACTGGGACACAGGCCTCTTCTCTGTGGGAATGGGTCGTAAACCAGCACGTGGGTCCAGTGTGAATTGGAGGATGTGTTGTGAATTTTTGGTTCAGTAGGACATCGGCGGGTGGTCGATTCCTCGCGATGTTTTCTGTCACCGTTTTTAGAGACCAATAGCCCAATGTGGGAAAAGTCAAAGAGCCGTTGTGGACCACCAGAGCCAATGGACCAGCATGTCCCATTGAGTAAAGAGGTAATCAGTAACACGATACTCCTTGGTAAGGTTGCCTCCTTAATTGCCATCCATAAAAAAGTCAAGTGTGAACGTATTGAAGTTCTGATATGAATAGGTATTCAATTGTTTTCATTGATATACAATTGCAGACTCTTAAATAACTGTCACTGCCAATAATAGATAAGTTCCGATGGAACGTTTGATGTTGTATGTCTTTATGAAGGTGTTTTGCCGCTACTTCCTATCTGAGACTCAAGTAAAGTGTCATTCAAGGTCAGCGAGGATGATGGTGGAAATTGCATAATATAAAGCTGGAAACAAATTATCGGACGCGGCTGACGGACGCGACTGACAGCCGCGACTTATAGTGTATCTGGGTAATGAATGTACATTACATTATGCAAACTATCGGACGTAAGTCACGGACGTGGCCTTGGGTGTTCGGACGTCCGATAGAGATCTGGCTCGCTGGATGTTTGTGTCAGCCGAAAACGTCCGCGGACGGTGTGCACGGGGTGCACCTCAGACTACACGATATGTTGCACGTGCCTAAAATCTTATAGAGTGTGTTCGTAGCAGAGAATTGCGTCCTCACTTTCACTACTCGAAATGTTTCTACGTAAACATAATCTTCGTTGAATAAGCTATATTGTCTATGGAATAACCGCTCGGACGCGTCCGCAAGCCGCGTCCCAAACGGCTGTGCACGCATATCAGTCGCGGCTGTAAATCGCGTCCGTTAGCCGCGTCCGATGATTTGTGCCCAGCTTTAGGGATCGATCACTTGACATTTTGATAGCGTTTGACTTTTGACATATTTCCAGTCGCTATCGCTTTCGATAATAGAAATTCACTAGTCTAGGGCCTCGGGTCTTATCTTATCTTGTGCAGAGGCCGAGAAATAACTCGGACACTTCGACCCATTGGCATCTTCTGTGATCCCTTAGATAACTTACTGCTCCTCATCCTTTTTTTTCCTACTCTTCCGTTACTCTTTTCTGATTAATTTCATTGTGGGAACCAAGACTGTTGAATTCATTCTTCGTGACTTCGTCGAGCTTCATTGCCTCGGCGCTGTTCTGGTGGTCGCCACTGATGATTATGTCTTTCAGGAGTTGCAGTGGTTTGGCCATTGTGCGGTGAGATTGTCCTCCTCAATCTCGACTCATTCGCTTACCAGCAGGTGCTCCATGCGTTCCGTATGTTCCCCACAATACGTGCACATGGGTGTCGCGGGTGTCTTCATGAGCAGGTCGTTGGTTCCAAAGTAAAGGCCCCAAGGAGGTAGCGGATTTGCTCACTGCTCATATTCCAAATGCATTCCCGTGCTTTGAACGTAGAGCCCAGGAATTTCTTGGAGTATTCCAGACCGGTGTTAGACAGCTAATTTGTTTGTTGACTGTGAGGGAGAGGTTCGGGCCTCGGGTCGGTACTTTATTCTATTTTATGTTACACCTAATAATTTAGAATTGATTTCATATTATTAAATAACGGAAGAAAACATTTGAATGAAGCAAAATGAGTTCGTAAGGATATTAATTAGAACGTCAATTCTCCTAAATAAAAACCGATTACATTCCAATCTAAAACTTAAAATTGCAAAACGCCAAAAACGGTAAAATCGTATTGCGTCAGTTTTGACGTTTTGCAATTTTTATCTTACTTAATATTATAAATGCGAAAGTTTGGATGTGTGTATATTTGTTATTCAATCACGCCGGAACGGCTAAATGGATCTGGATAAAATTTGGCACAGAGATAGATTATAGTCAGTAGCACATAGTATACTTTTTATCCCCGGAATATGTTCCATCGGGATAATTTCCGACATTCCATTGCGGGCGAAGCCGCTGGCAGAGTCAGTTTATAATTAGGACAACTGGCCTTCAGATGGGGTGACCATAAGCTCTTAAAGTAAGGTTATTTTGAGTGTGTGTAAGGGACAGATGTATATGACTTATATACATACATCTGTCCCTTACGCACCCTCAAAATAACCTTACTCTAAGAACTTATGGTCACCCTCCTTTTTTTGCTTTTGGTGGGAAATCATCCAATCACTTATCCCGCTCAGGGTTAAATGGTAGAGCGTGTCACAGTTTTACTGACTAAAACCCACCCGTGTTCGTTCAGTTATCTGTGCCAGGGCCGCAGGAACTCTCTTTCAAATATATCCACGACCCAGACAGGCATCGGCCCTAGCGGACCCCATCTCGCCATCCGCAAGCCCGCGCCTAATGTGGCCGGGATTCGGCTTACGTTTCCCGACGCCCAGGGCGTCTCCTGCGGTGCCTAGGGGCG
This sequence comes from Orthosia gracilis, assembly GCA_947562075.1. Taxonomy (NCBI): domain Eukaryota; kingdom Metazoa; phylum Arthropoda; class Insecta; order Lepidoptera; family Noctuidae; genus Orthosia; species Orthosia gracilis. Next base: position 3,448,830 of record OX387267.1, on the reverse strand, counting down.
TGTGGGCGTGTCCCCGTTGCGTTTCCCACACGCGTTCCGCCTCCTTCTTCGCTAGCATTACTGCTTTGCAGAAGCAGGAGACAGCTTCCCATGTCCTCTCACCCTGTATGGTCACCCCCCTGGTCGCGTTCTGTAGTTTCGACTTACTCCCACGAGCAAAAGGCGTGAGTTTACAAACAACATCCTCTCCTATATTTCCCTAAAAGAAATTTGTATACGCAATCCGATTTCCACTAATATGGCTAAATACAACCACCGGATCAATACTGATATTTTCTTAGTGTAAAAATCCTATAGCATCGTGTCCGATTCTGGAATCGATCCACATTTGCCGCGATAAAATAATTTATATAATAAGAGGAATTTATAGAAACATACCTCAAAAATATGACTGGTCCAATCACTTCTGCTAACCCCTTGATGTGGAACAAGTGTAATATCACGCATAGACACAAAAAAAAAAACAAAAAAGAACTGTCAGTATTCACCAAAGACTTTGAATAAGCTTCTCGTTATCTATGGTATTGACCCTGACGTTTTATTTAGACCACGTGTTTGTAAAGACGTATTCGATTGACTACGCATGCGTGGAATTTAAAATTAGAACGCGGTCTGTTTTGATAGACTCGTTAGCAATAGACTGTTATCATAGAGCATAGAACACGGAATCACAGTGCTAGCACTGTCAAAAACATCATAACGAAAATTGACGCTTTACATAAACTGTAATTTTATCTGCGATGGCAATGATGACTGTGGATGGCTGTGGATGGATGTTTTTTGGATGGAAGTCATGACATTTCGATAACGCTGGGCAATCCCATACATTATGTACTTTTTTAGGGTAAAAACGGGACCCTATTACTAAGACTCCACTGTCTGTCTGTCTGTCACCAGGCTGTATCTCATGAACCGTGACAGCTAACAGTTGAAATTTTCACAGATGATGTATTTCTGTTCCCGCTATCACAACAAATACTACAAAACAGACTAAATATTTATGTGGGGTTCCCATACAACAAACGTGCTTTTTTGCCGTTTTTTGCGCATTCGTGCGCGAGTCCGACTCGCACTTAGCCGGTTTTTTTTCTAATCTCTTTGGAAATGCTTTTCAACCGCTCCGCCAATTATGAACCGATTTTGATGAATATTTTTTTAATTAAAAGCTGGTGCTTCTCATGTGGTCCAATTTCATCAAGCTCTGACGAGTAGTTTTTAAGTTATCCTTAATAATAAGATACCTAGACTAAGAAGAGAAAAAATAATGAAACATTCTATCAATAATAAACCTTTTTAACAAAAAAAAACTGACTTCCAAAACAAAAGTATACAAAGCGAAAAAAATACTTCCTTTTCCGTGTACCAAAGACATCGAATTTATAAGCTATTATTCGCTTTGTAGTGTTTTGCTTTGGAAGTCGGTTTAACTTTTTTGGTTGATAGAATGTCACTTATTTAAAGCTTCTGGACCTATAGTTAATATAAGTTTAAGTCACCAACCCACCTTGAGCAAGCGTGGCGCTTAATGTTCATGCCTTCTCTAAATGAGAAGAGGCATGTGTCTTGCAGTGGAACAGCTTTTTTGACGTCGTGAAAAGTTCAATGATCTAACAATGCTTGTGACAGGTCTTTGTGCTAATTTGCGAAAAAATCGGTCACGAATATTATTAGTCATCGATAGATCATCAGGCCGCAGAGGCGTCTCCGAGGTCTGTGAGACTAGTAAACGACCCTGACGGTCCCTGACCTTGTTGACGTCAATTTCGTTCGAAGACGCGGTAAATGTGTTACCTAGAAAAAGCTTTTAGGTGCGTCCACTATGAGGCAGATCTTATTGATTGCTTTTTGGGGAGTGGCCTTTTTATGAGGTCAAGAATTGAGTCATTACTTATTAAGAAAAAAAAAATATTTAAAAATAATAAAAAACCCAACTGCTTATAAAGCGAACTAAAAAGAGGTAAACAAAAAGAAAATCATGCTGTGCAGTCGGATGATACATATGCGCGAGCTGGCTGATCAAAACCAGATGTATCCTCTTACCAGCATGATTTTCTTCTTGTTTACGTCTTTTTAGTATAGGTACATTTTGAACATAAATTTGAAAAAAAAAAATTGGGCCCCTACAATATGGCGCCCAAAATGAGCCATTTTACTATTTTCCAATTTTAATGTAGCTAGTGACACTCCCAGGGTTAAGACGAATCGATTGATGAAGTATGTAAGAATCATCAAAATCGGCCAATCGGTTACAATCGGTTACATTTCGGGGAGTGTGCGATGGAATTGTATGATCTAATTCCGCCCAGCCCGTTTCATCATCGGACTACCAGAAGTACGGCGATGCGCCATCGGTACATGTTGGACATCCCACCCATACGCACTAAACGTTTTGAGAATACTTTTATTATGCGTACAGCTAAGGAGTGGAATTCCATGCCGGTGTCTGTGTTTCCCGATAGCTACAATCTGGGGGTCTTTAAGTCAAGAGTGAATAGGTTACTTCTAGGCAAGCGTGCTCCACCGTCGACTACATCATCGCTTAACATCAGGTTTGCTAATTGCTTGTGTCAATTTACTAAACAATTAATCGCCCTGAATGTACATTTTGCTTCTTACAATAAACAGAAATCTAGATAATGTCAAAAGGAAAGTTTTTAGAGTAACCCTTGCACAATTAGAATGCAAGCATCTTTACAATGATATTATCACAGAGAAAATAAACACTAAGATAATATATTTATGTAGGTAGTTCATAATCAGTTATTTTTCTGAAATATGTTTAGCAGAAACAAAGAACATGTACCCCTGTTTTCCTTTATGTAGCTATTACAAGCGTGATGTTTGTAACATTTATGTAATTGCCTCTTACCGCTGATTAAGTTGTAAAGATAAGAACCGTGAAAGACAAGTCACAGACTTGTTTGATTTAACGTAATAATCATAATTTGAGTTAATAGTATCTAAACTGAATAAATAAATAGCTTTTATTACAACAATGATAGCAATGGCGTCTGCTCTTTAAACGGCGAAGAGAAGTATTGCGAGGATACCATCATGTTCTACAACGAAAAATTCGAAGACATGGTGACATCCATCAACCCGCACTGGACCCGCGTGGTGGATTACAGCCCACTCCCTCTCAAAGAGAGTAGGCCTGCGTCCCACCAGTAGGAAAATGGCTGATTACGCTTTTGGAGCTATGCGGAACAGGGTCTAAAGTTCCACAAACCTCTTTAAAAAAGGGAGGGACATCCGACCAGACGGGTGGTGTGCCTGGTCCGGGCAATCCCGGTAGTTATTTTCAGACTCCTGTTTGTGTTCAAATCACGGCGAAAACTTTGCTTTCGCGATGCAGGATTTGTGTGACGTCATGATATTAGTTCGTAAGTGGCGGCGTTGGTGTCGCTGCATCACTCCTCTCCGGAGACCAGACGTCGATAGCAGGTTGAGTCGTCCGTACATCTCGTAATGCGTGCCAGGCCAGTGGATGGTTATTTCCCGTGTGTCGGAACCGGTAGTTACAGAGTTCGCGGTGAGTCGGCATTGTATGCGGTTTTGAACCAGTGAGTCGGGGTGATAATATCCCAGTGATACGGGACAGTGTTGCTGGCTCCAGTTGGTCGGAGCGGTGTTGCTGGCTCCAGTGGATCGGAGCGATGTTGCTGACTCCAGTGGGTCGGAGCGATGTTGCTGACTCCAGTGGGTCGGAGCGATGTTGCTGGCTCCAGTGGGTCGGAGCGATGTTGCTGGCTCCAGTGGGTCGGAGCGTTGCTGAGCGGCGCACTATGGGACCAAACAGTATTTTTCATCTCAAAAATGGTTTTGACGAAAGTCGATAATCCATAGATCCCTTTATGGTTGTATACTCTCAAAGGATGGAACTTACGAATTAATTACAAAAAAAATTAAATAACTTAGTTTTACGTATATAAAATAAACCTCAAACATTGGGCATAAATATTTTCATGCCAATTAAATTACCGTTAAGGAAGTTCAACACAACATTATTCGTAAGTTTTCCAAGGAAGTATGTTAGTGTTATACATCATTAGATAGCTTAGAATGTATACTTTACAACCACGTTCAGTTTTTGTAAAAAAAGATATTGTTTTATTTAAAAAAAAAATTGTGAACTAAAGAAAATTTCGTTTTTGTTTATTTCAATTGGAGTTTTCCTTGTTGCCGAAGGCTGCCGGTGTCAAGTTAATCACTCTATTAGAGACCTTACCTATTCAGTAATATGAGGATTAAAAAAACTTGCGCGTTTTTTGCGCAAGAGGTGATTTATAAGCAATATGTCAATCGAGGGAAAATAAAAAAATCCCCGAAAGTTACGGTTCTTCTTTTTTATTATGAAATATTATATTTAATTATTTTATTTTGATGTCTTACTTGTTTTTTTTTCATTTCTATGATATAAGCAAACAAATTAATAGAATACAAGAATCTTCCCATGGCACTTTTGTTAGCGGTGATCACCTTAACCACAAGTATGATAAACTATATTGCTGCGGAAGTTCTATTTATCTGTTGTGGTAATTTATTACAATCAGTACTATTTACACTATTTCGATGAGAACTATCATAATCAATTGTCCCATGGTATTTGCACAAGGCACCAAAATATTGGTCCTTTATATACCCGTGTTTTCAGCATACTATTCATCAAAGTGTTCAGATACTTCTTTTAAATAACAATTAACAGTCAAAAACATATATATTATCTAACAATGAGTGAATTCGTTTGTGTTCTAGAAAATGTGTAATGATGTAAATATAGGTTACATCACGCTAGGAAGTGTTCCAGATCAGCAACAAACGAAGACGTTCTGCATATTTTGTTACCTATATATACATCTGATCCTTATATATCTAGCTTAAATAAACCCAGTTTTGTAATATCCAAAGAATTGTTTGACGGAGCTAAAGAATTGTTGGAAATAGAAAGTGATGAATAGGATAAGCGCTATTTTTTTTTTAATTTTTTATCATGTTATTTTATAGCATGTCTGTTTAATAATAATAATAATTTAGTTTTAAACTTATTTTAAGCAAAAGTGTAACTTTTATTGCTATTTTATTAAACCTGTATAATTTTTGTATGGAATTTCGTATAACTTTATCTTTGTCATTTTTTTACGAAAAATATATAATTTTTAAAATGATGATGTTTGATTTTTTTTATTGCCTAGATATTCATTAATACGTGAAAAAAATTTCAAGGAGTAAAATCACAAAACAACACAGTTACCGATTTTTGAGATGAAAAACACCGTTTAGTCCCATAGTGCGGCGTAGTGGCTTGACTCTTCTTTGTTGACTGGCCGAAGGTGCAGTGTGCTGTGCCAGGGTCACTGATGTGGTTGAGAGGGAAGGTAGAGGCTGAGAATGCAACCAGGAATGCGCGTCCATTACGTGCTGGTGGTCACGATATCTCTGTAGATGCCGTAGGACCTGGCTGGGTGTGTGACTCGCAAAAAAAACACGTTCCAAACAATGCCTCACCTCTTATCGTGCGCTCTAGGGGAAAGTTGTACATATAGAGTACATCGGGCAGATACAGCATTTAAATTATGATCGCACATTTCCGTTACAGCCTGTATTCACAAGTATATTTCATCCCCTAAAAATTTCAAAAACAAATTGTTTTTAACCAACTTCAAAAAAGGAGAAGTTTCTCAAATTGACAGTAATTTTTTGGTTAATAATTATCTCATAACATTTGATCTAGATCTGATGAAGAACTTCGGAGATATACAACAAAACACTTCATATTGTTTACACCAATTCATACCATAACATCACGCCGGCACGCTTTAAAGGGTTACGCAGATGTACAGTTCACCCTGGTAGGTACACTTTAATTTCACAGGTTGTTTTCTAGTTTTATGGTATTCGAGTAATCTATTCTGGCATAACTGTGGGCATCATAGATACGTACCACAACTGAAAAGTAAAAAAAAGACTCTTAAAAAAAAAAAATACAAAATATCAAATGACTTCCAAAACAAAACACTACAAAGAGAAAATAATTTTCTTTTCCGAAGTCAGTGTCTTTTGTACCCATTGTTTTCCGTTATTGGACACCGACTTCGGAAAAGAAAGTAATTTTTTTCCGATTTTGATGATTAATTTTTTCTTGGAAAGGTGATATCCCAATGGTAGTACCATGATAAGGATCTGATGATGGGATCCTAGAGAAATCGAGGGAACTCCTCAAATATTATAGGCATACATATAGCGATTTTGGTATTTTCATCAATAATGCAATCATTTGCACTCAGAAAATATCATTTGGTGAAGTGGAACTCCGAAATAAAACAATGTATCCTAGTCATGTTTGGGCATATTGGAATCGTCATGAGATGTACTTTGGCTGTAAATTTTCATTTTAATTGAAGGTACCTACCAAAACTTAAAAGAGGAAATTAAAAAAAAAATAGACTTCCAAAACAAAACACTACAAAGCGAAAAATAACTTTCTTTTCCAAAGTCGGTGTCGAATAACGGAAATCAATAGGTACAAAGACACCGACTTCGGAAAAGAAAATTATTTTTCGCTTTGTAGTTTTTTGTTTTGGAAGTCGGTTTCATTTTGTAGTGTTTTATTTGGAAGTCCATTGTATTTTTTATTTCTAAATTCTTTTTTCATACGTGAATGGTTGCTTTCTAGTTTGTAAAAAATCGTCATTTTCATCTATGTTTTTATTCGTACATAATAGATCATTTTCCAGCAGAGAATTAAAATATGTCTTTATTTATATTTTTAAACCTGACTCAAGATTTTCCTAAATTTATATTTGGGTATACAAATCAGCTGGTCGGGCAATCGAATCCTTAGAAACAACCGAAGTTCAATATTTTGCAAACTATGTTAGGTACCTACTTAGTTGTATTTCAGCAAGTTTATAATTAAATGGTTTTGCTTAGTTAGTAACAGAATGATAATGATAGTTTTAATTATTTTGTAGTCTAGACAATACTTGCTTAGAATACCTACTTCATTAAGAATTTTCATTATTTACATCAACAGAAATTTGCCAACCAAATGACTGAACCAAAACCAAAAAAGCCAAATGACCCTGGTTACGTATAAATGATGATTTTTACGGTTCGACGAATACCTCGTGCAGCTAGAACAAGAGCTCGAGAATATAAGGTTGCTCATCCTGGGGTTGAGCGAAGTCCGAAGAGAGAAGGACAACACAAAAACCCTTGAATCGGGCCACCTTATGTAATACCGAGAGGGAGACCAGCTATCCCAAGGCGGTGTTACTGGTAAATAAATCCATCTGTGACCACCTTGTGGAAGTCTCCAGGGTCTCGAACAGGGTAGCGTACCTCATAGTGAAGCTAATTGAGAGGTTGCCTCAAGATTGTGCAGGTATACGCGCCGACTTTGTCACACTCGGATGACAAAGTGGACGCAATGCAAAAAAAAACCCGGCCAAGTGCGAGTCGAACTCGCGCAAGAAGGCTTCTGTACCAATATCGCAAAAAACGGCAAAAAAATCACGTTTATGGGATGGGACCCCACCTAAAAAATTATTTTATTCTGGTTTAGGTATTTTTTGTTATAGCGGCAACAGAAATACATAATCTGTGAAAATTTCAACTGTCTAGCTATCACGGTTCATGAGATACGGCTTGGTGACAGACAGACGGATCATGGAGTCGTAGTATTAAGGTCCCGTTTTTACCCTTTGGGTACGGAACCCTAAAAACGTATAAAATCTGAATTGTTGAGACTATTACGAAAGAAGAAGACATATTAAGAAAATAGATAAATATACATTTATTTGCTGACGGTCTCAATGTTTACACTATCGATAAATACTTATTACAAATATTGCAATCTATGTCTTTTAAATAAACAATGGTTTTTCATGACGCAATCAATCTTACAAATATGTCTGTAATATTCCATAGTTCATATACTGATAGGTACATACATACATATTGTATATTATATGTATGCATATGTCGCAGGTTAATGACAAAATCAGGTTTTTGATCAAGAAACGGAAGAAGACAAAATTTTTACTTTATGTTATCATAAACCTGACAAAATCCAATTTTTTGATCAAAAACCTGAACTTTTTTGGTTTATGATAAAATTTAAGCTCTTGACGCGATAGAATGGAAGGTTATTACCCGGCTGGAAGGAAAGGATTATGATTTTCGCGCGTATTTTGTATTGCTTGTGTGTTGATTGTCCTAGTGTTCTTAGATAAGTGACGTTAAAAAATAGACGTAACCAAGAAGAAAATTATACTGTGCAGTCGAAGAATACATAACTATATGATTTTGGTCAGTCAGCTCGCGATTATGTATCCTCCGACTAGCGACTGCACAGCATAATTTTCTTCTTGTTTACGTCTTTTTAGTTCACTTTTTAAGCAGTCGGGTTTTTGGTTTTTATTTAAAGAAATAGCAACCGACATTGTTTTTATCATAAAACTAATCCAGTCTAGATTTTTTATCAAAAAACTGAATTTCGTCTTTTCCGGTTCTTTGTCCTAGGTTTTGACAAAAGAATCTGATTTTTAAATAAACCTGCGACATATACAACATACTTATAAATATGATTCATACATACGCATTCACCGATCGGTTATGTAGTAAGAACTGAGAATATGAGAACAAAAAATGTAAACATTATTATGTTTAGAGATTATCATTAAAATAAGTTAATCTTATTGGTGATAAATGTTCTTCAGAAATGCCAGATGCGTAGTACACAGTATAAATCTTTCTTTTTCAGTTCAGGAATATCTTTTAAATTGGTCCAATATTGGAGGAGGAAATAGGTGAGAACGAAACCTCGAATAATGACTTTTAACTTAGGATATTCAGTCGGGTGTCTGCGACCACATTTTCTCTTCAAGATAAACTGTTATGATAGAAGACGGTCTGATAAATCTGTAATGTTAAAACCGTTAGGTTGGAGGTTGTTATTTAATTTTGAAAGATTTAAAAAAGAAAGAAAAACGTTGATTTGCGCCAGGCACGACGCATACCATAAAAAAAAAAACAAAGGAAAACTTAAGGACCTATATCCGCTTTAGTGCCGTAAAACGGTAACTTTCTAAAGCATACTTACTATTATACTTTTATATTTAGTATTGTTTCATGTAAAATATTTTGCAAACAAAACTGTTCAAAAGGAGGTTCAATATTGATATTTTGGCATCGAGCACGGCCAGTCACAACTGTGGTCACAACCATGCAAAACGGTCATAGTTCAGCATAATGCTGGGACAATGATTTCAAGTAAATTAGTGTACATTATTTATTTAAACTTCATGTATAGTGATACATAGGCGGACTTAATGTTACAAGGCATTCTCTACCAGTCAACCTTTGGGTTATAAAGGACAACGTTGTAAACGGGTACTAAATAATGTCTAAAAATAACAACTTTTATTAGAAAAATGGATATACTTACATAAATAATTATAATACAAATATACAAATAAAATAGACTAATAAATACCAATAAAAAAACGAGAAACTAATTAATAATTATTATGACCAGACTTCTGTTTCTAGATGAGAGTCAGAAGTTATGAGAAGTTTGTTAGTATTTATCTTCTTTTAAGTTATTTAAAAGCAATAGGTAATTAATTATATTTTCATTCATTTACATTGCTTTTTAAATTATTATTAATATGTATTAACGGCACCTACAATCATAACTTATTAATTAATTGGTTTGTTCCAGCGAATTCGGCCTCGTGAAGGTCGAAAGTGGTCCCATGGGAACGCTCTACTGAGATGAAAAGTAGCCCATCCTTATGCAGGTCTACCCATGTGCCAAGTCCCGTCTAAATCTGTTCAGTTGTTAAACCCAATTTGATAAACAAAAATCTTTTCAAAGCATCTAAACATTAATATAAATTACTTATTAGCCTGCTCAGAAGGCTAGATTGTAATTAAAATAAGTTTTTATTTTAATTACAATTTTGCTTTAAAATAAGTTTTCTGTTTTTAGTATTTATTGTTATAGCGGCAACAGAAATACATCATCTGTGAAAATTGCAACTGTTTAGCTGTCACGGTTGTCGAGATACAGCCTGGTGACAGACGGACAGACAGATAGACCGCGGAGTCTAATAATATTACCCTTATTATTATGTTACCCTTTGGGTACGGAATTCTAAAAAAAGGCAGAAGTAATGGTGTCTTTGAAAAAGAATGTCTAATTTGTGATAGAAGTTTTACTAGCAGAGAATTTTCCTAACATTGTTTACGTTATTTTACTATTTATGAACATTTTATTAATATTAGCCTACACGGTCCCACGGCTGGGCAAAGTCCTCTCCCAAATCCCTTTTGTTATACTATTTTACAAACATTTGCATTTTCTTTATAAGTAGACACAATGACTGGCTGTGTTGGTCGATAATGACACTAAATGTCACTATTTCATACACAAAATACTTCATAACACAGAAACTGATAAAATACCAAGTGAATACGCCGACAGATAGTTAAAAGAATAATCCATAAACATTTCCAAAAATAACTTACCAACTTTTTTTCGTTGTTCCCGCCAAAGACGCTATGCCACAGATAAAATTAGAACACGAAATAACAAATACGTTCGTAAACGTGCAAAGGCGGTCGCACTTACAGCCTGAATGAAACCGTTTCATACGTTTAGCGACTTATTAATTGTTTCTTAGACTGTCAGTCGGTTTGTTTAGGTAAATATGGGATCCTACTAGTTCTGAATATGGTTGTTGTTAATTATTATGTTTTTTTGTTAGGTTGTGTCCGGGTAGACCTGGTTGTATTATGTTGGTATTGATTGAGTCATGGATAATTTCGGTTTTAATTAAGGTTTGCAACTAGGCCAGAGCTCGGCGTCCTGCGTTCGGCCCTAGGATCGGGCAAGGACTTTCCATTAGGTAATGACTATCTGCTTGGTAATTTGAAAGCCAATAAAAGTCTCATACTTAAGAAAACGTTCAAATCCAAGTCGTTTTCTCGGCAATTTGTGTAAATTATTATCACGACTGCTCCCGAAATGGTGAAGAAAAACTCCGTGAGGAAACCGGCTTGTCCTAGACTCAAATATCGAAGACAGTCATAAATTCGTGGTGGATTACTGGGTTAAACTTTCGATTATGGGCCGCTGATTTTTGGCGCGGGGTAGGGGGAAAGGGGGAGGGGGGAAGCGGGGCTACCCCCTTATTTCAAAGGCCATTATGCGATACCTGTCACTGTCACTTCTGTTTGAATTTCAAACATCTAAATTAAAAAATAATATTATTTGATTCTACCGTCCTTGATGAATGTTAAATAACCCAGCATGTGTCCCAGCAGTGGGAAAATTATCGGCTGATTATGATGACAAACCTAAAATAATGATGTCATGTTACTATAAAAATGATTCTCTGTTTATATTAGTATCAATTGAATTGTTTGGTACTTCTGAACAAGCTGACATGAGAATTTATGTAGTAAAAACTGGTAAAATCCTATTATTTCTTATAAAGCTGTCAAAAAATAAAAGGCTAAAAGGCCAGTTATAAAAATACTTAATAATAATTAAACTTGATGCTTGCGAATGATAGGTACTCGTTGATATAGCACGGTAAAGATATCTAACAGTATTCTATCTTCATACAAACGGTCGGAACGCGAATCATACCTATGCGTCTCGAGTTCAGCCAACACTCGATACACTACAGTCGCAAACAATCACGAACGGTGTGATGGTTTTGTAAGCAGTAAGCTTACGATTTGTGGATTTTTGATTGAAATACGTCTAAGTACTTACTTAATATGGCAGAGAGCAATTATAGACTATATTGTCCTGTTTTTGGTTGCTTGAATTCTTCTATAACGCATCCAGAGATAACATTTTTTAAATTGCCTGGATTCTCTGAAAGGCAAGACTATAAAAACGTAATTTTTTCCTTTTTTTTTAATAGGTTGTTATTTCGCTTTTTCCACCGAGTAGAATACCTGGATTAATAAATAAATATGTGGATAGGGTGATAAAGTCACACACGAGTGACCTACCTACGCTCGGGTCAAAAATAAAAAACTAGTAGGTAGTTTCCTGGGGTAGGCTATCTATTTACTTATGTACTTAGCTACGTAATATATTATTAAATTAGACGAAATATCATTATGAAATAATTACCTATGAGAGTTATAAATGGTAGGTACCTACCTAGTAAGATTTAAAATAAGTATAATAAAGAATAAATTATTTACCTGAGATAAGAGAAAAGAGTCTGAGATATTTACAATCACAAAACTAGAAAGAAACTCAAGTAGGTAGAGGCGGGCGGCCCTAACGGATGTTTACATGACGCGCGCTTGTAGGCACTTATTTCAAGGACAGGGCCGAGCCGCAATACTGTTAGATATATTTACCGTGGTTATAGTGTATGGGTAACATAGTAATTAATTAGGATTATGAATGTGATTTTTCAATTTCTTACGTAGAAAGTTATCGCGGCATGTAAAAGGAGAAACGTCAACAGGCTTCTTAGATTGTGACGACATTAGTAACTGACTTTCTGTGCCCATACAATTAAACAACAACAATAATTGTCAAAAAACTATTTTACAAAAAACTGTTTTACAAACAACTTAAATATAAAAAACTATTTTACAAAAAAAATTTTTACATACAACTTTTAATAAAAATCTTTTTTACAAACAATTTTTTTTACAAAAAAGTTAAATTAAAAACTGTAACCCATTTTTATTGTTTTACCCGGGCCATATTAACGAATCGATTGACAGCTTATTCATCAAAATCGGATGATCAGTTTAGGCACTACGGAGGAACATACGTCAATACAAACACATACATACTTCATCAACAGCCTATAGCAGTCCACAGCTGGACATAGGCCTTTCCAATTGCACGCCATTTGCTTCGATTTTCGGCAAATCTCATCCAGCTACCACCAGCCATCCTGCCAAGATCATCGCTCCACCTAGCCTGAGGGCGTCCTAACCTTACGTTTACCAGTTCGCGGTCTCCACTCAAGAACCCGTCTACCCCAACGGTCATTGTTTCTACAGCTAATATGGCCGGCCCATTGCCACTTCAGCTTGCTTATTTCAGAGCTATGTCGACAACTTTTGGTATATTTACTTACACTGCTAAAATCTTAACCCTTCCTTTTGGCTTCGCCGTAGTCGGCTCGACTGCCGAAGGAAGGTAATGTGTTTATCAGTCTATGTATGTATGTTTGTTCCTATATGGCGTTCTACAGACCAAACGCGTAGGCCGATTTTGATGTTTCTTACATGAATGCATACTTACATACAATCATTCCGATCAACAAACACTTTGCTGATCCGTATCGGTTTGTACACAACGACGCCGTAGTCGGGGTAAACAATGAGTTTTCATGACTTTGACGGGATATATCTCGCAAAAGATAGGCTTGACAAAAATATGGTGTACCAAACCCTACCTTCATTTTAAAATTTCAGTTCAGTGATACCACACATGATAGAGTTGGGTAAAAAATATACGTTCATGACTTCATGCCCCCTAGAGGGCGCCATATTCTATTTAATGTGATTTACATAGCCTATAACCAGCGGAAAAACAAGACGCTTCCAACGACACATCATTTGACAAATTATGATAACTAACTTCTAAAGTCATGAGGGAACAGATGAACATACATACATACACACATATTCCTTCCTTTTGCTTTGCCGTAGTCGGGTAGTTAGTTGGTATCGATTATATTTTTGAGCAGTAACGTTTTGAATCCTTTCATGGACGATATTATAACTCTTGAGAACCACCAGTGGTCCGTGGACCGCAGGGGGTTGGGAACCAATGGCCTAGCTGGAGCTTTAGGCATTGGACCACGTTTCCACCTGCAACCAGATCTTATGAAAGTTGCATCATATTATTATTAAACTTACATGCGAGTTGCATTCAGGTGGAAACGTGGTCTTAAGTGGTAAAACACTCAATGTTAAACGTGCAAATTAATAATCATTGTAAGAATAAATATAATACTGCTTTATTTAAAGTTATTATTCGCTACTCATGCACTCTTTTGAAGTGTAGCGTTGTTGTGTCTCGCTAATACGGTCTGATTGAAAGCAATACTTGAAGTTCAAACAGACAAAGATTACGTGGGAGAGTCGATATCGACGTTTGTAGATTGCTGGCGGTGTAGGCAGAATACTGTCAGAGAATTTTTTGATGTAAAAAAAAAGAACTAATTATACAAATTGCTTTTCCATTAAGGCGATATATACGCCCCAATCTTAACGCAGTACTGGCCGTGCGCCCGCTCGATGCCAACATATCAATATTGAACCTTTAAACAGTTTTGTTTGCAAAATATTTTTTGATAGGCTATTTCAGATATGAAGAAATTCTGGCCATCTATTTTTCTGTGTAAAAATACTTTTAAACATCCAAGTCGTTTTGGAGGAGTATCCAAAAGTTACGAAAAATATCGTGTTGCTAATTATTTTTTTAAAGCAAAACTATCTGTTATACGAAAAAAACATGTAAATAATGTACATGAAACAATATTTTTTTTTTTCTTATCTTTTAACCTAGCCGTTACTAAGGAGTATGCTTTAGAAAGTTACCGTTTTACGGCACTAACGCGGATGTAGGCCATTAATTTATTTGTGGTACCGAAGGCTACGCGAGACTATCACAAAAATAAAAATACCTATTAAGTATAGGTATTTTTATTTTTGTGATAGTCTCGCGTTTGACCACCCTTCTCGCTCTATGGTAAGCGATGATGCGGTCAACGGTGAAGCACGCTTGCCTAGAAGTAACCTATTCGCTCTTGACTTAAAGACTCCAAGGTTGTAGTTATCGGGCAGCCCAGACTCCGGCAGGGAATTCCACTCCTTAGCTGTACCACATATAATATAATACTAGCATACAGATGCCTCATCCCATACAAAGAAACCGTTTTTCGTCTGATATTTTTTTTGTAATCCAACGCGTTCGGTTCTGTTTCACGGTGATAGATAGATGGTGTTAGCAGCGACTTGCAAGTAAAAGGGTTTACTAGGTTCGTGAATATTTTTTATTTAAATACAGTGAAGGCTCGTTTTATAGTATTTTTTTGCACGTATTTACAGTTTTTTTTGCACCAAAATGTGTTACAATGCAAATTGTAACAATCGAGTGGAATGCCTCAGAAATTTAAAAATGCGCCATCTATTGGTATCAATTTTAAATGATCCGTTCAAACAATCTTTGATATGTGAATTAAGAGCCCAATATTCTATAATTTTGTACTTAGGACAGTTGATTAAACAAGAACACAATTTTTATGTTCAATTCCAGAAAATTTTAATTTTACACACATTCAATAACAGATAGGTGCATATCGCGCCATCTAGTGAGATTTATTTGAACCAAATTTTCTTTCTTAGCAATGAGACCCCGTGGCTGTACGCACATTGAAAGTATTTGCAAAACGCTTTGTGCGTATTGACGGGATGTCTGTCATGTACTGATGGCGCACTACCGTACATCTTGTAGTCCGATGATGGAAAGGGCTAGGCGGAATCTAATTGTGCAGTTGCATTAATACCTAAGACATTCGAGCTCCTATTGCCAAGGTTTGGCCACTACAGGTTTTTTTATAAGATATTATTTGATTAACTTTATTAGTTGTTTCGTTCTTTGTTCAGGTTAAATGTTGCAACTGAAGTTTGAGCGCACGGTTGGCGCAGTGGTTAAGCGATTGACCAGCTGCGCTGCGTATCGCGAGTTCGATTCCAACACGGAACAAATATTTGTATGGCCTACAGATAGTTGTTCCGGCTCTGGGTGTTGTGTATGTGAGTTTATATTTTTGTAAACGCACCCACGGTACAGGAAGAAATTCCTAATGTGGGGCAAGGTTCTTTATAAAAAAAAATAACTTTAAAACTGTTATCCCCAACCGATTGAGCTGAAATTTTGCATATAAGTTTGCGTTTGTTTTGAATGTCAATGCAAGGAACGCAAAAACGCTTATTTTCAAAATGACCTATCTACACACACAATAAAGTCTTAGTCTACATAACACGCAGACCAATGGAGTTCCATCACTAATTAAGATACTTGTAGACTTGATTGTGCTCCCTTAGTAACTGTGAGTTTGCGTGCAGCTAGACAATGCAGCGTAGCTAAACTACTGGTTATTTTTAGTGTCTAGTCAAGAATTATTAAGGTCAAAGTCATTAGGAGAATCGGTAGATTGATGTAGTTTTTATAGCAAGTTCTATTTCGATTATAAAATATCACAAAAATTAACACTGTTACACTGCTGACTACACGTAGTACTACGGAGCATATAAGTGAACTTAAGACGAACCAAAATTCAGTAGTTCTTTGTCTTATTATTTTATGACTTAAACAAAAGCCTTAGATCAAAATGTAGATGTTTAAAATATGTTTGAAGTGGGGACAATTTCATTAAAATAAGCGTACACTATGTTATAACAAAAAATCTTAGATCAAAATTATGAAGAAAATGGTCATAACTTTATAAGTAACAAATATTTTGCCAAAAAATTACGACTTGCCTTTTAGATGTGATTCTCATTTTAAAATCAGCTACTCAGGGGTATCTGCGCCTTAAGTGTTACTTTACACATTTCTCGCAGAACAGATGGTCGATGGAGCTGAAAAGTTCTGGAGTGGCGACCGCGCACCGGATGACGCAATGTTGACGGTCCTCCCTTTATGTGGAACGGTGATATGAAGGCTGCGGGAGTCTGGTGGATGCGAGACGCACAGGACCAGTCAATGTGACGACGCTTGGGGGCGGCCTATGTCCAGCAGTGGACGTCTTTCGGCTGGAATGATGATGATGCTACTACTAATGTTTAAGTGATTATATTTATTATCACTTAAACATTACTACCCCTCTCACAGAGAGGATGCCTGTGTTCCAGCAGAGGGAACATTATAAGGATGATGACATGGTACACAAACGTACAGAGGCGCACTTAATGCCTTAGTCATTTCGTACCAAACGAACTTTGGGTGATGCAGAGAAAACTAGCGGTAGATGCAATATTGATAATTTAAATATAGATAATAAACTATAATAACAATATGATTACTCGTATAACAAATACACTCAAAATAATAAACTAAATATCACACCAATATTATAAAGGCGAAAAGTTAATGGGTGTGTTTGTATGTTTGTGACGCTTTCACGCAAAAACTACTGAACGGATCTGGATGAAATTTGGCACAGAGATAGATTATAGTCTGAATCGGAATAGCACACTTTTATTGCCGGGCAAATGTTCCCTTGGGATAATTTTCGACTATATAATTTAGGAATAAAATTCTAACTTAATTACCATTACCTTTTTGTTGGTAAGCTTTGCTTTAGGACACTGTTGCGGCGTTTGACCTGGGGTCAGCCATAGCATTTTTCGCTTAAGGTTATCGTGAAGAATCTACTTTTTATCACATGTCACAATTCGATCCAATATTCCTTCATTTCTGAATCGATTCAACAAAACAACACAAATCGATTCAACAAGACAACACAAGTTTCAATACGCGTTTCTTTCTGCAGATCAGTCAAATCATGAGTCATGAGGCACCCATTTTTCATATTTTTTTATTTCATTGATTTGACGCCAGTAAATCAATATTGTTGGTAAGGTAACGTTAAACTATGCCGCTAATTCCTGGGTAGTAGCGAATGAAAGACAGACAGTGGTGATGAAATAAATCAAGGTTGCCCAAGTCGATCATTCTTCCATACAAACGTAGTCTGGCGATTACTCCACTGTTTGACGGTCACTATACAGGAATAGATTAGTAGCTCAACAACGCAAATAATTTTATTTTGAACAGATACATTTAATCGTGTTTCATGATATCCATATTCCCAAAGGTCTGTTTATAAAATTTCGCGCGCTCGTTTTCGTCCTCATCATCATCCAATTCGCTACAAATTTCCAAAAGTGTGTATTCGTACTACGCGAACTAGCTTTTTACTGCTCATCACAGCATCTATCTCTTTCGCAAGTGTTGTGGGATGAGATAGCATGCATTTTAACACCGCGCACAAAATAGTTCCTACCGTCGACTAAGTACACAAAGTAATGCGCCTGTTAGGGTTCGAACCCATGACCGATGAAGTTCATTCGTAAGTCGAGGCCGTAACCATTGGGCCAATACTTCTCTCCTATATGATGACACTTCTATATGGTATTAATTCATCTCTGATTAATTGATACGTTTGAGTCCACGTCTATTTTTAGGCGAACCAATTGTTGAATATTGTTTTTGTTTTGAGTTGGTTGCTATGGTTACATGGGTCGTTTGATGACACAGACAATAGTATCATTAATATTTGATTGAGAGAATTAGCCGATGACCTATAGGTAGTTGTCGCAACTTTGTAAATATGACCACAAAGAAAATAAAATTATTCATTAACAAAAATATTTTACAACAAGCTTTTTCCGTATTTTTTCAGCAAACCCTTTCATTTAATACCCATATCAGTGCAGTGTATAAAACAATAACTAGTCAACAATCTTGGGCCGTCCGCCATATTGGTTTTAGAATGACGTTACTTACCAAACCATGCAAACTAAACGTGTACCAAAATATCATCTTAATCGGTGGGGGATAACTGCTTTAAAATTCAGTTGCAAGATTTGACCCGAACACACTTACATGCATACATACAATGCAAGTTAAATATATGTATTATATATATAGAAAGCTTGTAATGAGCAATGTTATTTTAACACCGTTAGGATTGTGGCTCTTATGAGTTTTACTGGGTCAATATTGGCTTAAATAGGTAAGACCTCTTCGGTCTAGTGGACGCAAGATCTACTTCTGAGTATGTGGACCTGGCTTCGATTCCCGGATCGGGCAAGTATTGTCCGTCTGGAATTTGTCAAAATGCAAAATGGGCTCATAGTGCACTTTTGCAACCCCATTTTCTTCAAGCTTCATGTTATTCTTCTTCTTCGTTTCGCTCTTGACAGAGCGGTCGTGGTCACGATGAAATTTGTCCAATCACTGGTGTGGTACCTCGCCGCACGATCTCTCTCCACTTGGCTCGGTTACATGAAATTTTGGCGCTCTCATATACAGGACCATCAACGGCGGCTTTAATTTGTTCAGTCCACCTCAACGGTGATCTCCCGCGTGGCCTGTTACCGTCCACTCTGCCCTGCACCACTAGGCGCTCAATGGAGTCGTTATTCCACCTCGAGACAAGGCCAATGAATTTCAGTATTCGAGACTGTACTACTGCTGATAGACGCTCTTTGATGCTGAGTTCTTGGAGTATGGAGACGTTTGTGCGGAATTCTGTCCAAGAAATAAAAAGTCAACATGACTAGAATAAAATATTTATCAATAATCTAAATTAGAATATTTATCAACTACAAGGAACACGGCACGCGGCAGTTGTCCATGCGATGGACCGGCCAGTTGAACTTGAAATCTGCTGTAGGCGGCCCATCATCCCAAAACGGTGAAGGAATACATCGTGTGGAAACTTTAGAACTAAAAATTCCAAGACATGTGATATCCACCAACCCGCACTGGGCTCGCGTGGTGGATTACGGCCCATTCCCTCTCACAGAGAGGAGGCCTGTGCCCCAGCAGTGGGAACATTAATAGGCTGATGGTGTGGTGTGTAGGCGGCCAATTGCATGAGTGCACACGAGTCTCAGACAGAGAGAGATGGCGTCGCATCGTGAGACAAATTATGGCAGCCCGAAATCCCGTTTCAACATGATGACCATGAAAACTCTGCCAAGAGTGTAAGGAAGAAAAAACAAAAAAAATTATCGGAAGTCGGTCTTTGGTACCTATGTTTTTTTTTGCATTGTAGTGTAATGTTTTGGAAGTCAGTTTTTTTTTTGTTTTTTTTTTTCTGTTTTTTATATATTAAATAACGTTGCCCCACACTAGGAATTTCTTCTTGTATCGTGGGTGTTTTTACAAACATATAAACTCACAAACACAACACCCAGGAGGAACAACTATCTGTAGGTCATACTAATTAATATTTGTACCGTGCGGGAATCGAACCCGCGACACGCAGCGCAGCAGTCAATCGCTCAACCACTGCCCCAACCGTGCGCCAAACTTTATTTTTGGTACCTACCGTTATTACCACGAAAATAAGCATTATTAAGGATAACTTAAAATCTACTCGTCAGATCTGGAACAAATTTAAATGAGAACAGCAGCTTTCAAATAAAAAAGAATCATCAAAATCGGTTCATGATTGGTGGAGTAATCGTTTAACAAACATACAAAAACATACAGTCGAATTGAGAACCTCCAACTTTTAGAAGTCGTTTGAAAAGATTGCCTACATCTTGACTTCCAGTTCTTTTTCGTAATAAACCACCACAGATAGTCAAAACAACACCAGCTAGTTGCTATGCCGTTCAAACATTATCAGCTAAACTAATGGATGATATCATGTTTTTATTGTGATGTACATGCGATGCGCGAATGTTTTTACAACATCTATTTAAGTTAATTGTATGTTTGAAGATATTAGCGCAACGGGAATATGATGTCTTATCACAAAAAAGATTCAAGTCGCTACAAGGTATTGTAAAATTTCATAAAAATCCAATAGGGATAACTAATAAATCCTTTTTTCCAAAAATATTACACATGTATTTTTCTTTTATTACGTTAACAAAAAAATATGACGAATAATAGTTAAAATATCGCATGACGTCATGCCTAGGTACATTTTTTACCCGACTGCCGAAGGAGGTAATGTGTTTATCAGTCTATGTATGTATGTTTGTTCCTATGTGGCGTTCTAGAGAACAAACGCGTTGGCCCATTTTGATGATTCTTACGTCAATCGATTCGTCTTAAAGCTGCGAGTGTCAGAGGTTACATTAAAATTGGAAAATAGATACATAGAAGTTACATCACAGGCCCCTACTCCCGAACTTTGATGCTTTTAGGGTTTTTGTACCCAAAGGGTACAAAAGGGACCAAAAATTACTAAGACTCCGCGGTCCGTCTGTCTGTCTGTCACCAGGCTGTATCTCATGAACCGTGATAGCTAGACAGTTAAAATTTTCACAGATGATGTATTTCTGTTGCCCCTATAACAAGAAATACACTAAAAACAGAATCAAATAAATATTTAAGTGGGGCCCATCCCATACAACAAACGTTTGTTTTTTGCCTTTTTTTGCGATAATGATACGGAACCCTTCATGCGCGATTCCGATTCGCACTTGGCCGGTTTTTTATCTTGGTGATTTTTTATTGTTTTGAATGAGCAAAAAATACGTGTTCAATATTTTTTGATAAATTAATATCCCGTCACCATCCCTTTTCCAATAAAAACAAGATTGTATTATAAGTTTTATTTTTATTTTTGATAGACTCGCGCTTGACCCCTGATGGTAACCGTTGATGTGGTCGACGGTGAAGCGGTGGCCTATTCACTCTTGACTTAAAGACCCCTAGATTGTAAGTTTTATTTTTTCAAAACCTTTCAAATGTCATGGGAAACAAAATGTGTGAGACTAAATTCAGCTTAAGGCGATATATATACGCCCCAATGACAACGCAGTACTAGCCGTGCGCCCGCTCGATGCCAAAATATCAGTATTGAACCTCCTTTTGAACAGTTTTGTTTGCAAAATATTATTTGATTTACATATGCTATGTCAGTTATGAAGAAATGCCAGCCATCAATTTTTCTGTGTAAAAATATTTTTAAACGTCCAAGTCGTTTTGGCGGAATATCCAAAAGTTGCGAAAAATATCGTGTTGCTAATTATTTTTTTAAAGCCAAACTATTTGTTATACGAAAAAAACGGTTCCCTATCCATTTGCATAAAATTTTAAGACCTAATATATCTTAGCATAATTTCGTTTGGCATAATTATATTTACGCATAATATAATTACGCATAACAGCTTACGCATAATTTTTTTAAGCATAATTTCTCTAACCATAATAATGATTAAGCAGAATATTCTAAAGCATAAATTTATTAAGCATAAAGTTCTAAAGCATAACTTTTTTAAGCATAATATCCTAAAGCATAAATTTATTTACACATACAGCATGCAAGCAAGCATGCAGCAAACAAGCATGCAGCATGCAAGCAAGCATGCAGCAGGCAGGGTTTCTGCCTCGGCTCCGGCGCTGCGGGCTTCCGGCGGCCCCACGCGTGCTAATCGTCGCAGACGGCTTTCGCTCACCACCGCAGCTTCGGCTTGTTGGCCGGCTTCGCCGGCCAGCCTCAGCCGCGGCGCCTCGCTCGCAGCCGCCTGCTCCTCAGCCCGTGGGCCGCCTCGACCCTACGCGCCTACGCGATTTTAAATTACACTCTAGGGGTAGGACAAACAAGACTACGTAGAGTCGGTTTTGCAGCAATTCGGTTCTGTCACTAACTTTTGTTGCACATCATATTAAATTTTTAACCAACAATATTATTTAATTGTTACAGAAACTATAGCAAATTGGTTTGATCAGAATTGTGTATGGGGCACTACAAGTTCACCACCACCATTTCCACCCAAAGTCTGGAGTACGTATCTACTAGAAAAGGAAAATAGACCTAGGACACAAAATCATGCAGAGGCATGGCACAATAGATTTGCACATTTTGTGGGAAAACACCATCCTGGATTTTATTTTTTGGCAAAAAAGATCGTTCAAGAAATAAAACATCAAACCATTGAAATAGATAAACTGGATGTCGGAACATCACTTATACCAAAAAAAAGGAAAAATACACGGACAAAACCAAAAGAATTGAAAAAATTATTAGTAAAAAAGATGAGTATGCTTCTAAACTAGCATATTTACAAGCAATTGCTAAAAATATACACCTAAAATAAATAATTATACATAATTAAGGACCACTGTTTCAATCAGTTAACTTCCATCTGAGGAATAACCTCCATATTTATTTCTCATAATAGAAGTTAACTGATTAACATATTTTTTCATACAAAAACTGTCAAAACATCTAATATATTCTTCAGATAAAAATTATCTTGCGATTGAAAAATCGTTTAAGTTACATAATGTTATGTATAATAAATCATTTGCATGAAAATTGTTTTTGTTATTTATATTAATTTTATGCCTAAAAATATTATTATGCTAATAGTCATTAGGCCTACTAACGTTATGCTAATAGTCATTAGGCCTACTAACGTTATGCGAATCAAATTTATGCCAAAACAAATTAGTCTTTAAGATGATTATGCCAACATAAATTGTAAGCCTAAAAAAATTATGCCAAAGTATTATTATGCCAAAACAAATTGTGCCAAAATCGTTATGCCGAAGTATATTAGGCTAAAGAACATTATGCGAAAAGAAGGGATCCCGAAAAAAACATGTTTAAAAAATAATGTACATGAAACAATAATAATTCTTTTTTTTTTTTCAAACCTTTTAACCTAGCCGTTAACTAAGGAGTATGCTTTAGAAAGTTACCGTTTTATGGCACTAAAGCGGTTGTAGGCCCTTAATCACCAGGAAGTGGACAGACTTGCAAACTATGTTTACATCACCCCTGGTGGGTTCTTGCATAATCGAGGTGGTTCAGTAGCCGTGGCTTGTTCGCCCACGATGAAGCGAAGAGGAACCCGAGGAGGGGCCGCTCGTCAGGGCTTTTGCCGGTAAGCTGACGACGTAGCGGCCAACAAGTAGGTTGCGGTGCTGCCTGGGCGACATCGATGACATCAGACTGTTTTTCGTTTGATTAACTGGTTATTTTTTGTGCATCGATCGCGTTCGGTTCTGTTCCATGGCGATAGATAGATGGTGTTAGCAGCGACTTGCAAGTAAAAGTGTTTACTCAATGACGATTTGTCTTATAGTATTATTTTGTACGTTTTTACAGTTTCATTATTACAATTCAAAATGTGTTACAATTCAAATTTAAATAATCGAGTGGAACGCCTCAGAAATTTAAAAACGCGCCATCTATTGGCATCAATTTTAAACGATCCGTTCATATAATCTTTCATATATGTGAATAAAGAGCCCAATATTCCATAATTTTGTGCTAAGGAGAGTTGATTAAACAAAATCATATTTTTTTTTATGTTAAACACACAATTCAATAACAAATCGGTGCATATCGCGCCATCTAGTGAGATTTATTTGAACCAAATTGTCTTACTTAGCGCCGGTACACACAGTTCGATCTTTCAATGTGAATGTGTTGCCTTTGCCTTAATACAAGCACAGAGGCGTCCAGAACTTACGGTATTAGATTCCTATCTGATAGTCTGGCCATGGACAAAACTTATAGTGTATATCATAAGAGTATATCGACTTCCAATCATATCACCCTTCAGTGGATCAAAGGCAGTAAAAAATGGCTTTACCGAATGTATGCCCGCGATTTAGCAAATAACTTCTCAACATGAATAGATATATACCTTAAAATAATCATAGGAACAATTACGCCTTTCATCTTTTTAATATGTGCCACAGACAGCTCGCTTTGCAGTCTGCTTTGACGTCGAGGAATCAGCCACCTACGTCATCCTGGAATGCGAGGCCGTGGCTTCTCAACGTGAAGAAATCCTCGGAACAGTGAGGTCGCTCCGCGAAGCCTGTGAAGCTCCCTGGAAGCTTCTGCGCTTTTGGGTGAAACTAGGCTGGCTATGTTAGCCAAAACCCCCACGCACAGCGAGCCAAATGGGAGTCTCAGTGCGGAAAAGTGAGTAGAAGTAGAAGTGAGTAGTAGGCATTTTCTACCAGTCGATCTAAGGGTGATGCAGAGATAAAATAAGGCAGCTGCAACTAAATGAAAGTATAAATAGAGAAAGAAATAATATATTATATTTAAATATATACTTAGATATACATGCATAAACAATGTTATTGAGAAACTGAAACCAACAAATCACTTCTGTGATGATTCTGCAAACTTCTTGCGATGTGCCCATGTGCCAAAAAACCCACTGGTTGTTATCCTGATATACTGAGGGAGCGCATTCCAAAAGGAGATAGCCTGGATAAAGAAGGACGAGTGGATACACCCAGAGCGGTTAGAGAGACATTGTAGAAGACGATTATTGGTGGAACGAAGATTGTTACTGTGAGCAGAGCAAAGGAATTGAACATGAGAAGTCAGATAAGAAGAAGTGGGTTTATCAATAAAAGAAAACAGGGTAGTCAAAGCCCTCAGTGCTCTACGCTGACGAATGGGTAACCATTTTAGAAGAAGTGATCGATGAGTGGATACATGATCATACTTACGGAGGTTGAAGACGAATCGAATGTAGTTATATAGAAGGCGGTCAAGTTTTTTATCATCATCAAACATACACACATACACTGGGACAGGTGAAACTAAATAAAAGCTTGTAATGACCTCATATGAGACCCTGAATTACCCAAGTGAGGGTTGGCAAAGTCATTTTGAAATCTCGTATACTCCATTTGAGATAACATTAGACATTAAAATAATCCCATTTTACATCCCGTTCAACCGGTTTCGACTTCTATTGCGTTAGTTTTGGTAACAGGTTTATGCTTTTTATGCCATCCTTATATTTACGGGATAGAACTCAAAATCAGTTGAACAGACTGTAAAAAGGGGTTGTAAAAATTTATAATGTTATTTCAAATGAAGTATAGTAAATCATCATGCTTGCTCCGTCCGTCAACCTTTTAGTCAGGTGACGTCACAAGCTTGTAATTGTGAAAACGTCTAACCTGTGACCTTTTTTATTAAGATCAATTTTTCTGTGTGATTAAATAAAATGGCGTATAAGCTTGAATAATATTTATTTTATTAAGGTATTGTCCGTTTTTATCACAGAATTTTTACTATTTTTACATTTTTTTTGCACCGAACAGAAATGGCAGCAATATATGTAGGTACAAATGACAAAAATACTGCTAATTGTCACAAACGTAATTATTTATTTTTAGAATATAGCAAGAAAATTATTTTACTAATTATTTTTAAGTCACTTATATTTGGATAGTTTTTTTCGTAAGTAATTTTAAATAATTATTTTTAATTTCAACAGTGGACTTTCGAGATTTTTTTTTTTTTTTTTTTAAAGATTGGATAAATAATTTTCTATTAAACTTAAAGACACAACTATTGCACTTACATAAAAAGGAACTTTTGAATGATATTTAACGTCTGTTATTATTCTCACAATAAATAATACAAGAGATTCTAAGAGAGATTCTTGCTGTTTTTATTTTTCTGTAAAAAGAATTCCTTTTCTACGATATTATTGTTAATTAAATGGATTTCAAAAGTGACTTTAAAATCAATCAACAAAACAGAATAACTTAAAGGAAAAATATACATATTTTTTTACTTAAAATTATTATTATTTACACCTAATTTATAGTAAAACTTAAGTTAAATAACTTACTTTTACTATACATATTAGGTTTGAACCTACAAGGTGTCTTAGCTATAAGTTTAGTCTGAATTATAAATAATTATAAATAATAGTTAATTAAAAAAAAAAAACTTTTTTGAAAAGTCGTTCTTCAATATTACTGGCCACTGAGAAAAAAGAAATGGCTGTTACCTTTAAATTAGTTCTAAAAAAATATTTAAATGTTTTCATCTGAATTAAATAATTATTTCTAGTGTATAATTATTTCAGACTAACTTTAAACTCTAAGTCATACCACAAAACACGACAAATATATCTAATTTAAATAGATTTAACATTGGTAACTATCACATTTAAATAATTAGGCAAGAATTTATGTACAAAAATAGTTATTAAGTTAAATTAAGTATAAAATCATTCCCCTGGAGGGAAATGCATGTAATATTATGTGCCAGGAAAAATAATCACAAATTATTTTTATGGTAAAAAAGAGAGCGTCGTTTTAACAGCCGCATATTAATATCAATAAACTTTAAATTTTACAAACAAAAATTTAGTCTAATTTGTCTGACATGACAAAATAATAATAATTATAAAAAATATAATTCAAATAAAAATTACGCTTAGATTCTGTTTGCATTGTAAAAATCAAAATTATATTTAAAAGAAATACAATTATGTGTAAAATAAAATACATATTCTTTGTACTTCGCATTTTTAAATATTAATAAAAATAAATAGCATTTTAAATAATAATATCTTGGATTGAGCAACAAAAAAGGAAATATCAGATCCAATATTACTAAAACTTTTATCAAGGCAAGTTCTAATAAATTCCAAATTTTAGTACTTTTTCTAAGACTTATACGATTCTTTTCTTTCCTAGGGCAAATCATAAACGCTTTTGCATTTTTTTTAATACAGTCCTATTACAGCTTTTACAGATTTCTGCACTTGGACCAATGTTTCTGATGACAGAGCTATATCTGTCATTAATAAAAAACAAACGTCAAATTCCTGTCATCTGTCATCACACTCATCACCTACCCACAAAGTCAAAACCCTCGATCTATTTATTCATACTGCTGTCAAATTACACGTCACAAAATATGAATTAATTGTTGTTTTAATCAACCAATCACAACAATTACATTAAAATTTGACAGCAGATAAACTGCATCCCAACTGCGTAACACACTCCCATTTGAAGGATTTTTGAAAATCCTTATCTAATGCTTCATTTGTTTGACAACGTAAATAACGCAATGAATGTTGAAATGTCAAAATGAAAGGCAATGCCATTAATAGTGCGTTACGCAATTATTATCAGAATATCTTTCGAAAAATAGGACACACCAAATTCCAATTTGAGATCATACGAAATCAATACCAAAAACCATCGAATTCTTACACCTCTCCCAGTCTTGGCACAGGGTCGTCGCAAACCCAATTTTGTACAATTTTTTTGGTTAAAAGCTACTTCCTTCATTGGCTTCTTAAACGACATTCCTGTCCTTGCTGACCTCACGTCTTCTGGCCGAAGCTCTAGTAGAGGCTCTGATAGACGCCCTGATGGAAGCTCTAGAACCAATAGCGCTTGGAACTGCTCTGACGAATTGTTGGGGCTCGCTGGTGGTAGTGACTGAAGCTCTTTTGGTGTATCTGCCTGGGTGGTCGCCTTCTTCTGTTTCCTCTCCTTCTGGTTTTTTTCTGTAAAGGAGAATAGAGTTAGAAATCAGAATTGTAATATTAGAAACTAAAACTTTTCGTGATATATTTTTCCAGACAGTCCTCTGTCATCTATACTAATATTATAAATGTGAATGTAAGTTTGTTTGTTACGCTTTCACGCATAAACTACTGAACCGAACATCATGAAACTTTGTAAATATATTCTTGGCGGTATTAGAAGTAACATAGGATATTGTTTATTGAAAAAAAAAATGGCTTCACTGCGAGCGAAGCCGCGGGTAAAAACTAGTACTAAAATATAGTTCATCATCAGCCTTATAATGTTCGCACTGCTGGGAAACAGGCATCCTCTCTGTAAAAGAGGTAATGTGCCTTAATCCACCACGCAGATCCAGTGCGGTTTGATTGTTGTCACATGTCTTCGAAGTTTTGGTTCTAAGACATGCCAGTTTCCTCACGATGTTTTCCTTCAACGTTTTGAGAGCAGTGGTGATGAAATATTTTTCAAAAAGCAAAGCGCCTGTCTGGGTTAGAATTCACGATCTAAGACACGTTACTATAAATTCTGTTTCTTCGCCTTTCGAAATGGGATGCTTACCTGGGGAAACAAGGATTGTCCCAGAACCTCTGGTCTTTTCCAAAGTCCTCTCCATCCTGAAGGGTCTGAGGCATGTCAGTGTCCATGGTCTCTGGAAGGAAGAGGCACAGCAGACCTCCAACTATTCCGAGCACGCCCAGAATTAGGAGGGGCAAGTCTGGGGATACATTAGCCTGGAAGACGAAAAAATATTATTAAAAGAAACGGCATATTTTTTAATGAGAAAGACGAAACACACATGGACATTTCATGGTTACGCATATTACCATGATTCAAATAATTATTGTCTAATGAAAAACCTGCAAATCTACACCAGACTTCAGCTTTTAATTTTGTGATTTACACTTCAAAACCAGCTAAATTTTTGTTAGCAGTATCTTTTCGGCGAAAACTTATATAATTCAAAAAATATTACGTTTCAAGTCTACATCAATTGCACAGTTTGCATTGGCAACACCACATTAATGAGGCCTATCACACTAATTTGCCGAGAAAATTGCTAATTGCTAATTTTGCTAATTTGCTGGTGTAGAGTGAGGTCTTCAAAATGACAAATTTCATAGTTTTTTGGCTTTTAGCACGGGTTTATTTACTCCTTCTTTATTGTCATATATTGTTTATACATTTGAATTACATTTTTATTAAATTTTTGTTTATAATTTTACCATGTCTTCTGTGCGAGTTGCAAATAATTTTATTTTTCCTTTCTTCTAATCGTCAAGCAAGTTTTTTCAAACACACTTACCAAATAAACAACGAATGGAGCCACAATCGAAGCCACGTATCCCATGATATGTATCAGCGCGACACCTTGAGCTCTGACCACGGTAGGTAGCAGTTCTGCTGCGTACTGGAGGCCTATGTTGTAGGAAATGTTCACGGCGAAACGGCCGAGGATGGCGAGAGAGGCTGAGGGTCCACCTGGAGAAAATGAATGGGTTTAATCTTTTGCTGGGGCGACTGCTGCTGGTACAGAAAACTTCAAACGGCGCAAATTTGCGGCTTATTGGAAGTTATATGTTTGAGCCGTTTGGGGTCGAAACATTAGGTCCATGGGGTCCGAGTGCGCGTCGAGTTTTTCGAGAAATTAGCACAAAGCTCGTCGACTCTTCACGTGACCAGAGGACTGGCTTTTTCTTCGGCCAGAGAATCAGCATTGCCATCCAACGTGGCAATGCTGCCAGCGTTCTGGGCACGTTTCCCATTGACATCGATGTGGACGAATTTTTTGATGTACAATGAGCTCTTTTCCGTCTCCTTTTTGTATTTATATATAGGTTTGTTTTTATTTTAGAATATTCAATTGTATTTAAGTTAGTAAATTTAATTGTTTAATGAATATGTTACATATTATTTTATGTTGCTCATTCCCTACGCACAATAGACCTAATGGGATTCTAAATGCGGACAATGGATCAGTCCATGCATAACTTTAAATACATTTTTACGTTGAGGTCTCGGGGTTCCCTTTTACGTGCTGATGGTTTTAGCGAGGTAAAAATCCCACACGACCTAGTATTTTCCCCAAAAGTCCAGGCGCCCTTTGAATATTTCCCCCCGTCAGAGATAATATAATACTAGCACACAGATGCCTCATCCTATACAAAGAAACCGTGCCGACGTAACTGGCGTTTTTCATCTGATTATACCTATTGTTTTTTGTAAATCGATCGCGTTTGGTTCCGTTCCACGGCGATAGATAGATCACCATCTAGTCATCAATCGATATCGATAGATAAATCAAATAATCAGTATAATCAGTACAGTACGTCGGAACAGTTTCTTTGTATGGAATGAGACTCTACTGCCCCCGACAACAAAAAGACAAGGGGCTTATGTCAAGTCCGGCTACTTCAATAGATTGTAAAATAATCTTAACCATAGAGGTAAACATATTATAAGCATCGAATAACTAAAGCCTTCTAGAATCTCACAAGGTAATTTGCTTATGAAAGAAATAAATAAAAAGTATTTGATAGTGGCAGCTTACTCTGTGACGTCATCACACAGAGTAAAAAAAATCGCAAAACCTAGTGAGTGAATATAAGAATCCAATGAACAACTTACCAACTGGCACTGCGGTTGCTAAAAGACTGAAGATACCACTGATGACCATGGAACCGCAAGCCAACCATCTACGACCCCACCTGGGAACAGACAAGAACATTCAATTAAAAACTTGTTACAACAGAGACAATACTCAAAGCCCTGATCACTTCCAGTTGCAGCACTCTTACCAAGCCACAATGACTTCTTGGGCATAGATAATATAATACTAGCATACAAAGATACCGTGCCGACGTAACTAGCGTTTTTCTTCTGATTAAACTGATTTTTTTTCGATATAGATGCTTTTAGCAGCGACTTGCAAGTTTAAGCGTTTAATCGGTTCGGGAATACTTTTTTTTTATATATAGCGACGATTTGTTTTATAGTATTTTTTGCACGTTTTTACAGTTTCATTGTACCAAAATGTGTTAATTTTTTTTTTAAATTGATTGCGCCGCGCCATCTATTGGAATTGATTTTAAATGATCCATACAAATAATCTTTGAAATATGAATTATGAGACCAATATTCCTTAATGTTTTGCTTAGGAGAGTTAATTAAACAAGAACATACGTTTTTTAAGATCGTCTCTAGAAAATCTTAATATTTCACGAAACTCAGTAACAAATCGAAGCTTATCATGCCATCTAGTGCAAAATATTTGAACGAAATTTTCTTTCTGCGCGTTGGATGTACGTGACTTGCGTAAGTTTTTTCACACGGCTTGAGATATTCTCAAAGATTTGGTATAGACAGTCAACACCAGAGATCAACTTTTGTCGTTTAGACGCTAAGTGTGAAGGTTTAATAGGAATTTGTTATAAAATAGTTCAATCTACGATTATTTCTATGGTCAAGTAACTCACGTAACATTACTGATTTCAAAATTGTAAGCTAGGTGTGGGTTGAGATAGTAAAGAATTGTTTTGAACTTCGTCTTTAATGTTGGCAACGTTTTGCCAATCCTTTTTATCAGAAGACTATTTCCTGAAGCCAATACTCTCACTCCTCAAAGGTTGAGAATCCTGTATCAGGGGTTCTTCTTCCTAAGGACGAATCCGTAGTTACGGCATAAGTTACGGGCGTTTTCTACTCCGTATCATCTACGGACGGATGATTCGTTGGGGCCCCGAACTAAGAATGAATGTCAACACAATTTTACAGTTGTACATACTTCCGATGTTTTTTTTTTTATCCGACTAAAAAATTAATTTGTTTTTTTTTAAACTTGTTTTTGTCACTCCGAATTTTCGGAGTACTTTCGGACGCGGCCCGTACTTTCGTTGACGGGGATACCCTGGTGTGAAACAATAGAAAGCCAATTATTCGCTAATTATGACCGTTGAAGGCCAACAAGAAATTCTACATACCTATCCAGCACAGCAGTCAAAAACGTATCAGCAGGCAATTCAGTAGCGGAAGCAATGGTGAACGTCAAGAAGATATCCAGGCCCAAAGACCCGACGTTCCTGACGTGGCCATCGAACACCAGAGATATCGCCATCCAGATGACAATGAGCAGGATCGCGTTACGTCTCAGCCTGGGGGTCTTGAAGAGGTCTAGCACGGAGTAGGTTCTGCATTCAGCTTCAGATTCTTTGATGGTTTTTAGCGATGATTCCTGTAAAATTTAAGATGTTTAGCTAGTGTTGAAATAAAGTGCTTTTGCGTTTGGTAAACGAAGAATTCATTTATTGCATTAAAAAATTAGAACATGGATTTTTCAGGGTGGATTTTTTGCATAGGAAAAGAAAGTTTTGGTGATTAAATTAAAGTCAATATGAACAGATTTTACTCCAGGATCAACCCTGAAATAGGCAAAAAGAGATGCTCCCGTGTCAAAATTGTTCATATTTATTAGAACAAAAATAAAATGTTAATATTATTATTTATTTATTTATTATTATTTGATTATTATTTTTTACTAATAAATATCAATATGAACAGATTTTACTCCAGGATCAACCCTGATATTGGCAAAAAGAGCTGGTTCCGTGTCAAAATTGTTCATATTTATTAGAACAAAAAATAAAATATTAATATTATTATTTATTTAATTATTATTTTTTACTAAAACATTTTTTATTCCATTTAAATATTACTTATATTATTATTTATCGTTACTTTTTTCTGGTGTACAATTAAGTTTATTCTAGTCTATTCTATTGCTCGGCCCAAAAACTACTTAAGAGATCGCGGATCGCGGTTTCTTTCGGTCTTAACGGAATTACAAGGAATAACATGAATGAACAAGTATAATTTAAAAATCCCCCGACACATTTTTATTGCATGCTTCATAATATATCTAGTAGTAGACGCGTTTTGATCGACAATCTATTGAACACGTAATTATGACACGATATCTTTCGAAAACACCCCAAATCAAACAGCAAAATGCCCATAAATTTCGAACGGCTAAACCGATTTTCACTCACTCTCGATAAAGTCACCTTTTTAACAAATCAAAATCGCCTCATCCGTTTAAGAGCTATGATGCCACAGACAGATCCATAAAGACACAAATACAGATAGATACACACGTCAAACTTATAACACCCCTCTTTTTCCGACGGGGGTTAAAAAGGGGAGAATGATAGTATGACCGTATTTTGGGGGGAATGCATGAAAACGTGTTGTGCTGACTCAAACAGGGAAATGAGCAGGAAGATGATGATTGCAATAGAAAAAAGGCACTTACCGTGAAATCACTGAGTACTTTGTCGGGGATTTTAGTCTTGTTGATCCTCTCAAACTTCTTCATGATTGTCAAAGCTTTGTCGATCTTGCCTTGAGACACCAACCATCTGAAATTAATAACGGGTTGGCTTTAGTTCTTAGCTGATCTGCTTATGTATTTCCAAATAAAATTTTATGATAAACTAGCTGACCCGGCGAACAAATTTCTAAAATAAAAGATTTTTTCTAAAATAAACGTAGCCTAAGTTACTCCTTATTATATCAGCTACCTGCCAATAAAAGTCCCGTCAGAATCGGTCCAGCCATTTCAGAGATTAGCCGGAACAAGCAAACAGACAGACAAAAATTGTAAAAAATGTTATTTTGGTGTATGTATCGTATATATATTCATATACATGTAGTAAAAAACGGTTATTTCAATATTACAAACAGACACTCCAATTTTATTTATATGTATGCATAGATGTATAATAAACAGGGAATGTCTTAATAGATTTTGAGAAAAACGCAGTTAAAAGTTCAGATGTATGTAATTTATATTCTTCTTCTTTACCGGTATGTCATGGACATTCCCGGTTCTTTTCGTTTCGGCCATAAACAAAAACGTCTTTTTGGCGCCTTACGTTTACTTTAAAAAAAAATAGTGATTGAAAATAAAACTACAATAGATAAAGATTTACTTGTCAATAAAAAACAGAAAAATTAAAACTTGTGACATTCCCTGTTCTTTGCCTGTAACCTTCATTTGCACTACAGTCCACTCTTAGACATAAACCTTCCACGGAGCGTCGCCACATCGATCGGCTATGTACCTACTTCTTGTATTTAGAGAATGCCCGCAACCTTCACCAGGTTATCAGTCTACCTGGCACCTATTGGGAACCTTATTAATTCTGTGCTTTACGGTTTAGGGCTCTTTCAATTTAAGACGTTTGGTACGGGGCTGCTGCGGTGCGTTAGCCATACTGCACATGATCAGTGGTTTTTTTCCATGCAATTTATACACCAAGAGCGCGGTGCGGCGCCGGTGCCACGCACGCACTACAGCAGGACGAGTAAGTGTGTGCATAAATTGTATAATTATGTTTGAAAAAATCAACCGGTTACTTAGCGCAGTACGACAAACGCACCGCTGCAGCAGTCCCGCACCAAACGTCTAAATTGAAAGAGCCCTTACGTTTCGTAATAAGGTCTCCTAAACAAACTGATAAAGTGCTGGAAAACTGTACTTTGTTAGCAAAGTCGTTGGCTTGACCAACTTCACCAGTCTAAAGGTATTAAATAGGTAACGGAATGAGAGCAGTAGTGACCCAGTGATAAGGGCCGCGACTGACAAGTTGTAGGTCGTGGGTTCGAACCTTGGTAGGCGCTTTACTTTGTGTAAACTATTTCATCACCGCTACTCTCAAAACGGTGAAGGAGAACATCGTGAGGAAACCGGCATGTCTTAGAACCCAACATTCGAAGACATCATAACATCATCGCACTGGACCCGCGTGGTAGATTACAGCCCATTCCCTCTCACATAGAGGAGGCCTGTACGCTCAATGGACTAAATAGGAGCCTAAGTACGGAATAGGGAGTCCATTTATCCTATCCTATCCTAGGTAACGGAGTGGTGTCTGACAAATCAAAATCGCCTGAATGTAAATAATGCAAATTAAAACGAATGCTCTTTAGCTATGATTATCCTGGCAGTTCAATCCACGTTTCATAAAAAAAAAGAAGATATTTAGCAGCATCTGGGTAGACTAGGAGGTACTTCCTTTAGTAAATAGAGTGAGATACCAAATCCAAATACTTACCTAGCATTCTCAAGAACCAACCAGGCCGTCAGCATAGCTAAAGCTTACGGCAAACTGGTTCCCATCGCGAACATTGGCCAGTCGTCTGCCCTCATCGTGATCCAGGGTAGAAGAGAACCAGCCAGAGTGAAGAACAGCAATGATCATAGGTCAGAAACTTACCTAGCACTCTCAGGAACCAACCAGAACGTCAGGATAGGTCAAACTGGTTCCCATCGCGAATATTGGCCAGTCGT
Organism: Orthosia gracilis; assembly: GCA_947562075.1. NCBI lineage: Eukaryota > Metazoa > Arthropoda > Insecta > Lepidoptera > Noctuidae > Orthosia > Orthosia gracilis. The sequence goes on along the minus strand of OX387267.1, from coordinate 3,413,401 downwards.
CTGTCCTCAGCGCGATCCAGGGAAGAAGAGAACCAGCCAGAGTGAAGAACAGCAATGATCACAGGTCAGAAACTTACCTAGCACTCTCAGGAACCAACCAGGGCGTCAGGATAGCTAAAGCAAACGGCAAACTGGTTCCCATGGCGAACATTCGCCAGTCATCAGCCCACAGCGCGATCCAGGGCAGAACAGAAGCAGCCAGAGTGAAGAATAGAGCGATGGACATGTTGGCCACGAATGTCCGCCATTTTGGTCCAACGTATTCTAACACTGGAATAAATGAGAGAATTGTGTGTTAGTCAAAGATTTTATAAAAGCTGAAGAAATCAGGCGCTCATTTGCTGGGTAGGTACTAGATACCTATAGGTTTTGTCAGAGGATTTCTAGAAGGATTCAGCTTTTGTAGTTTTCATTTATGAAAGAGAACATGGCGATGGGTCTTTTCATTTATTATTATCACTAGCGAAAAGATAAAAAGCTACAGAGGCTTTAACGAAAGTAGACACATAAGATTGGCATGATATTATTTGGACAAATATGCGGTGTAGTTGTGCCTGTTTGCAATGAAGTAGCAATTCGTCTCTTTATTTTATTTTATTTATTTTATTTTATTTGGGAAAATAAACGGTTACACATTACAGTATGGTTGAGAACTTAAAACTAAAATGGTATTATAAATGTATAACCAACAACATTTTCCACATAATACAAAAAAAATTAAACTAACATGAACATCGTGCGATGTAAGGTAGACTTTAAGGTATGAATAAATGTTAAAATAAAACTAAACTGAAAGTTATACATGCAAAAGAAAAAAAAAAAAAAACAGAGAAAGAATTGAACTATGATTTTAAATTATTATGTACTTAAGTCTGCTATGGTTTTAAGAGCAATACTTCTAAATTTCCCAGCCGAGACAGCAAAGAACTCAATATCCTGGAAAATTTTATTGAACTGAGTGGTAAGACGACGTAGGGGTGCTCGCGAGCCCGCGTTTGATCGACAAGAGGTTACAGCAAACAGTGGTCGCGCGCGCACACCAAATTTCAAAACAAAACAAAATTTCAAATTTCTAAATGGTTGCAGTTATTACGAACCATTTCAGTTTGGAACTACGAATCAATTGCATGACAAACATTTTGTAGGTATTCAAGGAGTATTTATTCATTTTTAACAAATTGCAACAAAAATAAAATTATATACTACACATTGATTTTTAATTTCGTAGACTAAACTGACATTTGGGGGGTTGTCACTTTATCGTTGCGTAAAAATAGTGTGTGACTATCCTGAGTGATCGAAAGTTGATCGAAAATTGAAGTAGATCGAAAATGTAACTAATACACGGCAAAAAAAATATGTTTGTTAAGAAACTAGCGGCCCTTATTTAGTTTCTACTCATTTATGTCAGACTTCATTTTACCGATCGCATTTATTTTATTGTTGATTTCATAGTTAACACACTAAAAGTTTATGTACTATGTGTATGAATACTGTTGTATTAAAATATATTACGTTTATATTCATAAAACATTTATTTACACCAATTAGTAAAATTAAATTGAGGAATCATGTTACATCGATTCGATAAATCACACATGGTTGAGCCTTACCCACAGCACTATTGATCCAAGTTTGCAACATATTTAAAAATAAGGTCATTGGCAGGTGTCAGTTAAGTTTACGAAAATAAAAATCACAGTATAAGACATTACATACTTATATAGGTACAAACTTTTTATTGGGCGTCAAAAAATTCGTCCACATTGTTGCCAACTTGTATTCAATGGTACGTACGCGGTACGGTCAGGCCACATGACAGTAGTAGCCATAGATTTAGATATTTTTTGCTACGCAGTACCTAGTAGCACATGTAATCAATACTAAAACCGCCCTAACTACATCGACATAAAGGTGAGGATAAAACCAAACTTCTACGGGCATGCGGTTGACTAAATTATTTGCAAGATATCTGTCAGCCTCTTTGTTATCTAATACGTTTAAACGGATAATTCTTGTATATATCTACGTATATATATATAATCTGAATCTCGGAAAAGGCTCCAACGATTTTCATGAAATTTAGTATGCAGGGGGTTTCGGGTGCGATAAATCGATCTAGGTAGGTTTCATTTTTAGAAAACATCGTTTTTTCTATTTTCACCCGAGTAGTTGTCGGTCGCCCAGGTACTAATAATTAATTTGTGTTGCGTAATAATAGCATATCTATAGTATCATATATATAATTCATGTTAGAACTTACCAAGGATATACATCATTGTGAAACAGTTGTCAAAAGCCAGTCCAACGAAGAACCGACAGAGTGCGAACGTCAGGAAACTGTCACAGAATGACGTGCCCACACCAGCGATGAATCCTAGGAGATTGGTGCCTGAAAGTAGAAGATTTTAGAAAGATTAGTATGGGCCTTTTTTTGAGCAATCCCACCGCACTATACCCAAACCACTGCAACTCCTGAAAGCCAAAATCAACAGTGGCGACCACCAGAAAAGCGCCGAGGCAATGAAGCTCGACGAAGTCCGGGTGAATGAATTTAACTATCTTGGATCCCGCAACGAATATCACAACACACGCAATTCAGATACTCGGCCAGTTGAACTCCATATTCGATAGATGGCGCTGTGCATTTTCTGAATGTCGGTGTTAAGATTCTCCGCGAAAGAATGACCCTAGAAAAAAATTGGTAGGTAGGTTGGAATGTAAGCAGGGTAGTATAAGAGTTGACAGAAGCGAAGCTGCGGGCACAGCTAGTATCTAATAAAGTATTAAGTAGTAGCGCTTTTTGTAAAGAAGGTCCGGAGAAGTAGGTACTATCACTATATCCATTCCTGCCACCAAATAGCGTTGCTGTGTTACAAATATATTGAAGGGTATATACGTGCACATTATAGGCACATTTCAGCTTAAATTGTCTATGTAATGGCAACGCATATGTGCCAAAGTGCCAACTATATCTCAAGTGATATCTTTGCCCCGTTGGTCTGTCCCACAAGTGCATCTGCCGAGTGTGGGGTCGTGGGTTCGATTCCCCAATCAGGCAAAGTGTTACCTATAATCTTTTTCACAAGTTTTTCCTCAAAAGCAGCCCGGCGTTTGGAAGTTTTTGTCGTTACCGAATAAAGGTCGTAGCCGACTTACACGACACCGCCCCCACCCGGCAAAATAATGTTCATTGATATCTATGTGAGCTTCATGGCGTCCTCTGTAGGCACACATTACATTGAAAACACAAATTAGCAGACAGCTCGCTTATAGCGAGTCCACCGTATCGTACCACTCGGCAGCTGACGCTTCAAGCAGGCGGCCCGCGCGCTGTATGCACGCAGACTGCTCGCTTGAAGCACGTTGCTAGCTTGTTGAAAAATGATAGGCGAAACCGGTCAGCGCGTGGACAGCTAGTTGACTGCTAGCTATAAGCGCGTGGACAGCTGGTTGCCTGCTAGCTGTCGGCTACAAACAGTCATCTCCGTTTGAGGCGGTGATGTGCGGACGCGTAGTTGAAGCGGGGTCGTGTAAATGAACTTCGACCTTTACACCCCCGTAACGCAAAAAGCACGTGTAAACGTTTGTTCTACGCCTGATATTTACCCGGTCATGTCGGATTACCGTCCTATCAGACTGGAGGAAAGGAACAAAAATGAACCATAAGACTTACCGACTAAAGCAGGTATTCTGCCGTACTTATCAGCGATCCAGCCGAAGACCAGACCACCGACAATAGCGCCGCAGAAGAAAATGGCTTGTGCTGTCGCTCCTAAGTTGTCCTTCTCACATACCCAGTCCAACTGAAAACAATAGACAAAGGTTTTAGAAGAATATGCACTTTTATGAATTTCGGTCTGGTCAGGGCTGCGGGAGCCTGCTAGTAACGAAGAGTGCAGGATAGGTCGATTTGGCAATGCTTGGGGGAGGTCTGTGTCAAGTAGTGGGTTTTTAAGGTCAAATTCACCAGATAAATCTTAACTAATATTCAAAGAGAAAAATTGTATGTGTCTTTTTTTCCTGATAAACCAAGGGGTCTTTAAGTCTATAAGAGTGAATAGGTTACTTCTAGGCAAGCGTGCCACACCGTCAATCACATCATCGCTTACCATCATGTGAGATAGTGGCGAAACGCGAGACGATTTTTTTTTTGCAAGAACGCCGGTCATTTTTGGAACAAAGGTCTTTAAGTTGGAAGCTGTAATTCGGGAAAAAAATTAACGTGACGTAAAATTTTTGCGTTATACCCTATCTATATACTCAGTGTATCGCATAGACTAATATATATATAATGTTTATCTCACTCTTTATTTTCCTGGTGTGACTGTGTTTGTGATTTTATTTCGAATTGTATTCGGAACTAAAAATGCGTAAGGAACTTTAGGAACGTTCCTGACGGGGGACCCCTAACCGTACATGCCACAGGAGTGAAGATACATACTAAGTGAGATTCGCTGATGGAACCGTGCAATTGGATAAAAAAAGTTAACTAAAACATCAAAAAACCCGACTGCTTAATACTTATTCGCGAGCTGGCTGACCAAAACCAGATGTATCCTCCGACTGTACAGCATGATTTTCTTCTTATTTATGCATTTTTAGTTCGCCTCGTAAGTAGACAGGTATTTTTTTTTTAATTAAATTTTTCAAATTATAAATTTTTAATCAACATTTTTGTTTTTCGATTATTATACATTTAAACATATAAGTGTCATGTATTTTTTAATAAAGTCTTTAAACCCTTTATTTTGATACCCCACACGATGGGTTTGTTAGAAAAAATCAAACTGGGCCCCCACAATATGGTGCCCAAAATCCGACATTTTATTTTATTTTGACGTAAGAATCCTCAAAATCGGTCTAAGCGTTTAGTCTCTATAACGCCACATAGAAACAATATACATACTCACATAGACTGATAAGTACGTTACCCTACTTCGGCAGTCGGGTAAAAAAACGTATCGCGGTCAGGGGAAACCCCTTCAAGAACGGATTTCCACATGAATTACTGTCACCTTGTCATTCCAAAAGAATTTAAATGAATATTAAAATTAGTTAGATAAACTAATTCCAATTTATCTAGAAGAAAAACTGTAATTTAAGTTATAAATAATTTAGGCCTAATCTACAAGACAATTATAAGACGTTGTCCCATTTTAATGATGCAGGAGTCAACGCACTTTACTTAAACTTTTTGTGCAATTGTTCTTATCTATTATTGTTAGTTTTTTTTTTTCGATTTGCCTAATCAGAAGCTTGTAGCCACTCAAAGAGAGATCAGAAATGAGAACAGAAATGCAGAGATCAGCAAGAGAACCAGGGTTACCGACATAGCCCGAAGAATTGCCAAACTTAAGTTGCAATGGGCAGGGCACATTGCTCGCAGAACGGATGACCGATGAGGCAGAAAGGTTCTGGAGTAGCGACCGCGAACCGGAAGACGTTGCGTTAGAAGGTCTCCCACCAGGTGGACCGATGACCTGATGAAGCAGGGATCCGCTGGGTGCGAGACGCACGGGACCGGTCAAAGTGGCGACGCTTGGGGGAGGCCTATGTCCAGCAGTGGACGTCTTTCGGCTGATATGATGATGATGATCATTATTGTTTGTTGTTTTGCTCTTTCATACTTATAAGTATAGTGCAATAGATGACATGAAACGATCTTTGGAGAGTATTTTAAACGCAATCAAAATTTATTTCAGACTAGCTGACCCGGCCGCGTATTGCCATTGTGTATATCAGTACAGACACCCATAGTCTGTACTAGATCACTTTGTGCTCTTAAAAATAACAAATACTCTAAAGCAAACTACGTATAACTACAGACCAGTCTGTATAAGTATACAGTTTGCTTGCATATTTTTAAAGCAAACTACGTATGACTACAGACCTGTCTGTATAAGTATACGGTTTGTTCGCATATGTCTAAAGCAAAATGTGACCGTGTTATTGTTTGTATTGTAGGGTATGTGGGGTCATAAGACTTTAATTATATGTTGCAGTGTACTACGTAACAATATTGAACATAACTATGTTGTACGTGTTTATATTCTCTGAGGGAATCTTCGTGCGACTTCTAAAGATTTTCCGATCTCTATGCTATTTAAGTACGAGTATGTTTATCGACATAATTAAAAACTAGGTTTAAACGTTTTATTCTCTATATAAAACGTATAAGCCTAGGTATTTATTATGAAAATAACATTCTTAAATATAATGGAAATGGGAAAATATTTAGAAGTAGAAAAACGTTTCCTTCTATTTTATCGAGGGCTCCGCAAAATAATTCCCACGTAATGACTGATGAAAAAAAAAATGCAGTAGGGAGCTATGTAAATAAAACAATATTTAAAAAATATTAAAGTATTTATTTTTGAAAGGATAAATCAACATTATTAACTATTTAAAACGAAACCTTATTTAATGTTTTTTTGCATTTGGCTGATTTTTATTAATATTTTCAGAGAGATTATGTTGTTTTTTCTTTCTCACATCTCTTCCACTTTGTATGCGCCCTTTTCCTTTAGAGATCCCTCTGTCCTTTCTCCTCGAAACAGATGTTGGTTGGACGCCTATTTTCCTAGATCTACACATCTTTATTCTCTGAATGGCAAAATTTTTGGCTTGGTCTACGGTTTCTATGGTACATAAAACTTTATTCAATTTTTTAATTATCATTAAATTATTAGTTGATGTGTCGGTTTGTAATATTTCAGACAAGCGGTTGAATTGTAATTTCATAACATCTATTTCTTTTTTCATATTTTCTTCATTTTGATGCGCACTCGGTATAATTACTGTTTCCGACGAAACAAGTGGCAAGGGTTGTGTGGATGGGCCAGTAACAGACTCTTCAAATGAATTTTCAGTGCTCTTTAGATTGACGCTGGAATAGAAGTCTCCGGAAATATTGTTGCCTAATGCTAATTCAGCAAATCTTTTTCTATCCTGCGATGTTATGCGGGGGGATGTTTTGATAAGAATGTTAAAATTCTTTTCTATATAACATAGATGTTTACAATATTTTCCACTCGTACCTTGAGGGCAATCACAACACGCAATATCTACAAACACTGTATAAAAAATCAGTGGGTCACTTTCTGATTGAATTTTGTACTCGTTTTCATTAATTTGATAGTATTCATTCAACCCTTCCGTTTTTTAAAGATATTTCATGTAAATAATGTTTTTGTCGCGTCTGGAGTGGGCGAAGTCTAAAAGACGAAGTTTATGGTAGTTCTCAAAATTGTCCGTAATGAACTTTACAAGCGCACAACTATTAAACACTTTAGATCTTTGTAACACTATATCTTTAAATATGCGGATAGAGGATTCAACATAATTATTTGTATTGTTACCTCGAGTCATCAAATCTGATCTGTAACAGAGACACCATTCTGCTCGTCTTTCCCATAAATTGGTCATATAATTTTTCAGCATAGCATTATCTTTAACATCTTTAATCAAATCAGAAAAAAATGCGGTCGCCGTTTCTTCACTTTCAGCATAGAGGACGTTTTGAAATGATTTCATTACAACTTTTCTGAAGTCCTTTTCTACTTTATGATCAGAAAGCCAAAGCCATCGCCAAACTGCTTGACAAACATGAAAGTGACACAGTAATAAAGTAGCTCGGGGGAAAACGCATTTCAAAGCATTACGCTCTGCGTCGGCATCATCAGTCATTATTACTACGGGCTGAAATTTTTTTGTTGTATCATTTTCCAGAGCTTCCTTGGCCGCCATAAAAGCAAGAGTGTAATTGGCTTCGGTATCAGCAGTATGTAACACACAAGCTATCGGTACAGCGCCAATTTTCAAAGATGCAAAAATGAACGTCACTCTTGTGGATGTTTGGTCACAAGAACCACTAGAATCAATGTAGACCATTTCATCTGCATATTCATTTAAAAATAATCTTTTCATAATTGGAGTTATTATAGCAATTATCATAGGGTTTTGTTTTATAATCAAGTAAACTCCTTTTTCAGAAAAAATATTCTGTCGCTCTTTTAAAACTGTTACAACGTCGCGATCCGAACGTCCTCCTAGATTAATTTTACGCCATTTATCGTATAAATGCCTGATTTGACGATAAGTTGGATTTTTTTGAGCATTCGCTAGCACTTGATCGTCTGCAGAATCTAAAATGTTTATTTCATGATATTGTTGTGCTATGGTCGGTGTCATACCTTGTTCAAAGTACATTTCGAACTGTTTCTGCACATCTGGATCACATCGTAAAAACTTATAAGCGGATGCAACATGTATTCTATGCGAATGGTTAAAATTTATCTCGATAATGACGTTCATTCCATCTTTTAAAAGTACGTCGTTTTTTATTGTATTTCTATTAATTTTTTTATACTTAATATTTATTGTGGCACTGCATTGAAAGTTCCTGTTTCTTTTTTCATGTTTCTTATTGAATGACGAGTGCTGGCATCCATACTGCTTACGAAATTCTAGTCTCTGAACAGCAGGGCTTCGCTTTACAATCCAGTTGGTGTTAGTAAACTCGGAAAACATTTGAATAAACCGTTTACACTGGTCACGCGGCGAATCATTTTCTAACGCTGGTAATTTACATTGGATATTGGCACTAAATGTCTCACTATTCACAAAACTGCATTTTAAGATTGTGAATTCGACACACTGTTTTGCTAAAAACGTTTTTAACTTGTATTCATGCATATTATAAACAGTTAAAGTCTTTATTTCAAACAAAAACAACAAACACTTTGTTTTAATTTGATCGACACGTGCGAACTCGTTTTATTAGGTCAAGGACACTGCCATAATGCGAAGAAAGCAAAGAATGTAAAGGATGTACCTATCTATCTTTGGTGCGAAAGAGACAGAATGTGTTTGCTCTGCACTCGCATGTAGTTTGCTCACACTGAAGCATGCCATTGTACATACTACGGCAGCCAAATTGTCTGTACTCGTATGTGTTTTGCTCTCCCGAATTAGAGCAAAGTGTATTTTATTTCAGTCTGTCTCTGTACTGATATGCAGTATGCTCTCTAGCTACAAGAGCATATTGCGTGCGATTACAGAGCAACCCCTGTCTGTGCTAGTATACATTATGGCAATACGCGACCCGGCCAACTTCGTTCCGCCTAACAGTCGATTCTTTATTTTTTTAGTTTTTTTTTTTTATTATAATACCTACTTAGTTTCATTTCATTTTTACATATTCCAAATTAAGTTATATTTTTATTGACAATGAGCTGCGCGCGGTACTGGACAGTACTTGGACATTGCAACATTACAACAAACGTAGCCTAAGTTATTCCTTATTACATCAGCTACCTGCCAATAAAAGTCCCGTCAAAATCGGTCCAGCCATTTCAGAGATTAGCCGGCACAGACAGACAGACAGACAAAAATTGTAAAAAATGTTATTTTGGTGTATGTACTGTATATATTATATTCATAAACATGTAATAAAAAACGGTTATTTCAATATTACAAACAGACACTCCAATTTTATTTATATGTATGTATAGATAGTATTCTTAAAAACAAACATATAAGTTTAGACCAGCAGCGGGCAGAAACTGGTCTTAATAAAGGAACGAATTAATGAACAATGCCAACTCTTTTAAGTGTAGTTGTCGGCGCGTAACTTGGCAAGGTTTTGGAGTAATGGGGGTAAGTTCGCGCATAGTGCACAAACTGACCAACCACCATATAGAGCGAACGGAACGTGAACGCGACGCGATTGGTCAGTCGATCTTTGTGTTAATTGACTAACCAATCGCGCGCTCAGAATGGTGCTAAACGTTCCCCGCGTCCCGCTTCGTAACCAAAGATACCTAAAAAGCGACTTGCCAACTTACGTGCCGTCAACTATTTTAGTACACATTATTCATACAGATGCAACAGAAGAAGACCACTACACTCACCTCAGAAGCAATTGTATCATACGGTACATCACTCTTGTTGTACTCCCAGCCATGCTGACAAGGCACGACGGCCCATTCATCATCAGGAGTGGTTCTACCCTCAGCTAGGGCCCGGCTGAAGTCTGCGGAGTACATCTTGCAGCGGTCGTGCGAGTACGGGCCATTTGACGGCGGTATGGCTAGTGCTCGTCTGGAAAGAAAGAGATAATGATTTAATATACATCAATTTTACATAAGAAAAGAAGTAGGGAGAAGAAATATAGTCACATTTCGATTGTGGGCTAGTCTGAGAGAGTCTACGGCTCCCGACAAAGTAACATTCTATTAGCAATATAGACTGTTGAAAATTCAAAATGTTATAGTGCTAACACACGGCCGGATTTGGTACGGCCGGACTAACTCCGCCCACAAACCCGATCTCGCTTACACACGCTCGGATATGGTACGGCGGACGAACTCCGCTCGCAAATCCTCGTGTTGCCGTATTCGGAACATTATTTTCGGGGAGTTTTTCAACGTTGGTCGTAATTGGTACGGCCCGACCAGCCGACAACCCTACACACGTCCGGATTTGGTACGGGCAGACCATATCCAATGTGGAAACAAACGGACCGAGACGGACTTAATTAATAATAATAACGTCCGGCGGACCGCTCTACACACGCTCGGATATGGTACGGTCAGACTAACTCTGCCCACAAATCCGTGGTCCGGCCGTACCAAATCCGGACGTGTGTTAGCACTACTAGAGATCACCAAGTGACATTTCGGTAGCGTATGTCAATCCTATACAATTTAGAATTTTTGTCAATCATTGTCGCTGACACAGAGAATAAAATTTTGTTTAGGGTGTCTGGGTACAAAACCAAACTTAGGCTACTTGTAAAACACTCCGCCACCATTAAACAACACCAGTAAAGCCCAATTAATTTTGCCAGACCTGGGGTTCAAACCTAGGCCCACATGATGATTGATGAGCAATGCTTGCGAAGACTAACCCAATAAACTTATGTCTACCAACTCGAACAAAAAAAATAATCGTAATTACGTGTAGCATCTTTTTTTGCAAGCAAAAATGGGTAAAAAGTATTGTTGTTAGAGCCTATTTTATTTAAATTCTTGCATATCTTTTTTCTTTATTTTTAATTTAAAATGCGTGAGAAAAGTACACGTTTTCTTAAAAAAAGATAAAACCATTTTATTCTCGAAGGAAAAAGACGTTTTGTTCCTTTTTTGCTAACCTTTTTGTGCTATAAAATATCGTGTCTTGCTGCAAATTACTGATCAGCAGACTTCCTCAGAAAAAAACATAATACTTCTCGTTGAAGTCGGATAAAAAAAGATGGCGATCAATTATTTGAGTAACGATTTTGTTGATATAAACTAAAATAGAATATTTTCATTGTCTCAAAGGAATAGACGATATTGTATCGTAAATCCATATTTGTTGAGGTAGGTACTTACCTACCTCAACAAATATGGATTTACCTTAACCTTATTTAACTAAGGGACTTCCCGTAGTTAAATACTAGTAGCACACGAGTATTATCTTCCCCAGTAAACGTCTTTCGCCAGAATCGACGATGCTGTTAAAGTCCCATGTAGATAATAGGGGGTAAGACTTGCCATTAACCGCGTGTAGAAACAAACACAGAGTTATTATCATCATTCTCTCTCTCGAATCACCTACTAATGGGTATAGGTAAACCCAGAGAGCTTCAGAGAATAACCCCATGAAAAATCTTAATAAAACTTATTCGGGAATCAAACTCACGACCAGACACTCATCAGTCGTACTAGCAATCATTAGAGTATGGAAACCCTAATAAAGTATGGACCGACCTGGAAATCGATCCCACGCCCCCACACTCAGACATCGTCCCAGCAACCACTAGACCTTTAAGGCAATCACAGCACATCGTGAGAAAACACCACAAAAACCAACAACCCATAAAATCAATTATGAAAGTTAAAAAAAACCGGATATCAACATTTTACAATTTGCAAGCCAAGAAATCATTTGCGCATTTAATTAAGGAAACAAAAATACTTCCAATACTTTTGTCTAGTTCTGCTCGCACCATTAGGTTTGGCCGTGATAGTGATACAATGACCTTTCGCTATTGTTAAGATGACCTTTCGTTAAGGTCAAGTGGTTCATTTTTAGGGTTCCGTACATCGAAAGGAAAAAACGGAACCCTTATAGGATCACTTTGTTGTCCGTCCGTTCGTCCGTCTGTCTGTCTGTCAAGACCCTTTTTCTCAGGAACGCGTGGAGGTATCAAGCTGAAATTTATATCAAATACTCAGGTCTACTGTCCCTCAAAGCTGTGAAATCAAACTTCTAAGCAAACGCAATCAAAAGATACAGCCGTTTATGCCACAAATTTCCGCAAATTTTCGACACTCGCTAGGGAATCAAAACCTACAGGGTACTTCCCGTGAACTCAGAATCTTGAAATTTGGTACGAAGCAACGTCTTATAGCACAGATAAAGGAAAAATTACGAAAACCGTAATTTTTTTGTTATACCATATAATAAAAATATTTTTAATAATTTTAACCTGAGGTATTAAATTGAAATTCATATCAAATAGGTACTCAGGTCTATAATACCTTTAAGCTGAGGTTTGTACGGAACCCTCGGTGCGCGAGTCCGACTCGCACTTGGCCGGTTTTCAGGTTATGTTTAGACCGGCTGTTCTAGGTGTTAATAAATTGTTGTGGAACTTAAATAAACTTTATGTTTACTGATCGTCTGACTGATTGATGTTTGGCTGTCATTATAGATCAAGGTTAACAATTACTTTCATTTGGGGTGCCTTAAAAATAATATGCCCGTCGCAGTCCGTAAGGCCAACTAGCCTTCTTCGCCCCGGCCGTAATCAATAAATGTAAGTACCAAGATTTTTTTCTAAATATTTACTTCAAAAAATGTTGGTACCCGGTCCGGCTTCCATTCTTACCGATTCAGCTGAAAACCAGTATTTTATATGGAGCTACTGCTTATCTGACCAACACAACCTTGGTACTGCCTAATCAGCCTATAACCCCACTGCTGGTTCACAGGCCTCTTCTATGTGAGATCGGAAGTGGGCCGTAATCCACCAAGCGGGCCCAGTGCAGGTTGGTGAAAGTCATATTTATTTTATTTAACGACTAGCTGTCCAACGTGGCTTCGCTCCCGTCAACTGTCTACCTACATACCCTATCCTACATACATGAATGTTGCGTAACTTTAACCGCTTACGCAGCGCACGCAACGGAAGCTCTCAAAAAGGAATATTTTTCCCGTTTTTGCAACATTTTTCATTTATGCTCCGCTCTTATTGGTCGTAGCGTGATGTTATATAGCCTATAACCTTCCTCGATAAATGGACTATCCAACACAAAAAGAATTTTACAATTCCAACTAATAGTTCCTGAGATTATCGCGTTCAAACAAACAAACTCTTCAGCTTTATAATATTATACTAGCTGTCCCACACGGCTTCGCTCCGGTCAACTGGCTACCTACCTACCCTACCCTACCTACCTAACGCAAAGAAAGCTCTGAAAAAGGAATAATTGTGCCCGTTTTTGCAACATTTTTCATTTATGCTCCGCTCCTATTGGTTGTAGCGTGATGTTATATAGCCTATAACCTTCCTCGATAAATGGGCTATCCAAAACTAAAAGAATTTTACAATTCCAACCAGTAGTTCCTGAGATTAGCGCGTTCAAACAAACAAACAAACTCTTCAGCTTTATAATGTTAGTATTGATAAGTATAGATACATACACACATCATCTTCCAGTATAAAATTGATTTACATCCGTCACCTCACACATCAGGTCCAGCTGTAAACCAGCGTCAGTCACTAGTTGTCTGGCATTTTTTTTCGAACTGGGTCTTTTTGGCGCAGCCGTGAGGGACTTTCCTACGAACTGCTTACGTCAGACTTTACACTTTTTCATTTGTATTTATCTGATGTATAATAATATTATGAATCTAGTACCTATATTGTGTGTCTTTTAGTCTGTGCTAAATAAATATATTTTCTTTCTTTCTATATTATGTCTTCGATGTTTTGGTTGGTTTCCTCAAAAGTTTTTCTTCACCGTTTTGAGAGCAGGGGTGATGAAACAATCTTATTACTTGGTTAATATTATCAATAACTCTCAATTAATTATATAGGAACTAGCCTTATGCAATTGGACGGCTATTACAACGCTAAGTGATTGATATTCGCGCACATGTAACCTTCTGTATACAACACACATTCTAATTCGTGACGTGCTCGCCCTTGGTCTTGCTAACGTCTTCTTGCCCTTTGGATTGGCAACAAGTTAGATATTTGCTGTTTTTTGTTAGTGTTGGAATAAAAACTCTTTGAAGAATCAACGTTGCTATGGCACACGCCCCCAAATAATATTGCGATTAGATCAAGATGGTTTAATTAGAATTAAAACTCCAAACCAGTCACGACGTCTGGTTCTAAAGTATAATTACGCTTATAACGAACTAGTATTTCTTTTTTGGACTACCTACACTTATTCGAACAAGTATCAGCAAGTTAAAAAACTCCGGACATAATAGAAAAACAATGGCGTCAACTGACAAATGTCACTATGTTGCACTCAAAGGGAAGAAACGTACCGTATACTAGTATTATAAATGTGAATGTAAGTTTGTTTGTTACGCTTTCACGCTTATAACGAACTACAGTCCGTCAAATCTAAGAAGTACCGTTTGACAGCTATAAAAATACGTTGTATAAACTTAAGTTGATGCTTACGAATGATACTCGTTGTTATAGTGTATAGGCAGCATAGTAATTAATTAGGATTATGAATTTGATTATTCGTAAACTTTCATACAAAGTTATCACGGCAAGTTAAATGAGAAACGTCATCGGACTTCTTAGATTTGACGGACTGTAGTATTTCTTTTTTGGACTACCTACACTTATTCGAACAAGTATCAGCAAGTTAAAAAACTCCGGACATAATAGAAAAACAATGGCGTCAACTGACAAATGTCACTTTGTTGCACTCAAAGGGAAGAAACGTACCGTATACTAGTATTACAAATGTGAATGTAAGTTTGTTTGTTACGCTTTCACGCAAAAACTACTGAACCGATCATCATGAAACTTTGTACATATATTCTTGGAGGTATTAGAAGTAACATAGGACAGTGAAGTCATTATTATTATTTTTTTATTAAAAAAAATAATAATAATGACTTCACTGCGAGCGAAACCGCGGGTAAAAGCTAGTTATTAGTAAACTTTTCACGGAAGATACCTGCATATTGCCGTAATTCGAAGAAATAGCTAAGTACATAGGTTATGTACTTTTAGTGGTACCATTCCTATTTCTGTAAACAGCATTGGCGTCATGGTCATCATGTCATCCAAAAGGTGTCCATTACTGGATATTGGCCTACCCCAAGCGTCAGCACATCGATCGGCGCTTCTCTCATCCAATGAACTAACAAGTCACCATCGCATTATAATGCACAGTTTTAATTTTAATAAAGGAATAACATCAGGTGAAAGAGTGCTCAAACGCAAGCCTAACAATACTAATACAAAAATAGTCTTTATTTTCTATCATTTTATATTGCCCCAATTAACACAATTAGCACCTATATTTCTCATATAATTCGAGCTGCCACGCTAAAAGACAATTAAAATTAACAGATTCCGCTCTTTTTGTCTCTCTCCGCGAATAGAGACGTAACTAACAAGCGTGTAATCGTTCCGGTGCTTGTACAACTTAAATACACTAGCAGCCTTCTGCGGAACGGACGTCCGCGTGACTGCGGATGTATTGTCTTTTTTATAGGAAAGGGGACATTGTGCTATTTATAACTGAAAGAATAGTTAAACTTAAAATAACTTAAAATACTAGCTTCTGCCCGCGGCTTCGCCCGCGTAAAATGTGTTTTATCATCCCAAGGGAATAAAATACCGGGATAAAAACTATCCAGGGTCTCGAACTATCGCCATAGCAAATTTCATCACCAAACAAACTTGCGTAGACAAAGTTACTTTTGCATTTATAATATTGGGTCACACGATGTTCCATCCATAATAAGACTGGTATACTGGTTGGCAGTAAACACATAACAACAATGCAGTTTTACAAAGCGTTATTATATGAATATGCCTAGATAACTAAATATAACAGACAAATAAAATCCCTCCAAAAATAAGGATAAGCCGTCACAATAGCAATTTAACCTATAGCCGGATATAGTCAAGGCATTCGACTTCGTAACTATGAACATACTTTTGGATATATAGAAAAACAAGGAGCACGGGGCAAGATAACGTCATACCTAAATGGCATACATTTAAAATATCGTTAAAAACCCACAGAACTCACTTCACTGCCAGAGCCAAAAGGAACTTTGTCGGGGGTGCCCCAAGGAAGTATGTTTGGTCCATTGTTCTTCCACATGAGTATGATTTTTTAATGATGGTTATCAATTTTTTACTTAGAACTTTATACAACCGGATACATAACAGACAATATTGTATTCACATTAAAACATAAAAAGTGATCATTGTAATCGTTTATTATGTAGGCATTCTTCTCGGAAGGTTGTTGTAAACCTATAGGTAAAAGATACCTGAATAAAAACTTATTTATTAAATGTACAGTCAACATCAATTGATATAAAGTATATGATAATAATTCGGTGTCTTTGGTACCTTTTGTTTTTAAAATTTTTTGACACCGACTTCCGAAACGAAAGTTATTTTGCACCACCTTTAATATGAGCGACCCTATTACCATCATCATCATCATCATCTTCCTGCCCTTGTCTTATGTTATTTGGGGTCGGCGCAACACGTTTTCTTCTTCCATACCATCCTGTCCCCCGTCACGCTATCACTGACTCCCTTTTCTTTCATATCACTCCTCACACAGTCCATCCATCTTTTCTTTGGCCGTCCCCTCCCTCTAAATCCATCCACATTTATATTCATTACTCTTTTAGTAACATGCGTTTCATCCCTCCTCATCAGATGACCATACCAGGACAAACGGATTCCTTTCAACTTTTCTGTCACTAGCGCCACTTTCAAACTTCCTCTAATATACTCATACCCCATACCCTATTACCACCAACCGGTCACAAATGCAGATTCAATCGGGAATCTGTGTTATGCCCGGTTGATGGCTTCTGAAAAATTCCAGAAGGAAAAATCCAATATGGGACCATCCTGATGATGCGACGTAATCCAAATTGCGTCGGTAGGTGACATTGTACAAGAAGTATTTTCTTGGAAATTTTCAAGTGTAAATCGGTTGAACTGCATTGCGTCCATGGGAACGTATTAGCAACAAGTAAGATTTTAAAAAGCTCCCAACATATTTTTATTTCATGCTACATAATAATTTATCTAGTAGTAGACACGCTTCGATCGACAATCTATTTGAACATGGCATGATATTTTGCGAAAAAATTTCGAGTTAAACAGTAAAACACCCATAACTTTTGAAAGGCTTAATCGATTTTCATCAATACATAGCTAAGAACACTCTCGATAAAGTAAAGTTTTAAACATAAAAAAAATAAAAAAATAAAATCGTTTCATCCGTTTAGAAGCTAAGATGCCACAGACAGATACACAAACACACATATACACACGTCAAACTTATAACACCCCTCTTTTTCCGTCAAGAGTTAAAAATTGCTTATCGACTTGATATAAAACGAATCGTGTAGACCCATCAAGCAGGTCTCTTATACTCTACCTGGCCTGCATATGTTACCAAGTTGACAATCTACAATCGATAACGCTAGTAGAAAACGAATCAATGTATGGAATGACACATCTGAACGTTAAGTCACGTGCTCAGACCATACAAATAGAAGGCGTTAACGATTGTAGAAAGAGATTCGATACGAAACGTTTGTAACTTGTCTAGGGGGGCAGGACTGCTAGATCAACTTGTCGTCGCTTATTCAATGCTATACCTGACACTATCAAAATCTTACCAGTTAATAAAATCCAATAGAAAAAAAAATCCAATAGGATAAGAATTTCTACTCTGTAAGCGACATATTTAATAGGGGGTTGATAAATTAATAACAACCAGAATTACTCTCGGACATCAATATATATATATATATTTTAATTTATTTGATAATATATAATGAATTTCTCAATTGTAATTTACTAATTATAACTATAATAGTATTGTGTAACTATAAATTAATAGTAACTCAAATGTTTGCATGTCACATTATTATGACTAAATGTTATGTATTATTATTTATGTTAAGACCAAAATTGTAACAACACTTAATGCGAATAAACTGATTTGATTTGATTTGAACAAGGCAGATGTAACGTAAGTAAAAGTGTTCATCGATTTTTGCCATGCACTGTACAATGTTATGGGTATTTCTATTTGCGGTTTACACTGACCATCATTTGACTTCACAATTCGATAACTTTGTGATAGGAATCTTTATCAAAATAATTAATCTTGTTTAATAAAAAATACTGATGCGGTCGAGATGTTTAACAAATCAGTTACGCACGACTAGCCTAAAGTTGATTTTTGTTCTGCAAAACGCATGTGTAATTATATCTATACTAATATTAAGAGTTTGTTTGTTTGTTTGTTTGAACGCGCTAATCTCAGGAAATACTGGTTGGAATTGAAAAATTATTTTGTGTTGGATAGTCCTTTTATCGAGGAAGGTTATAGGCTATATAACATCACGCTACGACCAAAAGGAGCGGAGCGTAAATTAAAAATGTTTCAAAAACGGGATAAATTATTTCTTTTTGAGAGCTTCCGTTGCGTGCGCAGCGTAAGCGGTTAAAGTTACGCAATATTCATGTATGTAGGGTAGGTAGGTAGCCAGTTGACGGTAGCGAAGCCGCGTGGGACAGGTAGTAGTAATATGATTTTTAAACAAGATACTTTTCATTGGTAAGCGTATCTCTAGAGAACGGCTTCACTGTAATAAAGTTTGTTTTTTAATATTTTGAAAGAATTTTATGGTAAAAATTGGAAAACTGTAGCCCGAAAATTGGAAAATGCGGCTCAGAGAGCTTTTAGGATTTCGTATGGATTATTTTGATAGGATAGCGTCCATAAAATTACAAACAGTTGCATACTAGATCTTATAAATATATCGTTTTCATATCATCGTCACCTATTAATGTTCCCACTGCTGGGACACAGGCCTCCTCTCTGTGAGAGGGAATGGGCCGTAATCCACCACGCAGGTCCAGTGCGAGTTGGTGGATGTCACATGTCTTCGAATGTTTGGTTAGGACATGCCGGTTTCCTCACGATATTTTCCTTCACCGTTTTGAGAGCAGTGGTGATGAAATAATTTACACAAAATAAGCGCCTGCCTGGGCTCGAACTCGCGACCTGCAACTTGTGAGTCGCGGCCGATACCGCTGGGCCACCAATGCTCTTATCGTTTTTATATGGTTTTATCATATTTTTAAGTACCCACCAGAAAAAGAGGGATACTACTAGATAAATTATGTTGTCTAAAGAGGTATTTCTGTCGGAGGTTTTGTTTTAGTCGACCCGGAACATAAGCTAGGTTTTTAATAGATATTAATAGATAGAAACATTTATATTTCCGTCAAATTTTCACAAGCCAACTAATATGTCCATATTTTAATACTAATGTAATTGATTGACATATTACCCAACTATGTTGGTAATCCAGTCCAACTGGTTTTCCAAAATCATTATTAGATGTGGTTGACATAATTTTCGCGGTTTCATTTGATAAGTACATAATAAGAGTAATTTACTCGCTCAATAGATTTTTTAAAGAAAAAAACTCCTTTCATTTGACTGTCATTGTTTTACCTTCGTCCACTTTTTCAATAATAATTTTCTCAGTATTTTAATGACTGTATCTTTTTTTTAAACTGGTTCTTGTAAATGGTCCTTCGAGCCGGACAAACAAATACTTTAAAATAAAATGAAATACTGTACCTACCTATGTTTGCAAGTGCATCACTTGAAAAAGGCCGGGCCGATTTGGTAATTTTTTGTATTAAAATGCTCGTCTTTGCTCATAATAATCCGAATAAGGTTTGTAGGGAAAAAGCAATTTGGAAAAGATTAAACAAAAAATTTTAATTGGCTAAGAGTGAAGTGCTTCTATATATGGGAAACTCAGTGGTCAGGGTCAGCTAGTTAAATATACTGAAAGGACTGATTTAAAAGAGGTATTCCTATGTAATTACAAAAGTATTTCAGCCTTTATCCTTGTATCATTATTAACAAACAATGTATCATCATTAAAAACCAAGTATTCCATAATTCGCATAACATAGAAAACATGTATACTGACAAAAACAATATATGCTAGAAAAACTTTATAAATCAACATAAAATATCTTCATAAATGATTGTAAAATTAGTTAATAATTACAGATAAACTGATGACTTGTTGTAAAGATGAATTATTTATTAGCAAACTGCGCAATTTGTGCCAATTATATAAACAATCATTTTTATGTTTACCTTTCAAGATTATCGCGTTGAAAATAATAATCGTGATTGATCGCCTAAAGGTTTAATATGCTTTGTATAAACTGAATTTGTATGTTTAAATTCTATTTCTTATAGTATTATATAACTGCACAGCGCATTGTGTGAGTACTATGTACCAACTGTAAATCTACCATTTACTGTAGTTTCGTCATTGTTCATTGGCTTGTGTGTGTCCTGGCAGTTATAATATTCTCTCTATGTCATGCTCTCTCTAATGTCTCTCTGAAGGTCGCACATGTATTGGACCATTCGGTTCCCTGCACGATGGTTGAGCTGAGCGGTGCAAATCCATGCGTCTTTTTTGTGGAAGGGCGCCATCAGTTGGGGATTGGTCATAATTTAGTTGCCTCGGCCTGTTTTTAATGACTTTTAGTAATTGTATTTTTGAATTGTTGGTTTTACTCTAGACTCTTTTACATTCACGTCTTTTAACATCGGTCTCATCACATACATGTAATTTTCCAATAAGAATTGATATAACCAAATAATTTTAATTAAAACTTATGGATGGAAAAGAGTGTCCGTGGAGTTTCTTGCACGTTCTTCTCTATAGAGACCTAGTGCCACTTGTGAATGAGCAACTAGATTCATTTTTTGTTGATAGTTCAAAAGTACCTTTAAATGGTTTACTTGAAATAAACTATTTGTTTTTTTTTAATAACCAATACACCAGGGTATAGGATGAATGAATCCATAATTGTGTGCTTAGGAGAGTTAAATAAACAAGAACATAATTTTTTTATGATAATTCTAGAAAATCTTAATTTTAGACAAAATTCAATAACAAATCGATGCTTATAACGCCATCTAGTTCAGTTTATTCGAACCAAATTTTCTTTTAGTACCTTTAAATGGTTTAGTTGAAATAAAACATTTAGATTTTGCTAAAAGATGTCTAATCTGCGCAATTACGGACTAAAACGCGGGTTTAGACCCACATAACAAACAACACGCTTGTGTTCTTCCAAAATTTACTACCTAGAATTACCGCAATTTATCCGAATATTTAAGTCTACTGCAGCGACATTCAGACATTCAAACTAATTTATTCGTATTTTATTATTGTGATACTTCCTGCGGCTGAACACTGTTTCCCATAATACAAGCTCAGGCTTAGCTTGGGAATCAGTAGCAGTACCCTTTGTGTAATATACTAATACGATGCATATGTTAATTTAAGATAAGATGAATGTATTAACTGGCGACAGTAAAGATTTTTTTTAATTTTTTATTTGTGCAGAATTGCACCTTCTCTAGGTGGATGTATACCTACTAACGTATACATTTCACCAGTAATGTTTAAGTCCTATGTAGCATAGGATATATGGACCCCTTTTCCGCACTTAGACTCCCTTTTGGTCCGTTGTGCGTGCAGGCCTCCTCTCTGTGAGAGGGAATGGGCCATAATCCACCACGCGGGCCCAGTGCGGGTTGGTGGATGTCACATTTCTTAAAATTTTTGGTTCTAGGACATGCCGGTTTCCTCACGAGGTTTTCCTTCACCGTTTTGAGAGCAGTGGTGATGAAATAATTTACACAAAGTAAAGCGCCTGCCTGAGCTCGATCACACGACCTACAGCTTGTAAGTCGCGGCCGTTTCCACTGGGCCACCACTGCTCCATTAAGTCCCATGTAATGGGACGAGGGGCGAGTGTTTATTCCCACCAACCAGGCACAATTCCAGACTCCGGGCTGCTATTTAGAAATTCCAGATGAAAAACCCAATAACACTTTGCCAGACACGGGTATCGAACCCGGGACCTCAAACTCAGCCGTAGCTCCACTAGAACAATGTGTCAGTTAACGAATTGCGTCAACAGTATCGAAAGCAATCGACTTTTCAAGGCAATTCCTAAAAATAATTGAACGACTATCATTTTCGTACATATCCGCATTCTGCACTTAACGAATATGTAGCAGTTTCAATTTAAAAGCTGTGGGCTTTATGTGATGTCATTTTTAATTCAAACTGACATTTTGTGACGTAAAAACCTTTTAGGATAGAAGAACATCCTGTATCTTTAGGACTAATTGACTGAGAGAGTGCGAAGCGTGAACAAACGTCTCCGTTTCAGGTTGGGCGAAAATTCTTTCGTGTTTTCGGCGAATAACCGGCTGTTCTCCTCCCTCTACAGCTCGCATTTCTCAACCGATTCTCGTTAAATTTTGTGAGCAGGTTCGTGTATGATGGAATATTTGGTTGATTTAGTTTTTTGACATTTCAAAGAAATGAATTAAAAAAAAACCGGTATCAAAAATAAAGCACTAAAAAGTGCAAAATAACTTTCGTTTCGTAAGTCGGTGTATTTCGTACCTCTTGTTTTTATCATTTTTCGACACCGACGCGTCGCGAAACGCCACGTTGCACGCGAAGCGCGACGCCCCGCGTCTCCGTAAACAAGATATTGTAGGAGTTTCATCTTAGAAAACAGATCGTTCCCGTATAATGAACATAGCCCGACAACTTGTGGCTCAAGATAAGTTTGGCATTGATTGATGCCACATCATCGCTTACCATCAGGCGAGATTGAGTTCAATAACGCGATCATCAGAAAAAGTTTCAAAAATATGGCATGGCAAAATATGGGTGGTACTATACATATGTTTTTATTATTATTTTTAACTAGCTTTTGACTTTGTCCGTGTCAGACAAAAAAATACTAAGGATTATTTTACGCGGATCCCTAACAATTTTTCCAAAATAAAAGTAGGCTGTTTCGGAGATTACCCGGAACAAACAGACACACAAAAATCTTAAAAATTGCGTATTTCTTATTAGTACCTTATTTATATACTTTCACATGCATTCAATAAAAGGTTGTCATTCTGATATTACATACAGACACTTAAATTTTATTTATTTTTAATATACAAGGCTCGTGCTTGACCACTATCTCTCCTGATGGTATGCGATGATGTGGTCGACAGTGAAGCACGCTTGCCTAGAAGTAACCTATTCACTCTTGACTTAAAGACACCTAGATAATCTATACTAATACTATAAAGCTGAAGAGTTTGTTTCTTTGTTTGTTTGAACGCGCTAATCTCAGGAACTACTGGTTGGAATTGAAAAATTCTTTGTATTGTATAGTCCATTTATCGAGGAAGGTTATAGGCTATATAATATCACGTTAAGATTAATAGGAGCGGAGCATAAATTAAAAAATTTGCAAAAACGGGCAAAATTATACCTTTTTGAGAGCTTGCGTTGCGTGCGCTGCGTAAGCGGTTAAAGTTACGCAACAAGCATGTATGTAATGTAGGTAGGGTAGATGGGTAGGTAGGTAGACAGTTGACGGGAGCGAAGCCGCGTGGGACAGCTAGTTGTAGATATAACCACTGCTAAGTCAAAGACTTCATCTCCGTGGGAGGGAGTTAGTTGTAATCTACCACGAGGGCCCCATGCGAGTTGGTAGATGACACATTTCTTCGACCTTTCAACTGACTTAAGAAGGAAGAGGTTCTCAATTCGACTGTATGTTTTGTTACGCGATTACTACTCCAAATATGAACCGATTTTGATAATTATAAGTTTACTAGCTGTCCCACCATCTAAACCGTTTACGCATGCAACGAAAACTCTCAAAACGGAATATTTTTTCCGGTTTTGCTACATTTTTCATTTATGCTCCGCTCCTATTGGTCGTAGCAAGATATTTTATAGCCTTCCTCGATAAATGGGCTATACAACACAAAAATAATTTTTCAATTCCAACCAGTAGTTCCTGAGATTAGTGCGTTCAAACAAACAAACTCTTCAGCTGTATAATATTATTATTAGATATATCTAAGTATATAGATTAGAAAGCAGTGCTTTTCAAGTTGGTATCTAAAACACTGTTGAGAAAAATAAATGTCGTGATATGACGAGTAGTTTTTAAGTGAGCCGTTATAAATTACGCGTATTTTCATATCTATGGTACCAAAACTAAACAGATAAAATAAAAACTTATTAACAAAAAAACATTAACCATTTCTAATCATCATTAGCCATTTCTATTCTATTCTATTCTATTCTATTAACCGTCTTCCAAAACAAAATACCGCCTTTCTTTTCGGAAGTCGGTGACAAAAAAAAATTGGTACCAAAGACACCGAACTTCCGAAAAGAACGTTATTTTTCGCTATCTAGTGTTCTGTTTTGGAAGTCAGTTTAATTTTTAGTTAAAAAGTTTTTTTGGGATTTCTTCACGATGTTAAAAACCACGCGAAGAACCAACAATAAACAAATGAAGTTCTTATCTTAATTATGATTGCAAAAATCGTTTTGGTAATGCAAATAGCAGCATCGAAGGGCGACTATTCTACACACAGCTTAATTCTTAAGTAAAATAATGTTTTTCTTAATTATTAAGTATTATAATAGAGGATTTCCGTAGTATATTTTACTTAACCAATTATCTCAACACCGCTTTAGATTTTCAGTTAAGATATGCCTAGTTGATTCAACGTTTTAATAAAATGTGTAGGTATTTTTTTGTTTTCAATATTATGATATTTCTCACACTTACTTTTATTAAACAAGCAAATAAGTACAATGTTGTTTTGAGGGGTCGGTCTGTGGATCGGTGACAATCTATAACATACCGGCACGAAGAAGGTGCCTCGGACAGTCCGTTAAGCCGTTGGTCCCGGCTGACCAGTTCTACAGTCGTTACGTGTAGCCAGAAATCTGAAACCAGTCTTGGCAAGGGATAGGATAGAATAGATGGACCCCTTTTCCGCACTTAGACTCGCATTTGGTCCGTTGTACGTGCAGGCCTCCAAGCCAGTAATCCACCAGGCGGGCCCAGAGCATGTTGTTGGATGTCACATGTCTTCGAATTTTCGGTTCTAAGTCATGCCGGTTTCCTCACGATGTTTTCCTTCACAGTTTTTGAGAGCAGTGGTGATGAAATAATTTACACAAAGTAAAGCGCCTGCCTGGGTTCGAATCCACGACCTACAACTTGTAAGTCGCGGCCGTTACCACTGGGCCACCACTGCTCTTTTGGCAAGGGGTATCGTGTTACTTAGTTATTGGGTGATGGAGATCAGATAGGCAGTCGCTCCATGTAATACACTGGTATCCGGCTGAATCCGGTTAGAATGAAACCGACCTCAATAATGTTGGGAAATGCCTAGACAGATTCATTGGGGCGAACTTGTTTGGCTATTACCAAGGCATTGTTTTCCGAATTCTTGTTGTAGAAAAAAAAATCAGGTTAAAATATGGTGCATATTTTAATATGTACCATAGAAACCAAAACTGTTTTTAATACAAAAAAAATACTGGTTACAATATGATGCATATTTTAATAATATGCGCCATAGAAATCAAAACTGCTTCAAATAAAAAAAACTGGTTAAAATATGGTCCATATTTTAATATGCACCATAGAAACCAAAAAATTTAAAAAAAAAAAAAAACTGGTTACAACGTGGTGCATATTTTAATTTGCACCATATTTCAACCAGTTTTTCTGTATTTACTCGTAGAATAGAACACTACAAGATAAAACAGATGTAGTGCTGATGGATTTTTAAGTAGGTGTTTAAATAATTACTTAATAACTTGAGACTAAAAAAAGATAATTACTGTACGAAACGCACCCGTCATGGCTCGTACGTTCAAAGATTTAGACGCAGTACTGCTGTCATAATCGACAGAAAACATGAATAATGTGCATAATTTAGTATTGATTTGAATTATGTTTAGATTCCTGATTACATAATTTTATGTTAGAGTACATAAATTACACGATTTTTTTTTTTAACTTTATTAAGTACATAAAATTTGGAAGTTGGTTGTATTTTTTCGTATAAAGATACTTTATACTTTACTTTTCACTTTTTAGTTGTTGCACCTAGTGGGCACGTTATATAAGGCACAATAAACATACACCCAATTGCAGCAATCCTGAGAGATTTGCAGTCATTTATGCAAGAGTTCTGTAAGTTCTGTTATATACCTACCTCTAAAATTGTTCATCAGATCTTCACCAAATTTATATGGGACTACCTCGGGCAAATACCCTTTCAAACCTAAAACGTTATAAAGTGTCAAAGTTAAGAATTAGAACGAGAAGTACAACGTGCCACATGACGTCAGATGGCACGACGCCCATACAGCTGCCATGGAAAACGGCGTTTTTGTAGAGAGAGACAGATTTATTTCTTTGAATTTGCCCTCAGACTGATTAATTCAATGTTACGTGCATCGGGCGCACGGTTAGCGCAGTGGTTGAGCGATTGACTGCTGCGCTGCGTGTCGCGGGTTCGATTCCCGCACGAAACAAGAAGAAATACCTAGTGCGGGGCACCGTTTTTATTTAAAAAAAAAATAGATGTCTAAATCGGTTGAACGGGCTGTAAAATGGGCTAATTTTACATTGTTATAGGTACCCATAACAATCGGTTACATTCATTGACTTTTAGCTTAAGTTTTATTAAGTACATTTATGTATCTCGGTGTTGATCATTTTCATGTGTTTTAGTTTACAGATGAATATCAATGTTGGCGGAAGAACGGAAGACGATATCGTCTGAATGTTTGAATTTTTGTGTGAATACAAGACTGTTTAAAAGTTCCCATGCACACTAAACGTGTTGTAAATACTTTCATTGTGCGTACAACAGCTAAGGAGTGGAATTCCCTGCCGGAGTCTGTGTTTCCTAATAGCTACAACCTAGGGGTCTGTAAGTCAAGAGTGAATAGGTTACTTCTAGGTAAGCGTGCTTCATCGTCGACTACATCATCGCTTACCATCAGGCGAGATAGAAGTCAAGCGCGAGCCTAACTAGAATTTAAAAAAAGTTATGAGCAGATAATATCAGTTTATTTTTTTGGGATCTGTTTTTTAGTGTCAACCATTGAAAATTGATTCTGAATTCGATTCGCAGGTCAGATCAATACTCCTATACTTAATATTATAAATGTGAATGTAAGTTCGTTTGTTACGCTTTCACGCAAAAACTACTGAACCGATCATCATGAAACTTTGTACAAATATTCTTGGAGGTGTTAGAAGTAACATAGGATACTTTCTATTACAAAAAAAAATTATGACTTCACTGCGAGCGAAGCCGCTGCTAAAAGCTAGTAATATTATTAATGTGAATGTAAGTTTGCTTGTTACGCTTTCACGCAAAAACTACTGAACCGATAATCATGAAACTTTGTACAAATATTCTTGGAGGTATTACAAGTAACATAGGATACCTTTTATTACAAAAAAAATAATTAATGGCTTCTTTAGTAAAGTACATTAGAATTTTTACAGTAGCAACCCTGATTGACTACACCTGTGAGTACCACCTGTACAACAGTCAGTACACCTGTGATTGCGCACTGTTGGTTGTGCATATTTATTTATTTAACACATATGCACAAAGGTACAAAGGCGGACTTAATGGATAATAATAACCCCTTAATATCTCCTGTGTACTTGGCTTATCTTTTTTCGATTGGCAACTCGATCGAAATTCGGTCAGAGTATGTTATGTGTGTAACTTTTATGGTTAAAACTGATATGTGATTGATGTTCTTAATGACATCCATAAATAATAAAATTACCATAAATTTTATAGGTATAACCTTGCACATTGAAATCATTCAAATAGTTTAATTTCTGACCTAAATCAAGTAAAACCGTACAATAGCGTTTAGTTGACAGTTTTGGAATTGTTGCAAACCACAGAGCAAGGAATGGTCACACCTGCTAAAGACGCCATTAGGTAGTATTATATTTTGAATTCAGAATTCATAATAATGATCAAATATTGGAATAGTAAACTCTATTTTTTACAAGACAAAGTTCAAATTCCATAGGAACCCTTCGACCCAAGAACCGGCAGCGGTTCCTGATAATATTTGTACCACATAAGCACAAGTTTCGGCTGTTACAGCTGTGTTAATAATAGAGATGTTTCTTGTACAGAAACAAAATCTATTTGGTAAGTATTTTAGTAAGATTATCAAAAAATATTGGACTCGTATTTTTTCCTTTATCAAAACAATAAAAACTGACAAAGGTATAGCGCATCAAAGTTCAGGAGTGTGTGTTTGTGAGGTTGTGTTGCACAGTAGGTTTGTGACATCTCTTCTATAATCGTGACAATCTAAGAAGTTCGATGACGTTTCTTATTTTACATGACGCGATAACTTTGTACCTACGTAAGAAATTCAATCTAATTTATAATCCTAATTAAGGTGATATGTCGCCCCAATGTAAACGCAGTACTGGCCGTGCCCCCGCTCGATGTCAAAATATCAATATTGAACCTCCTTTTAAACATTTTTTTTTGTTTGCAAAATATTATTTGATTTACATATGCTATGTCAGTCATGAAGAAATTCCAGCCATCAATTTTTCTGTGTAAAAATATTTTTAAACAACCAAGTCGTTTTGGAGAAGTATCCAAAAGTTGCGAAAAATATCGTGTTACTAATTATTTTTTCAAAGCAAATTATTATTTGTTATACGAAAAAACCATGTTTAAAAAATAATGTACATAAAACAATAATAAACATTTTTTTTTTCAAACCTTTTACCTAGCCATTACTAAGGAGTATCATTTAGAAAGTTACCGTTTTACGGCACTAAAGCGGATGTAGACCCTTAAATACTATGTTACCCATACACTATAACAACAAGTATCATTCGTAAGAATCAAGTTTGATTACTATATTATGTATATTTATAGCTGTCAAATCAGACTTCTTAGATTGTCAGGATTATTGGTAAAAACTGTACCAAGGTGTCATGTCACGCGAAATTTGAACGCACTGTATAGTCTTCATTATTGTTTACGTGTCGAAATACGCGTTTATAATTTTTTTGGTAATCTAACTGATGGACCAAATCTTTTATTTCAGGAAACTGTTAACTTTGTATTGTCAAAGTTTTAACAATGCCATCTCTAGCAATGCCCGCGGAGGTCTAATAATAGGATACAATGCGAAGACAGAACTAGACACGAAACTGGACATCATTCAGGCCTGTATTTTACCACTGATGGATTATGGAGTGGTGCAACTTCTCTCAAGGTATAGCAAAATCGAACGTTAATACAGACTGGCACTGAAAAATGCCGCACAATTACCAAGACCAACACCCACGGAAGTGAACTGGGAGATAGCGGACATAGAAGCCTGGCTCCTACGCGCCGAGGATCTCAACACCAAAATGTTGCAAAACATTGCAAAATTACAAATAGAAGATCTTGAATCCCCTGGATCCCCAAGCGCACGGTGAATTTAACCCGCTCAGTGTTAATCAGAGAATGGGCGATAAATTGTATGACCCTGATAAAAAAAGGATACAAGCGGTGGCCTACCGACAAAGCGAAGGCTCCGCGTCCCCTTAAAATTTAGTGAAAAATTGTAATTATAACAATAATTCCTCACTGAGATAGATTGTAAGCAAACAACATAAATAAAACACGTTATCTGTTTGTATTGTCTCACATATTTCGAATAAATAGAACACAGCAAACATAGATTCATTGGGACGTAAGTTAGCTGACTCAACTCTGTACGGCCCATCGGCCACAGACACATTTTGCAATACACAAAGTAGACAAATAAATGTTATTCTGATTCCGATTCCCGCGGAGGTGTTTCGGTGATCTGTGGAGCAATCACTCAGTCCTTGTAAGGACACAGATAAAAACTGGTGCACTTAAAATTATTTTGTTTTTTTAATGTTCCAATTTCGGTCGTACATGGTCAAATTGATTTGATGTTGGTAGGTAATTGGTGACATTATTTATCGTTTACTGAAATATTTAGGCCGCGATCAAAACATTATTTAATGATTCAATAACTTCGACACTACAATCTCTACATACCTTTCTGTTTTTAATTACGTATTTTTTGTTTTCCTTTATTTGTTTGATGTACTATAGACTTGTTTTTACGTGCACGTCTTTGTACATCGTTTTCACATAATGTATTTTTCCAACAGAAAATATGTAACCAAATTCTTTTAAAACACTTTTTTTTAAAAGAGTAAGTGTGGAGTTTCTTTCCCGTTTTTCTCCATAACAAGCTACATTGCCGAATGGACGGTAGAATCAATTATTATTACGTTGAAATTTAAATTTTTGAAATTTAAAAGTGCCGCTTAATAGTCTAGTTGAATAAAGAAATTTTGATTTTGAATGCTTTTCTAGTAACACTTTTGACTGTCGGCTTAGGTTAAGGCCTTTAATCCGCTTTAGTGCCGTAAAACGGTTACTTTCTAAAGCATACTCCTTAAGTGACGGCTAGGTTAAAAAGTTTGAAAATAAAAAAGATATTGATCCATGTACACTATTTGTGAAACATGGTTTTTTCGTAAGACTTTTGCTTTAAAAAAATAATTAATAACACGATATTTTTTCGCTTCTTTTGCATACTCCTCCAAAACGACTTGGATGTTTTAAAATATTCTAACACAGAAATATTTATAGTTTAATTTTAATTTATATTTATTTTTTAATTTCTTGTTAAGTTACAATAGGATTTGTAAATCAAAAAATACTTTGCAAACAAAACCGTCCAAAAGGAGGTCCAATATAGTTATTCCGGCACCGACCGGGCGCACGAACAGTATTGCGTTAACATTGGGGATTAAAAAATATACGCCTTAGGGGCCATCTAAATGACTCATATTAAGCTATGGATTTCTGTAAACATAAGTGCCTACTAAATCTGAGGTCGTGTCACCACTATTGACATCTCTGAATCGCTTCTCTTTCTAAACTTTAAGTAGACAACTATTCTTAGTAGCGCAGCGTATCTGTCTAATCACGTCATTTTTTTACGGGGACAATCAAAACAGCGGGGACCTTTGACATTATTCTACCGATAGACAGAACAATCATGAAACCCATTTGTTCAAATGCTGGTGGGTTAGAACTAAAGTTCACTGCAGCGCTAAACATTATTTATGTTGTCTAATCAAACTATTAAAACATGCAGCGTTAGATCGCTTGTAGAGTTTAGTCTACTCACGAACAAAACGTATAATATGCGTTTCGTTCATCATAGTGTAAAGTGCAGTACAGTTCAGTCGAACATAGTGAGTTACACATATCTATGGTAGGCACAATTTGATACAGTTTGTGATAATTTTCCTTACAGAAACTGTGCCTAAAGTAAGTAAAAAGTTTAAAAAAAGACACTCACCTTTCTTCCACAGTCAAATTCGCCAGCTCAGGTATCCAACACCAATGTTGCTCAGGTACAAGCGTCATAAAAATTTGTGAAAAATATACAAATGCCACAAAAAATGCAAAAGGGATCATCAATAAAAACAAAATCTTCTGGTACAGTCCAAATTCTCCTACATATGGCAACAAATCATCGAAATCTGTGTTTTTCTTCTTGGCAACATTATCCGTTGACACATTTTTTGGTGTGGCAACATCGGAGCTGTCATTCTCGTAAGCCTTGTTGACGAAGCCGCCGCTTAAATCTATGTTTGATAAATTATTTGTCGTGTTTTGAGGTTCGTCCTCGGAGGCGTATGAGTTTCTTTCTTGTGGCGCCATGTTTAAGATTTTTGCATAATCTTTTTTCTTTAAGTTGGCAATTTTGATCTGGAACAAAGAAAGTGTAATGTTAGAATACACTATTCTACTAACAAAACATCAAAAATGGAGAGTCATCTAAATTCATTGGACGCCTGATATTTTATAGGCAACTTAAATAATTATGAAGAAGATATGAAATCGCTCCATAATATATGAAAAAAAACAAATATCACAAATATATTTTATTTTCAACTAAACCGTATAGGTACTTTTGAAATGTGAAAATAAATACTGAAATAGTCATTTATCAAAAGGTAGGCACACCTCTGCCTATGTACATTACATAAAATTGATGAAAAAGGATTTTAACTTAAACACTTTCAAAATTGGTTAAGTAGACATTTTGTTATTGGCATACATTTTTGAACTTTTGGGCTTTATTGACGGGAAATGACCTGATCCTACTCCGTGCGACGACGTATCGACCAAGTAACGCAATATGTTTTTGTGGTTATCATTTCTCACAGTACAAAATAATAATTATGGAGATAATAATTATTATTAGTTTTTTTTTACTTTTGTTTAGTGTTTAAGTATGTACATATTTACACCTTTGTTGTAAAATTGATTGGAGATTATTGATAAAGAGATTCTTTTTCTTTGAAGTTTTTAACATAAATAACCATTTTTATTGCCCCTTATTTTTCTAATTTTCAATCTAATTTATTTATGCTAACATGTATCTCATTTTATCTTCACGAAATGTTTTTATTATTTTATGCTTTTCAATACAAAAGCAAAACCAGCCTGTAAAGTTTATATAGAAAAAAAAGAAAAAAAGAGAAAAAAAAATAAAAAGAATAAAATTATAATAATAATAAATAAATAAAATAAAATAATAAATTTAGAAATTCTGAGACATATTTTTCTTAAAGATATTTTACATCACCTCAGAAAACATCAAGAAGTCAGGTAATAAAAGGTAAATTTGCCAAATCACGTAAGAAGTTTTTTTTCAAGCGTTTGTAAATGATGTTCCTAGGAAAGTGGTTTGCAGATTGTGAGGGGAGAATTAGCAAATAAGTAGTTAAGTAGTTTTATATGATACTAGCTTTTACCCGCGGCTTGGCTGGCAAGGAAGCCATAAAAAAAAGTATCCTATGTTACTTCTAATACCTCCAAGAATATATGTACAAATTTTCATAATGATCGGTTCAGTAGTTTTTGCGTGAAAGCGTAACAAACAAACTTACATTCACATTTATATTATTAGTATATAGATGGGTAATATGATATAAGATAGTTCCTTTATTAACTTTTCATAAGATAATATATTATATTATTGTTAGTTATTTTACAAGTTCAATATGTGAAAATTAAGTGTCCGCATTAATAAACCTTATTTTTATTACTGTTTGTTCCGTTCCCACGGACAAACCGTGTAAACGGTTTTGTGGGGCATAGTTCTCAAGTTAAGATTTTTTAAACTTGTATTTTAATCTATACTAATATTATAAAGCTGAAGAGTTTGTTTGTTTGTTTGAACGCGCTAATCTCAGGAACTAATGGTTAGAATTTTAAAATTCTTTTTGTGTTCGATAGTCCATTTATCGAGGAAGGTTATAGGTTATAAACCATCACGCTACGACCAATAGAAGCGGAGCATAAATGAAAAATGTTGGAAAAGCGGGGAAAAATATTCCTTTTTGAGAGATCCGTTTCGTGCCCTGCGTAAATGGTTAAAGTTACGTAACATTCATGTATGCAGGGTAGGTAGGTAGCCAGTTGACGGGAGCGAAGCCGCGTGGGACAGCTAGTAAATACATAAAAATAATCAAAAATTACGGCAAGTTAAATGCGTGCCTGGTTTCGAATCCACAACCGTTAATTGGAGTCGATGGAGTCGAGCCTACACTGTGTATATTCTCATTTCTACAAGCCCCAACCAGCGCACGCAACTCTCTCTGATGTCACAGAAAACGTCACACACCATTCACTAAATACTCGACCTTGAAATATAAAAAAGTGTCTGCTTACATAAACCGGTATACGAACCTTAGGTAAGGTCATGGTACGAGTGAACGACCACGATTGACGAAACTATACTAAATGGGGTAACAACTGGTAGTATAGAAAAATCGTGTCCTATTTTTACCCGACTGCCGAAGGAGGGTAATGTGTTTACCAGTCTATGTATGTATGTTTGTTCCTATGTGGTTTTCTAGAGACCAAACGCGTTGGCCTATTTTGATGATTCTTACGTCAATCGAGTCGGCTTATCCTTGCGAATTACACAGGTTACATCTAAATTGGAAAATGGGGGATTTTGGGCGCCATATTGTGGAGTCCCAATTTTTTTCCTTCATGCCTTTCTTGGGGTATCTTGGAGGTTTTAAGAGGTGATTTCAAAAATATATATTACTTATATATGTTTAAATGTACGTAGTTCGAAAAAAAATGCTAACTAAAAAGTTATAAATAAAATAAGGTTATTTCAAAAAATCAAAAAACCCAACTTTTTATGAAGCAACAAGACGTAAACAAGAAGAAAA
The DNA here is from genome assembly GCA_947562075.1 of Orthosia gracilis. NCBI lineage: Eukaryota > Metazoa > Arthropoda > Insecta > Lepidoptera > Noctuidae > Orthosia > Orthosia gracilis. Next base: position 3,378,891 of record OX387267.1, on the reverse strand, counting down.
TCATGCTGTGCAGTCGGCGGATACGTATTCGAGATCTGGCTGACCAGAACCAGTTGTATCCTCCGACTGCACAGCATGGTTTTCTTTGTTTTTATTTTGAATAAGACAGTGCACTACAATTTGTGATATTGCTAAATAATTGCCCTGGCTAAGCGTTACTAAGTTCCGGTTTGTAAGGTGTTAGGTGTTTGGTAACTTAAACAAATTAGGTGTAATCTAGTGACTACCTTAGGTAAATTATAAATCGACTGGTTAGATAATTTCTCGTTATTAAAGTTGTAGTGAAGAATAAACAAGCGTTGGATGGTTTGTGTAAACAATTATGTTGTTAACCATATAATTAACAAACAATACAATGCAACTATACAGACTACAATAGTATTTCTATTGTATTAGAGTTCCCAAAAAGGTACCGATATCCCCGTCAATTGTGGACTGATTTTGAAATTTATTTTTTTGTTTGATAGAGTATTTTTCGAAATTGGTCCCATTTTAATTTTGTGAAGATCTGATGAAGAACTTTGAAGATATACAACAGAACTCTTCAATAAATAACGGCAAATCTCTCGGGATTGCTGCAATCGCATGTCTGTTTATTGTTTAAACATATCTGTTTATCGTTTTATGATGAAATTAGGTTCAGATATAGATTATAGCCCTTTTTATCCCGGTATAATGTTCCCTTGGGATAAAAAAAAACACTTTTCACGCGGGCGAAGCCGCTGTCAGAAGCTAGTTTTTTATAGAATAAATTGTTTAGATTTAAATTTTGTTCTTCTTCTAAACACGCTGAACAAAGTTTTGAACATAAGATTAAGTTTTTGTCAAAAAAATAATATTGTTATCTCTACCACCATAGAAATCAACAGCGTACGTGGTGATAATAAACACGTAACCGCAAGGTTGCATTTTGTAACCATTGATCATGTACCATGACCCTGGCGTAGGTAACTACAAAGATTATACAATACGTGCTGTAGGTAAATAGAAGACAAATTGAGATTTAGACTAAAATTATTCATTTTTTTTTTTTTTGAAACTTGCTTTTTCGTAAGCAAACCATTTGATACCCATATCATGCCAGTGCACAAAAAATAACTAGTCCGCCATCTTAGGCCATCCGCCATATTGGATTAAGAATGACATCACTAAGCTAACCATAAGCACTGTCATCATCCAAACTAAACGTGTATGCTAATTTACATCTTAATCAGGGGAGGATAACTGCTTTAAAATACATTTGCAAGATTTGACCCGAACACACACACAACAAAGAATTAGCTTCGTAGAGCGTCTTCTTTATCACTGAGACCTGAATGACAGTTTCTTTCAGACACAATTACTAACGACCTTCCAGACGGCTCGAAGCTATTCGATTTACATAATTATATAGGCTCGCGCTTGACCACTATCTCACCCGATGGTAAGCGATGATGTGGCCGGCGACGGGGAAGCACGCTTGCCTTGAAGTAACCTATTCACCCTATCGGGAAACTTTAACTGTGCGCATAATGAAAGTATTTTCAAAACGTTAAGTGCGTATTAGTGGTATGTCCACCATGTATCGATGGCGCATCGCCGTACGTCTTGTAGTCCGATGATGAAACGGGGTAGGCGGAATTAGATCTTGCAATTCCATCGCACACTCCCCGAGATGCAACCGATAAAAAACCGAAGAGCTGCCAATTCAGCGACGATGTTCAAGGCTCTGCAGCATTGAGTTGACCAGTCTCTCTAAAATATGTTTTATCGTCCCAAGGGAATACAAACTCCTATGTCCTTCCCAGGGTCTCAATCTATCTCCATGCCAAATTACAACTAAATCGGTTCAGTAAATCGAGAGATTACGCCCTACAGCCTCACAAACTCATAAAATTTACCTCTTGTTTTCCTTCACCGTTGTCAGCGATGTCCAAGATAAACTTGGAAAGTAATTTGAATTGAAAAAAGTCACTTTTGTACTTGCCCGGATTTGTATCAACCTCAAGCACGAGAGGCGAGGTCTTAGACACTGGGGTTACCACGAAATCACCAAACCACCTACTCAACATCTTATATAACTGTTATATCAGTTCTCAGACCCCAAGGTCAGGAACTAACAGTGAATGACCCAGTGATTACAAAACGTAAACCTTGGTTACTTGCGTTTGTTACGTGAGCAACTTGAACAATCGCCTGGCGTTTAGTCATTGTTTGACCACAGAGCAACGAGTAGCCTCGATGGGCACTGCTAGAGACCGGCATTGACAAAAAAAAAGTTTCCGACGAATTGAGAACCTCCTCCTTTTCTGAAGTCTGTTAAAAATAGTTTTACTCGTAGTTTTTGTTTTGATAATTTAAATTGGACGAGGCAAGTGTTTCCTGCTTGAGTAATCTGAGAAGAAACGCCTAGACAAGCGTACTTCACCGTTGACCACATCATCGCTCACCATCAGGAGAGATATTGGTCAAACGCGAGCCTATCGATAAATAAAAAAAAAACGAACTCAGCGGTCAAAGTCTCTGTAGTCCATACAATTTATAATGATCAAATCTTAGGAGAACTATGTAGGTTAATGTCTGAGGTGGTCTTTGGAGGAAAGCAACACACATATTTGAGTGGATCTGTTCAAACAATCCAAACATTTGTCAGTTACCGTGTAACTCAACTCAGAACACACAGAAATTCAACCAAATTTCTTGATTAATCAAGAAATTTTTACAAAGTTTTAACATTGACCCCAAACTAAGTCCGACGAACAATACCAAAGTATTCAAATTGCCTGACATTCATAATCTGCCCTTAAGGTTGCCCTAGTCGAAAGCACGAATTATTTTGTGCGCGGGCTTAAAATGCCTGCTATCTCAACACTTGCGAAAGAGATAGATGCTGTGATGAGCAGTAAGAAGCTAGTTCGCGTACGAATGAGCACTTTTGAAAATTTTGTAGCGAAATGATAAATAATAATAAAAATAAATAATAATTTAAGACGAAAATAGGCGCGCGAAATTTTATAAACAGACTAGATATCATGAAAAAACGACTAAATGTATATTTTCAAAATAAAATTATTTGCATTGTTGAATTACTAATCTATCCCTGTATGGAGGCCGTTTTGCAATTTTCCTTCTTCTTATGGTACTTATTTCCGCCCAAAGATGCGTTAAAATTAGTGTTGAAATATGGAAATTTCGACGCTCATAACTTTCAAATACTTTTCTTTTTTACTTTTTTGTTTCCATACAGTGCTAGATAATGATGAGACAAATTGATATCATTTTTAATTTTGAACGTACATCGTCAAATAGTTGAGTAATCGTGAAGAATGATCGAATAGTGTAAAAATCTCCATGTCAGTCCTCACAAACACAATACTTACGTCATATGCGGACCATAGAGATTAATGTTTGACACGGTTTTTTGAAAAAAGAACCACACTAGTATATAGTCAAAGCTTTTCGTGCTCAGCCCATAGGCTAGGAAAATTGAATGTTTGATTACCATCTCTAGGTGTTGCCGTGTTCTTCTCGCGTCCGGCCCTGGTTCAGGCCATGGTACGGAGCCAGAGGGCATGGGAAGCTGTCACCTCCTTCTGCGAAGCAGTAATGCTCGCAAAGGAGGAGGCAGAACGCGCGAGTAAGACGCAACGGAGACGCCCTCACGCCCCTAGTCACCGCAGGAGACGCCCTGGGCGTCGGGAGTCGCAAGCCGATTCCCGGCTACCGTAGGCGCGGGCTTGCGGACGGCGAGTAATGGGTAGCTCGCCGTCTGATAAGCACCAGGCCCGAGTCGACGGCGCGTAGTGTTCCACGCGCGCCTCAAAGAGATTTCAGCACAACTGACGGGGTCCGCTAGAGCCGATGCCTGTCTGGGTCGCGGATAAATTTGAAAAAGAATTACCGCGGCCCTAGCACAAGCAACTGAAGGAACACGTGTGGGTTTTAGTCAGTAAAAACCTGATACACCCTTCCGCTTCACCCGTAGCGGAAGAAGTCATTGGATGATTTCCCAACCAAAAAAAAAAAAGAATTATGTCTTGCCGTGTTGCCAGGTCGCGCGATTCCTTGCTCTATGCCCCCGTCAGTGTGTCTGACCTAGCTATCAAGTAAAACAATTGTATACTAATCGGCCATTTTCATGGTGTTTTGGGGGTAATCGCGAATCTATCGTGTTATCCAATTGATCCGCTAAGAGTGAACTTGACATAGTCGTGTGAATGGGATGATTGTGACCGTGATTTTTTTAAAGGGCACTTTAGCAATAAATTAGTAATATTTTAAATTATAAACAGTGCTCTAATAAAATTATCTATCTAGATACAAATGCTTTTTCTTTTCTATTAGCAGGCAGCGTCGTGGTGGCTAAGACCTGGCCTCTCGGGCTTGAGATCGTGTGTTCAAATCCAGCCTGTAGTCAGTAGTCATCCAGCCTGTAGTGTCAGTGTCCGTGTGCGCGGCCGGCAGTACCAATGTGACTTTTAGGGTCCCAAAGGGTAAAAACGGGACCCTATTACTAAGACTCTGCGGTCCGTCAGTCAGACGTCAGACAGTTGAAATTTTCACAGATGATGTATTTATGTTGCCGCTATAACAACAAATACTAAAAACAGAATAACATAAATATTTAAGTGGGGCTCCCAAGCAACAAACGTGATTTTTTGCCGTTTTTTTGCGATAATGGTATGGAACCCTTCGTGCGCGGGTCCGACTCGCACTTGGCAGGTTTTTCAAATTATATGCATTTCTAAGTTTATTTTATTTTGGAGATAGGAGATGACATCAGTGATGGAAAATAACGAGAGGAATCGTGAAAATGTGGTGATTACTGTTCGTCCCTTCTCTGTAAGAGAAGAAGCCTTTGCCTCTGTGCGGGAATTTAAGGGGTTTGTTGAATGAAAACTGCAGGAATACTTAGTGCAAGAAAAAACCGTAATATAATAATCGTAAAAAAACCGTAATAAAATAATCGTTGCATATTATTTTTAATTTATACCTGTCGATAGAGATCTATCGATACGTATACTGCAATTAATTAATCCATTTGTAATCGAAGCAACTATTTACGAATGTTAGGGTGACCATTTACTTTGTAAATAAGTTAAATGTCAATTACGTTTTGCTAAAAAGGAAAGATTTATCAACGGACCACAGCCAATAGGGCCAAAATTATACTTTCAAATTATTTATTTTACGGAAGACCCAAAAAGCAGCATGCTCAAAATGAGTCACACAATACTATCGCACCTCTATTTACCCGACTGCCGAAGGAAGCCAATGTGTTTATGCAAACAAATTGGTGACCGCCTATGGACATTCGCTAGACTAGACCTACGCCGGAGGTCACGAGAAAGTATAATCCTTCCGCAACCCCCAGCTGGTGCCATTCGAGGCCCCGACCTCGGATCGGGGGTGGGGAGTGAGGTTTTTGAATCCATCCGCGATGTCTAAGAGGAGCGCGCGTGAAACACTACGCGCCGACACCTCGGGTCCTAATGTGAGGGGGGGCGACAGCGAGTCCGTCCGACGGGTGCCTGGGCCCAATTAGGGGGCCTGCAAAATGGCGTTGTCCACCCTCCGCTGACTCCCGATGCGTCTGAATCAGGCCAGGTGTGTGGACGAGATCTCCCTCTCCCTTTTCGCAGCCTCCTTCTCCGAGGGGACAAGGATAAAACCGCGTCTCAGGACTCGTCGCTGTCGACCTCGACAACGGCCGGCAGCGACAGGTCACTGCCCACTCCTGAGATGATGGCAAATCAATAACAACCTAAACATAACCTTAACATAGACAAGTCGGCTAAGAGTTCCCTGTATTGCTCTCAAGTGAATACCGGCAGACAAGTGTGAGAGAGACAAAGCTATTGTGCGGTCAGTAGTTGTTTTTTTTTCTAGAATTCTGGTTGGTTACGACCCAGGCTGTCAGTGTCACTACGACCTGGAGAAAAGAGACAGGTATTGACCGCTCATTCACTTTGCCTCTTTCTACAGAGTACCTAGTCTATTTTGCGACGATATTGCTCTATGTTTGTCCAGCTACAGAACCCCGAGTTAACGACCCACAAGTTTTAATTTATGCCTCTGAATGCGGACATCTGACAGTGTCAATCGATGTGTTCATTGACACAGTGACATTACCTCTATAAACTAGAATATCCAACCTTGTTATGACAACCACACGAGTAACAAGTAGCATGTATCACGTTTTTGTAATATTTGTCAAGTACACCTAATGATATATTGGAAGTAATGAACAACATAATATTGTCCGTAGATCTGCGGTCGTCACATTTTTTTTGGTCAAGGGCCAAAGTGACCTACGCGTTGCCACCTCGTCGATGTGGAAGTGGCAAAGTTTTGGGCAGGAAAATTCTATGTAACTGTCGTGCCGGAGCTGCGTGAAGAAGGAGTGCCACTTAAGACAGTATAAGGAAAGGGTAGTTGACAAAAATATCTATTTAGTCCGTCAGTTAGATAACTTAAAAATATTGGACACGTATTTTTCTTTTGCCACGTAAACAAAAAATTCAACGATACAGTGCGTTGAAATATCGTGTGACGTCACTGTGTGCTGCTCAAATTTAAAGTGTTCAAGAAGTAAAATATCACAACATACGCAATTCAGATATTCGGACAGTTGAACTCCATATTCGATAGATGGCGTTGTGCATTTGACGTCATTTTCTGAATGGCGGTGTTAAGATTCGCCGCGAAAGAATGACCCTAGAAAAAAAATGGTTGATAGGTAGGAAAGGGTAGGCACTGGCAGTTGACGGGGGTGAAGCCGCGGACACAGCTTGTCTTTACTATAAACTTAATAAGCCAATTGATTACCATTGATTATTGCGGTTGGAATATTACACTCTTTGTAAATTATCTTGTTTTACGATTATTTTATTGTGTATTAAATGAGACTCGTTCATACGTGAGTCAGTTCATTGATTGATATGGGTATTATTGCGAATTACTTTGAACATTTGCCGTCCCATCGTACTATGAAATTGAGGGAACAGAGAGTGCACCTGCCGGGCGAGCACGGGCTCTGTGATAGGCTTGAGTCACGCATTATATCACGGGTTTTGCTCCTAAACTGTGATAAAAATGGGTGACTCAAGCCTGTCACAGTAGGACATGCTCGCTCGGCTGTGTTTGCGCAGCACATACCTGTGCGATATATTATCTTCCGCGTCGATGGCTAGCCTCCGTCACGATTGCCGAAAAACAAAATCAAAATCAAATAGTTTATCTCGAATAAACATTACTTTCGAATTGGCAAACAAAAAAGATGACTCTAGTTCCAAATTCGCAACCGTCAGTAGGTCACAACGGAGAAGAAATTGCAAGAAACGCCACGGACACTCTTTTCCATTTTTAAAGACAAATTGTTGGTTACATCATTCTTGTTTGAAAAAATACATATATTTGAGAACGATTTAAAAAGACGTGCACGTGAAGGCGTGTAGAGTAACAAACTTTTCCTACGTGGGTAGGCGTGTCAAGTGAACATTCATTTTTGGCTCCCTTTATTAAATTCATTTAAAATAGTTATTTATAATTTTTTTAAATATTCTATGTACTAAGTAACTAAAAACCCACCTTCACTTCATATTTTCCTTTTTACTTCACTCTCTTTCACTACCACAACACTTCATAATTTTCTAAGCATGGACAACAGGCTGGCGCATAGTATGGAGGAACTGGAGAAGCTGTTTAGCTCCCGCATGCATCAATATGAAGAAAAGCTGCAGAGAGCTACTGCTGGAAGTGAACCCACGCACTCAGACCTTGCATCTTTATCTAAGGATTTCTCGGATTTTAAGTACTTCGTCTGCAAAACTCTGTCACACCTCAAGACGCAGATTGAACTGTTATCGTCAAGCCTGGATAGTCATGAGACAGCTATGAGGAGAAAGGCTTTGTTGTTTCACGGAATCCCTGAGAGACCAGGCGAGAAGTTGTGTGACACAATCCATGAAGTTATCTCCAACCAGCTCAAAATTGATGATTTCAAGACTGAATTTCTGAATGTGTGCCACAGACTTGGAGCCTCCCAGGGTAAAACTAGACCCGTGCTGGTGCGTTTCAATGAGATGGAGCATCGTCGGTTGGTCTGGGACAATAAAACTTCACTCAAGGGCAGCGGGACCACCATTTCGGAGTTTCTGACCAAAACACGGCATCAGGTGTTTATGACTGCCCGCAAACACTTCAGCGTTAATAGTTGCTGGTCTACTGAGGGTAAGGTCATAGTCATGACGCCTGACAAGTCTCGCCGAAAGATAGCAACATTGGGTGAGCTTCAAACTCTTATCGCACTTTTCCCTAATGCAGCCAGTGCTGGTACTACCAACGATCCTGGGAAGGCTGATTCAACCTTGACTGCTGCTGCAGCTGCATTGCCTAAAACCGCAACGCCTAAAGCGAAGATTGTGAGGAAGGCACGTCGCTGAGTCTGTGGTTTCATTTGACACCGTTTATTTTTAACGTAGTGGGCAAATTCGGTTTATTTTTGGATAAGTTTCTACTCATGTTAATCTACCCTTATCTATATTGTCTAAATTAACGCTTTGTATAACTGCTGGTAGATGTATTTAAATAATTACTACTTTTACTTTTCTTCTGCTTGACAATTCGACATTGGCTTGATTTTTTTTTTTTTTTTTTTTTATATTTGTTCCTAACGGAACAGGCTAAGGTCTGAGACCATGCTGCCTAGTCATCAGTATTTTTCTCTTCTTGAATTCTTTAGTATGCATTAGAATGCGGATGTAACAGATTCTAATGCTTTTTTGGAGTATTTGGCAGCAAATTGTATCGAATCAGCCTTCCCAGTAAGCTTTGCAGAGGTAGTCAATCGACATTGGCTTGATGTTGTTGACATTTGACGTCTCTCATATGTCAATCTCATTATTTTACGTTCCGTTTCACTGTTCGTTTGCGTTGCCGTTTTGTTGTGGTGACTGATATTCTCGTTTGCAAGTTTTATTTTTCTTCTGATTTCTCACTTTTATGACTTAACTTTCTTGCTTAAAAACTTTGTTAAAATCTCTTCCAACTACAGCGTACAGGTGGTTTTATAGGTTAGCAGCAACTTAATAAGTTGTTATTTTTTTGTAAATTTTTCGAATTTTTATATTTATTTTTATTTTTAGAAATATTTATTTATAGATATTTTATTTAGTTTATTATACTTCCATACTATGATAGATGGTGATTTAGATGTTAATTTTTTCTCATGTTCTTCCTCTTCTAGCAGCTTCCTTAGTGCGGCGAGTGGCTCTTCCTCTCCTCTGACTCTTGGTGATCAGTTATCTTCTTTGTTTTCCCAATATCCCAATAACCTCAATATAGCTCACATCAATGCCCAGAGTGTTCCTAGCCATTATTCTGATCTTCTGGCTTCCATTAACTGTGCTAACATAGATGCTTTGCTGATCTCCGAATCCTTTCTGAAACCTTCACTTTTGTCGGTTCACTATGCCCTCCCTGGCTTTGTTCTTATTCGGAACGATAGAACGGGGAAGGGCGGTGGTGGTGTTGCCATTTACTTGCGTGCTGGTATTCCCTTTAGGGTTATCAGTACATCACCATCTTCCTACTCGGGCTCAGCGGAGCATCTATTTTTGGAAATCTCCTTACATCACGTTAAAATGCTTCTTGGCGTGATGTACAGTCCTAACCTCAGTGTCGATTACTTTAATTCTTTTGATTCGCTTTTAAACGATTTTTGTCCTACTTACGACCATGTAGTCTTGATGGGTGATTTTAACACTTGCCTTCTTAAAAATGACTCTCGTACTCACAAACTTCAAACTCTCTTGTCTTCTTTTAACCTCAGTATTCTGCCTCTCTCTGCCACTCATCATTTCCCTAATTGCACCCCTTCTCTCTTGGATTTAATGATCGTTTCTAAAGCTAATAATGTATCTATTCACGGTCAGCTCTCTGCTTGTTTTTCCTACCACGATTTAATCTTCATGTCCTACAAGATTCGTCCTCCTAAGCGCAAACCATCTTATATTTTCCTTCGGAACTACAAGAGCATAGATCTGGAGGCATTGCTGCAAGATGCGGGTGGCATTGACTGGACGGATCTGCTTGAAAGCTCTAGTATCAATGATATGGTTCGTATTTTCAACTCTAAGATACTCAGCCTTTACGATCGTCATGCTCCTACTCGTCGAGTCAGAGTAAAGTATGTGCCGGCTCCCTGGCTCACCCCTGCCATTAAGGATGCCATGGCAAGTAGAGATCGTGCCAAAAGAAGGTTAAAGCTCCGTCCTTCTGAGCGCAACCTGAGTTCGTATCGTGAGATGCGTAATCGCTGTAGTCGTATGTGTAGAGATGCAAAGAGACGCTACTTCCATAATTCTCTTGACAACCGGAACTCCGCTGAAGTCTGGAAGTTTCTGAAAACTGTCGGCATCGGTAAGTCCCCTGTCGTTGCTAGTAATGAGACTGACGTGTGTGCTCTAAACAAACATTTCTCACTTCCACCCGTTACTTTGGATCCACACGTCAAATCAACTACATTAAACAAGCTTTCCGCCTTACCGGTGCCGCGGTGTTCGTCTTTCGGTTGCAGTCCTGTGAGTGAAATTGATGTCAAAAAATCTATTTGTGCTATCTCCTCCTCCGCGGTTGGTAATGATGATCTTTGCTCAAGAATGATTACTCCTATCCTCTCCTCAATACTTCCTGTTTTAACCCACATTTTTAACTATTCCTTGTCTTCTTGCACCGTTCCTGATGCTTGGAAACTAGCCCATATTATTCCGTTACCCAAAATACCTAACCCGGTCACACTGTCCGATTTCAGACCCATTTCCATCCTTCCTTATCTTTCCAAAGTTCTTGAGCACATTGTTCATCAGCAACTGTCTCTGTTTCTATCTAGTAATGATCTTCTTAGTCCTTTTCAATCTAGTTTCCGACCTGGTCACAGTACTGTCACAGCTCTTTTAAAGGTGACTGATGACATCCGCTGGGCTATGGAACACAAGTCTCTTACGTTACTTGTGCTTCTTGATTTCAGCAGTGCCTTCAACTCTGTTGACTTCGACATCCTTCTTGGGATCCTTAAATCTTTCAATTTCTCCTCTTCCACTATTGATTGGTTCGACTCCTATCTCAGAGGCCGCTCGCAGCGGGTACGCCTTGATGAGTGTTCTTCGGATTGGTGCTCTCTTACTGCGGGTGTGCCCCAGGGTGGCGTTCTCTCTCCTCTTCTCTTTTCTATTTTTATTAACACTGTTACTAGTTTCATCTCCTGTAACTTCCATCTCTACGCTGACGACCTTCAGCTCTACCATCACTTTCTTAGTTGCGATGCGGAATCTGCCGTGTCTGCCGTAAACAGTGACCTGGAGTTGATTGGGGAGTGGTCGCAGTCCTTTGGCTTGCAAATCAACCCTAAGAAGTCTCAGGCCATGTTTATCGGCGGCAGGCATATGCGGAACCGGCTTGATGTTGCGTCGCTGTCTCCACTTTGGTTGAATGGAGTACAGATTGGGTACACTAAGACGGCTAGAAACCTGGGGGTAATCATGGACTCCTATTTGTCGTGGACTGCTCATGTCGCTGAGGTTAGTCGTAAAGTGCACTACTCGTTCCACTCGTTGAAATGCCTCCAGAGCTTTTTGCCCTTTAAAACCAAAATTTCCCTTGCCCAAACACTCATTCAGCCCATCATCGACTACGCCGACGCCTGTTATTTGGATGCCACCGAGGAGCTTTTAAATAAACTTGAGCGTTTGCAAAATATATGTATTCGTTTTGTTTTCAACCTTAAAAAGTATGATCACGTTTCAGATTTTCGCAAGTTACTCAAGTGGCTCCCTATTCGACTTCGCAGGGACTCTCGCATATTGTGTCTATTATTTAACATCCTTCATAATCCTAAAACACCAAAGAGAATATAACCACTAGAGAGCTTATAGGCCGATTTCTTCGAAGCACACGACTCACTACCGCGGGCCGGGAGACGAGGAAGAACGCGCGGCTGCAATTGGTCAGTTCAAAGTAAGTTGCGTAGGTATGGCTATCGTTAGGGTTGATCAACTCGACTAAGGGAAAATTGTCGATATCGATAAAATGGATTTTAACATTATTAAAAATACTCAATTAAAATCATATAAATATTATTTAATAAAAATCAATCAATTACAAATATAAATATGTGTGTCGGGGACATAGAGAAACAAAAAGTATTTTTCCAAATCGGTCAAGCCGTCTACGAGTAATCCGGGAACATAATACATAAGAAAATTCGACGAACTGAGAACACCCTCCTTTTTTTAAGTCGTTTAAAAGTAGATAGATATTTTTTCATAAATTTTTTATTAAGTTTAATTTTATTATTGTCGATATCGACTTCAGCTATTAAAAGTAACAGCACAGATATTTACGATAAAAATACAAAGGGAGAGAAAGGGATAGAAGCATTAGAATTGTCTAGTGAAAGAGCGAGACTTTTCCAAAAGACATCAACGCGGGACTCAAAATTGTGCTCGTTTACCACATCCACCATTTTAACTAGATCCCTGCGGTGTCTCATAATCTGATTAAATTAAAAATAATTTTCGTACTGTTTACTTACCGATGAAAAGTTATGGCATCCTTTTTGTAACTAGATGTCTTGGCATGTTTCCCATACCCCTTTACGGCGCATGAGGGCATTTTTATGCGTTATAATTGCAATAAAAAGATAAAACAATTTGTATTTATTTAGCGTGCATACAGATCTAATAACTGGACACAACTAAAATGGTTACTAGTACCGAAGCCTTTACATAGGCGACAAAATACTAATAGTTTTCGAGCGTCGGGGCACTGTATGCGCCGTCAAGTGGTTATATCGTCGTTGTAAAACACCTTCCTACCTCCGTGAACGCTTTTCCTACTCCCGTCCTTCCGATGCACTCTGCCGGTCGCATCTCAAAAATATCCTTAATATCCCTTCTCACACTACCGATTTCTACTCCTACTCTTTTACTGTGCACGCTGTGCGATTGTGGAACTCTCTACCACCTGACATTAGGGACTGCCAAACTCTTGCAGTTTTTAAAAGAAGAGTGAAAGAACACTATCTTTCCATTTCGTCATAGTTGCGTGATTATGTATTATTATTTATTATATATATACATAATATATATATTGGTAGGTATTAGTATTTATTGTTTTAGTATCTATTTCACAAATATGTTTGTATTTATTATTATGACAGTAGGTATATTTAATTTGTTATCGGTATTGTTTATTAGTTATGAATCGTTTTATGTTTATTATTTTTCAACTCTACACACTGTGTCTACATCTCTTTTTTTTCATCTTTCCTTTCGCAGGTATGCTGGAAGAGATTTCTATAGAAATAAGCATCACCTATGTACCTATTTTTCTGTTTCTTCTTCTTGTCTGTATATTATGTGTGTGTGCATAAATGGTTAAATAAATAAATAAATACAAACAATTAAAAAAAAACAATAACAGGCCGGTTACAATCTGGTGGACTATTATAATTTCTTTTCTATTGGTACACCCTGTACTCCATTTGAAATAACATTAGACATGTTTCCAAATCTTTTTACCGTCCGTTCAACCGATTTTGAGTTCTATCCCGTAAACATAAGGATGACATAAAAATTCTAAACCTGTTACCAAAACCAACTGTTTACTACAGCTACCATTTGTCGTATCACCAACGCAATAGAAGTCAAAATCGGTTGAACGGGCTGTAAAAGGGGCTAATTTAAACGTCTAATGTTATCGCAAATGGAGTATAGCCTATAATGTCCCCACTACTGCCACATGCCCATTCTCTGTAAGAGTGAGTGGGACGTAATTCCACCACCACGGAGGCTCTGTCTTCGATTTTATGATTCTAGAATAAGCTGGTTTCCTCACGATCTTTGTTGATCAATCACGCCTCAACAGCTGAACAGACTTAGATGAAATTTAGGATACCTGTAGACCTGGCCTGGTTTAGGGGATAAGCCGCTAGATAAAGTTTTGGACAAGATGACGGATGATGTATTGAAAAAGACAAGGTACTCCGACTGCAAATAAATTCGAATGGGTAACTGAAGAATTTCAGAAAACCATCTGCACCTTTCTGTAAATTAGATACTAAACAACTGATAAGCCTTATGTATTAATGGATCCCTGCAGAGCTGGATGAGGTGGCGCAGACCAAGGAAAAGATGGCGGGACGCCTCGTATACTTCTTCGAGAAGTGGCGAGATGACGCATAACGTGTGTGTTTGTATGTATGTTTCTTCTTCACGCTGAAACGGCTTAACGGATCTGGATGAAATTTGGCACAGAGATAGATTTTAGTCTTGGAATAGCACAAAGGCTACTTTTTATCCCGGGAATACGGCCTCTAGGGATGATTTTCGACTTTCACGCTGGCGAAGCCGCTGGCAGAAGCTAGTCTCACTAATACTTAATATTTTAAATGTGAATATAAGTTTGTTTGTTACGCTTTCACGCAAAAATTACTGAACCGATCATCATGAAACTTTGTACATATATTCTTGGAGGTATTAGAAGTAACATAGGATACTTTTTATTAAAAAAAATAATTAATGGCTTTACTGCGAGCGTAGCCGCGGGTAAAAGCTAGTATTATTGTAAAGGCAAAAGTTTGTTAGTGTGTGTGTGCTTGTATGTTTGTTACTTCTTCACGCTTAAACAGCTGGACGGATCTGGATGAAATTTGGCACAGAGATTGATTTTAGTCTGGAATAGCAAATAGGATACTTTTTATCCCGGGAATATGTTCCCTCGGGATAATTTTCGATATTTACAAGGGTAAAGCCGCTGGCAGAACCTATCTATACTAATATTATAAAGCTGAAGAGTTTGTTTGTTCGTTTGTTTGAACGCGCTAATCTCAGGAACTACTAGTTGAAATTAAAATAATCTTTTTGTGTTGGATACTCCATTTATCGAGGAAGGTTATAGGCTATATAACATCACGCTACGACCAATGTAGCAAAAACGGGCAAAATTATTCCTTTTTGAGAGAACCCGTTGCGTGCGCTGCGGTAGCGGTTAAAGTTACGCAACAATAATGTATGTAGTGTAGGTAGGATATGGTAGATAGGGTAAATGGGTAGGTAGTTCGCCAATTGACGGGAGTGAAGCCGCGTGGGACAGCTAGTTATTCCATAAAATTAATTTACAATTCCATTCATCACATTCTCGTAAAGCAATATAATATATCGTACATTTTTGACCTACATCTAGGATTGCATATAGTTGCTTATGAAGTTGACTCACGTTTCAAATTGGCCCTGTGGCGTCGGTAGTTTAAAATTATACACGGTTGATAAGTTCTTTAGATTCTATGTTTTTACCTTTTAGGTATTTCAAAATAATCAACGTTTACTTGGCTTTATCTAATTTTCTTTGATTTCGGTGAGACAAATAATTATTATATTATTATTAGTTTTTAAGGTTACACTAGTTGATCATTCTTCCATACGAAAGTAGTCTAGCGATTACGCCACTTTTTAACGATATACGTTCAAAATATAAAATGATATCAATTTGTCTCATCATTATCTAGCCCTGTATGGAAACAAAAAAAAAAGAAAAAAAAGAAAGTATTTGAAAGTTATGAGCGTCGAAAGTCGCATATTTCAACACTAATTTTAACGCATCTTTGGGTGGAAATAAATACCATAAGAAGAAGGAAAATTGCAAAACAGGCAGTTTATACACCATACAGGAATAGATTAGTAATTCAACAATGCAAATAATTTTATTTTGAAAATATACATTTAGTCGTTTTTTCATGATATCTAGACTCCCAAAGGTCTGTTTATAAAAAATCGCCCGCTCGTTTTCGTCTTAAATCATCATCCATTTTGATACCAATTTGCAAAAGTGCTAAATCATACGCGAACTAGCTTCTTACTGCTCATCACAGCATCTATCTCTTTCGCACGTGTTGTCGGATGAGATAGCATGCATTTTAACCTCGCGCACAAAATAATTCGTGCCGTCGACTAGGGGACCCTTAAACTGTCATGGTCACTAACATTAACATTAGAAGCGGGATATTTACCATGTTTCAAATATCGGAAACTTGCAACAAACAGTAAACATGATAAATATCCCGCTTCTAATTTTAATGTTATATTATTATTATTTACTTCTTTATTTACTCATACATTATTATAACACCTTTTCAGAGACCTCCAAGGTGATGTTATAACTTACATATAAAACATTACAATTCAATAACGTTATCATATTTATTTATTTATATTCTTTATTGTACACAAAATAAACATTACAAATACTAAAGGAAAACTTATGTACAAACGCACAAAAAATAACTAGTCCGCCACCTCGGGCCGTCCGCCATATTGCATTTAGATTGACGTCACATAGCTAACCATGCATTGTCATCCAAACTAAACGTGTATGAAAAATTTCATCTGAATCGGTGGAGGATACTGCTTTAAAATTCAGTTGCAAGATTTGACCCAAACACACTTACATACATACATACTTTGCAAGTTAAATAAAAGCTTGTAAAAATATGGTATTGTCAAGCGCTATGGAAATGACACGTGATCAATCTCTTATCCTATTCTATTTTTTATTTTATATGACAAGCAAAGCCAATGTCGACTATTCTGCCAATGTCTAAAGTAAATTGAAAAAAGTATGCATGTTATTGGTAGATAATTAAAAGAGAAAAACCGGCCAAGTGCGAGTCGGAGTCGCGCAGAAACGGCAAAAAAACTCGCTTCTTACTTAACTTGTATGTGAGCCCCACTGAAATATTTTTTTATTCTGTTTTCAGTGTTTGTTGTTATAGCAGCAACAGAAATACATCACCTGTGAAAATTTCAACTGTCTAGCTATCACGGTTCATGAGATACAGCCTGGTGGCAGACAGACAGATGGATAGTGGAGTAATAGGGTCAGGTTTTTACCCTTTGGGTACAGAACCCTAAAAGCTGATCAATCCCTTACATTTGGCGTTTCGACCACCGCCATCATTATATAAGGGTTATACTCCTTTTTAAAAT
The DNA here is from genome assembly GCA_947562075.1 of Orthosia gracilis. NCBI lineage: Eukaryota > Metazoa > Arthropoda > Insecta > Lepidoptera > Noctuidae > Orthosia > Orthosia gracilis. Next base: position 3,361,870 of record OX387267.1, on the reverse strand, counting down.
TTAACTGGTGTATTTCTAGCCAGCAACTTAGTCACCCTACTAGAGCGGTCAGGCATATTTTACCTCAAGGATGAATTTCGCAACATTTGGTCCCGACTGCCGATATTAACTAGTCTAGCACGCGACCGCGCCCGTCTATTGGTAAGCTATTATTACTGTTATAAGCTTTTGTGTGTGGCGTAACTGTATTTGAGTCATTTATTATTTGTTTGTGAAAGGGAATAGCGGTTAGATAATACCAGCAGTTGCAGTTAAAGTGATCTATCTAGCCACCGACGATGCCGTGGATGTGGCAGTCTTGGGCTAAACAAAGTTTCAATGACTGTTGTGCTATCGACATGAAGAAGCAGAAGAATACCAGCCAAAAAAGGACGATTAAGACGAATCGATTGACGTAAGAATCATCAAAATCTACCAACGCGTTTGGTATCTAGAACGCCACATAGGAACAAACATACATAGACTGATAAACACATTACCCTCCTTCGGAAGTCGGGTAAAAAAGGTATTGTGTCTTGCGTGAACCCACGTATCAGGGGTTAATCACCACGCTTGTTAAAGGCATGTTGGCAAGCTTATAAAGCCTAGGTTTCCTCAAGATGTTTTCCTTCATCGTTGCCAGCGATCTCTAAGATAAACTTAGAAACTACTTATGTATTGTACAACAAAGTACTAACGCAGATGAAATACAATGATGAAATAGAGTAACGAAACAAAGGATGAACTTTCATTTAAAAGTTACGTCACAAGCCCCACTCCTACACTTTGATGCTCATCTATAATGAATGAACTTTTTATTGGGATAATTCGACCGCACTATACCCAAACCACTGCAACTCCTGAAAGCCAGAATCAACAGTGGCGACCACCAGAAAATCGCCGGGGCAATGAAGCTCGACCACAGACATAAATCTAACTAGATGACGCGATTGTATGTACTTCGCGTGCCAAAAAACGGACTAAAGTTACGACAAATAATCGTAATCTGTTTTTCATTGTAGTAGTATTATCGGCACCGGATATCCACCGAAATCTAGAAAAATGCCTTCTTACACATGCCACTGTTTATCTCCCCATCACCCTAAGATCGACTAGAAAATGCCTAAGGCATTAAGTCCTCCTCTGTGCTTTTGTAAGGATGAAGTATTATATAAATAAATAAAGTATCGCTTAGTATTATAATCATACAACCCTTTTTATTTTTTTGAGTGTGTGGAAAATTTTCCAATGACTTCTTCCGCTCCTGATGCAGCTGAAATGAACTCCTGTTCCTTCAGTTGCTTGTGCCAGGGCCGCGGTAACTCTCTTTCATATTATCCGCGCCCAGCAGCCGTATTGCGCAAGTGAATACTGCAAAGCAAAGAGTTTGACCGCTATCCGATCGACGTAATCGACCAATCACATGCGAGATGAATGACGTGATGTGGATTTCCGTCTGTGCGATTGGTCGATTGGATAGCGGTCAAACTCTTTGAGTTGCCGTATTCACTAACTCAATATGTCTGCAGGTATTCACATAACCGGTGGCATGCCACCGGTTATTTTCAAGTTACATGTTAACCCCAACTATCGCCCTATTTCGTTTGATCCAGATTTCTCCCCCTCCACGTATTATGATAACTAAGTTTTGTTACCAACTTATAAAAAAGAAAGTTATCAATTCGACACGTATGTATGTAATATTGTTGGAATTGCACAATATTCACATATGTACTCTATGTGGGCTTCTAAAAAGAAGTGTGCCAAATTTCATAAGTGTATGTATGTTTTCCACTTATTTCTCCGAAACTAGTAATCGGATCGAGATCATTATTTTTTATTGGATTAGCTATCTCTCAATTTAGGGTATAGTACAAGTTTCATCAAAATCCGTTCACCAGTTTTCAAGATATGGAACATATAACCGATTAACGACTGTTAAGCACGAATGAGTAAATTGAGTTATTATGGGTATTTTTTCAATCCTTTATGTAACTTACTACAGAACTTGCATACTTCTTAGTGATGGTGGGCCAACACTAAAAAGAATAAAATTTAAAAAAAAAAATACCGACTTCCAAAGCAAAACACCAAAAATAACTTTCGTTTCGGAAGTCGGTGTCACAAAACGATAAAAAAAGTAAGAAACCGACTTCCGAAACGAAAGTTATTATTGCCCTTTTCAGTGTTTCTCTTTGGAAGTCGGTTTATTGTTGGTAATTTTTTTTTTTTTTTTTTATTATTTTTTACTAACGTTCATTCATTTAAAACTGCCTACAGAATAAATTATTACCTAGTCAGACTAGCTAATTATCAGTTTAATAACCTCATCAGAACCAATCTAAATACAACCTTACAATCCTTGATTTAAAGTCCACAATCAATTTCCTAGTAGCACAAACTAATTTTGTACAAACAACTTTATAAATGCAGTTCGAATTTTTTTGATGGACTTTATCGCTGTTGAATTAAGATCGAATTTTGATTGAGAGAGTATGTTTCTAGTGTTTTTGTTAAGTTGGTAAATGTTGACAATGACCTCTTTTGGTAGTCGTGACCACGAAGGAGTAATTGTACATTTATAATTGTTTGTTTGAACGCAATAAGAAAAAAATGGACAAGATTTATTACAAAACCATCTCGTTTTTTTTTATTTTTATCAAATTGTTTGATTGCTATTGAGTTAAATATGACACGATGTCACAATTATCATAAACTTTTTTTTATAATGATTCGAAGAACCATGAGTTCGATTTTAACCAACTGCCCAAAAAGGAGGAGGTCTCCGATTTCTCCGTGAATTGTGGACCGATTTTGAAAATTCTTTTTGTGTTTGAAAGGGCTTTTTACCGAGGTGTTTCTGTATAATTTTGGTGAAGATCTGATGAAATACTTTGAAGATATACAACAGAACTCTTCAATATATGACGGCAAATCTCTCGGGATTGCTGCAATCGCTTGTCTGTTTATGGTTCATTACTAGAATCTGTCCAATAGGTACCAAAACTAAACAGTCAAAAATAAAATACTTTTTTACAAAAAAAAAATACAAACGATGAACCGACTTTTTTATCGATAATTGAAAATAAGTTGTATTTTCTCTGATTTGACGCATACCTACCATACCAATACCACGGGCACCCAACGCGAAGAAAGAAAATTTGGTTCAAATAAATTGCAGTAGATGGCGTGATAAGCTTCGAATTGCAATTGCGGTTTGTGAAATATTAAGATTTTCTAGAAACTAAAAATATGTATTGATTAACTCCATTCATATTTCAAATATTATTTGAATGGATCATTTAAAACTGATTTCAATAGATGGCGCGGTTTTGAACTTCTGAGGCATGCACTCGTATTTTTTTTTGTAATATATTTTGGTACAATGAAACTGTAAAAACGTGCAAAAAAATACTATAAAACAAATCGGCTCTGATTTTTAAAAAAGCATTCATGAACCGAGCAAACCCTTTTTCTTGCCAGTCGCTGCTAACACTATCTATATCCGTGGAACAGAACCAAACGCAATCGATGTTCTTAAAAAATAATCAGTTTAATCAGACGAAAAACGCTAGCTACGTCGGCACGGTTTCTTTGTATGGGATGAGGCATCTGTATGCTAGTATTATATTATCTGTGTCAATACTAAGTATCCTAAGCAGTATTTGATCCTTTAAGAATCACTGTAACTGGGTGCATCTGATACTCAGCCTGTACGTTCCCCACTGCTGGGACATAAGCCTCTTTTCTAGGAGAGGGAGTGGGCTACGACCCACCACACAGCTACCTTTATGTTATACGTAATTACACCCGATCAATAAATAGCACCTGTATCATTCATATACAGGCTGAGATTTTTTACATTAGCTTAATTATCAATAATATGTAGATAATCAAGAGCGAATAGGTTACTTCTAGGCAAGCGTGCTTCACCGTCGACCACAACATCGCTTACCATCAGGTGAGATAGTGGTCAAACGCGAGCCTATCAATAATAAAAATCAAAATATTTTGTGAAATATTATTTTTTACCTTTAAAAAATCCTTTTATATACTTATATTAAAAAAGAATATAAAGAGGTAAAGTTTATGAGTTTGCGAGGTTGTAGGGGGTAATCTCTGGATCTACTGAACCGATTTAGATGAAATTTGGCATGGAGATAATTTGTGATCCTGGGAAGGACATAGAATATTTTGTATACCCTTGGGATGATAACAAACTTTTTACGCGGGTGAAGCCACGGGAAAAAGCTAGTATAAATATAAAGGCATAAAAACTACCGCATCCATCCAGTTTCACAGATCCTTGTACCACGCACACTGAGCACTAAGGTTGCTTATAATTGCTCTATTCACTAAAAACACGCGTTTTTTACTTTTAACTGTACTAAAATATGTATTAAATTAAAGTTTTTTTTTACCTTGTTATAGGGTGATCTTATTGTCACCAACCGTGAAAAAATTCTGACTTCGAGCTTCTACTGAGAAATTCCATAGTAAAAAAAAGTTAGTAAAAAAAAATAAATAAACCCGACTGCAGACATAAATAGTGAGGGTACATATTCGCGAGCTGGCTGACCAAAACCAGATGTAGGTATCCTCCGACTGCACAGCATGATTTTCTTTTTGTTAACGTCTTTTTAGTTCGCTTCTTAAGCAGTCGGGTTTTTTTATTAACTTTTTTTTATTTATAAGTTTTTAGTGAACTTTTTTTTCGAATTAGGTACATTTAAACATAAAAGTGTTATATATTTTTGAAATCACCTGTTAAAATCCTTTTAGTTTGTTATCCCCAACGATGGGTTAGGAAAAAAAAAATTTTTTACACAATTTTATGACACCAAAAAAAACAAATTTATGACACCCAAAAGCCGCCATTTTTATATTTTCCAATTTGAATGTAGCCAGTGACACTCGCAAGTTTAAGACGAATCGAATGACGTAATAATCACAAAGTATACTTATTACTGTATATATTTGTCTATATAATATATATATATGTATTTATTTATATATAAATAGTACACCAAAGACTACAGTACTGTTTTTCCTTTCATTTTTAAAATCCTACCAAAGGTTGTCTTGAAAAGATCGCTTGGGTGACACAATGGGCGATAAGGCCGCCCATTGTGTCACCCAGTGTAATGTTTACTTCTTCTATACTTTCTGTAACTTTTATGCTGTACATAATAAAGAGTATTCTATTCTACTCTATTCTATAATCATCAAAATCGGCCAACACATTCGGTCTCAAGAACGCCATATGGAACAAACATACATACATAGACTGATAAACACATCAGTCAGGTAAGAACTCATTCTATCTTCGAAAGCGATTGGTGAAAGTTTATGGTATTGTCAAGCGCTATCCAAATGTCACGTGGTCCTTTACATTTTGGCCATCCCCTTCACATATAGAACGACACTGTCTCTAGAGTCTCAGGTCAAACCATAATAGACTTACAAATAAAAAAAACAAATCTTTGTGAATAGGGTAGTTGACAAAAATTACTAAGTACGTATTCCGTCAGTTAAATAACCTAATACATATTTTTTATTTTGTCACGTAAACAAAAAATTACGACGGTACAGTGCGTTGAAATATCGTGTGACTTCACGGTGTGCTACACTTTATACTGATAAAGTGACGTCACAAGCCCCCACTCCTGAACTTTGATGTGCTTTATCTTTGTCATTTTGTATTTATTTTATAAAGCAAAAAATACGTGTCCAATATTATTTGATAATCTCACTGGCGGACTAAATAGAATTATAATTTTTCTACCCAGGAAACATCCCTATTGCACGGGGTCTCAATGCTGAGAAAAATAAATTGGTTAAAATAAATCTCGCTAGATGGCGCAACATGCACCCATCTGTTATTAAATGTGTGTAAAATTAATATTTTCTGAAATTAAACATCAAAATTGTATGTTCTTGTTTAATCAACTCTTCTAAGTACCAATTTATGGAATATTGGGCTCTTAATTCACATTTCAAAGATTATTTGAACGAGCCATTTAAAATTTATGGCAATAGATGGCGCATTTTTAAGTTTCTGAGGCATTCCACTCGATTGTTAAAATTTGCATTGTAATAAATTTTGGTGCAAAAAAAACTATTAAAACGTGCAAAAAAATACTATAAAACGAACCTCCACTGTGTTTAAAGAAAAAAATATTCACGAACCTTATAAACCCTTTTAATTGCAAGTCGCTGCTAACACCATCTATCTATCACCGTGAAACAGAACCGAACGCGTTCGATGTACAAAAAAATATCAGATTAATCAGACGAAAAACGCTAGTTACGTCGGCACGGTTTCTTTGTGTGGGATGAGGAATCTGTATGCTAGTATTATATTATCTGAGCCTATTGTAAAGTTTTATAAACACATTGAGTTTGAAGGAAGGTATTGTCAATACCCTCCTTTGCGTCGTGCAGTAAGTAACAAAAAGTACCACATCCACCCTGTATCACAGATCCTTGTAACACCGACACTGATCAGTAAGGTTGCTTATAATTGCTCTATTCACTAAAAACATGCGTTTTTTTCTGTTAACTGTACAAAAATATGTATTAATTCAACACCTTTTTACCCGACTACGAAAAGCGAAGAGTAATTATTTTGACAGTTCATGTAAGTATCTATAACATCATCAGCCTTTTAATGTACCCACTGCTGGGATACAGGCCTCCTCTCTGTAGGAAAGGGCCTGGGCCTGAATCCACCACGCGGCCCCAGTGCGGGTTGGTGGATGTCACATGTCTTCGAATTTTTGGTTCTAGGATATTCCGGTTTCTTCACGATGTTTTCATTCACCGAGTCATGGATTATGTATATATTTAACTTTGGATTATGCAGTGTTTTGATTGAATAATACGAAGGTATTATTGTTTTTATAGTTATGTAAATAACATGTTTTATTTTCAAACACAGGTTCTGAAAACAATACTGACTGACTGATTATGCAGTGTTTTGATTGAATAATACGAAGGTATTATTGTTTTTATAGTTATGTAAATAACATGTTTTATTTTCAAACACAGGTTCTGAAAACAATACTGACGGCAATGATCTTATTAATCATAAAATCATTCTTTATACCCAACTACCGAAGGATGGTAATGTGTTTAGAAGTGTAATGTATGTATGTTTGCTCCTATGTGGCGTTCTAGAAACCAAACGAGTAGGCCAATTGTGATAATTAATACGTCTATCGATTTGTCTTAAACTTGCGAGTGTCACTGGCTACATTAAAATTGAAAAAAAGAAATTGTGGGGGCTTATTTATTTTTCCTTCCAAACCCATCGCGTGGAGCATCAAAATAAAGGGTTTTAAGAAGTGATTTCAAAAATATGTAACACTAATTTGTTTAAAAGTTATTCGAAAAAAAGCAAATTACAAAGTTATAAATAAAAAAATAAAATCTAAAAACCCGACTGCTTAGGGGCGGGACCGGCGGGACAAGCAGAAAATACGTAAGACGAGGCGCCCCTTCAATAAATTTTCTTACAAAATGAAAGACGGGGCGCGGACGAGACGGTCTTTTCTGTTTATTTTGTGTCGCGATTTCGCGACGCTTGTATACATTTTGTTCTTTTATATTTCACTAGCTGTCCCACGTGGCTTCGCTCCCGACAACTGGCTACCCACCTACCCATCTACCCTATCTACCCTACATACATGATTGTTGCGTAACTTTAACCGCTTACGCAGCGCACGCAACGGAAGCTCTCAAAAAGGAATAATTTTGCCCGTTTTTGCAACATTTTTCATTTATGCTCCGCTCCTATTGGTTGTAGCGTGATGTTATATAGCCTATAGCCTTCCTCGATAAATGGACTATCCAACACAATAAGATTTCAATTCCAACCAGTAGTTCCTGAGATTAGCGCGTTCAAACAAACAAACAAACTCTTCAGCTTTAGCTGAATAGTTTGTTTGTTTGATATTAGTTTAGATTTCAGTCGGACGACGTCCACTGCTGAACAAAGGTGTCTCCTAGGTAGTGCCACATTGACGGGTCCTGTGCGTCTAGCATCCAGCAGATTCCCACAACCCTACCTAGGTCATCGGTCCACCTAATGGGAGGCGTTCCGACGCAGCGTCTTCCGGTTCGCGGTCCCCACTCCAGAATTTTACGGCCCTATCGACAATCCCTTCTGCGAGCAATGCCCACCTAAGTTTGGCAAATTTTAATGCAAAATACTTTATAATTAAAAGTTAGAACAGGTAGTAATTATGAAATCTTTTTGAAATGTCAAGATTTGTTAAAAAAAAGAGAGAAAGTATATCAATCATTAAATGTCATTGCCCGCCTAAAATAATTAAAATGGCCGACACACTTACAATGTGTCAAATCAATTTAACCCAGGTTGCATTTTGACAGATACCAATTTAATATTATCACAATATCCACTAGGAACCAATTTGTAATTAATATTATCAGCCGCTGATCTTCACTCGAAAAAATCCCGCCAAAAACTCCCCCGGGTACTCAGAAGCCCGAAAGTGTGTCCACAAGATTACTAAGGGAATAGATTAAACTCTATAACCAATCTAGAGCTGCATGTTTTAATAGTTTGATTAGACAACATGAATATTAAGCGCTGCAGCGAACTATAGTTCTAGCTCACAAGCATTTGAACAATTTTTTTTTTCATGAATATTCTTGTCTATCGGTAGAATGTATGTCAATGGTTCTTAAAGATCTTCAAAGCTTTTCGAGATACGGGAAATACTCGTATAATCAGAAACCAGTGCCGTATATGTGTGCTAAAAACATTTCAACATAATTATAAAACTCCTCCATTCCTGAAGTCTGTTAAAATCGATATCAAGGCACCAATATTTTTACGTAATAATTACCATAGTGTTACTTCATGTCACCTTATTTGTTAATACAAATGTCAAAAGTTTGTTGACCTCTCCGATTTGTAATTTTAATGACATCGAATAGAAAAATCGGGCATTTGCTTTGTATTTTGAATATTCCGTGCTAAACTACGAGTCATATACGAGTATTATATTATCTGTGGTTACGTTATCACACCAATCATCCGCCATAGATTTATAGTTGATCAATGTCATCGACGCACACCAAGCGACTGACGTTGATCATCGTCGTCGTTGACGTCAATCTACAGTTTCTACTAAACCAATTATTATTTATATAACCCAGGGGCGCCGGCTTTTAAAAAACCTGTGGGTGCTCATGCTCATTTGATGACTCGAAAAAGTGGCGAAGTGTGAGAAGGGGCTCACTGATCGACCGACAAATAAATAAATGTCCTACTTAGTAGGTATACTGCTGAACTGATGTGTCGATCAGCTCTTAGGTTGGTACCTACTATAGGTGGGGCTCTGCTTAACTAACCGAGCGTGTGTTCGCACATGTAAACATAATTAATCAGCGGCGCCTGCCTGTTTTGAGGAAGGAAGAAGAGTTTTGAGGTTTCGTTTTTCTCACATCGGCATCGCGCATCGAAAAACGAATATTTTGATAAAGGTTCAGTAACTGGCATCCGTTGCCCGCATCGTTAATAAATAATAAATTCAGACAACATCACATACATTGTCCTGGTAACAAACTAAGGTTTATACGTGTACTATGGAAACCAGGAACAACGAAGGTGCCACAAACACCCAGACCCAACACAAATATCTGTTTCATCAACAAACAATCGAACTAGCGACCCTTGCGTCTCAACCGGCGCCCTAAAACACTGCGCTAAATGGGTCGTCGGGTAATGAAAAAATCCCTGAAAGGCAATTACTGATCTGTTTCTTGATGTCTATTCTAAGGGGTGCTAGGCACCCACTGTTTATTTCTCGTGCTCGAGCCCCCGAGCACCCACGGAGTCGGCGCCCCTGATATAATCACTCCAATTGTCCGAAGTCGATCAATGTCTCTCAATGTTTGACCGTTCCCGATCGACGATCGATCAATTATTTATTTATTAAAACTTCATGCAACATAAAGATACATAGGCGGACTTGAAAAGCATTCACTATTCCACTGGATTCCTGCAATTGTAACAAAGTCACTACTGTTTGAAGCCTTCCGACGCAGCGTCTTCCGGTTGGCGGTCACCGCTCCAGAAATTTTCGGCCCCATCGGCCATCCGTTCTATGAGCAATGTGTGTGATACTCTGTTTAGTATATTCTAATCGTATTGTAATAACCCAAAATAATAATACTAAAATACGAACAAGGAAATAATATAGGTAGCTCTATCATTATAAATAGTTATGTTCCGCATTGGTTTACATGCTTCGATTTGCATAACAAATATGTATTAAACATGCCCCCGGCTTAGACTGAGGTTACGCTGCCAAATTACGTAGGATTTGCCAATTAAAAATAATTTTTGACTGCACGCTAACTTTATTCACAGTTCACATCAATGTTTTGGTGTATAGTTTGGCGGAAAACCGAATGTATGTAATTCAAAAACTGATTCAGCCCATGGAAATGAAAAAAAAAAAGAAAAAATATATTTTGATAATTTTGGTCTCAATGAAAGTTATAGGCGTAGAACCATTTTATCCGTTTCAATCATGTAAATCGGTCCACGCGATACTGATTGTCAAGTGTAACGGTAAAGGACGCCCCGTACCGCGATACGTTTGTTTTGATCGTGTTCGCGACGCTGTCATTACATTTTTTTCGTATCGTTTTGAACTATTGGAATATATTGGTAGATAGGTGTTAACGACTTCTCTTTTTTAGTTATCGGGCGCTCACTTTACTACAATGTAGTACAGTTTTAAAATGAACGCGCACCTATCCGCGCCGCAGGAGCCGCACGCGCCGCAGTCATCGCACAGGATACATCTGGCTTTGGTCAGCCAGATCGTGAATATGTATCCTCCGACTGCACAGCAAGATTTTCATCATGTGCACGTCTTTTTAGTTCGCTTTTTAAGCAGTCAGGTTTTTAGATTTATTCATTTTTTTTTAATATTATTATAGTTGGGAAAAAACATGCTTTGCTTTAATTAAAATACAAATTATTAAATACTATCTCGCACTCTTTTTTTTTTTTTTCTTCTTTGGCAACTGAGCCGACGCCGACTATTCTGCCAGGTGTCATCTCAATTAATACACATAAGTTTCGTGAAAACAACCGTTTGAAATGAAATTGACAAGATACTTACTTGACAATTTGACGTACGCGTTCGGCATTTTGCTTACGAAAGCTATCGAGCGCTATTTTCTGCAAAACGCACCCATCAAATAAGATCGCTAAATGAGTTTATGTCCAAATGTATTTTGAACGCATAAGTATTTGAAATACTAACTACAAAATACCTCAGCGTCAGGTATTTAAAATACCAACTACATTTTTTTTAAGAAGGTATTAAGTTAGAACTACCAATATGTATTTGTATTTCAGTTACGTATTTTAATTTCAAGTAATTCAAATACTGCCCAACTCTGTATTTGGAACGCCATCTCGGTCCATTCAAATATTTTTCTATTTCAAATGCAAACAAGTTTTCTAATTAGCTCTAATTAATAAACTGCACACAACAAAATATTGAGAAAGAGCACGCATGCTTGGATGATTCCTTTATATTTTGTCGGAGGAAAGAATTGCAACATTTTACACAAGTTTAATGCACAATCAAGATCTCGGATTGGTTGGAAATTGTTACAGTTCAATAGTAGGTACAATATATCCTTCACAAGTGGTGATAAGTTATGTCCCCTGGAGACGTGTTACGACATCGCTGCGACAACGCGTTTTCTATCTGTAGGACTACTTCAGAACAATTTCGGTTGTCATTGGATTTTTCCTTAAACTGTTTTACAGATAAAACAATTTCTATGAATAAGCAATACACTATGGTTGTTAAAAACAAAAAAAAATAGGTACCAAAGTTAACGACCACCGAAGAGTGTTTTGTTTTGAAAGTCGGTTATTTTTTTTTGTTAAAAAGATTTTGTTTCTTAAAAAACGTAGAGGATCTTCTGTTAGTTTTTAAAGATAGTTTTTGGAAATAATGTGCTAAGGATTGAGTGTCCCAACCTTAAATCAAAAAGCTATTGACGCAGAGATTTAGTTTACAAGTTCTAGAAAAATTATAGGTAACAGATTTAAAAATCAGCACTGTCAATCACCAGTGTCATTTGGAACTTTATATTATATCTAGAAGAAATTATATTTAGCAAGTTAATATCAGATTTGTAATCGTTTTACACAATCTATCGAATAATATTCTTCTTGCGAAAGTAATTAGTGGAATTTGTCAAAAATCAAGTCGATTATAATTATAATTATTTATGCTTAAACCTTATCCTTAAATGCAAATGATTATTGTCAAATAAATATACTAGTATTTAAATAACATAATTTCCAATTTGCTTAGCTAAAATGTGCAATGATTTGCATAGTGCATTATTAGGCTCTGTAATTTAATGTAAATATGATTGCATAGTTTTCTACTTAATTTTTTTTTGGGGTTAAAATAATTTATGGTCAGCAGTTTTCAATAAATTTGATATACCACATATTCTATTCGTGTTCCACAGATGACGAAGAACTAAGATAACTCCAAGAAAATCTATGCCCCAAATAATATCTTCAAACTATTAATATTTTTTGTTGCAAGTGGGCCTAATGGATTTATTTATCGTCAAGACTTTTATTAAGACTTTTTTTTGAAAATGTATTTTGGTATGTTTCCATTTTGAAAACTGTTCTGAAAACCAAAAGAAGTTTTTTTTTTACTTGTTGATAGGTATGTTCGTAATAATTCAAAAAAATACATACATAGCGTGATAAAAACATTATTATTGCGAGCATAAAATGAAATGTGTTAACCTAGGTATAAAAAAAAACTACTTTTAAATAAACAATAATCATTTACATGTATACTTCGAATCAAAAGTAATAATTAAAAAACTATAATGTTCATTGAATTACGATTTAATAAAGAAACAGAGGTTGAATTATGTAAAAGATCACAACTATGGCTGGAAAGAGACAAACGGGAATAATATATTTAAGAACAAAATATACTTAACTAGCTGTCCCACGCGGCGTCGCTCCCGTCAACTGGCTACGTACCTACCCATCTACCCTACCTACCATACCCTACCTACACTACGCAGCGCACGCAACGGAAGCTCTCAAAAAGGCATATAGTTTTCCTGTTTTTGCAACATTTTTCATTTATGCTCCGCTCCTATTGGTCGTAGCGTGAACTTATATATCCTATAACTTTCCTCGATAAATGGACTATCCAACACAAAAAGAATTTTTCAATTCCAACCAGTAGTTCCTGAGATTAGCGCGTTCAAACAAACAAACAAACTCTTCAGCTTTATAACATTAGTATAGATACTCGTATACCGACCTAAAATCAGATCCTTGTTAAAAGATTGATCATAGATGGAACTGTAGAACCAAAGTTTCGATGGATGTATTGCACCCATTGTACATCGAAACTTGGCTTTTTAAACTATTGATAAATACTTAGACGATTATTATCGTTTACGAGCTTATCAAGCGAGTTTAGAATTTACAACATTTTAGTTCTTTTTTTTTTTTAGAATTAGGTACATTTAAACATATAAGTGTTATATATTTTTGAAATCACCTCTTAAAACCCTTAACTTTGGGGTATCAAAGTTAAGGGTTTTAAGAGGTGACACGATAGGTTTGGATGAAAAGATTTTGGTCCCCCACAATATGGCGCCCAAAATTCGCCATTTTTCTATTATCCAATCTTAATGCAGCCAGTGACACTCGCAAGGTTAAGACGAATTGATTTACGTAAGAATTATCACAATTGGCCTAAGCGTTTGGTCTCTAGAACGCCACATAGGAACAAACATACATACATAGACTGATAAACACATTACCCTCCTTCGGCAGAAGGGTAAAAAAAAATAATTGTTTTTCATATTATAATCATACTGGTCCGGAGGTCAGGCATAATCTCAATTAAAATTAATTTTTCAAACATGCAGGCATTATGCACCTATAATGCCACAGAAATATACACAAATACGCAAATACACAGGCACACACGTCAAACATATAACACCCCTTTTTTCTGACGGCGAGGGTTACTAAGTTCAAGCCAAAATATATTTTTTATACATGACTATCCTACCTACCCTACCCTACTTACCTACCAATTTGTTAAACTGTTTATTTGAATAAGAATTAATATTACAATACGAATGTAACCAACTTTTGTTTCTACCGGCGATCTAGTAAAATTTTAGAACACAAAAGCTGCTATTGTGACTTAACTATGATAGTGACATTATATTCTCTCGAAATCTTTTTAGTAATTAATAATGAGTACTTTAATCATGTAGTACATAATTTTTATGTAACATCAATAGCTTTCTCAGCGCACGCCAAATAATGAATTTTATAGGCAAAATATTGCTACTTTGGGGGTTACATTATTGCAATTTTCTTATGGATCTCTATTTGTTTTGGAAATAAATTATAGCTTATGTTACTCGGGAATAATATAGCTTTCCATAGGTGCAAGAATTTTTAAAATCGGTCCAGTAGTTTCGGAGCCTATTCGGTACAAACAAACAAAAAAACTTTCCTCTTTATAATAGTGGTATTATAATTCCTTCTTTTATAATTACCTAGTAAAAAGTAGCTATTGCATTGAAATATAGTTTTGGCATTCAGAAGTGCGATCTGTACAAATCTTTACCGCTTCATTGCTCTTTTCAAGTACCTGCCTTTAGCTACAGATCGTGAAGTCTTGACTTCAATGCCTAGGTGAAGTGTTTTTTTCTACAAACATAGTCTTCATAACTATGAAACCTTTTTGCTGGGAAGGTTACTTAGAGGATTAATTAAATCCTAAACATTTTTGATCTTTAAAATTAACAGAAAATTTTCTATATTGAATTTTTATTTAGAATCTGCTACGCAGTTCAAAATTTTTAAATGGGGTGTTAATTTTGATAGTCATGTTTGTCATGCTTTAGGGGTAAGTAATTCTTTTGGGGTTTCAAGATAATAATTGTGATAAACTGAAATACGTCGAGAGCTAAGGTATCAGAGTCAAGATCGTAAATTTCAACCCTACCTGTTACTCCAATGATAAAAAACCCACCCCAAGCATATTTATTTTTAGTTTCTATTTCAACAGGAACATCAAGGGACAAAATACGACTTTTGCATTACGAATCTTTTTACTATCACAGCCCTTAAGTCAAAGATCGACTTCCCTCTTTATCACTACCCTTAACGTTAAATAAACTACACTTAAAAATACAAAAAAATCTTCAAACTCACCAGTGCTCCCTATTCTCTAATGTCGATAACTCGAAAATCGGAATTTCGAAACTCGAAGTCGGAAAACTCGAAAGTCGGAAAACTGGAGCACAACACACACTTCACTAGGTAGGTACTATTGTGTTACAACATTACCTATCGTGGCAAACGCGAGACGCGCCTACATCGACTGAGGCAAAGTATATAGCCTTGTCGCTTAAATACTGGCGTTGAGGTCGTGGTGTAGTGAGAGATGTGCTATAAAGTATAGCCTCGATGGAGTGTTTAAAATTGCGTGCAAAGTTTTATTGTAACAGTGGAAATAATAAAAACTATTAAACGCCACGCTTGTACTTTTTAAAAAAATATTAAAAAAAAACCTTTTGTTAAAACAAAGTTTTTTCGTGTTCTTCGCAGCAAACCCTATCATTTGATACCCATATCATGGGTTGCACAAAAAATAACTAGTCCGCCATCTCGGGTCGTCCGCCATATTGGATTAAGTATAACGTCACTTACGCTAACCATGCATTGTCATCTAAACTAAACGTGCATGCAAAGTTTCATCTAAATCGGTGGAGGATAGCTGCTTTAAAATTCAGTTGCAAGATTCGACCCGAACACACTTACATACATACATTGCAAGTTAAATAAAAGCTTGTAATAATGAGTTTCCCTTTCGAGGATTTTCGAAAGGGAAACTCACTATTTTTTTGTTCGGTTATGACATCATTCTGCAAAACAGTCGTCTCGCAGAAGGAGGCTGCGGAGAGGGAGAGAGAGATTTCCTCCAATCACCCAATCCACAGCAGACGCACCGGGCGTCGGTGGAGGGTGGACAACGCTCTCTTCCAGCCCCCCTAAATAAGTCCAGGGGCGACGGACTCGGGGACGTCCTTCGCCCCCCCACACACCAGGAACCGAGGTGGTGGCGCCTAATGTTCCACGCGCGCCTCTCTTAAGTTGGAACCACACTTACGTGTCGTGGCGTGGCGTGGCGCAGGATCCACCAATCAAACGACTCTTCTCTAGCCTACGTCATAACGCAAGAGTTTTGTAGCCAATCAACTGCGTCGGAAGGCACCACAACACGCCACGCCACGTAAGTGTGGTTCCGTGTTTAGACATCGCGGGGGCGTCAAACACTTCACTCTTATAAAAGATGTTTAGGGCTTCAAATGATTGCAGAGAAAATTGCCCAGGGCAGAGGCCACGAATTGATGCCATAAATTAAATATTTTTTTTACAAATATGGTACAAAGCCCTTAAAACAAGTACTTAGTTTATATTTCTTTTATCCCAAAATAGTTATAGTTAGCGAATAATATGTATGAATGTGTTTAGGCAATGTTTCAAATTATCCTCTTATTCATTAAATTCCCTTTTGAGCTAAGCCGAAATCCAGCAAAAATGACCTAATTAACCACTCACTTTAACACGCCAAGCCATCCTACACTTTAAATCATCGCTTCCACTACACCAAAGCCTTTACAAACCATTGAAGGCTTTACTTACTCAAGCCAACCATCGCTAGATGGCCTCCGTTCACAATTGTATTAAGAACTATTAGAGGTCAAACTATACTAGTTTTTGTTTTGATACAGTTCCTACACTCAACTTAGTCATGACGTCATCGTTGACGTGATTTGAAACAAAGAAATTTACTTGTTTATGTTTTTTTTTCGAAAGGGTCTTTTTTTTAGAAAGGACTAATTTTTTGAACCAATACTGTCCATTAGAAACCAATAAAAATGTCCAAATCCTTTCTACTTCTGGGCTTATGGACAAAGTGATATTTTATCAAAGAATATAATAGAAAACATTTATTCGACACAGAGACAGCAACAATCACAAAGTAACAGAGAAGAATAGCAAAAAAGTACAGTACCGAAAGGGTTACCAACTCGGCATATTTGCAGGGCGTCCGACACCCAACGCTTATTTTCAGTTGGCACCCCGCTAGTGACACACGGACTTGAGTAAATAAAATAGATACGAGTAATTAATATAATGTTATATCTTATGTTAATTTTATATTGGTGCTTAAACTTGTAAATTGAAAAATACGTAAAATAGATAAAAGAAAATATATAATATTCAATAATATAAAGTGTGTCAAAATACTCTAAAAGTAAAAAAAAAATAACGATTGTCAAAAATCAGAAATACCCCGGATTCATCACGTGACATTTTACTAGCGCCTGCGCATGTCATTTCCATACATTTTGACAATTGTCGCTGTTAGAAATTTTACAAAATCACTCTGTCAAAGCCCTCTGCTAATTTGGAAGAAATATGCCTCTTGAAGTGTTAGTTTTTAGGATTCCATACCCAAAGTGTAAAAACGGGACCCTATTACTAAGACCGTCCGTCTGTCTGTCACCAGGCTGTATCTCATGAACCGTGATAGCTAGACAGTTGAAATTTTCGCAGATGATGTATTCCTGTTGCTGCTATATGAACAAATACTAAGTACATAATAAAATAAATATATAAGTGGGGTTCCTATACAACAAACGTGATTTTCTTGGCGTTTTTTGCGATAATGGTACGGAACCCTTCGTGCGCGAGTCCGACTCGCACTTGGCCGGTTTTCTCCTTTCGCCTGCCGCCACTTATTTTCTCTCTTCTTTATCTAAATAGCAATGATAGTGCCATTTATAAAGACAATGCAAAAAATGCGAATTTGCGTTGCTATTGCATACGAATTATAAACATATGAAGCAATGTATTCAGAATTTCTTTCTAAATCCTAGAGACTGACAGAAAGTGATTCACGTAATTGGGGCCATGAGGATTTGTTGAAACGTAGGAGTTGGATAGTAAACCTACTACACGTCTTTAATCTCTGCTTGCTGCTTCCCAAATCAGTAGTAACGCTTGTACTTCCAAAAAAAGCCACAGGTCCGGTTAGAAGCCCGTCTTAGTCATAAAAGTTACAGACAGCCCACTCTGCAGATAGTGACTCGAAGACGAGGCAGCAACTCATCTGGTCCTAAGCTGCCTGGATACAGGGTGATGTACTTGGGAAACCCAGGTACCCTTGAGAGATAGTCAGTAACACCAGAACGCTGCTAATCTTCCTTGAAGAGCTGAGGTGGATCGAATGACCCATTTATCCTACCCGTATACAAAATAGGCGCTTGGACGTAGAATTGCGGACACAAGCCCGTTGCATATGAATATATATACGGCAAAAATAAGCTGTCTGTGTGACATTATAATTACCATTACTATTGAGGGGTTTAAAGTTCAAAAAAATTACTTAACTATTCAGCTGGTTTTGGACCCGCAGCTTGATCTTATTGAAGTGGCTCTCCTTGGTCTAAACATAGATCGCAAATTGATCTACAATCGTTATTTGTCAGCTACGATAATAATTAGGAATTCGTGTTTCATGTACATACTTCTTGAAGGACATCGAAATATTGATACGTCCGGTCCACAGATATAAATCTATCTAGATGACGCGATTGTATGTGCTTCGCGTGCCAAAAACACGGAGTACAGTTACGATCAATGATCGTAATCTGAGCTTTTCATTTAGCATTATCGGCACCGAAAATCCACCGAAATCTAGAAAAATGCCTTTTTATGCTGTATTGAGCTGTAAATAATGAACTGAAAAAGTTTGCCGAGCAATTAACAATGTGTCTATTCGAAAGTGCGCAATCAGATTTTTTTATCGACGACGGAAACTCTCGCATATGATTAAGATACTTATAGTTGATAAACAGCATCGATTTTTTGTTTTTACCGACTTCAAATTAAGGAGGTAATCAATTCGACATGTATGTATTTAATATTGTTGGAATAGCCCAATTTTCACGTATATTATTCTAATTGGATTACTAAACATGTGTGCTACATTTCATAAGTGTATGTTTGTATGTATGTATGTATGTTTGTCCACGCATTTCTCCGAAACCACTTATCGGATCGTGACCATTCTTTTTTTTATTGGAATAGGAATCTTTCATCTTAGGGAACAATGCAAGTTTCTACCCAATCGGTTAAACATGGAACATACTAGCGAAATCCTTAACGACAAACAGCACGAATGTGTAAATTGAGTTGTTATGGGTCATTTTGTCAATCCTTTAGGATTCCTTCTAAAGAATTTTCTCACTTTTTAGTGATAGTGAAATAAAATCTTTTTTTTGGAGTCGGCTTATTTTTTTGTAAAAAAGGTTTTTATCCGTCTATAACTCGAAATATGATTTTGTCAGATAGGGTCACTCTAGATATAGGACGTCATTACGTATATCCTGTTTAAAGTACATATTACCCGCGCACTAATGACATCCGTGCAATAAATATTATTATAATAGGCGGTTTTATAAACATTAGTTATTTAATATACTATTGGATAATAATTAATAGGATAAAAAATAATGATTATAAGTATCTGATTTTGCCATTTGGGCATTTGTCAAGGTCTTTTTAAAGACAGGAACCGAAAGATTTTTTTAATTAAATGGTGTCTCACATAGTGTGTGTTCATTATGTTTGTTCAATGATATAATATATTTTTATGGTTCTGCTATTCAAAGATTAGGTTTAAATTATGATAATAAATAAAATTATTCATTAAAATTAAATTAGTATTTTTGTCAGCAAACCCTTTCATTTGATACCCATATCATGGCAGTGCACAAAAAATAACTAGTCCGCCATCTTGGATTTGGAATGAAGTGAGTTAGCTAATTATGTATTGTCATCCAAACTAAACGTGTATGCAAATTTTCATCTGAATCGGTTGAGGATAACTGCTTTAAAATTCAGTTGCAAGATTCGACCCGAACACACTTACATACAAACATATGTACATTGCAAGTTAAATAAAAGCTTGTACTAATGTAACACATTTCCATGTAGGCTTATGAAATTAGACGCAGGTAAATAATTCTACAGACTTGAATTCCACAAAAAATAAAACAGGAAACGAAATTAGTGGAAAACAAAAAAAACGTGAAGCATATAATTATGAACTGGAAGCGCTTTACCAGCTACTAGTACTTCGTCCAGCCCTGAATGCAGCCGGCATTCAGTCCTGAGGGAATTTCGATAAAATGTCATTATTTCTTTTAAAATAAAACAATAAAGCTTGTGCCAACAATATTAAAGATTAATTTATTGCTTTAGTTTTACAAAAAATCGATTCAGCCTTCCGTCGCCACCGCCATAGACCACAAGTGACGTTACATATTTTTTTATTAACTACCTGACGCATTATTACTACAGATCATAAATAAATTTATAATTGAATCGATTACAATTAAGATATGATATTTCTATCTATAACATATAAATAAATTTGGAGTGTCTGTTTGTAATATTGAAATAACCGTTTTTACTACATGTACGAGTATATGAATAAATATACGGTACATACACCAAAATAACATTTTTTACAATTTTTGTCTGCCTGTCTGTTTGTTCCGGCTAATCTCTGAAATGGCTGGACCGATTTTGACAGGACTTTTATTGGCAGGTAGCTGATGTAACAAGGAGTAATTTAGGCTACGTTTATTTTAGAAAAAATCTTTTATTTCTGAAATATGTTAGGCGGGACGAAGTTCGCCGGGTCAGCTAGTATATATATCTATACTAATATTATAAATGTAAGTTTGTTTGTTACGCTTTCACGCAAAAACTACTGAACCGATCATCATGAAACTTTATACATATATTCTTGGAGGTATTAGAAGTAACATGGGACATTTTTTATTAAAATAAAAAAATAATGGCTTCACTGCGAGCGAAGCTGCGGGTAAAAGCTAGTAATATTATAAAGAGGAAAGATTTTTGTTTGTTTGTACCGAATAGCCTCCGAAACTACTGGACCGATTTAAAAAATCTTTCACCAGTAGAAAGCTACATTATTCCTGAGTGACATAAGCTATTTTTTAATCCCGATAACGGGCCCAGGGGGTGGTCCACGGGAGCGAAACCGCGGGGAACAGCTAGTTAGATACAATTTGAAAATATTAACACTTGTTTTGTGCATTTCAGCCAAAGGCTTGATGAGTCAGTCAGTGAGTGACAAAGGACTTTTCTTTTTACAAGCTTCTATTGAACTTGCAATGTATGTATGTATGTATGTAAGTGTGTTCGCGTCAAATCTTGCAACTGCATTTCAAAGCGGCTAATTCCATACTAATTCCATAATAACTCCATACTAATTATGTACTAATTATGTACTAATTCCATACTAATGCCATACTAAATCCCATACTAAATCCATACTAATTCCATTCTTATTCCATAATAAATCCAAACTAATTCCATGCTAATTCCATACCAATTCCATATTAATTCCAAACTTATTCCATACTAGTTCCATACTAATTCCATACTAGTTCCATACTAATTCCATAGTAATTCCATAGTAATTCCATACCAATTCCATACTAATTCCATACTAATTCCATACTAATTCCATACTAATTCCATACTAATTCCATACTAATTCCATACTAATTCCATACTATCCATACTATACCGATTACAAATGCGACAGTAACTGTCTGTTACCTTTTCACGCTTAAACCGTACGGACGGAGATAGTTTGAGACCCTGGGAGGAGTATTGGATATTTTTATTACGGAAATCATCCATAAGGGGATGGAACGAGGGTTAGAAGTTTGTATGGTAAACCAACCAAATTTCTCAAAATAGTCTATTCAAAGAACTAATGCTACGCAGACGAACTCGTGGACAATGTCTGGTGCTGTATATATTCTTCTGTAATTCCCAACAGTAATTACATAAGAATAGATTCCTATTGTTTTGTCAAGATTCATTTGCTATTCTTACAACTGATAGTTCAATAAAAAATAACTTCCTGTATTTTTTGTTTGCATAAAATCTAGGTGGCAGACTGTTATTTTATTTTAATCTTGCAATGTCATCTGGGTTTTCTTGCCAATATACATAAATGAATAATTAATGCGATAATTACCTATAGAAGAATCAGCTCACCAAAGACAAGGTAGATGGACTGCGTTAAATTTGTGGCAACATAGTAAATATGGTTGATTTTGAAGTTGAAAGAAGATGGTGATGATTCTGATGATCCACTATTTGATTGCATTCATAAGTTAAATGATAGCTTGGGCACGAGGTCTCACCGCTAACAAATAAAATTTGGCTCAAATATATGTCACTAGATGGCACGATATGCATCGATTTGTTGTTGAATTTTGTGTAAAATTAACATTTTCTAGAATTGATCATAAAAAAATATTTTCATGTTTAATCAACTCTCTTAAGCACAAAATTATGGAATATTGGGCTCGCAATTCACATTTCAAAGATTTTTAGAACAGATCGCTTAAAATTGATTCCAATAGATGGCGCGGTTTTAAATTTCTGAGGCATACCATATATACAATCATCAGATCCTGACTTGGTAACAATGGGATCACCTTCGGAAGTATAGCTTTCCAAATCCTAAAATAGTTTTCATAACCGGTCGGGAGAAAACGATGAACAAACACAAAAAAAAGAAAACTACATAGATATGTAGATAGTCGAACATACTGCCTCCTCCTTTTTGGGCAGTCGGTTGAAAACAGTAGGATATCGGTGACTTTTTGAAAAAATAAAACGATGGTATATTGTCATTGACTTACAAAGAGACATTCTGCCATAGCTAGACGCGACTGATTCATCCTTTTTTGCGTTCTATATTGACCCTAGCCATTGACCCAAAACTTAACGCTAACTTCGACCTATTTCCATCTGTTTTTGTTCTAAATTAGTCTTAAGACTATGTTCTTATAATGAGGTTTAATTATAGAGTTTTTATAGATCGTTGGTCATTGTGGCTAGTGAAGTGTGTAGTGGGTGCTGTACCAAGAACTCGTAAAGTTAGATTTTGTGTAATCACGGGTACCCAACGTGAAGAAAGAAAATTTGGTTCAAATAAATTGCACTAGATGGCGTGATATGCTTCTATTTGATAATGAGTTTTGTGAAATATTAAGATTTTCTAGAGACGATCATAAAAAATGTATCTTAATTAACTCTTCTAAGCACAGATTTAAGGAATATGGGGGTCTCTTCATTCATATTTCAAAGATCAATTGAATGGATCATTTAAAATTGATTCCAATAGATGGCGCGGTTTTAAATTTCTGAGGCATCTACTCGATTTTTTTAATTTTTGATAGAAGATACTTTTTTAATCCAGTAGTAAAATGGGATAAAATTCTAATGACATGTCAGTTAATGTCAATTATTTGTCAAAAATAATATTGACATAATTATTTAATTACACACTTATTTACGGCGTAAGGACAAATTGCGCACAGTAGCTAGCAAGACTTATCTAATGCATGAAAGTATCTTTTTACCCGATTGCCGAAGGAGGGTAATGTGTTTATCAGTCTATGTATGTATGTTTGTTCCTATGTGGCGTTCTAGAGACCAAACGCGTCGGCTGATTTTGATGATTCTTACGTCAATCGATTTGTCATAACGTAACCCTGGGATTGTCATGTGGCTGCATTAAAATTGGATAATAGAAAATTGGCGGATTTTGGGCGCCATATTGTGGGGGACCAAACTTTTTTCTTCCAAACCTATCATTTGGGATATCTGAAAAAAGGGTTTTAAGAGGTGATTTCAAAAATATATAACACTTATATGTTTAAATGTAAATAATTCTAAAAAAAATAACTAAAAAGTTGTAAATAAAAAAAAAAAAATCAAAAAATTTAAAAACCCGACTGCTTAAAAAGTGAACTAAAAAGACGTAAACAAGAAGAAAATCATGCTGTGCAGTCGGAGGATAAATCTGGTTACGATCAGCCAGATCGCGAATATGTATCCTACGAGTGCACAGCATGATTTTCTTCTTGTTTACGTCTTTTTAGTTCGCTTTTTAAGCAGTCGGGTTTTTAGATTTATTGAGTTTACTTTTTTATGTATACCTTCATCTTTAATAATAGTCCGTGGCCTATTAGAATTATTACGGCAATAAAAAATATAATAAAAAGAATATGCATGATCTCTTAGTAAACAAGTGCTACTACTCTATAAAAAACTTCGTATCAGACAAATCACTGCTCCAATACAGTCCCCCTCAGTCTTGATGCGTTCAGTGGCCCACTGATACCTACACTACCTACCTGAATTTGTTCCGTTTTTTTATATTATATTTGAAATATTCATAATTCACAATGTAAATTTAATTTAATTTCTATGTCTATGAAACAATTGTATGCACGAAGGACGGGACATATCTGATCACAATTTAATTATTTAATACCTGTATATATACTTACCTATAATCCACAATAAAGATATTGATTGATTCATAAATTTCGATTTAAACGCAGGCGATGCCGCTGGTAAAAGCTTGTTAGGTATAAGCAATGATATTCTAGTAAACAGATATTTTACGGGCGCGCACTTTGTGAAGACTCGAATACGTCCTAATTGGGACGTATAGTCTTTAGTCTTTGTCACGCATGGCGATACGCTTTGTTGAAACAAAAACAAAATTAAAAAAATGCCACAGTGTGTGTTTAGAAAGTGTACCAATTATGATACCAAAGTACATAAAACAGAAGGGATCTTATACCATAAAATGTAAGTACGCATTACACCTCAATTTACTAATTTATTTATTTTATTTCCTAGTATTCTGATATTTGGAGGTTAGAAAAAGAAAAAAACATTGGTGGTCAGAATAATGTTTTTTTACATTCACACGCAAGTGACAAACACTAGCCGTCTCTTTTTTTCTTGTTGGTTTTATCAAGCCATCCCTTTCGACTTGTAGTGAAATGTCAAATGAATGAAAAGTGTGTATGTGTGCTGCCGCTGCTGTGCGGAATACTTTTTCCGGTTGTTTTGTGAGTGTATAACGTATCTGTTTACTAGAATATCATTGGGTATAAGTAAATGAAACATAACGTAACCAACTGGCGAAACTTGACTGTACCCTTTCCACACTTTTCTTATCCATCTCCGTCTTCTCGTGTGAGAATGTGGCCACCTCTGGTGTCAGAGTTAATTAAGCTGCCTCTGGGAACCCCACAGGCCTGTGACTTGGCTATTTCAAACTTATATTAACTATAAATTCAGGGTTTCCTCACGATGTTTTCCTTCACAATTGCCTGTGATGTCCAAGATATTTATCGTCGTGATGGCCCAGTCGGCTAAGACTTCGCCTCTCGTGCTCGAGGTCGTGGGTTCGAATCCGGGCAAGTACCAATGTGACTTTTTCATATTCATTTGTACTTTCCAAGTTTATCTTGGACATTGCTGACAACGGTGAAGGAAAACGTCGTGAGGAAACCTAGACTAAGTGAGTTTATAAGATTGTGCTCCATTGGTGTAATTGCTGCAAGGCGTTCCAGTGCGAGGATAAACTAATAAATAAACTTAGAAAGTACATATAAATTTGAAAAAGTTTGACATTGGTACTTGCCGGGATTTGAACACACGACCTCAAGCACGAGAGGTGAGGTCTTAACCACTGGGCCACCGCCGTCTTATCCTTTATGTGTGAAAAGAAGGGCAGTATGGAGAAAAAAACAGAAGTGTTATTTAAAAAAAAAGCATGTATGAGCATACTAATTATAATTAATTATTTTATAATAGTACCTATCAATACTCATTAGTGAATAAACAAATATTAATAATAACACGGCCTTTAAAATCGTGATTCAATAGCTACTACTCATTCTAATTTGATTGAACAGCTAAGCCGACAATCTGTCAAACTTCTGTCAAAATGAATTACAAGAACAATTCGTGATTTGTTCGGCATGTCTAATGAGTTCTACAAATTCAAGGTGAGAAATCACATTACATTATATAATATCACGCCTAAGTATATTCCTCCGAGGGTTTAACCCTTGAGTGCCTTAATTACCGATTATGCTTTAATTACCGAATATATTGACAATTTTTTTTTTTCTTTTGCGCACGGTTGGCGCAGTGGTTGAGCGATTGACTGCTGCGCTGCGTGTCGCGGGTTCGATTCCCACACGGAACAAATATTTGTATGACCTACAGATAGTTGTTTCGGCTCTGGGTGTTGTGTATGTGAGTTTATATGTTTGTAAATGCACCCACGATACAGGAAGAAATTCCTAGTGTGGGGCAAAGTTTAAAAAAAATAAATAAAATATATTGGCATAATGAAATTCAGCATGATGATCATTACGCATAATATTATTAGGCATATTTTTTTCTCCATAATGTGTATAATGCCATAAATACTGTTGGCATAATTATAATAAAGCATAATTTTATAAAGCATAATGTTATAAACGCATAATGATATTTACACATAATGTTTTTTGGAATAAAACAAAAATGTTTGCAGTTCATGGGGGCCCAAGGGCCACCCCGCTGTACCTTAACTTAAGCTACACTTTTTCTTTTATTCCTGGATGGAAAATCCCCGTTGGATGTCCTCCGCCCTGAGGGGGCTGAGGAGTCTGTCAGTTTTACTCCTACTGACTAAAAACCACCCCGGTGTTCCATCTCACACCTATGCTGGGGGTTGCGGGTACGTAGCGAGCAGTGCTATCGTTTCGGTCAGCCCAGCCATAAGGCGGCCGTGCTCCACGGCGCCAAACTGCAGCCACTGTACAGCTGCAAGTAGGCCCACTGGCTCTTGGAGCCTGGCTGCTCTTCGGCTGACTCCCGGCCTAGAAATGGGGCCCCGTGGATATGGATTGAGCATAATGGCGCTCACCATTTTCTGCAGGGCAATATTAATCTAACCTAACATTAAATCAAAATTATTATGACGAATAAATATTACGCCTTAAAAATGTATGCAACTCCAAAGGACAATTTTGCTAACCTTTGCATTATGCCAAAGTGTTATTATGCCACAGTATTATTATTCTAATAAAAGTGCGTTAATGTTATGCCAATCAATATTATGCCTTAAAGTTGTATGCCAAGAGGGGGGATCCCCATATCCTGATCAAAGGTGTACTACGTATACTCGTAGAATTTTAATATTGACCTCTATTTAATAGTTTTGCTAAATTACAATATGATTTCGACATCCAGTTGTGTACTTAATGATGATACTTACTCAGTATTACTGGACATCTAATCTTTAATTATATTATTATTTGTTTTATTTAATGGATAATTCATTATTTTATGTCTAATTTTTAATGTTTCTTTGATTTATTGACAATTTATATTTGCATTTAATGTTTTTCTAAACAAATGTTAATAGTACTCTAAAGATCTTCTTATAATTGAAAATGACTTCTTATTGATATTTTTTTTTTTAAATTAATGAAATTAATTGTTATAATATTTGTACGCTCCACGGTAAAACATAGAGAATCTAACTAGTATTGTAACATCTCGCACACCGTGTAAAGCTACCTATGTCTACAAATAAAGATTCTTATTCTTATTCGTAAACACACCAACATTTTGCCACCGTCAAAATCCACACTATAAATAAATGCAAAAGTGTGCCGTATGTCAGTAACTTCTTCACATTTAAACCGCCGAAAGGATTTTGTTGACATTTGGCACGGTTAGGTTAGCATGTCATACTTTTCATCGTGGTAGTAAATGCCCTTGGGATAAAAACTTTTCAGGCGGGCAAAGCTGCGAGCAAAAGCAAGTTTTTTTTTTTATAAATACGTTGCCCTACACTAGGAATTTCTTTCAGTATCGTAGGTGCGTTTACAAACATATAAACTCACAAACACCCAGAGCCGGAACAACTATCTGTAGGTCATACAAATATTTGTTCCGTGCGGGAATCGAACCCGCGACACGCAGCGCAGCAGTCAATCGCTCAACCACTGCGCCAACCGTGCGCCCATTATAAGTACGATTCGTGACATACCTTATGTTATGAAGTCTAGAAATTCAAGGTGAGAAATTACGTACAGTCAAGGGCCAAAAGTAAAGACGCACTACCAAAACAGCCGAGGCAATTTTTTTTAGGCAGAAGAATTTCAACCTTTCACGGTTAGTAGGTATAATGTATACTTAAATTTTTATACGACATGTTAAATCAGTTGTAGATAATTTGACTTCTTCTTAAAAAAAAACTGACCAAGTGCGAGTCGTACTCGCGTACGAAGTGTTCCATACCATTAACGCAAAAACACGTTTGTTGTATGGGAGCCCCACTTAATATTTACTTTATTATTTTTATAGTATTTGTGTTGTTATAGCGGCAACAGAAATACATCTTCTGTGAATTTCAACTGTCTAGCTATCACGGTTCATGAGATACAGCCTGGTGACAGACAGACAGACGGACAGTGGAGAGTGTGTGTGAGTGGGAGAGTAAGACTGTACTTTTGACCCTTGACTGTACATAATAATTTAAATAACGCTTGTATCTTTTACCTGAACGCTTAGGGCAGAAGTGTACTACCTACTAGTAAACACATTTTGATACTGAGTTATTTACTAGCTTTTACCCGCGGCTTCGCTCGCAGTGAAGCCATTTTTTTTTTTTAAATAAAACGTATCCTATGTCACTTCTAATACCTCCAAGAATATATGTACAAAGTTTCATGATGATCGGTTCAGTAGTTTTTGAGTGAAAGCGTAACAAAAAAACTTACATTCACATTTATAAGCCAATGATAAGCCAATTATCAATCCAAACATTTTAGCTACTTTGGGAGGTACAGAGAAATTTCTCATAAAAAACTATGATACTGAAAAAATTGATTTCTTAAAGAACCAACATTAACAAATATTTATGTGACATTCATCAACCCACACTATGTCCGCAAGGAGGATTTCGGCCCACTCGGCACACAGAAAAGTGGTTAGAATTCTATTTGTTAGAGGGTGGGCCGTAATCCACCACTCGAGCCGGTTTGATAACAAAGAAAAGAGTTTATTTACTTTATTTTCTTAATCTCTTTAATCGAAAATAAGCCTTCTATCGCCAAAAACATTTGTGAAAGAATATTAAATTGAATTGAACACAGAGAAGAACGAACACACAGTTAAGGCAAGTGTATCATGCACTATTCTCTTTGACCCGATACAAAACGTCTATATTCTAAGTAATTTCCTTCACTTGACGAAATCTTGACTCAATCAAATTTGCATTTGTAACTGTCGGCAGTTTATTGACATTAATCGAGGGTTTTCCTAATGTCATGAAGACGTCGAACCGAGTGGAAGCAGTTTCCTTCAAAAGGACTTAGAACTAGGTGTATTAGTGCAGGTATTAAGAGGCCCTTCCCGGTCCGTCTATCGTCAACGCGAGCATGATCGAAAATCTTGTTGTTTCATCCAGCGCGATGTTTTAAAAACAGGCAAAGCGAAAAGAGAGAGATAGTAGAAATAGTTTTCGAAAATTTTATAAAACTTTCAAAAGACTCGATAAATAGAAAAATAGTGTTCGAAAATTTCACAAAACCTTTTTAAAACTCGCTCGATAGAAAAATAGTGTTCGAAAATTTCATAAAACGTGTAACAGGAAATTTCGTTTTCTTGAATAAGCCTTACAAGTTTGTGAAATAAATATTTGTCATTAAGGCGATCGGCACACTGCACCGCTTTACGCAGCGTAGCGCGGGAGTGCGTGTTCTTACGCTGCGTGAAAGTATCTCTAAGTAATTGCATTTAAAACACGTGTAGTGCAACACACAGAAAACGCATACACACGACCACATTTCGGTCCCGTATGTAATCATTGGAAACACACACTAATCATAGACTTAGCCATATCCAGGGAAAAAACTGGTTGGCGAAACAGACAAAAAAAACCATCAATACTTTGTATTAAACGAGAATCAAACCTAACACCTCTTAAAAACAGCTTCGTTAACAAGGTTTAACAAATAAACCAACGCAATAAAGATAAATCCATTTAACACTAATCAAACAAATTATAACCATTATCAATTAACTGTATATAAAAGAGAACCGGTTAAAAACTTTTTGTAGCACAAGTTTTTTTTTTAAACGGAAGCGAGCCAAGGTCTTAGTTCATTCGGCCATACTCTGATTGATTCCGTCTGCTCGGTCGTGTTGCGTAAAAAAAAAATACAATACTTTATCCCTTATTACGGTACTTCATTGGTAGGTATAATTTTGCATCCCTGGTTGCCGCTCAGAGTGAGGATTCTGTCTGCCCATCGAGGGACCCCAGGAAAGGTGGGTGACACAGTGATCATGTGCTGCCGTGCATAGCGAGGCTCGGATGAGAACTACCACAACAGGCGTTACATATAGGGGGTACCGGGGTGGTCTCTTAAGACGACGACTATCGCCAACGACCTTGACGTAACAAAACGCGCAAACGTTACACACCCGCGCGACCCAAAATTTAGTAGTTTTTTGTACTTTTCTTAACATTCTATGACTTTTAAAAAAAGCCTCAGATCAAAATGCAGATAGATAAATATTGTCTATAAGATGGTGACAATTTCATAAAAATACGCCCGGCGGTTTTGGTGCGATTGTCGTTTTTTTCTCCGTTTTAGACATAACTTTACAAATGAATTACGCTATTTAATACGAATAAAACTCATAATTTCCTTAGATCAAATTATCAAGAATATGGTCTCATGTAAATATATTATTTCCAAAAAATATCGACTAGCCATTTAGACCTGATTCTCATTTTAAAATCAGTTAGTGCGAGGTATTTGCGCCTTAAGAGGTAACGGAGATCTTTTCTTGGTGCTGATGGTGATCACCGGTGTGGCGTAAAAATCCCACACACCTCGGTCTTTTCCCCAAAATTCCAGGCGCTTTTTGAAGGTTGTATGGGGGAACCCTATAAAAATGTATAATCTTTCAGGGGATGAAAGAACTTAGCTATGTAAGAGGTAAAGTGAAAGAAGAGGTCGAAGTAGTTATGTATAGTAAAACCAGAAAGGTTAATTATGCGCTTCGGGAATACTGACGCGTATTTTTAAGAATCTTCATCATTCAGTCTATCATGCGTTTTCCAACTATGTTGGGCGGCTTCCAGTCCACCGATGCATCAGCTGAATATCTATATTTTACATGAAGTGACTTCATATCTGACCACCACAACCCAGGTAATCCGTTAGGTAACCGTAGATTTACATGCAGCGCCAATGGATATTTGATAATATATCGAACTATGAAATAAAAAAAATATGCAAATAAAAATTGTTTTTTAAAACAAGCTTTGTTCGAATTCTTCTCAGCAAACGCTTTTATTTGATTCCCATATCATACAAAAAATAGCTTGTCCACCATCTTGGGCCGTCCGCCATATTGGATTTAGAATGTCTTCACTTAGCTAACCATGCATTGTCAACTAAACTAAATGTGTTTGCAAAATTTCATCTTTATCGGTTGAGGATAAGTGTTTAAAAAATCAGTCGCAAGATTTGACCCGAACATACTTATAATTTTTTTTTTGGGTTGCATGTCATCCAATGACTTCTCCCGCTCTGGGTGAAGCGGGAGGGCGTGTCAGACTTTTACTGACTAAAACCCACCCGTGTTCTTTCAGTTGCTTGTGCCAGGGCCGGCCGCGGTAACTCTCTTTCAAATTTATCCGCGAACCAGGTAGGACCCGAACATACTTACATACATACATTGCAAGTTAATTAAAAATTGTAAAAATAATAGTAATTTAACGTCAACGAAGCGAAAATAGTATGTAAGCATCATAGAACGTGGCGTTATATTGTTCCTGCGTACTCCCTTGTAGAAAATGTGTAATTAATTTATTCAAGTGGATATGACGTCTTTCGTCTTTCGCCTTCGTCTGACGGTCATCTTTCATTGTCAATGTCAATCTGATCATAAGAACCCCCTACAGATCAGGGATGGCAAACCTTTTATGACACATTAATTTATCGTACTACTAAATATGAGATCTAGGGTTGGATTTCTGGTCGCGGATACAATTGAAAAAGATTTACCGCGGCCCTGGCTCAAGTAACTGAAGGAACACGGGTGGGTTTTAGTCAGTAAAGAATGACACGCCCTCCGGCTTCTCCCAGAGCCTGAGAAGTCATTGGATGAAGTCCAAACCAAAATAAAAAAAAATCTGGTTCGGACAAACGGTCATTGGGCTTGGAATCTCTCAGCAGCAAGCCAGAGTGGATTTGTGATTGTCTGTTTAGGTTCACTTTCATTAACCGACTCTAAAAAAGGGGAAGGTTCTCAATTCGTCGGAATCTTTGTATTTTGTATGTTTGTTCCCCGATTACTCAAAGACACCTGGACCGATTTAGAAAATTCTTCTTTTTTTTGAAAGGGTATATTTCCCGGGTGGTCTCGTGGACATCAGATCAGGATCTGATGATGTGATCCTGGAGAAATCGAAGGAACTCTTCAAATATCATAGGCATACATATAGCGATTTTGGTATTTTTATCAATAATGCAATCATTTGGACTCAGAAGGTAACATTTGGTGAAAAAGAAGACCACAGATGACCACTGGAACTCCTTAATGCTAAGTATGTCACGGGTATAAGATATCTCGGATAGTTATACGACTATGATGAAGTAAATACTTATAAATAAATGGTGATCCATAACCTACTGATGAAAATGGTACCATTGAACTGGTCTGATGATGAAGCCGGTAGGTAGGCACTGGAATTCCGAAATAAAATAATGTATCCTGGTCGTGTTTGGGGTTATAAGAATCTTCATGAGATGTACTTTGGCTTATTTTCATGGTAATTGGAGGTACCTACCAAAACTAAAAAGAGATAAATAAAAAAAAAATGAAATAAAAAAAGAAAAAAAAAATGACTTCCAAAACAAAACACTACCTACAAAGCGAAAAATAACTTTCTTTTCCGAAGTCAGCGTCGAATAACGAAAAACAATGGGTACCAAAGACACCGACTTATTCCAGTTATTTTTCGCTTTGTATTTTTTTGTTTTGGAAGTCGGTTTATTTTATTGTTAATTTTTTTTTTTACATTTTTGTATCACATAACTGGCGAAATTTGTAGGGAAAACCGGCGTGATGTTTTATTATTTTATTATAATTTATAATACCAAGAAAAAAAGGCAAAAACAAAACATTTAAAAATCCTTTAATTAAGATGGTACCAACCTACTTACTTAGTTTTTATTACAGGCTTTTGATTAACTTGCAATGTTTGTATGTATGTTCGGGTCAAATTTTGCAACTGAATTTCAAGCAGTTATCCTCAACCGATGTTTAATTTGGATGACAATGCACGGTAATATTTTTTTTTGTCTATCCCTTACAATTTGGTGTTGTCTATCCCTTACAATTTAGCAATTCGTCCATCGCCATTGATGAAAAGACGCTTTGCTAACTAGAGCCTCAGAATGTTCGTCTAAGGTTCACCATCCCTATCCCGACGCTTATGACGAAATACTTTTATATTTCACTTAAAGGGTCCGCTATCAAGAATTATTCATCAAGTCTGAACATAACCATCTGATCTTAATAAGATTATATTATATGTTCATAGACTACTATATTAAGGTCAGCGTAAGGCTCTGTTCATAATGTGAGCGTATAAAATTCATACTTGTGAAAAAAAGTTAATTCATAAAATCAAAATACATACCTGACTGCTTAAGAAGCGAACTAAAAAGACGTCAACAAGAAGAAAATCATACTGTGCATTCGGAGCATACCTACACATTCGTTGATCAAACCAAGATAGGGTTGAACTCAACCAGACATTTTTCATTTAAATACGTAGGAATTTAATCTCAGCTAAAACAATTTATGAGATTATGCCATTGTCCTTTAAAAAATCGAGTGGAATGCCACAGAAACTAAAAAGAGCGCCCTCTATAGGAATGAATTTTCATTTTCGTTCAAATTATCTTTGAAATGTTATATAGTAGCCCAATTTTCCATATTTTTGTGCTGGCTGGTTAAACAAGAAGATAGTTAAAATTTTTATGATCGATTCTTGCATATCGCGCCATCTAGTGTAATTTATTTGAATGCTTCTTAGCTTCGGAACTCCGTAGTAATGGATTCTCCGCTTAACAGAATTCTATTAACTGAAGTTTGCTTAAATTTTACAAAACTAATATTTTGTAAAAATTTTGCAAAATATTTTTTTGAAAACTTTAGTTACTTAAAAATAAACTTTAATAAAGTTCGAAACGTGAAATTATAATAAAAAAATACCAAAAACAATAAATTTTTTTGGTATGCTCCCGCTATCTCACCTGATGGTAAGCGGTAATTTGGCAGTCCTATCATTAAAAAAGATCTTTCTGCAAAAAGAGACATCAGTACTATAAGGATATAATATTCGCTCCAGTCTGCACTCAGCCTGACCCAGGGCACGTATTCAGAGCACGGATAATCAGGCACGCTTGAACATCGGCACTCGAGCGTGACGAGATACTTACAAAGTGTTTATAAAATTTAATTTCATATTAAATTACTTGTTATATTATACATTTAACTGAATACCTCATTGGTACTGCAGATATGAACTATTTGATGTTATAAAGAATTGAGCTTTAAATTCGTGCGCTGCATTTTACATACACTGACTGGTACATAAACCGACGCCATTTTTCCGTGGGGATCAGTATCAGAATCAGAATATTTATTTGTGAAACATAGGTATTTACATAAAGATCTTAGGTTAAATATAATGGGCGCTATGTTTTTCCGTGAAGGCGTACAAGTATTATTGAAAATACAAGCAAAAAATAAAAGAAAATAAAAATGTAACAGAATACAACAAAATTAAACACTAGAGTTTAAGAGAAGTTAAAAAAAACTATTTTAAATGTATTTAAATATCTTAATTAAATCTACAATTAAATCGCACCAAAAAAGAGAAACAGATTTCTTAAAAATATTAAAGAATAACAACAAATGTTTATTGCACACGAGATATTAAAAATCATCTATACTAATATTATAAAGCTGAAGAGTTTTTTTGTTTGTTTGAACGCGCTAATCTCAGTAACTACTGGTTGGAATTGAAAACACGCTACGACCAATAGGAGCTGAACAAAAATGAAAAATGTTGCAAAATCGGGCAAAATTATTCCTTTTTGAGAGATTCCGTTGCGTGCGCTGATTTTCTTCTTGTTTACGTCTTTTTAGTTCGCTTCTTAAGCAGTCGGGTTTCATGATCGAATTAGATACATTTAAAAATATAAGTGCAATTTTTGTTGACATTACCGTCCCGCATGACGGAAACCTCGTGAAAGCCGAGAAAGGTAAGCAAATCAAGTATCTTGACTTGGCTCGCGAGGTTGTCGACATGTGGGATGTGGACACAGCGATCATTGTACCGATAGTCCTGTCAGCCAATGGATTTATAGCCACGAGCCTCGACCAATACCTTAGGAGGCTCTCGTTAGGCGGCTGGGTCAAGGGCCTGATCCAGAAAGCAGTACTACTGGACAGGGCTCGTATTGTTAGGAGGTTCCTCTCTCTGGAGCCCTGACCCCGACAATAGCTTGGACCCTGTTCCCGATACCGGTGGACCAAGACATTTTTTTTTTTTTTTTATAAAAAATATTTTAAAATATGAAAAAAGATAAATATAGGACATAAACACAAAATGGACAAAAGAGAGAAGCATATTAAGCATACCCTTATAATAAGGGTAGTGCAGAAAAAGAGTTAAAAAAGTAAGCGTGAAGTGTAAGTGAGGTTGTGTGTTTTATCCGAGTAGTATTAACTTATGCAACAAAGTAAACATTCGGTGTCCTCGTAACTCAGGTCCAAGAACCATAGCATAGGATAGATGGACCCCTTTTCCGCACTTAGACTCGCATTGGTCCGTTGTGCGAACAGGCCTCCTCTCTGCGAGAAGGAATGGGCCGTAATCAGAGACATAAATCTAACTAGATAACGCAAGTCCCTCCATCTGTATGTAAACCAAGCGTGCCATTTTTTCATACACAATCTAAAAACAAATTTACTTACCTACGAAAGAAAACATTTCCAATGCCTCGGTTAACTTTTTCTATACATTCTTTACAGCTTAATATGGTATAAAAATACAAATTTCTAGATTTCGGTGGACTTCCCGCACCGATAATGCTTAGTGAAAATCTCAGATTACGATCATTTGTCGTAAATTTAGTCCGTTTTTCGGCACGCGAAGCATACAACCGCGTCATCTAGTTAGATTTATGTCTGTGGCCGTAATCAACCTCGCGGGCCCAGTGCATGTTGGTGAATGTCACATGTCTTTGAATTTTTGTTTCCAAGACATGCAGGTTTCCTTAAGATGTTTTCCTTCACCGTTTTGAGAGCAGTCCCCCTAGACAAGTTACAAACATTTCGTATCGAATCTCTTGTAGCCTTCTATTTGTATGGTCTGACCAGGGGACTTAACGTTCAGATGTGTCATTCCCATACATTGATTCGTTTTCTACTAGCGTTATCGATTGTAGATTGTCAACTTGGCTACAGATGCAGAGGTGATGAAATAATTTACACAAAGTAAAACGCCTGCCTGGGTTCGAACCCACGACCTACACTTTTAAGAGCCGAGAACCATTCTTTTATTTTAGTTTTGGCTTCAGGGTACTTGTTCGGTATAGTAAAAGATTTACTTATCATATTGAACACTCTTATGGGTAAGTACGACGAAAGCCGGGCTACAAAGAGGGTTTTAATTTTTGGGAGGGAGTCTGGCAGTCTCCTACCCAATGATATTCTAGTAAACAGATATGTTATGAGCGCGTGCATTGTGAAGACTCGAATAAGTCCCAATTGGGACGTATAGTCTTTAGTCTATGTCACGCATGGCGAAGAGCGATACGCTTTGTTAAAACAAAAACAAAATTAAAAAAATGCCATCGTGTGTATTTAGAAAGTGTACCAATTATGATACCAAAGTAAATAAAACAGAAGGGATCTCATACCATATGTAAGTACGCAATACACCGCAATTTACTATTTTTTTTCTAATATTCTGATATTTGGAGGTTAGAAAAAGAAAAACATTTATGGTCAGAAGAATGTTTGTTAACATTTATACGCATGTGACAAACACTAGCCGTCTCTTTTTTTCTTGTTGGTTTTATCAAGCCATCCATCAAAAAGTGTGTATGTGTGCTGCCGCTGCTGTGTGAAATACTTTTTTCTGTTGTTTTGTGAGTGTGTAACGTATCTGATTACTAGAATATCATTGCTCCTTCATCTGTTATTCAGCTGGATCCGGTTGGACTGGAACCTAACCGCAACAGGCATAGTTGCTAGGCAAGTTTATATGATAGATAGATTTTAGAGGTTAATTTAGTACACTTACCAGCTAGACACTACGTCTAGCGTATCCACTTTTTGCTAATCCGACCTTACAGTTTAAATCACTCACTAGAACAATGACTAATAATTAAACCAAATTCCGTGCACCCACCCATCCTTTTCCACGCCTCAGTAAGCGTCACTTAACCGCAACGATACACAGACATTGACAAAAGAAAAACAATTATAAGTATTTCTTTCAAGTCTAAAACCAGAGCAAGGTTGGAAGTGAATATTGTCAAAATTATTATTAATTGTAGTGGCAGCAAAAAAGCAGACACAAATGTTTGTCACGCGAAGTCAAGACGCGATATTTAGAATAAAAGATATTGTATTGACTTCCGGTTAAGTGAAGTTTGTTACAGAACTGAATCATAAAGAAACTTTGAACGAATACCGTTAAATGTGGCAACTTTGCCAAACAAGGAATACTTTCGTTGTGCGTACGGCTAAACGCCGCTGATTTGGAAGTTAATTTTTTTTTTTTAGATGGTACTCGTTAATAGAAAGCTATCTACAAATTTTCCAGACTCGACTCGAATCGACCCCGCTGCGCGGGGCTCCGTCGACATTGTTGTTAAATAGTAATTGTAAAAACTTTAACCATAGATATCTCCATAACCATGGGGTTCCGCGGGGAGGGGATGGTACAGTGGGGTAGTCCCCCTACCCCTCCATTCCCTGCCGGCGTCTGTGTTTCCCGATAGCTACAATCTAGGGTTCTTTAAGTCAAGAGTGAATAGGTTACTTCAAGGCAAGCGTGCTCCACCGTCGACCACATCATCCCTTATCATCAGGTGAGATAGTGGACAAGCGCGAGTCTAAATACAGTAAAACAAAAAACCGGCCAAGTGCGAGTCGGAATCGCGCACCGAGGGTTCCATACAAACCTCAGCTTAAAAGTATTATAGACCTGAGTATTTGATAAGAATTTCAATTTAATACCTTTACGCGTTCATGAGAAAAAGGGTCTTGATAGACTGACAGACGGATGGACGGACGGACAACAAAGTTATCCTATAAGAGTTCCGTTTTTTCCTTTCGAGGTACGGAACCCTAAAAAAATGGATACAAAGATATTTGGACGGTGAGTTTGTGGGACTAAGGTGGACGGGTCACCTAAGCCTATGAAATGGCCACTATTACAATCACCACATCATCAGGGCATAGGCATCTCCTTATTATGAAGAATAGAATAGAAAACATTTATTCGACATAGACACAAAACAACAACAACAACAACATTCACAAAGTAACGGAGAAGAATAGTAAAAAAAGTACAAACAATGGTTTTCTTCACCAGTTCCACTTTACCAAATGACACTTTCTGAGTGCAAATGATTGCATTGTTGATGAAAATACCAACATCGCTATAGGTATGCCTATAATATTTGAGGAGTTCCCTCGATTTCTCCAAGATGATATTATGGGACCAACTGGGTAGTATACCCTTTCAAAAAAAAGAAGAATTATCCAAATCGGTACAGGCGTCTTTGAGCTACCGGGAACATAAAAAAAAAAAAAGATTCCGACGAATTGATAACCTCCTCCTTTTTTTGAAGTCGGTTAAAAAATACTCCTCCTAATACAAGAGTCAGGCCAGCACTGATGTTTGTGTCTTTAAGAGTTTTAAATAAACAAATATGTGGTTTGATTTAATTTTAGATCAATTACCGACTTGACATTGACATTGAATCAACCTGTCAACGTTTATTTTTTCACCTAATAAATGTTGTTAATGAAGTTATAATCATTGGCTTATATTTTACTAGTATTACTATATTTTTAATGGACCTTTTACGACTACAGTCTTAAGTTTATTAAATCCGTAATCAGGTCAGGGTACTATCGATAAATTAACGGATTATTGATGAAATTATACAAAGTTTATTTTTAATTTTGTTTTCGTATTGCCTTCAGTTTTTATTGATCGAAGATCTGTGCTTACTTCCTGACAAAACAGATTTAATAATTAAGTTATAAATAAGTGACATTATTCTAAATCCAATCTGGCGGACGGCCCAAGATGGTGGACTAGTTTTTTATGTGCACTGCCATGATATGAGTATCAAATGAAAGGGTTTGCTGAGAAAAATACGAAAAAAGCTAAAAAATTAATAAATTATTTTTTTGTGAAATTATAGGAAATTCTATAGCAAGGTAACTAAATTATTGACAAAATACCCATAATAACTAAATTTACATTATTTACACATTTGTGCTGTTTGTCGTTAAGGAGTTCGGTGTATGTTCCATATCTTGAAAACTGCTGAACCGATTTTGATGAAACTTGTACTGATCCCTAAGTTGAGAGATACCTAATCCGATAAAAAAGAATGATCACGAGCCGATTACGAGTTTTGGAGATTTACGTGGACAAACATTATGTATGTTTGTCCACGTAAATCTCCAAAACTCCAAAACACTTATGATATTTGGCACACGTATTTAGAAACCCATATAGAGTATCTAGAGAATATTGTGCAATTCCAACAATATTACATACATACGTTTCGATTGATAACCTCCTTTTTACCCGACTGCCGAAGGAGAGTAATTTGTCTACGTATGTATGTTTGTTCCTGTTCCATACATCTGGTTTTGGTCAGCCAGCTCGCAAATATGTATCCTCCGACTGCACAGCATGATTTTCTTCTTGTTTACGAATTTTTAGTTCGCTTATTAAGCAGTCGGGTTTTTTAGATATTTTAAATTATATAAACTTTTTTTGCTATGTGGGTTATAAATCGAATCGCATGGAGCCGCCACGCCAATTCAACATTTTTCTCTAATTTTCTAATTTTTTTTTCGTACCTTCAACTTTGATTATCGTCCGTAACTAAACTAACGGTAAGATATAGGAACTGGCAAATAAAGGGTTTCCTGATTGCCAAATAGGAAATAACCTTGATTAAATTTAGAATTTCACTTGTAATAGTTCTGTACCATTGCCAGGAAGGTTAAGGTCGAATACTTCTAAAAAAGCCCATTTAAGTAGGTATTTACCTATTTTAAAATGACCCTGAAACAACGATATTCTAGTAAACAGATACGTTATACACTCACAAAACAACCGAAAAAAGTGTTTCGCACAGCAGTGGTAGCACACATATACACTTTTCATTCATCTGACATTTCACTACAAGTCGAAAAAGATGGCTTGATAAAACCAACAAGAAAAAAGAGACAGCTAGTGTTTGTTTGTTAGTAAATTGAGGTGTATTGCGTACTGCGTATATGGTATGAGATCCCTTCTGTTTTATGTACTTTGGTATCATAATTGGTACACTTTCTAAATAGGTACACACTATAGCATTTTTTTTTAATTTTGTTTTTGTTTCAACAATGCGTATCGCTCTTCGCCATGCGTGACATAGACTAAAGACTACACGTCCCAATTAGGAAGTATTCGAGTCTTCACAGAATGCGCGCTCATATCATATCTGTTTACTAGAATATCATTGCCCTGAAATTTTTCAAGGATTTTTTTTCCAGGAATATAGAATAACCCAATTACTTACACTACGCTTATTTAAAACTACCGCCCTTAAATTATATTCACTGCAAATGTTTGCAGGTGTAAATATAACATTCCATCTGGTGAACCGTTAGCCTGTGTCACTATCTTCTTCTTCTAAATAAAAAGAAAAGAGAATAAAATCGGCCAAGTGCGTGTCGCACTTCGCAAATTTAGGGTTCCGTACCAAACCGCAAAATCAAGTTCGTAGTTATAGGAAAATTGAGGAAATTTCAAAGAATAAACTGATTTTTCAATGTATTGGTACGTAAAATATACGTAATAATAATAATAATTATCATCGAATTTAAAAAATTCTTCGGAACAAAATTTTGTAAAAAAAAAAGCTGACGTTGGTGGCTTCTCATTTCTTAGTTTTCCAATATTTTTTTAAAACAAATAAAATAAAAACACAAAGAAATAAACCGACTTCAAAAACTAAACACTAAAAAGTGCAAAATAATTTTCGATTCGAAAGTCGGCTTTTTAGTGTTTTGCTTTTGAAGTCGGTTTATTTTATTGAGAAAATGTTTTTATTACTCTCTTTTTAGTTTTAGCACGACATCACTAAAAGGTACCTAAAGGATTGACAAAATACCCGTGATAATTTAAATTACACATTCGAGCAGTTTGTCGCTAATCCGGTTGTATGCTCCATATCTTGAAAACTGCTGGACCGATTTTGATGAAACTTGCACTATTTCCTAAGTTGAGAGATACTCAATCCAACACAAAAATCACGATCCGATGAGTAGTTTCGGAGAAATGCGTGGACAAACATACATATATACGTACATTCAAACAAACATACATTTATGAGATTTGGCACACGTGTATAGAAGCCTACATAGAGTAACATTTGTCAATATAGTGCAGTTCCGACAATATTTCATACATACGTGTCGATAACCTCCTTTTTTTAAATTGGGTAATTTAAAAAAACAGTATTAATCTACTCAGCTCTAAACAGCGATACGTGTAGGTCATGATTTACTCGCGCTCCTTTTAACTGTATTATACTGTAAAAGTTTAAACACTTAGCTGCAACCGTTTGGCTGTAAAACCTGTTTGACCGACGACAAACAGACGGACACGTGAGTGACAGCAATAGGGCTCTGTTTGAGGGTACGGAACCCTAAAAATTGGCGTACAAATTTTATAAAAATAAAATCAATACAATCTATAGCACAAAACGATGTTTATCGGACCTTGCATATCAAAACATAACATCACGGCGGATACGCAGAGAAGTAGTGTCCGACAGTACCTACTTTTTTATCCCGGGAATATATTCCCTTAGGATGAAAAAAAAACAAAACCAAGTAGTTTATTTCAAATAAACCTTAGATGTACTTTTGAATTGTCAAACAAAAAAACGGTAAAAAAAAGATGACTCTAGTTGCAAATTCGCAAACGTCAGTAGTTCTCAATGGAGAAGAATTTGCAACAAACACCACGGACACTCTTTTCCATCAGATTTAATTACAAGTATTTGGTTAATTCTTGTTGGAACAATACATATATGTGAGAATGATGTAAAAAGACGTGCACTTAAAAGTGTCTAGAGTTAAAAAAAAACAATTCAACAATAAAATATGAACGTAATTAAAAGCAGGCCGAAGCAGTTATGT
This sequence comes from Orthosia gracilis, assembly GCA_947562075.1. Lineage (NCBI taxonomy): Eukaryota > Metazoa > Arthropoda > Insecta > Lepidoptera > Noctuidae > Orthosia > Orthosia gracilis. The sequence goes on along the minus strand of OX387267.1, from coordinate 3,319,266 downwards.
TATGACCAATCCCAACTGATGGCGCCCGTTCACGAAAAAGACGCTTGGATTGGCACCACTCAGCTCAACCATCATGATGATTCCAAACTGTCACGCGGTTGAAGCTAGTTATTATATAAGAGTATTAAATAATTAGATCTTATTGCCAACGCTTCGAAAGCAACTGCATTTTAAACTTGACCCAGCGATCTATGCAACTTTTTTATATTAATCTAATTAAAAAAACGTCAAAAAAACTTTCGTGCACTCATAACTCCGAAACTTCTGAACCATTTATGATGAGATTCGTGTTTTTTGTTAAGCATTATGATTCATATTTAACTAGATGTTATTCAGACGAAACTGTGTTGTTGTTTTGTGTTTTTTTAAGCTTGTTTGGTTACCGTGACAGTTGGTTTAATAAAAACAATGCTAGTTTGAATTTATAATGTTTTATGGTGCTATAGTTCCTGGTAAGGGACTTCCGGCCTCAATGTCCGTGTATTAAAACTGAAGAGAGCAGTGGTGGCCCCGACTTACGTGTTGTAGGTCCTGAGTACGATCGTGATCACGTGCTGCCGTGCACAGCGAGGCTCAGGGGAGACGCTTCACAGTCTCCCCAGAGATGTGCCCTAACAGGCGTTGCACAGAGGGGTTCTGGGGTGGTCTTTTAAGAGGTAACGGGGCCCCTTCCATGTGCTGATGGTGATCACCGGAGTGGTTTTAGTGAGGAAAAATTTCACCCTCCCTGGGCTTTCCCCAAAATTCCAGGCGTCTTTAGAAGATTTCCCCCCGTAAACAAAAAGAAAAAAGAGGCCCTGAATTCGAACCTAGGCAGGCGCTTTAATTTGTGTTAATTATTTCATCACCACTGCTCTTAAAACTGTGAAGGAAAACATCGTGAGGAAACCGGCATGTCCTAGAACCAAAAATTAGAAGACAATAATGTGATAAATAATCCACCAACCCGCACTGGGCCCGCGTGGTGGATTAAGGCCCATTCCCTCTCACAGAGAGGATGCCTGTGTCTTAGCAGTGCGAACATTATAAGGCTGATGATGATGATAAGTTAGACGTGTGTATCTGTGTCTGTGTGAATTTGTGCATCTGTCTGTGGCATCATAGCTCCTAAACGAATAAACCGCCTTGGATAGTCTTGTAGATAAACTATGTAGTTTAAAGAAGTATTTGTGTTTTTAAATTTTACTTGTCTTTTATTTACGTGTATATAAAGTAACATACATCGCTCAGAAAGGTTCAACAATAATACCGGTAATACCGGTAACAATAATACCGGTCCGAGTAATATAGGATACTTTTAATAATAATTAAAAAGAAAATAATGGCTTCACTGCGAGCGAAGCCATTATTTAGCGGGTAAAAGCTATACAGTTTACGAAATAAACTATAACTGCAGTTTCATTCGCAATGACGTATTCTATTTTTGCAGTTATTAGTTTATGCGGCCTATCCGATTGTCCTTTCTTTGCTATTGTTCGTCGAATCGTTGAGCTCCTTTAATTCTGAGTTGAGCTGCACGGTTATTGACAAATGCGTGCACTGACTGGACAGGTCCACTCAATCTGGCTGGTTCTTTCCTCAAAAGACCATTTCGGACTTCAGTCTACATGGTCTTCACATGATCTAACCAAGATTTTGTCTGGACTTTTAAAAGAGACTGCGACCTCTGAGTTTGTTTCGGCCTTTCTTCTCAGAATAGTCAGATAGGAAACGCCGACGACATCTAGTTTAAAAAAAATATGATCGACATATGAAAGTGTTTGTACAAACCAATTAACAGAAATGAAATCATTTATCATTTAGAACATAATGCGTAGTAATGATGAGATAACTTTGTGTTTGCTTACAAACGCAAACGGTGCCGTCGACTCCGCGATTGGTCAATAATCGCAACCGAAAAGAACAAGTGCCATAAGTCCGGATCCCTCTGCAGTCATGTCACGACTCGAACTTCAGCATTAAATAATGGTTTACAGACATGCCGCTTTCCTCTTTCACCGTTTTGAGAGCAGGCGGGCGAGCACGGCCTACGGTGACAGGCTTGAGTCACATCTTTTTATCTCAGTTTGGGAGCAAAAACCGTGATAAAATGCGTGACTCAAGCCTATCATACAGGCCTTGCTCGCCCGGCGGTGGTGGAAAAATAAATTGCACAAAATAAAGCGCCTGCGCGGGTTCAAATCCCCGACCTACAACTCGTAGCCGGGGCCATAACCTCTGGGCCACCACTTCTCTCAAGATTGGATATAAGACACTATACACATCTCGCTCTGACTACCTCTTTATTGTAAAAAGCTTCCTCTTCCGTCAAACCCAGCAATTAGATATAAAAAAGAAACAATGACACAATTAATAAAAAAAAAACTTAATCCCTACTCAAAATTGAATCAAAAACGCAACAATTAAAATCTAGATAGTATTCTGCGTCATATTGTCTCATTTGCCAAGGTTGAAACATAATAGAATAAGTACAGAAGGTCGACTTCACACAACGGACAAAAACACACGCTTACATACAACTCGTCCGACGTGACTGTGCTCCTGGTGCTGTGCCGTCACTCTGAACTTAGAATCTCGCAATTGAACGCACAAAGCGAACCGCGGAGCGACCCGGCGATAGGCGGGAATGGAGCCGGATTCCAGTGCGGTGGACTGTCCACCGAAGCGTAGCTTCATAGACGTTTCATAATACGCTGTGCAGCTTGTGAAGCACTGCGTAGGTACTGCGTATTACACGTGTACATTTTTAATCATTTCAACAAATTCCGGTGCCGTTCCCGCCATTTTAACCAACTGCGGGAGGGTAATGTTTTTTGAGCGTATGTATGTATATCCATTTCTATAGCACGGTCTACAGCCCAAACGGCTTGACGGAATATGACATATGACGTATCGTTGGATTCATCTCATAATTATGTGGGAGCGACATGAGCTAGATATTTTTTTAATGGCGCCTTTCCTTAAAAAAAGGGTGATACAATTTTGGGATTTTTTAATGTATAAATAATATCTGGTACTTATTTTTTTCTTTTCAATTAATTAATTTTAGCAGTCGGGTTTTTTGTATTTATATTAATTGGATTTTTACAAAAAAATAACGTGTTCTTCCACGCGATGTACGCCCCGGGCGGCGGCATATGGCATGCAGTACTGAAGGCGTCATGAAACCTGCATGCAGCGACGCAAGCGCGACGTTAACGCTGCGACGACAGAGTTTCATAGATTTGTATGTAAGTTGCAAGCAGGCGTACTGCGTACACCAAGCGTAAAATGACGAAAAGCGTAAAGGTTGTCTGTAAGAGATTGCCTAGTGCGATAAGACCGCCCATTGTACACTTGTTTTTTTTTAATGTTTGTCCTGTATGTTTTTTGTGGTGTACAATAAAGTATATAATAATAATAATAATAATAATGACGAATACTTCTATGAAGCTACGCGTCCGTGCACAGTAGGCCTTACGCTCGTTGTATAGAGCCGACCTTCTGTTTCTCTATATTATGTGGCATTTCTTACGACATATGACTCAGAATAAAATAATAATAAATTGTTTATGTTTACAAGTTTATTTCTTCCTATATTGTTTATTATAATGGCTCATTAATGATTTTGAATGTAGAACTCTTTTGCGCGGCAAAAGCAAAAAGGTCTTAACTGTTTTTACTGTTTGCGTAAATGTTACTGTTTTTTTTAAACAGTGTCGTTTTATTTTATACTTCTTTGGTATCTTATTTCACGACTGTTGGTCTGAAAAGGTTTTATTTTCGTCTCGTCTTTCCTTTCAATGAATCAAAGGCTAGAAGTGATTGCATTGACATTGCCAGTACGGGCCCTTTGTTAAAAATATTGATCATTATTATTAAGTTGATATTGTTTTGATTAAAATTGATTGCAATTATTGTAGATCATACAATCAGAAGCAGAATAGAGAAGTGGGCCAAAGGCATTAGTGAATGGAGTACCTGATAGAAGGGATGACGGAATGAGGAAGACTGGAGCGTAAGTGGAAGGATGATCTGAGATCTGCATCAGGAGCGACATGGAGGAAAACACACGATTGTGTACTGTGGAAGGTCTGAAGTAGGCCTAAATCAAAACAAACTGCTAACTGATGTCTTACCTAAAATATGTAAAACAATTAAAATTCAAAAACCTCCCGACACTATATCTTGCGCAAATAGCCCGATTGAAACAGTGAAACGCCCAAATCATTTGAACGGCTGAACCGATTTCCATCAAACATAGCTAAGAACACTCCCGATAATGTCGCCTTTTAAACAAAAAATACTAAATCAAAATAGACAGATATACGAAACACAAACACACTCAAAATTATAACACCCCACTTTTTCCGTCGGAAATTAATTATTTTATAAATTTGTGAATAAAGGCTATTTATTTTTTTATATAGAATAGGCTCGTGCTTGACCACTATCTCACCTGATGGTAAGCGATGATGTGGTCGACGGTGAATGTTGGGGTCGGCTTCCTGTCTAACTGGATTCAACTAAATAGGTACCAGTATTTTGCATGAAGAGACTGCCTATTTTTTTATGGTGGGAAATTTTCAAATAAAATCCCGCTCTGGGTGGAGCCTAAGGGCGTATCAAACTTTTACTGACTAAAACCCACCCATGTTCCTTTATTTGCTTGAGCCAGGGCCGCGGTAACTCTTTGTCAAATTTATCCGCGAACCAAACAGGCATCGGCCCTGGTGGACCCCGTCAGTTTCTGCTGACATCTCTTTGAGGCACGCATGGAACATTACGCTCCGTTGACTCGAGCCTGGTCCTTATCGGACGTCGAGCTACCCATTACTTGCCGTCCGCAAGCCCGCGCCTAAGGTGGCAGGGAATCGGCTTGCGACTCCCGACGCCCAGAGCGTCTCCTACGGGAGACTGCACACCTGACCTCGACAACCCAGTAACTGGGTAACACGACACCTCTTGGCTAGACTGGTGTCAGATTTCCGGCTTCTGACTACCCGTAACGACTGCCAAAGATCTTCAAATGACAGTCGGGACCAACGACTTCTCGTGCTTGCCGAGGCACGAAGGCAACTCGCTATGTAAGGATGGTCACCCATCCCCGCACTGACCTCGGCAAGTGTTGCTTAACCTTGAAGATCGACCCATTCGACTGTTTTAGTCACGAGCTCGTATTATTATCATATTATTAATAATGATAGTGACAGCAGCGAGGTAGGATGTGACCATGGTTATAACGTAGAACATATAAAGATAATATTTATGTAATACATAATAAGTGCATAATAATGATTTCGCAACAGCACGCTGGCACTTCCCTATGTAGATAAATGTTGTTTTGATTCGTTGGTCAGCACTAGTAGACCCAGGGTTGGCAACATTTGGAAAAAAAGGGGGCAATCGAATGGTCATCAGAGACGCTTCGATCCACGATTTCTGACATTAGACCATTTCATTATCATTAACGACAAGTAAAAAAAAAAAAATTCGTTGTTCGAATTTTTTTTTACCCAACGGGTAAAAACGAGACCCTATTACTAAGACTCCACTGTCCGTATGTCTGTCACCAGGCTGTATCTCATGAACCGTGATAAGTAAGCTTTCTGATGAGGCCCATTTTGAGCGATCACGTCTCAGAGCCATATGACATAACTGGCAACACACACTGGTCATAGACTGTTGTCTTGAGACACTGTGGTAAGTTGGACGAGAAGATACCACGCAACTTCCCGAACGCTGCCCAGCCGAGTCGGATTCTATGGTTGACCTTTTTCTCGAAGCGTTGCGATTGTGAATGGATAAATATCAGTATGTATGTGATTGTCAAGCTCTATCGAAATATCACTCGATCGAGTTATCAATTTGGCATTACTTTTTGATCATCGCGATCGCAGACAACGAATGACACTTGTCTAAGGCCCCTGGAGGAATGGTGCATTTAAATTAACAAGTAAAATTTCAAAATTTAAACATCCCCCAACACATTTTTATTTCATGCTACATAATTTATCTAGTACATAGTAGATACGCTTCGATCGGCAATCTATTGAACACGTAATTATGACACGATATCTTGCGAAAACGCCCCGATTCAAACAGTAAAACGCTCATAACTTTTAAACGGCTGAACCGATTTCATTCAAACATAGCTAAGAACACTCTCTACAAAATCACCTTTCAAACAAAAAAAAACTAAATTTAAATCGGTTCATCCGTTTAGAAGCTATGATGCCACAGACAGACATACAGATACACAGAAACACACGTGAAACTTATAACACCCCTCTTTTTCCGTCGGGGGTTACAAAAAGTTATTTCAAAAAATCAAAAATCCCGACTGCTTAAAAAGCGAACTAAACATACATAAAAAAGAAGAAAATCATTCCGTGCAGTCGGAGGATACATATTAGCGGGCTGGCTGACCAAAACCAGATACATCCTCCTATTCGCTTTTTAAGCAGTCGGGTTATTTGATTTATTTAATTAACTTTATTTATTTATAACTTTTTAGATAACATTTTTTTTTTTAGAATTAGGTACATTTAAACATATAAGTGTAATATATTTTTGAAATCACCTCATAAATCCCTTTATTTTGATACTCCACACGATGGGCTTGAACGAAAAAAAAGTTGGTCCATCACAATATGGCACCCGAAACCCGCCATTTTTATATTTTCCAATTTTAATGAAGCCAGTGACACTCGCAAGGTTAAGATGAATCGATTAACGTACGAATCTTCAAAATCGGCCAAAGCGTTTGGTCTCTGGAACGCCACATAGGAACAAACATACATAGACAAGATAAACACATTACCCTCCTTCGGCAGTCGGGTAAAAGATAAGAAACTTATATTGACGAGAGAAACTGATATACCTACGACTTTGTCTAGTCCTCCGCTATTACACGTTAAAAGCTTCTTTTAATATTTATCTAAATCGACGAATAGAACACCAAACAAACAACACCCTAAATCGACGCACGTCATATTATTATTAAAAAGATAATTGAAACCATTACTATCTTTTGCAATAACCAGCTCACACGCTAAAAAGATCGATTTAAAAAGAAATATTTGGATGGCGATTTAAACGAAGTAAAGGTAGTCGCACACCTCACTGGCCTGATGCTGACAATGAAGAACCGGGGAGATATGGCAGAAGGGAAAGAAATGAGGCCTATATCCAGCAGAGTACAATTCCTGGCTGCTATGACGTCATCTCAGAGCCATGCAGCGGCTGCCTGCAAAGTAATGGGCGGAGTGCAAGCTTTAGACCGTGTTGTATCAAGTTGGTGATAAGCGTTCACGTCGCCTATGGTCATCTGTAGTGCATCGCCACCCAAAGACAGCTGGAATACCCGATGTGCCTGTAATTACAACGGCATTGATGCTCTTCAAACCGGAATACAGATTTATGCTTGAAGACAAAATGGATGGAGATCGTACATCCCTGGCCAAGCATGTTCACTAGGAACTCTAGTAAAACGAGTCTGGTGTCCTTTTTAACCGACTTCCCAAAAAGGAGGAGGTTCTATGTTCGATATTATGTATGTTTTTTTTTATTTTTGTTCACCGATAACTCCGTCAATTGTGGACCGATTTTGAAAATTATTTTTCTGTTTGAAAGAGTACGTTTCGAAATTGGTTCCATTTTAATTTCATGAAAGTCTGATGAAGTACTTCGAAGATATACAACAGAACTCTGCAATAAATAAAGGCAAATCTCCCGGGATGGCTGCAATCGGATGTCTGTTTATTGTTTATACCATTTCATAACATAACATCATGCCAGTACGCTCTTAAGGGGTACGCAGATCTCTCATTTCACCGGCTATGTTCATGTTTCATGATATTCGGGTAATCTATTCTGGCGTTATAGGTTCCTTACTAAACAACTTGCCTCTTAGGTAAGTACCTACAACTAAAACGTCAAAAATAAAAAAAAACTTTATACAAAAAAATACTACCGACTTCCAAATAAAAAAAACTACAAAGTGAAAAATCACTTCATCTTTGGAAGTCGGTGTCCATAACGCAATAAATTAGTACCTATAAAAGACACCGACTTCCAAAGATAAAGTTATTTTTCACTTTGTAGTTTTTTATTTGGAAGTTGTTAGTATTTTTTTGTAAAAAGTTTTTTTTATTTAACCAACTTTTCAAACAGGAGAAGGTTGTATGTAAGATATTTTTTTAAAGTTCACCTATTACTCTGTCAATTATGGACCAATTTTGATAATTATTTTTTGTTTGTTGTTACTATCGAGGTAGTCCCATTGTCACCAAGTCAGGACCAGATGAGGGAACTCCTCAAAGTTTATAGGCATACAAGTAGCGATTTTGGTATTTTATCAACATGGCAAGCATTTGCATTTAGAAAGTATCATTTGGTGAAGTGGAACTTATGAGGAAGACCACAGATGGTCACTGGAACTTCGCAATGAGAAGTATGTTTTGAGTATAAGCAAATTAAAAAAAAAACCGGCCAAGTGCTTGTCGGTTCTCGCATATTTAGGGTTCCGTGCCAAACCGCAAAAACAAGTTGGTTTTAATGGAAAAATTGGCTTTTTCAAGAAAAATCTGATTTATCAATATATTGGTATTTCTTAGTAAAATATACGTAACAATAAACATTATCATCAAATTTGAAGTTCATAAGTCAATGAGAAGTTAAAAAATTATTCGGAACAAAAATTTGTAAATAAAACTGACTTTGGTTACTTCTCATTCCTTTGTTTTCCAATAAGTTTAACAATAAAAAATACAGAATATATCTATCTTCTCAATGAGTTCTAAACAACGATACCCTATTCGATGGGGTACATAATTTTTTTTTTCGCACCCTTTGTCTGTATGGGAGGCCCCCTTAAAAATCTTTAAAAATACTTTTTGACAACGCGTATAGCTTTGGATCAACAAGATTCTTATACTGTGAAAAATTGAAGACTGTAGCTTCAACCGTTTGGCTGTAAAACCTGTGTGGCAGACGGCAGACTGGCAGACAGACAGACAAACAGACGGACACGTGATTGACAGCAATAGGGTTCCGTTTGGACCCTTCGGGTACTGAACTCTAATAAATGGTTCAAATGAAATGGTAGCATCGAACTGATCTGGTGATGAAGCCGGAAGGTAAGCACCGGTACTCTTTAATAAAACAATGTAGGTATTCCAATCGTGTTTAGGCTTGTGAGAAGACCTTTGGCTATCAATTATTTTCATGGTAATATAATATAAGGTACCTACCTAGCAAACCAAAAAGAGAAAAATAAAAAAACCCAAAAAAAATACGACTTCCAAAACAAAACACTACTTACAAAGCGAAACATAACTTTCACTTCGACTTTGTTAAAAAGATTTTTCATTATTTTTCTTATTTCGCTATTTAAGTAAAACAAAAGAACATTGTTACAAACGTTTATTACAAAAGAAGTAACAACAAAAAGCTTCCTCACTTCCTTGCCGATATCAAGACAAACGACTGCGCTTCAACTTTTCTGTGCTAGACGCCAAACTTTCAAACTTCTTCTAATATAACTCGTTTAATAAACAAATGGAGCTAATCTTCTCATCCCTTCACCGCTACTATTCCTAAATATGGCAGGTATATGGTGTGTGAAGTCATTTAAACCCAGTTACATACAAGTCTCCGAGGCTAACCGCTTCTGAATGAGTAATAAGTGATATTTGCGATTGCGTATAGAAAGGCAACGGCCTTAACGATTGTGGATTCCAAAATCTTCTATAAATAATTCGTTTTATTGATTTACTAGCCGTCCCACGCGGCTTCGCTCCCGTCAACTGGCTACCTACCTACCCATCTACCCTACATACATGATTGTTTCGTTACTTAAACCGTTTATGCAGCGCACGCAATGGAAGCTCTCAAAAAGGAATAAATTTGCCCGTTTTTGCTACATTTTTCATTTATGCTCCGCTCCTATTGGTCGTAGCGTGATGTTATATAGCCTATAACCTACCTCGATAAATAGATTATCCAACAAAAATGATTTTTTCAATTCCAACCAGCAGTTCCTGAGATTAGCGCGTTCAAACAAACAAACAAATAAACTCTTCAGCTTTATAATATTAGTATAGATAATAGTGTATTGTCTGATTGAAGGGCGAAGATCTCTTCTTCGAGAAAGAACAAGCCTTATAAATAATTATTATATGGTTTTTAGGGTTCCGCACCAAAAGGCTAAAAACGGGAACCTATTACTAAGACTACACTGTCTGTCTGTCTGTCTGTCACCAGGATGTATCTCATGAACCGTGATAGCTAGACAGTTGCAATTTTCACAGATGATGTATTTCTGTTGTCGTTTTAACAACAAATACTAAAAACAGAATAATATAAATGGTAATGGAATGTCGGGCTCTTAATTAACATTTCAAAGATTTTTTGAATGGAATTTGAGGAATAGATGGCGCGTTTTTAAGTTTCTGAGGCATTCCACTCGATTGTTTAAATTTGTATTGTAACACATTTTGGTGCAATGAAACTGTAAAAACGTACAAAAAAAAGTATAAAACAAATCATCAATGTATTGTGGAATAAAATATTCACGAACCGAGTAAACTCTGTTTCTCGCAAGTCGCTGCTAACTGCAACTATCTATCGCCGTGGAACGGAACCGATAGCGATCGATGTGCAAAAATAATAATTTTAATCAGACGAAAAATGCTAGTTATGTCGGCACCACAGACATACATATAACTAAATAACGCAAGTCCCTTAATCTGTATAAAAAACCAAGTGTGCTTTTTCACAAACAATTTAAAAACAAATGTACATACCAATGAAAGAAAACATTTCCAATGCCTCAGACAACTTTTTCTGTACATTCTTTACAGCTCAATGTGGTATAAAAAGGCATTTTTCTAGATTTCGGTGGATTTCCGGTGCCGATAATGCTAAATGAAAAACTCAGATTACGATCATTTATCTTAACTTTACTCCGTTTTTTGGCACGCGAAGTACATACAGTCGCGTCATCTAGTAAGATTTATGTCCGTGGTCGGCACAGTTTCTTTGTATGGGATGAGGCATCTGTATGCTAGTATTATATTGTCTGTTCCCAGGAGTAGAGTTGCCCCGATTGTAATTACTCTAGTTTCGATTGTAATTACTTTGGCTATGTGGGATAGATGTCCCAAAATATAGAGTTCCGCAATAATCACTAATACTCGGGAAATATTCGCTAATACCCGCGTAGTTCCCGTTCCGGTGGGAATACAGGGATAGTAAAAAACTTTATTTATAAAAAAATACCACCGACTTCAAAATAAAAAAACTACAAAGTAAAACTTTATTTTTGGAAGTCGGCACTTCCAAAAATAAAGTTATTTATTACTTTGAAGTTTTCTTATTTGGAAGTCGGTAGTATTTTTTTGTAAAAAGTTTTTTTTTTTTTTCACTTTTTAGTTCGTATTGAGTGGTTTCAAAAAGTATAGCAACTATCCGCCTGTTACCCTTTTGCAGATATTTACAGGCAATGGTATAACTTGATATGGAAGGTAAGTGGAAACTATAACTTTTGTTGCACCTCTTTTCTTTCTCCGGGATCCATCGAGCGTCATTTCGTCGGCGCTTTTCAGTGGCCGTCACTTTTTTGTCAACTTATGTACCAGTAGGAAACTGCTCCCTTAATCTCAGGGCTACCACGATGCTTATTTTAGCCAGATGAAATACTTAAATTATAAGTGAACCATTACTTTTAATAATAACTATAAAGATAAGCATAATTTTAATGACTGCAACGCTTAATAACGATGTCGCAACGAGATTAACTGATGTCGTCAGATTTGCACGATGCTTTATTTTGCCCAAAGCGGGAAGTTTGTTTACATAAAAAAATAATAATAATTATGAAAAATATTAATATCTGTCTTGTAGAGACTGTCACCGAAAAGTTTTTAATTCAATGATGTTTATGGAGGAGAGAAAAAAATCATTATAGTGTAGCATTTCCGTAAGTAGCAATGTTAGGTCTTCCCTGATGCAATTTTTTTTTTTTTTGTTATAGGCTCGCGCTTGACCACTATCTCACCTGATGGTAAGCGTTGATGTGGTCGACGGTGGAGCACACTTGCCTAGAAGTAGGTAACCTATTTACCAATTTCTTTCTTTTTCGAGGCGATGCACATACGGCAAAATTACCACTTTAGGCGGTCAATAATAAAATTTTCTACTTTAATATAAGGTCTAAAATTGTATTAATAAATTTAATTAGACATGCGATTGCAGCAATCCCGAGAGATTTGCCGTTATTTATTGAAGAGTTCTGTTGTATATCGCCGAAGTCCTTGATCAGATCTTCACCATATTAAAATGGGACCAATTTCGCATATATCAAAAAAAATAAGAATTTTGAAAATCGGTCCACAAATGACGGAGATATCGGTGAAAATACACAAAAAAAAAAACAAACATGAGTCGAACATAGAACCTCCTCCTTTTTGGAGAGTCGGTTAAAAATAACTTCAATTTCGGCAGTCGAAGTCACAAAACAAAGAAACAAGAACTAGCTCGATGTTGTATCCTTAGAGAATAGCACTACAGGCAGCCCACTAAATGAATCCAGGCAAGACACAGATGACACAGCAAGGCACAGGGAAGGCGCTTTTTCTGTCTCCCCAGGGATGTGCCCAGTTGTTGCACAGGGCTCCGGGGTAGTCTTTTATGAGGTCGCAGGGCCTCTTCTAGGTGCTGATGGTGATCACCGGGGTGGTTTTAGTTAAGTAAAAATGCCACTATCCCTGATATTAACCCCAAAAGTCCAGGCGCCTTTTGAAGGTTTCCCCCGTAAATTAGAAAAAAAAGTTACTTAAAACATCCAAAATATTTGTACACCTGTGAATTCCTACAGGGTATATTAGTGTGTAATGTTATATCAATATTTCTATGTTATTAAATAAATCGAATCTGTTAGACTCGGGCTTACGTTTTGTTTAACAATTTCGTTGAGACAGGTGATATAATATACGTTATTAATTTCTAGGCTTGGAATTTGGCGTTTTGAGACAAAACGGTGTAGTCAAGATATTTAAGTCAAGTGCAAATTAGGGAATTAAAAAATGATAAACTGGAAATTGGCGTTCTAAAAGTTGCTCAAAAATCTTATAAAATCTCGTGCCTGCGTCGTAACTTATTCAAGGTCAAAGGGCCCAAAAATCAGTTTTTTGCTTAATTCTCGGCAAGTTATGATTACACTGCAATTTGTACTAGGGCAAGTGTATTCCTTGTTCAATTATGCACAAAAAAAGCCCTACATAAGATTCACTAATGATCATTAGTCGATATATTTTTTTTTGTGTTTATTTGCTGTACTAAATTTTTACGTATGGCAATTTGAGCAAGTTATATTTATGTTTTTTATGCTCAAGAGAGCCGTTTAATATTAAAATTGATGTTGTCTGGTATGTGTTCATGTTTACAGCAATATTATCAATTTTGGGTACTTAAAATACGCAAAACAGAAAGTCAACGATACTGAAGTATACCCCTTAACAGGGTTTTTTTCACTAACAATACTAAAGGCAAAATGAAACAGTTTCGAATATAATTAAATGTGAGAAATAATATTAGATATTAATATAATTTGAAACTAGAATTGATAACTAAATAAAAAATATTTTGATTTAAAATGGCCAGTACTGCAGAACGGCAATTTCATACTTATTAGATTTTTGGGATCTTTGACAACCTTTCTTTTCGCAAATTGGGACTTGTACTTTTCACACAGCAGACTTTTGAGAAAAAGTTTAGAACGCCAAATTGAAGGTGGTTTTTTCAGCTTATCTATCATTCCGAGGTTGATCGCTAATTTGACTGGACTAACGGCCCACTGCCTCTTAAGCTTGCTGCTCCAGCAATCTACCATTATATTGCATGTTGTGGTGGTCCAGTTGCTAAGACCTCGCCTCTCGTGCTTAAGGTCGTAGGTTCCGGGCAAGTACCAATGTGAATTTTTAAGTTCATATATACTTTCTAAGTTTCTTTCTAAATCTTTGACATCACTGACAACGGTGAAGGAAAACATCGTTTGGTATCCCGGCCTTATAGTTCGTTTATTATTAATATGTGCTTCATTAGTGTGATGGCTGCAAGGCGTTCCAGTGCGAGAATGACCGAATAAATAAATGTCTAACTCTAGAATGCTTTTCCGGATAACTTTTTTCAGATAGATTACAGCTGCTTAAGTTGTATCAAGCGCAAGTTCGATCGTGCATGGAATACTGTTCTAATCTCTGGGACGGGTCTGTCAAATACCAGCTTGTTGCACTAGAGTCGATCGAAAAGCGGGCCAAGGGGCTCATCGGCGATGAGGCATTGGTCGAGACAAAGCTCCAGAGCCTTGAACATGGTCGCTGATATGCCACCTTGTCGGTTTTTTGTCGGTTACATTTCGGGGAGTGTGTGATGGAATTGCATGATCTAATTCCGCCCAGCCCGTTTCATCATCGGACTAAAAGACGTATGGCGATGCGCCATCGGCACATGGTGGACATCCCACCCATACGCACTAAACGTTTTGGAAATACTTTCATTATGCGTACAGCTAAGGAGTGGAATTCCCTACCGGAGTCTGTGTTTCCACAACCTCGGGGTCTGTAAGTCAAGAGTGAATAGGTTACTTTTAGACAAGCGTGCTACATCGTCGACCACATCATCGCTTATCATCAGGTTTGAGACCCTGCGAAGGACATAGGATAGTTTGTATTCCCTTGGGATGATAAAACATTTTTAACCCGGGAGCCGTCGCGGGCAGAAGCTAGTCTATAATAAAAAAAATAAAGAAAAGATAAAAATTTGGAGACCTTACATTTTAATTAATATTGCGTGATCGTGATGATGACGTCAAGCAACACGTGTCTATCAGATTTAACCTTCTTAAGAACTACGTACGTAGGTACAGTCACAAGCATAAATATGTGACATAGTCACGCTAAATTCAAAAGCCTTCGAAACCGTCGCTGGAAAAGTTATTCAATTTCTGAGTTTTAATTTCGTAGACTTATCTGACATTTGGGGGTTTGTCTTTTTATCGTTACGTAAGAATTGTGTCGTATCCTGAGTGAAAGAGAGAGTCGAAAATCGAAGTAGATCGAAAATGGAACCATTGCACGGCAAAAAATTACATTTCTTAAGAAACTAGCGGTAAAGTGCCAAATAGAAGATACAAACAAGGCCAAATTTTTAGGTATAATGCTTGATAGTAAACTAACATGGAAACCCCATACCGAAGAAATCTTTTTGAAATTAAATAAATCTGCATATGCACTGTTTCAGCTATCAAAAAAAGTTAATACACAAACACTTTTAATAGCGTATCACGGATTGGTTTATCAGTTCAGAGGTTTGGTATAATTTTTTGGGGGCTATCTACTGAAAGAGAAACTGTATTTAAAGCGCAAAAACGATGTATTCGGTCCATGTGTGGCTTAAAAACTACCGATACTTGTAAACCTCATTTTAAATCATTAAAATTACTGACTATGCCAGCTATGTACATTTACGAGACTGCTTTGTTTGTTAAAATCAATTTGCACCTGTTTCAAAAACTATCCGAAGTAAAAAAGACTCTGAAGAACAAGAATGCGTTCTCAATATATGAACAAACTTTGCGACAGAAAATGTAGAACCGCTTTAATGACAAAGAGTTTTTTTGGCATGCTCCGAAACTTTTTAATAATATACCCGATAGCATAAAAAAATTGCCTCTATTAAAGTTTAAGAAAAGTCTCTACTCGCTATTAATTGAAAATTGTTATTATTCTATAGAAGATTTTATAAATGATAATTTTTAATATTTCGTGTGCATTTGTTGTTATTTTTTAGTATTTTAGAAAACTGTTTATCTTTTTTGGTGCGATTTAATTGTAGATTTTATTAAGATATGTAAATACATTTACAATAGTTTTTTTTTCTCTTTAACTCTAGTATTTAACTTTGTTTTATTCTGTAAATTTTTTATTTGCTTTTATTTTTTGCTTGTGTCTTTAATAATATTTGTACGCCTTCACGGCAAAACATAGCGCCCATTATATTTAACCTAAGATCTTTATGTAATTACCTATGTTTCACAAATAAATATTCTGATTCTAATTCTGAAAAGTAAATTTAATTTCAACTCATTTATGTCAGACTTCATTCGATCGACCGCATGCTGTACGCTCGCGCGGACCATGGGAGTGTTACGTACGGATCTTTAAAAACTCCTTCGTCTTCTGGGCAAAATACATGATTTGCTTTAATTAAAATAAAAATTATAAAATACTATTTATTGTGTATATAAAGTACGAAAAACAAAATATTTGTAAGTCGTCTATTTAAAAGTTTTTTTAACTACTTTTATTTAAAATACAAATTAAAAAATACAATCGATCATCCATCGTGACATTCGTTAACTCTAAATTCGCCATAAACTTAATTAATATACAGAAGTTTCGCCTAATAACCGTTGGTAATGAAAATGACAATTGACAATATACTTGACAATTTGACGTACGCGGTCGCCATTTTCCTTAAGAAGCTTTTACCGCAGAACGCACCCATTAATAAGATCGCTAAATGTATTTATGTTCAAATGTAGATTTAATACTAACAAACTACAAAATACCTCCGCAGCGTCAGATTTTAAAAAGTAACTAAATAAGTTTTTTTTATTTCAATTACGTATTTTAATCACAAGTAATGCAAATACTGCCCAACCCTGACCGCTGTCCATAGTTGCACATACAACAAACACAATAATACGACACAATATAAAAACCAGTTTAAATTTTACTTATTGTAAGATATCTATGCAGTTAACTGTACAATAACAATATATTGTTTTATTACAACAATTAATTTCGGAAATGCTTTTAATGTTTGAGCTATAAACTTGTATTTCCGTATCCGTTTCACTTTGACCGTGTTTTGACAGGTCTGATAGTGTCGCAAAATATTGTATCGGATATACTTCTAATTATACCTTAAATGACGTCAATAGGAACCTTGGATGGTTACCCTAGGCGAGAACATTATGAATCTACATAACATTAACCAAATTAATTACTTATTTCCGGCATTTTCATAGCAAGCGAAAAGTTGAGCAGTGGGTCGCGGATAAATTTGAAAGAGAGATACAGCGGCCCTGGCAAAAACAACTGAAGGAACACGAGTTGGTTTTAGTCAGTAATAGTCTGACTCGCCCTCCCGCTTCACCCAAAACGGGAGAAGTCATTGGATGATAAAAAAAATATGGTGCAGGTGATTTTGCACGACAAAAGGTGGGGGATTGTTTGGGACGTGACTCCCCAACCATACCGTGGGTCATTGGAGTACCCCCATATTCCTAACTAAGTTGTGCCTACAAAGACCCAGCTCACTTCGTAGTCGGATTAGCGATTCCCAGGTAGGCCAAGGAGCTTTTCACTAAATTAAAATGGGAACAATTTCGAAACACACTCTTTCAAACAAAAAAAAAGTAATTTTCAAAATCGGTCCACAATTGACGGCGATATCGGTGAACATACACAAAAAAAAACAAACATGAATTCGAACATAGAACCTACTCCTGTTTGGTAAATCGGTTAGAAAGTAAATGATAGGTAATATACGGTGGCACATGTGTTGGATCATTCGGTTCCCTTCATGATGGTTGAGCTGAGTGGTGCCGATCCATGCGTCATGTTCGTGAACGGGCGCCATCAGTTGGGATGTGTCATAGTATTCTCAGATGCTGGGAAAGATGCAGAACAAATTTACCCGATACCTGTATATGAAGCAATTTGGTGTCTACCCCTTCTACCCTCTTATGTATCCAACTCTTTTTGTTATAGGAATGGTTGGGTACTATAAGTTGGAGGTAAGGCGCAATCTCGCTCTTGCGAGATATGTTTTTATGGTTTTTCGTGGCATGCTGAATAATCCACAAATATTGGAATCGTTGGGATTGCTCGTTCCAAACAGGAGGCTACGGTTAGGACCTAGAGAGGGGCTTTTTAAAGTCCCGGCAACCCGTACAAATTTATTAAAGCGCACCAGTGATTCGTGCAGTAAGAATTCTTAATACCATCTCTCTGCGTTTGGACATATTTTCTTGCTCTTTGGCGGAATTCCAGAGGGTGACACTTAGTGTGTTGTCCACTGTGTAACTTGTGCTTCTACCCAGAACCGTTACTTAGGACTGTACAATTAGCAATTTATGAATACTTTTGTTAGCTTGGGTCTTACCTGTTAAAACAAATGTATGTGTTAATGAATAAATAAATAAATAAATAAACTTAGCTGCCTCGGCATGTTATTGCATTTTTATGTTGAAATTGTTTGTTACTCTAGACGCTTTTACGTGTACGTCTTTTTGCATCGTTCTCACATATATGTATTTATTTTTCAACAACTTGTAATTGAAACTGATTGAAAAGAATGTCCGTGGAGTTTCTTGCAAATTCTTCTCCATTGTGATCTACTGACGTTTGCGAATTTGCAACTAGATTCATTTTTTTTTTGTTTGACAATTCAAAAGTACCTTTAAGGTTTATTTGAAATAAACTTTTTTGATTTGATTTGATAGAAAGGCTTCTACCTACCCTACAATACGTAAATAAAAAGTTTCATGTGAAATTCCAATGTTTGGTATTCGCTGTTAGCATTAAACTGAGCTTGTTTTGTTAACCGATACTAATATTGGAAAGGGGTAGGCTTCGTTCACATTGTGGCAGGCCAATTGAGTTTCTATACAATGTGTCCAGACTTATAAAACTTTAGGCTTTGGGGGTAGGTGGAATAGGGTGTAAAGTCCCAGAAACCTCCGTTGAAAAGGGAGGATCCTCCGACCAGACGGGTGTTGTGTCTGGTCCGGGCAACTGCCCAACGGCTATTGTCAAATCGCGCCGAAAATTTTACTAGCGAGATGCAGGATTTGTGTGACGTCATGTCATTAGTTCGTAAGTAGCGGCGTTGGTGCCGCTACAAGGCCGTAAAATACAGTTAATTTTATAGATAAAGAGTGAAATCACCGCACAATCAAAGATAGAGCAATTTTAGTACATGACTTTTTAATTTTTTTAATTGTGAGCGGTTCGAGTTTGTTCACTTTCTCACCTGATGGTAAGCGATGATGTGGTCGACAGTGAAGCACGCTTGCCTAGAAGTAACCTATTCACTCTTGATTTAAAGACCGCAAGGTCGTAGCTATCAGGAAACAAAGACTCCGGCAGGGAATTCCACTCCTTAGCTGTACGCACAATGGAAATATTTTCAAAACGCTTTGTGCGTATGGGTGGGATGTCCACCATGTACCGATGGCGCATTGCCGTACGTTTTGTAGTCCGATGATGGAATGGGCTAGGCGGAATCTAATTGTGCAGTTCCATCGCATTCTCCCCGAAATGTAACCGATAGAAAACCGACAGGCTGGCAACTCGGCGTCAGTGTTCAAGGCTCTGGAGCTTTGAGTTGACCAGCGCATCGTTGCAGATCAGCCTCTTGGCCACTCACTTATTACAACATCCACATAATCTTACAACCATAACTATGAACCTAGGTCTCACAGTGCGTACAATTTTTATTATATTTTTATTTTGTTATCATACGGGCATTGGCAAACCATCAGCCCAACAATCATTCAGTTCATTCAATTTACATTCTAAAGCTAAAGGTTAACACAGAATAATAAAATAAAATTAGATTAATCAATTAAGCTACCTAAAGTGCACACAAAAGATATAAACACAGAAGATAAATAAACTATACTAACTTAAAATTTAATAATCAGACTTAACGAAAGTAATAAAACTGTACAAATAGTAATTAAAATTCATATAGATCCAACAGTGCTTTGGATAAATTGAAATATAGATTTATATAATATAGGAAACTTTACAAATAATATAATTTCTACGGCCATAGAATGGAGAATTTAAAAAAAGACTCATCTAACACTCAAAAGCTAAGGTATTTTTGTATTGAGGCATAAAAGTCAAATTTGAAACGTAAACGTAAGTTTTTATATCATTTCATAAAATTCTGCAAAAACTTTAGGGATCAACTCATATTTTTTGTAGGTTTGTTTTTGTAAGTCTTTGAGTTGGTCTACACACTGAAAAAAAATCACAGCTCCAAGCCAATTACTTTTAATATTATTATTTTCTAAAAAGAACCCCTGTATACTTTTGCCACAAAATTTTAGCAGAATTTTAGGAAACACAACAAAATAAATTGGGGATCAATTTTTATCAATAGAATTAAGTGTATTTTAGGGCCTTCAAGTTTTATTACTACAAGTCCAATAGGTGAAATACAAGCGCGAGCCTAATTATAACAAAAAAAATGTATATTAAGTTCTATAAACTTAGATAACATCATGGTATTATTCCCCATAGAGTTATTAAGATTTGTAACTAGTGTCAAACTTAGGGAAGCCTTAATTACCGAGCAAAAACAGAGTTTATACCATTCCCCCTCTAAAAAGCTTATTTTATTCACTGAAAACAGTGAATAAAAAGCACTTTTAATCACTGTTTTGGTGTTTGAATTTAGAACACTAATATATATTTGACCTTGAGATGGATTGAGATGGACAATGCAATACAACCTACTTGCGCATAAAATACTCGATACAAACTTCTTGTGCAAAGAATGTTCGAATTTCAAACTCCTTCGTCGATTTAATTTTTGAGTTTGTTTATATTTATGATTTTGATAACGATTTTATTTTGGTCTAGGATGTTTAGTGAATACTTATTTGGATTGTAATTCTAATATTAATTGCATTGGTGTTTAATTAATTATAATTATGTAACTTAACGAAGGTGGTCACTGGCCCCTAAAACACAGGTGCTGTTTAGGTAACTCAAACTCAAAGGCTCAGCTTCAATTTACAAAAAATGTGAAGCCCTAAGGTTTCTCATTTTCTGTTAATTTTGAAGGTAATAAACCATTTATTTATTTATTATTATTCCTTTTGCTTTTGGCTTAAATCCTTCTTTTTCTCGAAGTCATGGTATAAAATACAGTATGCAACTCTTGAATAAAACGGATTTATAGCGAGGGCCATGAATCACTCGCGTCGTTCAGGATTCTAACACTTGAATCACTCGCTATGCTCGTGATTCAATCATCATGAATCACTCCCTACGGTCGTGATTCAGTTGTTAGAATCCTTCACTTGTTCGTGATTCATCTATGGCCCTCGCTTTAAAACCGTCCTTTATTCACTAGTTGCATAATATACTATTAGACTGCTACCAGAGAATTCCTGATGAAAAATGTAACAAAGTTTCACCTGATCTGGCACCCAAATTCAGAATATTTTAATTCTCGTGAAAGCTACTTTGCAGAATGTATTGATTTGTTGCAGTAGGTGGCATACGACCACGGTTATCCTGTTTGTATGAAATACAATAAAATATTTATAACATGTAAGTTGTTTATTAAATATTCGTGTCGAATACTTTGTACATAACAATTTCAGATGATAATATCTTCTTGTTTTATACTTTTTACCCGACTGCCGAAGGAGGGTAATGTGTTTATTAGAGCGTGATTTTTCAGTAGTCGGGTTTTAGATTTCAAAGAAATTTTTAGGGTTCCGTGCCTCGAAAGGACAAAAACGGAACCCTTATAGAATAACTTTGTTGTAAGTCTGTCTGTGAAGACTATTTATCTCGGGAACGCGTGGAGGTATCGAGTTGAAATTAATATCGTGTTCTCAAGTTTGCAACCCCTTGCAGCTGTGAAAACAACTTCTAGATCAACGCAATCAAGAGATACAGCCGTTAATGACGCATTTTTTACACTCGCTAGGGAATCAAAATCTTAAAATTTGGTAGGAAGCAACGTTTTATAGCACTGATAAAGGAAAAATTGCGAAAACCGTAAATTATTAGTTACATCATAATAATAAAAATATTTCTAATAATTTTAAACTTACTACCCCTTAACCTCATGAACGCGTAGAGGTATTAAATTGAAATTCATATCAAATACTCAAGTCTATAATACCATTAAGCTGAGGTTTGTACGGAACACTCGGGTTCGGTCGGCGATAGTCCGACTCGCACTTGGCCGGTTTTTTTTTTGTCAGAGTTCAGTAAAACCTTCAATTAAAAGAGACAATTTAGGAATTCCTGCCCCTTTTTAATGCTTCTAGCCTAGTTTACGTTACATAACCAAACAGCTCCAGTATGAACAAAACCTAACTGTAAACACGCTCTAGTTTCAACAATTACAGGTGCAGTATCTCTTAACCTCAGTTCAACACCAGGTAACCTGGAAACACCACCCTTTTAAATTAAAACCAACATTTCCATAACCTCTGAAAAACTTTAAAACTATTCAAAAAATAATAATCATTTAATTCAAAATATAAATTCTACAACTAAAAATGATTTTGAAAGTAATAGTAAAACTCCATTTTCGAATGTAGAATACGCGTTTTAATAGTTTGAAAATAGTTTTTATTAAAATAATGAAGAATCATATTTATTACGTGGTATTATTTTTATCGTTTAATTTGAAATATATTTCAAGTGTGAAAAGTAAAATTGAATGTGGTTATAAGGTATGTATTGTTACAAATTATTGCAACTCATAATTATCCATAGCTTGAATTCACTCACCGGTGGGCAAAGGGCTGGCCCTTTCTTGTGTTAGTGCCAACCAAGTCCTACCGGTGTTGGTAAGAATTTCGTCTACCCATCTCGCCGACGGACGACCAACACTTCTTCCAATCTTTGGAATCCATTCGTTCATATATTACAACTAAAGTTTTGTAGGTACAATTGATGGCAATACTCGTCCTCATAAATGGGTGTAGGACACAAATATAACTGACAAAGTATATTATATAGTTCTCCTGACTAATTGCAACCACAGCGGCCAGTCTCAACGGAGACTAGCCGTCGCCGCGAGCGATATTATAGCGCACAAGTGTGTGCGAAAACGGGTGTGTAATATATAGCATAATAACAGATGGTGTAATATCACTTGGAATAACGTTCACATGATAAAATTTTCATATGCAAATAACCTAACTTCATGTGATCTAATATTATATTTCATATAACCTTCATTTGCTCTAATAACATTTAGTATAACGTTCATTTAATTTTCAATTTGTGTAATGCTCTTTTTACTTATTGACCTTATTAATGTTCATATTGATGTTCATTTGACCGTATTTTCATATTTACTCATTTTCTATGGTATAGCACCGTTCTTGTGAAAAACAAATTATTGTAACTTAGCATCAAAACACGAAAGTTGCTTCTGCATCGATGCTGCGGCCAGAGCAACCCCTTCGCCGTTGAGTAACAAAGGATCCCTTATTACAGCGGGTGGGGATTGCTCTCCCTTCGCGCCTCTGGTTTTATATACATTCTAGGGGTAGCAGACAAAAGAATACGTGAAGTTGGAGTGCCCCTATTCGGTTTTTTGAACAGATTCGACCTATTTCTAAATTATATTAAACGCTTCCTATAGATTTTGAATATTATAGTTACTGAATATTATACTAATTGAATATTAATTCAAATGTGCATTATAGAAAATTTTCAGTATAACATATAAAATTAGGTAAATTGAAATCATACTAATAATTCATTATATCATTGATCGATATATAAAAAAATATAATGATATACGCTCATTAGAACTTTCGTTATTATTTCAAACGTTACACACTCGTGCGAAAACACAGATGCACTCCCTCCTCCATCACTCTCATAGTGCTATGGGCAGGTAATCCAATACAACCGAAAATCAGGCGCATCTTGCCGAGAAACCAGAGGGGTGACCATAAGCACTTAGAGTAAGGTTATTTTGAGTGCGCGTAAGTCACACTCAGCTTATGACCCTTATGGCTCCTGGTGTCAAACCGCCTATTTCCAAATTTGGGGAGAGATTTTTAGGTTTTCACAGAGAAATTCCTGATGGAAAGACCCATTGACACTTTTTCCCGAACTCTGAATCCAAAATCCATTCTCAGTACCGACGGAGCAGTATTTGTATGTACAGAGCAGAGGCAAAGGTGTCCTGCATACCCGTCGGGAAAATTTATGTGATGTAATGTCAGTACCAATTATTGGTTACAAATTTTTGTTGCAGCAATGTCCACAAACGAGAGATGGCGCGTTGAACGTCCATCTAATACCTCACTCACACATGGATGCAGGTTGGGTGAAGACCTTCGATGAGTACTATTTTGGTAGTAAGTACCATCACTATTCCTGTGACTCTGTGTCTAGCAATCGCGATATGTTCAAAATATATATATTCTATATATAAATATTTTCAATTTCCTCGTTTTTGGAGATCCTTATGGATAGTTCTTCTAGGAAGAACGGAGGGTAAAGTCAAACTCCTACCAGCTAAATCCCCACAGTTTCTACTACCAACTTGAGTCGGAAACCTGGATCTAGTACAAGAATCCTTGTATCTAGTACAAGAATATTCGGATCCCTATGGACGGGCTTTTTATTTGCTACGTCTAAGAAAACTGAACTATAAATTGCATCATACATCTGAGTCTTTTCACAGCAATGACCTCACTTTGACATTTTCATTTACGAATGTGAATCAAAGCGTGCCATTATTTTATATTGTTCGCCATTGTTACAGCTAAAACAACAGTAAGCACTGCCAATGTGCAACTCATCTACCACTCTGTTCTTTCGGAGTTGCTGCACGACAAGAGACGAAAGTAAGTTCTTTAATGACTTCAAATGATTTACTCGCGAGCTGTGTTCGACGGAACGTGACTTTGAGTAATGACGGTTCGCCGAGAGAAGTTAGCCACTATGGCTAAGTTTTAGTCGCCTCACTTTTTGCACTCGTACTAGGTTTCTATGCTTTATTGTTCTAAGCCCAAACCCTTAATCTTCCATCACTGAATGTACGTTCTGGGCACTTTTCACGTTGACAGCGAAGTGGACTAATTAATGACTTCAAATGATTTACTCGCGAGCTGTGTTCGACGGAACGTCACTTTGAGTAATGACGATTCGCCGAGAGAAGTTAGCCACTATGGCTAAGTTTTAGTTGCCTCACTTTTTGCACTCGTACTAGGTTTCTATGCTTTATTGTTCTAAGCCCAAACCCTTAATTTTCCATCACTGAATGTACGTTCTGGGCACTTTTCACGTTGACAGCGAAGTGGACTAATTTTTTGACGCCCTATGACCCCTGCTCTTTTATACGTGTTCGTCGTATTTTATTTTTATTTAAGTGTATATATGAATTAAACTTGTGACACTACAGAATCAAGGATAATAATATATATAAGTTATATTTTTTAAGGATTAGGAAATATGTAATTAGGATTTCATATTATTAAATTAATATTTCCATTATGAAAGAGTATGTTTCGAAATTGGTCCCATTTTAGTTTAGTGAAGATCTGAAGGATAACTTCGAAGATATACGACAGAACTCTTCAATAAATAACGGCAAATCTCTTGGAATTGCAGCAATACTCGTAGCTTTATATAATATAATATTGTGTTGTCTGTATAGTTTTTTTTCAGTTTTGAATTCGAATATCGGACTAGAGTTTAACCACAAAAATAACTAAAACGTAACAATGTCTTCATCCAATATAAATACCGTTGCCGCAATACCGCCGTCCAAAACGAAAGCAAATTAAATTCAATCTCTTCTATCTTCTCATGACAAGTAACTTCTTTACTGACACAATATACATTCCCCCTCCAAAGGTTCACCTTCTCCGAGACAGCCTACTTCTGGCGCTGGTGGAAGGAACAGCGCCCCACCACCAGGACTACCTTCAGGTCCCTGGTCCAGGAAGGTCGGATTGAGTTCGCAGGCGGAGGCTGGGTTCATAACGATGAGGCTACTCCGGATTATCTGCATATCATTGATCAATATACTTGGGGATTGAGGTGAGTCTCTACCATCTGCCTAGAGTTTTCAAAACTATGGGGTCAGTTTCCAGTCTAACCAGATGCACTTAATATAGATAGATATTATACTGGGTACACAATCCAGTTGGGTAGGTCCAACTTCGATAAAAATGGACGCGGACTTTTTAACGCGGTGTGTCCGTGAGAAAATCTCTAGATTGTTTAAACCACCTATTGACGTCTGGGAGGATCTTTTAACCGAATGGCAATGTAGGTGGGATAATTCCATCAAGGGCCGACACCTCCACCAATTCTTTCCATCCGTTCGCGTGCGGCTGGCCAGGACGTGGCTGGAGGTGGATCACTGTGTTGCCCAATTTCTCACAGGGCATGGTAACTTTAAAAGTAAATTATTTGCCTTCAAGCTTGTTGCCTCGCCTTTATGTTTATTATATATAAGTGTTCTACATCTGACTGCGAATGTGAACAATCTGAACTTATGGGAGTGTATTCTTTGGCAGAATGAACGCAATACTATGTTGAATAATGTACAGGCTGTATCAGGAGCTGTTTACTATACGGACCTTGTGGAAACTAGAACAAATTGCCGTGCGTTCAAGCGTTTTTGCCATATCTATTATTGGAATCAAATATAACAGCTCACAATGTTAAGACCCATTAATATTAATGCTAATTTTTTATCCGTGGTGCTAGGCAACTGGGCTTATCCCAGTTGTAAACGACCCTTTGTGCCTATTGGTCTTGTTTGTTCTGTCCCCTGCTTGATATGGAGGGAAGTGGAAATTTGAATTTTTCCTACTCCTCCATTACTCTTTTCTGATTAATTTCGTTGCGGGATCCAAGACAGTTAAATTCATTTTATTTTATTTTATTTTATATTCTCCGGGACGTCGTCGAGCTTCATTGCCTCGGCGCTTTTCTGGTGGTCACCACTGTTGATTCTGGCTTTCAGGAGTTGCAGTGGTTTGGGAATAGTGTGGTGGGATGGTCCCCAAAAAAAAAAAAAAAAAAAAATGTCAACCGTAGCATCCGACTCGGCTGGGCAGCGTTCGGGATGTTGCGCGGTATCTTCTCGTCCAATTTACCACAGTGCCTCAAGACGAAAGTCTATGACCAGTGTGTGTTGCCAGTGATGACATATGGCTCTGAGTCGTGGTCGCTAGCAATGGGCCTCAGCAGAAAGCGAAAGCACGAGCTGGCCGGAATGATATCATGCAATTCCATCGCACACTCCCCGAAATGTAACCGATAAAAAACCGACAAGCTGGCAATTCTGCGATGATGTACATCTTATAAATCAATATTTTTTATACGGATACGGAGGACGTCTCCGCGCCACCCGCACCGCACTCGCCTCAAGCAACGAACGCGCTGAATATGATGACGTCATCCACACGTGCTGGTGGAATCCGTATACCTACAGTATTTTGCTGAAATGCGGGCCGTGCGGCGCGGATAGGTGCTCGAGGCTGCATACGATTTCATATAAAAAAACAATGCGATGACTGCGGCGCGTGCGGCTCCTGGGGTGCGTCCAGGTCCGTTCACCTTTACAGGGCATACACGGATCTTATTAGTGATGTTCTTCATGAAGGCTAGGTGCGCGGTGTTGCGAGTATGACTAAATGTATGAACAACCTAGCAAAACGATTAGGTTTGTAAGGATCGCAGCAGGTGGCGGTCTTTAGTTTCTGCCTACCGCCATGGGAAAAGGCGTAATTTTGTGGCATGTATCGATGACCCATCATTTGAACGAGAACTTCTTCTAAAGTTTTAAACTAATAAACGCTTCATTTACAGAAAACTAAACGACACTCTAGGTCCTTGCGGCAAACCAAAGGCTGCCTGGCAGATAGATACATACGGACACACAAGAGAACAAGTCTCCTTGCTAGCTCAGATGGGTTTCGATGGTCTGTTTATAGGTAAGTTTAATTCTACTTTATGCATCATCTTAGAGAAAGATGTCCACCAGATAAAGGCCTCTCATATGACACCAGATGAGACCGAAAGACCGATCGTAAACTGCTGGGATCGCAGTTTCCTGCGACTATCACCAGATGAAGACCTGGATTTCGGGCACAAATTATCATCATCAGCCTATTAATGTTCCCACTGCTGGGACACAGGCCTCCTCTCTGTGAGTAGGGCCGTAATGCACCAAGCGGTCTCAGTGCGAATTGGTGGATATCACATGTGTTCGGTTTTGGTTCTAGGACATGCCGGTTTCTACACGATGTTTTCCTTCACCGTGTTTGAGAGCAGTGGTGATGAAATAATTTACACAAAGTAAAGCGCCTGTCTGGGTTTGAAGACACGACCAAACTTGTAAGTCGCGGCCGATACTACTGGGCCACCACTGCTCTCGGGCATAAATATTTGTTTATTATTCTGTATGATATTATAGAAAAGCAAGCAATTTAAAAAACTGGGTAATCTCATCTCATAAAGTCCAAGAATATTAGTCAAATGAGGGCAAGTATCTCGGAATGAGAGATAGTCAGCTATAAAGTTGTATAATAGTATATTATGCAACTAGTGAATAAAGGACGGATTTAAAGCAAGGGCCATAGATGAATCACGAACAAGCGAAGGGTTCTAAAAACTGAATCACGACCGTAGAGAGTGATTCATGATTCAAGTGTTAGAATCCTGAGCGACGCGAGTGATTCATGGTCCTCGATATAAATCCGTTTTATTCAAGAGTTGCATACTATATTTTATACCATGACAACGAGAAAAAGAAAGATTTAATTATAAAGCACAAGGGATAATAATAAATAAATAAATGGTTAATTACCTTCTAAATTTACAAAAAATGAGAAACCTCAGGGTTTCACAGTTTTTGTAATTTAAGCTGAGCTAGGTGTGTTTCAGACGCCAGTGACCACCTCCGTTACGTTACATAATTATAAAAAATTAAACACCAATGCAATTAATATTAGAATTACAACCCAAATAAGTATTCACTAAGTATCCTAAATGTTAATCATTATTAAAATCTTAAAATAAACATACTCAAAATTAAATCGACGAAGGAGTTTGAAAGTCGAATATTCTTTACATTGAGTTGAAGGTGATATTCTATTGGTGTGTTCTAAATTCAAACACCAAAACAGTGATTAAAAGTGCTTTTTATTCACTGTTTTCAGTGAATAAAATAAGCTTTTTAGAGGGGGAATGGTATAAACCTATATTTTGGAACTCTGTGTTCTCGTCTTCAACGACATTTGTCTCCAGTTCTTCCAGGATTTCGGGCGCGCGCTCTGCCCTCTATCTTAAAAATGGTTCAAGATATAAAAAATGATTAAGCAAAAGTTGTAGGGAATTTAATCCTCTACAATATTTATAAGAAAACAAACAGCATAAAACTCATAGGAAACGAGATATTTGCAACAAATATGTAAAAAATCGATTTTTAAGGTTACGTAGCCAAATGGAAAAAAAAACGGATCCCTTATGGATTCGTCATGTCTGTCTGTCTGTCTGTCCGTCCGTATGTCACAGCCAGTTTTTCCGTAGTAATCTGTAGATGTATTCTGTGAACCACATTAAGATTTTCACACAAAAATAGAGAAAAAAACAATAAATTTTGAGGGTTAGCCATACTTAGAAACTCAAAAATTATTTTTCATCAAACCCATACGTGTGGTGTATCTATGGATAGGTCTTCAAAAAGGTCTTCAAAAATGATATTGAGGTTTCTAATATCATTTTTTTCTAAACTGAATAGTTTGCGCGAGAGATGTACGTCATAAATCGTAAACCGCAATTTACCAAGTACGGAACCTTTCGTGCGCGAGTCTGACTCGCACTTGGCCGGTTTTTTTTTACTTTGACGTTAAAATATCTGTAGTCGCGGACACACTACGATAAGTAGGTTTTGAGACAAGTCTTAGGGTGTCAAAATAAAGGTTTATACAAGTTTGTAGCTGACTATCTCTCATTCCGAGGTGAAGCCCCAAATATTCCTGGAGTAAAACGGCAGTTTTGTAGTTGATGATTCTCACGGTAAGATAACAGCACGATCGTAAATAAATGATAAATGATTATATTTCTGTAAGTTGGTTTGAGTACAAACACTTTTACATGTCAATCATATTTTTTAAAACTAGATGAGGTCTGCGTTTCCTATCTGACTAGTCTGAGAAGAAAGGCCGAAACAAACTCAGAGGTCACAGTCTCTTTTAAAGTCCAGATAAAATCTTGGTTAGATCATGTGAAGACCATGTAGACTGAAGTCTGAAATGGTCTTTTGAGGAAAGAAACAGCCAGATTGAGTGGACCTGTACAGTCAGTGCACGCATTTGTCAATAACCGTGCAGCTCAAGTCAGAGTTAAAGGAGCTCAACGATTCGGCGAACAATACCAAAGAAAGGACATTCGGGTAGGCCGCATAAACTCCTCAAACTGCAAGACTATGATTAAAACTAACTTAGATAAATTAAAAACAAAAAAAGTATGATCCACATAGTCTTCACATTCAAAACAATTGAAAAAAAACTTGAAACAAAATAATATAATTCTTTAAAAAGTAAACATTCTTGTCATTGCAAGAAAACCAACAACGTAAGTGGTCAACATTGCCTATTGTATCGCTTTATCTATTTATGTGTCGCAGGTGCGATGTTATTTCAGAGACAAATCTGAAATGTCTCACAATGCACCATACCCTTCAATTCCCACACCATTCAAACCGGAACACAGCTACGCTACTTAATTGCAAATATATTTTAAGTAAGTTTGAAATTATGCAATAATTTCGCGCCCAAAGCGAACAATATTTAAATTACGTACCCAAAGGAAACCACTCCTCACAGCCTACTTGTCCTAAAAGTTTTGACAGCTGACATAAAGCCAAGGCCATAGACAGTTCGCACCTTTTTTTTTCCCACGCGCATTGCGTATAGGAAAGAAGTAGAGTTTTATTTGACAGTTGATTTGAGGCAAAGGTCGGAGTAAATTGGGTCTATTGATTTTTTAGGAATATAAATTGCTGATTTTACGACTGAGCAAATCGAGATAGAGGAAATTGGAAACTCTATTATAATACTCTAGCTAGGGAAATCAGAATGCAAATTCTTGTTTTAAAAAAATACGTTGAAAATTCAAGTGGGAATCATTTCAAAAAACTTGTCAAAATAATTGTAGTGTAATTATATGTTTTTGATAGATTTTGACCGAGATTGAAATGCGCAAATTCACTTTTATGAAAAGTCGATCCTTCACATAGATGGAAACCACAATCGCGTCTCTCATCTCGCATGTAATTGATCAATTGTTCATACTCTTTCATCGTATGCCCCTTGCCTTGCCGAACTGAGACATAGCATATGTATGTGGTGGAATGATTACTTGCGTACTGTTGGTTTAAAACGCAGACAGTTGTATTTGTATGGTCCTTCTAATGTTGGAAAGTCTTCTTATGTTGAATGTTTGATTGGTCGTGTTAATATGAAGTATGTATTTTATCCCGGGGTGGGTAAATTCTTTATGCAAGGGTTTCGCGAGGGATACCATAAGGTTATCTTGTTTGAAGAATTTTCTTACAAATTTAGTGTTCCTAATATGTTGAAAAGGCTATCCCTCCCATACGCACAAAGCGTTTTGCTAATACTTTCATTGTGCGCACTTTCAACTGCCTTCCGGAGTCTTTGTTCCCTGATAGCTACAACCTTGGGGTCTTTAAGTCAAGACTGAATAGGTTTCTTCTAGGCAAGTGTGCTTCACCGTAGACCACATCATTGCTTAAAATCAGGCGAGATAGTGGTCAAGCGCGAGCCTATAGGTTATAAAAAAAAAGAACTCACTTACGCCATTAGGCTGCTTTGGTCTCCCAACGCAGTATTTGTAGCAGTCACAAAATGGCGTTGTTGGGCGTAAATCCAACAAATAAATAGTAAAACTCGTATGGATAAAAATATGGTATATTGGTTTGGTAAAATGGTAATGGTTAATGGTATGAGCAAACGCGGCTTGGTTGGTGACCGATCGTTAACTAACTTATAATAATTTTAATATTAAAACTAAATATTTGGGTCAGCGTGGAACTGCTGACTGCGCGCGCGATTGACGTCAATAAACTGTACTTTGTACAGGCTTGGTGTAATGACATATCATTACACCACGCCTGTACAAAGTATATATATGAACACTGACCTAATATTCGTTAAGTTATTGATTAATTTTCAAATTATTCTTAGTTTATACTAATTTATTTATTTGAATAGTAGGTAAATACGTCAAAGCAGCGAGCAGTTTTCAATAATTTTTACATTAGGAGTTCGACCAGTGGGTAGCTCTGCATGATTGAATAATAATCAATTAATAACGTAGTCTAAATGATGACTTCGCACGTGATTGAGATTTTAAATTAAATCGGTATCTACTTAATGTCAATAGTTACGTATGTAAATATTGAACTTTGTTTTAAAAGTAATATTTTCTATTAACCGTATTTATAAACATTTGTAGAGGAATAGATATAATATAATCCATACTAATATTACAAATGCGAATGTTTGTCTGTCTGATTGTTATCTTTGAACGGATTTGGTTGAAACTTTTGCATCCAACGCGAAGAAAAAAAATTTGGTTCAAATAAATTGC
This sequence comes from Orthosia gracilis, assembly GCA_947562075.1. Taxonomy (NCBI): domain Eukaryota; kingdom Metazoa; phylum Arthropoda; class Insecta; order Lepidoptera; family Noctuidae; genus Orthosia; species Orthosia gracilis. The sequence continues at coordinate 3,286,795 of OX387267.1, read as the reverse complement.
ACTAGATGGCGTGCGTGATAAGCTTCTATTTGTTATTGAATTTTGTGAAATATTAAGATTTTCTAGAGACGATCATAAAAATGTACGTTCTTGTTAAATTAACTCTCCTAAGCACAAAATTAAGGAATAATGGGCTCGTTTCAAAGATTATTTGAATGGATTATTTAAAATTGATTCCAACAGATTGCGCGGTTTTAAATTTCTGAGACACGATTTTTTAAATCGTCGCTGTATTTAAAAAAATAAGTGTTCACGAAACGAGTAAATCCTTTTACTTAAAAGCCGCTGCTAACACCATCTATATACGTGGAACGGAACCGAAAGTGTTCTTAGAAAAAAATCAGTTTAATCAGACGAAAAACGCTAGTTACGTCGGCACGGTTTCTTTATATGTGATAAGGCATATTTATGCTAATAATATTATCTGTGTCCTGGATAACACAGGATACCTTTTAGCCGGGCCATGTTTTCCCTTGGGATAATTTACATACGGGCGAAGCCGCTGTCTGAAGTTAGTCTAGATTAATGGAAATGTTATACATTAATGCCCCTTGGAAAGTTGCCACTGTTTGGAAGCAAAACATTCCCCTTAAAATTGTCATTTGTCTTTACAGGTAGAGTAGATCACAAGGAAAGAGAAGCCATGATAGAAGAAGACAGGATGGAGTTTATGTGGAGGGGATCTGATGTTTTGGGTGAGAAATACTATTCAAACTGATCTCCTTGTTCAAACTGAAAAAAAATCAGTCATCATCACCTGCGCTGCGGGAAGTGCAACCCCTTACGTTACAAAGGATAGGCATCCATGCTCACCGCTCGCACAGAATCCTATGCTTTGTTACAGCGGGCGGGAGATGCTCTCCCTTCGCGCCTGCGGTTTAAATATACACTATAGGGACCGCAGCCAAAAGACTACATGAATTCGGTGCGATCCCGATTTGGGTTTGGAACTGATTCGACCTATTTAACTACAAGCCGGTGTATATAAGGAGATAGAAAAATAAAAAATATCCGTCCAACTGCATAAAAGCAAACTAATAACAAGCAATATTAATGTGATGCTTGTTTTTGCTAGCACAAAAATGGCAGGCGATTAAAATCTAATCAGTTTTTGCAAAAATCTACAAAACAAAGTAGACGTTTCTAAATTATAGTAAACGTTACTTATATATTTTGAATATTATAGTAACTGAATATTATACTAAATGAATATTATTTCAAATGTGCATTATACCAAATAAAATTAGGTAAAATGAAACTATATTACTTTATCGTTATATTAAAAAAGTATATTAAATTAAATTAGGTCATATGATCATAAGAACTTTTTTTATTATTTCAAACGTTACACACCCGTTTTAATGCTACATGCAGCCTTAACATAAACTAATATCCTAACAAATTCCAGGCAAGATGTCGGACATAATGACACACACTCTATTCAATTTGTACAACGCTCCAGAAGGCTTCTGCTTCGACTTCCTGTGTAACGACGAACCTATCGTTGATGATCCTGATAACAAGGTCTACAATGCTGACAGGAGGGTAAGATTTAATAAATCATCATCATCATAATTTCACCCGAAAGATGTCCACTGCTGGATATAGGGCTGGACCGAGCGTCGTCGCCACACTGATAGGTCCTGTCCTGATGCGTCTCGCATCCACCGGACTGCCGCAACCTTGACAAGGTTATCGCTCCACATATAGGGAGGCCTTCCGAAGCTATGTCTTTCGGTACGCGGTCGCCACTCCAGAACTTTTCGGCCCTATCAACCATTCGTTCTGCGAGCAATGTTCCTTGCCCACTGCCACTTAAGTTTCGAGTTTTGGCTTATAATCTGGTAAAAATCATCATTATTCGAAGATGTCATGTCTACTGGCCTTATTCAATCAGCGCCGTACGGAGCGTTCTTGCCTTGATTTCTCCAGTGATTTCCGTGGCGCATCTTTTTGGTTTTAGGGGGCACTTGAGGACACCATTTTATCAGAGATCTGTTCTGCGAGCAATGTGACCCGCCCTCTACCATGTGATATAATTTTGATTCTCTTCCAAATCTTATAATTTCTAATTCGTTCCCGATTAAGCTCCAGAGCCTTGAACATCGTCGCCGAGTTGCCAGCTTGCCAGAGTGTGCGATGGAATTGCATGATTTAATTCCGCCCAGCCCGTTCCATCATCGGACAACCAGACGCACGGCGATGCGTCATCGGTACATGGTGGACCTCCCACCCATACGAACTAAACGTTTTGGGGACACTTTCATTATGCGTACAGCTAAGGAGTGGAATTCTCTGCCGGAGTCTGTGTTTCCCGATAGCTACAATCTAGGGGTCTTTAAGTCAAGAGTGAATAGGTTACTTCTAGGCACGCGTGCTTCACCGTAGACCACATCATCGCTTACCATCAGGTGAGATAGTGGTCAAGCGCGAACCTATAGAAATAAAAAAATAAAAAAAATAAAGAAACTCTAAGTAGCCCTCTCCATAATTCTTTGAGTGACCCTGGGCTTTAGAACCTTCTCATCAAGTTCATTGTTAGTGACCACGTTTAACTACTGTTACTCACACTAGTCAAAAACTTCGGTATGTTTGCCATTACTTTCAACGTTAGATCTATTCTTTCTGCTTCAACCTGCAACCAGTTGTTGAATCCAAGCCTGAGGCACTTGTCCCACCGCTGACGATCAGCATACTAGAAGCGAGTAGACTAGTTAGCGAGCAGCGAGAAGCGAGTGTGTGTGTAGTTCCGATAGTTATTTCTCTCGGCTATAAACGAGTATTCTTGTGCGACGGGCGGTTTCTCGCACCACTAGTTCAGGGCGGCCGCTCTGAACGAGTGTCTGAAATGACCGCTGGTTGGTCTTACGGCGTGATTTCTAACAGCCAAGCGAGCAAGCGAGCATCGCTGAGCAAGCATAACTTTGATTGCTCTTGTCGTTGCGACAAACTAGTGGTGAGAGAGTACTCGCAGGCAGTGTGAACAGCCAGCGATCAACTCTTACTATTTGTGTCTCTTTTATTAACACGGTATCTAATATCTTTTGTACGTTTCTTTAGCGAGAAAAAAGTCGATTGCTAATCGCTTGCTCGTCGGTGCCTGAGTTTATTATGCCCTCTATTGTGCACCATTTCTGTGGTGGTAAGCCTCTCCTGTCCAACTCTATCCTGCTACCAAGAAATTATTGAATTAATTATATTTTTCCTTAACAGGTTAACGACTTCATATCCCAAATAGAGAGACAAGCGAAGTACTATGACCACGACAATATAATGGTGACCATGGGCGGAGACTTCACCTACCAGAGTGCGGCCAACTGGTTTATGAATATGGATAAACTTATCAAGTAAGACATTATCAACATCTTCTGCCTAATCTTTACCGAGCAATGTCGGGGTCAACATAGTTAAGACTTTACATGGAGCGACTGCCTAGCTTACCTCCACAAAACAATTTCTAATCTATACTATATTTTAATATTATAAAGCTGAAGAGTTTGTTTGTTTGAAAGCGCTAATCTCAGGAACTACTGGTTGGAATTGAAAAATTCTTTTTGTGTTGGATAGTCCATTTATCAAGGAAGGCTATATAATATCACGCTATGACCAATAGGACCGAAGAATAAATGAAAAATGTTGCAAAAACGGGAAAAATATTCGTTTTTGAGAGCTTCCGTTGCGTATCCTACAGGGTAGGTAGGATACGCAACGGTAACTGTACCTTCACTACATAGTTACGCAACAATCGTCGAATCCATCGCCCAAGCCAACGCTCTAAGAATGGTGTTGGGGCTGGCGCAAACACGGCGCAGTAGAGATGCGCATCTCTTGCGCATGATGGCCGCAAAACCATCAACGTCCGCGTCGGCAAACATGCCGGACGCGCTACAGAAACGCGGCAGCCCCTTCAACATCAACATCCGGAACGTGTTGTTATATTGTGTGCGCAGGCCACCATATGCCCTCTGCGTAAGGTTCTGAGGAATACGATAGGAGCTCGTTTAGTGCAGTACTACATTATACCTATTTCTGCCGCTGTTATCTTTTTTGTTCGTTTACCCTCGTAATGAAACGCATTGCAGCAATTACACCAATGGACCACACATTATTTCAAATCTGCTGCTTTCTAAAATAGGAGTACACGGCTGTTCTCTGATTTGAAGAGTATGAGTTCAGATATAATAAAAGGCACAAAGGTAGAGGCATCACAGGAGCGTTACTAAAACACAGAAACCCAGCGCTAACAAAGAAAATTTAGTTCAAATAAATGTCACTAGATGGCGCGATATGCATCGAATTGTTTTTGAATTCTGTGTAAAATTAACATTTTCTAGAATTGATCATAAACATTGAATGTTCCTTTTTAATCAAACCTCCTAAGCACAAAATTATGGAATACTAGGCTCTTAATTCACATTTCAAAGACTATTTGAACGGATCATTTAAAATTGATTCCAAGAGGTTTCATTGTATGGGATGAGGCATCTGTATACTAGTATTTATTATCTGTGGTTATAATAATAGTAATATCTTTACTTACATAAGAAAAAGATTAAAATTCAGTGAAGTCTCTGACTCCTATGCTAGGTAATTAACTTGTGTTATAGGAGCCGGTGCCTCTCCTGGCAGCAAACACAGTTCAATCATAAGCAATAATTATCAAAATAAAATTAAAACCAAAGTTGTAAAGATAAACACAAAAAGACAAGAAGAGGTGTTAGTAATAAACTGTAGTGGTGAGTGTGCGTTGTGTGTGTGTGTAGTGTTTGTGTTTTGTGTGTGACACAATCAATCAAGATATTGATATTGATTGATGTCGTGTATGTGTGGTGTATTGATGTCACAAGAACGTTATAAAATCTGCTCAATTTCTTCGTAATATTGAAATTGATTTTCTGGAATTGCCATCCCAGAAACGAAGCTGTAATGTCTCAGGTGCCTTTAATCACACCGGCACTCATACCATTCAAACTGGAACACAGTAATGCTGCTTGTTGGTAGAAATGTACATTATAAAACATTATTGTGATAGTACTGCACCGGACGAGCTCCTTTCTAAAGATCTTTAATACTACTAAACGTAGAAGTTGCTTTGCATAATCTCGAAGGCACTTATCAATATATCTAGTATTTTCGTTCGGTTCGGTTTCCACTCTAACCAGATGCAGCAGAGTACCAGTCCTTTTTTTATTTTTTTACTATGTACTCGCGCTTGACCACCATCTCACCTGTTGGTAAGCGATGATGTGGTCGACGGCGAGACACGCTTGCCTAGAAATAACCTATTCACTCTTGACTTAAAGACTCCTAGATTGTAGCTGTCGGGAAACACAGAATCCGGCAGGGAATTCCACTCCTTAGCTGTACGCATAATAAAAGTGTTTCCAAAACGTTTTGTGCGTATGGGTGGAATATCCACCATGTACCGATGACGCATCGCCGTACGTCTGGTAGTCCGATGATGAAACGGGCTAGGTGGAATTAGATCGTGCAATTCCAAAGCACACTCCCCGAAATGTAACCTATAAAAAACTGACAAGCTGGCAACTTCCTGCTTATTTGGCCTCCATAAAAAAAGAAAGAGGCTATTCCAGGAACACTTTCATTAACACGGTTCCCATAAAATACGATCAAGACATTTTTCCTTGACGGATGTTTTATATTTAATGACACCACAACAAGTTCTAAACTTAAATGGGTATTCAACCTCCATCACTCCACAACCCAGTAATTGAGCTAATGTCAACTCGTAACGACTTTCAAAGATCTACAAGTGACAGCCGACACCAACAGCACAGGTAGAACGGGGTTACATTGAGCTCTGGGGCAACTTTGATGATAACTTATTTTTTTAGGTTTTTTAAAGCTAACTCCGTGAAAACGGAACGCACCTCAATTTTCTTTTTAGATTTGAAACGCTGATATATCAGCTATGCAATTGTAAATTGGGGTTACTTTATATTGGAATGACCTTCAATACAATGAGGTGTCAAAGTAACTCCATTTTTATTTTAATATAGACAGCCTCGTTTCTTTTTTTTATTTTCGCCCAAACTACGGATATGAACATAACATTTTAGTAGAGATTATAATATTTAAAAAAGTCTATGACCAGTGTGTGTTGCCAGTGATCACCTATGGGACCGACACGTGGTCGCTCACAATGGGCCTTATCAGAAAGCTTAAAGTCACCCAAAGAGCAATGCTTGGAGTTTCCTTGCGTGATCACGTCAGAAATGATGATATCAGGAAAATCAAAGTTACCGACATCGCTCGGCGAATTGCCAAACCTAATTGGCAGTGGGCAGGGCACATTGCTCGCAGAACGCATCTGAAAAAAAAAAAAAATGACCTGGTTAAGGTTGAGGGAAAGCGCTGGATGCGAGACGCACGGGATCGGTCAATGTGGCGACGCCTGGGGGAGGGTTATGTCTAGCAGTGGACGTCTTTCGGCTGAAATGATGATGATGAGAGATTATAAAACTTTAAGTAGTCGCTAACACTGCACTTTTTTAATATTTTTTAAAATATAATTGAAGTAGTTATGCCAATTTTACTATCAAAAGCATACAACCTCGCTCTACGGCAACAGATGGTCACCCATCCACGAATCTGCCTCAGCAAATGTTGCTTAACCTCGAATACATTAATTAAAATAAATTGTTTCTTTTACAGCCACGTGAACACGCATCCAGCGAACTTGTCAGACATAAATATTTTCTATTCGACGCCATCTTGTTATTTGAAAGCTATTTATTTATATGGACGACGAGATAAAGCTGTTTATACTGAAAAGGTAATTATATAAGACTAAACTAACTAAGCACTCGTTGTCTATTATAAATCTCATGTTACCTGTTTGGATACCTACCTAGTTTTTGTGTTCCATTCCGGGATAAGCAAAATCGCTAACAAAGAAAGCTTGGTTCAAATAAATGTCACTAGATAGAGCGATATGCATCGCTTTGTTATTGAATTGTGTGTAAAATAAACATTTTCTAGAATTGATCATAAAAATTGTTTGTTCTTGTTTAATCAACTCTCCTAAGCACAAAATTATGGCATATTGGGCTCTTAATTCACGTTTCAAAGATTATTTGAACGTATCATTTAAAATTGATTTCCAATAGATGGTTGTAAATATCTGAGGCATGCCACTCGATTTTATAAATTTGTATTTTAACACGTTTTGGTACAATTAAACGTGCAAAAAATTAGTATAAAACAAATCGTCACTGAATTTAAAGAAAAAAATAATCACGAACCGAGAAAACCCTTTTAATTGCAAGTCGCTGATAACACCATATACAGCCGTGGAACGGAACCGAACGCAATCGAAGTACTTATAAAAACAATCATCTTAATCAGACGAAAAACGCAAGTTACGTCGGCACGGTTTCACTGTATGGGATGAGGCATCTGTATGCTAGTATTATATTATCTGTGTCAGAACTACGCGATCGTAGCGAAGTGCTACACCGTAGCACTACTTTCAGGGCTGATACCTGGGTATAAAAATAGTCTTTATATTTAGTCCATCAGCTAAAGTATCAAAAAAAAACTTTTTACAAAAAATACAACCGACGTCCAAATAAAATCACTACAAAGTGAAAAATAACTTTAATTTCGGCAGTCGGTGTTCTTGTTTTTGTTTCTTAATTTTTTGACACCGTCTTCCGAAATTGAAGCTATTTTTCACTTTGTAGTGTTTTTATTTCGAAGTCTGTTGTATATTTTTGTAAAAAAGTTTTTATTTTCACTTTTTATTTGTGTTACATATCTATAAAGCCCACAGTTATGCCAGTATAGATTACCCAAATAACATGAAACTTTAACACAACCGGTGAAATTAGTGTGTACCAGGGTGAACTGTACACATCTGCGTACACCTTTAGAGCTTACCGCCGTGACATTATGTTATTAAATGGTGTAAACAATAAACAGGCATGCGATTGCAGTAATCCCAAGAGATTTGCTGTCATTAATTGAAGAATACTGTTGTATATCTCTGAAGTTCTTCGTCCGATGTTGATCAAATTTAAATGGTACCACATAAGAAACACCAGCTTTGAAACTTGGTTAACATAGTAAAAAGTTCTGAGGTTTAAGGATGCTTTATCAGATCAATAAAATTGGCAAAGCGCATCAAAATTGAAGAGTGGGCTTGTGACGTCACTTCTGAGTAAAAAGTGTACTAAAACATGACGTCACGCGATATTTTAACTCGCTGTACCTATCGTAGTTAATTCTTGTTTATGCGACAAAAGAAAAAATACGTATGCATTATTTTTTATTTATCCTACTAAAAATAATTTTAGTCACTCATCCCTACAGAATTGCGTAGCCATAAACGTTATCAGGAAAATATTTGTTTGCACTGATATAGGGCCATTCTATCCTAGGTTATGCTGCTTGAAATTATCATCACTGAGACAAAAAACATAAGAAAATGACCAAAAGAATATTTTAGGATCCTGATAAGTAACAAAGTGCTATTCCATAGTACACTACTAAAAGGTTACACTTCCACAATGTTTAACTTGGAAAGTCCTTATTCCAGGATTTTTATTGATTCTTTATTGGCCAAGATTTGTAACGATTATCTGCTATAAAGCAGTTATCATCAATTCATATAATAAACCAAGAAAAACCTTTTTTGTACATCAAAAAAAATTTCAAATAAATGGCCATGGTGTTAATGGATAACCAACGAAACCCATTTCCAGCATTTTTTTTTATCTTTGTCTGTTTATCAGTTTAGTTGTGCACGCATCACGAAAAATGTACAAAATGTGTTTATACATAAAAATTATGTGTTCTTGTAGTATTACTTAGTTTTTGTTTCATCGCAATCGGTTCACTCTATCAAAAGTTAGATGAATTTAAAGTGTTCAAGAAGTAAAATATCACAACATACGCAATTCAGATACTCGGATAGTTCAACTCCATATTCGAAAGATAGGGTTACCCTACCTACCTAGGTTAGGCGGGCACAGCTAGTGTACTACTAAAACTGTATCCCTTTATTTAATTATAAAATATGTTATTTTTAGGGAGACCATCTACCTTACGGCAGTGATTCAATGACTTACTGGACAGGATACTACACGTCTAGACCCAGTCTAAAGTATTTTGCCCGAAGAGCCCATGTGTTTTTACAAGTAAGTGGAACAATGATAATACAATCAAATTCAGTTATATTATTGAACTGACTGTATTTTTTATCTGGTTTGCTTTTGAATAAAAACAATTAAAAGGGTGCCTATCCTTTGTTGACTAAGGACCAAGGGGTTGCACTTCCCACAACGCTGGAGACGATGCAGAAGCAACTATAAAGTGTATTTTTTTGTTTACATAACCTCAAAACTTAAACTTAAATATTATGAAAACTATTTATTTGCTAGGCTAAGTGGGGAAAGGGGGTATTTCCTAGACTCCACCTTCCCCTTCTCCTCCTAACAACCTCAAAATCGGTATCCTGGATACTAAGTATTTCCCGATTAACGTGTTTTTCGAAGAAGGGAGGAGTCTCCGTATGCTGTTCCTCTTTCGAAATCAATTAATCTTTTGTTTTGATTTTATCTTAATATCGCCTTTATTTGTTTTTACAATTCCAAGTCCTAAAGTAGGTAGAGGGGTTCTCAGTTCTAAGTGGCAATTTTAATAAAACGGCATATGTAAACCCATATTTGTAGTACATTTGTAGTACAATTGAGTGAGCGCTTGTTTGAGGCTGGGGAACTATTGGACTTGGTGAAGTACAATGCAGAGAGGTATGAATCTCTGACTAATTCCTCTTGCAGCTGTGCCAACTACCCACCACCACCCCAGCTGCAAGGTGACTTGTCTCCACCAATGTTGGCTCTTCCTGAAAAGACATGTGTACACAATGTACAGGAATGTAAAACAACATTATTTAGTGATGAAATAGGTTCAGGCTTTGGAAAAATATTACAAAATTACCTTAGCCATAGTTTTACAAATCATTGTTACCATAATATAAGTTTTAAGCAAATTATCAATAGAATTGTAAATTCAAATATAGATTCTTCTACAATGGTTTTGCTATTGGGAAATAGTACTGGAATTACCAAAAAGGACATAGTGGCTGGTGTTGACACCTTGTTAGGGTTAAATGTAGGAAAGCTCATGGTTTGTGCTTTTCCTTACTCGGATAGCTTCTCAGGAGATGAGAACAAGCGGATTTTTAATTTAAATAACATTTTACAAATGTTGACTTGTCATAGTGACAAATTATTGTTTTTTGACACTAATAGATTTATTAGTGGACTACAAGTAACGCAGAGAGCTTTCTCTCTGTCGCGTAGATGTAGACATAAGATTGCTATGTTGATAGCATATTCTATTAATGAAGTGATAGTAAATCTATCAAATTTTATATTGATTGACGACCCTGTGTTGCCTAGTTCAACTAGCAACATAAGTTTAAACTAGTCCATAAGACAATAGAAGTTACCCCTGCAAATAATCAGTTATTATCAGTAAATAGTATAAAGGTATCTTCTGGCAATCCATTTAGTGGTACTAAGCTGAGGGGAGAGCAATACTCTTTAAAATTATTTAATCAGAACATTCAAGGTTGCTCTTCCAAATTATTAGAAATTGAACTGTTTCTAGAAAAAACCAAATTTGATATTATTATTTGTCTAACAGAACATTGGTTAAAAGATCACCAAGTAAGGTCCATTAATTATGAAAATTATTGTGTAGTTAGCTATTACAGCAGGAAACGTATGATACATGGCGGATCATTGATACTTATAAAAAATTCTATTAAATCCAAAGAAAGAAAAGATATTGTTAGACTGTCTGTTGAACACACCATTGAATTGTCCTGTGTTGAGCTTAATAAGCATGTTGTAGTATGTGTCTACAGACCTCCAAGTTACCAGAATCTATCTGTGTTTGACTCTATAATGGAAGATGTGTTGAAAAAAGTTAGTACTAGTAGTAAATCAATTATCATATGTGGCGATTTTAATATTAACCTATTAGAAAATAACTCTAACAGTATCAGGTTATTGGGTCTTTTTAAATCGTTTAATCTAGCAAATGTTTTTATGGAGCCTACTAGAGTGACAGCTTCTTCTGCGACTTGCATAGATAACATTTTTTGTAATTGTGATTTCCTAAATAAAGAAATTGTAAATAAATTAACATCTGATCACAGTGGACAAACAATAACGTTTAGCACCTACATACCTTTGCAAAAGATGCAAATAAAATTTAGACCAATTACATGTAAAAATTTAGAAAAATTTAATAAAACCTTGACTAGTAAATTATGTGTTCAAAACTTTATAAATATAGATGACCCAAATGATTTCTATGCCGAGTTTTTTAAAGTACTCAACACGCAATTTAATGACACTTTTCCACTGAAAGCGAAGAGTATTTACACCAAGTTCCTATTTAGCGATTGGGCGACTCCAGGCATTCGTAAAAGCAGGGAAAAGCTATATGAACTTTATGGCCTAAAGCAACATATGAATAATACTAGTTTTGATAAATATGTTGCGAAATATTCAAAAACCTTTAAGATTACATGCAAAATAGCTAAAGCGCTGTATATTAGCAATAAAATAAAATCAGCAGACGATAAAATAAAAACTACCTGGAAAATAATAAATAATGAAACAGGTAGGAAAAAACTGCGTAATACTGAATTTAATTTAGCGACTGCACATGGCCCCATATACTCAGATATAGAGGTAGCTCAGGAATTTGAAAACTTTTTTGTTAATATTCCTCTTAAAACTACAGCGGCCTTAAACTCCTCACCCGCACTCTCTGCTGCCTTACTTAGAAATAACGTAAATGCGTGCCCTTCAGAGTTCAAGTTTCAACATACAAACCCCCGGGCTATTTTAAAAGCTTTTAAAGATCTAAAAATTAAATCAACAGAAGATCTTTGGGGACTATCTGTAAAAGTGTGTAAACCAATCATTGAAACTATTGCACCCTATTTAGCTTTCATATTTAACACCAGTATCGATCAAGGAATTTTTCCGGACCTCATGAAACACAGTAAAGTGGTTCCATTGTTTAAATCCGGGGATAGCAAAGAAGCCAACAATTATAGGCCAGTGTCAATTTTGCCGGTTCTCAGTAAGGTCTTCGAAAAGTTAATGCTCAATCAATTGCTGCGTCATTTTAACAAACATTCCATCTTTTATGATCAACAATTCGGTTTTACCAAAGGGCGTTGCACAACTGACGCCGGAGTCACCCTAATAAAGAACATCTTTAACGCCTGGGAGGAAGCACAGGACGCCATTGGAATCTTTTGCGACCTCTCGAAGGCGTTCGATTGCGTTAACCATGAAACACTATTGTTGAAGCTCGAGCACTACGGAATTAGACATACAGCCCTTGAGTTACTTAGATCATATTTAAAAGGCAGACAAGTTAAAGTTCAGGTAAATGGCGTTAACTCACTAGGGTCTGAAATGACAATGGGTGTTCCTCAAGGCTCGATATTGGGTCCATTCCTCTTTTTAGTTTATATTAACGATTTACCCCAATTACTACAATATCAACCGAAGATGGTATTGTTTGCTGATGACACATCTTTGATATTTAAAATAGATCGGCGGTCACAAAATCTTTTTGATGTGAATAACTCTATTCTTCAGGTCCAAAATTGATTCACAGCAAACAATTTGGTACTAAATGAAAAAAAAACCAAATGTATTAGATTCACATTACCGAATGTTAGAAGTACCGAATGCGACATCATATTGAATGGCGAGAAGCTGGACTTTGTAAATCAAACAGTTTTCCTGGGAATCACTCTAGACGACAAACTGCAATGGGGTCCTCACATAACATCTCTTGCGGGTCGGCTAAGCTCAGCCGCTTATGCTGTTAGAAAGATAAGACAGTTAACGGATGTAGAAACCGCGCGTTTGGTCTATTTTAGTTACTTTCACAGCATTATGTCATACGGTATTTTACTGTGGGGTCGAGCGGCTGACATTGAATCCATATTTATATTGCAAAAGAGAGCTGTCAGAGCAATATATAAGTTAAGTCATCGAGAATCTCTTAGGGAACTATTTAAAAATATTAATATTATGACAGTGTCTTGCCAATTCATTTATGAAAATATTATGTATGTAAGGAAAAATATACATCTCTTTAGTAAAGTCAGTGATAGACACAAATGTAATACGAGAAATAAAGATAAGTTAGATCAACCATCTTATAGACTAGCTAAAGTAAACTCATCTTTCATGGGGTACTGTGTTAAATTCTATAACAAAATACCTTGTGATATATTAAAACTAAATGAAGGTAAATTTAAAACTTTAGTTAAAAGCACACTTTGTAAACAAGCATATTACAAATTAGATGATTATATTCAAGATAAGAATGCTTGGAAACATGCTGGTCCTGCTCCATAGGGCAATCTTTAGGGTGGACAAAATCAAATTTGTTAATTTATATTCCTATTCATAGTTATTGCTTTTTATTTTATTTTTTTAGAATTTGACTCACACACTGTTCCGTTGGTGTTGAATTAGGTATTTTACCTATGTTTGCAATATTTGTAAGTATGTGAGAACCATGTTCCTATTTATCACATTCATAAATTTACCTGTTAATGCTTTTAATACTTTATACCTGTACGTAGTATAGTGTATAGTGCTATTCTGGGTGCATCGTCCTCACATATGTGAATTTATTAATGTATGTACTTATGTAAATATTGTAAAACACTTTTTTTTTAAAAGAGTAAGTATGGAGTTTCTTGTGCATTCTTCTCCATAACAAGCTACTTTTCCGAATGCACGGTAGAATCAATTTTTATTTTATGATTAATTATGACGTTCAAAAGTGCCGCTTTTTGGCCCAGTTGAATAAATATATTTGACTTTGACTTTGACATTAACCTCATATTTGCAGGTAGTAAAGCAGTTGACAGTGCTAGCTCGTCTAGGAGACTCGTATGAGCTACACCTTCTGAGACATGCTGTGAGCCTGGTACTGCATCATGATGCTATTACAGGTAGCTAACCGCAAATTGATAGTAGTGCTTCTACTGAATGACGAGGTCACACGATAATGGAAGATAAATTTTCCGTATTGTGTCCATGACTAAGTTGAAATTGGATACATTTCAACCTGCTATCTGTGAAGGAGACTGTTTTGCTTGGGCCGATTGTTCGGCTTAGGCTGAGGCCTTCCACCCGAGACAGGGCTTCGAGGTGTGGAGTTGGCTGGCTGCCCTGCGACCCTTCCGAGCGACAGGCATTCCGTTTTAACTATTTGTTCTTCCACCCTCAATGTGAAAATTACGAAATAAATATGCCATTTATAAATTTGACCAGCCAACTGCAACCGACAACCATATACAGAGTTGATATGACAGAGGGGCATTAAATTACACTACGTATACTATACGTGTTTAGTATTAATTCGATAAGGTATAAAAGTCAAAAGCACCATAAATGAGTTTTTTTTTTATCAAACCGACTAAATAGCAAATCAAACAAAACAAAACAAATCAGAATAAAGCGCAACCACCCTATGTAAACAAATTTAACTGACCTTAGATACCTAGGCGGTAACAAAGCGGCAAGCCGGCAACGTCGCATGCGCACCGGTAGGCGGCGGCGGCCTGTGTTCTCGTGTCAAAGGAGCCGCCCGGGCGATCGCAAGGTCAAGGACTATTTCTATTTCTTTTACGCGCGGGATGTTTTGCTATGATTGTCACTCTCTCGTATGAAAGTGCAAGTGTGTGTATTTATTGCTTCCTTGTTTGCATTGCCATCTTTTAGCGAAAATATTTGGTTGTACTTGTGACTTGCGTCAGAGCGGCAACAACGCGTCGTAGGTTTTACTCACATTTATCGTTTTAAGGTGCATGACCTATGCGTATAGACATAATCAGCTGTTAGGAAAGATATATCGTGTTCAAACGGAGCAAAAACTTAAAAAATCATTTGCGACTGAACTACTGCTCCTATTTAATTGATTTTTGGTACAGAGCTTGAGAATGGTACCTAGTATAGGCAGTATCAAGGAAAGCCCCTCTGTCGTATCAACTTTGTATAAATAAAATAAAAATAATTATAACCTTAACATATATTTTTATTGTGACGGTTTTCGGAGAGATTAGCACAATAAACCACTTGTATATTGGGATCTTGCACTTTATTTTTCCCGAACCGATCCGACATTACATTGGCGTTTTCAGTTCCTACTCAGTATTCCGGTAAGTCAGTAACTAAAGATTTGGACAGATGCCAAATTTAAATAAAGTCTGAATTTCAATCCATTTTTTGGGTGCCGGTTATGTTAAAAGGATATCGAATCCTTTCTAAAATCACTTTTAGGGCGGTTACGCACTACACGTCCGTGTCCGTAATCCTTGTCCGTGATTTTGATGGATAGAGAATTATGACAGATTATGACCGATAGTGTTCGGATATAGTGCGTAAGCTTCCTTAAAAGAAGTACTACAGGTACTTCTGAAACGAAATTTAACGGACACGGATCGGATGTGTGTAGCCGTCCTTAGTCCATCCATCACAACGGATTTTTGTAAATACGTCTCTCAAAACTAAAATTTAAGTTTCACGTGTGAAAGATCTAATATACCATTATTCCTGAGAAGTTACAACAAATTCATTCATAACTTTTAACAGGGACAAGTCAACAGCACGTTACATTTGATTTCATCAGAATATTAAGCGAAGCCATCGATGCGTGTACGAAGAAAGTCTCTAATTTGCTCAGGTAAGAACGTAGTTTCCACCCACCTCCTAAGTAGAAAGCGTAAGATTTTTTATGGAAACGGATTTTTCATCAACAAATAAAAGTTACCTGCTGGATTCAGTTTTCTCAGTGATCGCTAGAAGAGTGCCTTGTTATCCTAGTATCATCAAGTACGATTGCTTCCTGTCAGACATTTTTTTTTGCGTGGAGAAATGCTCATGCATACTGCACTACAGATAGTGCAGTTATGTGGGACTCCAACCCACTAAAACTCCACGGTATCCTCAAGCGCTGCTTATGGTGGGAACACGGGCACGCGTTAGCACTCACCGCGAACCAGCTGCGGCTGTCCGTTTCCTCCGGGGAGTACCCCCCATCACCGGCACACCAAAACACATTGTACGCCGTGACCACCCCAGGGACCATACCAGCACATGGGTTCCAGACGACCCTTGTATGGCAACCTTGGTTCCTACTGTCAGATCTGGCTTGGATTTAGACTGGCGTTTTACAGTAGCAAATTCTCAATAGCAGTTCTGAAAGTCTGCCCAACCCTTTTGGGATAATTCTGGCGTTATTTAATGTCTTCTTTTACAGTTATTTGACTCCTACGTGGGGTGGAAGTCGTCGAGCGAAAAATAGTCAGCAGTTTGTGATATGTCATCAGCTAAATATGAGCCAATGCCGAGTAAGTTATCTTTTCTTGATCATTGCTTCGAGTTCTTTTTATTTCATGAATAGCTCCGACAATTAGTTAAGTAGTACAACCTTTGATCAATAATATACTAGATAAACAATCCCATACAAAACTTCTCTATAAAACTGACGCCAATTGTGTTTAGGTAATTCTATGAATTATAGTTGAAAAAAGTAATATGAATTAATGCAAATTCAATCTTAAATGGTTTAATGTTGAATTCACAAAACGATGTACAAAAAGAAATAAAAAATATATGAGCTTGTTTGCTGCTCAAACAGACGTCAAAACAAATTTAAACTCACACGCATGTTTTAAAGTTTAAATAACAAAGTTCGAGAACAGTCGATGTTTGTTACAATAGTTGGCACGTTGTCGACGCAAACGTTGGTCAAACAATCTTATTATTTGGTAATTGATTGATATTTAATTCGGTTTTTACGGTATGAAAAACTCTTAATGATATTTATTTATATATATATAGATATTGTCAATCTCATTTATTTATACCCGACTGCCGAAGGAGGGTAACGTATTTATCAGTCTATGTACGTATGCATGTTCGTTCCTATGTGGCGTTCTAGAGACCAAACGCGTTGGTCGATTTCGATGATTCTTACGTTAATTGATCCGTATTAACCTTGCGAGTGTCACTGGTTAAATTAAAATTAGAAAATAGAAAAATGGCGGATTTTGGGCGCCATATTGTGGAGGCCCAATTTGCCATTCCTATCGTGTGGGGTATCAAAATAAAGGGTTTTAACATGTTATTTCAAAAATATATGACACTTATATGTTTAAACGTACCTAATTCGAAAAAAAAATATATAAATGTTCTAAATTAGAAGTAAAATCAAAAAACCCGACTGCGTAGGGGGGATAAGAAGCATTTACAAAGACATAAAAATCTTGCTAAGCAGTCAGAGGATACATCTGGTTTTGGTCAGCCAGCTCGCAAATATGTATCGTCCAACTGCATAGCATAATTTTCTTTTTTGGAGGTAGATGGTGTATCAATACATACTTGCACTATTTATCTTTTATGATCAAGGAACGTAAGAGGCTCTCGACAAGACAGACAAATTAAATCAATAAACCAATAAACCCTACTGCATAGAAGCGAACTAAAAAGACGTAAACAAGAAGAAAATCATGCTGTGCATTCGAAGGATACATCTGGTTTTGGTCAGCCAGCTCGCGAATGTGTGTCCTCCGACTGCACAGCATGATTTTCTTCAAGTTTACGTCTTTTTAGTTCGCTTTTTAAGCAGTTGGGCTTTTTTATGTTTTTTTTTTAACTACTTATAATATACCTACTACTATCGAAACACGTAATTATGACACGATATCTTGCGAAAAAACCCCGAAGCGCATAACTTTTGAACGGCCGATCCGATTTTCACCAAACATTGCTAAGAACGTTCTCGATAAACCTAACCTCGTAAACTAATGTTCGTCTCCAGTTCACAGAGAATCAAGAATCCATGTTGCTAATAGTCTATAATCCTCTGAGTGTGAAGACATACCACCACGTCAGACTTCCAGCCATCGCGCTACACTACTCCATCAGGGATTTTAACGGTATGGCTTTTCTATAACTAATACTCCATGTTACTCCATTTTCTTGAGCTTACCATCATTTCAGAAAGATGTCCACTGAAAAACATAGGCATCCTACAACTCTCACCACATCGACCGGTCCTCTGCGCCTCTTATCCAGCGAATTCCTGAGGCTCTCATCATTCAGTCATTGATCTACCTTGTTAGAGGTTTTCAAACGTTGCGTCTTCCGGCTTGCCTGAAATATCGAAGTTGCAAATGAAAAACAGGACCAATGGCTTACAGTGATGGGAAAACTTTCTTATTGGGGGGGGCCAGAAAGTTTTGGAAATTTCAGAGGAGGGCAAAAATGCATTTTGTGTTGAAACTTTTAATCATATAAAAACATTACAGCATTACACAAATGTTAAAAATTACATACTCGAAGACCATATTCGAAGACCCTGTCATGGTAGGCGTGTAAGACATATGAAATTGCTTTTGATTTGCCATAATATTTGCGAATGCAGGTTCGAGCTGTGACGAAGTAACTTTCAGCACGCTTCTTTGCGCCCCGCGACCCGCAACACAATCATGAACTACGCGGCTAGCCTAGCTGGCTCCTTTACCAATGCGCCTACTTTTCTACTAATAATCTACTTTATACTTCTGGACCGTCAAAATATAATTATTGCGGGCCATAAACTATTCATGTCGAAGGAACGTCGGCCGGCCGGATTAAATGCTTTCGCAGGCCGGAGCTGGCCCGCGGGCCGTACTTTGCCCATCACTGGCTCAACGTGTTTTTATGACAATTATCTTTCAGATGATGAAGTGGAATACCAGCTCCTGCCTCTACCAGCAGCCATCATCAATCTACCGGGTAGATCCTCTACAGCCATCCAGGAGTTGTGCTTCGAGGCGGAGAACATACCTCCTCTTGGGTTTACCTCGTACTATATTGCACCAGTCAGAGATCAGTTGGTGAGTAAAACCACTTGAGTTGGCACTTGAGTCCGCCTATAATCATCCCACTGCTGGGATTCAGGCCTTCTCGCTTTGAGATGGAGTATGTACAGGTGAAA
This sequence comes from Orthosia gracilis, assembly GCA_947562075.1. Taxonomy (NCBI): domain Eukaryota; kingdom Metazoa; phylum Arthropoda; class Insecta; order Lepidoptera; family Noctuidae; genus Orthosia; species Orthosia gracilis. Next base: position 3,267,730 of record OX387267.1, on the reverse strand, counting down.
GCGCATCTAGACGCACCGCAGGAGCCGCACACGCCGCAGTCATCGCATTTTCTCAAGACCCCGCGCTATCCGCGTCGAACGCACCGAACGCGCCGCCGCACGCATCATATCCACTTCTGTACATCTTATTATATAAATATTTTCTATACGGATACGGATGATGTCTCCGCGCCGCCCGCACCGCGCTCGCCGTAAGCATCGAACGCGCCGAATCTGATGACATCATCCGCACGCGCTGGTCTAATCCGGATACCTACAGCATTTTGCTGAAATGCGGGTCGTGCGGCGCGGATAAGTGTGCGAGGCTGCATACCATTTCATATAAAGATTTATAAAACGCGTTAAGTGCGGCGCGTGCGGCTCCTGGGGTGCGTCTAGGTGCGCGTTCACCTGTAATTCTACCTCGCAGGCCCATTGTGGGTTGGTGCATGTCACATTATTTTCGATTTTTTATGTGAAAATGTAACAAGAAGGTTCCTACACGAATGAAAATATTGATAAAAACTTTTGTATTATAGGAGGAGAATGAGTTCGCCAAAAAGTTCACAAAATCAAGCTCAGGGAAATCAGAAGCTGAGCAAGAGATTATTCCTTATATTTCTAATGAGGTAAGTTTCAGAATCATGTCACTATTTTCCGATGAGGTAGACAGAGGAGTTTGGATCTCTGTCCGGTACTTCGGTAAATGCCAAGCAGCTCGCCCCCTGTTAAATGGGATTTCAAAAAAATCAAAATATGTTTAATTCAACCAAACCTTTTATAGATACTTTTGAATTTTCAAACAAAATATAATCTAGATGCAATGATATTCTAGTAAACAGATATGTTACGAGCGCGCGCATTGTGAAGACTCCAATACGTCCCAATTGGGACATACATATAGTCTTTAGTCTATGTCACGCATGGCGAAGAGCGATACGCTTTGTTGAAACAAAAACAAAATTAAAAAAATGCCGTCGTGTGTATTTAGAAAGTGTACCAATTATGATACCAAAGTACATAAAACAGAAGGGATCTCATACCATATGTAAGTACGCAATACACCTCACCTATTTTTTTTATATTTTTTTCCTAATATTCAGATCATCTCTTTCGACTTGTAGTGAAATGTCAGATAAATGATAAGTGTGTATGTGTGCTGCCGCTGCTGTGCGGAACACTTTTTTCTGTTGTTTTGTGAGTGTGTAACGTATCTGTTTACTAAAATGTCATTGTCTAGATGCACATTCGCAAGCGTCAGTATGTCTCTATGGAGAAGAATGTGTAAGAAGCTCCACGGACACTCTTTTCCATCAGTTTTAATTACAATTATTTAGCTACATCATTCTTGTTGGAAAATACAGTGAGAACGATGTAAAAAGACGTGCACGTAAAAGCGTCTAGTAAAACAAAAAAATCAATAAAAAGAAACTTTTACAAAAAAATACTGCCGACTTCCAAATAAGAAATCATTTTATTTTTGGAAGTCGGTGTCTTTGATAGGTACTATTTTTTTGCGTTATGGACACCGACTTCCAAAAATAAAGTTATTTATCACTGTGTATTCTTATTTGGAAGTCGGTATTTTTTTTTATTTTCACTTTTTAGTTGTACCTACCTAATGGGCAAGTAGTTTAGTAAGGTACCTATAACGCCAGAATAGATTACTCGAATATCATGAAACTGAACATAACCGGTGAAATGAGAGTGTACCAGTGAACTGTACACATTTGCGTACCCCTTTAGAGCGTACTGGCGTGATTTTATGTTATGAAATAGTACAAACAATAAACAGACATGCGGTTGCAGCAATACCGAGAGATTTGCCGTTATTTATTGAAGAGTTCTGTTGCATATGTTCGAAGTTCTTCTTCAAATCTTCACTAAATTAAAATGGAACTAATTTCGAAACATACTCTTTCAAACAAAACAAGAAATTTCAAAATCGGTCTACTGAGATATCGGCGAAAATACACAAAAAAAAAAGCAAATACGTGAAGTCGAACATAGAACCTCCTCCTTTTTGGTAAGTTGGTTAAAAATAATATAAATAAGTAATTAAAAGTAGGCCGAGTCAGTTAAGTTATGACCAATCCCAACTTATGGCGCCCGTTCACAAATATGACGCATGGATTGGCACCACTCAGCTTAACTATCATGAAGGGAACCGAATGATCCAATACATGTGCCACTATCAGAGTGACATTAGAGAGAGCATGACACTCTCTCATCTGCCAGGGCACACACAAGTCAACGGACGACACATATAGGTAAATGGTACAGTAAATGGTAGATTTACAGTTGATACATAGTACTCCCTGTGCATGTGCTTTGCAGTTATATAATACTAAAAGAAATTGAGTTCATACAACACAAATATATTCATACAGTCAGAAAATATAATTAGTGCAATTGCGTAAAGATAAACACCTCTGTAAGTAGTACCTTTTTGAGGAATCGGTGATATAACTAAGTCACAGATAATATATTACTACAGCCGAAGTTTTAATTCCTATATTTAACGGATCGATAATGTTATGTAGGTAGTTTAGATTCTTATTTCTAACTAACAGATCATTTTCAAAAGCTTAATATCCAACTTCTGTTCCCATCTGTAAATAAAAGTAGCAGTAAACAAAACGACCGATCTGCTTGAATCCATCCAGCCCGTAGACGAGGCCCTGAAGATTTGACTGCATACCGAAAGTTACTTTAGAACTTTGAACTTTTTAAATGATAGAGGTATGCGGAACAGGGAGATCAGACGAGTGTTGTGTCTGTTGGGTAACTGCATAACGAACTGTTGTATATTTATTTAATTAACACACAAAAACACTTTACGTAGAAAAGAAATGATACAGATTAAATAGCACAAAGATACTGCTTGTTCCAGCAGACCTGGGACAGGCAAGTTGGATGATAAATAAAGACACAGTGTGAAAGAATAAGGAAACTTAATAGATAAAAAAAACTTTACTAATCATTTATAAATTATACATGTACCTTAACTTAATAAATCTAGATACACGTACTTAATATAAAAAACTAGCTGTCCCACGCGGCTTCACTCCCAGCAACTGGCTATCTACCTACCCATCTATCCTACCTGCCCTACCCCACCTACACTACATGCATGATTGTTGCGTAACTTTAACCGCTTACGCAGCGCACGCAACGGAAGCTCTCAAAAAGGAATAATTTTGCCTGTTTTTGCAACATTTTTCATTTATGCTCCGCTCCTATTGGTCGTAGCGTGATGTTTTGTAGCCTACCTTTCGATAAATGGATTATCCAACACAAAAACAATTTTTCAATTTCAACCAGTAGTTCCTGAGATTAGCGCGTTCAAACAAACTAACAAACTTTCATATTAGTATCGATAATAAGCATAGATTACAAGATGGTGGAGAAGTTTTTTTTGTTTTTTGAATAAAGAATATAATATTCTTTAGGTTTAGGTGGACGTAAGTTTCACAATCGTACTGCATGAACAGAGAAGGAGGCGGAATAGAAATGGGTTTTATGGGATAGGAAATTGAGATGTAGTTTAAGGCGGGATCTGCACAGGGCATCGGCAGGGCGAGTAAACGAAAAACCTATTGCGCAGGGTATGCAGGGTTAAAAAGGATGTTGAACAGGTAAGTTTTCGAATCACGCCGAAAAATCTACATGCGCGATGCAAGACTGTGCGTCCGTTAGTGGCGTCGCACACTCCAAATTCTCAATTCATAAACGGGCTCTATATTTGGGATCCCTTCTTTTCGCATAATGTTCTTTATCCTAATATACTTCGGCATAACGATTTTAGCACAATTTGTTTTGGCATAATAATACTTCGGCATAATTTTTTTAGGCATACATTTTATGTTAGCATAATCATCTTAAAGACTAATCTGTTTTGGCATAAATTTGATTCGCATAACGTTAGTAGGCCTAATGACTATTAGCATAACGTTAGTAGGCCTAATGATGGCATAATAATATTTAGGCATACAATTAATATAAATAACAAAAACAATTTTCATGCAAGTGATTTATTATACAGGGTGTCCCAGAAATCGACGTCAAGCCGTAAATGGGTGATAGACCAAGTTATAACAGTTCTCAGAAAAATACGAAAAAAAATCTATCTCATGTTTTTAAAAAGTTATGTTCACTTTAAAAATTTACTAAAAAAATCAATCCCTGTAATGGTTCTTTAACTCCAATTGCTACAAATCCCATAATTTATCTAATTTTTTTATTATTATGTAATCTTGAATAATGCTTGTGTAGATTTTTGCCTAAAATTCAAAGCCAACTCCTCCTACTTGGAAGAAAATTAAACTTTTTCAAAACCAAATTATTCAAATTTACTATTTCGCCCAACTTTAACTGACTGTACTGAAAAAAAATGTACTACGCTAGTTTGGCAAGTAACATGAAAAATTGGCGCATTTAATAAGGATTCAAAAATGGTGTAACACTTGCTAGATTACGTTTTCAATAATTGGTCAAATTTTTTTTTGTAAATAGCCTCGGTTTTTACACAAAATGTCCATACTTCCTTAAAATGACTTTAGCTTACCTAAAGCTTTGCTAAACTCCGTTTCTAGTTCGATAGAGACGTGACGTAATTTAAGAGCAAAGTTATGATAGTGACTCAACCTTTTTACTTTAAGTCAGGACCAGTTTTCTCATCTTAGAAAAAAAAAACTAATTATCAGATTTAATTTTTTTTTATTACAATAAATGTTCAAACTGCCTTCCTTCGACGGCAATGCAAGCACGACATCTTCTTAAAAAAGATCTGCTTATTTTTTTAAATCTGATAATTTGTTTTTTGGGCCGGTGGTGAGCGAAAGCCGTCTGCGACGATTAGCACGCGTGGGGCCGCCGGAAGCCCGCAGCGCCGGAGCCGAGACAGAAAACCTGCCTGCTGCATGTTGCCTGCTCGCTTGAATGCTGCATGCTTGCTTGCATGCTGCACGCTTGCTTGCATGCTGTATGTGTAAATAAATTTATGCTTTAGGATATTATGCTTAAAAAAGTTATGCTTTAGAACTTTATGCTTAATAAATTTATGCTTTAGAATATTCTGCTTAATCATTATTATGGTTAGAGAAATTATGTTTAAAAACATTATGCGTAAGATGTTATGCGTAATTATATTATGCGAAAATATAATTATGCCAAACAAAATTATGCTAAGATATATTAGGTCTTAAAATTTTATGCAAATGGATAGGGAACCTCTATATTTTTGTTGTTCATCTAATAAATCGTTACATTTCTTTTTCCACCAGTACCTCAAAGTAGCAGTAAACAAAGCGACCGGCCTGCTCGAGTCCATCCAGCACGTAGACGGAGCGAGGGTGGATGTGTCGCAGAACTTCTTCTACTACGCCCAGGGTCAACAGACACTGCAGTCTGGAGCTTACAGCTTCAGGCCGGATCGACAGAGACCGGTTGCTGTAAGTGATTTAGACTTTAAGGATTAGAGAATCGACGTCACAAGAATTGTAGGTACTGCATTCAACATTACAATAATTTTGTATTCCGTTTAGAATATTCTCCAAAGGTCGTTTCATGAAATCAATTAAATGCGTGTCTTTGCTGATTTCGTATACACCGTAACAAAAAACCTTTTTTTACAAAAAATACTACCGATTTCCAAATAAAAGCACTACTGTCTTTGGTAGGTACAATTTTATTTCGTTATGGACACCAACTTCCATAAAGAAAGTTATTTTTCACTTTGTAGTGCTTTTATTTGGAAATCGGTACTTAGTATGTTTCTGTAAAAAAGTTTTTTTATTTTCACTTTTTAGTTGTACCTAATAGGCAACTTGCCTTTAGTAAGGTACTGTAGAGGTTTTCCACATAGGACGAACAACCTGTTCGGCCGCTGACACCTAAAGCTGGCAACTTATACTTTTTTCAGCCCCTGGCTGCGTCCCCCTTTTACAGTACCTATGCCCGAATAGATTACCCGAATAACATGAATCTTGAACATAACCGGTGAAATGATTGTGTGCCAAGTTGAACTGTACACATCTGCGTACCACTTTAGAGCGTTCTGGCGTGATGATATGTTATGTAATGGTATAATCAATAAACAGACATGCGATTGCAGTAATCCCGAGATATTTACCGTCATTTATTGAAGAAAAAATGTATTTTTTCGAAGTTCTTCATCAGATCTTCACCAAATGAAAATGTTACCAATTTTGGAACATACTATTTCATTGTTTGGAACTGTATAACTAATGTAACAACCTGTAAACAACATGAAATGCAATAAATAAATGAATGAATGAACAAAAATTTTCAAAATCGGTCCTCAATCGACGGAGAATTGACGGAGAAATCAGTGAACATACTTTTTGGCAAGGTGGTTAAAAAGTAAAGATGTGTATTGTTAAAATTCGCTTTTACGTTAAGTTTGCCGTATATGATGACTCCGTAGAATTGAACCCTAGTTAACGACAGTATCGGATGGTGTTACAAACTGTGTATTTTTAAAAAAATGAACAGGTTCGATTCTTGTCTAGGAATATTGTTTTTTCAAAAATCCAATGTTGCAGTTTTAGTTTTCATCACTTCGTGGACATTTTCATCCCGTGTTTTGATATACAAAAATGATATACGTGTAAATAATAGCAAAGATGAATAAAATAATAGTAAAAAAACACTCTTTCATAGAAAACCAAAAAAAGAAACACAAATCAATTTTCAATAAATTTAAATTAAGAATAGTGTGATTGACAAAAAAAATATTTTGTTGTAAAAAAGCGTGGGGTGCTTGATGTCAATTGCTATATTTTATTGACAGATATTGGTAAAAGTAGACTCATTTTGCAAATATCTTCATATGTATTTTTTTCTTATTCTCACTATTCTTTATTTAAACTTATTGAAAAAAAAAATCTACTTTTTGGATTGGTTTTCTATTGTGTGTTTTTTAGTTATTTTTAACTATTTTTTTTTATTTGTTATTGGCTCGCATTTGACCACTATCTCGCCTGATGACTATTTATTTTTGACTTTTTAGTTCAATCGATAATCCTGAAGATCCTGGTAAGAATAATGGGATAAACTATTTAAATTATTGCATTGTCATCGGTCCTTGATAAGTGTGCAAAGTTTCAAATTAATCCGACGTTTTGAAGGGGGTGAAAATCACGTTCAAAGATTCCGCTACATAGATACATACCAAGCTAATAAAAGCGTGTTAAAAGGCTAGTCTTATCGTAAGTAGCTAATTCTGAAACTTCAGAATGGACTGTTTTTGCACCCAACAATCTACCCTCATACTCTTCAAAGACTTAACTCTATTTCAGGTGACAGAAAAAGTAGCTTACAACACGATTCGAGGTTCCCTCGTCAAGGAGATCAGACAGAGGTTCAGCGACTGGATCACACAGATCATCAGGCTGTACCGTGGTGAGGAGTTTGTGGAGCTGGAGTGGATCATCGGTCCCATTCCTATTGGGTAAATCATCTTGTTTACTATTATCAGTTTCCTTCCTAACAATTTCAGAGCCACCGGAGATATGTTTCAATCCCAGAGACAAAGCTGTAAATATGTCCCATGTGGTTGCAATTACACCGGTATCCATAACATTCGAATCGGAACCCTGCGAAGCTGCTTGGGGGCAGAAAAAGTTATTTTAGAGGTAAACGCTACAAGCAAAGTCAAACTCAAAATAATTTATTTCAATTAAATCATTAAAAAGATACATTTGAATTGTCAAGCAAAAGATGAAGCTAGTCACAGTAGACTATGCTCGCCCGGCTGATATCACATGATGAAAAACCAGAAAACATTATTCAAAATTATCTTGCAGCATTTTAATCTTTTACTACCTACCTTCACCAGGACGGACCTTGGCAAGGAGGTAGTGAGCCTGTTCTCCACTAACATCACCAGCAACGGAGAGTTCTTCACCGACTCCAACTCGCGGCAGATGATGAGGAGGACCTGTTGGAATGAGACTGCAAGTTAGTCTTGACTATTTTTATTGTTTTAGTTCATTTTAGAATTAGCTCTTGGCACCAGTGCTCAGCAATTTTGGAACTGTATGTTAATTGTGGAATTTTGATCTATGTAAAAATGGATGCTAAAATGCTCGATATGCTTTTTCGATCCTTTTGGTCCCACTCTATCGAAACTCTTGCTTACAGTGATTGATACTTGATATATAGACAATTTTTATTTTAGATTTTTACTGAAGACTGGTTGAAATAATTGTGGAGTAGTTTTCCTTAATAGGGAATATGGGTGTGGTGTGATACAAATAACTCTCATTTTTTATTATTGGACTCTTCTCTTTTGAATTTACGTACATATTAATGTTTTTTTTTTAATATAATTTCGTTTTGAATAAAGAAAGTAATGATTGAAAAGTGCACAAAATGAGAGGGAAATTCAAATTAGTTGAAACGCAACGCTATTGGGCGGAACGAATTGTGACGCCAAAGTCCAAGTATAATAACAAATGTCAGCAAGTGCATAGTTATTGAATGCTAATTTGAAAAAATCAGTTTTATTGTGATTTTGAACCGTTATTGAAGTGAAATTACATTTGTTTTGTAAATGAGCAGTATAAAGATTCACACTAAAATGATTATACTTCATAAAAGATAGCTTGATCTCTGCGACATATGTCAGACTGACGTATACGTTATTGTTAACCTGTCAAGCGCTATTGTTACTGTATTGATACTGACAGCTGTCGCAGAGATCAAGCTATCTTTTATGAAGTATAATATCGGTTACGTCAAGGCACAATCGGACAATCTTGCGAAAATTGATTCGTTTATGGTGGCTACTATAATATAAGCGCCAATAAGTTAAAAAGTAAAAGTATGCTATAAAAATTTAAAAAAAATTATGATGCAGTTGTTTGAAAATCGAAAGAAAATTTTGCGCTGTAATGTTTTTTTTTTTTAATTTTACCTATCCACGAATATAAAGTACGTGTGTACACAGTATTTTTTAAATTCATATTTGGAACATTACGTTGTGAGTGTAGATAAAAAAATGTTATGGTTTATGCTACCTACAAACCTAGTGTACCTATACCTATGTTACTTTGATACTTTCGACGGTTCCAGGTCAACAACAAAAGAAGCCAATAGCAGCGTGCTACTACCCCGTGACCTCTCGCATCTGTATCCACTCCCTCAACTCCAGCATGGAAATGTGTGTAATGGTCGACAGGACGCAAGGAGGCACCTCTTATAATGATGGCGAGGTGGAACTTATGGTAAAAAGCCATTAATTTTAGATGCAGCTTGGTGGATGTCTAAGAACAAGGGTAAAATGGCATCGACTATTATGGTTAACATCAAGTAATTCTGCACTTACACTATCTTTGGCTAACATTCGTCCTAAGGAAAGACAAACCGCCGATTTCTGGATTGAGAAAACGAAGTTGTGAACTTCACAAATTCTACTTTAGCGAAATTATCAAACTTTAGCACTTAACTTGAGTTTGATGAGTAGGTATAGTAGTCACAGTGGATCTTTGTGTCTCTGAAGTTGGCTGCAAGACCCTGCGCAGTAGCTATTTTTGTGTCAATGTCGAAGTAGAAGATAGCATTCTATAACTGCCTCTTTCACTCGCTTACGTTTGTCGCATCGTCCTATCTCGCTTACTCTATGCAGTATACTCGACGACAAACTGTTTCTTGCGCAATGGTTCGCAGATCCTATTTCAGAGACACAAAGATCCGCTGTCACTAATATAACATGCGTGAATTTCTCCTCTCAGGGGGGTGACCATAAGCTCTTAGATTAAGATTGTTTTGAGTGTGCGTAAGAGACAGATGTATATGACTCTCTAGATGTCTATGACAGTCGCATTATGATAGTTTTGACACGTCAGGGTACGGGGGCAGGACTGTGCAAGTGTGCACTCCAACCCTGCTGAAGATTGCACGAGACGAAATACAATAAAAGGTAGAGGAATTCGTTATAAAAGATTATATTTTTTTAGAAGTGGTTATAGAACAGCAGTCTCTTAATAATATTACTAGCTGTCCCACGCGACTTCGCTCCCGTCAACTGGCTACCTACCTACCCTACATACATGAATGTTGCGTAACTTTAACCACTTTCACAGCGCACGCAACGAAAGCTCTCAAAAAGGAATAATTTTTCCCGTTTTTGAGACATTTTTAATTTATGCGCCGCTCCTATTGGCCGTAGCGTGATGTTATATAGCCTATGACCTTCCTCGATAAATGGACTATCCAACACAAAAAGATTTTTCAATTCCAACTAGTAGTTCCTGAGATTAGCGCGTTCAAACAAACAAACAAACTCTTCAGCTTTATAATATTTGTATAGATTAGTAGTAAAACTGTGACTTCTAGCAGAATATATAAAAAAGGATATTTATGTATTCAGGTTCACAGACGCCTTTTAACTGATGACGGCTTCGGATTAGAAGAAACACTTAATGAAGAAGCTTATGGAGTGGGTCTAGTCATCAAGGGAAAACATAGGATTATGTTTGGGAACTATAGACAAGAAGGTAAGTTCGTCCATCCATTTAGAATAATTACCATAGTTTATTTATTTTTTGCAACATGTATTATTTTGTTTTACAATTTGTATAATTTTAATTTTTAATATTTTGACATTTTTTAACATTCAACAATTGGCAATTTTACATTTGACATTTGATTTGTTTAATAAATTTTCTGACATTTTTATAATTTTTGGACCTTTTTAATTATTGCTTTCTTAATGAATTTTTGACTATTTAAATTTAATTATTAATTATTAATTTAAGTTTAAAACAGTACTTAAATGTAACAGTACTTTAATGTTTCATGTTTAACTATGAGCTGGAATTGTCTGAAATAAATTTTATTTTACCGACATCAAAAAAACGAAGGTAGTCAGTTCGACACGTACGCGTATGTACTATTGTTGGAATTGCACAATATTCACTTATGTTACACCATGTGGGCTTGAGAAGCCCACGTAGAATATAAATAATTTAATCTTTTTGTTTTTTAAATACAAGCTTTTTTCGTATTCTTCTCAGAAACCCTTTCATTTGATACCCATATCATGGCAGTGCACAAAAAATAACTAGCCCGCCATCTTGGGCCGTCCGCCATGTTGGATTTAGAATGACGTGACTTAGCTTAACATGCATTGCCATTCAAATTAAACGTGTATGTAAAATTTCATCTTAATCGGTGGAGGATAACTGTTTTAAAATTCAGTTGCAATATTTGACCCGAACACACTTACATACCTACATACATACATCGCAAGTTAATTAAAAGCTTATAAGAAGATAGATTGTAATAATGTACTTAATTCTGAATTCAAATTATTATACACGATAAATCTAATAATTGATGGACATGGAAATTATCATTCGTTTTTATTCGGTAATGCGATGATTGCCCAGGTACATTAAGAAAATAAGTTGTACTGTAAATCAGTTGCACCCACAGACATAAATCTAAATAGATAACGCAAGTCCCTCCATCTGTATGTAAACCAAGCGTGCCACTTTTTCACAAACAATTTAAAAACAAATTTACTTACCAATGAAAGACTACATTTCCAGTGCCTCGGCCAACTTTTTCTATACATTCTTTACAGCTTAATATGGCATAAAAAGGCATTTTTCTAGATTTCGGTGGATTTCCGGTGCCGATAATGCTACATAAAAAGCTCAGATTACGATCATTTGTCGTAACTTTAGCCCGTTTTTTGGCACGCGAAGTACATACAGGGTGTCCCAGAAATCGACGTCAAGCCGTAAATGGGTGATAGACCAAGTTATAACAGTTCTCAGAAAAATACGAAAAAAAATCTATCCCATGTTTTTAAAAAATTATGTTCACTTTAAAAATTTACTAAAAAAATCAATCCCTGTAATGGTTCTTTAACTCCAATTGCTACAAATCCCATAATTTATCTAATTTTTTTATTATTATGTAATCTTGAATAATGCTTGTGTAGATTTTTGCCTAAAATTCAAAGCCACCTCCTACTTGGAAGAAAATTAAACTTTTTCAAAACCAAATTATTCAAATTTACTATTTCGCCCAACTTTAACTGAGTGTACTGAAAAAAAAATGTACTACGCTAGTTTGGCAAGTAACATGAAAAATTGGCGCATTTAATAAGGATTCAAAAATGGTGTAACACTTGCTAGATTACGTTTTCAATAATTGGTCAATTTTTTTTTGTAAATAGCCTCGGTGTTTACACAAAATGACTTTAGCATAAAATGACTTTAGCTTACCTAAAGCTTTGCTAAACTCCGTTTCTAGTTCGATAGAGACGGAGAGAGTCATTTTACGAAGTGTGAGCGAGACAGAGAGTGACGCCACCTTTATCAGTGACACAACCTTTATCATGAAACGGAGATACAATTTACCAATGAGTGCGAATGAGACAGCAGTAGTTATTGTTCTGTTTTGTAAGCGCAGACGCACACACAATTACAAATCAGTACGTTACGCTGCTTGTTTACTGCGCATCTCCGTATTCGTTCATGTTGATTCCGTACTTACCACTTTTTGCGTTGTTTTCTGGACTTAATTGCTTGTGATTTGGACTGTTTAATTCCTCTTTCTGACGACCTGTGCTTTACTCTGGACTGTTGCTGATCCTGTGATTGTGTAGTACTACCATGGCTGTGTACACTGCATTGGAATATGCGAACATGCACCTCGTTTATGGGGAATGCAGATGCAATGCCAATGCAGCCGCTAGACTTTATCGTGAGTGGTACCCGAACAATCGTCACCCAGATCATCGAGTTTTTATTAATGTGCACCGTTCACTATCAGAGGGACGATTCCCTAACCAAGTACATGGTGAAGGAAGACATCGTAATCCGTACGAAGACGTCGTACTACAAGCAGTCCAAGAAGACCCAAGTGCTTCTGTACGTGGAATCGAAACAAGCACAGGTGTATCTAAGAGTACCGCCCACCGAATCTTAAAAAAGAACGAGTTCCACCCGTATCATGTACAGCGAGTACAATCATTACTGCCACGGGATTACGCTCCCAGAGTTGCGTTTTGCCAAAGGATGCCAGAAAGGCACAGAGAAGACCCTCGATTCTTAGAGAAGATTTTATGGACCGATGAGTCAACATTTAAAAAAGATGGCTACATGAATTTGCACAATTTGCACGAGTGGCATGTAGAAAATCCAAATTTGATGAGGCAAGATAAGTCACAGTATCGATTTAAAGTAAACATGTGGACCGGGATACTAAATGGCAAAATAATTGGACCTTTTGAGCTGCCAGAGATTTTGAATGGCGCAGTTTATTTGGATTTTCTTCAAAATACTTTACCAGATTTATTAGAAGACGTGCCACTGAACGTTTACAGGGAAATGTGGTTCCAGCAAGATGGCTGCCCAGCGCATTATGCCCGTTTAGTAAGAGAACATCTTGATGAAGAATACCCGCTCAGGTGGATAGGGCGCGGTGGGACAATCTTGTGGCCACCCCGTTCGCCTGATTTAAATCCCCTAGATTTTTTTTACTGGGGAGCGGTAAAAGAGAAAGTGTACTCAAAAACAATAGAGAATTTAGCCGAGCTGCGGGAAAGAATAACGGAAGCCGTTGTCTTTGTAAATAGGGGAAGATTTGCCCGGAAAATAACCAGATCTTTTTTAAGAAGATGTCGTGCTTGCATTGCCGTCGAAGGAAGGCAGTTTTAACATTTATTGTAATAAAAAAAAATTAAATCTGATAATTTGTTTTTTTTTCTAAGATGAGAAAACTGGTCCTGACTTAAAGTAAAAAGGTTGAGTCACTATCATAACTTTGCTCTTAAATTACGTAACGTCTCTATCGAACTAGAAACGGAGTTTAGCAAAGCTTTAGGTAAGCTAAAGTCATTTTAAGGAAGTATGGACATTTTGTGTAAAAACCGAGGCTATTTACAAAAAAAATTTGACCAATTATTGAAAACGTAATCTAGCAAGTGTTACACCATTTTTGAATCCTTATTAAATGCGCCAATTTTTCATGTTACTTGCCAAACTAGCGTAGTACATTTTTTTTTCAGTACAGTCAGTTAAAGTTGGGCGAAATAGTAAATTTGAATAATTTGGTTTTGAAAAAGTTTAATTTTCTTCCAAGTCGGAGGAGTTGGCTTTGAATTTTAGGCAAAAATCTACACAAGCATTATTCAAGATTACATAATAATAAAAAAATTAGATAAATTATGGGATTTGTAGCAATTGGAGTTAAAGAACCATTACAGGGATTGATTTTTTTAGTATTTTTTTAAAGTGAACATAATTTTTTTTAAACATGAGATAGATTTTTTTTCGTATTTTTCTGAGAACTGTTATAACTTGGTCTATCACCCATTTACGGCTTGACGTCGATTTCACCCTGTATAATCGCGTCATCTAGGTAGATTTATGTCTGAGTGTTGCACCCGACTGTCATTCCTAAATCTTTGACAGTTGTTATGGGTATTCAGAAACCAGATCGTTGTGCCAAGGGTCATATTACCAAGGAACTGGGTTGTTGAGATCAGATAGGAAATCGCTTCATTTAAAACACATCATTCAGCTGCATCAAGACCAGACTGACAGTCGTTAGAACATGGTTGTGTTAAAAACCTTTTCACAAAAAATATACCGATTTCAAAAGCAAAACACTAAAAAAATTAAATTAAAATTTAAAAAACCCCCGACATAAAAACTTCTAAAAAGCAAAAAAATAAGAATCGTACGCGCGTCGGGGATCCGCTTAGTAAATAAAATAAACTGCTGTAAACGTTGGCGGTTCCCCGACACGAGTACGATTCTCATTTTTTACTTTTTAGAAGTTTTATGTCGAGGGTTTTTTAAATTCGATTTTTATTTCATGCTTCTTAAACTATATATAATATACCTAGTAATAGAAACGCTTCAATAGATAATCTATCGAAACACGTAATTTTGACATGATACGAGTATCTTGCGAAAAAACCCAGATTCAAAGAGTAAAATGCGAATTACTTTTGAACGGTTGAGCCGATTTCAATCAAACATTCTCGAAAAAGACACCTTTCAAACAAAAAAAAATAATAATTCAAAATCGGTTCATCCATTTAGGAGCTATGATGCCACAGACCGACACACAGATACACAGCAACACACGTCAATATAGTTCCTTTTTTTATCGTTTTTCGACACCGACTTCCGAAACGAAAGTAATTTTGCACGTTTTAGTTTTAGTACACTATCACCTGACTATCACTAAAAATGAGCAAGTTATACTAAGGTAAGGATTGACAAAATATCCAAAAAATAACCCAATTTATTCGTGCTGTTTGTCGGTTAGGAGTTTGGTTGTATGCTCCATATCTTGAAAACTGCTACACCGATTTTAATGAAACTTGCACTTTTCTCTAAGTTGAGAGATAATCAATCCAATACAAAAAGTATGATCACGATCCGATAAGCAGTTTCGGAGAAATGCATGGACAAACATACACTTATGAAATTTGGCACACGTGTTTAGAAGCTCACATAGAATGACATATGCGAATATTGCGCAGTTCCAACAATATAACATACATACGTGTCGAATTGATTACCACATTCTTTTTTTTGAAGTCGGTAAAAATCACACTGAAATTTTGTTTTTAGTTGATGATCAGACATTCTCAGAGAGGATGACATTGTTCTCGAGAAGATGGCAGTACGAGCCCTGGCTCTTTCTTACTTCAGGCGAAAAATTGAATAGGAGAAAATGGCAGAACGTCAGAAACAAAAGAGTAAGTCGATTCAGAATGTTCTGATCCTGCAGACGCTGTAGATTCTGGTTACAAAAAACTAAGATTTTTAGTCTTTCTTTTTCGTGAGAGGATGTGGGCACCTCTGGTGTCAGAGTTAATTGAGCCGCCTCTGGGAACCCCACAAGCCTCTGACTTGGCTATTTCAGACTTACATTAACTATATAAGTCCAGCAGTCTTATTGCGCCTTATGAAAAATCGACCAATCACATGCGAGATGAAAGACGCGACGTGGTTTTCCGTCTATGTGATTGGTCGATTTTTCATACTCTTTGCCTTGCCGAATTCATAACGCAATAAGACTGCAGATTTCCTCACGATGTTTTTCTTCACCGTTGTTGGCCAAGATAAATTTAGAAAGTACATATGAATTTGAAAAAGCCACATTGGTACATGCCGAGATTTGAACCCACTACCTCAAGCACGGGAAGCGAGGTCTTAGCCCCTGGGCCAGCACGACGTTATTGATGTTTAGTGTAGGTAATACATGTTCAATAATTGTGCATCTGGCTTTGTGACGTCACTTTGACATTTGACTCTCGCTATTGGCGCACGAGGCAAACGCGGGATTGTAGGATTTGTAGAGAACAATAAATCCCATTAAATCGGCCAACTCGCCTTCGCCGGATTGCTCATATTCTTTCCCTCCTGTAAAAAATACTATTTTTCCCGTCTACCCCTCTTTACCCCAAAAGCCGATTTCAGTTTTTATGTGACTCCCACACGAAAGTTCTTAGGTCATCGCATAACATGAAACTTAAAATGCCAATGCATTCCACTATCTTCCTAGACAAATCTTTTATTGTCCAGGCCGCTCGTCTATGGAATGCATTGCCTGTGACAATTAAACGCGCGCAATCACTACCGATCTGTAAAAGACTGGTAAAGGAGCACTACCTGTCACTGTGATCTTATTCTTGTTGGAGCTGTATTGTTTTCTTGCCTGTATATTAATATGTATGTATGTATTTATGTATATATTTTAGTATTTCATAATTTGTGCTTCCTATGTTTGTAACTTATTACTTAATTTTAAAATTGCACCAAGTGCAACCACCCCATGTCATGTCCAGGCTATCTCTCTCCATTCTGGGTTGCCTGGAAGAGATCGCAGAATGCGATAAGGCCGCCTGTTGTATGTTTGTGTTTATTTTAAGGTAAATTTATTGTACACCAAGATAAAAACATTACATACGGCAATGTAATGTTTTTATCTTGGTGTACAATAAAGTATATATAAATAAATAAATAAGATATGACCTATTCGCTTATAAACGTATGACAGTACGTTTCAAATTATCAACACCACTTTTTTCACAGTTTTCAGTTCTAAAGGTGCACGGTCTACCTCGCCACATCACCGTCTTGACCTTAGAGCCTTGGAAGGCTGGTACTGTGCTGCTAAGAATTGAAAATACACTGGAAAGTCCTATTAGAGGTTAGTTATTATATAATACTCCTGCCTACATCTCTCTCGACTTCTTAGTCTTAAGGTGTCAGATCACCGCGCGACCGGAGACTGCGGCACGCGACCGAGACAGGAGACACCGGTTGCCCTTAGATTTTGTATGAGAGTGGGTTCGCGCACGAGACCGTGACTAGCGATTTAAGACCGGCAGCCGGTCTCGTTCACGGATGTTTTTTTTTAAACGTTTTATGTATGCTTATTTTAACTATATACTTTTTTCATTAATTTTACGTTAATAATGTTGTTATTTCATTTTTATGCACCTGTACCTGTATGCTATCTGTCCACCGCCCTTGGTCGACTGGTAGAGAATGCCTCAGGCATTAAGTCCGCCTATGTATTTTATGTTGAATGAAGTTTTAATGAATAAAATAAATAACTGGATGAAAAAAAAACGAAAATTATTATTTTTTCAGAACGCTTCAGAACCGACAAGACTGCAGATAACCCAGATGACTACAACGCCAAACCTACCCACATAACAGTGGAGTTACGTAAGATATTCCAACAAATGAACATCAAGATGGTGAGAGAGACCACGCTCGCTGCTAACCAGTGGCTGGATGATGCTAGGCAGATGGACTGGAGTACCAGGTGAGAAAGTCACTGAAGGGTAATATTGTCACTAAAAGGGATTAGAGGGTAATTTTGTTACCCAAAGGTAATATTGACATCCTTTTTTTTTACGGCGGAAATCCTTCAAAAGGCGCCTGGACTTTTGGGGGAAAAGACCAAGGAGTGTGGGATTTTTATCTCACTAAAACCACCCCGGTGATCACCATCAGCACTTGGAAGGGGCCCCGTTACCTCTTAAAAGACCACCCCGGTACCCCCTCTGAGCAACGCCTGTTGGAGCACTTCCCTGGGGCAGCAATGTGCCCTGCCCACTGCCACTTAAGTTTGGCAATTTTTCGGGCTATGTTCCGCCCCAGGGACATAGCCTGAATTGCCAGGGTTGTTCGGATTATTCCAGGCTAACATTGACACCAGCAGCCGTATTTCTGACGCGATATAGATTTCCGTCTTTCTGATTGGTCGATTGGATAGCGGTCAAACTCTTTGCGTTGCCATATTCGCTTACGCAATACGGCTGCAGGTAACGAAGAGAAGAGTTTAGTTCAACCGAAAAGCTAACCGATAATTTATTACACCTAAGAAAGGGCAGGGTGGGGCAAATTGTTTGCAAACAGGGGGCTGCGTAATGGAGCCGTAGAGTGCCAGTTAACCGATAATTTATTACATCTAAGAAGAGGCAGGGTGAGGCAAATAGTTTTCAAACAGAGGGCTGCGTAATCGAGCCATAGAGTGCCAGCTAACAATAATTTATTATATCTAAGAAGAGGCAGGGTGTGGCAAATTATTTGCAAACAGGGGGCTGCGTAATGGAGCCATAGAGTGCCAGCTAACCGATAATTTATTACATCTAAGAAGAGGCAGGGTGAGGCAAATAGTTTTCAAACAGAGGGCTGCGTAATCGAGCCATAGAGTGCCAGCTAACAATAATTTATTACATCTAAGAAGAGGCAGGGTGTGGCAAATTATTTGCAAACAGGGGGCTGCGTAATGGAGCCATAGAGTGCCAGCTAACCGATAATTTATTACATCTAAGAAGAGGCAGGGTGAGGCAAATAGTTTTCAAACAGAGGGCTGCGTAATCGAGCCATAGAGTGCCAGCTAACAATAATTTATTACATCTAAGAAGAGGCAGGGTGTGGCAAATTATTTGCAAACAGGGGGCTGCGTAATGGAGCCATAGAGTGCCAGCTAACCGATAATTTATTACATCTAAGAAGAGGCAGGGTGAGGCAAATAGTTTGCAAACAGGGGGCTGCGTAATCGAGCCATAGAGTGCCAGCTAACAATAATTTATTACATCTAAGAAGAGGCAGGGTGTGGCAAATTATTTGCAAACAGGAGGCTGCGTAATGGAGCCATAGAGTGTCAGATAACCGATAATTTATTACATCTAAGAAGAGGCAGGATGAGGCAAATAGTTTGCAAACAGGGTGCTGCGTAATGGAGCCATAGAGTGGCAGCTAACAATAATTTATTACATCTAAGAAGAGGCAGGGTGTGGCAAATTATTTGCAAACAGGGTGCTGCTTTATGGAGCCACAGAGTGCCAGCTAACCGATAATTTATTACATCTAAGAAGAGGCAGGGTGAGGCAAATAGTTTGCAAACAGGGTGCTGCGTAATGAAGCCATAGAGTGCCAGCTAACAATAATTTATTACATCTAAGAAGAGGCAGGGTGTGGCAAATTATTTGCAAACAGGGGGCTGCGTAATGGAGCAATAGAGTGCCAGCTAACCGATAATTTATTACATCTAAGAAGAGGCAGGGTGAGGCAAATAGTTTGCAAACAGGGTGCTGCGTAATGAAGCCATAGAGTGCCAGCTAACAATAATTTATTACATCTAAGAAGAGGCAGGGTGTGGCAAATTATTTGCAAACAGGGGGTTGCGTAATGGAGCCATAGAGTGCCAGCTAACCGATAATTTATTACATCTAAGAAGAGGCAGGGTGAGGCAAATAGTTTGCAAACAGGGTGCTGCGTAATGAAGCCATAGAGTGCCAGCTAACAATAATTTATTACATCTAAGAAGAGGCAGTGTGGGGCAAATTGTTTGCAAACAGGGTGCTGCGTAATGGAGCCATAGAGTTCCGCAGCCTGATTGCGTAAGTGAATTCGGCAAGAAAAAGGCAATTGTCAAATTGGTCAATTGCTCATTCTCTTTCACGGGGTGTCCTCTGTTTGCAAATTGTTTTGTTTTTATGTAACAAAATAAAAGCATTTCTCAAATATTATTCAACTTTCTTGACGCAGAGGAAGAAATTTCTATTGAAATAAGCAGCTTCTTTGTGTTCTTCTATCTGTATTCATTATTTTCTCTGTTAAGTTTTTGGTACATAAATAATGACATAGTATACACTATTTGTTCTCAGATACGTATACAACGGAGCTGATGACGGTCTACTACCAGAAGATGCTGCGGACACTGAAGATAAATCTCCAAAACTTGCTCCTGAGGATAAAGATTCAGGTAGGTTACATAGTATATAACAGCAGTGGTGGTCCAGTGGTTACGGCCGCGACTTACAAGTTGTCGGTCATGGGTTTGAACCCTGGCAAGCGTTTTACGGTGTGTAAATTATTTCATCACCACTGCTCTCAAAACGGTGAAGGAAAACATCTACCAACCCGCACTGGGCCGCGTGGTGGACTACGGCCTGTTCCGTCTTTCACAGACGGAACGGAGGCCTGTGACCCAGCAGTGAACAAATTAAAATACTGATGATGTGATGACATAGTATCACAGTAACTGACTCCCCGAAAGGTAAATTTATGTGTTAGTGGGCACACCCACCATTTCTTTGACTATGTTGTAAGTCACTTGTGTTAAAGGTGCTTCTCCACTAAACTCGATCGGCCTCAATTACCCAGAATCATCATTCATCATTATTAATGACGTTCACTGCTGAACATGCCCATGTGTCGCCACATTGACCGGTCCCGAGCTTCTCGCATCCAGCGGATGCCTGCTTCCTTCCAGGTCATTAGTCCACCTAGTGCCTAAGGCCTACCCTTCCAACGCTGCGTCTTCTGTTCAGTTGCCATTCCAGAAATTTTCGGCCCCATCGACCTTCCGTTCTGCGCGCAATGTGCCTTTTTTTTGTTAATTGGGGGAAACCTTCAAAAGGCGCCTAGACTTTTGGGAAAAAGGCCAGGTAGGGTCGGATTTTTACCTCACAAAACCACCCCGGTGATCACCATCAGCACGTAGAACGGCCCCGTGACCTCTTAAAAACTACTCTACGCCTGTTAGGGCACATCTCTGGCAATATTATTTTGGATAATGTGCAGGCTGCATCCGGAGTTATTTATTCTACGGACCTTGTGGAATCCTTGAACCAAACCTATTATTGGAATCATATATAAAAGCTTTAAGATTAATTTTTATCCGTGGTGCTAGGCAATTGGGCTTATCCCAGTTGTAAACGACCCTTTGTGCCCATTGGCCTTGTTTGTTCTGTCTCGTAATTGATATGGAGGGAAGTGGAAATCATGTTTTTGTTATCCTACTCCTCCTTTTTTCATTTCTGATTAATTTCGTTGCGGGAATCAAGACAGTTAAATTCATTCTTCGGGACTTTGTCGAGCTTCATTGTCTCGGCGCTTTTCTGGTGGTCGCAACTGATGATTCTGCCATCAGGAGTTGCTGTGGTTTGGGAATAGTGCGGTGGGATTGTCCCAATCCCTGGAGAAGCAATGTGCCACTTAAGTTTGGCAATTCTTCGGGCTATGTCGGTAAACCTGGTTTTCTTATGAGACATCCCTTCATTTCTGATTCGATCACGCAAAGAAACTCCGAGCATAGCCCTCTCCATTGCCCTTTGGGTGTCTTTAAGTATTCTAATGTGGCCAATTGTGAGCGACCACATTTCGGTCCTGTATTGTATTTCTTTTTGTCTAATATTTGACCTAACTTTGGCGAAGCTCAGATGTAGGCTAATGTTTTTCTAAGTAGATTGAGTCCTAACGAGAAAAGACTTAAATACAAATTTATTCTACAGGTCACATCTCAGAAGAAGTACCCGCCGAATACACCCGAAAAAAATACGCCCGTCCCCGTTTCACGGAAAAGAGCCGCTCAAAAATAAAAATGCCTGCCTACGCAGACTATGACAGAAAAAAAAGAAAGCGGTCTGTCAACATGACAGCAAACGTCATGGAGAACATTATCAATGACACTTCGGTTGATGACGTTAGGATGAATGAAACTACCGAACTACCGTCCAGTTCATCTTTAGGTTTTACAACCCGACTTGGAGTGAATGAAACTACAAAATTTCCAGAAAAGTTCAAATTGTCTGTCACTCACAAGACTCCTAGGTTGAGCTTCTTGAGTCGAATGAAACCTAGTAAGCTAACACCAGATTGGGGGGTAGAAACAGAAGAAATAGTGTCTTCTGAAGAAGACTTCTCTTCTAATTTAAAGAAGAGATCACCAAGGAAAAGGGGGACGAAGAATTCGAAGAGAATTAAGCCTGAGGGTGAGTTTGTTGTTCATAAATCTTTTACAGCCGTTAGAGGTAATTAGAAGCCCGATAATCTGATAAGCAGCATTATCTACTAATTCTTTTCCGAACTATGTCAGGGTCGACCTCCAGTTTAACCGTCTGCAGCTTTAAGCCAATATTTTATATAGAGCAAATGCCCGCCACAAACTAGCTATGGCTACTCTTAAGGCGAGTACATATTAGAGAATTTACTTTATAGGTGAACGCGCACCTAGACGCACCGCAGGAGCCGCACGCGCCGCAGTCATTGCATTTTATAAATCTTTATATGAAATCGTATGCAGCCTCGCTCACTTATCCGCGCCGCACGACCCGCGTTTCAGCAAAATGCTGTAGGTATACGGATTCCACAACGCGCGTACGGATGACGTCATCAGTTTCGGCGCGATCAATGCTAGCAGCGATTGCGGTGCGGGTGGCGCGGAGACGTCATCCGTATCCGTATAAAAAATGTTGAATTAATAAGATGTACACGATGTACAGAAGTGGATACAGTGCGTTCGGCGCGGATTGCGCGGGGCTTTGAGAAAACAAAGATTACTATTATATACTGTGGAAAAGGCGATGAATGCGGCGCATGCAGCTCCTGCGGTGCGTCTAGGTGCGTGTTCACCTTAATAGAACATCGAGCTTTCGCTGTTTTTAAATTTACTCTAACCACACTACGAACATGACAAAGAAAAACAAAATTATTTGTCTCAAGTACTCCCACTCCTGAACTTTTATTCGCTTTATGTTTGTCAATTTTGATTTATTTAACTAGCTGTCCAACGCGGCTTCGCTCCCGTCAAATGGCTACCTACCTACCCTACCCTACCTACCATACATACATGAATGTTGCGTAACTATATGTTATATAGCCTGCCATCCTCGATAAATGGACTATCCAACACATAAATAATTTTTCAATTCCAACCAGTAGTTCCTCAGATTAGCGCGTTCAATCAAACAGACAATCTCTTCAGCTTTATAATATTACTAGCTGTGCCCGTAGCTTCGCTCCCGTCAACTGCCTACCTACACTACCTTACCTACCCTACCCTACCTACCCTACCCTACCTACCCTACCCTATCCACCCTACCCTACCTACCCTACCCTACCTACCCTACCCGACCTACCCTACCCTACCTACCCCACCCTACCTACCCTACCCTACCCTACCCTACCTACCTTACCCCTCCTACCCTACCCTATCTACCCTACCCTACCTACCCTACCCTACCTACCCTACCCTACCTACTCTACCCTACCTACCCTACCCTACCTACCCTACCTACCCTACCCTACCTACCTTACCCCTCCTACCCTACCCTAGCTACCCTACCTACCCTACCCTACCTACCCTACCTACCCTACCTACCCTACCCTACCTACCCTACCTACCCTACCCTACCTACCCTACCCTACCTACCCTACCCTACCTACCCTACCCTACCTACCCTACCCTATCTACCGTACCCTGCCCTACCTATCCTACCCTTATTAATAATGGTAAAAGTAATAATGAGATCTGGCCGACTGTAATGACGAACATATGAAAAAAATAAAAAAAGGATTAATTAAAAAAGTATCTTATGTCCGTCTCCTGGTTCTAAGCTACCTGCCCACCAATTTTCAGCCAAATCGGTTCAGCCGTTCTTGAGTTATAAATAATGTAACTAACACAACTTTCTTATATATATATATAGATATATTAGTATAGATAAAGCAAATAATACGGGTCCAATAATTTATTAGATAATCTTACTGACGGACTAAATAGAATAATATTTTTTCTATCCAGGTAATATCCTTATACTCGTTGGAGTGTAGACTACCTTAAATACCTACTACTTTTCGAACGACTACCCCTTTTCAAAACAAATATATCTTCTTATCTACAGAACCAATGATCGACGACACAGACGACGGAATAACAAAATCCATCTACGAAATGTACTACAGACACGGCCCAAGAAACCGATACCACTCCCTTCCTAAAAGCTCGGAAGAAGAAAAGAGCAAGAAGAAGAAGAAGGCCAGAAGAATGCGAGATAAGAACGATTACGATTACGAAGCAGAACAGACTACTCAGCGATATTTGAGGAATAAGAATAAAAAGGGTAGAAGACGAGGTTTTACGGCTGATATGCCGTTCTTTATAACTGGTGGTAGAAGATATAAGAAGGAAGACGGAGAGAATTTGCCTATGGATGGCGGGAGAAGAGAGAGGGAGAAGATTTTTGCGGCGGAAGAAGGGCAGCAAAAAGGTACGTATTGATGAACCAAACTTACCAAAATAGCCCAAAGAATTACAAAAAACTTAATTGCCAATGAGCAAAGCATATTGCTAGCGGAACGGATGGTCGATGGGGCTGAAAAGTTCTGGAGTAGTGACCGCGTACCAGAAGACGCTGTTGAAAGGCCTCCCACAAGATGGATGAGATGGATGCTGGATACGAGACACACGGGACCGAGCCCTGTGTCGACACATGAGCGAAGCCCATGTTCTATTTATATTTTTTTCTTACCTCTAATCCCCGCCAACAAAATTGCCGCCTTCATGCTTAACCTCTAACATTCCGATCAATCTTTCATGCCTCTCGTTCATTCATTCTTCATACTAACTCTTTCTTTCATAAATCATCTTGCATTCTGTGGGTATGAGTCCCACTTACTCTAGTCTACGGGCATGATTTATTATTTATAAAAATAACAACAATGTGTAAAAACAAGAGGCTCATGTTCAGCGCTGGGCACCTTTGGCTGAAATGAAGATGTTACTGAGAGGGTATCTATAGAGTTTCCTGCACGTTCTTCTCAATAGAGATCTAAGCTTTGGAATGTGCAATTAGCTTCATCTTTCTGACTGACCGACTCTTTGGCAGTTCAAAATAAAATAAATGCTCTGAGTTTGAGTTGATTATATACTACCTGAGCAGTGGTACCACTGTAACGGCCGCGACTAGAAAGTTCGAACCCAGGAAGGCTTTTTACTTTGTGTAAGTTATTTCATCACCACTGCCCTGAATACGACCCCGATGTAACCAGACATGCCATCCTAGAACCTAAAAATCATGTGACATCCAACAAACATGTGACATCCAACAATCCGCACTGGGCCCGCGTGGTGGATTACGGCCCTTTCCCTCGATCACAGAGAAGCCTGTGTCCCAGCAGTTGGAACATTAGAAAGATGTAAAGGTTAAAAGCTTCGTTCAATAATACACTAGCTACACAATACCATATAAAAATTCTCTTTAAAACTGTCGCCGGTTTACGTAATTCTATTCTACCTTAATGCAAATTCAACCTTAAATACAATGCTAAAAGTTGCATTCACACAGCTATGTACAAAAAGCAATATTTTTTTATGATTTTTCTTCGCTGCTCAACATACATCAAAAAAAAAACTTAGACGCATGTTTTAAAGTAAAAAAAAAATTACAATGTTCCAGAACAGTCGATGTTTGTTACGCGTCATCTATTGATGGCGCGTTGTCGACGCAAACGTTGGTCAAACATTCATAATATTTGGTGATTGATTCATATTTACTACTAGCTGTCCCACGCAGCTTCGCTCCCGTCAACTGGCTACCTACCTACCTTTCTGAACCGTTTAAGCAGCGCACGCAACGGAAACTCTCAAAAAGGAATATTTTTGCCCGTTTTTGCTACTTTTTTCATTTATGCTCTGCTCCTATTGGTCGTAGCGTGATGTTATATAGCCTATAACCTGCCTCGATAAATGGGCTATCCAACACAAAAAGAATTTTTCAATTCCAACCAGTAGTTCCTGAGATTAGCGCGTTCAAACAAACAAACAAGCTCTTCGGCTTTTAGCTTCAGCTTCAGCTTTAATATTATTATTATAGTAAGTATAGATTTAATTCAGTTTTTACTTTATGAAAAACACTTAATAATATAAAATTATCGAAAAAAAGATATTCCTTCCAAAATGTCGGTGTTACGGTGGTTATTTGCACAATTTTTGAACGCACACTGCGGCATTTTGACGTCTTAATGATAGGAACCTACTAATTTGAAATAAGACCACAACCGTATTTGTGGTCTTATTTTTCGCCCCTTTAAGAAGCGCTTACCGGTCATCTAATGTATTATTGATCGAAGGTTAAAAGCCAGCTAATGTGAAGAAGCGTATTATACGAATATTACTTAATATCAAATAGACATAAC
The DNA here is from genome assembly GCA_947562075.1 of Orthosia gracilis. Lineage (NCBI taxonomy): Eukaryota > Metazoa > Arthropoda > Insecta > Lepidoptera > Noctuidae > Orthosia > Orthosia gracilis. Next base: position 3,241,247 of record OX387267.1, on the reverse strand, counting down.
ATCACACCTGCATTTCACCACTTATGTTTCAGTCCTATGTATTTGGGAGTGAGCTTATTTAATTGCAATCAACCGGCCATTAGTCCAGACTCCGCTGAAATATTCCAGAATACACTGAAAAATTCCAAAAAACCCAAATAACACTTTGCCCGATCCCGGAATCAAACCCAGGACCTCGTACTCCGCAGTAGCGATTGATCACTAGACCAACGAGGCAATGGGAAAATGATCAAGATGATGATTTCTTATTTTCAGACACTCCAGCAAAATCTGCAGTGTCTCGTTCAAGGAAACGAAAAGACAACAGCGGCATGGAAGTCCAGGATTACTCTGAAGAAGAAGAAACTAACAATGGGGAGAAGGAGATCGTTGATAGAGCACCAGAGATTAATAGAAGAAAGAGGTAGGAAGATTATTATATGTTTTCTTTTCCATTACTTTTACTTAAAAAATATAAAAAAATAGAGGCCCACCGGTATCGGGAACAGGCTACCGGTGATCAGGGCTCCAGAGAGAGGAACCTCCGAACAGTACGAGACGTGTCCAGAAGTACTGCTTTCTGAATCAAGCCCTTGACCCAGCCGCCTAACGAGAGCCTCCTAAGTTTTTGGTCGAGGCTCGTGGCTATAAATCCATTGGCTGACAGGACTATCGGTACAATGATCGCTGTGTCCATATCCCACATGTCGACAACCTCGCGAGCCAAGTCAAGATACCTGATAAGCTTATCTATCTCAGCTTCCACGAGGTTCCCGTCCTGCGGGACGGTAACGGTTCGGTCCACCACCAAAATATCAGGCTTATTGGCTACAATAGTCCTGTCAGTGATGATGGACCGATCCCAATACAATGTGATATTGCCATTTTCGAGAACTGGGTCGGACGCATGCCTAAAGTACGGACCTCCGATGCCACAAGAGTGTATTTCAGAGCAAGTTGCTGATGGATAATCCTGGCTACAAGGTTATGCCTATGCAAGTACTCTTCGTTAGCTAGTCGAGAACAACCAGAGATAATGTGGCGAATCGATTCACCCGGGTGGTGACATGCCCGACAGATGTCAACCGTGCCATCTTTCACAATAAATCTCCGGTAGTTATTCGTCATGATAACTTCGTCCATAATTGCACAGACAAAACCTTCAGTTTTCCCAAAGAGGTCACCGAAACGCAGCCAGGCTACGAACGCTGATTGGTCGACATCCAACCCATATAAGGCCCGGAGTTGTAGGAAAACTATTATTATGAATTTTGAAGAAAACTTTCTTCACTCCGTTCGACTCAAACGGAAAAAGACTCGATTGGAGGACGTTATTTTATTAAATAACTGTCAATTTGATTGAGGGAATCTGATTTGACAGGAGTTAAAGTAATAAATTAAAGATTTTAGCATTTTATTAACCAATTTGAAAAAGAAGGCTTCCCACTAGATGGATCGATCAACATTAAGGTTCCCCTAGTCGACGGCACGAACTATTTTGTGCGCGAGGTTAAAACGTATCTCTTTCTCATCTGACAACACGTGCGAAAGAGATAGATGCTGTTATGAGCAGTAAGAAGCTAGTTCGCGTACGAATTAATAAAAAATGGATGATGATTTAGGACGAAAACAAGCGCGCAAAATTTTATAAACAGACCTTTGGGAGTCTAGATATCATGAAAAAAATGACTAAATGTATATTTTCAAAATAAAATTATTTGCATTGTTGAATTACAAATCTATCCCTGTATGGAGGCCGTCTTACAATTTTCCTTCTTCTTATGGTATTTATTTCCGCCCAAAGATGCGTTAAAATTAGTGTTGAAATATGGAACTTTCGACGCTCATAACTTTCAAACATTTATTTTTTATTGTTTCTATACAGGGCTAGCTAATGATAAGGCAAATTGATATATTTTTTTATTTTGAATATACTTCGTCAAACAGTGGAGTAATCGACAGACTACGTTTGTATGGAAGAATGATCAACTAGTGTAACGTCAAGATAGTGCTTGACATTAAATTTTATAATGGCTGCGATCTATGTCTTTTCCAGAGCACTACAAAAGGATGAAGAGCCTCCGCTCCCTGAAACAGGGACCTCAGAACCAGTTGAGGAAGTCGACTTCATTGTTACTCTACGACCAACACAAATCAGAACATTTGTCATTTGGTTCGAAAATAGAAAGAGCATATGAGGCGTAAACATAGATTTAAATAATAAAAATATAAGAAACACGGCATTTTTACAAATATTGAGTATGTATCTTGCAGCTGAATTTTAAACTGTTGGGTTTGATAAGTTTACTGCATCCTTTTAATTACGGAATATAACTCAAAATCGGTTAAACGGACTGTAAAAAGGGTTGTTAGCATTTCTAATCCTAGTATAGATAGTTCAACACTTATCTTTGCGCGCGGCGCTATGTGTGGGTAGGCATGTGTGGGTTTAGTTTGCTCGGACGACGACTGTTGCGTCACTGCCACACACATGCAAAATGTATAATTACAAGCACACGCACACATGGCACCGCGCGCATAGATGAGTTGTACTATGTGTATAATATAAAAATAAGTTCAAAAGTATTTATAAATCTGAAACATCCGCATTTTTTTAGCCCGAAATCATTGTTAAAACTGCTATGTCCGTAAATTTGAACAATAAAGGAAATTAAAATCATATTCCTATTTTGATGCCCAGAGTAATTTTTATTTTAAGTTACGTACTGTTAAGAAATCAAAATATAGTATATTAGAAGTGGTTTATCTATGATTATTTTAATAAAATGTTATTGTAAATAAGTTTACTCCAGTTTTTTATTTAAAACTAGCTGTCCCACGCAGCTTCGCTCCCGTCAACTGGCTACCTACCTACCCTACCCTTCCTACCCTACATAAATGAATGTTATTATAATTCCTGCAAAATCGATGCTCACTAACAAACGGATCATCAAAGCGAAACCTCGAAGTTTGCCTAGCCCAAAGACCCTCATATTAAAATACAAATCTGACTGCTTACAATTAAATGCTACTTACAATTAGGCTAGCTAGCTAGCAACATAGGAAGATGAATTGGATATAGGAGTAGGAGAAACCAAAAAAACGATCGATGGGCCGTGTGAAAGATGATATCTAGAAACTACTACTAATGACTACTGAGATGATGGTCAAAGGCGAAGTATGGAAGAACTGTTACCCAAAATAAATTGGGATAACCGCAAGAGCATGATAAAGATCTAGTGACTATAAAACAAAAAACTTACTTCTTAATTAAAAATAAGTTAATTTAAAACTCAAAAACCCGGCTGCCTAAGAAGCAAACCAAAACCATATGTATCCTCCGACTGAACAGCAAGATTTTCTTCTTGCTAACGTCTTTTTAATTCGCTTCAGCAGTTTTTTGATTTTTTTTACATTATTTTTTTTTGTTTATTAGTTTTTAGTTATCGTTTTTTTTTCGATTTAAGTAAGTACTTCTAAACATATAAGTGGTATATATTTATGTAATCAGCTCTTAAAACTCTTCATTTTGATGCCCCACACGACGAGATAAGAGGAAACAAAAATTGGGAACCACACAATTTGGCGCCACTCGCAAGGTACGAGGGTCATTCAATAAATACTTAGCCTACAAAAAGTAAACGAAAATTTTGGAAAAGTGGCAATTTATTTTTCAACATAGTCTCCTTTTAGTTCGATACACTTAGCCCAGCGATGCTCCAACTTTTTTAACCCGTCGGAAAAATAATTTTTGTCAAACTCTGCAAAATAGGCCTCCGTGGCGGCGATGACCTCCTCATTCGATCCATATCTGTTCCCGGCGAGTGATTTTTTCAGATTAGGAAACAGAAAGAAGTCACAAGGGGCCAAATCTGGAGAATACGGTGGATGGGGCAGCAATTCGTAGCGTAATTCGACCAATTTGGCCATGGCAGCGGCAGACGTGTGAACCGGTGCGTTGTCGTGGTGAAACAGCACTTTTTTCTTCGCCAGATGGGGTCGATTTTTCTTTAATTCGGCGTCGAATCGGCCCAATAAATCGGCATAGTAAAGCCCTGTAATTGTTTTACCCTTCTCGAGGTAATCGATGTAGATCACACCTTGTGAATCCCAGAAAACGGTGGCCATAACTTTTCCGGCCGATTTTGAAGTTTTCGCCTTCTTTGGAGCACGTTCCCCGGTCTGGATCCATTGTTTTGATTGCTCCTTGGTCTCTGGTGTGTACCAGTGGATCCAGGTTTCATCGACGGTTACAAAACGACGCAAAAACTCCGCTGGATTCCGTTTAAACAGCGCCAAACACGTCTCCGATGTGGTCTCACGGTTGCGCTTGTTTTCTGGTGTGAGTAAACGCGGCACCCATCGCGCCGACAGCTTTCTCATGCCGAGTTCCTCGTGAAGAATATGATGCACTGTTCCTTCTGAAATGCCTACAGTCTCAGCTAGCTCCCGAACCTTCAATCGGCGATCTGCCAATACGAAATCATGGATTTTTTTAATGTTTTCCTCCGTAGCAGCTGTTTTCGGTGCACCTGGACGTGTTTCATCAAAAACCGACGTACGGCCACGTGCAAACTCGTTGAACCAATTCTTGACGGTGGCCATCGATGGAGAAGAGTCACCGTACACAGCATCCAAGCGCTCTTTGATTTCGATGCGCGTTTTCCCTTCCAAAAATAGGAATCGAATCACCGAACGATATTGCTCTTTTTCCATTTTTGTAAAACCGATCGACACGTTCGCTTCCATAAGTTGTCAAATTAAAACAAATGAAGGGATTGGAATGAAAATTTGAAAAAAGAATTAAAAAAGAATGTGCTACACTGTGGTAAAACTCTTTTGAAACTACAGCGCCCTCTGGCGATGAGGCTAGGTACTTATTGAATGCACCTCGTATAAGGCCGAGTTTTAAAAGAGTAAACGTGGAGTTTTATAAGTGCCCATACCATGTAGAGAGAAATTTAAAAAATAATTTACGATTAAAAAAAAATGCCGCGATTATAAAATATGCGTTTGGTCTCTAGAACGTAACACAGGAAAAAAACATACATACATGGACTGATAAACACACTGCAGTCGGGTATGAAGTCTTTGAGCGAGTGGAAGTCAGTTGGGTCGATAAGATCTCGAGAAGCCAGTTGGGTCGGTTAGGGCACAGTTGGATGAATGTGGGTCTTATGAGGGCCAGATGAGCTGACAAAAGGATCAGAGATTTAGGGTGAGTGAGGCTCAGGGGTAAGATAGGTATGGGTATATTTTTAATTTTATTTTATTTGAGATTGGTTTGCTCTTGACTCTAGGTCAATAATTATTCTCCTGCCGATCTATTCTGTTGACATCTCACCGAGAAAACCTAGATAAAGAAACGAAGGCAGCGGATAGAAACGGCTCCTTTTGTAATAATTTTACAAATGTACTGATTCAGACCGCGAAAAAAAATATGTTAATACGAAGAAGCCATCACAGTGAGTTTTTTTATAGAATAACACGGCAGGTTGTTGAAATAAAATACACAGTAAAACTTTATTCGTTTCGAAATCTTCGTGCTTCTTGAACTCTTGAATCTTCGAAGCAGTATTCTTCTGTTTGTTTGAATCTTCAGTAGATACGCTGTCTGTCAGTTAGACGGTCTATTACGGAGCTTTTTAATACGAGGAAAGCTGTGGCGGACAAGCCTATCATGTTTGTTTGTTTGGCGCCAACTCGAAATACTAGACTAAAAGTGTTTCTTTTAATTTTTGCTTTTCAGTTCGCAATGTCATCTGTATTTTTTTTTGTTAAAAAGGATTTTTATTTTTCGCTTTTGAGCTCACTTAATTTCAACAGAATCGGTTCACAATTGATAATTCAGTGGGCAAATTATCAATAAATCCTTTTTTCTACCTTTAAGGATGGATATTATTTCTCAAATTTAAATGGGACCAACTTTGAGGTATACTCGATCCAAAAAAATATTCAAATCGGACCACTCCATAGAAAGTTATGCGTCATAAAAAGTTACGTGTCGAATTGAGAACCCTCTCCTTTTTTTGTTGGTAAAAATATGGAAATGCCAAACGCTATCAAAATGTCATGAGATCAATCCTTTACATTTTGTCATTTCTACCATCGCCATCCCCTGATATCAAATAAGACTTGTCTAGAGATTCAGGCGGCTATAGGTGGCGAGATGCCCTAGACGCCTACCGCAAGGGCCGGCTCGAAGTGGCTCAGGCAAAGAATATTTGGAAGGACTTGGGGGAGGCCTTTGCACAGCAGTGGAAAGGATAGCATAGATGGACGCCTCTTCGCAGTTAGACTAGCATTTGGTCCGTTGTGCGTGCAGGCCTCCTCTATATGAGAGGGAATGGGCCGTAATCCACCACGCGGGCCCAGTGCGGGTTGATTGATGTCACATGACTTAGAATTATTGGTTCTTAGACATGCCAGTTTCCTCACGATATTTTTCGTTACCTTTTGAGAGCAGTGGTGATGAAATAATTTGCACAAAGTAAAGCGCCTGCCTGGGTTCGAATCCACGATTTACAACTTGTAAGTCACGGCCGTTACCACTGGGCCACCACTGCTCCCAGCAGTGGAACAGTGTAGACCAAACAAAAAAGAAATGAAGGCCGTCCGTCCGTCGTAAACCACATCAGCCGCCCGGTCATAGTCCACGATTGCAGAAAAGTGCATCATTACGTAAGATTCTTCGTCTTCACAGTTTTCGTTATTCAATTTCTTCCAAGTCTTGCTCTAAAATTCTTCCGACGATTTTCTTCTTTCTTCTGCTGAAAATAAATAGATCTATCGATCCAACCAACGTTTTTGACCATCCCCGCAAGAAACAGGGATCCATATTTATTTTTTGGCGGCTACATCTTTTTTCTTTTTTACAAAAAACAAACTGAAAACTCATTCACAAGTTAATTTTTTCTTGTGTTACAACATTGCCGCCGTTTATCGTAACTTAGAAAATATATTTTTTACCGCCATTATCATTTATTTTTTCAACGGCACTGCGACTTTATTTTTTTAGTAAATGTTCTTTTTTACAAGTCTGTTATTGTATTAATAATTAATTATAACTAGTATGTACATTATAAGCGACGCTCGTCCTGTCGTAATTTTTATTGCTTTGCAAGTAATTTACGGAAGCATTTTTACTTAAACAAAAAAATTACTTAAGTTTGATGATAAGTACCCATTATCATTAAAATCAATATAGACTTAGAATTTAGACAATAATAATTAGCTATATATAACAATTTTTTTACACTAAAACCAAAATAATATAAAAAGTTCAGTGAAATCTTACGTCAACATTAATTTTCGATCGGAAGTTACCACCTCGTATGGACATCTGCAATACCAGAGGTACTACAGTTGCGTCACCAACCCTTTTTTAGACTTTTAGTCCACCAAATACAACAGCTTACATAAGATTTAACCGGCAGATTTCCTCCAAACAAAAACCTACTTTAATCCACTCTCAATAAGTGTCAAAATTTCATTCTGGTTCCCCCAGTGTTCTATTCAGAGAACGAACGAGCGCGCCTTAGGACTAAGAACAAACATAATTTTATTTACAAAATTAATAGAACTAAATCATCTAGCGATAAACAGCTATGATTAAACTTCGCTGCGCTTTCAAGCGTTCGCTTCTTGGCTGAGCTATGAATTGGGATTTTGGCCTTTGAGGAATATTTTCTCAATTAAAGGATATTTCATATCATTGCTTGGTGTTATTCATTCTGGCTGATACTATAACAAACGCCTGAGGGCTTGTTATGGCATGAAGAGGACATCATTGTTTCAATTTGAGAGAGAAATGGATCAGCAAGGTAGCAAAATCATATTAGCAAGTATATTTTTTACGGCTACCAGTTCGCTGTTGACGTTTTTTGGATAGTTAAAATTCATAATGTTGTTATTAGCGCTCATAATGATGATACAACTTGAACTACGGGTATTTAGTACCTAACTGTCACTCTTTAGCATCGTATATCCTTGTTTATCGCCCTGTCTTGCCCCTAGGCATAAGTCATAAGCACAGCCCGTCTTCGGTGTTGAATAAAAAGGCGTATTCCTCAGTCCATGACTCAACCTTACATCCATGCCAACGGCAGAGCAAAAAAATAGTAATAAAACGCGACAAAAATCAAAACAGACCTAACTAAAAGACATATTTTGAAAAACATTGAAATATTTTTAAGACTGAAAAATTGGTTCACACGTTTCTAGTATCAAGTAGAGACTAAAATCTTTTGACTAGCAACTGATGACTATACTGACTGTTTATATGATGCAAGTCACAAAATTTTAGTAGCAACTAAATACTAGCGTCGTCTAAACGTTTTTTGATACGTATTTATATCCTGTGCATGTAAACGTTTCAGTGTTTTTCATAACATGTAAGACTTAAAAACTAATATAATAATAAAAACTAAAACTATATAATTTATTAATAAAAAATTAAGAATTATGTAACATTATATGAAGCTCCAATTAAAATCAGAATTTAAGAACGAGTCATACTGTATCGTGAGAAATCGTGTCTTGCATGTTGATCTAAATTCTATATACTTTTCAAATATGCTTTAAATTTAAAATTAACATATAAGATAAATACATATTTTATATTTTAGTATCGTTCAACTATTTATATTTATTTGGGCTAATTTCAATACTAATAATAATGCACGCGTTTTTTAAACTAGTTTATCTCAACGATGTCGTTCGATACAGTATCAGACGTACATAGCCTACATATTCGTATATAAGTCCTTTCAAGACGTGTCATAGAAAGTTAACGAAAAAATAAAAGAAAAACCTCCTCTTTTACGAAGTCGGTTAAAAACATTGAAATAAGAAATGATTATTATTAAAGATTTAACAAAAAGAAAATTCTTGAAGAAATACCGCTCCACGGCCTTGTTAGTTCAAGAGCTAGAGACGGTTATATTTTGTCAAATAATATTTTTTATATTGAGCATTTTTTTTTCGCATAAAATAAACCATCGGTACGTTTAATACCAATAAAAGTCTAGAAAGCAAAGCCATCCGGTTAGACTGGAAGCCGATCCAAACATAGATGGTATAAGGCTAATTTGACGAAGATGAAAAGACAAAGACGATTCTTATCCGTCAAAGCTAAAAACCAGGTAGAAAGGTCTTCTATAAATCTCAGAGAGATAATAGTTTTATTGTTGCAAATAAACAACTTTTCGTAATACAACAACATCATGAGCTAGATATGTTTGTAGCGACATTTAACTAATGACCTGATGTCGTGTAGCGACATCTATTTCGCCACTAACGAACTAACCTGCATCGCGAAAGCAGAATTTTCGGCGCGATTTTTTTTTATTTGAGATGTGTTTGCTCTTGACTCTAGGTCAGAGGTGACAGAGTCGACGATGGAGTGAGCTTACCCAGAAGAAGCCTGTTCACTCTTAACTTTGAAGAGATTCGGATTGAATGCGTTCGGAAACACAGACGCAGGTAGTGATTTCCACTTATTCGCTGTGCATACAATCGCGTCATCTCTTTAGATCTATGTATGTGGTGGAATGGCAACTAGGTAAGGATAGTAACTTGCAGTGCATCTAAATGTCCGATGGTAGATAGACAAACCCACCAGACGTAACACTCGTCTGAGTTCTGAGGATCCTCAATATTCAATGGAGGTTGCAGGGCTTAAGAGACTTTTCTGCAAACTTCCATAGTAGTTCTGCAGACTTCTATGTATGTGGCAAAAAATCACTCAATATAAAAATAACAACGACATAAATAAAACGATCGCTAGCTCTTTGTCTATAACTCTTGCTACAAATCAGTTGTCCATTATGACTCTAACTTCTGAAGCTTACTTTTAAAGCTTTGGTCACTATTCGTGTAATCACGATGCAATTTTAATTATTTATATTATTTTTTAGTTGTAGAGCCAACAAATCAGACGTCCCGCCTGACTGTAAGTGGTCAATGCGGCCTGTAGATGTCTATAACAACAAATTTGGCATCGCAAGTGAGTTGCTGTCACAGAGAAAAAGCTCTGATTCGAATCGAATGCCGATTTGAATCGAATGAAATCCAAAATCGGCTTGAATTCCTAATGGAATCTCTGTATCGAATAGATTCCTTATCGAACTCCTCAATCAAATATCCTGTTCTGAATCGACTCAAGTTCTATATACAGTTTTTTTTTAGATTTGGATTTTGGAATCGAGTTCCAAACATTACCTTCGAATCAAATCCAAATCTATATCAAATCGTTATTCGACACAAATGTAATTCTGAATCGAATTTCTAACTGATTTTGTGAGGACACGAATATTTAGACCTATGCTATACAGAAAGCGTAGCGTGGCAAGATCTTTCACAGATTTTCAGCCTCTGCGTCTCTTTCGACATAGCACAGCCTTAACCCCTGAGTCAAAGCATATTGACGCGGAATCAAAGCGAATTTATAATAATGAACATAGCATATTGACTCTTAACTCCACTACATAACGCACACAAAAATACACGCGCATTGGATCTTCGAGAACGCGATCGCCTTTTCTTTTAAGGCTCACGCTTGACCAATATCTCACCTGATGGTAAGCGATGATGTGGTCGACGGTGAAGCATGCTTGTCTAGAAGAAACCTATTCACTCTTGACTTGTTTGTAGTTATGGGGAAATACAAACTCCGGCAGGGAATGCCATTCATTCGCTGTAGGCACAATTTAAAGTATTCCCAAAACATTTAGTGCGTATACGGTGGGATGGCCCCCATGTGCCGATGACGCATTGCCGTAACTCCTGTAGCAACATGTATTGTGAAATTCCATCGCACACTCTCCTAAATGTAAACAGATAAAAAATTAAACATTGAAAGGCTCAATCGAATCAAGTGCATCTGGTATTTGGCTGATCTGTCCGAGATGAGAGCATTACAGACTTTAGAACTTCCAAAAGTGATCGCCTTTTTTATCTGTACAGTAATGTGTGCATTACGTTGTAGATATAGAGGTCAATATGCTATGTATATCAGAAATTCGCTCCGACGCTGTGTCAAAGAAGTTTGACCCTTACAGTAAGCTTCAGAAAAAACGATTTCCATGACTAATAATGTATCTAATTCTCGACTAGGTCTGGCTAAATTTGAACTTTTTATCTCCGAGCCTTATTGGCAGGAAGACTCATTTTCACATATAATTATAAGCGCTTCAGAAAGCCAAGTTATTATATTCTTATTTTTAGTTTTTATGGAGTATAATTTGTATGGATTTTTACTGATTTTTCTTATTATTTTTCCAATATTGTAAATAATGAGCGAGTTACTGGGAGGCGCTCATAATACACACGCGTCGATCTTCAAGGTTAAGTAACGTTTGTCGAGGTCACTCCGTGGATGGATGACCATCGACTACGTGCTTCTCGAAGCACATTAAGCCGTGGGTCCCGGCTGCCATTTATAAATCTTTTACAGACATTGAGGGTAGTCAGAACCCCAAAAGTTAGACAAGCAGTTTTGCCAGGGGGTATGATTTCATGGCATGGAATCCATGAAAAAATGGTTTCCAGATTTATGGGTATTGTTTTTTTTTTCATTGTGTATACCCAGTAGCAGCCCAGTTTAATTTTAAACCATCGACATATATGTCCTACGCACTAGATTTAGCAATCCGAACACTCACTCTGCTCGACTGAACTGTACTGCAATCCGTACACCTTACTTTACACACTGTGTTGAACGAAACGCGTAAGCGCCATGAATTTGATCACAAATAGAAATAAACTCTATAAGCGATCTAGCGCTGCATGTTTTAATAGTTTGATTAGATAACATACATATTTTAGCGCTGCAGCGAACATTATTCCTAAGTACCTGTACGTCAATGTTTTCAACTTGGTTAAGAGCAAAAGCGTCGAATGGTACTTATATTATCACTGGCGAAATACAGGTATATTATATTCCTTTCGCAGAATTCGTTATTAACATTATTGAAAATTCATATGAAAAATCAGTAAAAATGACCAATTTATCGCTTGTTTTTAAAGTCTATTTGGTGTTTGTAATTTTAGCAGTATTTTTATAATTATTTTACGTAAGTTTAGTCCAAAGTAATATTTTACGTTTTATCTTTTTATATAGGACATATGGACATACCATACGTATTGAATTGGGTTTTTTAGTGTTAAAATAAGAACAGGAACGGCGTGAGTTGATATTTTAGTTTGTCAGGAGAACCGTTTGTCAAAAATAGGCTCGCGTTTGACCACTATCTCACCTGATGGTAAGCGATGATGTCGTCAACGGTGAAGCACGCTTACCTAGAAATAACCTATTCACTCTTGACTTAAAGACATCTCGGGGCGTAAGGGGGGAATCGTGAGTGGGAAACTGTACTCAGACAGTGTATTCTGGAAAACCAAACGCGTCATTGCACCGATAGACGGCGACTCAAGCCTCAAAATGGCGTTCACTAATTTTTATTCTCATTCAAAACTACCCTCAGATTCAGAACCTTACAATAACTTTTTGTAAAATTATTTTAATTCACTATAGTCGGTTTTGACTCTCTAGTACACCTATATTGCTACCGATTCCAATTTGTTTGTCGTTCATAGTATTTGACTTAGCCCACTTGCAAGAATAAATTAACTCAAGGTGAAATTGACAAACTGTCAATTTTACCTAGTCATCATCTTCATCAGCCTTATAATGTTCGCACTGCTGGGACACAGGCATCCTCTCTGCGAGAGAGGTAATGGGCCTTAATCCACCACGCGGGCCCAGTGCGGGTTGGTGGATGTCACATGTCTTCGAATTTTTGGTTCTAAGACATGCCGGTTTCAATGTTTTTATCTCACCGTTTTAAGAGCAGTGGTGATGAAATAATTTACACAAAGCAAAGCGCCTGCCTAAGTTCGAACTCACGACGTACGACACGTAAGTCAGGGCCGTTACCTTAGGGCCACCACTGCTCTTTAACCTCGTGTTAGCAACTAACTCTGAGTTAAGTTTTTCGTTCAAGTGGGCCTTTTTGATATAGTTAAGTTCTGTAAAAGTTGCAATTTTATAAACTGCTTGATTTTTTTAACACCATCCAACTTTTTCAAGGCATTAGGTATCAATCAAAGGCACGACCTTATACAAAAACTAGATCACATAAATATTAAAAAAAAACTTCTGTTGTTCAATACATTTTTGCCAGCAACCAATACTATTACTAATATTATAATAACTCAGTCTGTCTGTCACCTTTTTACGCTTAAACAGCTGAACCGATTTAGATGAAATTCGGTATGGACATAGTTTGAGAACCTGGGAAAAGCATAGGATAGGTTTTCATCCCGAAAGTCATCTTTAAGGGGGTGGAAGTTTGTATGGAACCAATAATATCTTCGAAGGCTACGCAGACGAAGTCGTGGGCACAATGATAAAATGGAGAAAACAGCCGATTGCTTTTCCTTTTTTAAGTGTAGATTTTTGCTTAATTCTTATCTGGCACTTAATATTATTTTTAGCCTGCTGTCCCACTGCTGGGCAAACGGTTTCCTTTCCTCTCTCCATATGATACATAACGTCTGGGAACTTATTTGGACGATGAAAAAAAAATCTTCCAGTATACCTATGCTGTCATAATATGGTGACTAATATATCTCAATGTCACAATATGGTGACAAGTTATTTTCTTAGTTCGATGTTAGAAGTTAAAGCATAGATTTAGAAATAACTTCGTTAAGAAACGAAACTTGTTTTGTTTCGTAGTAAAGAAAAGAAATTGGGCATGAAATATGCACCGGTGATTGTTACGTAAGGTTCACTTCAATATAACTCTATTACAGAGAAAGGTTTAGAAGCGAAACTGGGTATACTATATTCCCTGTAGAAGAGTCTAGCTCTTATGGCCACACACTCAGGACAGTAGAAGCGTATTTCTAGTAATATACTAAACAAATTGACCCCTATCTTAACAGTATAAAGCACAAATTTCTATACAGATAAAAAAGACGACCGCATTCGAAGATCGAGAACGCACGTCTTTTTAATCATGATATGACACTGTATGCATTATGCTGTGGATATAAGGGTCAAATTGTTATGAATATTTATAGAAATAAGATACGACTGTGTAAGCGGTTACGCACTACGACCGGTCCGTGTCCGTGCAATTTCGGGTCTAAATACATCGGAAATCTATCTATACATATAAATAAAATTGGAGTGTCTGTTTCTAATATTGAAATAACCGTTTTTTACTACATGTATATGAATATATATACGGTACATACTGTTTGTGTGTGTGTTACATAATGTTATTTTGGTAATAACATTTTTTACAATTTTTGTCTGTCTGTCTGTCTGTCTGTTCCGGATAATCTCTGAAAACTAAAATTACGATCGGATGTAGTGCGTAACCGCCCTCAGAATGTGGCCCCCCAAAATTGCACAATTTTTTCTAACATTCATCAAGGGATTTTGGTCCGATTTCGCTTCTAAGCTCAATATAACCTATTACCAATAGAGGATCGGAATGGGTAGAGTATATTTACCTAAACTTGAGCAAAGGAAATAAATACCTGCTTTGAAATCCGAATAATATGGTATTATCGACTCTTTGTGATACTAAAGGGTTTTTTTTAATAATTGGTAGTCTCGCGCTTGACCACTATCTCACCTGATCTCGCTTGTCGATAATACCGTCTCAAATTAAAGCTATATATTCACTGAGAATCAATGTTTCGGATAAGTACAAAGTTTCTGAAACATCACGCAAATGTTTTCACAAATGTTTCTGCTACATTAGCAATTGTTGCAATTATAATTTGAAAATTAATTCATCGCTCTATAATGCCGCCCTGTTTATAACCAAATAAAATACACTCATACATCTGTAACGGAAACATTTGGAGAGCATAGAAACATAATGAACGCGTAGTGTACCCGCAACAAATTTACATGTTTCCGAAACATATGCATTTTCTTTCAAACACGTGTATTTAGTTTCTGAAACAGTGTTTATAAACAAATGTTTCTCAATGAATATATTGTCTTCAAGCATACCACAAGCTCTTGGCTATTAGCATTATGCGTAAGGGACATATGTATTCAAAGTCTCTTACGCACAATTGAAACAATCTTATACCCGGTGTCTCTAAGCTCCATTGAAGGGATGTTAATGTAATCGACGAATAATCGACGGTTAACTACTGCACAGCAGATAACGCGTGCTTAACAATTCGTCACATTAATTTAGCTTTGAGAAACCCGGTGTTAGAGATCACGGTAGCCTAGTCTATTCTCAAGTCTAAGTCAACAAACTCTACCCATACCGGTCCCTACGTTATCATAATCTTATATATATTTCTCCCGTAGTACAACAGAGTGCAGCGCAGAACTGGTCTCCCGCGCTAGGCGTGTCGTCGTCAACGTCTCCAGGAGCGATCCTCGTCAGCATCGTCCTCCTCCTCCTCGTCGAAACGTAGGAGCGTGTCTTCGGGGAGTTCTGCTGGCGTCTGTTGGGGAGGGAACAATGTTGTGAGCATTATTTGAAGATGCAGCGTGGGAAAACATTCCTTTAGGTGGAGTGATGGTTCACAGATAATATAATACTAGCATACAGATGCCTCATCCCATACAAATAAACCGTGCCGACGTAACTAGCGTTTTTCGTCTGATTAAGATGATTATTACAAGTACTTCGTTCGCGTTCAGTTCTGTTCCACGGCTATAGATGGTGTTGGTACTTGCAAGTAAAAGGTTTTTCTCGGTTCGTGATTATTTTTCTTTTTAATGTATGTATTTGTTTGCACGTCTTTACAGTTTCATTGTATCTAAATATGTTACAATACAAATTTAAAAATCGAGTAGCATGCCTCAGAAATTTAAAACCGCGCCATCTAATGGAATCAATTTTACATGATCTCTTCAAATAATCTTTGAAATTCGAACAATAAGGCCAATATTCCATAATTTGTGCTTAGGGAGTTGATTAAAAAACAACATACAATATTTTTATGATCAATTATAGAAAATGTTAATTTTACACACAATACAATAACAAAGCAATGCATATCGCGTCATCTAGTGACATTTATTTGAACCAAATTTTCTTCGTTAGCTCCGGGACCTCGTGACTGAACTACCAAACAGAATCAATAAGAAATCAATGCATATCGCACCATATATATTCATATTTTTTTCTTAATCTTTAAAAAAAAGTGTCTGCGCAAAACTGATTTTATATTTAATCGCACTTCTACGGCATTAAAAATTATTTTAATTCAAACTTTGCTTCCGTGCGCGTTATATAACAACGTTAAACAGCTATATTTATGGATATTAGTCAACGTTCCAAGTTTAAATTGACGTTAATTAGTTCATCTTCATTGGATGAGAGCTGCCGAAAATCGATGCAAATGGCGTGCGATTGGAGAAGCCTATGTGCAGCAGTGGACTGTTATAGGCTGATGATTTGCATTCCCACTCCTGGGTATATGCCACCTTCAATGAGCCCACGTTCTATTTCTGGCGAAATCTGTCTAGTTAGGAAAGTACGACCAAAAAAAAATACAATCATGCCATGGTGTACAGTACAACAATTTTCTTTCTTCCCTCGGTAATCATCGCGTTTCCGAATATAAACGAATTCTAATTTCCATGTCCATCAATTATTAGATTTATATATATAATAATTTGAATTCAGAACCAAGTATTTTATTGTTGTTTTGATATGATTTTCGTGTTAACTATTAGAGCTGTAAAACAATTTTTTGCCTGCGAATTTGGCAGCTTTCCAACCCATTTTAAAAATGAATTACATTAAGTTTGTATTAACAACTCTATATACTTCTAAGTTGATTGAGAGCGGCCAGTCTGCACCAAGTGCAAAAAGCAATTGATAGAAAGCCATGAAGTTACCGAAGGTCATTAACAAAATAGTTGTACTGTACGCATCATGCTACTAATACCCTTGCTTCGCCGTTGCGCACGGGGCGCGTCCTTTAAATCTATCATATGATAAAAGGCTTCCTGCCATTTTAAAAATAAATTACATTAAATTAGTATTAACAACTCTGTATACTTCTAAGTTGATTGAGAGCGTCCGGTCTGCGCCAAGTCTAAAGGGAAACTGACTGAGAGAAATCCGTCGACTCACGAAACACGAAGTTTTCCGAGGGTCATTAAAAAAATAGTTGTACTGTACGCATCATGCTACTCATTTCCTTGCATCACCGTTGCGCGCGGGGCACGTCTTCTACCATATGATAAAAGGCTTCCCCTAAGCATATCTACAACGACCAGTCCAATGTTTTAGTATCCAGCAGATTCCTACAAACTTCACCAGGTCATCGGCACACCTTGACCGAGACCTGTCCAGCATTCGAGGAGTTTCAGGTGAATTATGAGCTATGAAGATGATACATACCATAGTGACCTCGTCCTTATCTTCCATGGCATCACCGTTGCGCGCAGGGCGTGTGTCTGGGACCGGTCGGGGCGTACTGTTCGTATTCGTGCTTGCGTTCGTGTTCGCCGTCCACGTTATCTATGGTACAATAAGAATACGTCATGTTATTAATTTGAAATTAGTTGTTAGCAAAATAAGTGTTAGCACAGATAATATAATACTAGCATACAGATGCCTCATCCCATACAAAGAAACCGTGCCGACGTAACTAGCGTTTTCGTCTGATTAAACTGATTATTTTTCTAAGAACTTCAGGGTTTACTCAGTTTGTGAATTCTTTTTTATTAAAAACAGCAACGATTTATTTTATAGTATTTTTTGCACGTTTTTGGTTTGTTTGTACCAAAATGTATTACAAAACAAATTTAAAAATCGAGTGGTTGCCTCAGAAATTTAAAACCGCGCCATCTATTGGAATCAATTTTAAATTATCAATTCAAGTAATTTTTGAAATGTGAATTAATAAGAGTCCAATATACCTTAATTTTTTAATTACGAGAGTTAATTAAACAAGAACTTCATTTTTTTATGATCGTCTGTAGAAAATCTTAATATTTCACAAATCTCAATAACAAATCGAAGCTTATCACGCCATCTAGTGCAATTTATTTGAAACAAATCAGATAGGCATTCGCTTGTATACATGTATACTGACATAAATGCATCCAGTTACCCCGGCTCCATACGTTGCACCCAGCGCTCGCACCAACGTTGGTCTGTTAATTGGTGAGGCGTACCCACGTTGGCTATCAAACTAGTTCTGTCTCGTCAGAGCCAATGTTAAGATGTCCGATACGGAAATTGCTGTAAGTGCTTTTTTAACACCGTTGCTCGTAAAGCTGATGTAATTCCACAGGTTTTAAATATGTAAAGCGGGTCATAAAAAACGCGTGTGTTATCAAAGCAAATAGTTAAGTTATAGTCCATACAAATTCCATAACAGTATTATTTGCCATTTCGCGCGCTGTTGCTATTCAAATTTCGAACTAATCGCCGCGCGGCGCCAGTCAGTAGGCAGCGCTAGCGCGCTGTTAAAATGGCGGGAAAGCAACAGTGTGCATTTACAGATTCAGTTTATTTAAAATAATATAAAAAATTGGCTGCATGCTCTAACGTCTTTGCCAACATTTTCACGCAGCTACGGCAGAAAATAATCCTCGCGCCATTTTCTCAAATTTTCTTTTCTTTGTACTTGTATTGTGAAAATTTAAATATGACAACTTTCAATAATGAAGAAGAGCCATATATTACTTCAACTCCACCGGATATACAAACAGAAGCGCGAACCGCATGCGACAGCTTGCTGCCGTCAATATCCAAAGACAGATACATAACCACGTATGAAATTTTTTTGAAGTGGAAAATGTTTTTTTTCTGTTTCCTCGCAAATGTGTTAAAAAACGTCGTACGATATACGTGCGTATTGGTTATAACGCACTAATATCGTAATGTACTATTACAGTACTGGGTGCATATTATAATTTATATTTGTTACTGAATAAAAAGAAAAACCACGTCAAAGAAGATGGTTGATAACGACACATCGTGAAACACGGAACCTGTGAGTACACACACCAACGCCAATGTGTGGACGGATCGCGACGTTGGCACAGATTCCTTTGATAAAACCGAAACGAGCCGACCAACTACCAACGCTCGCCCCCAATGTTGGCGCCAACGCAATTTTCTAGATCCACACGTTGTACGAGTGTCGTTGGGGCCAACGTGTGGAGCCGGTTTTAGACTGGAAGCCGACCCCAACAATGTTGAGAGAAGGTTATGCAGATGATGAAGTATCATGGGCTTGCATTTGATCACTATCTCACCTGATGGTAAGCAATGATGTGGTCGACGGTGTATGTTATTCACAGCAGATCTTTGTGTCTCTGAAGTTAGGCTCTGCGAACTATTTCGCAAGAAATAGTTTGTCATCGAGTATACTGTATAGAATAAACGAGATAGGACGATGCGAGAAACATAAGCGAGTGAAAGAGGCAGTTATACTATGCTATCTTACATAAAAATAGCTACTGTGCAGGGTCTTGCAACCAACTTCAGAGACATTAAGAACCGCTGTGAGTACTATAGCACGCTGGCCTAGAAGTAACCTATTCACTATGTTTAGCGACGATCCTTTTAAAACTATCAACTCACCGATAATGTCCTGTCGTTATAATGCTTGCCGTTGGCAGCTGCATGCTCAGCGTGTAGCCTGCACTTGTATTGAAGAACTAGTTGCGGTACTGATAACTCTACTTCTTTGCTAATTACTTCTCCGTATTGCTGGAACAAAGGAAATCAGAAGTCAACATTTAATAAACATGTAGAAGAACTACTTAAAAGTCAAAATGCACAAGTCAAAAACACAATCTAGCAAGCGTCCTCTTTGGGTGAAAGAGTATACCAAAATTTGTATGTCAGAACCACTACATCTGGACTTTGGAGGTATGCGGAACAGGGTGCACAGTCCCGCAACCTCCATTGAAAAGGGGGATCCTCCGATCACACGAGTGATGTGTCAGACAACTGTTGTATGTGATCAAATCACGCCGAAAACTTTGTTTGCGCGATTCAGAATTTTCTGAATTCGGCAGAGCAAAGGGTCTCCATGAAAGAGTATGACAAATTCCCTTTAAATAATTAGGTATTGCCATTTAATCTTTTCGAAAGACTTCATTAATATTTGAAAATAACTAATTATTTAGAGGGAATTTGTCAAATCCTTTCATTGAGTCATACCCTTTGCCCTGCCGAATTAACTTACGCAATTAGCCTGCAGGTCAGCGCTGGGTGTCTGACGCTCAGCAAATGCTGAGTTGGTAACCCTTTCGGTAAGGGTATGCCTGTCGCAATTCTTGAACCTTATTTTTGTACTTTTTTATTGTTCTGTTAATTTGTGATTGTTGCTATTGTGTTCTGTTGGTGTCGAATAAATGTTTTCTATGCTACTGTACTGTATAACTCACAGAGAAATGCGCCACCAAGGCGTCCAGTTCGTCCGCCTCGAAGCCGGAGATGAGAAGCGCTCGCGGTCTGTGGTCCACCGACTGGTTCACGCTGAACATCTTGCTGGCAATCCCGCCTCTGGTGAAGCGGGTGGGAGTGTTGAATCTACCTCCCCTGGGGGAAAAAATTAAAAGTTAGTTTAAGTTCGGTAAAAAGTATAAAGACGAACAAGTTTTCGTAATGTTTTGTTAGTTGGAAAGGTAAAAAAAAAATTTAAAAAAAAGTTTTTTTAATACATGATTTTTTCGTATTCTTCTCAGCAAACCCTTTATTTGATACCCATGTGTGAAAAAAAATAACTTGTCTTCCATCTTGAGCCATCCGCCATATTGGGTTTAGAATGACGTCGCGTAGCTATCTATGCATTGTCATCCAAACTTAACGTGTATGCAAAATTTCACCGTATTTGGTTGAGGATAATTGCTTTAAAATTCAGTTGCAAGATTTACATACATACCTACAGTGCAAGTTAAATAAAATCTCGTAAAAAAAAAACAGGTATCTTTCTAAAAAATCTGCTTCAAGTTTAATTAGAAACTTGAACGGGTTTTTTTAAGACTTTAAAACTATATTCTGCCACAAAGCAGTGCCGTTTGAAGGCAAATGCCTTAAACCAATGTTATCAAAATTCTTATATTCATCTATGTTACAGTTTTAATAATTTCTTTGTAAATTTAATGACAAGATGTTGACCTGTACTATTCAAGAAATACCAAAAATATTGTTTTGCGACAGTCAAAACTATATTTTGGTTTCCAGAAAAAGCATAATATGACTCATAAGGTCATGTGCCACTAAGTTGTAGACCGGGAATCAAACCGAACCACAGCATAGAAACCAGAAATACAGCATAAATTAAAACAATTATGTAAATTTGATATTAAATATCGATCATCTCACCTAATTTTCCTCTTCACAATACGATAGCTTGAAAAGTTAATAACATCATATTAACAACGGGGTTGTATCAATCGGAAATAAAACGATCATACACCAAAGTTTGAAAAGAAAATCTTCACGCAAATAATTTTTATGATTTTTTTTTTGACCAGAATAAAGCCGTGTTTACATTTGTCTGACGTGGTGTGTCGTGATGGGCTCTGACTTGATGGCAAGTGTTCACATCTTTAAATTGTGTTCTGACGCCCTCTGACGATATTTTGAATCATAGATCTCGGAGAGTTCATACCATAACAATGTTTTCCCATTCCATTCCGACTCTGATTCAGATTATGAAGATTGAATATCCTTAATAAAATATAATATTCTATACACAATAAAACAATTTAAGAAAATATTACATGTTTAAAAAAAACACAATATTCTTTAAATTTTGTTTCATAAGTCACTTTATACTGTCGTACTATTTATATCAGGTCGTCCATACTTTAAATTCTTTAAATCGAAACGATATGCAAACGTAATTTTTTTTTTATTTTTTTTTATACCAATCTTTTTTGTATTCTTCTCAGACTCCACCGCTCTGATGCGATCGGAATCTGCCGATGTATCGCATCAGAAGCCATCACAACACATCGCGACACACAATAATCACCATACTAAATGACGCCACTTTCTAAATTTATCTTGAACATTTCAGGCAACGGTGATTACAAACATCGTGAGGAAACCTGGACTTATATAGTTAATGTTAGTCTGAAATAGCCAAGTCAGATTCCTTTGGATTCGGGTGTTAATTAACTCTGGACACCAGAGATGGCCACATCGAAAAAGAAAGAAAGAAACATACTTAATGTTATGAAATCGATACCGTTCTGATGCGTCACAACACAACACGTCAGATAAATGTAAGCCCGGCTTAAACAACACAGCAAACAATTATTAGCTTACTAGCTTTTACCCACGGCTTCGCTCGCAGTGAAACCATTTTTTTTTTAAACATTCTGTGTTACTTCTAATACCTCCAAGAATATATGTACAAAGTTTGATGATGATCGGTTCAGTAGTTTTTGCGTGAAAGCGTAACAAACAAAATTACATTCACATTTGAAATATTAGTAAGGATTATTCAGCAATGGGAACTTAATGATGTCTCGTAATGAATAATATGTTTACCTTGTATGTGGCCTTCTCATCATGCTATGCGAGGGGAACTGTATCGACATCTGTCGGCGAAGCTCTGCGATCCTCTTCGTAAGGTCTGTGACGTCTTGGCCTTCCTGTTAGGGATAAAGTTAAGTTTATAGAAATTTCTGCGTTGATGTCGTCACACAATAACGTACAGTTTAACTATATTCTTAATGTTCTTCGGCAAACTTCGTGTTTTGTCAGTCGTCGGATTTCTATCAGTTGCCCTTAAGTTTCCCCAAGTCAACGGCACGAACTATTTTTTGCGCGAGGTTAAAATGCATGCTACCTTATCCGACAACACGTGCGAAAGAGATAGATGCTGTGATGAGCAGTAAGAGGCTAGTTCGCGTACGAAATAGCACTTTTGCAAATTTGTATCGAAATGGATGATGATTTAGGATGAAAACGAGCGCGCGAAATTTTATAAACATACCTTTGGGAGTCTAGACATCATGAAAAAACGACTAAATATATATTTACAAAATAAAATTATTTGCATCTTTGAATTACTAACCTTCTTCTTATGGTATTTATTTCCGCCCAAAGATGCATTAAAATTAGTGTTTAAATATGGAACTTTCGACGCACATAACTTTCAAACATTATATTTTTGTTACTTTTTTGTTTCCATACAGGGTTAGATAATGATAAGAAAAATTGATATCATTTTTTATATTAAACGTACATCGTCGAACAGTGGAGTAATCGCCAGACTACGTTTGTATGGAAGTAATTCAATCGACTTGGAAGTATATATTTCTTTTAACCTAATGTAATTTATTTCATAAATGAGAGGAAAGCTGCTGCGGCGAAAAAGGAAAATAGTTTTACAGCTCTATATAGTTCACACGGAAATCAAAACAAAACTACACTAAAGTAATTAGTTATTATTATACACGATAAATCTAATCATTGATGAACATGGAAATTAGCATTCGTTTGTATTCGGAAATGCGATGATTGCCGAGGGACATTAAGGAAACAGTTGTACTATAGTTATTTGAGTAAATCTCACAGACTAAGTGGCCTACTATGTTTCCAGAGCTGGGAACACAGGCCTAGCTGAGAGAGAGAATGGTTCAAGCCACGGTTAAAATATTAGCAGTCAGTATGGTGGTAACGAGGCTGATTATTGCTATTATTTGAAACATCGCCAATCGTGAAAGTCATTCTAATGTAGGACAAATGCATCGATTTAGGTTAGTTTGGTCACAGATAATGTAATACTAGCATATAGATGCCTCATCTTATACAATGAAACCGTGCCGATTTAACTAGTGTTTTTCGTCTGATTAAACCGATTATTTTTTGTACATCGTTCGCTTTCGGTTCCGTTCCATGGCGATAGATAGATGGTGTTAGTAGCGACTTGCAAGTAAAAGGGTTTATTCGGTGCATGATTATTTTTTTCTATAAATACAGCAAAGATTTGTTTTAAAGTATTTTTTGCACGTTTTTACAGTTTCATTGCGCCAAAATGTGTTACAATACCAATTTAAACAATCGAGTGGAATGCCACAGACCTTTAAAATCGCGCCGTCTATTGGCATTAATTTTAAATGATCCGTTCAAATAATCTTTGAAATGTGAATTAAGACCCCACTTCCATAATTCTGTGATTAGGAGAGTTGATTAAACGAGAACATACAATTTTATGTTCAATTCCAGAAAAAAAATATTCAATAATAACACGATGCATGTCGCGCCATCTAGTGAGATTTATTTGAACCAAATTTTCGTTCTTCGCGCTGGGACACCGTGGTTTGGTGCACACAGATAAATCCACGACGGATTCGGCTTGAACACTCACATTCCAGACAAGAATAATTCTTTGATTTTATTATATCAACGTAAAATCGCTATAGTTCTCGTGAACCATGGCTTGTTTCATTTCACTGAACATCAAATTTATTTTGTTTATATGTTGTCTTTTTTTCTACACAAGAAATGAAGTTTTCTTTACCAATGAAAATAGGATAATTTCTTTCAAATAAAATATTTATTTAAAATATTCTAAAAAAATAATATTCTATATACTGGGAGAGCCAAATATCGTAGATCAAACGAAACAGGGCGATTATTTGGGACTATCTGAAGTAGGTCAAAAAGAAACGAAAAAAAAAATTGTATTTTTTGCTGTCATTTTTAATTTTTTTAAATTTCCCTACCCAAAGGGTAAAAACGGGACCCCATTACCAAGACTCTGCGGTCCGTCTGTCACCAGGCTGTATCTCATGAACCGTGATAGCTAGACAGTTGAAATTTTCAGATGATTTATTTCTGTTGCCGCTGTAACAACAAGTACTAAAAACAGAACAAAATAAATATTTAAGTGGGCTCCCATACAACAAACGATTTTTTTTGGAGTTTTTTGCAATAATGGTATCCGTACCATTATTGCAAAAACCCCTCGTGCGCGAGTCCGACTCGCACTTGGCCGGTTTTTTAACTCCTAATAACCCCTGTTTCGTTTGATCTAAAAATTTTTGCCCATCCCGTATATATATATATTAATAATTCAAATAAGCACTAATCGTTTTGGGATTACTTTTATTGTGCGTACAGCTAAGGAATGGAATTCCCTGCCGGAGTCTGTGTTTTCTGTTAGCTACAACCTAGGATTATTTAAGTCAAGGGCGAATAGATTACTTCTAGGCAAGCATGCTTCACAGTCAAACACATCATCACACCATTAGGTGAGAGAGTTGTCAAGCGCGAGCAAAAAGAAAAAAAATCTTCACATACCTGCTGTTTAGTGAACAGGTCCAGTTCAGCATCCAGGATCTCCTTCTGCGCTTCCTCCTTAGTCTTCGGTCTCTTTGCCTGCTGACAAACGTAACGGAAGCCCAGTTAAAGCTATGTACAAGGCTTTTATGTTTATGAAACAATGTTAAATGCATGAGTTTTTTTGTAGCGTCTTGTCCATGAAAGACTATTGACATAGAAGTGCTGATACGGCTTGATGTAGTTCGAAATGAATGCAAGAAGAGGATTTTCTGATGATTTTAAATTGTGATTTTTTTTAACCCCCGACGGAAAGAACGTGTTATAAGTTTGACGTGTGCGTATGTTTGTGTATCTATCTGTCTGTGGCATCATAGCACTTAAACGGTTGAACCGACTTAAAAAATTAAAAATAAAAAAATATTAAAAAATTAAAAATAAATCAAACAAATGTTCGTTTTACGCCCTGTAAACGATCCAATTTGCTTGACAATAAGCGATACTTTTCAAGAAATAATATTGTGGTTCATATTTAATTAAGGCTTTTTTTCGCTAAGACAGGTTGTAACGATAAACTTGCCATGTAAATGAGTCATAACACTAATTTATTTCGCAGAAAAATCTTAAAATTCATAATTTTATCACCAATCCGCTCAGGCATTACTTTTTTAAGATTTTCAGGTTATGTTTAAATCGCCTAGCCCAGCCCAATAAGCGTGGCTTTAAAGTCGTTATTTCAACAACCTCGTTAAATGGGCCTATTTTTGCCAATATTACATTATTCGCTATGATGTAAGAAGCCAAATACAATAAACAAAGCCATGATTAGTTGTCACAAAAAATACACACTTTTAACACATATTAGAGTACACTAATTTACACAACTTTGATACATTTACACACGAACAAAACCAATTCCTGTGTGAATACAGAGGGATTGCAATACAAAATCATCTTTCAGTAGACAAAATAATGGAAAAAATTCGTGCCGAAAGCTAGCACTAATAATTTTAATGTAAACCTTATGTCAATGCCTGATAGCTACAATTTCCCTTACGCGACCCCTAGATGTCTTTAAGTCAAGAGTGAATAGTTTATTTCTAGGCAAGCGTGCTTCACCGTCGACCATACCATCGCTTACCATCAGGTGAGACACTGGTCAAGCGAGAAAAAAAGTAATAAAAAAATTCGGGCCATTGCCCCCTAAACAATTCTCACACTCAGAATGAAATTCACCTAACTCAAGAAATGCAATTTGTGGCAAATGAGCAAAAAAGTATAGTGTTCAGTACTAAAGTGACCGATGTATATAAAGGGACAGCCTTTCTTGCTCATAATTCGAGCTCATTTTCACCTCAGAGTTTTCTAAAGACTACTAATACGCTTTTAAGGTCAGTTTATAGATAAATCACAAATTACAGGAATTACGCTTTTTAAGGTCAGTTTATAGATAAATCACAAATTACAGGAATTTCGATTTAGGTCACTTTCATTCTAAGGGTACGATATTGGCGCCACAGACTGCACACTTGACAGAAGCTGCTTTAGCACTGAGGAATCAGCCGCCCACTTCATCTTAATATGCAAGACCTTCTAAAACTTACTAGTACGCTTTTTTAGGTCAGTTTATAATAAAATCACAAATTACAGGAATGTATATTTAGGTAAATTTCATTCTAAGATTGCGACACGTGCGCCACAGACTGTAAACTTGACAGAAGCTGCTTTAGCACCGAGGAATCAGCCGCCTACTTATACCTATAAAACCTTAGCTTCTCAACGCGCACAATTCTTCGGAACAGTAAGGTCACTCCACAACTATTGGAAAGCTCTAAGGAAGGTTCTGAGCGGAACTAGGCTGGCTATGTCAAGCAGAACTGGAGTCCGAGTGCGGAAAATGAACCCCCCTCCCCCTTTACTACTACTGTCTTCGTACATAAAAAAACTAAACCATTTGTTTTTACGTTTATCAATAAAGACAGAATTTCTGTATGTTCTGTCTGTTTTATCTATATGAAACATAACTTGAACATATCATATTTAACCGGACCGCAAGGAAAGGGTTATGGTTTTTGAAGTCAGACTAGTGCCGCCTATAGTGTGCAAGCGAGAGAACATGATAACCACCGCCTTTAAAGATTCGTTTCTTTAATGAAACAGGTTATAGTAACAAAATATCAAGTCCTTAATCCCCGACGGGTTGGGCAGAGGGAGGAGAACTTATGGTACGCCCATATTTTGCAGTTTTTGTCTAAGTTTCATTTAATACGGGGAGCGCCTACTGCCATCAACCACAAGTCCACAATCTGGACTACGACTGAGTAATAATCCATCTGTATCCACATTTTATATAGTATTTACATTACATAATGCTATATGATAATACATAGGACATTATTACACAACACTTGGCGTCAACACACTAGCATTAGTTACTATGTATTTCATACAATGACCAATGAGGAACTATAACAATATTTTTAATGTATTATTATGTACAATACTTCATGAGATTTGTGACTATTGACAAAAGAACGAGTTGCGAAACGCATGCGTGGTGCTACTTTTACTTTATCTATAACGCTATATTACGAATATGGGGTATAAAGAATGCTAAAACCTTTCTTTTTCTAATGGTGTAGTTTTTTCAGTCTAATAGGGACGTTTTCTGGGTAAAAAAATGATAATTCTATTCAGTCCGTCAGTGAGACTGTTAAAAAATATTGGACCCATATTTTTTTCCTTTATCAAATAAATAAAAATTGACAAAGATAAAGCGCATCAAAATTCACGAGTGGGGGCACGATGTGACGTCACTTTTTGTCAGTATAAAGTGTAACACACCGTGACGTCACACGATATTTCAACGCACTGTATCGTCGTCATTTTTTGTATACGTAGCAAAAGAAAAATCAAGTCCAATATTTTTAGGTTATCTAACTGACGGACTAAATAGATATTTTTTGTCAAATACCTTATTTCAAACTAGTGACTTTTGTTGTGGATTGATACGGAGTGAATGCTTTTTGCCTTTTTCGCATGATTTTCAGGCAACAATCATTAATTGATTTTGACAAAGCATGAGATCAAATACCCTTTATAAGCAATGTCACAATGACACACACTAAGATTATAATAAATATAAAATGCTTGTTTTGTGTTGCTTGTTTTGTTTCAGTGTGCAATCTGTGTGTTAATTTTACATGGTAATTAAAAAAATAATGTATGGTACAAAATGCAAACAAAAAAAACCGACATGCATTCTTGAAGTATGGATATAGAACAGTGCATTTATTATAAGATTTTTGATTTATGTGATATTTAAGTCTCTGACTTGTTGAGACGTTTATCAAATACAATCTCTATATATAACTTGCACAGATAAAATATTTATAGAATAAAACGAGAGCTCTCAAAAACAGATTGTCATCAATGATGAAATGAAAACAAAGATGCATCCCATACACAAATGCAGTGTGTTTCATATGATTAATGCTTAACACGTTTAAAATAAGAGCCATTTTACATTGTAGATTGGTAATCGGGCGATATGTTGCCGATTTAAAATCGACAATGTGCGATGATTCTTTTCAATATTTCAGCTAAAATCCTAAGAGATTTTTATTTAGTTTTTTTTGCAATTGTTACTTCTTATTTTACTATCGACAACCCTGCTCTTTCGGACAACTTAAGTCTCCAATCACTGTTAATGTATTCTTAGATTCAGAAATTAAGTATTATAAACTCACAGTAATTTTGAAAATAATTTCACTTGCATAGAGGTTGTGCTTATTGCACAAAATAAAATTTAAATGTAATAATTCATAAAAAAATCTTTTTTTAAAACAAGCTTTTTTCGTGTTCTTCTCAGCAAAACATTTCATTTGATACGCATATCATGGCAGTTCACAAAAAATAACTATTCCGCCATCTTGTGCCGTCCGCCATATTGGATTTAGAATGACGTCACTTAGCTAACCATACATTGTCATCCAAATTCATCTTAATCGGTGGAGGATAACTGCTTTAAAATTTAGTTGCAAGATTTGACCCGAACACACATATTGCAATATAAATAAAAGCTAGTAAAAATACTACTGTAATCTAATTTCGAATCTGTAGAAACGACTTAAATGATTTTCTAGACGTTTTAAGCATTTATTGGGGATAGCCCCATCTTTATTGGTCGACTTCAACCAAATCTACAGCAGTCTGTCTGTCACAACATTTTCTATGTGTTTTTAGCTGAATATATATCAAAAACGCGTTATAAAGTGCACGGCATGCGAAACGCAACTGGCTCGGTACCTGCGCTAGCTGTAGGCGGGACATGTTCCTGGCGACCGACTCGTCCTGCCGTGTCACAAGCATTTTATTGGCATTTTTGACAATTATATTGGGATATTTGACAAACATAATAAGCCTTTAATGTGAACATAACTGTTGGATCTGCCCACTGGTGGGACACAGACCTCCACTCTGTGAGAGGAAGTGGGCTGTAATCACAGACATAAATCTAACAAGATAACGCAAGTCCCTCCCAAACTAAGCGTGCCACTTTTTCAAACACAATTTAAAAACAAATTTACTTACCAATGAAAGAAAACATTTCCAATGCCTTGGCCAACTTTTTCTATACATTCTTTACAGCTCAATATTGCATAAAAGGGCATTTTTCTAGATTTCGGTGGATTTCCGGTGCCGATAATGCTAAATGAAAAGCTCAAATTACGATCATTGATCGCAATTTTACTCCGTTTTTTGACACGCGGAGTACAAACAATCGCGTTATCTAGTTATATTTATATCTGTGGCTGTAATCCACCGCGCGGGCCCAGTACGGGTGGATGTCGCACGAATTTTTGCTTGAAGGAAATGTTGCCTCACGATATGATAATAATTTTTGACAATCTTACGAACAATTTTGTGGGAAGTATAACTTAAAATTGTCAAAGAGAAAGAATGCTTGCAATTTGTGCAACTTCTTGTTTACTTATAGTTTATTGTTACTTATTGCGAACCACTCATCAAATCACTTTATTAAATTTTGAAAAAAAAAAAAAAAATCTCAAGAAATCACTGTATTAAATTTTGAAACACTGTCGTCCAAATTGAAAGAATTCTGTAAAGGCGAATGGAACGCGATTTAGCGATCAACTCTATATATTTAAATTTACACAAACATAAAAAGCGGCCAATTTATTGTTCGGTTAGTATGTTCGAGGCTGGCTTATATAAGACCAAATTGAGACCGAGGATCGCTAAATCGATTTACACTACGAGGCAACGTCATATAAGCATATTTCCTGTGTAAAAAAATGATAATTCTATTTAGTCTGTCAGTAAGATTATCAAATAATATTGGACCCGAACTTTTGCTTTCCCAAATCAATAAAAATGTATAAAGTTCAAGCGTCTCAAAGTTCAAAAGTGGGGGCTTGTGACGTCACTAAGGCAGTATAAAGTGTACTAGCGGCGTGACATTTCACGATATGTTTACGTGTCATAACAAAAAATACGTGTCCAATATTTTTTATAAATCTACCTGACGGACAAAAAAAAATCAGTAAACTACTCTAAAAAATGTCCCTCACAACATTTACCGAAATCTATTCGACTATTCTCCCCGCTCAACAATTTTCTACAATCATTACTGTATGGAGAAAAGACACTAATACCTCTTTAAACAACAAAAAACACACAGTTCCATACCTGCATCTGTTTAAGTACTCCGTTGTAAGCGACGAGTTCCTTACGCAGCTTCTCGATGCCTTCTTGAGCAGAGCCAACGGCCTCCACCAAGGCTGCGCGCTGGGGGCCGGTGACGTTGCCTGTGGATATTAATTTTATAGTTAACTAAGTAAGAAATTTTTATTTTGAAATTATGGGTACAGTACATGGTGAAAAACAGATAAAAAAAGTTAATTCAAAAAATCAAAAACCCGACTGCTTAAGAAGCGAACTTAAAAGACGTAAACAAGAAGAAAATCATGCTGTGCAGTCGGAGGATACATATCCGCGAGATGGATGACCAAAACCAGACGTGGTGATGCGTCAGGGATATTATGAATAATCAGATTCATTTCAGCAATGGAATCTTCAACAGCGCAGCGTTCATAATCCGTAGACCGAACTTTGCCATACCATAGACTCGAAGACGCATTAACATCAGCGCCAACGATAACTTTGCAGCATGCGAGCGACTGCAAGATGTAACGGAGGTTATGTATATGAGGAGCAACAGGGTCTGAATATTGAAAGTAGCAGCTCAAAACGTAAACTTTAAAAGAAAACGATGAGACCTCCGCAACGGCACTATGGGGTGTCATAAGGTTACGCAAAGACGTTACTGTGAAGTTAGAAGAATGCGCCACGTAAATTCCGGCTCATACTTTGCCATACAACAGTATTACTTTGTGACCTAACTATAAACTAAATATATTGCTCTTGAACAAGCACTATTTCTAAGTTATAATCGATAATTAATTTGTCTAGTTCAGAAGTCGCCACCCCATCATTGTGGAGATTTAATCGTCCTATGGTTAATCAATAAAATAATAGAAGAAAGAGGAGCGAGAGGAGAGAGTAAGGGATAGCAATAGAAAGAGAGAGGGGAGAAGAGAGAGTGACATGTCGGTCTGGTGTCAGCAAGCCCTGGTGCAACCGCGTATTTTGCGTGCAAAGCCGCGGGTAAAAGCTAGTGTCACTAATATTATAAAAATGTGAAAGTTTGGATGGATGTATGTTTGTTACACTATCAGGCCAGTACGGCTGAAGGAATTTGGATGTAATTTGGCACAGAGATAGATTACAGTCTGGTATAGCAACATAGGCTACTTTTTATCGCGGCATAATGTCCCCTTGGGATGATAAAACACTTTTCACGCGGGCGAAGCCGCTGGAAGAAGATAGCAAAATTATAAATGCAAAAGTCTAGATGTATGTTTGTTACTCAGTCACGCAAGAACGACTGAACTAGAAATGAAATTTGGCACATTGATTATAGTCTGGAATAGCACTGCTACTTGTACATCTCAATCATCTTGTTTTTTACCCAAAGGTAGACTGGTAGAGAATGCCTTGCTGCATTAAGTCCGCCTATGTATCACCAATGTATATGATAAATAAATAAATCCCTATGATCTGTTTGCTTTACCCATTGGAAAATCGCGAGAGACTAGAGAGGGGGAAAGGGTGAGGGAGAGGGAGAGAGATAAGATGAAGAAAGGAATAGAGAAAGAAAGAAGGGGCGAGAGGAGAGAGACAGATGGATGTAGAAGTACAGGGCGAAGGAGAGAGAAAGAGGTAGCTTTGGGCAAAGCCCGCGGGTATGTATGTATCTGGTGTACATACATATCCGCGGGCCTTTCCCAAAGCGAGTATTTTGCGTGCTAAGCCGCGTGTAAAAGCTAGTATTAAACAATGATCCACTCACCATTCTCTAACCGGTCGATCATCAACGTCTGTTGCTGCAGCTGTTTCTGCAACAACGCTTGCGCCCTCTTGTGCATCTCCATGATCTGTTTGCTCTTCGCTATTGGCTGTGGCACCTTCACGATTTCTTTCTTCGGTTCTTGACCGTTCGCTAGCTCCTTCTCTTTTTCTTTTTCTTGCTGTAAGAGATAGAAAGACTTAATTTAGTGGTTGGTTAAAATGCGTTTGTCGCAGGCAATTTATAAAAATATGTATATGTATTTTAAGCAACTTATTATTAGTATTTCTTTGCTTTATTTTTTTGCTTGTCACAATTAAAATAATGCACCTGCCATGTTATCTCTTCACCACCCTTGGTTGACTGTTAGAGAATGCCTAAGGCATTAAGTCCGCCATTGTACCTTTGTGCATGAAGTTTTAAATAAATAAATAAATCTCTGCCGCGCTAATTGAAAAACGCAGTAACTGCCCGAATAGCTATTAAAAGAAGAATCAAATCTCCATGTGGAGCTCATTACGAGGATTCCGAATCTATAAGTAACTCAATTTACCAAAAAATGCTTACTTACTTATTACGTTACTAATTAAAGCGGCAATTGGTCTGCTGACAATATAGGGAAAGTTGCATGCAACTTACAAAGTCCACGTTGTGGTGTAGTGTGGCCACGTTGCTACACGGAAAATTTATTTATTTATTTATACTTCATGTACAATAGTGGAACATAGGCGGACTTACTGCCACAAGGCATTCTCTACCAGTCAACCTTTTTGCCGGTAACATGAAAAGTTACTGGTAACTTCTTAGTTCCTAAATCTCTTAAGTATTCTTATATATTTCCGCCAACTACTTGGCATTGTTTTCGGTCGTTGCCTTGATATTGTCTCTGTTGATAAGCTTGCCATCGGATTCTCCGATTTCTGTCTGTCCATCTGTTTGCTGGCATGTCTTCTGTAGTCCTCGCCAAACTTCTGGGCCGCCCTGAAGTTGGCTTTCCGATGCGCAAGGCACAAAACAGTGCTGTTTTTGTATAAGATTTACTACTGTGCAGCCGTTGTAGCCAACTTCAGGGCGGCCAAGAAGTTTGGCGAGGACTATACCTAACCTTTTAGTGTTACAAGTAACATAAAATGATGCTCTGTTACTAGAAACATGAAAAATCACGGGCAACTGGAAAATTGCCAGCAACGTGGAAAGTTACTGGCGTCAGTAAAAAATCCAAGATGACATAAACTTAATTTTGACATTGTAAAGTAACAATTATCCAATTTAATTAATACTGATTCATATTGGACTTACTGTAAATCGCAAATCTTAAAATTAATTTACTTAGTTAAGAACGACAATTAAATATTTGTACACCATATAATTCGTGGTAGAATGTATAGAACTAACAAAAATATTAACACCATACTATGTAAAACTACATTCTTATAAATAAATAAATTCTAATTCTAATTCAGGAAAGATGCTGGCGACAACATAAGTTGAAGGCACCATGTTTTTTTTTTCTAAGATAATCAATAATTTGCTAAAACATCTTACCTTTTCAGCCAGTTGCTTAGCATTGTTGTCAGCAGTTGCCTTAATATTGTCTCTGTTGATCAGCACCTTGTTGTGAGACATCGGATACTGAGAGTTCTGCCTGTCTGTCTGTTTGTTGGCGTTCTGGCCGCCCGGCGCCATGTTCTCTTGCTTATTCTGTTGGAAGTTAGGCTAGAATAAAATTCTTTTTAGATTTGTTGCGTATTATGTGATTTTGGAGGGTACAAAGGTAGCTTTGTGGATAAAATTTAATAATAATAACTCCTTCAGACCGAATTTCGGCCAAAGCGGCCAGTCTCAACGGAGACTAGACACCGGCGCGGAAGATATTATAGTGCACAAGTGTGTGCGCAAGCGCAGGTGCACAGTGTACCTTTCCGTGGCACAGGAGTGTCACACTGCCCAATTTCAAACTTCGGGTTCCACTGAGAAATTTCTCATAGAAGAACCCAATAACACATTGCCCATCCTGAGATTCGAACCCGGGGACTCAAGCTCAGCAGTCCACGACGCACGCATAATTCTCTATAGGCTAGAATCCTACTAAATATCTATATTTATATAAAAATGAATTCCTATTTGCCTTGGTCACGGCATCACGTCACGCGTGAACGGCTGGACCGATTTCCCTTATTATTTTTTTGTTGTGTTTGTTATTGTTATAAGGTTCTTATGAAAGAAAAGATTAAGAAAAAAAAATGTAAGGTAGGTTGGGTAGGTAGGATAGGGTAGATAAGATAGAGTAGGATAGGTAACGTCCATCGAGGCGATCCGGCCAGTGCTCGAGCGCTGGCTTGGGAGGAGGCACGGCTCCCTGTCGTTTCGGATGACGCAGGTGCTCTCGGGGCATGGTTGCTTCGGGAAGTACCTGTGTCGCATAAACAGGGGGCCGGACGGCCGGTGTCACCACTACGTCCACTGCCGGGAGGACACGGCGCGGCATACGCTGGCAGAGTGTGCCGCTTGGGAGGAGCCGCGCCGTGCCCTCATCTCTGAAGTAGGCAGTGACCTGTCGCTGCCGGCCGTAGTCGAGTCTATGGTCGGCAGTGAGGAGTCCTGGGACGCGGTGGTATCCTTCTGCGAAACAGTTGTCTCGCAGAAGGAGGCTGCGGAGAGGGAGAGGGAGATTTCATCTACTCACCCGAACCGCAGCAGACGCGCCGGGCGTCGGCGGAGGGCGGACAACGCCCTCTTCCGGCCCCCCTAAAAGGGTCCAGGGCGGCGGACTCGGGGACGTCCGTCGTCCCCCACTCATCAGACCCGAGGTGGCGGCGCGTAGTGTTCCACGCGCGCCTCTCTTAGACGTTGCGGGAGGAGTTAAACACCTCACTCCCCCCAACCCGAGATTGAGGCCCGGAGGCGGGCCGGCACTAGCCGGGGATTGCGGAAGTATCGTTGTTCCCGCGACCCCCGGCGTAGGTGTGAGATGGAACACCGGGGTGGTTTTTAGTCAGTATAAGTCTGACAGACCCCTCCGCCCCTCCCCAGGGCGGAGGACATCCAATGAGGATTTTACACCCCGAAAAAAAAAAAAGGATAGGTAACGTAAGGTAGGTAGGGTATTGGAAAGAATAAAAATAAAGAATTGTAAGGTATACAGGTAGGTAACGTAGGGTAGAGTAGTAAGGTAGGGTACACAGTTGACGGGAGCGAAGTCGCGGGCGCAGCTATACTCCATTTGCGATAACATTAGACGTTTAAATTAGCCCATTTTACAGCCCGCTCAACCGATTTTGTCTTCTATTGCGTTGGTAATACGAAAAATGGTAGCTGTAATAAACAGTTGGTTTTGGTAATAGGTTTATGCTTTTTATGTCATCCTTATGTTTACGGGATAGAACTCAAAGTCGGTTGAACGGACTGTAAAAAGAATTGGGAAACATGTCTAATGATATTTTAAATGGAGTTATAGTGTACATATAAATGTGGGAGTTTGTATGTTTAGATGTTTGATTCCCGGTCGTACCCATGAGATAATTTTCGACTGGCAAAACCTAAGTGATACGTGCCTCAGGCATTTTGTCCGCCTATGTACTCGTATGTTGTATGAAGTTTTAATAAATAAATAAATATTTAAATATTGTACTAACCTCAGGATTATGCCAGAAGACTTTGATGAATCTGTTATTAAGGACTGCCTCAGTACTCTTGTACGCCACGTTCGCTTCTGTCGGGTTGCTGAATGTTATGAGAGCCGCTTCTGGATCTCCGTCGTACGACACCTGAGCAGAAAAATGGAATACATTCAATTTTAGGAGCAATAAATTGTAGATACATGGTGGACATCTCACTCATACGCACCAAACGTTTTCGGAATACTTTTATTATGCGTACAGCAAAGGAGTGGAATTCCCTGCCGGAGTCTGTGTTTCCTGTTGGCTTTAACCTGGGAGTCTTTAAGGCAAGAGTGAATAGGTTACTTAGAGGCAAGAGTGCTTCATGTCGAGCACAGCTTACCATCAGGTTAGATAGTGGTCAAGCGCAAGCCTATCAACAAAAATAAAAAAAAGATACGGATCATTAGTATGTGCGAGTGTGTGTATTTGTGGGTCACACAAAAAATCCTAGCTCGCGACAGATATAATGGTGGTATTCACCCTTTTTTAAATAAAAACTCGACGGTGACAACAATTTTTTAAAAGATTCTAATTTTGAATCTTGCATTAGAATTTTTAACTAAAGATGGTAACAAATTGCTACATATCGTCGGGCATTTTATATTTTTTGAATTAATTTTTTTTTATAAGTTTTGTTTTTTATGTATGCAAGCTGAAATTGTGACGCATAGCCTTCAAATCGGAACACAGCAGCTACTTAGGGGAAGAAGCATGTATTGTGGCAGTACTTGCCTAAACCAGCACCTTCTACTTTTTAGAGTCGAGGATTAAAGGTGAACGGCAGATTTTGTACCGCATACTTTTTTTTTGCTGTTCGGTTATAGAATTTGTACCACTTGTTAAGGCAATTAAGCCATTTATTTTCATGTAAGTTTACTATTTTTAGAACTTCGGATTAATTAATAATATCAATAAAAATGTTTTAATAAATACACATAATAAAATCGTACACTAAACACAGCTATGTTATTTAAGTTGCCTTATGTAAAATAACACAAGTACTGAAATGATAATTAATTATTTAGAAATAGAAATAACATTTAACATAATCAAAATAATCGTTATCAAACTGTTGCAGTCCGCTGCTGCACGTAGGTACGATACTCATCTCAATCTACCTACTTAATGGTAAGTAAAACCAGTACAAAGATAGCAACAAACAATTTCGAACATTTACTCTACACATTATGTAACAATATGTAACATTTACCTATATGTAACAATCTACATTGGCACACTAGTACATAACCTTAAAAAATAAAACTAGTTATAACTTTTACGTCCCAAGTTCTAAAAATCTAAGAATTTAGAAAGGGATTATCTATCATATTAACAATCAATTAAAACAAAAAATATCCCAAAACACGAAAAATTAATAGCGGTACGAAATTCCCATCCAAAACTGAGCATCTCGACATCCTTAGTGCTGGCCTCGCAAAGGTCTTCTCAAAGCTCTATTGCTACTTAATTTTGTATTAATAAATCATACCTGTATATTAACAATCT
This sequence comes from Orthosia gracilis, assembly GCA_947562075.1. Classification (NCBI taxonomy): domain Eukaryota; kingdom Metazoa; phylum Arthropoda; class Insecta; order Lepidoptera; family Noctuidae; genus Orthosia; species Orthosia gracilis. The sequence goes on along the minus strand of OX387267.1, from coordinate 3,203,403 downwards.
TGCCAAACTTGCAGAAGTGATTGTTCAGATGTGTGATATCATTGAGTCCTCGCGGCACTTTCTTTACTTCTAGAGAGCAGTTGGCCGCGTTCGCTGGTAGGGGGGGACGGGGGGCGCCTGGAAACAAAACAAATATATCTATAAAATTTAAACCGAATCAAGGAAATACCGAAGGAAAGTGGCGGGAAGCCACTGGTTGTGAAACGCGGGATCGGTCATCTTGGCGACACTTGGGGGAGAGGCCTTAATGATGAATTCCTAATCAAAAAATCTTATAACACTTTGCTGAACTATGAAATCGAACCGAGGAACTCACGCTCAGCAGTTGTGGTTGCGTTCTCTCGCTGATCAAGGCGGATTGCCATCGCATCGGACAATGAGCGTTAGGGAACACGGCACACACAATAATATCTTGCGCTTCGATGGCTACTCTCTGCCAAGATTGACCATTTTTTGTCTATGATAGCGTGACAGGGGACAGGACGATATAGAAGAATAAAAAAACCTTTTTAACAAAAAAATCAAACAGACTTCCAAAACAAAACACTGCAAAGCGAAAAATAACTTTCTTTTCCGAAGTCGGTGTCTTTGGTAAGTTTTGCGTTTTTCGACATTGACTTCGGAATTTTCATCAGTACCGTATTGTTTATAAATATTTGCTTCATCATAGTCGGTTAGCTATTCGATATATATTATACCCGTGACATAATTAGCATTAAGAAGTTCCAGTGGCTATCTGTGTTCTTCTTCATCAGTTCCATTTCAACAAATGACACTTTCTGAGTGAAAATGATTGATTGTTGATAAAAATACCAAAATCGCTATATATATTATTCGCCTATAATATTCGAGGAGTTCCCTCGATTTCTCTGGGATACGATCATCAGATCCTGGTTTCCTTATCATGGTATCCCTTGGTATATCTCCTGAATCATCAAAATCGGTTCATAAACGTCTAAGTTATCCGCGAACACTTATTTATATACGATGGAACGGAGAAAACTCCTCGTTTTTCGAAGTCGGTTAAATTGTGTTGTACATACACAAGTAACATGAGATAAGGGCAGGAAGATGATGGTAATGTGTACTCACCAAACCGGTTGTAGTCAAAGTTCTTCTTGTGTGGTGGAGGATGGCGCGGTGGAGCGCTGCCAGCTCCTCGCAGGGTGGGCTGCTCGTGCCGGACTCTAGAAGTAAATCTAGAAATACTATAAAGATGAGTAAATGGCCAACTACTTTTCGCTTCATCTGGTCTTGTGACCGCTTAGTTCTTCTGACAAATTATGTCAACAGGTATGATGACGGGGTACGAAACAGCAATTTCTATTTAGTCCACAGATTAGATTATCAAAAAATATTTTTACCCGACTGCCGAAGGAGGGTAATTTGTTTTTCAGTCTATGTATGTATGTATGTTTGTTCCTATGTGGCGTTCTAGAGACCAAACGCGTAGGCCAATTTTGATGATTCTTACGTCAATCGATTCGTCTTAACCCTGCCAGTGTAACTGGCTACATTAAAATTGGCAAATAGAAAAATGGCGGATTTTGGGCGCCATATTGTGAGGGTTCAAATTTTTTATTCTTCCAAATCCATCGTGTGGCGTATCAAAATAAAGGGTTTTAAGAGGTGATTACGAAAATATACCACACTTATATGTTTAAATGTACCTAGTTCTAAGAAAAAAACAATAAACAAAAAAGTTGTAAATAAAAAATTATTAAAAAATTACAAAAAACCTGACTGCTTAAAAAGCAAACTAAAAAGACGTAAACAAGAAGAAAATCATGCTGTGCAGTCGGAGGATAAATACTTATTCGCGAGCTGGCTGACCAAAACCAGATGTATCCTCCGCCTTAAGTGGATAAAGCAATATCGTGAAAAAAAATGCTTGAATCTAAAATTCGTATACATGTGAGATCCAGCCACATTGTCTCCGAATTTTTGGTTTCAGAAAATTTTTTCACGATATTTCATCTATTTTGAAGAACAATATTAATGAAATAAATATTAAAATGATTTAATTTGAGATAACCTGTTTTGATCGTCCATATTTTTTTTTTTTGAAATTATTTTGTATTTCAATGCTATTTTTATTTTAATTTAATTAATTATGTATTAAATTTTTTGTAGAGTATACTCAATAATGTGTTATCTGTGGTTACCTATAATTGAGTGTGAATAACATGATAATGTTTTTTTAGGGTTCCGTACCCAAGAGGTACAAACGGGACCCTATTACTAAGACTCCGCGGTCCGTCTGTCTGTCTGCCTGTCTGACTGTCTGTCTGTCACCAGGCGGTAATTCATGAACCGTGATAGCTAGATATAACTCATAAACTCCTCAAACTACCAGACCATGATTAAAAACTAACTTAGATAAATTAAAATTAAAAACAAAAAGTATAATCCACATAGTCTTCACATTCACAACAATTAAAATAAAATAATATAATACTTCAAAAAGTAAATATTCTTGTCATTGCAAGAAAACCAAAAAAAGAAACAAGATTCACGGTGCAAAATTAAAAAAAAATAATAATAATAATTGGAGCAGCTCAATCGCAAGCCCTTTTGTCCTCAACATAATCTTTAATGGAATATATTTTATAATTACGTCTTTCGGTTAAAATGATGAAATATATTTGACGACCTACCTAGGAATAGGTATGAGTTCCCTGGGCGGGTGCGGGTGATGCGGATGAGGCGGAGGGTAGGCAGGGAACCCGCCGCACCAGATGTCCGGCGTTAGGGGGTTGTATTCTGTGGGATTAAACAAAGTTAATCATTTATTTTACACAAAGATATAAAGAATAACTATATTTCATACATATTTATATATTCGCTCAAACAATTATCCGTTCCATCACTAAGAATATTCGACTATCCGTTCTAATACTAGTATAAGATTAGCCGGCTGACCGTGTATCCGCCTGTTCCATCACTAATGTAGCAATAGCCGAGTATCCAACCAAACAGTATCCGTTATCATAATTACCAGGAACGCTAGACGAAGAGGACAGTCCTCTAAAACAACGGGATCACTGCCGTGTCTCCATTGGCAGAGGTTACCATGCATTCCATCAGTCCTCTCAGTATGCAGCTCAACAACTATCCGGTGATCCGAGTATCTGGCTAAACAACTATCCAGATATTCAAGTATCCAGTGAGAACAAGTATTAAGCTGTCCTAGTATCCGACCATTCTAGTATTCGGCCACAACCACTATCCGGCTTGCAGAGTATCTCACCCAACAAGTATTCATTATAATAGGCGTAGGAAAAAGTGCTAAGACGGAGGATAGCGCAGCCAAAGCGTCTTCTAAAACAACGGGATCGTTGCGCTGATCCCATTGGCAGAAGTCGCCACGCATGCAGTAGCCTTCTCAAGCTATGTTCAGACAAATAACCAGGCTACCTGAGTATCCGGCGATTACAACTATGCGGCTAGTATCCAGCCTAATAAATATCCGGCCATACGAGTATCCGGCCAAACAACTACATGGCTATTTGAGTATCTGTCGAAACAACTACCTGGCTGCCCAGGTATCTGGTCAAACAAGTATCCGTTCCATCACAAATATAGCACAAGGTACTAACCGGGAACGCTAGGCGTAGGAGGAAGTGCTAAGACGGACGATAGCGCAGCCGAAGCGTCTTCTAGCACAACGGGGTCACTGCCGTGGTCCCACTGGCAGAGGTCGCCACGCATGCAGTAGCCTTTCTCTGTGAACAAACAAATAATTGAATTAATATCAAGAACATGGTAAATAGGGAAAGAATAATATTTTTTAAAGATAGAAGTATTAATAAGACGTGGGCGGAGCCGCGGCCGGAATTATTATAAATTATAAAGAGGAAATGATGATGGATTGCCGGTAGAAACAAAGTTGGTTACATTATTTGTATCATAGTGTTAATTCTTATTCAAATAAATAGCTTAACAAATTGGTAGGTAGGTAGAGTGGGGTAGGGTAGGGTAAGGTGGGTAGGTAGGTAGGTAGGGTAGGGTAGGGTAAGGTGGGTAGGTAGGTAGGGTAGGGTGCGGTGGGTAGGTAGGTAGGGTAGGGTGGGTAGGTAGGTAGGTAGATTGGTAGGTAGGTAAGTAGGGTTGGGTAGGTATATAGGGTAGGGTAGGTTAGGGTAAGTTGGTTAGTGTGATAGGTGGGTAGTTGAATTGGTAGGGTAGGGTACCTAAGGTAGGTTTATTATAAATGCGAAAGTTGGATGGATGGATGTTTGTAACTCAATCACGCCAGAACGGCTTAACGGATCTGGATGAAATTTGGCACAAAGATAGATTATAGTCTCGAATAGCGCATAGGCTACTTTTATTCCTGATCTAATGTTCCGTTGTGATGATAAAACACATTTGACGCGGGCGGAGCCGCTGGCAGAAGCTAGAGAGATATATAGGCAGAGTACTCACCATCAAAGTCTCGACAGCGGCGCTTGAAAGCGTCGTTGTGTTCCAACCTCGTCTCAGCGTGAGGGGACGTAGAACCGCGGGAGCGGTCGCGGGATCTCTCGCGCGATCTGCAACAAAATTATACGTTAGTTTAGTATTGTACTTATTCACTGTTTATTTTATGACGATTTCACTAATAATGTTAGATACTTTTGGAGGCATATGGAACAAAGTGTTAAGTTCTGCAAACCTCCATTGAAAAGGGAGGATCCTCCGACCAGACGGGTGTTGTGTCTGGTCCGGGGAATTTCACGGCGGTTTTTATCCGACTATTGCATGTGTCACGTCAATTTGGTTCATATAAGTCTCACTAGATACTGCGATATGCACCGATTTCTTACTGAACTGTGTGTAAAATCAACATTTTCAGAAATTGAACATAAAATTTGTATGTTCTTGTTTAATCAACTCTCCTTAGCACAAAATTATGGAATAATGGGCTCTTTAAATCTCATTTCAATGATTATTTGAACGGATCATTTTAATTTGATTCCAATAGATGGCGCGGTTTTAAATTTCTGAGGCATGCCACTCAATTTTTTTCGTTTGTAATGCAACACATTTTGTTGCAATAAAACTGTAAAAACGTGCAAAAAATACTATAAAACAAATCGTCAATGTAAAAGAAAAAAAAGTCACGAACCGAATAAACCCTTTTTCTTGTAAAAATAATCCCCATAAAACCCCATCTTATAAAAATAATCAGTATAATCAGACGAAAGCCGCTAGTTACGTCGGCACGGTTTCTTTGTATGAGATGAGGCATCTTTATGCTACTATAATATTATCTGTGGTATAGGATAAAGAAAAGAAACAGATAATCTTACCGTTCCCTATCCCTAGAGCGAGACAACCTGTCCCTATGTTCTCTGTCACGCGACATTCTGTCTCGCTCTAACTCGCGGGGAACTCGCAGTCTATCCCTTTCACGCTCTTGATCACGATCGCGGATGGTCGGGGATCTCGATCTGTGAATTAAAAAAAATAATAAAGTATAAGACTTGCATAAAACATATCAAGCAAACTATAAGTTTTTTCCATCTAACACTAATATTACAAAGGCGGTAGTTTGGGAGTGTATTTGTATTAGATGCCGCGAATATTCGCTATTATTAGATTTTTTGTTAACACCGAATAATAGTGTCTATTATTCGACATTCGGCGAATAATTGTCTAAATAAAAATAAACATTCAATGGACAGAAAAACTAGACTCCAGAATAATAAATCTTTTATTAATCATTTTCTATTCACAAATTCAAATGATTTTATTTCTCACTAGAGGCCCGCCCCGACTTTGTCTGGGTCTTATAATTTATAGCATATAACCATCCGGAATGTAAACTATGAAAAAAATATACCTTTCAAATGGTAGAAAATAAGTAAGTTATCACATCACATCATCAGCCTATCAATGTTCCCACTGCCGGGACACAGGCCTCCTCAGTGTGAGAGAGAATGGGCCGTAATCCAACACCCGGGCCCAGTGCGGGTTGGTGGATGTCACATGTCTTCGAATTTTTGGTAACCATTGGTTAACTACTGATAAAGAAACTGGGCCATAGACTAGGTACTGTGCGCCAATAGCCCTACGGAAACTACAGGCAAATCTACGGAAATAGCATTTTAATTCTTTTGCCCCACACTAGGAATTTCTTCCTGTATCGTGGGTCCGTTTACAAACATATAAACTCACATACACAACACCCAGAGCCGGAACAACTATCTGTAGGTCATACAAATATTTGTTCCGTGCGGGAATCGAACCCGCGACATGCAGCGCAGCAGAGTCAATCGCTCAACCTATGGCTACGCTATGGTGTGGGTCCGAGGCTCCGCTAGCATACACAATTTTATATTTAATCGCACTTCTACGGCATTAGAAATGATTTTAACTCAATCTTGCTTCCGTGCGCGTAATAACGTTCTTGACATGTTATGTTATGGTACGCTAAGCTATGCTTATGCCATGCTATTGTTACGAGCAGACTTTATTACTGAAACAATTTGTTTCGCACCATTTCCTTTTCGTTCGCTCTGTATCGCTTCCAAATCGGAACTGCCCCATGCTGAGCCCGACAGCCCTATATAGCACGGAAAATGTGTCTGGAACATTCTAGAACGTTCTTGAATCGACGAGAACCTTCCAGAATGTTCCGCTCCAACTTAAGTTCAATTTGACACGAGCTTTCGATAAGATTACTTCCGCTATTCGATAAGAGATGGCGCTACTAGCCACTAGTATTTTCTCTCGTCTACTAGATATAAGTATAGCACGGAAAATGTCTCAGAAACATTGTAGACTGTTCTTGATGCGTCGTGAACTTTCTAGGATATTTCGACTCTCGAACACATTTTAACTGAAGCGACGAGAACCATCCAGAATGTTCCGCTTGAACCTTCTATAAAATTCAATCCGACACGAGCTTTCTATAAGATTACTTCCACTATTCGATACGAGATGGCGCTACTAGCTACTAGTTCTTCGTCTCGTATACTAGATGGCGTAGCCTTATCTTGTAACACTATGCTTATACCACGCTAAGCTTGTATTACACTATAAAATGGGTATTATATGGTGATACGCACCTAGATCTGCTATTGGGCCTGTCGATGGCGGGTGGAGGAGGACTTCGGTTCCTGTAGCGACCACGCGGCGACGGTGACCGTGACAGCGGTCGTCTGTCAGAACAAAGAGTTTTAGACGTTATTTACAAATGCTATAAGGGCCATAGTTGCGTTATTGGAGTAAAAATCAATTTTTCTGTCAGAAAATAAAGAGTTATAGACGTTATTTAAGTAGGATAGGATAGATGGACGCACCCTTTTACGCACTTAGACTCTCATTTGGTCCGTTGTGCGTCACATCTCCTCCAACTTTTTTTGGTTCTAAAACATGCCGGTTTCCTCACGATGTTTTCCTTCACCGTTTTGAGAGCAGCGGTGACGAAAATAATTTACACAAAGTAAAGCGCCTGCCTGGGTTCGAACCCACGACCTAGAAATTGTAAGTCGCGGCCGTTACCACTGGGCCACCACTGCTTAAATTTATTTAAGTATTATTAATGGTTGGTGCACAGTTTTGTGGTCATTTCCTGATCGAGAGAAAGTAGTCTAGTCTAATCCATAGAATTAAAATCCCGAATAGAATAGGGTAGTTGACAAAAAATATCTACTCAGTCCGTCAGTTAGATAATCTAAAAATATCGTACACGTATTCTTTTTTTGCCACCTAAACAAAAAATTACAACGATACAGTGCGTTGAAATATCGTGTGACGGCACGGTGTGCTACACTTTATACTCACAAAGTGACGTCACAAGCCCCCAACTCCTGAACTTTGATGCGGTTTATCTTTGTCAATTTAAATTTATTTGATATTTTCACTGACAGACTAAATAGAATTATAATTTTTATACCCAGGAAACTTTCCTATTCAACGGTTTGATTATGAACTCCGATGCGTTTAGTTAATATCGCCAATAAGGTGAGTTTTAAAGTGATTTCTGGGTAAAGCTATAAAATCCAGGAGCTGATTATGTAGTACTAAAAAGCAGGCATCAATTATCTAGAAGTAGACTGGTTGAAAGATCCTCCCTTTTCAATGGAGTTATAGATGCATAGGCGTCTTATCCGCTGTCTTAACTACCAGACAAAATTTAAACAAGCAAATCTTGTATACATTATAATCTGAATCTCGGAAACGGCTCCAACGATTTTCATGAAATTTAGTATGCAGGGGGTTTCGGGGGCGATAAATCGATCTAGCAAGGTTTCATTTTTATTTTCATCCGAGCAGATCTCGGTCGCCCAGGTACTGGAATTAATAAACTTAAAAATAAAAATGTATAAATTCTATATCATTCTCTCGCTCATTAAGTCCTATAGATGTATATGTTTGTCTCTTTTTAATGTCGCTTTTTTGTTTCATCGAGTTTTAAATCACAACGGGGTTAAATAAGTTTTATATAAAAGTGCATAGACGGACTTAATGCCTTAGGCATTTTCTACCAGTCAACCAAGGGCGGTGAAGAGATAGGAGGGCAGGTGCACAAAAAAAAATAATAAAGAAAGTTGTGGTTTTCAATTCAATAAAAATCTGTGCTGAGTTACCTTCTGATCTCATTGTTGTGTTCATTATCCCGGCCGTGTCGCCTGGCGCGCGCACGCCTCTCCCACGACCGAGAGCGACGTCTCCGACGGTCTGTGTCGCGAGTCTGTAAACAATAAAAGTGATTTTATATTTGTTGTTTTTTATTTCCATACATAGGACTATACGTAGAAAGGCCTCCCACTCGTGATTAAACATATAATAGTGATTTTTATATTTGTAATTTTTATTTCAATAAATAGTGGTATATATGTTACGGCTAATACCCGAAGTGCGGCTACACCTAGTATTAGCCGGAGCTTAGAGCACCCCGACACGGACAGGTTAGGTTCGAACGAGATGACCCGTCATCTCGTTCGTGTTAGGTTACTGTAGACCCTGCGGACGGAAATAGGAGCCCCGCGCAGCGGGGCTCCGTCGCGTGGCTACACCTAGTTCTAACCGGCTAAAACTAGGTGTAGCCGCACTAATACTAGGTGTAGCCGCACTTCGGGTATTAGCCGTAACATATACATAGGAAGGCCTTCCACTAGGTAGAGCGATGTCTTGGTTAAGGTGGCGGTAATCCGCTAGATGAGAGACGCACAGGTTAGGTGAATATTGCGATGCCTGGGGGAGGCCTATGTCCAGCAGTGGAAGTCTTTCGGCAGATGATGAAATGATGATGACATAGCGCTAGGACATTTTCTTTTATAAACGTTACACCACACTAGGAATTGTTACTATATTGTGGGTGCGTTTACAAACATTTTAGCTCACATACACAAACAAACCCAGCACCACTATCTATAGGTTATACAAATGTTTGTTCCGTGCGGGAATCGAACCTGCGAGACGCAGCACAGCAGCCAATCGCTCACCCACTGTGCCAACCATGCTGTCAAATGTCTCCTTAATCAGTATTTCTTTTAGTCAAGACAGTAGACATTTTTGGACGATTATCTCTGTTAGCTATCATTTCTGATTTTATTATTTATTAAAAAATACTGACCGAATCTCCTCTCCTGTCGCGTCTTCTGGGAGGCTGGTCTACAGGTTCTTCTAGCAGTTCAGTTAATGGCATTACCTGCACAAAAAAAATACATTACATTTTATGTACAATTGTTTTGTTGAGAAATATCCCTGATTCATTCAAGAGTTACCAAATTACAAAAAAAAGGTATTCATTGAAATAAGAATTTAGATGATTGATTAAATGATTTTCAAACCATTAACTTATGATATCACTGGTATAATATTCACAGCGGATCTTTGTGTCTCTGAAATTGTCTGCAAGACCCTGCGCAGTAGCTATTTTTGTGTCAATGTTGAAGGTGAAGATAGCATTGTATAACTGTCTCTTTCACTCGCCTACGTTTATCGCATCGTCCTATCTCGCTTACTCTATGCAGTATACTCGATGACAAACTGTTTCTTGCGCAATGGCTCGCAGATCCTACTTCAGAGACACAAAGATCTGCTGTGACTACTATATAGAGGCCCTTAATAATTCATTCTATATATGATTTTTGGACAAAGGGCGCTTTTAATTTAGACGTTTCAGACATCTGGGGCACCGCAGCGGTTCGGGGTCGTACTGCGCACGTCCGATTGATTTTTTCGATATAATTAATGCACACAAATACTCGTCCTGCTGTCGTGCATGCGCGGCACCGGCGGATCACCGTATTCTTGGTGTATCAAAACTTTCGAGAAGTAGGTTGATAGCTTAGCTCGGGACCATCTCAACCACAGACATAAATCTAACTAGATAACGCAAGTTTTTCTGTATGAAAACCAAGCGTGCCACATTTCCACACACAATTTAAACAAATTGAAAACATTTACAATTTTTTCTATAGTCTTTACAGCTCAATATGGCATAAAAAGACATTTTCTAGATTTCGGTGAATAGATACCGGTAATGCTAAAAGAAAAGCTCAAAGTATGATCACTGATCGTAACTTCACTCCGTTTTTTGACACGCGAAGTACATACAATCGCGTCATCTAGTTAGATTTATATCTGTGATCTCAACATTTCAATCTTTTGCTTTTGTCTAATCCTTGCTGTCCCACCGCTGGTCAAAGGCCTACCCCAAGTCCTTCCAGACATTCTTATCCCGCGCCGTCTCGAACCAGCCCTCATGGTAAGCGTCCAAATGATCTCGCCACCTCTTTCTGGGCAATCTTTATCCAACTTAACTTACTTAGCTATAATAATCAGCAACGTACCTTCACAAGAGTATGCTCATTATGCGGATGTCCTCTCGGCTGTGCAGGCACCGCAGGCGCTATAGGCGCGGGCGCCGCCAGCTTGGCGCCGCGCGACACCACGAGCCTAGCGCGTACAGCCGCGCCGCCCAGCGAGCCGGCGCCTAGAGCGCCCAGACCGGCGGGCGCGGGCGCGCTGCCGGCGAGCGTGCCGGCGCACGGGGAGCGCCCGCGGGTCTCGCCGCCGGAGACAGGGGACGGGATAAGAGGTGCGCCGGCTGGGGACAAGAATAGGGGTTTATAAATGCTGCATTCTTCATCTTCATGGTTTTGATCTAATTTGATATTGTCTGTATTTTGAGTTAATTTAACATAACCTATATCCTCATATTAATAGGGATGTTACCTGGGTAGACAAATAATAATTCTATTTAGTCCGTCAGTGAGATTATCAAATAATATTAGACACGTATTTTTTGCTTTATCAAAATGACAAAGATAAAGCGCATCAAAGTTCAGGAGTGGCTTGAGACGTCAATTTGTCAGTATAAAGTTTAGGACACCGTGACGTCACACGATATTTCAACGCACTGTATCGTCGTAAATTTTTGTTTACGTGGCAATAGAAAAAATACGTGTCAAATATTTTTAGGTTATCTAACTGACGGAGTAAATAGAACTATTTTGTCAACTACCATAAAATTTAATATGAATTTCAATGTTATTAAAATTTAATTAAATAGGTATGCATTAATTTTTTAAATAGAACATGTACTCAATATTGTGTAAGCTGTGGTTACCTAAAATTGAGTGTGCATTACATGATAATGTGTATCAATTTCAATGTTTTCTGTCAGTTTCTTTTAGGTAATTTGTTGTGGTAAACCTAGCCGTCCCACACGTCCCGTCAACTGGCTACCTACCTACCCTACCCTACCTACCCTAGATACATGAATGTTGCGTAACTTTAACCGCTGTGCAGCGCACGCAACGGAAACTTTTAAAAAGGAATATCTTTTACCCGTTTTTGCTACATTTTTCATTTATGCTCCGCTCCTATTGGTCGTAGCGTGATATTATATAGCCTATAACCTTCCACGATAAATGGGCTATCAAACACAAAAAGAATTTTTCAATTCCAAGCAGTAGTTCCTGAGATTAGCGCGTTCAAACAAACTCTTTAGCCTTATAATATTAGTATAGATTTGAATTTTCTTCAGCTTTCGACCAGCGTAAAACGCATACCCTTGGCGCTCACAAAGGTATCTCTCATAGTGCAGGTGTTTTGGCATAATGCTGTGTCAAGTTAGCAAATAGTGTATTTTATTTATTTATTCAATAAGGCATGCCAACAACATATTTACAAATTCATTACAGATTCAATGACTTACAAATTGCACCTCTGCAAACATTATACACTTTGTTTGAAAAAGTTTGTTCTGTATGTATTTTTTTTATGGTGTACAATAAATAAATAAAATATATTTGTAATTTACTGTATTACTAGCTGTGCCCGCTGCACTGTCTGCCAACCCTAACCTACTTACCTACCTACCAATATTTTTTCTAGGGTTATCATTCTTTCGAATCATAACACCGCCATTCAGAAAATGACTTCAAATGCACAACGCCATCTATCGAATATCGAGTTCAACTGTCCGAGAATCTGAATTGCGTGTGTTGTAATAATTTTACTTCTTAAACACTTTAAATACATCTAACTTTTGATAGAGTGAACCGATTGCGATGAAACAAAAACTAAGTAATACTTCAAGTTATGCACAATTTTTATATAACAAAGTTATCTGCATTTGTTTCGTACATTTCACGTGATGCGTGCACAAATAAACAGACAAAAAATCCAAAAATGCTGGAAATGGGTTCTGTTGGTTATCTTTTAACACCCTGGCTATTTTTTGGAAATATTTTCGATGGACAAAAATGGCTTTTCTACATATGTATTATATGTAGAAAAGCCATTTGTATGAGAAAAATCTACAAATATATTATTGAGATGGTATAGGCAAAAAATAGTTGGAAGATATTAGTTTTTAATTCATAAAATAACAAAATAAATTTTAAAATTTAACTCAAAGTTTTCGGTTTTTTTAATCTGTTTTATAACACCATGAAATATTAAATAGTAGTCGTCATGTTAATGCGTCATACGGCTGTGTAAACTAAAAACTGTCAACTGTCAACTGATCGGCGATCGGCCTATCGGCGCATTTGTAAACATGGCCAACGGACTTCATGACCACAGAGCAACCACTGCGTCCAGCGATTTCGTCAAACAACGCGCGAAATTTGAAAATGTAAAAATTTAAATGCATTTTAATTGCACTTATCGATTTAATAAAAACTCAAACTGGGTGTAATACCCTATCATGGTATAGTTCCACAAAGACTGATTTTACTAACATCAGATAACTTTTATCTGAAAATTAATTTATGGCGATTTGACAAAACTTTTTTCGATACTAAAAGTTAAATTAACCGAACACACTAAGGCCGTAGTAGATGACACGAAAGATTAGAATCATTACTTTCAATTTATAAACAACATCAAGACCACAACAAAGTAATAAAATTAAATAATCCCACCTGCTGTACAGTAAAAATAGAAATTCTCCCAAGGAGAACTGTTATTACATTCTTTGAGGAGGCCAATGTTTTAAAATTATTCTACTCTAAAATTGTTTTGAACATAGGCTAATCAGGCCCAAAGATGTATCCTCCATACGAAAAAATGACTTGGACTTCAGTGCCTGTCAAAGTCCTACAAATATAATACAGTCAAGACCAATGTCCATCTCATCTCATCATGGTGCATCTTCAACAAGCCGCTCCGAAAAGAATGGACATTATTTGACTATTGTACGATTTTACAATGTGTCAGGGCTTGTAGTAATAAAACTTTAAGGCCGCTACATACACTTAAGTTTATCGATAAAAACACCCCTCATAAGGGGTTTAAGCCATACACGTTTTTATTTTTAACCGATTTCGCAAAAAGGAGGAGGTTATCAATTCGACAGTATTTTTTTATATGTTTCTTACCTCAGAACTTTTTATTGGGTGAACCGATTTTGATGATTCTTTTTTGTTTGAAAGCCGGTGCTTGTCGTGTGATCCCATTTAATTTTCATCAATATTTGATGAAGAACTTCGGAGTAATACATCAGAACTCTTCAGTAAATGACGGTAAAACACTCGGGATAGATGCAATCGCATGTCCCTTTATTGTTTACACCATTTCATAACATAACATTACACAAGTACGCTCTAAAGGGGTACACAGGTGTGAACAGTTCACCCTGGTATACTCTCATTGCACCGGTTTTGTTTAAGTTTCATGTTATTGGGTTCATCTATTCTGGCTTCTCTTTGGGCATTATACGCGTAGGTACCTAGCCTATAGAACTGGTACATTATGTACCACAACTAAAAAGTGAAAAATAAAACACTTTTTTACAAAAATTACAACCGACTCAAAATCAAAATCAAAATAGTTTATTTCAAATAAACCTTAAAGGTACTTTTGAATTGTCAAACAAAAAAAAATATGACTCTAGTTGCAAATTCGCAAACGTCAGTAGATCTCAATGGAGAAGAATTTGCAAGAAACTCCACGGACACTCTTTTCCATCAGTTTCAATTACAAGTTTTTGGTTACATCATTCTTGTTAAGAAATAAATACATATATGTGAGAACGATGCAAAAAGACGTGCACGTAAAAGCGTCTAGAGTAACAAACAATTTCAACATAAAAATGCAATACGGAATATAGACTTCAACTTAGAGTGAAAAATAATTTCAATTTCGGAAATCGGTGTCAACAGAAAAAACGAAGAAATGTAAACAGGAACACCGACTTCCGAAATTGAAGTTATTTTTCACTCGAAGTCGGTTGTAATTTTTGTAAAAAAGTGTTTTATATTTCCTAAAATTCTGCAAAAATTATAAGGAATAAAAAAACTTATATTAAAATAACAAAAATCCCGACTGCTTAAAAACCGAACTAAAAAGGCGTACCAAGAAGAAAATCATGCTGTGCAGTCGGAGGATATATGTATATGCGCGAGCTGGCTGATCAAAACCAGATGTGTCCTCCGACTGCACAGCATGATTAGTAGCAGTGCTCTTAACAACAAAATCCATACGGTTTCTTTAATGTTACAGTATATTTTATTGAAACCCAAGGTGCACTTGCACCCTGCAAGTACAACCCCTTCTCCCAGCGCTTATACCAATGGCTAGCGCCTATACGTGCTTTCCGAGTCACAAACGGTTCCAAAAGTTCTTACCATGGTTTTCAATCTCAGGTTCCTTCGACGGTTCGGCAGCGTCCGCGGGCGGTGGTGAGGGCTGTTTCTTGTCTTCCCTGTCCAGTTTCAGATAGTCATTACCCTCTAGAGACTTGAACAGCATCTCCACAAACGGTTTCGTTTCTGTTGGCAAGATAAACATGTTTAATTTTATTAAAGATTTACTTAAACCCACTTGCACAAAAAACTTAATGCAGAGTCAGTTGCTAACAAGAGGTTGAATTGACAATATTGTATGGTAGATTGTCAATTTAACCTTGTGTTAGCAACTAACTCGCAGTTAAGTTTTTCGTGCAAGTGGGCCTTAAACAACTTGATCAGAGACGAAATCATAAAGCGTCAAAGTTGAAAATTAGAAAGAGAAGTCCGACGTGCCATCTGACGTCAGATAGCAGGACGCCCATACAACTGACACAGAAAACGGCGTTTTCGTAGAGAGGGACAGATTTCTTTCTATAAATATTGTTGTATCTCGTTCGTTTTTCGATCAATTTTGATTTTGTTTCCACTATTAGTATTCAATTTAAGTATCTTTATCGACAAATTGGTCTTACAACAAAATTTTTTTTTTCATTCGTATTCCCTATTATAGTGTCTATTTTGCTAAATATAACCAGAGGCCTTAGAGATTGCGCGCACTAGCGACTTTTAGTTGACCGATAGCTTCATCGTTCAGGGAATCAGTAAGGAGCTATAAAGAAAAGCGCATCTTGCGCTTAAAAATTGGGTTATCTCGCGTGGCGTATGATAGCGGTCAACAATTCCGTTATTAGACCTGTCGTACTGTATGGATCAGAATGTTAGGCTGTGAAAAAGTAGAGGTGAGAATGTTGAGATGGATGTGCGGAATGACGAGAATGGATAAAGTGAGAAATGAGTATATTAGGGGAAGCTTGAATGTGGCGCCATTGACAGAAAAGTTGAAAGGAAACCGATTGTCCTGGTATGGTCATGTGATGAGGAGGGATGAAACGCATGTTACTAAAAGAGTTATGAATAAAAAACCGGCCAAGTGCGAGTCGGACTCGCGCACGAAGGGTTCCGTACCATTATCACAAAAAAAACGGCAAAAAAATCACGTTTGTTGTATGGGAGCCTCACTTAAATATCTGTACTTGTTGTTATAGCAGCAACAGAAATCTGTGAAAATTTCAACTGTCTAGGTATCACGGTTCACGAGACACAGCCTGGTGACAGACAAACAGACAGACGGACCGCAGTGTCTTTTTATTAGGGTTCCGTTTTTACCCTTTGGGTTGGTTACGGTAAACCTAAAAAGGGAGGAGGGGAGGGCCAAAGAAAAGATAGATGGATAATGTGGGGAGTGATATGAAAGAAAATGGAGTCAGTGATAGCGTGACGGGGGACAGGACGGTATGGAACAAGAAAACGTGATGCGCCGACCGCAAGTAACAGGAGACAAGGGCAGGCAGATAATGATAGCGATCAAACTACCTATTGGTCAACTAAAAGCCGCTAGTGCGCGCTGGCTCTGAGAAAAGTGACATTCTAGCATCAAAAGAGCGACTGGAAAAATGACAAAATTCCATGGCGATGTCAAAACGAATATAACGTGATCAAACCCTTGCATTTCTGCATTTCGAACATTGCCATCGCTGACATCATATGATACTCGGATCGAGGATATGCGATATTTTAAAACGAACAGAATCTCTCCATCATCAGCGACTTACCCTGCTGCAGGAACACATCCAACTGATCCACCATCACCTCCCGGAGCTCATCCAGGGGTTTGTCCTTCTTGACCAGAGCATACACATACTTGGCCAGAGCTGCTGGGTCCGCATCGCAGCTGGAAGCAAGGAGAAATAAGTTTTTAGCATATTATCACCTTCTGAGAGCTGTTGAAACTATCTCGCCCATAAGGTATTTGACAAAAAATATCTATTTAGTCCGTCAGTTAGATAACCTAAAAATATTGGAAACGTATTTTTTCTTTTGCCATGAAAACAAAAAATGACGACGATACAGTGCGTTGAAATATCGTGTGACGTCACGGTGTGCTACAATATATACTGACAAAGTGACGTCACAAGCCCCACACCTGAACTTTAATGCGCTATATCTTTGTCAATTTTTATTTAATTGACTAATATTATAAAGCTGAAGAGTTGTTTGTTTGAAAGCGCTAATCTCAGAAACTACTAGTTGGAATTGAAAAATTCTTTTTGTGTTGGATAGCCCTTTTATCGAGAAAGGTTATAGGCTATATAACATCACGCTACGACCATTAGGAGCGGAGCATAAATGAAAAATGTAGCAAAAACGGGAAAAAATATTCCGTTTTTAAGAGTTTCCGTTGCGGGCGCTACGTAAACTGTTTAGATGGGTAGGTAGGTAGCCAGTTGACGGGAGCGAAGCCGCGTGGGACAGCTAGTTTAATTGATAAATCCAAAAATACGGGTGCGGTTTGATAATCTCACTGACGGACTGAATAGACTTATCATTATTCTACCCAGGAAAAATCCCTGTTGGGGCATCCCATACCCGTCCCAGACTCAGTACCAGTGTGGAACCTTTTTACAGGACATGCGTCACCGAATTTCCTACCTAAAATACATAACCTACTGCATCTTCTAGGATTTAAACGAAGCTAATGACTAAGCTGTTCAGGTGGCTACATACTGGTCAGGAAAAATTTTAGTCAAATCGACTTGACAGACAAAGACCACGTTCTGTCCTGCCATTTGTGAGGAGCTTGTGGCAAAATAATATCGGCCACACTATTCGATCTTCGAGGTTTAATAGGGCTTGCTGAGATCGGTCCGTGGACGGTTACCGTGCATCTGAGGCGTCTCAAGTAAAGTTGAAAATAAATACATGTATTTTTAGTTGTTCAGGAGTAGGAAAGTTTCCGTATTTTATTGAAAAATACACAATTTTTCAATAAAATACAGAAACTTTCCTTGCAGATCTTCGGTTGAGTTTTTCGCAAGTCTAAGCTTTTTACATGTATTTTACGGTGTATTTTGCGCATTAATTAATAGATGGTAAATTTTCAATGTGTTCAATTAATATTAATAAGCAAAATATTGTCCGTTTGATTGTTAAATATTAAAAACATTTTATGCGTGTATGATTGAATTCTTCAGACGAACGACAAATTTGTTTTTTTCGAAAAAAAACAAAATGTATCTTTCGCAATTTTCAACGCTAGTCAGCTCAAGAAGTCTTCGAGACTTATTGAAACGCCTCAGAGGCACGGTCAAACCTTTGATTTACCGATTACAGTTCTCGCCACATTTCTGATCTACCTAATAGGCAAGTAGTTTAGTAAGTTACCTTAACGCCAGAATAGATAACCCGAATATCATGAAACTTGAACATAATCGGTGAAATGAGAGATCTGCGTACCCCTTAAGAGCATACTGGCGTGAAAATATGTTATGAAATGGTATAATCAATAAACAGACATGCGATTGCAGTAATCCCGAGAGATTTGGCGTTATTTATTGAAGAGTTCTGTCGTTTATCTTCGGAGTTCTTCATCAGATCTTCACCATATTAAAATGGGACTAATTTCGAAACATGCTGTTTCAAACAAAAAAAAACAAAATTGGTCCACTATTGACGGAGATATCGGTGAACATACACAAAAAAAAAACAAACACGAAGTCGAACATAGAACCTCTTCCTTTTTGGTAAGTCGGTTAACAAGCAATAGGCCAACAAGGCGACAACTTTAGTGATATTGCAGTGAAATAAAAATCTGCCTCGCCCTTTAGCGAAAACCAGAGTGATATTTAGGTTGTACGTATTTGCTATTAAAACTTCTATCAATATAATATTATGTCATCAACCTTAACGCAATAGTAAGGGAACCTTTATCTCTTTGGTTTTTGATAAGACCAAGGAAATTATTACAAAATTAAATAGTATCTATAGAACGCTATCTACTTTTATTACACAAGTTTGACAACCGCAATCAAGACTAGAGAAACATATTATTGATTCGAAGGTTTGCAGGAGACAAATTATATACACAAACCTGCCTCGTTGACTGCTCTTTGTATTAGTGAGAATCAAAATCCGTTTAGAAGAAGTAAGGAAAGAAACAGATAGGCAAAGCAACTTTGTTTTATTCCATTTAGAGTCTTGTGTATGTGAGTTGAAATGTTTGTAAATGCTGGGTGCATTTACAAACATTTCAACAATTTGCAATACAAGGAAGAAATTCCTAGTGTGGGGCAAATTTTTATTCCAAAAAAGAATGAAAGGAATGAATTCTTTATTTGCTTGAATAGTCACACTTTATTCAAATAGAGATTAAAGCAGAGAAATAGTATAAAATTTCAGTTTTGGTTTACAATAAATTTTATTCTACCCATCTATTCAAGATGCAAGCAAGCTTATTTTAGACATTACAAATAAACTCTTTGAGATGCTTAAATTCTATTTCGGTAAGACCAACACATAGGTTAAAATTAACCAAGACTCATTTATTTTTAAACAGTGCAACTACAGTTAGATAGATGTAATAAAAAAGGTTAAACCACACAGGTGCAACGAAAATAGAATACGTACAGGCTTTGCATGCGGTTGTGCCTGTGAAATTAGAGAAAGTTTATTTTAGGATGAAGTTTATTTATCTTTTGTAAGGTATTTGCTTGGCTTCATTTTATTTGGATTTCTTAAAACACAGAGAGAGATTAAGAAAAATTTGCTTTGAACATTTCAACAGGCCAATTTCTGAATAGAGAAAATTTTAAGTCTGGCTTGCCAAAGTTTATCTGCAACTTTAATTTCTTATTGGAAAGCAATTGTGTGTGATGGCGATGGTCCATAAATGATAAATGGATGGTGATGAAAAATTTATGAACAGAAATAAAGACATTTTTTGCAATGCTATGTAGCCTGCCATAGGTCTCACTATATTAATCCTTATTTATTTAGGATAGGATAGGATAGATGGACCCCTTTTCCCCACTTAGGACTCGCATTTGGTCCGTGGTACGTGCAGGCCTCCAAGGCCGTAATCCACCACATGGGCCCAGTGCATGTTGCTTGATGCCACATGTCTTCGAATTTTCGGTTCTAAGACATGCCGGTTTCCTCACGATAATTTCCGTTTTTGAGAGCAGTGGTGATATAATAATTTACACAAAGTAAAGCACCTCCCTGGGTTCGAACCCATGACCTACAACTTATAAGTTGTAGCCGTTACCGCTGGGCCACCACTGCTCTACTATCCTTATGTATGTAACAATTGAAGTAATTCTTAAGTCTATACTGCATTTGAAATATCATTAGAAATTTTAATAACCTTAATACCTTTTTATAGCTCGTTCAACCAATATTGACTTCTATTATGTTAGTGATATGACAAATCACTGCTTATAAGCATGTTTTTAGCAATCAAAGAGACAATCTTACAACCAAGCATTTGGAAAAGTCGCTGTTTGTTGATGTTTACACTACATTATAGTATAGTAGTAATTATAACTACACAATTGATACTTTTCATGCATGTTCTGATTGAATTGTCATTGATAAAATAGATATAAGTAAATTATTATTATGAGATTTCAGGGGAGGTGTTATCCACTCTATGTTACTTACAGTACAAACATTTACTTAATGTCCTTTGGTAAACTGCGTGTTTCGTCAGTTGTCAGATTTCTATCAGTTGCCCTTTGCACTTGGCGCAGACCAGACGCTCTCAATCAACTTGGAAACTTTGTTAAAAGATTTATTTTAAAAATAGGAGGAAAGCTATTATTTTTACAATTCTATATATCACATGGAAATCAAAACAAAACAACAATAAAGTATTTAGTTCTGAATTCAAATTATTATACACGATAAATCTAATAATTGATGGACATGGAAATTAGCATTTGTTTGTACCTATTTGAAACGTGACAAATACCGAGGGACATTAGGAAAATAGTTTTATAGTGATCGCCAAACTTCTTGAGCGCCCTGAAATTGGCTTTCCGATGCGCAAGGCACGAAACGGAGAGAGATTTACAACTGCGCAGGCATTGTAGCAAACTTCAGGGTGGCCAGGAAGTTTGGCTCATAACTTTATTTTAAGATATTTTTTTCTTTATTAAATAAGTATTAACAATATCAATGTCCTTTTAGAACTGTACAAACTACTAAACATAATATTCTTTCAGCAATACAGAAGTGTATTTTTGTCACAGTTTCTGAAATGAGAATTTGAAATTGCGAACTTACCAAATTCTAATGCTAACGTTTGACAAGCATTCATGATAAAGTAGCGTTTGACAAGTTTTGAACTTCGAATTTTCAATTCAGAAACCGCATGTAATTTTTGGTTAAACCATGGTTGACTCATTGCTCTGATTAGGTTTATAATAATTAAAATTAATAAGAACGTTGTCGTTTGATCGGTTGATTAGATTTATTTTCATGTCTTCCATACATTATTTTAGTTTTGAACTGTTCTCTATTTGAATATTATGATCAAACGTAATGATTTATCTAATCAATTCAACAGAATGAAGATATTATTATGATCTAAATTTTTGAGATAAAATTTTACGAGTGTACCAAACTGTCTAGCGAGCGAGTGACAATTTCAACAAACATGTACATATTTTGATCATATATTTATTAGATTCTAATAATTGCCCCGTTTCTCCATCATCACAGAGAAATTTATAAGGATGCATTGCAATAAGCTGCAACATAAACAGAGTTCTCCGTTTAAAATCATTGCAATTACGAAAATAAACGCCATGTGTACGTCAAATAAAAATACAGATAAATGAAACTTGATACTTTTACTCATTCATTATTCATGTTGCGTGCAAATAACACGAAAATCTTAATCAACGTAATAATCACTAGATGACCTTAAAAATTGCGAATTTCTAGATAGTTTTGCAGTAATGTAAATAGGTACTAAAAAATATGGCAGCGCATGTACTCACAGGGGCTCCAATATGGAGGTCAACCACGACTTGAAAGCGTCAGGGTTTTCAATAATCATCTCGTTGCAAATATTTTATCGTCCACAGGTGACAATCCATCCACAAAACACTTATTAAAATAGAGAAATTGCAATTATAACTACAGCAAAATCTATAATCACTTGGAAATAATCGTCCTTCACGTTTCACTGTACACTTCACTTTTATGTAACTTTTTTGTTAAATGAAGAAATTTCTACAAGGGTGTCAAGTTATTCTGCCTGATCAGTGTTGCAACTGTAAAAAATATTTTTCTACTACTCGGTACAGCGTTTTCGGTATACATTACGAGCGGTGGAATAGAGAACTAAATTACAAGTGTCGAAATTGTTTATTCAAGTATAATGAAAACTTGATTCAAGAAACAAATCGTTATCAAACGCAAATTACGCTCGAGGGTATTCTAAGAATGTTATTTAAATTGATGGTGACAGTCACAATCAGTTTTCAATCCTTGCTTTTTTCTTCTTCTAGGAATATCGATGACAAATACAGAATCTTTTAACCCTTGTCTGGATCATTATTCCCTTTCTACTTTGCCTTGCTGTTATCATATTCTTTGATATATTAAATTTAATTTATCAGTATGTAAGGCCCAATTTTTGATATTTTCTATTGAAACGATCTATTATTCGTAATATAAAACGAATGTTACCCTAAAATCACCTGAGTGTAATAATGGATGGCTGTTTTCATACGATGGATTTATGTGTCATATTTATAATAAATAATAATAATAGTATTAAGTGCTTGGGACCGATCAATGTAGCGACGCTTGGGGGAGGCCTATGTCCAGCAATGGACGTCTTTCGGCTGATATGATGATGATTATTAGTTGTTGCAATCCTATTTATCAAATTAGTGAATTTACCTGTTAATGCTTTTAATACGTTATACTTATACGTAGTATAGTTAGTTCTTAAAAACGGATAGTGCTCCTGGATGTGATCGTATTCCAGTTAGCTTTCTCAAACTGGCTAGGCACATACTGATTCCATTTGCTTAACACTTGTTTCAGGAGGAGGGTATTCCCTACTATCTTGAAACAAGCAGTCATTACCCCTGTGCACAAGGGTGGGAGCAGAGAGGATGTCAATAATTATAGACCGATCTCCGCCCTGCCTTTACTGTCCAAAATACTAGAAAAGCTTATAAATAATAGATTAACAGACTACCTCAATAAGTATGGAATTTTATCCGCATCTCAATACGTTTTTAATAGGGTAAGTCAAACGCAGGATGCTGTACTAGCTTTAACTTCTCTAATCACTGATAAATTGGACAATGGAGGCAAATGCCTAACAGTATTTTTGGACCTGAAAAAGGCGTTTGGCACTGTTCACACTCTTTTGCAAAAACTGGAAAATAAAATTATAATATTAGTAAGATTTTATAGCCTTTGTCTTTTCTGTAGGTATCCCTGACCACGTGTATGCGAAATTCCATGAATCATCATCATCACGGTCGAGTAGTTACGGCGTGAAAGCGTTACAAACAAACAAACAAACCGACACCTACAAACTATTAGTTAGGTTATCCTAAACCTTAGAGTCGCTCGTTATAAAATACGGGTTAATAAGGTGGACGCCAAAGAAAAGAACGGATTAAGGGTTTGAATAATAAAGTCGGAGTCAAATATATTTATTTCAAACGTTCAAAAGTGCCGCTTGGTGGCCCAAAATTTATAAGTAATAAAAATTGATTCTACCGTGCATTCGGTAAAGTAGCTTGTTATGGAGAAGAACACACAAAAACTCCATACTAACGCTTTAAAAAAAATAATTATTTTACAATATTTACATAAGTACATACATTGATAAATTCATATATGCGAGAACGATGCACCCAGAATAGCACTACTAACTATAATAAAAAAAAAAAGTTTTATTCGTTAACAAAAGTTGGTTTAACAATATTGAGGTTGACTTCTCCTTTTAAGTGTGAAAACACCAGTGCCAGGAGAGTCCGCTCTCCCATAACTTGGTTACATTCATGTATCATAATAATAACTTATCTTAAATCTATTTGACTGAGTTAATAGCACTATTTACTAAATGTATGTGAGTGCGCACGCACTTGTGCGCACGTGTATGTGGAAGTGCGAGTTAGGGTGTGCGTGCGTGTGCAAGTGTGAGTGTGAGTTAGGGTGTGCGTGTGTGTCACATAATTTAGAGTTTTTATCCACTCTGTCACCATCTGTTTACATTCCAAGGTAGTTTTTGTATATATTTTAAGAATTTTTTAAATGGAGTTATATAAATGCGAAGACTGATTTGAATATTGGTGTCTAGCGAAGTATGTTTTATTTGCTACTATGTCAAATCGTCTTTTTTTTAATAGTGTGGGATCAACTGCAAGCGACTTATGTTTTTTTAGAGTGCCATGTAGGATGTACAATTTACGAATAGTCAATACGTCGGCTATTGAGTAAAGAGTAGCTGTTGGAAATTTAAGTTTTTTAAAAAACATAACTTTCAGAGGTATCCTTTGAGCACGTTCCACCTCCAGGAATTTAACTTTAGATGCACCTCCCCCACACCGGGATACAGTAGATCATGATTGACTGTGCCAAAGCAACATAGACCTTTTTTAGTAATTCAACGCTAGCAGAATGTCTAAGAATTTTAAAGATCCAGATCAACTAGCGATTAGTTTAATCTGGGAGTGCCAAGACAATCTTCTGTCAATCATAATTCCCAAGTATTTTGTAGAATCTACCTTGTTTATAATGGGGCAATTGCATTTGTTGTTAATACCATGGCAGTTATGTATTCTAAGACTATACCCGGGGCGAGGTTAAGTTCTACTGTCGATTGTAAAACACATATAGTTGGTCTTTGAAGTATTCAAGGTAAGCAAATTTGTTCTCAGCCACAGGGCAGTGGTAGCCAGGGCAGATTCAGTATCCCTCTTTATGGAGTCCCAAGAATTGCCCGTTATTACCATGGCAGTATCGTCAGCATATGAAAAAACCTTAGTGTTGTTAGATTTAAAATTGCAGAGGTCATTTATGTAAATGAGAAATAATGTTGGCCCCAAGACGGAACCCTGGGGTACACCGAAAGTCAGTTCAGCCTCGGCACTGACAAATTGCCCCAACTTAACCCTCTGTTTTCTCCCTCTCAGGTAATCCTGAAGCAGATCCAAAGGGGTGCCTCTTATGCGAATGTTTGGATGGATGGATGTATGTTTATTACTCAGTCACACAAGAAAGGCTGAACGGATCTGGATGAAAGGCACAGAGATAGATTATAGTCTGGAAAAGTTTTTTTTTTCATCCCGGCATTATGATCCCTTGGGACAAAAAACACTTTTTAAGCGAGCCACGCCGCTGGCAGAAGCTGGTATAAGGATATTGGGGAAATACTAATGCAACGCAGGCGGTAGCTAGCATTTATATGAGAGAGCATTCAAAACATTTTCCTAAATATAAACAGAGATATTCTGGTGGAAGCAGTGGCCAGTCTGACAGACAAAAGTAATATTTTATATTTACGGATTTTATCATTGATAGCACTTCGAACTATATATAATAACGAACATGATAAGCCAACCTTATCATCAGTATACTCATTATTGCAGACCAAAGTGGACAGTTTAATTAATATTTCAAAAATACTTTTTAATAAAAATAAAATATGGCAGAAGAAAATAAAATAAAAAAATCTTCTCCAACGATAGCGTCAGTGTCGTTATCGTTGCCGGAATGTTCTAGAAGTTCAGCGATGCATAAAACTGGAAGTGTGATGTGCATCACGGCACTTTTGCCTTCTCTCTCATACAGTGCAGTTCTCTGTTTATATCAAAATGTTGACCTGGAGAATACCAAATGATGTACAACTTGGCCAAGTGGTGTCAAACATATTTACGGATCGAAATGCTAAACAGTGAGTAAAATACTGATTTTATTTATACATCGATTAAGACTTTTTGTAGCCAAGAAATCTGCATCATTGCTGATAAGGTTCACTACGCAACGCCGTAAAGTTGGCGCGCTTTTTTTCTTTTACACTTATTATGGCATTATGACTACTTTTTAGGATTCGGTACCTGAAGGGTCCAAATAGAACCCTATTGCTGTAACTCACGTGTCCGTCTGTCTGTCCGTCGTCTGTCACACATTTTGTTCCGAAGAATTATACATACAAACTTGAAATTTGTTGTAAATGTTTATTGTTACTTATATTTTACTAACAAATACCAATATATTGATAATTGGTACGGATTCCGAAATGTGCACAATCCGACACACCCTTGGCCGGGTTTTTTTTCCAAGAACTTGTTTGTCTGGAGATTTTGAGTTTTGTCGGGCGTCTGGAGATCAAGACGATTCGCCCGACTCTAGAGACATTCTATCAACGTAAGCGTTGCCAATCTGTGGGGACTTCCCCAACCTGCGGGATTTTCAGTACGATTGGGTAATTGGTGGGGGAGCGATTATGCGGGAAAAACGCGGCAATTTAGACATTTAGACTAAAACTGAACTTAGAAGTAATAAAAGTAGTACTAGAAGTATTTTTAGGTATGTTTAATTTAAGCTTAACTTATCCGGCAGGAAGGTTTAAGAATTTCTTGGCAAAATTCATGACCATCAAAAGCTGAAAATAAGCCTATTGTTCTTTCTACCTTTCTCAAACGCATCTGTGGAAAGAAAATTTAGCGTCCTAAAGAATTTGAAAATCATAGTAATCGCCTACACACTGACACTGTAGTAGCACTTATTGCCACTAGAGAAGGTATTAAGAAAAAAGGAGGGAGCTTAAAATTTGATCCTTCAAATGATATGTTAACCAAAAAAAATTGGCGTAATGAAAGTTACAAAAAGTAGGTAAAATTATGAGGAAGCAGTCCGGTACGGGCTGGTCTGAAGGTCTTTTGAGTATTTATAAATATAACTAATAAAAAAAATATAATATATATGTTTGATTTATATATATGTACATTACCTTTACGTATTTGATAAAAAAATGTGGGGAATATTGATTTTATTTTTTAAGGGATGTTCGGTCAGGTTTTTGAGTAATCCAGACTATGGAAATAGGCAACATTGGTCACAATGGCGATTGGAAAAATTCAATAGTGTAAGGGAATTCTATGTGCTATCGAAATGTCACGTGATCAGTCCTTTAAATTTTGTCATTTCGATAATCGCCATCAAACAGTGCGTAGTACATTATTACCTCAATGATCAATCATGACATTTGGTGGTAAGTGGCCACCGTCGCCTATAGATAAACATCTGCAATACAAGCTGTACTAGTTACTGATGCAGTGTCAATCCTTTGCAAAGAGGACTCTCTTCAATCATCGTCATCATTATCAATAATTAATTAATTCCTAAATTTTTTTTTTCATTGAGATTCTCGGGACCCTAGGGTCCCGGACCTTTGAAATGCGTACCAGGGGCCGAAACCAACTTGCAGAGGCCTTGCTAGAAATGTAGGATGAAATGTCACACCAACCGGCGATTATCCCTGTACATGCACTAGTGAGCACCCAAGGACAATCCCCGGCTGGTGCAGGACTATTGCAGAATATGGAGACAAAACAAGTAGGGCTATAGGTTTAGGATGTTCCGTGGATCGATTACCTAAAACTATAGAAGGACTATTGACCCCTGCCTGACCACTGTTGATCTACACGGTTATAAAATGGCAGGGGGTGACTGGCTCACTCAATTAATGGGCCCCCATAAGGGGTCGCTAGCACTTTAGTGACGAAGCGCCAAGAGGGCAACATATGTGCTTGAGGATTGGAGAGGTATTCCACGGCTATCAGGACAATCCCGGCAATACGGTCAAGATCTCTACCAGCATCTTACTGGGTTAACTTCTTTCCTCCGAGTACGTTGGCTCTTGCGAATATCCACTCAAGCCAGCCTATTAAGGCAAGAGAGAGGTGGGAGACCAACCAATAAACGCAAGCTGGAGATGAGGGACAAGACTTCTCTCTGGAGATCAGGTTCGTGGAGTCGCCACTGCTTACCAGCTCGCCACAAAGCTGCCCTGCGGATATATATATATTTTTTATTATTACAAGCTTTATATAATAATATATATATATATGTATTATTTCCCTCCAAGCTCGTTGCCTCGCCTTTATGTCAGTGTTCTACATCTGACTGCGAATATGTACAATCTGCACATCATATCGGGAGTGTTTTCTTTGGCAGAATGAACGCAATACTATGTTGATTATTGAGGCTGCATCAGGAGTTGTTTACTATACGAACCTTGTGGAAACTAGAACTTAATTGACGTGCGTTCAAGCGTGTTTGCCATACCTAATATTGGAATTGAATTTAACAGCTCACAACGTTTTAATTAAATTTTTTATCCGTGATGCTAGGCAACTGGGCTTATCCCAGTTATAAACGATCCTTTGTGCCTATTGGCCTTGTTTGTTATGTATCCTGCTTGATATGGTGGGAAGTGAAAATATTTTTTCCTACTCCTACATTATTCTTTTCGGTTTAATTTCGTTGCGGGATCCAAGACAGTTAAATGCCGGGACTTCGTCGAGCTTCATTGCCTTGACGCTTTCCTGGTGGTCGCCACTGTTGATTCTGGCTTTATTTGTAGTGGTATTCCCAAATAGTGCGGTGGGATTGTCCCAAAAAAAAGCTTTACAATATTAACTACCTTGTTTCGTATATCTGTCCAACAATTATGCCTTATCAGAAAGCTTAAAGTCACCCAAAGGGCAATGGAGAGGGCTATGCTCGGAATTTCCTTGCGTGATCACGTCAGAAATGATGATATCCGCAGGAGAACTAAAGTTACCGACATAGCCCGGAGAAAAGCTAAACTTAAGTGGCAGTGGGCAGGGCACATTGCTCGCAGAACAGATGGCCGATGGGGCCGAAAAGTTCTGGAATGGCGACCGCGAACCGGAAGACGATACGTTGGAAGGTCTCCCACTAGGTGGACCGATGACCTGGTTAAGGTTGCGGGAAGGCGCTGGATGCGAGACGCACGGGATCGGTCAATGTGGGGACGCCTGGGGGAGGCCTATGTCCAGCAGTGGACGTCTTTCGGCTGAAATGATGATGATGATGAATTAGTTATCCATTTTTCAAGCACTTCCAGGCATTTTAAACTGGAACTTGGCATACTTATGAAACTTTCGTAACATAGACGGAACGCAAAAAAAATGGTACTTACGAAAGACACTGACTTCCAAATATAAATTAATTTTTCACTTTGTAGTTTTCTTATTTGGAAGTCGGTAGTATTTTTTGTAAAAAAGTTTTTTATTTACTAGTAATTTACTTATTATTATTTGTTCGGTTTCAGATATTTAATTAGACTTGTGGATTTTGCCGAGGAAAATGAACAGGCTCTGATAATGCAAGAGCTACTCAGAGATGATCCAATCATCAGAACATTTGGTGAGTTGAATTTTTTAATTAAAACTAAATCGTAATAAAAACTAAAATAGTTGTGATGGCCTATAGGTGGATCAGTGGATAAGTCCTCGCCGACATCAGTGAGACTTTGACTTATTTTATCATCACCATCAATCAATCAATATCAATACATATACTAAATCTGTAACAGTCATTTTAGTACATCTAAAATATAAAAAAAAAACATACCTAATGTCGAACATAGAACCTCCTCCTTTTTGGGAAGTCGGTTAAAAAGTGTAAGGGAATTCGAAGCGCTATCGAAATGCCACGTGATCAGTCCTTTACATTTTGTCATTTCGATAATCGCCATCAATCATGACATTTGGTGGTAAGTGGCCACCGTCGCCTATAAATAAACATCTGCAATACAAGCTGTACTAGTTACTGATGCAGTGTCAATCCTTTGCAAAGAGGACTCTCTTCAATCATCGTCATCATTATCAATAATTAATTAATTCCTAAATTTTTTTTTCATTGAGATTCTCGGGACCATAGGGTCCCGGACCTTTGAAAGGCGTACGAGGGGCAGAAACCAACTCGCAGAGGCCTTGCTAGAAATGTAGGATGAAATGTCACACCAACCGGCGATTATCCCTGTACATGCACTAGTGAGCACCCAAGGACAATCCCCGGCTGGTGCAGGACTATTGCAGAATATGGAGACAAAACAAGTAGGGCTATAGGTTTAGGATGTTCCGTGGATCGATTACCTAAAACTATAGAAGGACTATTGGCGCCTGCCTGACCACTGTTGATCTACACGGTTATAAAATGGCAGGGGGTGACTGGCTCACTCAATTAAATGGATAAAGGATAACCAACAGAACCCATTGCCAGCATTTTTGGAATTTTTGTCTGTTTGTCGGTTTATATGTTTGTATGTTTATCTGGTTATCTGTTTATTTGTTCACGCATCACGTAAAATGTACGAAACCAATGTAGATAACTTTTGTTTAAAACAATCGGTTCGAGCCTATAGATTATAAAAAAAAAAAGTGTTCAAGAAGTAAAATATAGATGGCGTTGTATATTTGACGTCATTTTCCGAATGGCGGGGTTAAGATTCTCCGCGAAAGAATGACCTTAGAAAAAGGTTAGTAGGGTAGGCAGGAAGATACGCAGGGTAGGGTAGGCACTAGGCAGTTGGCGGGAGCGAACCCGCTAGCACAGCTAATGTTGATATAAGTTTGAAATCTCTAATCCGGCTTCCGCAAGCGTGAATATTAGAAGTTCAGTCGGGTTAGAGTTTCAGACTTGGAATAAAGGGGTTACTAACCTGCACCCTTAATAATAAAGATAAGTTAGATCAACCATCTTATAGATTAGCTAAAGTACACACATCTTCCATGGGGTACTGTGTTAAATTCTATAACAAAATACCTTGTGAGTTAAAATTAAATGAAAGAAAATTTAAAACAATAGTTAAAAGTACACTTTGTAAACAAGCATATTACAAATTAGATGATTATATTCAAGATAAGAATGCTTGGAAACATGCTGGTCCTGCTCCATAGAGCAATCTTTAGCGTGGACAAAGTCAAACTGGTTGATTTGTATTATATTCATAATTATTCTAACGCTTTATTTTATATTTATCTTCTCATTCTGTCTTGAAAAAATATATGACTCGCACACAGTTCCGTTGTTGTTTAATTAGATAATTTACCAATGTTTGCAATATTTGTAAGTATGTGAGAACCATGTTCCTATTTTTCAAGTGAAGGAATTTACCTGTTAGTGCTTGTAATACTTATATGTAGTATAGTAGTGTTAGGTGCATCATCGTCCTCACGTATATGAATTTATTAATGTATGTACTTAAATATTGTAAAAGCTTTTTTTTTTTAAAGAGTAAGTATTGAGTTTCTTGTGCGTTCTTCTCCATAAAAATCTACTTTTCCGAATGCACGGTAGAATCAATTTTTATTACTTGTTAATTTTAATTTTAACGTTCGAAAGTGCCGTTAATGGCCTAGTCGAAATAAAAACATTTGACTTTGACTTTAACTTTGATTGGATGGCCGATGGGGCTGAAAAGTTCTGGAGTGGCGACCGCGAACCGAAAGACGATGCGTAGGAAGGCCTCCCACTAGGTGGACCGATGACCTGGTTAAGGTTGCGGGAAGGCGCTGGATGCGAGACGCACGGGATCGGTCAATGTGGTGACGCCTGAGGGAGTCCCATGTCCAGCAGAAGACGTGTTTGGCTGAAATGAAGATGATAATGACCTCATGCTCACTTGCGACCACTAGACCAAAGCAGTTTTAGCAAATACGTTCTTTAGTTATCTAATAGGTAGGGGGAAAATTTCTGCCGATTTTTTAAGAAAATTCAAAACATTTTTTAATATAGTTTATTTACATTTAACTTGCATTTAACTAAAGTATGTAGGTACCATTTTGCTCGATAACTTTTTGCCATCTTGTAGGTAGGGACATGATCCCATTGCTATAGAAATTTTGGGACTTCTGATCAAAATACCGCGACAAGTGGTTTTGGCAGTCCTCTCGTGATGTTAACCTAATACTGCCTAAGGAATTCTGAAGAGACCGAAACAGGTGGAAATCTGAAGGTGCAAGGTCAGTACTATACGGCGGATGCATTAACACCTCCCAGCCAAACTCTCTTAATTTTTGCAGAGTGGCTAAAAATGTGTGAGGTCTAGCGTTATCATGATGAAAAACCACACCCCTTCTGTTGATTAATTCCGGCCGCTTTCTCTCAACTTCTTGCTTTAATCTCATCAGTTGTTAGCAGTAGAGTTCAGAATCGATTGTCCTGCCTGGTGGTAACAGCTCATAATGAATAATGCCCTTCCAATCCTACCACACACACAGCATCACCTTGTTGCGAGTTAACCCGGGTTTCGCCACAGTCTGTGAAGCCTGACCGGCCTTTGACCACGACCTTTTTCGCACGTTTTTGTCGTACGTGATCCATTTCATCACCAGCTTCTTCAAAAATGGTTCGGTTTCATTACGTCGTAATAAAGAATCACAAATGAATACACGGGTCATTAGGTTTCTTTCAGTGAGGTTTTTTGTGTACCCAGTTTTTTTCAAATGCACCAAAACTGTTTTGTGGTCAATTCCCAGTTCTTCACTTACGTCGTAACTACTGATATGCCGATCTAGCTCCACTTTTTCAAAAATGGCATCCATTTTATCCGTAATAGGGCGACCAGAGCGACGTGCATCTTTGACATCAAAATTTCCGGATTGAAAACGCTTAAACCAAATTTGTGCTACTCTCACAGACACTGCTTTAGGTCCATAAACATCACAATTTTTTTTGCGGCTTGCGTTGCATTTTTACCTTTTTGTAGTAAAATTTTTGAATTTCTTCATTAGATTCACTCATCTTGACAGTACGAGAAACAAATGAAAATCACACATTTTCCTAATTTGAATTTGGAATTATGTTCTTTAAAGTTTAAACTTTCAATGATACCAAAACCAGCCAGATACAAATAGTATAGCCAAAGAGATTTTATTACAAGTTTATACATACTATAATGCGAAAAGACTTTTTCCCCAACCTAATACAATAAAGTCTAATTTATTGCTTTCAGACTTTGATCGAGCTTCGTTGGACTCTCTGATGAATTTGGTCCTCGTGTACCTAAATCAGAACATCACATTTGGATGCTTTACACGGGATGACAACACATTGGTTTCAGTCGATTGTTTGTATGTACGAAACATAAGGGACACATTCCCTGAGTTGACAAACGTAAGTATCTTTACTTATAATAAACTTATATTCAATTTCACGTTCCCAAACGTAGGTCTCTATGAAGAAGAACTCGCAAGAAGTTCTACAGACACTTTTAAATGAATATAAAATAGTCATTGAGAATGATAAGAAGTGAAATGTATTGTAAACAGATTAACTTCACATTATCTTATTGATGTTCAAGCACCTTGTAGGAACATCGTTAACGTAATTTGGAACAAATGAAAAATAAATGACATATTTTTTACTTGACAGATATAAAATCATTTGACAATACTCAACGTACCAATACACATCTCAAGCACGTGAAATAATTATAAAAACATATGCATTTCTGGGCCAATTGCAATTTTTGATGTGCATCAACTTTGGAGTTGGTCATTTGAACAATTTTTTTTTGGACTTTATGTCATCAGATTTAGGTACACCCCGTACACCTTTAAAAAATGGGGTCCGTTGCTCATTTTTTTCCATTTCCAAACAGAATGGCAGCCAATTAATATTACGACATTACTTTTATTTTGTAATCGTAATTAAACTTCATGTTCGAGCGTAAAGTTTTATGAAAAAAGTAGTTTTTATTGATGTTTATAACTCATTTTCTACATTGCCTATAATCGTGACAATCTAAAGTCGGAACCACACTTAAGTCGGAACCACACTTACGTGGCGTGGCGTGTCGTGGCGCCTTCCGACGCAGTTGATTGGCTACAAAACTCGTTGCGTTATGACGTAGGCTGGAACAGGAACAGAGTCGTTTGATTGGTGGATCCCGCGCCACGCCACGTGAAGACACGTAAGTGTGGTTCCGACTCTACGTGTCGTGGCGTGGCGGTTCCGTCTTTAGACATTGTAGGTACATTTTACGTGAAGCGAGCACAAATAAACAGACAAACAGTTAACCAGACAGACAGACAAAAATGCTGGAAATGGGTTTTATTGGTTATCCTTTAACAACCTTGCTTGTCGTGACTTTTATAGCTGTCAATTCCGACTTCCTAGATTGTCACGACTATATTGACAAATATCAATTTACCTATTTGTGTGTGCAAATGTGGATCCTTTCACGATGTGTTTTTGTTCCTGCCAGTCTGATCTGTTAAAATATCACCGTGATGACGGCCCAGTTGTTTTGATCACCAATAGTTGCAAATTTCGGTACAACACCAATTTTCTTCAGTTATTAGAAGATTGTTAGCCTTACAAATGTGAAAAGTTGGAGAGTTAATTATTTGACGATTTTTTATATAAGCGTTTTACCGAAATTTGAAACAATTGGTTAGCATAAATATTTGGTTGAGTTATTTAAAGCTGGCCGCAAACGTACATTTTCCTCGTTCGATTTCCGAATGTGGAATACAGACTCGGAATGTCGTGAACCTAGCGCAGACGTTAGATTTTCCTGTTTGGAATTTTCACGAACGCACGGGCTGGCATTCGATACGTAGGTACGTAAGGAAAGTTTTCCGTTCGAAAAAAAAACGGACGTGTGCTGTAGTCAATGGATTTTATTAGCGTACGATGCATTCGGGTCTCCGAATACGGAAAACGAATTCGGATATCAAACACGGAAAACGTACGTATGCGGCCAGCTTTAGCATCAGAAAACTGAGCTTTACGTGCAATGAGCTCGAAGTTTGCTGTCATACCGACTAACTGTCAATCTCAACCGATGCTAGGGTCGACATCTCACTTCACGCCATCACTATAAGTTATAATAACGGAATAGCATTGCTGGCAGTGAACAGAAATAACTGCTGGCCCTTTTAGTGTACTATTTTTCGAAGGGCTGAAGTAATTTTTTTTTTTTCTATTGTTTTAGGAAATGGATGAGGCATCCAGAAGCTTCATCAAATATATTAAGGTGATTGAGAGACGAATCAGATATGGTAGTGCAAATGGAAAATGCAACTACATGACCTCGTTTGGTGTGTTTACTTCGCCTGCTTACAGGAACAGTGGCATTCCACTCGAAATGATAAGAGTGAGGTAATACAACCTCATTTAATATAGTTTTTATATGCCTGCTTGTCTACAGAGAGTGTATTCAAGATCGCCATGGCCTCACCCCACCGGCCCCCTTCTACCATCGGACATTTTCCATTCCACCAATTCGAACCAAGCGCCAATAGATCCTTCATAATGCGCACAGCAAAAGAGTGGAACTCACTACCTTTTTTTTCTATTTTGGTTTGCGAAGTCATCCAATGTCTTCTCCTGCTCTGGGTGAAGCCAGACAGACTTTCAGACTGTCAGACTTACTTTTACTTCTACGTTTTACTGACTAAAACTCACCCGTGTTTCTTCAGTTGCTTGTGCCAGGGTCGCGGTAGCTATCTTTCATATTTATGCGCGACCCAGACAGACATCGGCCCTAGCGGGCCCCGTCAGTTTTGCTGACAATTCTTTGAGGCGCGCGTGGAACACTACGCGCCGTAAATTCCTGTTTTCGGTGTCCATAACGCAAAAAAATGGTACCTACGAAAGACACCGACTTCCAAAAATAAAGTTATTTTTCACTTTGTATTTTTCTTATTTGAGTGTCGGTAGTATTTTTCTGTAAAAAGTTTTTTTTTACTTTGTAGTGTTTTTAGTTGGAAGACGGTAGTATTTTTTTTGTAAAAAGTGTTTTTATCTTATTCTTAGTATTAGTCATACATTCATGTCGCAAATAAACTTGTCTTCTTTCTTTAAACTACATGGTCTTCATATAATCTATCTGACCAGATACGTAATCCTTGGATTTTTCGTAAAAGATACCTACCATGTGTAGGGATGCCAGCTTGTTTAGAAGAAATAGAGAAAAATATAGAATATTTTAAGAGTACTCATTTGAAGAGTAGGTACTCTCTTAGAAAAAAGAGTAAAACCCTTTATTTTTGCGAAACAAAAAGACTGATCCTTTTAAAAATAACTGTAAGACAGTTAGAGAATTCCATTGAAGTCATGGTTTTCTTTTATCGCCACTTTGTAACTATGACCGAAAAATAACTCTTTCAGTGAATACTGAAATGGAAAGATAACAAAATCAGTATATCAGGGATTAAAAAGAGATTTTAGCGTACCGTAAAACGATAACCTCGTAGATTGAATCGATTCATTTTGAAATTAAAATTGACCTTACTATTTCATTTTATTTTTGAAAAATATGAAAAAAATGCAGACTTTACTTTGTTTTATATAATATGTTCTCTTTTAAGGAGTTTCTTTTCCTTTCTATGGAGTTTTTTTCCGTTCTTCTCCATAACAAGCAACTTTCCCGAATGGACGGTAGAATCAATTATTATCAACTTTAAATTATATTTTTGACGTTCAAAAGTGCCGCTTAATGGCCTAGTTGAAATGAAGAATTTTTATCTTTGTCTATAATTTTTTTTTCTGGTTTGGGAAAAAATAAAATAGAAACGAGCCTATGAACGTTAAAATAAAAATGGAGTTACTTTGATACCAATTTTTTTTTTCATTGCAATATAAAGTAAACCCAATTTACAATTTATTTTTGATGAATTCACACTGTACAATGTAAAATATTTTTCTACATTATGTAAACGTATTCTTGAGCGGACGTTTGCAAAACATGGCTGACATTTCAGTGTTGCAAATTTTAAAAAGAAAATTGAGGTGCGTACCGTTTTCACGGAGTTAGCTTTAAAAACCTAAAGAAATAAGTTATCATCAAAGTTGCCCCTGATCTCATTGTAACCCTGTTCTACCGGTGCATTATTGCTTATGTAGAATAGACGGATACGCAAAATAAATTGCACTCTATATTAGAAGAATTGTACCATTTTATTAGAGTACGGTTGGCAATCTTGAGACCATCAAGATAGTTTCAGTCATTGATGTATTAAAATGAGGTAGATACGGTACCGGTCACAGCGCTTGGTCCTACTAAAGTAAGTGATTGCCCATAGTTGGCCTCAGTCGCGGACGGCACATCGTTGATCACACAGCTCCATAATTTCAGTGTTTTTATGTTTTTTTTTTTGCAACAAATACGCATCAAAATGATTTCTTGTATTGCTAAACAGTGTTTATATAATATCAGGAAGAAAAATAAGACACACGGGAACATTTACCACTCATAAGTACAATAAAAAATGTTAATTTGTTGAAAATTACAATAATATTTAATGTTTGCATCGCCATATTTGTGAGAGCGAGATAGATATTACAAACATGCGTGAGAGACACGATACACACATAATGCGCGAGTTGCGAGACTCATACGCGACGAGTACAGCGAGATTGCATGTGGTCGTGCGCCGAGCCCAGGTTTACTGATTGCGATGTTAGCGCGTAACATATCTTCCTCCTTTTAATACATCAATGGTTTCAGTTATTCTTCTCAAATTAATCGGACAGAAAACACGGCCTGGCTTCCTTTCCTCGTACAGTATTAAAATATGTTTTTCTTGTTCTCAGAACCAGGATTGCAAGAACCCTTCGTATTGAAGTCATTGGTTCTGCTTTTATTGGAAAGGCGATGCTGAAAGCGGCTAAAAAGCACAACTATAAAGAACTGCATACACTCAGGGGACCACAAGATCTGGACATTAACTTTGGAGAAATATTACCAATTAAAATTATGAGTGTTGTCTATAGATATGATTCTCTTAGACCTTAACAGAACGGTCGGAGGCGTTAGAAGAAAATGTTAAACATGACAGTAGGTAACATTACGCAAACCTGATCGAGCAGATATCCAATAGTCATATATATGTGCTATGGACCAAGTGGTTAATACGGCATTTAAAAAGGGCCAGGGTAATTTAAAAAATGCCCAATATGAGTAGGCAATATGATTAAAACTTTTGAAATAATTAAATTGAAAGGGCTTTCTAAATAATGCCCATCACTTATTGGGCCGGGTAATGAAAAGATATATTTTTTTTAATTATTTCAATGTTGACATTGGTTGTTTACCCCGACACGGTTGTATCGAATTATTATTAAATTATTGTCAAATTATTAT
Source organism: Orthosia gracilis (assembly GCA_947562075.1). Taxonomy (NCBI): domain Eukaryota; kingdom Metazoa; phylum Arthropoda; class Insecta; order Lepidoptera; family Noctuidae; genus Orthosia; species Orthosia gracilis. The sequence goes on along the minus strand of OX387267.1, from coordinate 3,165,222 downwards.
TATTTTATTTTTGAATTGAAATTATTGTTAATGTAATTTGAATATTTGTTTTGAAGATTATTATTTTATTATTCTAATTGATGTTATAATCATATTCCTATAGAGAAATTATTGACTCTCTGCACATGTTGGGTCAAACTGTAAGTGCAGAGAGTAATTGTGATAAATAAATAAATAATAAGCCAAAGTGCATGAAAGAAACGTGATTTATTGTAATTTTACTATCTTAATTTTAACTAATATAATAAAGTGATAAAATAGTACCTATTGTGTTACATGTTTGTAAAGTGTTAATCTCTGAAAGTACCGTTTTTTTGGTAACGGGGGCAAATCTTCAAAAAAGCGCCTGGTCTTTTGGAGAAAAACCAGGAAGTGTCGGCTTTTACCTCACAAAAACCACCCCTGTGATCACCTTCAGCACTTAGTACGTGACCTCTTAAGGTTGCCCTAGTCGACGGCACGAACTATTTTGTGCGCGGGGTTAAAATGCATGCTATCTCACCCAACAACACGCGCGAAAGAGAAAGCTGCTGTGATATGCAGTAAGAATCTAGTTTGCGTATGAATTAGCACTTTCGCAAATTAGTAGCGAAATGGATGATGATTTAGGACGAAAACGAGCGCGCGAAATTTTATAAGCAGACCTTTGGGTGTATGAATATCATGAAAAACGACTAACCGAAAATTTAAAAAAAAAAAGCATTGTTGAACTACTAATCCCTGTATGGTGACGGTTTTGCAAATTTCCTTCTTCTTATGGTATTTATTTCCGCCCAAATTATATTTTAATTTGTAAATTATATATTTTTTTTTACTTTTTTGTTTCAATACAGGGCTAGATAATGATGAGACAAATTAATATCATTTTTTTATTTTGAACTACGTTTGTATGGAACAATGATGGACTAGGACAATCTTAAAAGACCACCCTGGGACCTCTATATGCAACGCCTGTTAGATCACATTCCTGCGGAGACTGAATATGCGCCTCCCCTGAGCCCAGAGCTACTACCATAAGCTCTTACCGCAAGGTTATATCTGTTACTTACCCACAATGGAAATAACCTTGCTCTAAAAGCTAGGGCCCGGGCTAAACTATCTCGCTCAGTGTTAGATAGTTTTTATCCCGCAAAAGATATGGTTTCCGCGCAGGTGTGAAACCATGTGATAAACTGATAATGCTAGTAGTACTAAGGAGTGGAATTCCCTGCCGGAGTCTGTTTCGCGATAGCTACAACCTGGGAGTATTTCAAGTCAACTGTGAATAGGTTACTTCTAGGCAAGCGTGCTTCACCGTCGACCACGTCATCGCTTCCCATATGATATAGGTAGTGGTCGAATGCGAGCCTACAAATGATTAAAAAAAAAACAGTAAGTAGGTATACCTAAACAAAGAGGTTACTCGCCTAATGTTAAGTGATGATGTCAAAGAGTAAAATAATAATATAGATGATGTGGTCGAAGGTGAAGCACGCATTATTTTGGCATTTCGCCATCGCTATCATCGAATGTCACTTGTCTAGCCTTTTGAGCGCCAAGCGGTACCTAACGCGATGTGTTCCCCAGCGCCAAGCTATACATGTATAACGAATATATATACTGTAAACAGTAGTGATGAGGGTAATTGTACTATCGATAAATTATTTACATGCTTTTTTTATAAATATACCAGTAAAAATAAAAATAATGACGTATTTCGACATGTAGGCAAATAAAAATAATGACATATTTCGATATCTCGTTTTATTAACAATAGTTGTGATAAGAAAAAGCAGAATACACTATAGATAATGACAAAACAGATACATAACTCAATTCAGCCATAAGAAGTTGGCCACAACCCTATTTTCTTCTCACATCATCCAGTTGTCTTCATATCAAGACCGTGGCGCCCGTAGCACGTAAAAGTTTTATTGTTATAAGGGATGTGTATGTTCCATTTTTTTGTATACTCGTATTCCATGTTTAAGCTAAACACATATTAATATTATTATCGATTTTGCCTGGCCACATTAAGTCGTTCTGGATACAGCGCATCGCATTCAAAGTTAGAACGCAGCTTTTGGTACGTTCTGTATTCATACTAATTTCGCAGGCACCTACTTACACCGGTCTAATTAGGTTATTGAGCGAAAATATTTATTTTAATTTTATTTACCGTTTAATAATTTACACTAAACTCAAAATCTTCTTCTAATGTACTCGTACTTACGTATTTATCGGATTCAGCTTCCAAATCCGCACCTTGTAGGATTTTTAAAAGTTGTTCAGAATTTAATTCATTTGTTTCACTCATTTTTTTTTATAACGGTAATAGTTCGCAACAGCGCTGCATTATCTAACACTGACCTTGATGCACTTACGTCTATGACTATTGATGTCCAGGGCGCTTGAGGCATCGATATCTATTAGTTTCGTAGTGATGGGATATTTCAGTATCGATATCAGTATTAACCAAACTACGGCACTTAGTGTATATTAAAAGATTTGAGTAAATACTTGTGTAAAAGCAACATTTCTTATAAAGATCGCAATTTTTTTCAAAACTATGTTGAGTTTTGATTTGTTCGTTTTATATTTTTTCTTTCGTTTATATCGATACTTTAGAAAATTAATCAAGTACCCAAAAAACTAGACGTCTTTCTATAAAGACTAAGGCGCCTGGAACACAAAAAAATTTTGGCTATTATTACTTTTCTGTTTTTAATATAAACAAAGACCCCTATTGAAATAAAAAGTTGAGTTTAGGGTTTAAGGCAATAGTAAAAATAAGCACAAAGCATTTGTACAGGTATTTTGTAATAAACGTTATGATTAGATATTGTCTTTTTTAAAGACTTGGCGTGGAGGACACGGAAACGGTTGTCTTCTATAGAAGACCGTGGCGCTCTACAGGCTAGAGCATACGGTCATGAGAGACCTTCAACGCTGCGTCTTCCGGTATGCGGTCGCCACCCCAGAGGTCTAGTGGTGATAGGTTGGAATTATATTAGATTATGAAGTCAAGTACAGATATTTGCAACAAATATTCTGATATTAACCAGTCATCATCATCAGCCTTTTAAATGTGCCCACTGCTGGGACACAGGCCTCCTCTCCGTGAGAGTGAATGGGCCGTAATCCACCACGAGGGCCCAGTGCGGTTTCTTCGAATTGTTAGTTCTAACACATGTCAGGTACTACCAAGTATCCGGCCAATATTGTGAGTATCCGGACAACAAGTATCCATAAAAAAATCACTTGAATCGACGTAGTTATTTATTTAATAAACCTATTTACATATTTCTTATTATTTACAGTAAACCAGATAAAAATTAACTCCTATTAACAAAAACAATCATGTATAATTAACATCATACTAAAAAGAGACGTATCTAAAAAAAAAATAGGTTACGGTTAGTATAATGGAATAATTATAGATATGTATTGTTAACCGATGGCAGCCAGCTTAGAATAGAATAGAAAACATTTATTTGACGTAGGCATAATACAACAGCAACAATGACAGAGTAAAAGAAAAAGTAAAAAAGAACAATCAAAAATTGCGCTGAGCACATACTGGAACGTTTACTAACTCAGCATTTGCAGCAACAAACGTGGTGATTAGTGCTTTATGAGGTATATGTATGCTGGTATTAAAAACACTTCCCTTTTCAGTATAATATTAACAATTATTTCTTCAAATAATATCTCTTATTTATAGAATCTACAAAATATAGTACAAATCTCTAATAAAAAATCAAATCCCTTTACAAGAAGTGAAACATATCAAAAGTGACCTGACACCTGATAAAATAAAAGGGCTACGGCGCTTAAGAGGAAATACGGGCAGAGTGCGCCGACTGAATATCCTAAGTAAAAAGTCATAATTCGTGGTTTGGCTCTCGTCTATTTCCTCCTCCAATATCGGACCAATTTAAAAAATATTCCATAAATTGGAAAAATAATATATATACTATTCCCCTATATTTTCATTAACATTTGTCAAATTAAGCCTCTGTTGACTGGGCAATTTTGAGTATTTTTTGAAGGTTCTGGTGCTCCTAATGATAATGTATCATCAAAATGGAAAACATAGGACCATAGTATATATCTTTTATTTTCAGTTTATGGAATATCTTTTAAATTGGTCCAATATTGGCGGCGGAAATAGACGAAAGCCAAACCTCAAATTATGACTTCTTATTAAAGAAATTCAGTCCGCGCTGTCTGCCCATATTTACTCTTAAGATGAGGTTAAAATAAAAAATAGTAATTTCAGGTAAAAATCTTTACATCTTCATCCGCATATGGTTGAGTTTGTAGCCGTCCCCAACACAGTGAGAAAAATACCATGAAATGTCTCATGAAAAAAAATACTAAAAAAATTAAAACGAAATACTTGACTTCTCTGATCATTGCCAATTTCGTATGTAAACTTAAAAAAAATTGTAACAATATACTTATTTATTAAATAATCTAGTTAAAAATCAGTTGTATTTATTTTACGTACATAACATTTTTTCCTACCGCTTATTTAGTGATAAATTTTACAATTACTTTGCTAACTTAGTTGGGTGAATATTCGACTTTAAATCGGGCCAGATATTCAGTTTATTACGAAATGGTTTCGAAGGAAATAATATTTTATGAGGATTGTAATATTAATATACCCATTATCACCACTTTCAGCAAGTGAACATATTTAATAAAAATCACCTTCTTAATCCAAACGTAATAACCACCGAATATTCGACCATAATATTCGTCGTATAGCCGAAAGCCGAATATTTACATTTACGAGGTGCATTCAATAAGTACCTAGCCTCATCGCCAGAGGGCGCTGTAGTTTCAAAAGAGTTTTACCACAGTGTAGCACATTCTTTTTTAATTCTTTTTTCAAATTTTCATTCCAATCCCTTCATTTGTTTTAATTTGACAACTTATGGAAGCGAACGTGTCGATCGGTTTTACAAAAATGGAAAAAGAGCAATATCGTTCGGTGATTCGATTCCTATTTTTGGAAGGGAAAACGCGCATCGAAATCAAAGAGCGCTTGGATGCTGTGTACGGTGACTCTTCTCCATCGATGGCCACCGTCAAGAATTGGTACAACGAGTTTGCACGTGGCCGTACGTCGGTTTTTGATGAACCACGTCCAGGTGCACCGAAAACAGCTGCTACGGAGGAAAACATTAAAAAAATCCATGATTTCGTATTGGCAGATCGCCGATTGAAGGTTCGGGAGCTAGCTGAGACTGTAGGCATTTCAGAAGGAACAGTGCATCATATTCTTCACGAGGAACTCGGTATGAGAAAGCTGTCGGCGCGATGGGTGCCGCGTTTACTCACACCAGAAAACAAGCGCAACCGTGAGACCACATCGGAGACGTGTTTGGCGCTGTTTAAGCGGAATCCAGCGGAGTTTTTGCGTCGTTTTGTAACCGTCGATGAAACCTGGATCCACTGGTACACACCAGAGACCAAGGAGCAATCAAAACAATGGATCCAGACCGGGGAACGTGCTCCAAAGAAGGCGAAAACTGTAAAATCGGCCGGAAAAGTTATGGCCACCGTTTTCTGGGATTCACAAGGTGTGATCTACATCGATTACCTCGAGAAGGGTAAAACAATTACAGGGCTTTACTATGCCGATTTATTGGGCCGATTCGACGCCGAATTAAAGAAAAATCGACCCCATCTGGCGAAGAAAAAAGTGCTGTTTCGCCACGACAACGCACCGGTTCACACGTCTGCCGCTGCCATGGCCAAATTGGTCGAATTACGCTACGAATTGCTGCCCCATCCACCGTATTCTCCAGATTTGGCCCCTTGTGACTTCTTTCTGTTTCCTAATCTGAAAAAATCACTCGCCGGGAACAGATATGGATCGAATGAGGAGGTCATCGCCGCCACGGAGGCCTATTTTGCAGAGTTTGACAAAAATTATTTTCCCGACGGGTTAAAAAAGTTGGAGCATCGCTGGGCTAAGTGTATCGAACTAAAAGGAGACTATGTTGAAAAATAAATTGCCACTTTTCCAAAATTTTCGTTTGCTTTTTGTAGGCTAAGTATTTATTGAATGACCCTCGTATGTCATCTCAATCAACCCTATGAAAATATTATACAATTATTATTCTACTGTAAATTACAAAAAATATCTAAAGGCGTTTTATTCATCGTCTCATATCAAATCACAAAAAAAAACAGCGAAGTAATTTCGTAATATTGAACAGAGGAATTTATCAAAAGAATCAGTGGATTACGGATTGTCTTTAAGTCCTTTTCATAGTAAAAGAAAAGGAGTAGAGGGAAATAATATTTGCCTAGGAGTGGAACAGAACAAGATTGCAGAAAATAAAATACGTGTTTAGCCATACCCTCGTCAGGAACGTAGTTACTCGCGCAGAGAATGAAAAAATAGAGCGCCCGGTGTGCGTTCTCATAGAAAGATATAGCATAAGGCCGAAATACGATAAATCCCAAGATTTCCCAAGTCTTAGTGATCAAAACTCGAAATGATCTAAGATGGCTAAAGTACCATCATCTTTTATGGGGTACTGTATAAAATGTTACAATAAAATACCTACCCACATTCTAGAACTGAATGAGACGAAATTTAAAACTTGTATAAAACGCACACTATGCAGGCAAGCATATTATAAGTTGGGGGATTACATCGCTGATAAAAATGCTTGGCTAAATGCTGGTCCTGCTCCGCAGCCACTAGGGCGCAAGAACAATTAGTGATGGGCAGAAAAGTTTTGAAGTATTGTTGGACCTGCTGAAGACTGTATGAATATATTTTTATTGTATAAACTCAATTTCTTTTAGTATTATATAATTGCACCGCACATGTGTGAGTACTATGTTCCGGCTGTAAATCTACCATTCACTGTACCTTTGTGTCGTTCGTTGACTTTTGTGTGCCCTGGCAGTTGAGAGGGTCATGCTCTCTCTTATTTCTCTCTGATGGTGGCACATGTGTTGGATGGATCATTCGGTTCCCTTCATGATGGTTGAGCTGAGTGGTGTCGATCCATGTGTCATGTTCGTGAACGGGCGCCATCAGTTGGGATTGGTCATAACTTAGCTGCCTCGGCCTGTTATTGCATTTTTTTGTTAAAATTGTTTGTTACTCTAGACGCTTTTACTTGCACGTCTTTTTGCATCGTTCTCACATATATGTATTTTTTTCAACAAGAATGATGTAACCAAAAACTTGTAATTGAAACTGATGGAAAGGGGTGTCCGTGGAGTTTCTTGCAAATTCTTCTCCATTGAGATCTACTGACGCTTGCGAATTTGCAACTAGAGTCATATTTTTTTTTTGTTTAACAATTCCAAAGTACCTCTAAGGTTTATTTGAAATAAACTATTTTAATTTCGATAATCGCTAATTTCGGTCTTTTACCAGGGATCTTGAAAGAAAGAGACTGGTAAATGTTGAAATTTTTTAATGTCCATCACACTGATACGAAATGACGAGAACAATAATTAAGGACTGATTGATCTAATTTCACCAAAATTGGTATTAATGTATGTTGGACAATTTTTATCTACGAATTTTATGTGTTAAAATGTTTTTCTTAACTAATATAGCAAAGTAAATCTTAGAAGTGATAGTAAATGTAAGAATTTTGTTTTTTCTGATAAAAAGCTTGAAATTAGCGATTACCATACATCTTTTCGGACTTATATCAGTAAGACTTGGGAAATCTTGGGTACTACAGTAGTTCGGGCTTATAAATTAACAGAATGCAGAAACAGAAAGGCGTATGGAGGGGGTATAACGAAAAAATGTTACGTGGCGTTACATTTTCTTCCGAATCACACCTACCTCAAGCCACGTTTAGGAACTAATAGAAAGTGTGTTACGGAATTGGGGTTGCATTGCAGGTTTATAAAACATAATTTCTTACAAGTCAACATGTTCAGATTTCGAATTATTCTTGATTGTAATCAAGACAAAGTGAACGTTCTTTTACCATTCTGCGTTCAAGACTTGTCTTACGAAATCAAGAGACTATTCCCAGCGCAAGTTGTCGTCAATCGAAAACAGAATAATTATGATTAAGAAACACATAAATAATGCACACAGCGGATCTTTGTGTCTCTGAAGTTGGCTGCAAGACCCTGCGCAGTAGCTATTTTTGTGTCAATGTTGAAGGTGAAGATAGCATTGTATAACTGTCTCTCACTCGCTTACGTTTGTCGCATCGTCCTATCTCGCTTACTCTATGCATTATACTCGATGACAAACTGTTTCTTGCGCAATGGTTCGCAGAGTCAACATCAGAGATACAAAGATCCGCTGTGACTACTATAGAACTTTTTCATTTTGACTTAAAAATTTCGTAGGCGGAAAAGAATACTCTCGATAAAAATGTTGTCCTTGTCACCAACTATAACAAAATTACGATAAAAATGACGGCAACAAAGAGTTTTGTCTCTTACTGGTTACGGAAACAAATAGTAGCCACTAGATTCTAAAAAAGAAATTATCAAGTGTTAAAGTCGTCTGCCCTGAAGGAGGAGAATCAGTGCTCCTCCATCCGCACTGTACTTTGTAAGGCTCGTTTGGTCCTGACTGGTCACCTTTCCACCGACTATAAGAAACGCAATTCAAGCGACGCGATGTTTTTTAAATTCGCTCAACAGATCACTTATTTTGCGATAATCTTCGTATCAGAAACTGAGCTTTATTTCTTTCTTTAATATAATTTACCCCACACTAGGAATTTCTCCTGTATCGTGTTGTATTGTAGCTTCAGACTAAAAATAGAAAAGTAGGTATTCCTATTGTGACTTCTAACTAAAAAAATTCTATTTTATAAAAATTTCTTTATATTAACTTATTTTATATCTTAATATATAAACAGATATAATAAAAACTTATATTTACATTTTTATAACAACTTCTTGTTTACTATAGTCTGTTCAGAAAACGATGTGTTGCATGACACATGTCAAATAAGCTTTTCAGGCAATTTTTATCAGCGAATTATATGGCTAGAATAGATAATCTTTATTGTACACCATAAAAGAACGTAGGAACGCATCGCTAATATCTATCATCGCTTAAAATCAAGCGAGATTGTGGTCAAACGCGAGCCTATCATATTTAATATTATTAATGTGAATGTAAGTTTGTTTGTTACGCTTTCACGCAAAAACTACTGAACCGATCATCATGAAACTTTATACATATATTTTTGGAGGTATTAGAAGTAACATAGGATACTTTTTATTAAAAAAAGAAAAATATTGGCTTCACTGCGAGCGAAGCCGAGGGTAAAAGCTAGTAAATTATATAAAAAGGAACGTTTTTTCTTAACTAAAGTAAATCTTAGAATTTTGATTTCCTGATAAAATCACGAAATTATCAATTGAAGTTGAGTAGTTTACCAAATAATCAACTTCAATTCTTAATTTAGTATCTTTAATGAATTAATATATGTTACATGTATGTACTGCAATCTGGTTTTTATAGTAATAAAGATTATATTTTTTATGTAGTAGACTAAATTGACAGCTGCCAATGACATAATTTTTTTATGTTGCAAGCGCGGAGCATAGCGTAGTGGTTAAGGCTCAAACATAAGAGATTCTATTTTGGTAAATAAGAAATCAACAATAAAATAAATGCGATCGATAGAATGAAGTCTGACATAAATGAGTAAAATTAATTATAGGTCGCTTGTTTCTTAACAAATGTATTTTTTTTGCCGTCAAATAGTTAAATTTTCGATTTACCTCGATTTTCAATCTTCAATCAACTTTCGATCACTCAGGATACGACACTATTTTTATGAAACGATAAAGTGGCAACTCCGAAAATGTTTAGTCTAAGAAATTACAATCAGAAATTAGACATAGTTTTGGCATGTGTCAAATTAACCATTTTATAATGAACAGACTATAGTAATATTCACTATTAAACATTCCAAATTAATACTAAGAGATATCTTTTTGCCACAGACATAAATCTAACTAGATAACGCAAATCCCTCCATCTGTATGAAAACCAAGCGTGCCACTTTTTCACACACAACAATTTAAGAACAAATTAACTTACTGATGAAAGAAAATGTTTCCATTGTCTCTGAGAACTTTTTGGTATTTTTATTTTTTCTAGATTTCTGTTGATGTTCGGTGGTGTTCAAACAGCTCAAAGCAAGAGCTCAGAGTATTATCACTACCCCTTGTATGACACGTGAGGTGTACATCCAATCGCGTCATCTATACTCAATTTGCGATAACATTAGACGATTAAATTAGCCCATTTTGCAGCCCGTTCAACCGATTTTGACTTCTATAGCGTTAGTGATATGACAAATGGTAGCTGTAGTAAACAGTTGGTTTTGGTAACAGGTTTATGCTTTTTATGTCATCCTTATGATTACGGGATAGAACTCAAAATCGGTTGAACGGACTGTAAAAAGATTTGGAAACATGTCTAATGTTATTTCAAATGGAGTTTAGTTAGATTATATGTCCGTGTTCTTTTACGAATAATTTTTACTTAACATTTTGTCTTTTTAACTAGAAATATGTTAATTCGATTCAGTTCGAAAATCGTGAGACCATACGCTATTTCGGGCGTGTATTTTGTTCTAATGTGTTTTTATAATACTCTATTAAGTCTATTGTCTATAAAATAGGCCGAAACCAACGAGGTCAGGTATAGACGCTTTAATCCTAAAAAAAGACTCGATGAAATTGAATAAACTACTCTATCATCAGTACCATAAAGTGTAAAATTGACCAAACGACGACGTAGCGACACGCACACACCCAGCTTTTTAACCGTCCTCGAATGTTCGCATTTTAAATTATAGTAGTCACAGCGGATCTTTGTGTCTCTGAAGTTGTCAATTTTGAAGTAGAAGATAGCGTTGTATAACTGCCTCTTTCACTCACTTACGTTTCTCGCATCGTCCTATCTCGCTTACTCTATGCATTATACTTGATGACAAACTGTTTCTTGCGCAATTGTTTGCAGAGGCAACTTCAGAGACATAAAGACCCGTTGTTACTACTATACAGATTATAAATTTTATAGTTCAATGTCATAGGAAATATCGGTGTTGTCCAGCAACACTAAATATTTTTATCACAACATAAATAAAAAAATTTTTTTTTTAAATTAGGTCTCTCCTTAAGGCTATAATACGCCCCAATGCAAACGCAGTACTGGCCATGCGCCCGCTCGAAGCCAAAATATCAATATTGAACCTCCTTTTGAACACTTCTGTCTGCAAAGTTATTATTTGATTTACATATGCTATGTCAGTTATGAAGAAAATCCAGCCATGAATTTTTCTGTGTAAAAATTGTTTTTAACAAACAAGTCGTTTTGGAGGAGTATCCAAGTTGCGAAAAATATCGTGTTGCTAATTATTTTTTTAAAGCAAATCTATTTGTTATACGAAAAAACCATGTTTAAAAAATAATGTACATGAAACAATAACAAATATATATTTTTTTCAAACCTTTTATCCTAGCCGTTACTAAGGAGTATGCTTTAGAAAGTTTCCGTTTTTCGGCACTAAAGCGTATGTAGGCCCTTAAGTATGCTGTAGGACGTAGGTCAATACTTCCCAGAATTTGATCCTTATTTGTCAAAATTTGGTCATACAATCATAGTATATATTATACGGGTTGCAAGCTTTCCAATTGGTTGCGAGTGAGTTGCGACCAAATTGGTTGAGAAGCCGGCTGACAACGATGACTCACTATTTTCTTAACGCGAATATGGATTAAGAACCGAAACGGACTCGCCACGCGATCGGCTTTCTTCGGGAGTGCTCGTGTCGACTTATAAAAAATACCGTGTATCTTGTACGGTGCACGCGTATAAGCATTGGGAATGCCGTGTCTTTACTATTTAAATCTATGGCTCTACTAAAAATTTGAGACCGACCGAAACTACATTATTGGCCTTAATCGATATTTCGGCCTTATTATAGGTTTGTTTTATTTAAAAATCGCTCACACCACTATCTCATCTGATGGTAACCGATGATGTGGTCGACGGTGAAGAAAGCTTACCTAAAAATAACCGAAACCGGTTTAAATAGAAACCGTTTAGCAAGCGAAACCGGTTTCGGCCGAAACCGAAACCGATCATACGGTCGGTCTCTAAAAATTGGGAAGGAAGGAGAGGGAGAGGAAGGCCAGAGAAAAAATGAATGGACTGTGTGAGGAGTGATATGAAAGAAAAGGGAGTCAGTGATAGCGTGACGGGGGACAGGACGGTATGGAACAAGAAAACGTGTTGCGCTGACACCAAGTAACATGAGATAAGGGTAGGAAGATCTCTACAAGTTTTTTCTTGGATTCAAAGCATCTATACAAAGACTACATTGCCGAAACCTCCCTTCATCTGATATGGTAAAACAAAAGTCTGTTTGCATTCAACTTTGTACCTTATCCTTTCGGTGATAAGGTTTATTCCGAATCGCTTGCTTTCGCCTTTTTCTTCCTTTTACCTTTGGGATGCATTTTGTAGACGTGCTTTTGAAGATCTTTCAGTTTTAAATATCTGTGGACAAAATTATTGAAATCAATATTGTTGTCTGACTCAGTGTTTTTGGGATCAATTGCACGATTACAGCTGATGGGGTCCTGGGTTCGATTTTCAGGTTGGATACAATTTTATCACGCAGCTCGTCATACTACAAAATTCTCACAGCTCAAAGACTGAATTCTTACTTCTAGCCTTTACACGAGACTCATCATAATTGCGTCCTCATTGCGTAATTTCAAAGAAGATGCTCCCGTGTGCTTTACTTGCAATAATTGCTTCATTTTTATGTTTAAAAAATCAATTTCACAAAAAAATACACTGGTATCGAAAAATGATAAAAACGAAAGGTACCAGAGGCACTGACGTACGAAACGAAAGTTACTTTGCACATTTTAGTGTTGTTTTTGAAGTCGGTTTATTTTTTTGTTCTTTTTTTATTTCTCTCTTTTTAGTTTTACATAATATCACTAAAATTGAGCAACTTCTATAGTAAGGTACCAAAAGGATTGGCAAAATACCCATAATAACTCAATTTATATATTCGTGCTGTTTGACGCTAAGGAGTTCGGTTGTATGCTCCATATCTTTAAAACTGCTGGACCGATTCTGATGAAACTTGCACTATTCCATAAGTTAAGATATACCCAATCCAACATAAGATCATGATCACAATCCGATAAGTAGTTTCGGAGAAATGCGTGGACAAACATTCATACATACAAACATACATACACTTATGAAATTTGGCACACGTGTTTAGAAGCCCATTTATTAGTTTATCCTCGCACTGGAACGCCTTGCAGCAATAACACCAATGGAGCACAATCTTATAATAAACTCACTATAAGCTTAATCCTCACGATGTTTTCCTTCACCGTTGTCAGCAATGTCCAAGATAAACTTGGAAAGTACATATGAATTTGAAAAAGTCACATTGGGACTTGCCCGGATTCGAACCCACGACCTCAAGCGCGAGAAGCATGGTCTTAGCCACTGGGCCATCACGACTATAAAGTGTAACATTGTGAATATTGTGCAATTCCAACAATATTACATACGTACGTGTCAAATTGAATACCTCCTTTTTTTAAGTCGACAAAAATCCTTCTACAACAGCGTAAAACACGCAATAAATACTGTTGAATTGTCAAAACAAAACAGTTTGAAATCGATTCGATGATTTTATATGTTCGCAATAAGACTGCTGGCACAAAAAAATACTTTTTTACAAAAATTTCAACCGACTTCCAAACAAAAACACTACAAAGTGAAAAATAACTTCAATTTCGGAAGTCGGTGTTCCTGTTTACGTTTCTTCATTTTTTGACACCGACTTCCGAAATTGAAGTTATTTTTCACTTTGTAGTGTTTTTGTTTGAAAGTCGGTTGAAATTATTGTAAAAAAAATTTTTTTTTCACTTTTTAGTTGTGGTACATAATGGACCAGTTCTATAGGCTAGGTACCTACGCGTATAGTGCCCAAAGTGAAGCTAGAATAGATTAACCCAATAACATGAATCTTAAACGAAACCAGTGCAATGAGAGTATACCAGGGTGAACTGTTCACACCTGCGTACCCCTTAAGAACGTACCAGTGTGATGTTATGTTATGAAATGGTGTAAACAATAAACAGACATTCGATTGGATCTATCCAGAGTGATTTGCCGTCATTGATTGAAGAGTTCTGATGTATTTCTCCGAAGTTCTTCATCAGATCTTGATGACAATTAAATGGGACCACATGACAAGCACCCGCTTTCTAATTAAAAAAGAATCATCAAAATCGGTTCGCCCAATAAAAAGTTCTGAGGTAACAAACATAAAAAAAAAAAATACAGTCGAATTGAAAACCTCCTTCTTTTTGCGAAGTCGGTTAAAAAAACACAGACATTCGCCAAAAAAAGCCATGACGATTGTTATATTGCTTAAATAACGAGAAAACAAATGAAGAAGAATTTCCTAATAAACCAAATAAGACTGCCCGCGGATCAAACCCAGGACCAATTTATTTTTTATTTTTGATAGGCTCGCACTTGACCACTACCTCACCTGATGGTAAGCGATGATGTGGTCGACGGTGAAGCACGCTTGCATAGTAACCTATTGACTTAAAGACCCCTAGATTGTAGCTATCGGGAAACACAGACTCCGGGAATTCCACTTCTTAGCTGTACGCACAATGAAAGTATTCCCAAAACGTTTACGCATGGGTGGGATGTCCACCATGTAGCGATGGCGCCAATAAAACTGCCCGCCGATCAAACCCTTAAAAACAGGCTCTCGAGAAAATCAGTCTACTTACTTGCAGGAACACTGTTTGCATGGAAACTTGAAGTCCTCCGGGTTTCCATGGAGCCTCACTTCGTGTCTGTCCCTGATCGATTCCGTGGAGAAGTTGCGTTTGCATACAGTACACTGATAGGGCTTCGCTGTGTTGTGGGACTGTTGACGAAGAGAAAAGATTTGTTTAGTAAGTTTTACCACAGATAATGTAATACTAGCATAAAGATGCCTCATCCCATAAAAAGAAACCGTGCTGATGTAACTAGCGTTTATCGTCTGATTGAACTGATTTTTTTGTAAATCGATCGTGATCGGCTCCGTTTCACGGCGATACATAGATTGTGTTAGCAGCGACTTGCAAGTAAAAGGGTTTACTCGGTTCGTGTATATTTTCATCTTTAAATACAGTCATGATTTGTTTTATAGTATTTTTTGCACGTTTTTACAGTTTCAATGCACCAAAATGTGTTACAATACAAATTTAAACAATCGAGTGGAATGGTGTATATCTAACTTTTGTTTTAAAATTTTATTAGATTTAGATGGCCGGTAGAAACCAAAGTTGGTTACATTCGTATTGTAGTATTAATTGTTAACAAATAAATAGTTTAACAAATTGGTAGAGAGGTAGGTAGGATAGGGTAGGGTAGGTAGGTAGGTAGCCAGTTGACGGGAGCGAAGCCGCGGCGGACAGCTAGGTTAATTAATTTAAAAATAAAACCTCACCACTTTTACATGTCTCTTGAGACTAGAATTAGTTCCGAAGCTGGTGTTGCAGATGTCACACGTAAAAGGTCTCTCGTTGCGATGCGTTCTTTCGTGTACCTGAAATTATCAAAAGGATAGTATTTAAACGAGCGAAAATAAATTCAAATTAAACGTGTAAATAATACTGAATATGGGTTACTGAAATACCAAGTTAGCGACAAACAGTGGACGAATACAAATGTTTAAAACAGCGACTTGAAAATAAGTTTGTTCGATGGAGCCTCAGGGCTCCTTTTTCTGTCTCCTGGGTCTAAAGTAACCTAACATAAAGGAGATGACGGGAGCTAAGTTCGCTCGCTTTGCTCGCTCACTTCAGCTCCCGTCATCTCCTTCGAACCTAACCTATCCGTGTCGGGGTTCTCTAAGCTCCCAAGCTCACTTCGCTCGCTATTGGACTAATTCGTTGAAAACACGAATACACCCGAACTCCCGCGCTGCACAGCGATGTCACTTCGATGGTTGTTCAGCTATTATCAAAAGAATAATATGCCAAAATAGAAAAAATAGAACCCCAAATACAAATAAAAAATCATAAAAACCTCCTAAAAGATATAACTCAAACCGGATAAATAGTAACTTAGTATAATAGTCGCTCATTCAGTATATTTTCCGACCGTTATAATAATTTCTCTTATCAAAACAGACCCTACACGAGTGACGATTTACAAATTTTGAATAGATTTTGTATTGGTTTCGTATGTCATCGCAAATATTCGGAAAAGTTCTGAAATCTGATGTATTTTTAACCCCAATGGAAAAAGACGGGTGTTATAAGTTTGACGTGTGTAGCTGTGTGTTTGTGTATTTGTGTATCTGTCTGTGGATCATTGTTTGATTTTTTTTGTCTTATTTTTTACAAGCTTCTATTTAACTTGTAGTGTATTTATGTAAGTGTGTTCAGGTCAAATCTTGCAACTGAATTTTAAAGCATCCACCTCTACCGATTAAGGTGAAATTTTGCATACACGTTTAGTTTGGATGACAATGCATGGTTAGCTAAGCGACGTAATTTTAAATCCAATATGGTGGCGGCCCAAGATGGCGGACCAGTAGTTTTTTGTGCACTGTCATGATATGGGTATCAAATGAAAGGGTTTGCTGAAAAGAATACGAAAATAGCTTGTTTTAAAAAAAGATTTTTTAATGAATAACTTATTTTTATTTTATCATAGTTCCTAAACGGTTGAACTGATTTTAATTAACCCCGACGGAAAAAGAGGGCTATCGGACGGAATAATAGGCAAGGAGGTTGCCTCTAAATAGGTGAAGAGCCCTCACATCATCATGTTACGTGTTATCTATGTGTCAATTGTTGTTTTATTTATCCGCCAGCCCTGAATCCATCTCCTTTTGATTAGTCTATACAAATGTTCTGTGTATGATATTGCCCCATGCGATAAGACCGCCCATTGTTTTCTTAGTTTTTATATTTTTTTGTCGTTTACTTATTATGAGGTGCACAACAAAATTACATAATAAATAAAATATTCTCACCTGTAAACTATAAGACTCAAAGAACCCTTTGCCGCAGTAAGTACACCTGTAAGTGGCCCCGCGCAACATCCGCTCGTGCGTCTTACTGTGCATCTTCAGGAGGGCTTGCGAACCGAACATCTTGGGGCAATCCGTGCACGCGTGGACTTTTTCCTGTTAAAAAACAGAGATAAATATAGAAAGAAAACTTAAATAGGGATGAAATGGACAGTGGTTAGGGCGGATACTGAATATTCGGCAAGGATTCAGGACCCAGTGCTGAGTATCCGGCCGCAGGATAATCGGCAACTTTAGCGAAGTATGGATGAAATAAAGAATGGTTTGGCCGGATACTGTAAATTTGGCGAGGATTTACGACGGAATTTTATATATCCGGCTGACTGATATTTCGCAACTTGAGCGAATTAAGGAGGAAATGGATAGTGGTTTGGCATGATACTGTATATTTGGTAAGGATTTAGGACGGAATGGTGAATATTCAGCTGACGGATATTTAGCAACTTGAGCGGAATAAAGATGAAATGGATAGTGGTTTGGTCCGATACTGTATATTTGGTAAGGACGAGATGCTGACTATCCGGTCGACGGATAGTCAGCAACTTGGGCGAATTTATGGATGAAATGGATGGTGGTTTGGTCGGATACTAATATTTGGTAAGAATTTAGACCGAATAGTGAATATCCGGCTACCGAATGATGCCGAAACACTATTGGTTTGGTGCATATGACAGTGATCAATCACAAGCAGATTGGAGTTTCTTGTCCGTTCTGCTCCATAACAATCTACTTTTGCGAATGGCCAGTAGAATCAATTATCAATATTTTTTAAATTTAAATTTTTGCCATTCAAGTGCCGCTTAGTGGGCTAATTGAAATAAACGATTTGACTTTGATTTTCGACAGATGGGTTGCTTGCTTATTAATATACATACAAGTTAAGACGTACACTAAAGTACTTACCAAGTGGGTATCCGAGTGCTTAGCCAACGAATGCGAGTACTTGAACCTTTTCGGGCATTTGCTACATTGGTAGCCGAGTCCCTGTTCTGCTGAGTGAGTCGCTAAATGTGCTCGCAAAGCCGTCCAGCTTGATATCACTTTGTGGCATATTTTACATTCTCGAATGCGTGTTGCGTGTGATCTGAGAAGGAATGAAGTATACTTGTCAACAATAAGGATGATGAGGGGGACGAAAAGGAAATATATTTAGTCCGTCAGTTAGATTATCACAAAAAATTGGACATGAAGGCTTTGCTTTATAAATAATTAAAAAATTACAAAATAAACGAAAAGCGAATCATAACTTCTACGTAAAGTAAAAACAACTGCATCATGCGAAATTTCAACGCACTGAATTGTCGTCTTTCTTTTGTTAAGAAATAAAAAATTAAAAGCCGATCCAAAAATCTCTAAATTAAAAAAAAATGGCCTCGTACTCGCGTCGGGGGACCGCCAAAGTTATGTATTTATTATTTAATTTCGGTTACATATTTTTTACTTAGCGGTCCCCCGAAGCGTGTGTATTAAATAGAAGAAATGCATCGGTCGACAATCTATCGAAACGCATAATTATGACACGATATCTTGTGAAAAATTCTCGATTCAAAGAGTAAAATGCGTATAACTTCTGAACGGCTTAACCGATTTTCATCAAACAGCTAAGAACAGTCGACAAAATAAGTTTTCAAAGGAAAAAAAAAACGGAATCAAAATCGGTTTATCCGTTTAGGAGATATGACGCCACAGACAGATACACAGCGACACACGTCAATCTTATAACACCCGTCTGTTTTCCTTCGAGGGTTAAAAATTTGTGTCCTATATTTTCTGCCTGACGATCTTTTTTGGTGAATGGTATTTTTATGTAACCACGATCATCATTCAGTGCTAGTGGTTGCAGCTGGGCACTAGTATCTAACATGGAGCGCTTGTCGATCTGTACCGTACCCGAATAGCGAATCTGTTGTGACACCACGAAGCACACTCCTTCCAGTTTCAGTTTGATTACTCAACAGTATTCTTTGCGTGTTTTATGATGTCGAGTACACGGCTTTTTGATTATATTAACCAATTAATGCTATGAAAGTATACCGTGCGCTGTTCTTCGAACTTATACAATTAGGATGGTGATCTCCACAACCCAGAAAAATATTTAAAAGTACTACCTCTGTCTATGATTCTTCAAGCTCCCTTTAGCACTGAACACCTTATCGCAATCCTTACAAGGAAACACCTTCCCGTCCACCTTAACATCCGTAACTTCTTTGGAGTTCATCCTCTCTATGATCCTCGCCTCTTTTTTATCAATTCTCCTTTGTTCTCTTACTTTTGCGATTTCCATCCGTTTTATGTTCGTCAGGCCGAATGTATGCCATTTATTGTGGATTATAAACCTCTTTGAATTTTTAAAGAGGAGCGCGCAATGCGGACATTCGAATACTCCTTCTGGTTTTATGCCTGTAATTAGAATAATTGGTTGATTAAAAAATTATAAAATCAATGGCATAGAGAGGTAAAGTACAAAAACACATTTAGCGCTTTAAATGAACAGGTTCTGAGCTTCCGATTTCAAAAAGTATTTTTATTGGTCCCATTTAAATCAACATTGGTCCCATTTAAATTTGATTTATTTATAATTTTCACAATGAATTTTCAAATGTGAACAGGTTCTGTTGAAAATAAGACCTGTCAAGACTTGGCCAAATTTTTGTAGTTTGTTTCTTTCCATACAGAAATCCGTATGTAACTCATATAGCAGTTTCAACCCACCGTGTGGCGCCAAACAAACTATCATCAAAGATCAACCTAGCTACAATCATTCACGCTACGGTAGTTAATCTGGTTGTTTGTTTGTTTGGCTCCAACTCAAAATGCTGGACTAAAAGATTTCAAGTATTTTTATTTTCGGTTTGTTATTTTGTTGGTTAAAATTTTTGTTAAAAACAATTTTTATTAGCCACAAAGTCGCTATTTACATTTTTTTTTTAAACAAGCTTGAGCTGTGATGTTGGTATGGCTATACCATAACACGACAAATATACATAAACTAGCAGGTGGCATTCTGTAGTTTCATGGGGGTCCATGGGAAAAAGGCGTGAGTTTATGTAACATGACAAAAATTGTTATTGTAAAATAGTCTTATATGTGTTTGCAAACCTGCACAGTCAATGAGGTATGAAAACCATGATACCCATTATTTATTACTCTATAATAAATGTGATTTGAAATGGATAGCAATTTGGACAGATTCTAGGCAATCACAGAATATCAGGCCGGATACTCAAGAAGCAATTAGAGATAAAATCATGATTACCATTCTTATAAGCAGTTTCTGCTTCCGCAACACTACTGTCACCTTCTATAATCCGATAATTCATATGTTCATCCCGATGAAACCCATTACAGTCCCTCAGAAACGGTGTAAAGCATTCCGAGTCCGCACAGCACTGTTTCTCAACCTTTATTACAATACTATTATCTGTAGTCTCCGCTTCTACTTCTACGTCTTCTGTTATAAAGTGTTGTGTTATGCCAATAGGTTTCACGTCTTCATCCTCAGATAATTCATTGTTTTCTGGTTTACTTTTGTCTGTGCTGTCATTTTCTGTTGTAATCGGAATATCATTGACTTTCTCAGGTTCATCCACCGTTAAGTCTTCTGGAAACGATGCTAAGGGGTCAGGATACTCCGTGATATCTGTTGATGCTTTCATTACTTTTTGGACTGTCATATCTGATGGTACGTCTGCCGTAGTGGTTTTTGGTACAATAGGAATCATTGGCGGTATTTCTCTAGGTTTATTAGAATTTTGAATTAGAATATTTTCAATTAGTTTTACCGTGTTTTCAATGTTTTTCCGTCTTGTGCTGTTAATTTGTAATTTTTCTTGTGTTTTCATACTTAAATCTAAGTTATTATGAACTTCTTGATACATATTGTTATGTACATAGTCGTTGTTCCCACTAAAGTGTTTGTTGTAGTTCTTGTTTGGTATCTGAGGTATATTTATAGGCATTTTCATCATGTGCTGTTCTTCTTTAAAGTTTTCTTGCCTCACAGACTCGATAACTCTCTTATCGTAAGCGTAATTGACCATATTAGCGTTATGCTCGTTCTGTATATTTAAATTCATAGGAAACATACCGTTTGGAAATTGTAAATCGTTCAGATTATTAGGACTTTGATTCATATATGAATGTTGGAAGCCCAATTGTTGATAGTTGGAAAACTGACTCATTTGCGGTGGCATACCTAAAGGAGGGTGGTTGTAATGTGCATAATCCGGCAGGTTGTAGTGCCCGCTTGGCGCTGGGACACCTTGATGGGCTATTTTGCTTAAATTATTTATGTTATGAGCGATATTCATATGACCATTAATTGGTGTCATATTTACGGGCGCTCCCATGTTTACGGGGGCCTCGTTCGGACCGTAAGGTCCAGTGTTGTGCAACATAGTTGCCTCAGTTTCAAACTTTGTTCACTTTTCACGTTTTGCCGTTACATTTTAATGTCGAAAACACTAAACAAATAAAGCTAATGTAAGCCATTTTGTCTTTTTGACGTTTCAATATTTTCAATTCAATGTCCACCCAAAAACCGGTAATGGACAAATTGATACAGATAAAACATTGTTAACCATGTAATGAAAACCGTAACTATCTAATTTACAAAAGCCATAACAGTAAACACTTGGTTAATTGGTTTAGGATAAATTAATAAGTATAGCTTGCTTATAATCTTCTTCCAAATATTGTTAATCAATTATAATTTAAACTTTTGAAGCACATTAATTTTGTATTCAATAAAGTTTCAGCTGAAGTTATGTAAAAAAAAAAATCGTTTTGAAGCCTCCTTTAAAAGGAGTCCTTTTAAGCAACAAGAGAACTTGTAAGAGATTTTATGAAAGCTTGCCCCGTTTCACCACTAGATGGCACTCGGAATGTTTGCCAAACTATTCTATTTTGAACTCTATCCTGTTTCAATGAGAACTTTATTATTTTAGCAACATGATTCATTTGTATAAATAACGATTTTAGACTTTACTGCAATCTGGTATAACTTACTCTGTTCTGACGTTGACTTCCATTCAACGTAATCTGACATAACATTACGTGTGTCTCGTTCTCATTCATCCATCTCGGTCTTCCATTCATTATTTATTTTACGATTCCGACGGCAGTGGTTGTGTTGTGTTTAGCGAATCGTGATTTAAATTAAAAATAGCACAGTTGGTACAGTTTCAGTGTAATTTTTAATAAAAAATCTGTGAACATGGCGCTGGGAGCCTTCGCCGAAGAATATTTTCGCTCTATGAACCCCATAGCTGCGAAAATTCACGAGGATATCGTTGATGCAAGAATGTCTTACGAAAATATATGGGAAACACTTACGGAAAAAGAAAAGGTACAAAAAACACTTCCTTGACACCTAATTAACCACTTAATAATCAGTTTAGTTAAGTAATATGTGAGGAACATCAACACATGCAATAATTCATTCTTGCATGTTGATTTTCGGTGAACAGTTTTTCGAGTGTGATTCATAGTTTGAATACTCGGTGGACACCGTAATTGCCCTCTTTTGTCCAATTATCTTATCCTGTGGTCATTAATTCATTGATAAATTACCAACAATAGTAACATAGTTGTCAACAAGTTTATATTTTTTTGAAAATTGATTGTTCCGCGTATTATGGCTCAAAATGAAGGCGTAATTTTTATTACATTTAGAGCCTTAGTTAATTATGATAAATTATCACTGAATTAGTTTTCTAAGAGTAACTCCACCCTTTCACTAAGTCAATGTTATAATTATAATTTAGCAACTGTAAATAGTATACTAAAATCTTATAACAATGTACTGTTACTCCAACTGTACTATCTACCCAGTTCTCATGTCCAAAAATGGAGAGTTTGGCCAGAGTAATACCCAAT
The DNA here is from genome assembly GCA_947562075.1 of Orthosia gracilis. NCBI lineage: Eukaryota > Metazoa > Arthropoda > Insecta > Lepidoptera > Noctuidae > Orthosia > Orthosia gracilis. The sequence goes on along the minus strand of OX387267.1, from coordinate 3,142,231 downwards.
TTCCACAAAATTCATGGTGAGAATCAAAATATTGTTCTCACAAAACTTCTTTACTGCTTTAAAGTTGGCTTTCTGATGCGCAAGACACGGCACGGTGCTGTTTTTGTATGAGATTTACTAATGTGCAGCCATTGTAGCCAACTTCAGGGCGGCCAAGAAGTTTTGCGATAACTTTACCGTAAATATAAATATTTTGCTGGCTCTGACTTCACAAATTTGTAGTACTTATAAAAATTATTATTAGTATATACTTTATTGTACACCACAAAAACATACAGGACAAATATTACAAAAAAATAAAAACAAGTGTACAATGGGCAGTCTTACCGCACTGGGCAATCTCTTACAGACAACGTTTGGATGGACTGAACAAGAGGAGAAGAATTTAGGGCTGTCAGTGTACCAAATATCATAAATAATATTGTTTACAAATAATACAAAAAAAAATATATATGTTTTCTGTTATGTAGTTCCACAGGCAGAACATTTCTGATTTTGAGTACATTTATCCTATTTATTATAATTATGTTGTATTCAGTACCAACAGGAAATTGACAAAGTCATAACATAACAAGAAAATTATGCTAATTATATCTACTACAAACTAATTGTTTAACCAGTTTTGTGCCTGTAGTTATCGAAACAATAGAAAAGCCGTTGTATCTCTAATGGATCCACATCTTAAACACACGACGTTAACTTTAACTTACTTAACATTACCAATAAACTAGCTTATTTCTTACAGCTTGGCGTATCCCTTAGGAACTGTGTATTTTTCTGGTATAAAAATAACAAATTAAAGCCCTCAACGCTAAGACAGCCCACTAACCAAACGTCTATTTAGATTCAGTACAAAACAGGAAATTCACAAAATAATTAGTATAGAACTGATGCTTATCACATGTATTACAAAATGTCCGGTTAACATAATCAATAAATTATTTACCATTTATTTTGTTTCAGACTGAAATAATAAACGAATCTCTAATAAAACCAGATATTTCACTGAAATACGCTTTATTAGACAACCTAGACTTTGATATAAATGACCCACCCGTCCGCAAAGATGACCTGATGTCATTCTTCGGACGAGATCACGGACAGAAACTTATCCAAGATGAAAACTCTTCATACCGAGATGAACACAGCAGTCCGTTCTTGTACCAGACTAAAAGCCAGTTGAACCTTTGTATATTAAGCGACTGCAGAGCACCGAAAGAAGTAAAGAAAGAACCCACTTCCCCACCTCCGATAATGTCCGAACTAGCATTATCGCACTCAAAAGTGGTATCAGAACTGAAAAATGCTTTAAAATCTCATGAGGTTCTTCGTAACTCATACAAAGAAGGTCCGGATAGAGAGGTTACATCTCCAGGATTTATAAGCAAATTCATAGGGAATTTTAAAAATAAAGATGAGGAACGAGAATGTTTGGTATCGCTTGGTCCTCAAACGCAGATTGTTGCTTCTTCGGAGAACTTCTTTAGGACGAATTTCAAGAGTCCACAGGCGGAGAATAAGTATGAAAAGGATTACAGGAGCAGTGTCGTCAAATCTAGTAGTGGTGAGTTGAATTTTTATTTATTACAGTAAACTAACCAACATCATCAGCCTGCATCATCCAACTTTTGGGCTTAGGGCTCCGAAAGCCTTTTGATTCTGGGCTACTGATTGTTTTTCCCAGTTCATCTTCCAGACCCCTTGTCTACTAAATTACATAAACGCACGCCTTTTCCCCATGAGTTAGGGAGAAACTACAGAACGCCATTGCTTCGTTTACGTTCGTACAGGTCATACACGCACGTCGGTTATGAGTACTACGCACCTGGCCTTTCTTAATATAGGCACAGTATAAATATGGACAATCAGTATGGAAACTACCTACAAACGCTCGAAAAGGCACACTCACACAAACATGACGGGAGAACGCGATAACCGCTGAGGGGTCTCGTCGAAGCGCATGTTCCGTTTCGAGCGTTTGTAGGTAGTTTCCATACTGTTTGTCCATATTTATACTGTGGACGAGATCCCTAAGCAGCGTCCGCAGTGCTGTCAGTAGTGCGAGCCGCTTAGGGGTCTCGTTGATGCGCATGTTTGTGTGAATGTGCCATTTCGAGCGTTTGTAGGTAGTTTCCGTACTGTTTGTCCATATCTACACTGTGATATAGGGCAGGGAGGGGCGCGGCGTTTCCAATCACGTCTGCCTTTTAAATACCAAAACATTTGTTTCTACGAAAACATTCAAAATTTTTAAACCTGCTATACTCCATTTGCGATAACATTAGACGTGTAAATTAGCCCATTTTACAGCCCGTTCAACCGATTTTGACTTCTATTGCGTGGGTGATACGACAAATGGTAGCTTTATTAAACAGTTGGTTTTGGTAACAGGTTTATGCTTTTTATGTCATCCTTATGTTTACGGGATAGAACTCAAAATCGGTTGTACGGACTGTAAAGATCGATGTCGAAAAATTATAAAAACAAGAGATACCAAAAAATACCGACTTACGAAACGAAAGTTATTTTGCACTTTTTAGTGTTTTGCCATTGATGTCGGCTTCGATCAATTGAAGCTCGTTTATTTTTATGGGAAAATAGTATATTATGCAACTAGTGAATAAAGGACGGTTTTAAAGCGAGGGCCATAGATGAATCACGAACAAGTGAAGGATTCTAACAACTGAATCACGACCGCAGGGAGTGATTCATGATGATTGAATCACGAGCATAGCGAGTGATTCAAGTGTTAGAATCCTGAACGACGCGAGTGATTCATGGCCCTCGATATAAATCCGTTTTATTCAAGAGTTGCATACTATATTTTATACCATGACTACGAGAAAAAGAAGGATTTAAGCCAAAAGCACAAGGAAATAAATAAATGGTTTATTACCTTCAAAATTTACAGAAAATGAGAAACCTTAGGGCTTCACATTTTTTGAAAATTGAAGCTGAGCCTTTGAGTTTGAGTTACCTGAACAGCACCTGTGTTTCAGGGGCCAGTGACCACCACCGTTAAGTTACATAATTATAATTAATTAAACACCAATGCAATTAATATTAGAATTACAATCCAAATAAGTATTCACTAAACATCCTAGACCAAAATAAAATCAATATTAAAATCCTAAATATAAACAAACTCAAAATTAAATCGATGCAGGAGTTTGAAATTCGAATATTCTTTGTTTGCACAAGAAGTTTGTATCGAGTATTTTATGCGCAAGTAGGTTGTATTGCATTGAGATGGAGGTCAAATATATATTGGTGTGTTCTAAATTCAAACACCAAAACAGTGATTAAAAGTGCTTTTTATTCACTGTTTTCAGTGAATAAAATAAGCTTTTTAGAGGGGGAATGGTATAAAGTTTTTTTCCGCCCAAGTTTGTCCTTAACCTAACCGAAGCTTGTTTATTTGTTTTTAGGGTTCCGTACCTCGAAAGGTAGCAAAGGATCCCTTATAAGATCACTCTCTTGTCCGTCTGTCCGTGTGTCAAAACCGATTCTTTAAAAAACGTTGTCCCACTAGGAATTTCTCTTGTATCGTGGGTGCGCTTACAAACTTTTAAACTCACGAACACAAACACCCAGATCCGGAAAAACTATCTGTAAGCCATACAAGTATTTGGTCCGTGCGGGAATCAAACCGCGACACGCAGCGCAGTAGCCGATCGCTTAACCACTTCTTATTTTTAACCCCCGACGGAAAAAGAGGGTTGTTATAAACTTGACGTGTGTATCTGTCTGTGGCATCATAGCTCCTAAACGGATGAAACGATTTTGATTTAGTTATTTTTTTGTTTGAAAGGTGACTATCGAGAGTGTTCTTAGCTATGTTTGATGAAAATCGGTTCAGCCGTTCTAAAGTTATGGGCATTTTACTGTTTTCGCAAGATATCGTGTCATAATTACGTGTTCAATAGATTGTCGTTCGAAGTGTGTCTACTACTAGACAAATTATGTAGCATTAAATAAAAATGTGTGGGGGGAATTCTTAAATTTTACTTCTTCCTTTTGGTATTATACAACCTCTAATCTAGCATTCAACAAGCAATTACATAGCTCCGTGTAAATGTGTTTTAAACCGATTATGTGCATTTAATATATGAGAAGGCGCTTCTAGTAATCTTAAGTATCTACTTAGTGTATTTATATATTGTGTAACTCTCTAGGGAGCTGCATCCATACTAATATTACGACGAAAGTAGCTCTGCTTGTCTGTCTATTTGTTAAAAGAATGACCAAAAGTGGTACCAAAAAGTCTCATGCATCAAGACCAAAATTGTATAGTAATTAGTTTAATTTTTTTTATGACATTACGCGTCGGGAATCTGATTTTTGAATAGCGAATTTACTTTTGAGTTTAAAAGTATGGATATTGTTTTACTCCCTATAAATGACGTTCCGTTTCAAATGATAATAATATGATTTGAACCTTGATTTTTGAAAGTGTGTCATAATCACTGAGTGATCATTGTAAAAAATATACTTTGCCGATTCTACATTAATTAAAAAAAAAGAATAGAATAGAATCTTTATCATTATTTTGTCTATGGTTAATTGGCCTTTCGCAGCCAGACATAAAGAATGCAATAGAATCGATTTTTGATGAATCTACTAGCCAGTAATGGTTTCTTTTGTGTAATAAATAACTATAACGTCAGTGTGTAACGTGTCTATATAAAATACGTCGTTGGTAGTGTCGAACAAAATAGATCTAGTTTTAAGGTTATTTTCGATTTTATAAAATAACTCCGAAACCCGGGTTTCGTTTTCAAAACGAACTTTTGTAGGAGTTAATATGATCAGTATATAGTCTATAAAAAACAATTTTTTATTTTGATGCAGCATGCTACGGGATTCCATACATCCATGAGCATTCTCCTTTCGCACGCCCAAACCGCTAAATCCGATGATATCCTATTAAACAGATACGTTAACAAACAAAACGTACCTATCGCTGTTCGCCGTGCGTGACATAGACTAAAGACTATACGTCCCTTTTGGGACGTATTCGAGTCTTCACAATGCACGCGCTCATAACATATCTGTTTACTAGAATATCATTGGCGTAATCAGTTTTGATGAATTTTGACATAGGTATTTTTTTAAATTGTTAATAGGCTCGCGATGATGTGGTCGACGATGAAGCACGCTTGTCTACAAGTAACCTGTTACTGGCAAAAGAATATACGATATTTTTTATGCCGGGAGTTAGTTTTCTTGGGATAATTGCCGACAATCACGCGGGCGAAGCCGCTGGCAGAAGCTAGTTTAAATGTAATTTATTCTTAGCACATAGTATTAAATATTGATAAAGGAAACGCTGGATACAGACGTGGAATTATTATTAATTTATCTTGTTTGTTTGGAGAGGCCTGTGTTGCTGCAGATAGGCCTCCCCGAAGCGTTGCCACATTGGTCAATCCTGTGCGTTTCGAATCCAACGGACTCCCGCAGCCTTGACCAGGTACCATTTTGACATAGGTATTTTTTTTTAATTATTGATAGGCTTGCGATGATGTGGTCGACGGTGAAGCCCGCTTGCCTAGAAGTAACTGTTACTGGCAAAAGAATATACGATATTTCCTACTCCTCCATTATTCTTTTCTGATTAATTTCGTTGCGGGATCCAAGACAGTTGAATTCATTCGCCGGGACTTCGTCGAGCTTCATTGTCTCGACGCTTTTCTGGTGGTCGCCACTGTCGATTCTGGCTTTCAGAAGTTGCAGTGGTTTGGGAATAGTGCGGTGGGATTGTCCCAAAAAAAAAGCCTTGACCAGGTAGTCACTCTTCCTAGAGGGAAGCCTTCCAACGTCGCGTCTTCCGGTACGCGGTCGCCACTCCAGAACTTTTCGGCACAACAGCCATCCGTTCTGCGAGCAATGTGCACTGCCCACTGCCACTTAAGTTTGGCAATTCTTCGGGCTATGTAAGTAACTTTGGTTCTATTGCGGATGTCTTTATATCTGATTTGATCACGCAAAGAATCTCCGAGCATAGATCTCTCCATTGCCAATTGGGTGACTTTAAGCCTTCTGGTGAGGCCCATTGTGAGCGACCACGTCCACGTCCACGTCTGTCCCGTAAGTTAGCCCCATGTCTTCTCATGCAATGTCCCACTTAAATTTGATCAAGATCTGACGAGTAGTTTTTAAGTTATCCTTAATTATGTGTATTTTCATTGTAATATGCGGTTCACAAAAATCGGCCAAGTGCGAATCGGACTCGCGCACGAATGGTTCCGTACCATTATCGCAAAAAACGGCAGGTTTGTTGTATGGGAGCCTCACTTAAATATTTATTTTATTCTGTTTTTAGTATTTTTGTTATAGCGGCAACAAAAATACATCATCTGTGAAAATTTCAACTGTGTGTGTAGCTATCACGGTACATGCATGAGATACAGCCTGGTGACAGAGGAGTGACGGACTGTGGAGTCTTAGTAATAGGGTCCCGTTTTTAACCTTTGTGTACGGAACACTAAAAATGCATTATTATTTTTGTGGTAGGCGAAATTTGTCTTCTTCCATATTTATCTTCAGTAATCTCAGTAGCGTTTCTTGCCATATATTAGGGCCCCATCCACTAACGTTAATTCCTTCTGACTTGTCCTGTTGTACAAACTGTACGGAAACGCAATGGGATAAAATAAAACCGTCGTCAAGTCATTAATTAAACCACAATCCTACATTGTTTCCCCTGACTTTATGTCGACACGCCATCCCGACAAATTAAACAAAAACAATGCTTCGATCGCCATAAACACTTTTAGGTACATCCCTGTCAGTTTTCATCTTATTAGTCAAGGGATTGCGTGTTTGTGCATGATTATTATCCTCTCATTTTATGAAGATTGTTGTCATTTATAAAAAAAATTTTTTACAAAAAAATACCACCGACTTTCAACTACAAAGTAAAAGAAAAAGGTTTATAACTGTCTTTTTCGATGTCGGTGTCTTTGGTAGGTACCAGTTTTTTTCGTTATGGATATCGACTTCGAAAAAGAAAGTCATTTTTCACTTTGTAGTTGGAAGTCGGTAGTATATTTTTGTGAAAAAGTTTTTTTTATTTTCACTTTTTAGTTGTACCTAATAGGCAAGTCAGTAAGGTACTTATAATGCCAGAATAGATTACCCGAATACCATGAAACATCGCCTGTGAAATGAGAGTGTACCTAGGTGAACTGTACACATCTGCGTACCCCTTTAGATCGTACTGGCGTGATGTTATGTTATGAAATGCTATAAACAATAAACAGACATGCGATTGCAGCAATCTAGACATTTTCCGTTATTTATTGAATAGTGCTGTTGTATATCTCAGAAGTTCGTCATCAGATCTTCACCAAATTAAAATGAGACCAATTTCGAAACATACTCTATCAAACAAAAAAGAATTTTCAAAATCGGTCCACAATTGACGGAGATATCGGTGAACATACACAAAAAAAAAAAAACATGAAGTCGAACATAGAACCTCATCCTTTTTGGAAAGTCGGTTAAAAAGGATTGCTCGTCATTTTAGTGGCCCATCCACTAATGTCCTGTTGTATGAACACGAAATGATTGCAAACGCGCGCTCATTCACGCTGGACAAATAAAGGGGTACTAACTTGACCCGTCATCGCGTCGCGTCTTTCGCGATGGGAGGTAAGGCTCGATTCATTTCTTAAGGCGCAGATACCCCCTGAGTTACCTCAGTAGCTGATTTTAAAATGAGAATCACGTCTAAACGGCTAGTGCGACGAATCTAGGCAGTATTTGGCAAAATATATCTTGCGATAACGTTACAGCATTTATCAAACGTATGACTCGCGTCATAGGGGTAAACTCAAGTAAGTTAGTCCTAGCTAACGGTACATCTAACAGAGCGGGACGGCGCGGCGGCGGCGTGCGCCCACGCACCCGTCTAGCGCGCACTACCGCAGCGCCTCCAGCACCTCTGGGTTGTGCAACAAACCCAGCAGTACGCTAGCCACATACTTGACCAGCGCAACATCTCTTCTAACTGCCAGCCTGGTATATCCAACCATGCCCAGGACGAACAGACTCAGGTACATGAGGGGATAAAAAGGGTAAACCTCATATTTTGTCAAATACAGAAACCTCGCAAATGTGTTTTGTATTTTTTCCAACATGAGGCTGTACTTTCCCTCATACGGATTGCAAATTATAGCACTTGCATAAGTTAGATTAGAATATTTTCTTATTAAATACTATCGAAAATGTTGAGTTTTATTCGTATAACATAGTGTAATTAATTTGTAAAGTTATGTCTAACACGGACAATAAAACGAAATCTAAAAATCGCGCCTAAACAGCAGGGACTATTTTAATGAAATTGACACCATCATATAGACAATATAATTATCTACATTTTGATCTAAGGTTTTTTTTAAAGTCATAGAATAATAAGGAAAGTACAAAAATCTACTGAATTTTGAGTCGCGCGGCTGAGAAACGAGTGCGCGTTTTGTTACCTCAAGGTCGTTGGCGATTGTTGTCGACTTAGGGATGGTAGATTCCGGCAGGAATGAATGTTAGTGGATGGGGCCCTATTGTCTTTCACACAATCCATCCATCTTCTCTTTCTTCGATCTTTAGTAAAGAGAAATCTGAGAGGCAAAACTTGGAAAAGCTTTGCGCGTGTGTTTTCTCTTTATTATTACTGAAGGCTTTCCTTGTTGGTCTAGTGTTCACAAACGCTACTGCTGATCATTAGTGCTGGTTGCAATTCCCGCGTCGGGCAAAGTGTAAATGAGGTTTTTTTTATTTCATCTTTAATTGGTCCGTAGCCATCCAGCGTCTGGTACTCTGTCCGGTTGATGGTAGTCTGTAGTATTTGAGAATTCAACATAATTGCCGAAATATGGCTGTACTGTGCCTACCCCTCTGCGTAACTCTAAGGGTGAAGCCAAACGAACGTAATTTTGTGAGTTGAGTCGCGTAAGATGAGTCGCTGAATTTACGTTCAACTGAAATTCGGTTAGGCTGCCAGACGGACGGACGTAATTGCAGTTGCTATTCTAAGTTTGTACGGGGTGTTGAAGTTTGCCTCTCTCCCCAACCTCACCTCGAGCGCAATTCGGTTGAAATAATGTGTGTGAGTCAGCAGAAAACTCATTTTGCGTCGCCGTGTGGCTCAAACGGGCAGTTTGAAACCGAGTGCAGCGTAAATTCCACGACGAATATTACGCGACACAACTCACAAAATAACGTTAGTTTGGCTTCACTCTTAGGGGATTACAATGCTTTCTGGAAGAGGACATATCTGTCTTTCGCCGACGCGCAACGCCTAGTGCGGGACTACATTCTTTAGCCTGTATGTCAACCGAAGGGTATATTAAAAACAATAGTATTGCTAGTAACAACCTATCAACTATACATTACATTATATTAAACGGGCTCACACAATGAATGTTAATATAAACATTTATAAACCTATCACTAATTCGTGGGCTATCTCAAACAAATAGAATGAGTCAGTAGGTATTGTGTTTTGTAAATATCACTGTTTGTAGTTCGAATAGCATAATAAGTTTTTAACGTTCCCACTGCTGTTGCTGGGCCTTCTTCACAAGCGAGTCTCATTTGTCTTTCTTTAGTCATCACGGGCACGGGCACCCAACGCGAAGAAACAAAATTTGGTTCAAATAAATTACACTAGATGGCGTGATAAGCTTTGATTTGTTATTGAGTTTAGTGAAATATTAAGATATTCTAGAGACTTTCATAAAAAAATGTTTGTTCTTGTTTAATTAACTGTCCTAAGCACAAAATTAAGGAAAATTGGGCTTTTAATTCACATATTAAAGATTATTTGAATGGATCATTTAAAATTGATTGCAATAGATAGCGCGGTTTTAAATTTCTGGGGCAAGCACTCGATTTTTTTAATTTGAAACTGTATAAACGTGCAAAATATACACTATAAAACAAATCGTCGCTGTACTTAAACAAAATATATTCATGAACCGAGTAACCCCTTTTACTTGCAAGTCGCTGCTAACACCATCTATATCCGTGGAGCGGAACCGAACGCGATCGATTCTTAGAAAATAATCAGACGAAAAACGCTAGTAACGTCGGCACGATTTCTTTGTATGGGATGAGGCATCTGTATGCTAGTGTTATATTATCTGTGTTACGGGTATAGTTCTCGCCAAACTTCTGGACCGCCCTGAAGTTGGCTTTCCGAAGCGTGAGGCACGGATCGGTGCCGTTTTTGTATGAGTTTTATTACTGCGTAGCCATTGTAGCCAACTTCATGGCGGCCAAGAAGTTTGGCGAGAAGTATCACTTCTCAAAAGCCCGAAAGACAAAGATGAAGCTGGTGCTGTATTTCCTGATAGCTACAACCTGGAAGTCTTCAAGTCAAAAGTGAATAGGTTTCTTCTAGGCAAGCGTGCTTCACCGTCGACCACATCATCGTTTACCATCAGGTGAGATAGTGGTCAAGCGCAAGCCTATCATCAATAAAAAAAAAAATATATATCTCTCTTGTGTTTAATTAGAATGTCAAAAATGTATAAATACAGCACCAGAAGAAAACTACTTCCTATTTAAAAGAGGGTAGTATTTAAACGAGTGACTGTAAATTAAAGTTTTAAGTGATAAAAATAATTAATTTACGTTATAGTATTACTAAGTGAGCGACTGACTGCGAGTGACGAGAAATGGACAGAACAGCAACTTACAAACATTAATTTGAGTTACTTAAACTACAAAATGAGAAGCTTCATAATATTTAACTTGGCTCCTATTTCCGTCCGCAGGGTCTAAAGTAACCTAACACGAACGAGATGACGGGAGCCGAGTTCGCTCGCTTTGCTCGCTCACTTCAGCTCCCGTCATCTCGTTCGAACCTAACCTGTCCGTGTCGGGGTGCCCTAAGCTCCCGAGCTCGCTTCGCTCGCTCTTGGACTGGTTGATTGAACGTAATATTCTTCATTTTTTTTTTATCTTTGACATTGTTTTAAATATGTAATAGGTGCAAGTACGATTAGTACTTTGGCAACATAATCGACGGGCTCCTATTTCCGTCCGCAGGGTCTAAAGTAACCTAACACGAACGAGATGACGGGGGCCGAGTTCGCTCGCTTTGCTCGCTCACTTCAGCTCCCGTCATCTCGTTCAAACCTAAACCTAACCTGTCCGTGTCGGGGTGCCCTAAGCTCCCGAACTCGCTTCGCTCGCTCTTGGACTAATTCATTAAAAACACGAATACACCCGGACGCCGCGCATTTCTAGTCGCTCACTTAGTAATTTAGTCGCACGGCTAGAATTTTAAAATCGGGAATGGAATAATCACAATCCACTTTTTGTAAGCTCATTCTGGATTTTATTATTAATCAATATTCGTCGTTACTTTAGTTAATTCTTCGCTTACTCTAATTCATACTACTCAAGTTATTAAAACAGTATCTCATCATCAGTCGCAAAGTTTTTTTTTATTCGATCGTTTTATAATTCCCCTTTAAAATATTAGAAAGATGATGAAGTAACGAAACGAATTCCCCGTTAAATATGACGAATAGATAGTTAGCACGGTTATACGATGCGTCATATAAGAATATGCTAATCATAACTTCGCTATTTCCGTGTTTAAGTTTCCGTTTTGCTAATAGGTAACACCTGCTCGTAACAAACGATGTACAGTGCAAACATTTTCTTATTGACCCTCGGCAGTTGCCCTTTGCAGTTTGGCACTTGGTGCAGACCGGACGCTCTCAATCAACTTGCAAGTATATACAGTTATTAATACTATATTAACATAATGCAATTTATTTTGAAAATGGGAAGAAAGCTGCTATTTCTAAAGCTCTATATATTTCACACGGAAATCAAAACAAAACAACAATAAAGTACTTAGTTCTGAATTCAAATTATTAAACACGAAAAATCTAATATTTGATGTATATGGAAATTAGCATTCGTTTGTATTCGGGAATGCGATGATTGCCGAGGTACATTGAAAAAATAGTTGTACCATAAAAGAATATCTAATTAACGTATGTAAACTTGACAAAAAAATATTGCACTTAAAGAACAAAGATATTGTTATTCCCAGAGGGGGTTGGTAATAGATAAAAAGTTGGCACATCACATAATATGCGCGTGATTGACCGGCAGCCGTATTGCGTAAGTGAATACGGCAACGCAGAGTTTGACCGCTATCTTATCGACCAAATCGACCATTCACACAGACGGAAATCCACATCGCGTCATTCATTTCGCATGTGATTGGTCGATTGGATAGCGGTCAAGCTCTTTGCGTTGCCGTATTCATTTACGCAATACGGCTGCGGTGCAAGCGCGGGGTGTCGATATATGAATAGCAATACTATGATGCGTCATATAAAAATATGCTGATCATAACTTTGCTATTTCCGTGTTTAAGTTTCCGTTTTGCTAATGTGTAACACCTATTCGCAACAAACGATGTGAAAGAAAAGCTAATATTTATGTAAACTACACAAAAGAATATTGAACATAAAGAACAAAGATATTGTTATGCCCAGAGGGGGTTGGCAATTGTATATGTATACTAGATGTTGCCCGCGGAACTGCGTTTTTTTTCTGGAATAAAAAGAAGCCTCTGTTACTTCATATAACATCAGCTATCTACCAGTGAAAGTCTCGTCAAAATGGGTCCAGCCTTTTCGGAGAACCCAGTACAAACAGACAAGCAGAAAATTAACTTCTTAAAAATTGCGATTTCGTTTTTAGTACCGTATATAATTTCACATGCGTTGAATAACACGATGTTATTTTGATATTACATACAGACATTTCATTTTTTTTTGTATCGATTGTACACAATTTGTAAAAGGTTCGAGCACATTAAATGAGATGATGATGATTTTGCCTTTAACAAAAATATAACTGTCTTTCGAAAAAAACACAGCAATGTGGAAAATTACTTAAATTACGGAAGTCGGTGTTCCTGTTTTTGTTTCTTTGTTTTTTGACGCCGACTTCCGTAATTGAAGTTATTTTTCACTCTGTAGTGTCTGAAGAACTATATGGCCATCTCACTTCTTAGCCATGTCTACAAGCTCTTTTCAAGAGTCATCACGAATCGTCTCGTGCGCAGGTTTGACGATTTCCAACCTCCCGAACAAGCCGGATTCCGTAAAGGCTTCAGCACCGTATACCACATACATACGCTGCGGCAGGTTATACAGAAGACCGAAGAGTATAACCTGCCTCTCTGTTTAGCGTTTGTGGACTACGAGAAAGCCTTCGATTCGATCGGGACTTGGGCTATACTGCAGTCTCTCCAACGGTGCCAAATTGACTACCGGTACATCGAAGTGTTGAAGTATTTGTACAAAAACGCCACCATGTCAGTTCGACTTCAGGATCAGACCTCGGAACCCGTCCTTCTGCAGCGAGGTGTGAGACAGGGAGCCGTTATATCGCCGAAACTGTTCACTGCTGCGCTGGAGGATGTCTTCAAGGTTCTGGACTGGAGAGGGCAAGGCATCAACGTTAATGGTGAATACATCACTCACCTTCGGTTTGCCGACGATGTAGTGGTCATGGCTGAGACCATGGAGGACCTCAGTACAATGCTCGATGACCTCAGTAGAGCTTCCGAAAGAGTCGGTCTTAGGATGAACATGGATAAAACCAAGGTGATGTTGAATGCCCATGTCACACCCAACACTCGAAGTTGTGGGCGACTATGTCTACCTGGGCTAAACGATCCAGTTGGGTAGGGCCAACTTCGAGAAAGAGGTCAAACGTCGAATCCGACTCGGCTGGGCAGCGTTCGGGAACTTGCGCGGTATCTTCTCGTCCAACTTACCACAGTGTCTCAAGACGAAAGTCTGTGACCAGTGTGTGTTGCCAGTGATGACATATGGCTCTGGGACGTGATGGCTCACAATGGGCCTCATCAAAAAGCTTACAGCTACCCAAAGGGCAATGGAGAGTACTATTCTCGCAGTTTCCTTGCGTGATCGAATCAGATATGTAGAGATCCGCAAGAAAGCCAGGGTTGCCGACATGGCCCGAAGAATTGCCAAACTTAAGTGGCAGTGAGCAGAGCACATTGCTCGCAGAACAGATGGCCGATGGGGCTGAGAAGGTCTAAAGTGGCGACCGCGAACAACTTTCGACTGATATGATGATGATGAGTGTTTTTTTTTTTAAGTCGGTTGTATTTTTTTATAAAAAAGTTTTTATTTTTCACTTTTTAGTTGTGGTTCATAATGAGCAATTTCAAGTATAAAGGTGCATTATAGAAGCACAAACTTATGCCAGAATAGATTACTCGAATGACATGTAACTTGAACATAACCGGTGAAATGAGGGTGTACCAGGGTAAACTGTACACATCTGCGTACCGGCGTGATTTTATGTTATGAAATGGCGTAAATAATAAACAGACATGCGATTGCAGTAATCCTGAGATTTTTGCCGTTGTTTATTGAAGAGTTCTGTTGTATATATCGATCATACAAATCAATTTGTATGATCGATCGAACCCGGAATTGTAGCGCTTTAGCACGCTTTCCGAGACACAAAGGAAGAACCCAAACATGTTTCTTTTTACTCTTTTCTTATCTTTTTTATTTTTAGTTTATGTTAGTCTGGATGGTGGTCTCATCTGAGGGGTGGAAGTTTTAAAAAAGTTTTATGTAAATTTTGATTATTTACTTTATTTTGATTTTACATACAAACTAATTTTGCCCCTTTTCACCCCCTTAAAGGTTGAATTTCCGAAAATTCCTGCTTAGTGCTCCCCTAGAACCCTACGTCAAAAACGAAACCTTGTCCAGTAAGATTCTTAGCTTGGGGTTACGAAAAACTTATAATGACAACCTTTATTGTTAAATCAAGTTTCAAATTTATTAACCCAAGAAATAAGATTCTTGCATACAAACTTGAACACCCCCTAAATCATCATTTGGGGTAGTTTCGAAAAACTAATAGTGACAACCTTTATTATATTTTGCACCGTGAACTTTGATTTTTTTTTTTTGGTTTTCTTGCAATGACAAGAATATTTACTTTTTAAAGTATTATTTTATTTTAAGTTTATTTTAATTGTTGTGAATGTGAAGACTATGTGATTCATACTTTTTTATTGTTTTTAATTTTAATTTATCTAAGTTATTTTTAATCATGGTCTGGAAGTTTGAAGAGTTCATGCGGCCTACCCGAATGTCCTTTCTTTGGTATTGTTCGTTGAATCGTTGAGCTCCTTAAATTCTGAGTTTTTTTCTGTATGTGTCATGGTTAACTATCCTCTAACTGACCTCGGCAGGTGTTGCTTAACCTTGAATATCGACCCTTGCAGCTGTTATTATTTGACCACGAAATCCTCCAACTCTTGTCATTTTAATAAAATATCTTTTTCTTATCTTCCAGATATCTCCGAAGAGAACCGCGGCCTCCTGTCTTCAAGTCAAGCGTCTTCGGGCACCGATTTCCAATCAACGGAGACTTTAACTGACTCCGTACCGAAGACTGGATACGACTTTCTTGACAACTGGTAATTTTAGTTAGTTTAAGGAACTGTGTGGTGATTTGTGTTAGGTATATTTCAACGGTCTGCTTAAGAATGAGGAGTGAACTCTTGTGAAGTCTGTTCTAGTCCGTAGCTGGGACTTGGGACATAGGTCTCTTTAAAAACTAGATAGGTATTCTCTGGTTGGCAGGCTTATTTAAGAATCTTGCAAGAGCATGCACAATAACTGCTCTTCAATACAGAAGTTTTAGAGATGTCGGCGGTTTTTTTTTAAATAAGTGCATTTGACAAATAGCGAGCGATTAGCAAACGATAGTGTAGGACCTACCATACCTACACTGTGGATATATACGACTTTTATTACAAAAAGCGTTTGATCGGGCGATAATTGCTGATTGCTGTTGCTTACGTAATTAGCCTGCGGGTTGCATTGGTCGTTAGCGAACTCCAGATCAGTGTACAAGAATTAGTCTCGTTAATTAAATGGACTATCTGGTTATATTTGCAGGCAAGACCAGTTAGATACCGAACAAAACGAACTGAGTGGTCTTTTTTTTTGCCTGCCTGTTCTGTTCCACTCTGGACGAATGCTTCCCTCCACTTCTTCTACCTTTCATGAGCCCTCACTTCCTCCTTCCAGTCCTATTAAAATCTTTTTAGTTCGTCCCGCCATCGCCTTTATGGTGGTCATACTTCTGTTATTTATTACACACTAGCTTCTGCCCGCGGCTTCGACCGCGTACAAATTGTTTTATTACAATCTATTTATTATATTCTTTATGGTACACCACAAAAATATATATACAGAACAACAATCATAAAAACAAGTGTACAATGGGCGGTCTTATCGCACAGGGCAATCTCTTACAGACAACCTTTGCCCAACAAACGAACTATCCTATGCCCTTTCCAGGGTCCCTATCTCCATGCCAAATTTCATCTAAATCGGATCTGTAGATCCAGAGATTACACCCTACAACCTCAAAAACTTTACCTCTTTATGTAATACAAGCTGACCTGGCGAACTTCGTTCCGCCTAACAAATTTCTAAAATAAGAGAATTTTTCTAAAATAAACGTAGCCTAAGTTACTCCTTATGACATCAGCTACCTGTCCAATAAAAGTCCCGTCAAAATCGGTCCAGCCATTTCAGAGATTAGCCGGAACAAACAGACAGACAGACAAAAATTGTAAAAAAATGTTATTTTGGTGTATGTACCGTATATATATTCATATACATGTAGAAAAAAACAGTTATTTCAATATTACAAACAGACACTCCAATTTTATTTATATGTATAGATTGAGTATAGATTACTTTCAAACGGCCGTGATAAGAAGCATCACCAAGAAAATCTTAAAAAGATAACGCAGTCGCGTTACTTGCAAAGCCTCATAGATATCAAAGCCTTCATCATCTGCAGCGCAGTTTCTATGCAGGACAAATCAACGAAGATTAATCGTTGCAACGTACAAGGTCCAAAATCGCTTAACATTTCACTTTACGTCTAATGTTGACCTGCTTGAGTAACCAGAACTCACAAAATATATGCCTTTGCATATTGACAATAAAGTTACTAATTCCATAATTTGTTCTACCAACTCATTATGGACTCAACCTCCTTTTAAAAGCCGAATTAGCAGATTACTCCTACACATTTATGTCCGTTTTAAGTAACACTGAGCGACAAGAACCTTGCAGCACTGGACTGTGAGTTGAAAATCCAATAGCACGCTTCTTATTCAGATTTCGTTTAGTCTAGGTCTAAGAGAACAAGCTATTGGATATTCAACCCTCAGTGCTGAACCGAGAGTTGAAATATCTTATTTGAATGTCGCTGAGATACGTTGAAGTATACCTAATATTAGTCATTGTATGTTACAACAATTTTGTAAGTCATTTTCTAAGAACTATTTCAAGTAGAAAGTTTTGTGTCTATCTGAGTCAAAATATCTTAAAAGATTTTGTTTGCACTCTGATTAGAACAAGGAATTAAAAGTACAGTCATCCTCTGAACATGAACAAACCATCTTAGCATACTCATTTGAATTTCATGCATTTTGAAAGTCGCGGTGGCCCAGTAGCTAAGACCTCGCCACTCGTGCTTTGAGGTCGTCGGTTCAAATCCGGGCAAGTATCAATGTGACTTTTTCAAGCTATCGTTAACATCAATCTTCCCACTGCTGGGACACAGGCCTCCTCTCTGTGAGAGGGAATGGGGCGTAATCCACCACGCGGGCCCAGCGCGGTTGGATGTCACATGTCTTCGAATTTTTGGTTCTAAGACCGGGTTCCTCACGATGTTTTCCTTCACCGTTTTGAGTGGTGACGAAATATTTTACACAAAGTAAACCGCCTGCCTGGGTTCGAACCCACGACCTACAACTTGTAAGTCACAGTACACATTCAATTTATATGCTCTTTCTAAATTTATCTTGGTTACAACGGTAAAAGAAAAACACCGTGAGGCAATCTGGCCTTGTAATAAGAATAAGAAGAATAAGAATATTTTTTTATTTCCACAAAGTTTAAGTTTATTTTCAGCAAGTTTATTATAAGCTTGTGCTCCTTTGGTGTTATTGCTGCAATATCCAGTGCGAGGATAAATAAATAAATAAATTCATCAATCTATCGCGATGTTTCCTGGGTAGACAAATGATAATTATATTAAATTTAATCCATCAGTGAGATTTCCAAATAATATTGGACACGTATTTTTTGCTTTACCAAATCAATAAAAAATTACAAAGTATAAAAAACTTTTTTACAAAAAAATACTGACGACTTCCCAAAGTAAAAGAAGTTTTTTATTTTTCACTTTTTAGTTGTATCTACCTAATAGGCAAGTTGTTTAGTAAGTCACCTTAACGCCAGAATAGATAACCCAAATATCATGAAACTTGAACGTAACCGGTGAAATGAGAGACCTGCGTATCCCTTAAGGGCCTACTGGCGTGATGTTATGTTATGAAATGGTATAATCAATAAACAGACATGCGATTGCAGCAATCCCGAGGGATTTGCCTTTATTTATTGAAGAGTTCTGTCGTATATCTTCGAAGTCCTTCATCAGATCTTCACCAAATTAAAATGGGACCAATTTCGAAACATACTCTTTCAAACACAAAAAGGAATTTTCAAAATCGGCCACAATTGACGAAGATAATTATAGGTGAACAAACACAAAAAAAACAACATACTTGAAGTCGAACATAAGTTAAAAAGCGCATCAAAGTTCGGGAGTGGAGGCTTGTGACGTCACTAAGGCAGTATAAAGTGTACTTCTAGCGGCGTGACGTCACACGATATTTCAACGCATTATATCGTCGTTACTTTATGTTTACGTGTCAAAAGAAAAAATACGTGTCCAATATTTTTTACTAATCTACCTGACGGATAAAAAACTAAGTTTAATTTTATCTCCATACCTAACTTTTTGTTCAACTGTACTTGAAATTGTTAATTTTAATTTAAAGCAAGACTTTTGTATCTCAATAACATTAATTATTGTTATAGTAAGTAAATAAGATTTATTTTAAAAAAATATACCGTATTTGTGAAACTTAAAAGTACTCGAAATTTAAAAAGTCTGACAGTTATAAAAAAAATCCATCTCTTTCTAGTAGTATCTGCGAGACAGAGGCATCAAATATTAACTAAAATAATTCTAGAAATGAAACAGTCTGACACAGTTCTAAATGCCATCTCTTTCTTGTTGTACTTGTTAGAATGAGATAGCAATATTTTAATTGATACACAATCGCATCCAAGTTGCCTAACTGTTTTGACAGCTCGAAGCACGCACGTTCCCTTTCATTTTGACATATCAACAGTATTCATTGCGTGTTTTTGAACGTATGAAGCAATATATGCAAGCAAAGCTTACGTCTACCATTGTTTGAACTTACGGAATTAGGGTTCAGTAATGCAGTTTTAAGGCCTATTTAACAAAACATTTTAGTATTATTACTTGCCAAATAGTAAGTTGTGGGGTTGTACTTCGTAGCACGACCATGAACGCATTCATTATAACTTTAGATGGTACTAAAATCCTTTTAATTTGTACTATTTTTTACCATTACATTATTAGAAATTTTCTGCCACAAATTGTTAGAAAAGCAAAAAATTTATGCAAATCACATACTTATAGGCAGAAAATGTTTTCTTACTTTTCTATCAATTTACCAATAATGAAATAGGAGTACGTAATGAGTACAAATTATTAGGCTTGCTCCCGTTTTATCACTTCTATGCCAGCTGGAATTTTAGCTGGGAAATAATCTTGCCAGCACGACCTTTATATCTGCAATAATTGAGAGGTATAAAATTTCGAATTAGTGGTATAAAATAGTACAAATTAGTACCAGGATTTAGGATCTAAAGTTATAATGAATGCGTTCATGGTCGTGCTACGAAGTACAACACTAAGTTGTGTTCCTTATTTCTGTGGGAATCTCATTGTAATAGACTGTTCTAGGTTATATTAAAATTGATTGGAATACTCGTAATATTATCAATTTAGTATTTACATAGAAGGATGATGTAGCCCATTCTTATATTATTTTTTCGGATTTCCTTTATTCCATCTACATTCTGCCAGTCATGTTTAAATTCCATGTACCTATAGCTCTCACCACCCTGAAGTTGGCAACAATGGCTGCGCAGTAGTCAATGTTATACAAAAAACAGCACCGGTTCGTGTCTTGCGCATCGGAAAGCCAACTTCAGGGCGGCCCAGAGGTTTGGCGAGGACTATTTGAGGGCGGGCTTATTACGTATTTTGCAAGAGCAAAGCGATAGCGATTTTTGTGAAAAAATTGCTCTTCAGTCGCGAATCCGAATTATGAATCAGCGATAGCCATAATGTGCTGCCTCTATGGAACAATCACACTAATCTTATAAAGGTGAAAGTTTGTGAGTGCGTATGTTTGTTTCTTCTTCACGCCAGAACGGCTGAACGGATCTGGGTGAAATTTGGCACAGATATAGATAACTTTTTTATGTTTTATAGGCTCGCGCTTGACCACTATTATAGTCTGGAATAGCACATAGGATACTTTTTTATCCTGAGAATGTTTCCTCGGGATAATTTTCGATATTCACGGGCGAAGTCGCTGGCAGAAGCTAGTTAGTTAACTAAAATATGTATATGATTATTTAATTACGTATGGTTTTTGACAGCAGCGCGACAGTCATTAGCGAGTAAATTTGGCTGTCAAATTGTGATTTCTTTTAGCCTTTTTTGTTGGTCGATTGCCAATCGCTCCCAAATTGCTACAAATTCAGAAATTTTAGATTTTGTCGGTTTTTTTTCGAAATAAGTACATTTGGCAAACAGCAACCGATTGTTTAGGTAATCCCGATTTTTATGACAAAGCGTTTAATCGTGCGATGATTGCGCAATTATTGCTGATTGCTGTTTCATACGTAATAAGCCTGCCGGAAACCGAGTTGCTACTGAAAAATCCAAACTATATAACTGGCAAATTGTCGGTGCCCCTGCTGAATCCTTCGGCGAACACAGCCGTGATGGTATGTGTAACAGTTTTCTATAGAAAAAATAAGTAACTTTAATCTTGTGTTTGATTTCCTCTTAATTTTAGGTAAGTATAGTTTTCGGCACGTAACTTGGCAAGGTTTTGGCGTAGTGAGAATAAATCCGCGCATACTGCGCGAACTGACCAACCGAACATAGAGCGAACGGAACGTGGGCCCGACGCGATTGGTCAGTCGATCCTTGTGTCAACTGACCAACCAATCGCGCGCTAGGAACGGTGCTAAACTTTCCCCTCGTCCCGCTTGGTTACCAAAGAGACCTGAAAAACGACTTGTGCGCATCTAACGACTCTTGTCATGTTGCGTGCCTACAACTATAACCATGCTTCGAATTTAAAAGTGTAGCTTTTAAAACTTTTATTTTGTGCAATGTGAATTTGAAATGAATTTGTTTTAAAATTATAAGAAGTCTGAATTATTTTTATTGGTATGAAGTCAAACTTTTAAGTGAGTAAAATAAAATTAATGATATGTAGTGAGTAAATCGAAATTATTATCGCGAGTAAAAATCTCACGTTTTCTGAAAGCTCTGATCTTCTTCATATTAATAGACTTTTAGAAAACAAGGATAAGGGCCAACGCAGGACTGACGAACAAATATCAACCTTGCTTCTTTTGAAATAATGATGTAAATAGATTTAACTCCTTGCCCAAGAAATCAGCAATATGGTCACCTACATTGTTATTTTCGATTTTATATCAATACATGCAACGTTGATGTTACTTTGGCAGGAATGCGTTTGGTTTAAGACTATGTTCTCTCAGGCTTACGCTGCATTTACTTTTTATATAATTTATTTAGTGTTGTATGTAAGATAATTTTTAATCTATGTACTCAAATACAAGTATTATTCATGATATGTTTGTTTTATTTACCCCTGTTACACACATACAGTTCGCCTTTAGGATAGGATAGATGGACCTTTTTTCCGCGTTGAGACTCCCATTTGGTCCGTTGTGCGTGTAATCCACCACGGGGGCCCAGTGCGGGTTGGTGGATGTCACATGTCTTCGAGTTTTTCATTCTAAGACATGCTGGTTTTCTCAAGATGTTCTCCTTCACCGTTTTTTAATTGCAGTGGTGATGAAATAATTTACACAAAGTAAAGCGCCTGCATGGGTTCGAAGAACCTCTACAACTTGTAATACGCGGCCGTTGTGGGCCACCACTGCTCCTTCACTGCAGTTAGCCTTTATTACATGGGTTTTAAGCATGAGCTTAAAGGCCTCGTCAAATAAAGAGCGAGACGATAGCGTGGCGAAGCGTTTTTATTTTGTTAATCGGTTCGCTTTAGCTGTTCTGTGACTAGATTCAAACGATACCATACTTTACAAAATATAAACGCTTCGCCACGCTATCGGTTCGCTGTCTATTTGACGAGGCCCTTAGGCCCTGGGTTAGATTACCGGGTCAGTGTGTTAGTGGATTTTTCCATGTGGCATTTTTCAGCAGTAGCGTGGATTTATGCCCGATGTCATGTCATAGGCTCGCCCCCTAGTAATAACTGACGATGGCAGTGAACCGATAGCGTGGCGAAGCGTTTTTATTTTGTAATGTATGGTATCGTTGAATCTAGATACATAGAAAAGCGAAAACGAAACGATACGTAGAAAACGCGGCGAACCGAAAGGCGTGCGAAGCCATGAAAAACCAAAGGCGAGACGCGCAAACAGCGAATGTGAGACGTCCGAAGCGAGAGCGACAGTTTTGCATAATTCGCTGCACCTAGTTTGACGTCTCTGCTTCGGTTCACATTCTCCACGTTTTCGGTTCGGTACGCAGTATGTTTGACACTGGCTTATGGGTGTACCGATACATCTCTGCTTAATCCTTTGGCGAATACAGGCGTTAAGGTTTATTGCCAAAGCCTATTGCAGTCCTTAAGAGATTTCACTTGATCAGTTTTTGGGATACTGAGGGTAGGTTAGATATTTTCGACATCATCATCATCTTTCTGCCCTTGTCCCATGATACTTGGTGTCGACGCCACACGTTTTCTTCTTCAACTCTTCCGTCAACGGTGACGCTATCATTCACTAGAGTAAGAAAGACTTAGGTACAAAAATAAAATTTCCAAAATATATTTAAGAAAAGCTCTTTATTGAAATAAACCATTTCTTTTTGACAGCAAACTTTCAGTTTACTTGATTAAAACTAACGCTTCAAGCCCAATTTTACGTATTCAATATATAAACTTACATTAATAATACAGGGTGTAACGTATAGGTGTTGTCGTCAGTTGATCAAAATTTATATGGGACAAACTGTTGAAAAATATGTACGGAACCATGAAGTCTGCGGGCTTACAAGGGTCACGCGCTCTGCCCGTACGGTGGAGCCGGTGTCCGGCTTCTAATGATAATTTGGGCGCACAGCTGGCGCAGTGGTTGAGCAATTGACTGCTGAGCTGCGTGTCGCGGGTTCGAATCCCGCATGGAACAAATGTTTGTGTACGTGAGTTTATGTTTGTAAACGCACCCAAGATACAGGAAGAAATTCCTAATGTGCTGTTATCTACAGACAAAGAAATGAATAATCAAAACCACGTTACAAAAAGAGACTCAGAGAAAGCGAAATTCCAAAGAAAAATAGTCAGACACCACAATACATACCAGTTTTCATAATATAATCCTTAATTGTACACCAGCCTTTTTTAAACGAGAGGTTGAACTTTAACCAAAGAAACTAGTGTTATTTCTATTTCGAATAAATATTTTCATCATTTCTAATAAAATCGACGCTTTTACCAGCTGCTATAAAAATAATACAAGAAAGCCTTCGATTCGACAGGTTCCGACGTCCAATTCCAAATTACCCCACTTGCAACTCATCAATAATGTTCAATGTGCCTCTTACCATGCGGTGATCGCATCTGATCACAGAGACATCATTATACATTTGCTTCTTGGTTGACATGATGAAGGCGATCACGTTTT
Organism: Orthosia gracilis; assembly: GCA_947562075.1. Classification (NCBI taxonomy): domain Eukaryota; kingdom Metazoa; phylum Arthropoda; class Insecta; order Lepidoptera; family Noctuidae; genus Orthosia; species Orthosia gracilis. The sequence continues at coordinate 3,118,250 of OX387267.1, read as the reverse complement.
TAGTTGCACCATCACGTCTCTGCAAGGTTCACCTTATGTGCTCACGCTTTCTGAAGAAGAAGTTCATCATATAGAGGCCCTCCTTCTCCATAAAACTGGCCAGTAGGTGACCTCGGTGGCCGAGATGGAGACCATGTATGAGGATATCTCTAGATCCATGCACGGTTTCAAAACTCACTTCACCATTCTCATGGGGGACTTCAACGCGAAACTGGGCAAACGAGACGATGATAAGCTTGAAAAGTATCGACTGATGTAATCCACGCTCAATGCAGCACAGATCCAGGTCCAAAACCCCGAGAGCTTTCAGCTCGAACTCCAGAATAGTTTCGAGTGTCTAGGGAGCTCCGTGGACGATTATAACGTTGGGTTCGTGGAAACTGTCCATACGGTTGGGTCTAAGTTCTTCAAGACCTGCCGTACAGATCAACAAAAAGCTCTTTGATCCTACTCTCAAGCTTGTGAAGGAGAGGCGTGATACGGTCCTACAGTCTTCAACGAATGTCAATACCATATTCCCTCTTCGACGTTTGCGCCGGCGCATAAAAAATTGTAACAACCTATAGATTTTCTCCGATTATAAATAAAACTGCTCTCTTAGTTTTTTTCAACCAAATGATAATATATTAAACGCCTGGCACATATAACATACACATTTATCGAAATAAAATACCTTACCCATAGTGCAGAAATCAACTTTTTTTAAACCTTCATAACACTTGTCCACTACACTGCTGAGCAATATGCACCTATTATAGAAGATCAGTACTATTAAATAATACAGATCTTTATATCTGTAGATTCTGGGAAGCCCATACAATTTTTGGCCATGTCCTTTGAACTTGCAAGATTTTTTTTACAGATACTGGACAGGTAAATGTAAATAAAACCCTGTAAAATATGACCACACTTTTCTATTACACCCCTGTATATTGTAAAGACAAACCCGAGGGAACTACAGTTATATTCACTTAGCATATATTATCGCCTTTATGGCTACAGAATCTATTCAGATCTTAGTAACAAGAGATAATCATGCCCTTTTCAACTTTAGCCGCTTCATCCTTTCCCTGAAGCATCTCTATCAATTGCAAACCAAACCAATAGGCTGTGCCGGGGCCCTGGAAAGGTAGGAAAAATATTAATTAGTACAAAATCTTCATTATTTCCACCATCACTGGTTTATGTACAGTCAAACTATTTATCTCAAAAATGGTATGTAATGTTGCCTTAACATCTCTTAAAAAGTATCCAGAAAGTGAACTCTACCGGAGAATTATTCACAACTGTTCAGTAATAAGCGAGATTTTAAATTTGGAATCTCCTACTGTCCAGTAAGTAAGTATGTAATTTACTTACTGGACAGTAGGTCATCCTCTTTAGATCTGATTAGAAAAAAACATAGTACCAGACACAGATTACAGTTTAGCCATTATAACATGGTTATAGAAGGGAGGCTCCAAATATATATCTATCTCTCTTTTTGGTATGACATTTTATGAGATAGATATATTTTTGGAGGCTTAAACAGCCATTTTATAGTCTGTGACACTTAAGCCGATGCAGAAAAAGTATGCATGTTGCGTTTTGTACTTAGTAATGTTGTAGAAGTATAGTGTGGGATTTTATGTTTGTGTTTAGGAACTAGCTGTCCCACGCGGCTTCGCTCCCGTTAACTGGCAGCCTACCTATCCTACCCTACCTACCCTACCCACCCTACCCTACCCTACCTACCCTACCCTACCTATCCTACCCTACCCTACCGTACCTACCCTACCCTACCCTACCTACCCAACCCTACGTATCCTACCTACCCTAATGACAGACAGACGTCAGATCACATGAAAATGTCAGTTTAGTTAGAAAACCTTTGTATGGGAAAAAGAAAAGGGCTGTTTTTAGGGTTTTCCCGGCAATTATTCGATTTTTTCTCGACATAAAAACCATCCTTGGACTTTAACGAACATTTAAAAAAAAGAATGGGTAAAATTGGTCCAGGCGTTGTTGACTTATGCGCTTACCAACACATTTTGCGATTCATTTTTATATTATAGATTTCAGTTTATAAATCATGTTGGATAACTTTCCATTCTAAAATTAACATGGAGTTTCATAAACAATAATTTGTTGTTAAACGTTCTTTCATTTTTGAGAAAAGCATTACACAAGCCTCAACTAGTAAGTGCTAAGTGACAAGTAGTAACTATATTAAGTTATAATATCATTATTGTATTTATTGCAGTAATTGAGTTAACAATACAATTTATGTCTATGTGTTGATGTTCCTTGCAGATAGGTAAGAATATTGTAGTGTAGTAGAAATAAATGAATTACTTTCAATTAATGATTGGCAAAAAGACTAGTATCCAAGTGTTAAAAAAATATAGCTTGGTTGTTGACAACGACCTTTGGATACACGTCAAAGTCGCTTAGTTTAAATAAATATACTCTTTCCAAAGAGTATATTATATTGCAGTGGGCAGGGCACATTGCTCGCAGAACGGATGACTGATGAGTGATGGGGCCGTAAAGTTCTGGAGTGAGGACCGCGAACCGGAAGCCGTCGCGTTGGAAGGCTTCCTACTAGGTGGACTGATGGCCTGGTTAAGGTTGCGGGAATCCGCTGGATGCGAGACGCACGGGACCGGTCAATGTGGCGACGCTTGGGGTAGGCCTATGACCAGCTATGGACGTCTTTCAGCTGAAATGATGATAATGACTCACCCTGCTAGTAACCACATGGCCATCGACTACCACTCTAGATCCCTCCACATAGGTGTACTGATCCGAGGGTATCTTGTCTTTGGTTGTCGGATATGACGTCACTTTCCTGTTCAGAGCCACGCCATGGGCTACGAAAACTGTTGGTGCTGTAAGACAGAAAAAATAATTAGATAATACCTAAGTGCAAGTTTTCACATGAATTTCAACTTTATTCTAATGTGCATAATGTTGATATTTGTACAAGAAAGTGTGAGCAAGCGTTTTAAACAGATTTGAACTTTAGAAAATACAAATAAGGCCTGTATTTGTATAAGAAAGTTCGAGCAAGTTTTTCAAATGAATATGAACTTTAGTTGAATGTAAATATTCATATTCTCACAACATACGCTAAATTAGCAAAGTCAAAGCTCGATCTGTGGATCTCGCCCTTCGTACATGAGACACCGACAGGGTGGTGTAAAGGGGTGTGCTTACATCCCCTTGGTTTCAATCTTACTAATTTATTAAAAAATGTGAAAGTTCAAATGGATTCAAATAAATGATTTTGATTTGATTGATGGATGGATGTATGTTTGTTATATTAACTTTAAAATTATCGCGTTTCATAATTCAAAAACAATATATCACGGGAATTTAACGAGATGATTTCGATTATTTAATTTGTTTTTCAAGTAAGTTTGTTACTCAATCATTCCAGAACGGCTGAACGGATCTGGACGAAATTTGGCACAGAGATAAGACTATAGTCAGGAATAGCACATATAATACTTTTTAACCGGGGAATATGTTCCCTTGGGATAGATTTCGACTTTCACGCAGGCGAAGCCGCTGGCAGAAGCTTGTATATTTTACTAGTAATAAAATATCTCAATAAGTAAGTATTAAAATATCTCAATAAACAAAAAATCATGTTTCTAATTTACGTAAGGTATAAGTCGGATCAATGACTTTAATTTATTTGTTTTTTTTTTTGGAGACCTTAATACAACTGATATTTACCAGCACAAATTGCAGCGATGATCTTGGCACTTTTGTCTTGCTCCTTCAGAATTTCTCCCACAACAGACGACTTGGCGAGGCGGTCGGCGCCCTCCAGACCTCCTGGCAGGATTACCTGTAGAACAAGAAGTCGGTTAAAATTAAGGTAAGCATTATGTCGGGCACGTGTTCTTGAATGGAGATCGACAAACGTAAAGGTACGCTTACACGGTTTATTTGCGTCAGGCACGACGCATACCATAATAAAAACAAAGGAAAAACCTTAATACAAATACAGAGTATGCGTCACAACCACGCAAAACGGCCATCGCTCAGCATAATGCTGGGACTCGTATGCGAGACAGCGATGCCCAGTGTCGATTGGGTGACGCCGAACCAGTGAAACCTTAAGGGCAAGTGACGGAGTGACTTACGAGTCATTAATTGAATTAAAGATCGTATAGATCGTATAGAAACTGCAAAGAATTGCCCAATGCCCGTTGCCCAGCCTTACACGAGCGACTGAAATTGGCATCATATGCAAACATTGCGATGGTCTTCACAGGCTGGGTGAGCCGAGAATCGAGATGAATGGTATGCGTAAAATTTATAGACTATGTGTTATTAGACGCACAATACAGATATAATTCAATAATAATAAAAATGAGGAACGAATAAATTTTGAAAGAGGGGAAGACGAAAGTTTTAACAGCTGATCTGAACTAGCAGCAGATCTTTGTTTGGCATTTGCGGTCTTGGTATCTAATTTTAATTTTCTGTGGCGGTTTTTGGCTGCTCCAGGGAGCTGTTCAGGTCTTCAGTTTTGTGATTCAGGCCTCCAGCAGGTCTTCCGCGTGATGAAATCTCGCGGCAATTTTTCCCGGTGAGCTGGAACCGCAGACAGCTACCTGGGATTCCTTGGTAAAGTTCCCAGAATGACCAGGGTCGTCAGGGATACTGGGACGCTAACAAATACGCAACCGGAGAGGCCGAAATCTTCCCCGAATTCGGCTGGGACACCTCTTCGTGGAATGTTAACCTCACTTTCTGTCCGAACTCGAAGGAAAACCGCGCGATTTGTCCGAAAATGGTTCAAAAAAAATCTTTTTTACAAAAAAAATACTACCGACTTCCAATTTTTACTTTGTAGTGTTTTTAGTTGGAAGTCGGTAGTATTTTTTTTGTAAAAAAGATTTTTTATTTTTCACTTTTTAGTTGTACCTGTTAAGCAACTTGCTTTAGTGAGGTAGTAATGCCAGAATAGATTAACTGAATGCCATGAAACTTGATCATAACCTGTGAAATGAAAGTGTTTCAAGGTGAACTGTACACATCTGTGTACCCCTTTAGAGCGTACTGGCGTGATGTTATGTTATGAAATGGTATAAACAATAAAAAGACATGCGGTTGCAGCAATCCCGAGAGATTTGCCTTCATTTATTAAAGAGTTCTGCTGTATATCTCCGAAGTTCTTCATCAGATCTTCACCAAATTAAAATGGGACCAATTTCGAAACATACTCTAAAAATCAAAAAAAGAATTTTCAAAATCGGTCGACAATTGACGGAGATATCGGTGAACATACACAAAAAAAAAAAAAAAACAAACATGGAGTCGAACATAGAACCTCCTTCTTTTCGGGAAGTCGGTTAAAAATCATTTTTTTAATGGAGAACACGCGCAAAGTAACTGTCAATGTTTAAGCACTTTGAAATCTAGGGGTTGCGCCGACCGATCGCACGCCGCACCCCTTTTTCCTCGGAATTGTGTCTTATCAATTTTTGCAGTTCGCGCGTCAGAAAATTGGTGTCCTAGTGTGATCCCCGGTGTTACACTTAAAAATCCAGAATTTCCGGAGGGTGTAGGCGCTGAGGTAGCGCCTGTTATGGTCACGGAAAATTTGGGTCTCGTCGCGACAAATCTGAAATTCCTCTCTGAGAGAGTGTGTCGGGCTTAATTTATAAATTGATCGAACAGCTCTTTTCTGCAAAACAAAGATAATCTGGATGTCGGCGGCATTTCCCGACAACAGAATACCGTACGACATGTGGAACGGAAACGAACGCGATTTTACAAAAATAATCAGTATAATCAGGCAAAAAACGCTAGTTACGGCGGCACGGTTTCATTGTATTGATCTCGAATCGAATATGATGACGCATCTGTATGCTAGTATTATATTATTTGTGCTATTACATAAGACTTATACATAACTGGCAAAATGTACCATACACTGTAGTATATGTTTGCCATAAAGGGCTAGACTTTGAAGAAACCAAGTGTGGTATTGTACTTACAGCATCGTATACAGGGTTTTCAGCCCGGGCGTCAGCTAAGGATTTGTCAGGGACAAGGGTAATCTGTCTTGAGCAGAGCACAGGGTCGCTACCATCCAATCCAGCCATGGTGACAGTCACCTGAAATATAAGAAAGAATAGAATTTAAATTCTTACTCCTCCTTTATGGCTTGTCTAGTGTATATATGTACAAATGGCAGCCGGGACCAGTGTGCTTGCCGAGGAATCTTGGTATGTCCAAATGGTCACCAATCCACAGACCGATCTTGTTAAGCGTTGCTTACCTTGAAGATCGACCTGTGTTGTTGTTTTTATTTAGATCTGATCCAAGATAAGAAGAAACTCACGCCTGCTCTTCTGAGCATATCCACGGTGATGACAGTCTCCATCTCCTCTGCTCCTTGCGCCAGGATAACTAAAGCAGTCTTCGACATTGCTGATTTACTGCAGTACCTGAAAGTTTCAACAAAAACATAATTGTTTAGATGTTTGTAAAAAATATGAATAGGCTTTATTTCTGACAGTAAATTTTTTAGTAACTCTTGGTCTTGAGGGTGCATGCTCACATATTATTCAAAGAACTGCATAAACACATCGTTGACAGGCTGGCTTTTGCCTTGGTCATAGGATAATCATTGCCAATGTAGCAATGCTGCCAGTCATTTGGGCACACTACCAGTGGCCATCAATGGAGTTTTTTAACGCCATATTTTAGACTTTTTATATTTTTGGGCTTAGTAGTTTTTGATTCATGTGTATGTATTCGTAGTTAGAGTTAATAGTAGTTACTGTGTACATAATTATCTCCATGAATAAATAAAGGAATTGCACTTAAAAAAAAACATACACAGTCCATATTTGCACATTTGAAGACAATCAATGTCCATGGCTATCTGAATGGTTTTCAGATAATTATTATTGGGCAATATTATAAAATAAAATTAAGTGCAATAAATTTAACTTTGCTATGCAAACAAGGTAAAAAGTTATCTTTGGCAGTATTGAACCGAAAAGAGAATTTACTGATAGAATATTGTTCTATCTACAAATGGCATCGGCTACTTTTTAGACCTTGCTTGCTTTGCTTTATGATAGAAATTCCAATAACTCCTTCGAAAAAGTGCATGGAAAAGGAGTATTTCATTTAATTTTATTCAAAGTCAGAGTAAAAATGAATAAAGTACTTTATTGCTATTGTATTTAAAAGTATTTCTACGGAATAAAGAATACAATCCATATTAATCTGTCTGTTACCTGAACCTTAAACCACTGAACCAATTTAGATGTCATTTGGTATAGTAGTCGCAGTGGATCTTTGGGTCTTTAAAGTAGGCTCTACGAACCATTACGCAAGAAACAGTTTGTCATCTAGTATACTGCACAGAGTAAGCGAGATAGGACGATGCAACAAAAGTAAGCGAGTGAAAGAGACACGTTATACAATGCTTTCTTCGACTTCAAAAAAGCAACTGCGCAGGGTCTTCCAACCAACTTCAGACACAAAGATCCACTGTGACTACTATATGGAGATAGTTTGAGACCCTGGGCAGGTCATTTTTTATTTTTTTTATTTGTTATAGGTTTGCGTTTGACCACTATCTAGCCTATGTTGAGTGATAATGTGCTCGAAGGTGAAGCACGCTTGCCTAGAAGTAACCCATTCACTCTTGCCTTGAAGACCCCTAGGTTGTAGCTATCAGGAAATAAAGACGCCGGCAGGGAATTCCACTCCTTAGCTGTACGCTCATTGAAAGTATTACATAAGGACATAGAATAATTTTTAGGATAGGTGATGGATAGGTGATGATATATATATATACATATATCATAGAATTTTGTATGGTGAACCAATATTTTCTCAAGTACCTACAGTAGTCACAGCAGATCTTTGTGTCTCTGAAGTTGGCTGTAAGACCTTGTGCAGTTACTATTTTTGTGTCAATGTTGAAGTAGAAAATAGCATTGTATAACTGCCTCTTTCATTCCCTTACATTTGTCGCATCGTCCTATCTCGCTTACTGTATGCAGTATACTCGATGAAAAACTGTTTCTTGCGCAATCATCCGCAGAGCCAACTTCAGAGACAAAGATCTGCTGTGACTACTGTACTAATGCTACGCAAACGAATTTTGCGGGCAAAAGCTAAAGGTACTATTTAATTCTAATTGGACTTCTAATAAACTTGGGGAGACCTATGTCAAGCAGGCAGACTGCTAAAGGATAATGACTCTCTAATAGGGTTTTAATAAAAGCTGTATCGAAAATTTACACGTCGTCATACTAATTTATACACAGGTACTGGTAAAAAATAGGTACGTAAGTACATACCGGCAAAAACAATACCGGAAAACTGGTAAAAGGTAAATATTAAGGATAACTGATAAGATTTCAGCAAAACAACGGAATTTCCTGGTAATTAAACCATAACCTAAATTTCAAATACATTTATTTAGTTTTCGGCTCTTTCGGCGATATTTCTAAGTTCTACTTCTATCTACGCAATATCAGGTTAGGTCGAAGTATCCGGACAAACCTTGCTGTGAAAACTAGTTTATTATAATTAATAATAGCGAAAGTTACCTTTGTTGCGAACTTCTGAAGTTTAAAATTAATAACTGTTTGTATTTCGAGTGTAAATGAGACTTCAAAAATATTCTTGAGAAAACCATCAAGAAAAGATAACAATTTTTTCTGAAGGTCAAGTAAAATTACAAACGTCCAGAAATCACCGGTCACTATGGAATAGACGTCAAGACAAATACTTTTGTAGCCATTGAGGTAATAATGTATGTTTGTAGCATTTTCGCCAATCTCTCTGCATTTTCGTAGTGGCCCCGTGATTTATTTGAAGATGTAAATTATTTGTCAGTTTCTGGAAAATGTTGAAGTTTCTAAAAACAACATCTTTTATTTTCACGAAAAAACTTTCTCTGTCTGTAGTATTTTAGTTTTAAGAATAAACTAAAAATTTTCATGTTTGTAGGACCTGCCTGATTTAATCAATTTAGGAAACTAACCTATTTTCTTAAACAGAAAACCATAATGATGTGAATCATGTGAATGTAATTATTTTTTTTGGTTTTCCATTTTCATTCTGCGAAAGATTTCTAAACGTAAAACAAATAAAGCTTATTTTCTTTGGTCTATGGAAAGAGACAATGTTGCTAAATATAAGAATTGCCTTTATCTAGGCAAAACCTGCCTGCCTGGCCTGTGGCCCAGCTGTGGGAATTTTATTATATTTCATTTTATATATATTTCATTAATAGGCTGATGATGATGATGATGACGAGGCAAAAAACACCAACAAGCCCCGTACTTTTCGGTAATGCGGTAAATGTATGGTTTACTGACGAAACTAATAACTAAAACTAAATGATGCGGTACTCGTAAGATATATTAGAAACCAAGATACGTTATACGTCTTATACTCTTTTACGTTTTCATCATTTTATATTAAATAAGTTATTTTTAAGACCGCGCTATCGCGTTAGGTATACCTGTAATGATAGTTGAAAGGGAGATTTTAATAATAAATAAATAACGGATAAACTTGAGTAGGTATTTTATAAGCTAGGAAGGAAGAGATGAACAATTTTTGATTTTATTAAATTAATTACATCAAACCATATAAACAGTAGATGGAGGCACCAGCCCCAGGCGTGTATGCACAGCCTGCCTACCATCATCATATCAGCCGAAAGACGTCCACTGCTGGACATAGGCCACATTGACCTATCCCGTGCGTCAGGCATCCAGCGGATCTCAGCAACCTACACCAAATCATCGATCCAACTGGTGAGAGACCTGCCAGCGCAACGTGTTCCGGTTTGCCGTCGCCACTCTAGAACTTTTCTGCCTCATCGGCCATCCGTTCTGCGAGCAATGTGCCCTGCTCATTGCCACTTAAGCCTGTCTATATTCTTTTTTTTTTAAACTCATCTGTATCTATCTATATAAATTCTGACTGGTGTTAATAATAATCGTGATGTTTGTAAATATATTATTAAATTCAAATGTGATATTTTGCATGCCGTAAGGCAAAATGTATTAGGACAATTTACTATATTCCAACTTATTTGTATACCTACATTATCAGCAAATAAATGATTTCTTTCTTTCTTTCTTTCTTTCTATAGTGTGGGTGCAATGTGTTCAGTAGGAGCACCGCGTTTCTTCAACATAGGTGCCGACTTTGTTGGCTCTCCCCACTGAGGATGAGTCTAACACGCATATAGATCGAGCCGGTTACGCTCGCTCCAGACTAAGGAATCGTTGTGTATTTGTGAACGGTATTGTTATTGTGTCACATCGTTCATGTAAGCAGCAAATTGAGGACGCGCTGCATTTTGACAGCCGTGTGTTCAGTGACGTGCAGATATACGCAGCATCGTCAGTAGACAGCGCGAATGTTGAGTCCTGCGTAGAAGTGATGTCGTCAGTGTGGTCTGAGTAGCAGAGTGGCGAGACACAGCTGCCTTGTAGTACACCCACTGCTATGGGACGGGCGCTCGAAAGCGCTCCGTCAACCACCACCCTGTATGTCCTATTTTCAAGGAAGGAAGAAACCACCTTTATAAAGCGACGGGGCGCGTTGAATTGCAACATTTTATATATTAGGCCTTTTGTGCCAGACACCTTCGAATGCCTTTTCTATGTCGAGGAATACTGTGACTACATGCTCTTTCTTGATCAGCGATGCTGCAAGTAGGTGCAGTAATCTCGACAACTGGAGCGTCGTGCTGAGCTCCGAGAGGAACCCGAACTATTCCGTTCTTGGAGTCATGTGTGGCGTCAGGTATCGCAGCAGGAGTGCTTTAAACATCTTGGAGATGGTCAACAGGCGCGTGATGGGCCGATAGCTCTCCGGCTTCAGCACGTTCTTGTTCGCCTTGGGCAGCATTATGACGCTCCCTTCATTCCAGTATTTACTACATTCCCGTAAACAGGCGCACCAACGCTGCGACCATTCGGTACGCCAGGTGGCGCAGCTCTGGGGTGGTGATACCGTCCGCCCCAAGGGCCTTTCTCAGCTTGTTTCATAGGATGGAGCGTCTGACCATCCAAGGCGAAACAAAAATAGGGTCTTCCTCGTGAGCTATCGCCGAGGCGAAGTATTCGCCAAGGTGCCTCTCGACTGCTGCGATATGTTTATATTGGTCAGTCGGGTTCGGCTGGAATTGACGCTTCAGGTGTTCGGCTAAGCTCTCCTCCACTCAATTGGGTGCGGCGTATCTTGATGCCCCGTTGCTATGAGGTAGTGGACGCACCAGAGCTCGGGTGTTCGTTAGCTGCCGGCAAAGTCTATGAATTGCCAGCCAGTCACCGTCTGTGGAGTCGAGATGGTACTCCCAGCTCTCGGCGTTGTGCTCTTGGCCTTAACCTAACTTTCTCCGTATGACGGTTCAGTTTGACGTGTGAGAATAGCGAAAAACTTTAATTACATTTGGTATCCCAGTGGCTACCACAATGACTCAAAAGTTGACACCAGAGGCTGTCATACAAGATGTCTTTCTTTGTCTCTTTTTTCATAGTTTTCATATGAGCAAGAACGAATGACATGATAGTTTCTTTTTCATCTTAAGTATGATACATCAAAGTATAGAACATCCATGTATTTTCACAAATAAAATATCTTAATTTTTTAACTTTAGTCAGATAAAAAGTGGATAAATTGATTTTGCCATTTGTATCCCCGACAGATGTTCGTTGACGGCACCTCTACTTGTCTATACTTAGCTTCCTTTCTTTCGTTCGTCAGGCAATCTGAAAGGATACGATAAAATCATTTTTATACATTTATTTCAACGATTCCTCCTACATTTGAACATTTAAAACATGTGATTAGCAATATATAGTGTAATTTACGCATTTTTAGGTATTCTAAGTGTATATTATAATTCATTTATGTCAGTGTTTTTGATAGGTTAGAAACATACTATGGGTCGAAACTGAAAATAATTGTTTAAACATTTTTATACTACTAATTCGTGTTAAATCATGGATTTTGTGAAAAGGGAAGATCAAAATGTCATCGACGATGATAGCTACAAGTTTTACCTTGAGAGTGTAAGTTATTATACGTTTGTTTGTTTTAATTCAAAATTTGATCGTTTTTTACATAAAAAGTTGTGATAACGTGACTGGAAGTTCCGGGTTAGGTTCCCGGCTGATGTATTCTGTTTTTTTTTTGCCGCCAATACCTTTTTTGTTGTGCATTGTTTTAGAGAAGAACAATGTAGGTTTTCATTCATTACAACAATGTGGATTGTTCAAAATGTAAACAATTTTTTTTTTAAATTTAAACCATAAATGTAAATGTAGAAAGGCTTTTTTTTTTCTTTGTGGCACAATAAAGTAATGGATTGTTGACTAAAATGCAATATTGAGATTCTCTCTGAAAGCCATATTGACTTCATCATCTGCTCATTGACTACAAATAGAAAAGAAACAAAAAAGAAAATAATTTGCAGGATTATGAAAACAAATTAAAAATGATACATGATATCATTCTTTATCTCATGATTACTTTGAAATACCTGAATGTACATACCATCTGAACCTTATCTTTATTTTAAAAATATTATTCTTTTTAACATATTTTTTTTTTAACCTAACATGTAACTTGTAATACTGATGATTAACTTTTGTAGTTTATTTATATGTATGCTTTTTAGTATTGTTCAGAATTAAGTGACATATATCTTTATTGGGAATAAAGTTTCTTTAAACTGATGTATTGTCATCCAAACCAAAAGTTTATTCAAAATACAAAATCTCAATCAGTTGGAGATAACTGTTTATAAAATTCATTTGCAAGATTTAACCCATACATCATAACTAACTTACAAGACAATTAGGCCAATTAAAAGGTTTATAAACTAGAAGATGTTTTTTTCAATTTCTAGAAGAATCTATAGGTTGTAATTTCTCAAATCAAAGCTATGTCGACCTTGACCTATAATTACAACAAACAAGTTCAAGGTTAGGTTAATCAAGTTTTTATGCAGTATAGAAGTGCCCAGGGCTTTTAATTGCAAATTTGTTTCTGATTATGGATTTTCATAGAATAGAATATAATTTATTGTACACCAAAAAAATTACACATATATTTTACAGCAACTTAATACTATGGGTACAAAGGCAGTCATAATGCTGACAGCAATATCTACCAGACAACCTTTCATATTCCTGTAGTAGAATCTTACTTCTTACTAAAATTGTAAATGTGAACATTTTGTTAGTCAATCATGCCAGAATAGAAGAACGGATCTACATGAAATTTGGCATGCAGATAGGTATTTTATCCCAGTATAATGTTCTCTTGAAATAATAAAACACTTTTTATGCAGGCGTATCCCCTGGCAGAAGCTAGGTCTTCATGTAAAACTACAAAGCAAGAATAAAGGGATAAATAGTACTTCCATAGATTTATTTATTTATTAAATATAGCTATCATTACTGTTACCGAATCCGAAAGAGTAGATAGACAAATAATAATTCAGTCCAATTAATACAATTCAATAAATGCCATACAATTCAATACATAACACATACTGTGCGTGTCACGAAAGATGAAACTTGACCGAGCCGCCCACGCTCTGTCCGTCGCCCCTTTGAGGCCTGATACCGCACTCAGACCTCATGCCGTTAAAGAAACCTATAAATCATATACTGCGCAAGTCACACCATGTGGAGTTTCAAGTCTCATATTTCATGGCACGCACCGTACATACATATTTTATCTCCTACAAGGAATTTTATGTATCTTGAAATTCAGTTAAGATTTAGATTTATCATGAATTTTCATGTTATTGATCAAAATTTTAGTTATTAATTAAGTAATTCACAATAGCTACAATCTAAACTAGTTGAATTTATAGTTATTACCTTATCTGTGGTCCAAAACAAATTAAAAAAAGTTCTTGTCGATTCTTTTAGTAATATCAAAAGAGTTGTACAAAATGGGACAGTAATGAAAGGTATCGTTTCTACTGGAAAATTATTTCCACAGCAAACATAACAATATACTATTTTTTTTAATGTACCGGTGTCTGTAATAAGTTCTAGCAATTTTTTGACCAACTTCCCAGTGTCCGATTGAGCTAAAATTTTGCACCCATATTTGTTTCATGTGACAATGCAATTTCTTATACTTTCAATGTAAACGTTGCGCCACACTATGGCACTATTAATTCTATATAATAGGTGCATTTACAAACATTAAAATTCACAAACACAAACAGTCAGACCCGAAACAACTACCTGTAGTTGAAACAAATATTTGTTCTGTGCGGGACTTGATTGAACCCATGATACGAAGCTCAGCGACCAATCACTCAGCCACTGAGCCTGAAGTTAATTGGCATCATATAATAACTATATTATCCCTATCTTTCACAGCTCCAAAAATCACACCAGCTTGAACCAATGGACTACCAGCACTCACCCCTCTCAATGGAACAGCTCCACCAAGCGATGCAGTCCTCCGTGGCAAACTCTATCGTCCACAACTTCCAACTACCACTCTCTCCGCGTCAAATGTCCTCATTAATGCTAAAAAGTAATCATCTACCAAGAAATTTAAACTTCAATGATATCCCTGCACATTTACAACGTAACTTAACATCTGAATTGGATCTTGTACATAACTTAGCAAACGAATTACCTCAAAACTTAAACAGGCATGAGGATTTACTCGGTCAAAATCTAAGCAGGAACTTGGATTTGTCGTTAGCTCGTTCGTTGGGCAACGATTTGGAGTTACAGAATTTGAGCCAACTAGCACAGAATTTAAATGAGAATTTAAACGCAGACTTGAGTCGGATCAACGATTTGAGAGCGGAAATACCTCATGATTTGAGCCATGAGATTGATTTGTCCCATCATTTAAGCAGGCCAACTATTGAACAGGAGATTTTAAGCCAAGAAGAAGCCAGGAGAACTCCTATGGTTGTGCAATGTGTGCAAGACGGACATATGTTGGATCAAAACTTGGGTCAAAGATTGGTGGGACCGAATATTCATGAAAGGTTGGACCAACATGAACAAAGTATGCTGCCAATGCCATTTCATATAAAGTCGGAACAAGAGGATGATGGATATTTCTATGATAATATGAATCCTTCTATTAATAATGTTACCGGTTTGAATGGTAAGTGACTATTTTGTTTTTCTTTTCTTAGTAATATTATGAAGCTAGTGCACGCGCTTCGGGTTTTTTTTTTAAATTATTCCAGACTAAGAATTTCTCCGGTGTAGTGGTGCGTTCTCTATTATTCGGAACAACTATTTATAGGCCATGCAAATATTTATTCCATGCGAGAATCTAACCTAACACGCAGTGCATCAGCAGATCGCTCAACCACTGCGCCACCCGTGTTATCAAAAGTCGTATTATGATGGGCTCGTGTCGTAAAAAATAATGATTCAGGGTTAAGCAATGCTTGCCGTAGTCGGTTTCTGATGGGGTTTGCCGTCTAGTCCCCTGTCCTTGCATTGGAAAATTCGAAAAGCACGTGAAGACTTTGTTGCCGGCTGTCATTTGTAGATCAACTGGCAACAAGCAACTGCAACTCAACTGCCCTTTGTGCCTCATGGCCTTCTTTGTTCAGACTCCTGCTTGATATGAAGGGAAGTGGAAATTTATATTTTTTTCTACTCCTCCGTTATTCTTTTCTGATTAATTTCGTTGCGGGATCCAAGACAGTTAAATTCATTCGCCGGGACTTCGTCGAGCTTCATTGCCTCGGCGCTTTTCTAGTGGTCGCCACTGTTGATTCCACACCTACATTAATATTATAAGAACTAGGGTTACCGTTACCGACATAGCCCGAAGAATTGACAAACTTTAGTGGCAGTGGGCAGGGCACATTGCTCGCAGAACTTATGGCCGGTGGGATAGAAAAATTCTGGAGTGGCGACCGCGAACAGGAAGACGTTGCGTTTACCGATGACCTGGTGAAGGTTGCGGGGATCCGCTGGATGCGGGACGCACGGGACCGGTCAATGTGGCGACGCTTTGGGGAGGCCTATGTCCAGCAGTGGACGTCTTTCGGTTGATATGATAATAATATTATAGAAAGAAAAAGTATTTAATTGTCACAAAACGACAACAATATAAATATATGCTTATGCTAAACCCTTAACAGTACCTAGTATTAGTGGTACTTAAAGTAAGTTAGTAAAGACGAGAAATAAATAAAATAATAATACTACTTACTACCTACATTTTGCATAAAACAGAAAAGAAATAGGGTGAAAAAGATGCCAGGCAGATGCATGGCGTGATTGTGTCAAAAAGGCTTTCACTCAGCATAATGCTGTGCTGTGGGGGATCCACAGCACGGCGCTGATTTTCAGTGGTCGCCTAGGACGTGACGTACGGAAACCAAATTTGTGTATGTAAAAATAGGTACAAAGAACATAAAATAAATATAGTAAAATATAACTACAGTAAGATATTATAAAGCGGAATGATTTGATTGTTGTGATCTCTACTTGCGACGCTTGAACTTTTAAACCATAGAGAAAGGTACCTAACTTTTAAACCAGGTATCAAAATAAAAAACAACAAATTGCATAATTTGCCTGGCTTAGACTAGTATTCTATCTATAGTCAAGTTAACCTTTATTCATCGGGTTATTGGCTAACCTTTTAAAAATATATTCTAATCAAACGCATATTTTTCATTCAGAAACTCGTTTCCTTTTATACGTAATTCCGACGGAATAAACCCATTTCATTTTTGGTTATGCTGGATACGGTACTGTCTTTAATATGAGTATGATTATTTTTTATTTATTTTTTTTATTGGTAGGCTCGCGCTTGACCAGTATCCCACCTGATGGTAAGCGATGATGTGGTCGACGGTGTAGCACACTAACCTAGAAGAAACCTACTCACTCTTGACTTTATTTTTTACCCGACTGCGAGAGGGTAATGTTTTTCGAGCGTATGTATGTCCATATTTGGTGTCTTTGGATTCGGCACAATTGTATGAGTGACATAGGCTAATTTTTAATTAAAGGCACCTCCTAAGAGGGCGATACAATTATTTTTTTTTATACCAAAAAACAATATGGGTATCAAATGTAAGCTGTTAAATAGAACACTCCAAAAATATATATGTCGTAACACTTTTATGTCACCATTTAGGCACAAATTAAGATTAGCGTAACTTTTATAGCAAAATAAATAATATTTTACCACATAATTTATTTGGAGAACTCGTTCATTAATAAAACTAAAAAGTCTGAAATAACCAATAATTATAAAAACAAAAACCCGACAGCTAAAAAATAATTAACTGATAAAAAAGATTTTTACATAAAGATAACGTTATGTACACCGACTTCCAAAATTTAACCGACTTCCTCCTTTTTGGGAAGTCGATTAAAAATTAGGATGGATTGACCTTTCGCCATTTAATTGAAGTTTTAGCTGTATGGTAAAACCGGGATAGATGCCGCGCTGGGATAGATGCCTCGTTTCTAAAAACTCAACTACCAGAGAACGAAACAGCAAATTCGTTGTTTACATACGAGCCACATGCACCCCCCACCTCTGAGACGCGCGAGTTGTTGTGCTAGACGGACGTTTCTCGCTTGTGTGTCGAATTACATTCGCAGCGGACGCGACGAACGCTTCAAAATTTCAAACGTAAGTATTCACTATTCCATATCTTTATAAACAGTTAAATGATTACATTTTATTTGAATGGTTTTAATACATTGGTTCTTTAAGAATACATTTAAGAGTCAATCACTGATGTTTGCATTTATTTTATATAAAAAATAATGAGAGGCATCTATCCCTAGTGAAAAGGATAGTTGGCCCGAGTTTACAAGGGATAGTTGACTTTAGGGGCATCTATCCCTCTATACTGCAAGAGCCTTATCAAAGTATTTAAAAGTCATAGTCGTGAATATTTTGGTATTTCCTAATAGTAGAATATTAAAAAAAACACCAAAAAAAAATGTATCCAACTTTAATTTCATAATTCGAATGTAAAGAAATGAGTGTAGATACTGTGTTTTATTTATACTTACTTTGCTTACTGTAGGTGAGCCATGCCAAGGAAATACAAAAGAAAGGAGGGCGTACGAGCTCGAGTAGTTTCTTGGACAACAGAGCAGTTACAGTCAGCTTTTCATGAATTGGATAAAAAAGAATTGGGGATCAATGAAATATCCAGACAATTTGGGATTCTATATGATAGTTTTAATATGTTATCGCTTAAACAGTTTTTTTGTATTTTTTGTTAAAGACATGCATAAATATAATTATGGTTAAGCATTTTATATTACCTACACATGAAGATAATAAATAAATATTACATTGTGATTACGTATTCTTGTTGATTATTTAAAAAGGCATCTATCCCGCATCACAGGCATCTATCCTCCTAAGTGATTTCATAGTGGGGCATCTATCCATATAGGTAGGCACCTATCCCCAAAAAATGTGTTTCGCAAGAATTACATTTTTGCAAAACCAGTAATGGTTAGGTAAATAAATACAGTTTCTAAAGCTTTATGAATGATTAAACTAACTATATTACAGGGTCAATCTAAGCAAATATGTTTGGTATTCAAATAATGAAACAGTTTCGAAAAGTGGGGCATCTATCCCGGTTTTACCCTAGATATTATTCTCTGTAATTATTAGTCACATATAAACTTACCTACTTAATTAGCAAGTACCTGGGCGACCGAGCTCTGCTCGTGTGAAAATACAGAAAACGACGTTTTCTAAAAATAAACCTAGCTAGTAACCTGTTCCGTATGGTGCCGGACGTTAAGAATTTCACCATCCCATGTCTTCCCGTGGGTGTCGTAAGAGGCGACTAAGGGACAAACCAGAGAATGGGCAGCAGCGTTCTCTGTGCTTCTGTAACAACCATACTGCGATCGCCAACCCGCCTGCCAAGCGTGGCGATTATGGCAAAACCCCCCCAATGAAAAGCACAAATAAAAAATGGCCCCTAGTACCCGGCAGCCTGCCTACCCTCGACTACGGTAGCGGTCGAGGTTACGGCATGGCAAGGGGTGCAAAGAATCTCCGGACGAGATCCGGCTACCCCAACAATCACCGACGACTGGACCTGGCAACGTACAACACGCGCACACTTCGGACCGACGAGAAGATCACCGAACTCGAAGAGGAATTGAGCAGGTTGCGATGGAGTATTATAGGGTTATCTGAAGTCCGAAGAGAGGGGGAGGACTCGATAATCCTCAAATCCGGTAACCTGCTCTATTTCCGAGAGGGTGACCGGCAGTCCCAGGGTGGTGTCGGGTTTATCGTCCACAAGTCTCTTGTGAACAACGTGGTGAAGATCGAGAGTGTGTCGACCAGGGTAGCGTACCTTATACTCAGAATATCCTCAAGATATTCGCTGAAGGTCATACAGGTCTACGCTCCAACCTCGGCACACCCCGACGACGAGGTAGAGACCATGTATGAGGATATCTCCAGAGCCATGCATGGTTTCAAAACTCACTTCACCGTTGTCATGGGGGACTTCAACGCGAAACTGGGCAAACGAGACGAGGATGAGCTGCAAGTGGGGCAATTTGGAGTTGGACGTCGGAACCACCGGGGTCACCTACTGGCCAGTTTTATGGAGAAGGAGGGCCTCTATATGATGAACTCCTTCTTCAAAAAGCGTGAACACAGGAAGTGGACCTGGCAGAGCCCCGATGGTGCAACAAAAAATGAGATTGACTTCATCATGTCAACCAGGAAGCAAATGTTCAATGATGTCTCTGTGATCAATTCGGTAAAAACCGGGAGCGATCACCGCATGGTAAGAGGCACATTGAACATTAATATTAAGCTTGAAAGGTCTCGACTGATGAAGTCCACGCTCCGTCCAGCACAGATCCAGGTCCAAAACCCCGAGAGCTTTCAGCTCGAACTCCAGAATCGTTTCGAGTGCCTAGGTAGCTCAGTGGACGAATATAGCGACGGGTTCGTGGAAGCTGTCCATACGGTCGGGTCTAAGTTTTTCAAGACCCGTCGTACAGATAGAAACAAAAAGATCTCTG
Organism: Orthosia gracilis; assembly: GCA_947562075.1. Lineage (NCBI taxonomy): Eukaryota > Metazoa > Arthropoda > Insecta > Lepidoptera > Noctuidae > Orthosia > Orthosia gracilis. The sequence goes on along the minus strand of OX387267.1, from coordinate 3,098,199 downwards.
ATCCTACCCTCAAGCTTATGAAGGAGAGGCGTGAGATGATCCTGCAGTCTTCAGATGAGGCGTGCAAATACCGGCAGCTCAATAGACAGATCTCTAAATCCTTGAAAAGAGACCTCCGCCGCTTTAATACCGAGCGTATTAAAGACGCGATTGAGCGAAATAAAGGCTCCAAGGTTTTTTCAAGGGATCTGGCTATTGGGCAGAGCCAGCTAACGAAACTGAAGACCGACGATGGCAGGAGCGTATCCGCCAAACCGGAGCTTCTGAGGGAGATCGAGACATTCTATGGGTAGTTATACACATCAGTCAGCAAGCCCGTTGCGAGTCTAGCAAACGACCCAAGAGCTAGATTGACCCGTCACTATACCGAACATATCCCGGATGTTAGCCTGTACGAGATTAGGATGGCTCTGAAACAGCTTAAAAACAACAAGGCGCCGGGTGATGACGGAATCACGGCTGAACTCCTGAAGGCGGGTGGAAAACCGGTCCTTAAGGCCCTTCAGAAGCTGTTTGATTCCGTCATACTCGAGGGCAAAACGCCACAGGCATGGTGCAGGGGTGTGGTGGTACTTTTCTTCAAGAAGGGCGACAATGCCCGGCTGAAGAACTATAGGCCCATCTCACTTCTTAGCCATGTCTACAAGTTGTTTTCAAGAGTCATCACGAATCGTCTCGCGCGCAGGTTTGATGATTGCCAGCCTCCCGAACAAGCCGGATTCCGAAAAGGCTTTAGCACCGTAGACCACATACATACGCTGCGGCAGGTTATACAGAAGACCGAAGAGTATAACCTGCCTCTCTGTTTAGCGTTTGTGGACTACGAGAAAGCCTTCGATTCGATCGAGACTTGGGCTGTACTGCAGTCTCTCCAACGGTGCCAGATCGACTACCGGTACATTGAGGTGTTGAAGTGTTTGTACAAAAACGCCACCATGTCAGTCCGTCTTCAGGATCAGACCTCGAAACCAATCCTTCTCCAGCGTGGCGTGAGACAGGGAGACGTCATTTCTCCGAAACTGTTCACTGCTGCGCTGGAGGATGTATTCAAGGTTCTGGACTGGAGGGGCCTAGGCATCAACGTTAATGGCGAGTACATCACTCACCTTCGGTTTGCCGACGACATAGTGGTCATGGCTGAGACCATGGAAAGCCTCAGTAAAATGCTGGATGACCTCAGTAAAGCTTCCGAAAGAGTGGGTCTTAAAATGAACATGGACAAAACCAAGATCATGGTGAACGCCCATGTAGCACCCACTCCTATCAAGATCGGAGACTCTACACTCGAAGTTGTAGACGATTATGTCTACCTGGGACAAACGATCCAGTTGGGTAGGTCCAACTTCGAGAAAGAGGTCAACCGTCAAATCCGACTCGGCTGGGCGGCGTTCGGGAAGTTGCGTGGTATCTTCTCGTCCAATTTACCGCAGTGTCTCAAGACAAAAGTCTTTGACCAGTGTGTGTTGCCAGTGATCACCTATGGGACCGAGATATGGTCGCTCACAATGGGCCTTATCAGAAAGCTTAAAGTCACCCAAAGGGCAATGGAGAGGGCTATGCTCGGCATTTCCTTGCGTGATCACGTCAGAAATGATGATATCCGCAGGCGAACTAAAGTTACCGACATAGCCCGGAGAATTGCTAAACTTAAGTGGCAGTGGGCAGGGCACATTGCTCGCAGAACGGATGGCCGATGGGGCCGAAAAGTTCTGGAATGGCGACCGCGAACCGGAAGACGATACGTTGGAAGGCCTCCCACTAGGTGGACCGATGACCCGGTTAAGGTTGCGGGAAGGCGCTGGATGCGGGACGCACGGGATCGGTCAATGTGGCGACGCCTGGGGGAGGCCTATGTCCAGCAGTGGACGTCTTTCGGCTGAAATGATGATGATGATGATGATGATGAAACCTAGCTAGACCGATTTATCGCCCCCGAAGCCCCCTGCATACTAAATTTCATGAAAATCGTTGGAGCCGTTTCCGAGATTCAGATTATATAATATCTATACCAATATTATAAAGGGGAAAGATTTTTTTGTTTGTTTGTACCGAATACGCTCCGAAACTACTGGACCGATTTTAAAATTTCTCTCACCTATGGAAAGCTACATTATTCCCAGGTAACATAGGCCATAAATTATTTTAAAAAAAATTAGAGATCCCTATGAAAATTGCAATAATGTAACCCAAAGTAGCAAAATTTTGTAGTGGCATTATTTGGTAGTGGCAGATAGGTAGGTAGATAGCCAGTTCACGGGAGCGAAGCCGCGGGGGTCAGCTAGTACATAATATACAAGAATTGCTCGTTTAAAGGTATTAGATATAAATCAATGAGTGGTATGAATTTCAATATTTTTACCGAAAATACACTGGTAACATTTGGTTAAATAATACTATGCATCATGCGCAATTCGGTACAGACAGATACATTAATTAATTACAAAATTTAAATAAATTAAAGAGTATCAAACACATAAAAATATTTAGTACAAAATTCAGTCACTTAAATTACCATTACTAAATTAATCTGACTGCTTTATCCTATCTACTAGCTGTCCCACGCGGCTTCGCTCCCGTCAACTGTCTACCTACCTACCCTACCTTACCTACCCTACATACATGAATGTTGCGTAACTTTAACCGCTTGCGCAGCGCACGCTACGGAAGCTCTCAAAAAGGAATATTTTTTCTCGTTTTTGCAACATTTCTCATTTATGTTCCGCTCCTATCAGTCGTAGCGTGATGTTATATAGCCTATAACCTTCCTCGATAAATGGACTATCCAACGCAAAAATAATTTTTCAATTCCAACCAGTAGTTCCTGAGATTAGCGCGTTCAAACAAACAAATTCTTAAGCTTTATAATATTAGTATTGATGTTGGGGTCGGCTCATGGAACCACTGCCAATCGAACCTTCTGCGGGCTGCGTTTCCAACAGAGATGTGCGAGGAGGCGCAGCGATGTATTTGTTAAGAATCAATAGAATCTCTTCATTTACCTAGCCTCTCTCAGCGCAGCTCTAGTGCATACGCGCAGCCACGAGGAGAACGAGGTTTTTGTACATACAAAACAAGCGACACATCCTGTGTGCGAGGGATGTGTTGCAAGCACAGACATAAATCTAACTAGATAACGCAAGTCCCTTCATCTGTATGAAAACCAAGCGTACCACTTATTCACAAACAATTTCAAAACAAATTTACTTACCAATGAAAGATAACATTTCCAATGCCTCGGCCAACTTTTTCTATACATTCTTTCCAGCTCAATATGGCATAAAAAAAAATCTAGATTTCGTTGGATTTCCGGTGCCGATAATGCTAAATGAAAAGCTCAGATTGCGATCATTGATCGTAACTTAACTCCGCTTTTTGGCACGCGAAGCACATACAATCGCGTCATCTAGGTTAGATTTATATCTGTGGCTGCGAGGCATGAGTGCTAGGGATGGACGCGAGCAGTGTTGCTGTTCTAGCGAGTTTGTCGCTAGTTCTTGTGGGGTATATGAGTGATTAGCGACAAAACATAATTCAATAACTTCTAGCGTAGCGACTTTTGAACTATTAACATAATAACAGTTCTACATTAGAGATGGTCTCGAGCCAGTATATTGGGAGGATGCGACGAAGACATCGGTTGACGAAGACCTGGATTTAGCGTGAGATTTCCTGTGTTACCTGCCACGTTAGGCACACTTAGAGCAGCACGGATTTGACATTGGACCTAAAAAAATTGAGGTATCGGTTTAACATAAACAATAAATTAATTTCTCCTTTCTAATTTAAAATTTCAAGGTCAGATCCAGCCCAAACAAGATTCATTCTAATGTATTATATAAAACATCAGTTTATAAATAATTCATAAATCTTATTGACGCACAAATCAACGTGATCAAAAAGTGCATGTTTAATTCTAGCTTCTTGACACGGCTTCGTTCCCCTACCCCGCAGACATACATTTTTTTTCATTCGCTTGGTGGTAAGCGATGATGTTATCGATGGTGCAGCACGCTTGCCTATAAGTAACCTATTCACAATTGACTTAAAGACCCTAGGTTGTAGCTATCAGGAAATAAAAACTCCGGAAACGATTGCCACTCCTTAGCTGAACGCACAATGAAAGTAATAAACTCATGCCTTTTTTCTCATGGAAGGAGTAACTTCATAAAGCCACCTGCTGCGATCCTTACATACTCCTTTTGCTTCATTTTGGTTCATATATCTGATGATGATGATGGGGACTCCCTTTCCCGCATTTAGACGCTCATTCGGTCCGTTGTACGTGGGGGTTCTGGCTGACAAAGCCAGCTTTTATCATCAGCCTTATAACGTTCTCATTGCTGAGACACAGGCATCCTCTCTGTGAGAGAGGTAATGGGCCTTAGTCCACCACGCGGGCCCAGTGCGGGTTGGTGAATGTCACATTTCTTCGAATTTTCGGTTCTAGGACATGCCGGTTTCCTCACGATGTTTTCCTTCACCGTTTTGAGAGCAATGGTGATGAAATAATTTACACAAAGTAAAGCGCCTGCCTGGGTTCAATCTCACAACCACAACTTGTAAGTCGCGTCTGCTACCACTGGGCCACCACTAAAATTCATATAACACATAAGAAATATGATTAAACATACAATTTTATCTTTTTATTATTAATTTAGTAAAGATTAAGACTAGTTTTTAATTTGGCGCCACTTGAGTCTAGGTCTAAAATTAGTGAATTATATAGTGAATTCATCTTTGTATCAAACTAGAAAAATTTCCATTTTTTTTCGATAAATAAGTTGATTCGTTAAGTTGCGATGATTTTCTAAAAAAACTGCAAGTATAAATTAGTTGAAAAACAAGATTATCGAGACTCTGAAATGTCACAAAAACCTCATAAAAACCTATTGAATATTTATTTAAATGATCATCATCTTCCTTCTTCCCAATTTATTAACGGTTGGCGCCGCATGTCGTCTTTCATACATGTCTACTAGCTAGCCGTCACCTCAGTCAACCTAAAACGGTGTTCCTGTTTCTGTTTCATTTTTTTTATTAATGGTTGGCGTCGCATGTCGTCTTTCATACATGTCTACTAGCTAGCCGTCACCTCAGTCAACCTTAAACGGTGTTCCTGTTTCTGTTTATTTTTTTTTATTAATGGTCTGACGCCGCATGTCGTCTTGCATACATGTCTACTAGCTAGCCATCACCTCAGTCACCCTAAAACGGTGTTTCTGTTTATTTTTTTTTATTAATGGTTGGCGCCGCATGTCGTCTTGCATACATGTCTACTAGCTAGCCGTCACCCCAGTCATCCTAAAACGGTGTTCCTGTTTCATTTTTTTTATTAATGGTTGGCGCCGCATGTCGTCTTGCATACATGTCTACTAGCTAGCCGTCACCCCAGTCATCCTAAAACGGTGTTCCTGTTTCATTTTTTTTATTAATGGTTGGCGCCGCATGTCGTCTTGCATACATGTCTACTAGCTAGCCGTCACCTCAGTCATCCTAAAACGGTGTTCCTGTTTCTGTTTCATTTATTATATTAATGGTTGGCGCCGCATGTCGTCTTGCATACATGTCTACTAGCTAGCCGTCACCTCAGTCAACCTTAAACGGTGTTCCTGTTTCTGTTTTTTTTTTTTTATTAATGGTCTGACGCCGCATGTCGTCTTGCATACATGTCTACTAGCTAGCCATCACCTCAGTCACCCTAAAACGGTGTTTCTGTTTATTTTTTTTTATTAATAGTTGGCGCCGCATGTCGTCTTGCATACATGTCTACTAGCTAGCCGTCACCCCAGTCATCCTAAAACGGTGTTCCTGTTTCATTTTTTTTATTAATGGTTGGCGCCGCATGTCGTCTTCCATACATGTCTACTAGCTAGCCGTCACCCCAGTCATCCTAAAACGGTGTTCCTGTTTCATTTTTTTTATTAATGGTTGGCGCCGCATGTCGTCTTGCATACATGTCTACTAGCTAGCCGTCACCTCAGTCATCCTAAAACGGTGTTCCTGTTTCTGTTTCATTTATTATATTAATGGTTGGCGCCGCATGTGTCGTCTTGCATACATGTCTACTAGCTAGCCGTCACCTCAGTCATCCTAAAACGGTGTTCCTGATCCTGTTATTTTTTTTTTATTAATGGTTGGCGCCGCATGTCGTCTTGCATACGTGTCTACTAGCTAGCCGTCACCTCAGTCATCCTAAAACGGTGTTCCTGTTTCTGTTTCATTCTTTTTTTAACACGCTTTTATTAGCTTGTTATGTATGAATCTATGTAACGGAATCTTTGTACGTGATTTTCACCCCCTTCAAAACATCGGATTAATTTGAAAATTTGCACACTTATCAAAGACCGATGACTAAGCAATAATTTAAATAGTTTGTCCCATTATCCTTACCAGGATCTTCAGGATTAGAGATAGGACTAAAAAGTAAAACATAAATTGTAGTTTAAAAAAAACTAAAGAACACGCTTTAATAGAAAACCACACTGTTCTTAATTAAAATTTATTGAAAATCATTTTCTACTTTTTAGTTCGGATTTCTATTAAAGCGAGTTTATTTATTTATTTATACCATTCCCCCTCTAAAAAGCTTATTTTATTCACTGAAAACAGTGAATAAAAAGCACTTTTAATCACTGTTTTGATGTTTGAATTTAGAACACACCAAAACATTCAAACTCCATCTCAATGCTATACAACCTCCTTGCGCATAAAATACTCGATACAAACTTCTTGTGCAAAGAATATTCGATTTCCAAACTCCTTCGTCGATTTAATTTTGAGTTTGTTTATGTTTAGGATTTTAATAATGGTTTTGATTTTGGTCTAGGATGTTTAGTGAATACTTATTTGGATTGTAATTCTAATATCAATTGCATTGGTGTTTAATTAATTAAAATTATGTAACGTAACGGAGGTAGGTGGTCATTGGCCCCTGAAACACAGGTGCTGTTACCTAGCTCAGCTTCAATATACAAAAAATGTGAAACCCTGAGGTTTCTCATTTTTTGTAAATTTTGAAGGTAATAAACCATTTATTTATTTATTATTATTCCTTGTGCTGTTTGCTTAAATCCTTCTTTTTCTCGTAGTCATGGTATAAAATATAGTATGCAACTCATGAATAAAACGGATTTATATCGAGGGCCATGGATCACTCGCGACGTTCAGGATTCTAACACTTGAATCACTCGCTATGCTCGTGATTCAATAATCATGAATCACTCCCTACGGTCGTGATTCACTTTTTAGAATCCTTCACTTGTTCGTGATTCATCTGTGGCCCTCGCTTTAAATCCGTCCTTTATTCACTAGTTGCATAATATACTATTATTATATACTTTATTGTACACCACAAAAACATACAGGACAAACATAAAAAAAAACAAGTGTACAATGGGCGGTCTTATCGCACTAGGCAATCTCTTACAGACAACCTTTTCTTCTTTTTCCTTTTTTTGTTTTGTTTTTTGTTTTTTTAAGACAATTTATTAATGCAACTACCTCCCTGTGATGGGAGTGGGTATTTAACGTGGCTACTGCCTTACCTGGATGTTACAAGCGTTTATTTAACATGCAATTTACGAGTATGTATGTAAGTGTGTTCGGGTCAAATCTTGCAACTGAATATTAAAGCAGTTATCCTCCACCGATTAAGATGACATTTTGTATACACGTTTAGTTTGGATGACAATGCATGGTTAGCTAAGTGACGTCATTCTAAAGACAATATGGCGGACGGCCTAAGATGGTGGACTAGTTATTTTTTGTGTACTGCCAAGATATGGGTATCAAATGAAAGGGTTTGCTGAGAAGAATACTTAAAAAGCTTGTTTAAAAAAAATATTTTAGCTGTATGGGTGAATCAGTTAAAAAAAAGAAGTATTTTTTGACAATTTGTATGGCTTTGGGTCAACAAGATGCTTATATCGTAAAAATTTGTAGCTCCAACCGTTTGGTTGTAAAACCCGTGTGACAGACAGACGGACACGTCAGTGGCTCCGTTTGGACCCTTCGGGTACGGAACCCTAAAAAGCGAGTTAAAAAGTAATAAAAATCAATCAAACTCTGAAGAAGAAACCTCTGAGAAGTTTAAGTGTTAATTGTTAACTTAATTATAAAATTAAGTTAACAATTAACAATTATTTCTAAGTTTATCGTAGACATCGCTGTCAACGGTGAGGGAAACAGCTTGAGGAAACCTGGATAGTTAATATAAGTCTGCAACCGCCAACCCGCCTAGAGCAAGCATAGTGATCAATGCTCGTGCCTTCTGTGTATGAGAAGAGGTCTTAGCCCTGCAATGGGACAGTTATAGGTCGGTATTTGTATTCTCATAATACTTGCCCACTGTCTTTCCTCTTCTGCTCTGCAGAAGATGGCCTGAAAAAGCCTTCTCAGAGGTTTCTTCTTCAGAGTTTGATTGATTTTTATTACTTTTTAACTCGCTTTTTAGGGTTCCGTACCCGAAGGGTCCAAACGGAGCCACTGACGTGTCCGTCTGTCTGTCACACGGGTTTTACAACCAAACGGTTGGAGCTACAAATTTTTACGATATAAGCATCTTGTTGACCCAAAGCCATACAAATTGTCAAAAAATACTTCCTTTTTTTAACTGATTCACCCATACAGCTAAAATATTTTTTTTAAACAAGCTTTTTAAGTATTCTTCTCAGCAAACCCTTTCATTTGATACCCATATCTTGGCAGTACACAAAAAATAACTAGTCCACCATCTTAGGCCGTCCGCCATATTGTCTTTAGAATGACGTCACTTAGCTAACCATGCATTGTCATCCAAACTAAACGTGTATACAAAATGTCATCTTAATCGGTGGAGGATAACTGCTTTAATATTCAGTTGCAAGATTTGACCCGAACACACTTACATACATACTCGTAAATTGCATGTTAAATAAACGCTTGTAACATCCAGGTAAGGCAGTAGCCACGTTAAATACCCACTCCCATCACAGGGAGGTAGTTGCATTAATAAATTGTCTTAAAAAAACAAAAAACAAAACAAAAAAAAGGAAAAAGAAGAAAAGGTTGTCTGTAAGAGATTGCCTAGTGCGATAAGACCGCCCATTGTACACTTGTTTTTTTTTAATGTTTGTCCTGTATGTTTTTGTGGTGTACAATAAAGTATATAATAATAGTATATTATGCAACTAGTGAATAAAGGACGGATTTAAAGCGAGGGCCACAGATGAATCACGAACAAGTGAAGGATTCTAAAAAGTGAATCACGACCGTAGGGAGTGATTCATGATTATTGAATCACGAGCATAGCGAGTGATTCAAGTGTTAGAATCCTGAACGTCGCGAGTGATCCATGGCCCTCGATATAAATCCGTTTTATTCATGAGTTGCATACTATATTTTATACCATGACTACGAGAAAAAGAAGGATTTAAGCAAACAGCACAAGGAATAATAATAAATAAATAAATGGTTTATTACCTTCAAAATTTACAAAAAATGAGAAACCTCAGGGTTTCACATTTTTTGTATATTGAAGCTGAGCTAGGTAACAGCACCTGTGTTTCAGGGGCCAATGACCACCTACCTCCGTTACGTTACATAATTTAAATTAATTAAACACCAATGCAATTGATATTAGAATTACAATCCAAATAAGTATTCACTAAACATCCTAGACCAAAATCTCTGTCTATCTCTGACGTTCTTATTATTATTTAGTTGTAATATTGTTGGCCACACGGGATTGTCCATTAGAAATCCCGGGAAGGTCCACATTAATATCAACATTTCGATGCAAGAACATAAATAACTCTACCTAATTCCGACCTCTGGTAACAAGTAACTAAATAAAAACACAATGTTCAGTACCGAGAGATGAAAATTTAACTTCTATGAGGCATGCCTTTTAAGTTTTGTCATTTGAAGAAAAAAACACAACTAGAACCTTATAGTACTTTTTATTGTTTTTCAAAGTATTCACCACGTAGCTTAATACACTTATCCATTCGCTCAAACCAGTTATTATAACATTTATTCCACTCTAAAGTGGGGGTGTTCAAAATGGCTGACTTGAAAGCGTCGACTACTTCTTCACCGGACTGGAACCTTTGACCACGAAGACTTTTCTTAATTTTAGGAAATGTAAAGAAATCGTTAGGGCTTAGGTCAGGACTGTATTAAGGATGGTCAAAAATTTCTACTTTTTCCTGCTTCAAATACTCAATCGTTTGATGAGCGCTGTGTGAGCTTGCGTTGTCGTGGTGCAGGATGATGCGTCGCTTTGAGTTAGATTTTCGAAATTCGGCGATGACTTGTGGTAAACAAACTATGGTATACCACTCTGAGTTAACCGTTCTATGATCTTCAAGTGCAATAGTCGCAACATGGCCGGTTTTTTCAACGAACGTGGCCACCACGTTCTTTGAAGTGCTTCGAGAACTAACAACTTTAGTCGGCTTTGGCTCGTCTTGAAAGACCCAGATTATAGATTGTTGTTTGGAATCAGGATCGTAGGCATAGATCCAAGATTCGTCACCACTGATGATGTCGTAGACGTGATTTGAATCTCCTCGGTTGAATCTTTGCAGAGTTTTCTTACACCATCTGACGCGGGCCGCCTTGTAATCGTCGGAAAGCAGATGCGGTATCCAACGGCATGATGTTATCTTCAGTGAAGGCGGATTTTGGGCGTCCTTCGCGAGATTTGTCACTGACACTAGTATGTCCACGCTGGAATTCTAAATACCAGCGTTCGACAGTCCGCAGACATGGGGCTTCATCACTGAACATAGATGTTAGCTCTTCAAAACACTGAAGCCGTGTCAGGCCTCTTCTAAAGTTGTAGAAAACTATTGTACGAACATTTTCCTTAGAAAGATTCATTTTCGTACGTTACCTGACAGATTCCAATCGACGCTGTGACTAAACAATAGCTTTAATCCTAATACTTTCAACTGTTTTGAGATTCAAAATTCAAACACATTCGAATATAGAACAGTTCCAAATTCAAAATTGCCGGAAAATATGGAAACGACAGAATTTAAAACGCTTGCCTCGTATATAACTTGTTCAGTTGTTTAGAGAACCCTTAGTTTTTACTAACACGAGGTAAGTGGACACTATGTCCACTATGTGTATTGTCGTGTAGGGTTCTCTCCGTTGTGTTATCAAAATGTTTTGGTGCAAGAAAACCCGCGAAACATCTAATCAATCCCCTAGCAACGATCACAGACAGTCGCATACAACGATTTGATAAAAGTTGACATTTCAACCTTTGGCGAATATATTAAATATTATGTGGTGGTAAAAAGGTCAGGCCGACTGGTTTTAATATCACTTGTATTCGATGCTTTCACGGCTGGTTTCACTGGACGTTTTTGAGGTCGGGTTCTAATGGATTTTAATTAGAAGATACTAGCTTCTGCCAGCGGCTACGCCGGCGTGAAAAGTATTTTTTCATCCCAAGGGAACATTATCCCGGGATAAAAAGCCTCTGTGCTATTCCAGACTGTAATCTATCTTTGTGCCAAATTTCATCCAGATCCATTCAGCGGTTTTGGCGTTATTGAGTAACTAACATACATCCATCCAAGCAAACTTTCGCATTTATAATATGGGAAATAATTAACCGGGTGAAAAATATAGGTACTGAATGGGCGACTATTATACTAAGTAAGCAACTATTTATCCGGTTTGAGGAATACCTTTTAGGAGGTTTTTGTGAGCTGCAGTAATAATATTGTGACATACTATAATTGTATTTGGGGTTCTATTTTTTCTATATTAGCATATTATTCTTCATCGTAAATGAAGGCGACATCGCTGTGCAGCGCGGGAATTCGGGTATAATTGTGTTTTCAACGAATTGGTACAAGAGCAAGCGGAGCGAGTTCGGGAGCTTAGGGCACCCCGACACGGGTTACTTTAGACCCTGCGGACGGAAATAGGAGCCCCGCACAGCGGGGCTCCGTCGACTATGTTGCCAAAGTACTAATCAAGTCGCTGTTTTAAACATTTGTATTCGCCCACTGTTTGTCGCCCACTTAGTATTTCAGTAAGCCATATTCAGTATTTTTTACATCTTTAACTTGAATTTACTGTCGCTCGTTTAAATACTACCCTTATAATATTAGTAAGAAAGTAAGATTACCCGTAATCTTGTAAAAAAATCTACTATCTGTACTTTTAAATAAGCACTTCATCAAATGCGAACCATGGTTTCTGGATGTTTATATTCCTATTCCACGTGCCACGTAATCTGCCAATAAGTTCTAATAGGAGACTTTTCTGCATGTCAAGATGTCACACCAACTTGAGGCAATACTGTCCACTATCACGAGGTCTCATTGCTAAGAAATAAAATTTGGTTCAAATAAATCTCACTAGATGGCGCGATATGTACCTATCTGTTATTGAATGTGTGTAAAATTAAAATTTTCTGGAATTGAACATAAACATTGTAGGTATGTTTTTGTTTAATCAACTCTCCTAAGTACAAAATTATGGAATATTTGGGCTCTTAATTCACATTTCAAAAATTATTTGAACGGATCATTTAAAAATGGATGCCAAGGGATGGTGCATTTTTAAATTTCTGAGGCTTTTACTCGATTGTTAAAATTGGCATTGTAACACATTTTGGTGCAAAAAACTGTAAAAACGTGCAAAAAAATACTATAAAACGAACCTTCACTGTATTTACAGAAAAAAATATTCACAAACGTAGTAAACCCATTTACTTGCAAGTCGCTGCTAACACCATCTATGTATCACCGTGAAACAGAACCGAACGCGTTCGATGTACAATTTGGCACATTAATTCTGCCATAATTTTGAGCTGGGAAACTGAGGGTTAGACTTGCAATGTACAAATGTTTAAAGTAACTGTGTACTCATTGTTGAAAAGCCTAATAATAAATAAATAAATAAAATAAAATAGCCTTTTGTCAGGCGGAAATAAGGTGCGCGCCTTCAACAGTTGGGTCGTGCCGGTTTTGATGTACTCTTTCGGCATACTCAAATGGACTCAGACCGAGCTCGACGCCCTCGACAGGAGAGTCCGGACACTGCTGACCGCAAACCGGATGCATCACCCACGATCATCGGTGATGAGACTGTACATTCCGCGGAAATGTGGGGTCGAGGCTTTTTAAACGCCAAGACTCTTCAAAACCGCGAAGTGTACAGCCTCAGAGAATACTTTTTAAAAGTTGAAGTGGGTATGCACCGGGACGTGGTCGCAGTGGACAAGGGACTCACCCCGTTGTCCATGGCTAAAGAGAACTGGCGCAATCATGTAAAACTAACTACTGATGAACGCAAAGAGGTATGGCAAGGCAAGGAGCTACACGGGCGCTTCTATCAGGCTCTACATGGGCCTGATGTAGATTCCCCAGCGTCTGTATCCTGGCTACGTTTCGGCGACCTTTTCGGCGAAGCTGAAGGTTTTGTCTGTGCAATTATGGATGAAGTTATCCTGACGAATAACTATCGGAGACATATATTGAAGGACGGGACGGTTGACATGTGTCGGGCATGCCACCGTCCGGGTGAATCCATCAGACATATTATCTCTGGTTGTTCTCGTCTGGCTAACGGCGAGTACTTACACAGGCATAACCAAGTGGCCAGGATTATTCACCAGCAACTTGCTTTGAAGTACAATCTAGTGGATTCTGAGGTACCGTATTACAGGTATGTGCCCGACCCAGTTCTCGAAAATAGCCATGTCAGGTTGTACTGGGATCGGTCTATCATCACTGATAGGACTATTGTTGCCAATAAGCCGGATATAGTGGTGATAGACCGATTAGCGCGCCGCACAATGATAATCGATGTCACCATCCCGCATGACGAGAACCTCGTGAAAGCTGAGAAAGAGAAACAAATCAAGTATCTCGACTTAGCACACGAGGTTGTCGACATGTGGAATGTGGACTCGGCGATCATTGTGCCGATTGTTGTTACGGCCAACGGCCTGATGGCCAAGAGCCTCGACGACCATCTGTCGAGGCTGTCATTACACGGTTGGATCAAGGGCCTGATACAGAAGGCAGTACTCCTCGATACGGCTCGCATTGTGAGGAGGTTCCTGTCTCTGGAGTCCTAACCACCGGTAGCTTGGACCCTGCTCCCGACACCGGCGGACCACCATTATTTTTTATATTTTTAAATGTTTTTTTTTATGATTTGTTTTTATAAAGAAATATTTAAAAATGTAAATATGAAATGTGTAAAAAGTTGAATAAATAAAATTTCTCATTTCAATGTCGTCTACAATTATTAAGATAAAACCTAAGATATTAGGTTATTAGGCCGTCTCAAACTTGGCTGGTCTATTTAATAACACCTTTTATGAATGAGATAGTTTTTTATCAGTCAGATAAAATGCGTAACGGGTAGTCTGAAACCAGAAAATCTGACGCCAGTCTTGCTTAGAGATACAGTGTTATCCAGATACTTGATTAAATAGAATAGAGCAGCGGTATTTATGCGAGATCGCGTCGCGACAGCGACACCGAGACCGTGACGCACGGCCGACGCAGGAGACGCGCGACACTACTTATTCTTAGGCATGTAGTAAGTATAGGCATGAGTTCGCGAGCGAGATCGTGACAAGAGACAGAGACGCGTGAGAGATAACCGTGAGATGGTATCACTCTCGGCAGAGTGGTGTCGTGTGTCTCGTGTATGGGCATGAGTTCGCGACAAGAGATAGAGACGCGTGACAGAAAACCGCGAGACGGTCTCACTCTCGGCAGCAAAGCAAAATAAACAATTGAAAGAACCATTTATTCACGGCACGAACTCGCATCTTTCTACATCATTACAGCTCAAAAAATACTGTCAGATTTGTCTCAAATTGTAATTGGCAAAAATAATAATCAACAATCAGACAAATGACGTAAATGTGTATATAGACAATCCGAAATCAAAGGTTAATATCGCCACAGATAGGTGATTGACATATATGCTGGCGTAGTAACACTTATTACATGATAACGACTGATAAGCCATTATATGATCTCATTTGCAAAAAAAAAAAGTAAATAGAACAGATGTTGTCCGAAGAATTGCCAAACTTAAATGGCAGTGGGCACGCACGCGGAACGGATGGCCGTTGGGGCTGAAAAGTTCTTGAGCGGCGACCGCGTACAGGAAGACGCAGCGTTGGAAGGCCTCCCTCTAGATGGAGCGATGACCTGGTCAAGACTGTGGGCGTTTGGTGGATGCGAAACGCACAGGACCCATCAGTGTGGCGACGCTTGAGGTGGGCCTATGTCCAGCAGTGGACGTGTTTCGGCTGAAATTATGATAATGATGATGAAATAGAACAGATATAAACTTCGAAAATAACCTTTTTTTTTTCTAAACAAAAAAAAGTTTTCCACTTTTTAGTTGTACATAATGAACAAATTCTATAGTAAGGTACCTAAATGCCCACAGTGATGCCAAATAGATTACCCGAATCACATGTAATTTGAACATAACCGGTGGAATTGAGAGTGTACCTGGGTGAAGTGTACACATCTGCGTACCCGTTCAGAGCGTACTGGCGTGATAGTATGTTATGAAATGGTGTAAACAATAAACAGACACGCGTTTGCAGCAATTCCGAGAGATTTGCCGTCATTTATTGAAGAGTTATCTTGTATCTCCAAAGTTCTTCATCAGATCTTTACCAAATTTAAATGAGACCATTTCGGAATAAACTTCTCTCGAACAAAAAAAGAATTTTGCAAAACCGTTTATGCATGAAGGAGTTATATAAATACATAAAAGAAAAACAATTTTGAACCTCCATTTTTTTGGGCAGTCGGTTCAAAAAACAATCTGCCTGGCCTGATCAGTCGCGTTGGGATTGGCTTCCAGAGTAACTGGATGCAACTATATACCCGCGTTTAAAATGGAGCGTTTGCCTATTTGAACTCCACAACTGTCCACAACCCAAGATTGGTCGTCAATCTTTCGGCCTTCTGACACCCTTATGGACTTACACACAAACATGATAGCCGGCCCCAACAGCTTTCCGAGGCACGGAGAGGTATAGAATAGAATATACTTTATCGTACACGAACAAAAAATGTTACATATCTCTTTTACAAGAAAACTTTTTTCTACAAAGGCGGCCTTATCGCTGACTGCCATATAATCATACATAACTTAGGGCATCAAGTAGTCTTAATCTGTAGTGACAGATTAAGACTACTTGATGCCCTAAGCAATCCATGCCTGTGGGCCATCCGTATGGCCCTATCCGCCTAAAAACATTAGTTTTTTTTTTTTGTAAAATAAGATGACGATATATAACGTACCTTAGAAGTGGAGTTGGTGCAACTACAATAAAAACCAAAGCATAATTTATTTATTTATTGAAATGCGCCTTGCGGCTTTTCCGGACATTGAATTCACGCAAGATAGTATTAACGTCTAACGTTTTTATCATATCGGACTCTGTGTCAACTTAAAACGCGCGAATTTTCAAATTAGTCCTAGAAACCTTTTTTGGTGTGGTCTTTGGTGACGTGAGAGTGAGACGTGATGCCCTATGGATGGATTTTTTTTGTGCTTCTTCTGGTGCCCCCCCAGACGTGATGCCCTAGGCAATTTCTTAATTTGATTAAGGGTTAATCCGTCACTGCTGACAGCGATATCTACCAGACAACCTCAGGTTGGACCTAAAGAACTTAGAATAATACAGGGTAGTCTGTGGTGCAATGCTACATTAAAATATAAATACTTATAACAATATCTGTAAGTAACGATCGTCATTCGTCGCCCATGCACGGTCCGACTTCGTTAGCCGCTGCTTAAGGTTCCCCTAGTCGACGGCATGAACTTGTGCGCGAGGTTAAAATGAATGTTATCTCATCCGACAACACGTGCAAAGAGATAGATGCTTTCATGAGTATTAGCACTTTTGCAAATTTGTATCGAAATGGATAATGATTTAGCACGAAAACGAGCGCGCGAGTCTAGATATCATGAAAAAACGACTAAATGTATATTTTCAAAATAAAATTATTTGCATTGTTGAATTACTAATCTATCCCTGTATGGAGGCCGTTTTGCAATTTTCCTTCTTCTTATGGTATTTATTTCCGCCCAAAGATGCGTTAAAATTAGTGTTGAAATATGGAACTTTCGACGCTCATAACTTTCAAATATTTTATATATATATATTTTTTTTTTACTTTTTGTTTCCATACAGGGCTAGATAATGATGAGACAAATTGATATCATTTTTTATTTTGAACGTACATCGTCAAACAGTGGATTAATCGCCAGACTACGTTTGTATGGAAGAATGATCGACTAGTGTAACTTTAATCTTGAAAATCGGCGCTTGCGGCTGATATCATTTATCCACGAGTTTCTCCACCAAGATATGGCATAGCGAAGAAATTACACGCTACAAATTCCGCTGTGTTTTTCTGCTCAGATAATTATATCCCTCACTTAAGAACAGTGGTGTTCCAGTGGTAATGGCCGCGACTTACTTTTTATAGCCCAGTTACTGCCTGAGTAGTGCGCTGTAAGTGGCGCTTTACTTTGTGTAGATAATTTCATCAGCACTGCTCTCAAAACGGTGAAGGAAAACATCGTGAGGAAACCGGCATGTCCTAGAACCAAAAATTCGAAGACATGTGACTTCCACCAACCCGCACTGGGCCCGCGTGGTGGATTACGGCACGTTCCCTCTCACAGAGAGGAGGCCGCGAGGAGGGGCCGTTGTGCGTGCAGGCGCACGCACAACGGCCCAAATGAGAGTCTAAATACGACATTGGGGGTCTATCTATACTGTCCTTGATATTTTTAAAACACAACTAACTTACATTTTTATCTCCAATTTCAGGTCTTCCCGCTGATCACACGCAACCACAGCCAAACGTCCACCCAGACACTCAAATGTACGTATACAGTAACCACGTAAACGTACCGGCACTAAATTCTATAGACCTTTACTCTAGACCTCAGAACTACGTACAAAACTACACAAACATACGCGAGAACCCACAGAACTTAGTCGTTAACAGGCAGTTTGAAAACAACAGCCCTTACCTAGAAGATTATAAAAAGATTCGACAAGATGGCGTCGTCATTAACGGCGGGAAAGAAAAATGCGAAGAGCCGAAAGAGAACTTGAAACCGACAGATCAAAATAAAATATATTATCCCGAGTATAGTAATCAAAATTTTACTGAACCGAAAAGTGAAAACGATTCTAGTGTACATAATAAGATTACTGAAGATATTTCAATGAATATTAAAGGTCAATATATCTGTTATAAGTGCAATGATATATTCCCTTCGAAAAGAGGTTTGAAACATCACGCGAAGTCCTGTACAGATTCAGATCAGTTGGTTGAGAAAGTCGGCAAGTTCAGTTGTAGCCAATGCGCTTACAGATGTCAATCGCCAGCCATTTTGAAGATACACGAACGCACGCATTCCGGCGAAAAACCTTTTTCGTGTACCTTCTGTGATTACAAGTCGGGACAAAAAAATAATGTCGCAAAACATATTTTAGTACACATGAAGGAGAAGCCATTCAGATGTCAGTATTGTGACTACAGATGTGCACAGAAAAATAATTTAGTCGTACATGAAAGGACTCACACTGGATACAAGCCTTTTGCGTGCCCGTTTTGTGATTACAGAACTGTTCAAAAACCTAATTTAGTCAAACATATGTACTTACACACAGACCAAAAACCTTTTAGTTGCGATATGTGTTCTTATAGATGCGTTCAAAAGACGAATTTGACGAAACATAAGCAGAGGCATTTGAATGAAAAAGAAGGAGAAAAAGTCGATGTTAAAAACCAAAGTAAGCCATATAGGCCTCGACAAAAATCTGTGAAATGTCCCCATTGCGCGTATAGATGCGTTCAGAAATCGAGCATGGAGAAACATTTGCAGTTCAAACATGGAACGCAAGAAAATGGCGAATTCGAACAGGGTTTGAATCTTATGAAGAGTTCGGAGTGTTCAGAAGATGTTGAAAGTATAAATTTGAGCGTGAAGAAAGATTTTGACTGCGAAGAAAAGGACAGTGTTAGTGAAGAATCATAGTTGTTAAGGGTACGGAGCTTTTTCGTGAAAAGGTGACGAAATTACAGTCTATTGCATTTTTAGATAATTTGTTGCATTTTACTTTTTTGTTCTTTTTTTCTTTCTTTTTACTTTTTTATGGCCAGAAGTGTACAATATTTAATTAAAGTCACCGCCAGATAACAAAAAAATAAAAATCGTTGACACCTGTTTACCAATGTATTGCAATATTTCAAAACGATACGAAAACAATGTAAAGGCAGTGGCGCTAACACTAGCAAAACAAACATTACTTGTCATTCAGTAATAAGTTAATATCTCATAAACGCGTGAGACCAAATCTGCCTAGCCTTTTCCCAACTATATTGGGGTCGGCTTCCAGTCTCACCGGATTCAGCTGATTACCATTGTTTTACATGGAGCGACTGCCTATCTGACCTTTACAACCCAGTAACTGGGTAACACGGTACCCCTTGACTAGACTAGTGTCAGATCTCAAGCTTCTGACTACCCGTAACGACTATCAAATTGTTCAAATGACAGCCGGGACCAACGGCTTAACGTGCTTTCTGAGGCACGGAGGAAACTCGGTATGTTGAAATGGTCACCCATCCACGGACCGACCTCGTCAAGCGTTGCTTAACCTTGATGATCGACCAGTGCGGCTGTTATTATTTAGCCAGGAGCTACTCATAAACGCGTGAGACCAAAACTATCAAAATATCGCCATAAACAAAAAAGTATATTTTCAAGTTACGTAATTATATTTTTTGGTACAAGTCTGATCAATGACTTGGCGGAGACAATAATAACCATTTTATCGCGGCTCCGCTCCCGTCAACTGGCTACCTACCTACTTACCTTACCTAATAACCTGCCAACCTACTTACCCTACCCTACCCACCTACCGTAGTGCAGGAAGGGTAAGATATCCTACCCTACCTACCTACAAACACTTTTTTATTCTTTTTATACAAATAGTATCCCATGTCCTTCCTCAGGATGCCATCTATCTCCTCGCCAAATTTTATTGAATTCCGTTCATTGTTTTAGGCGTGAAAAGGTAGCAAACAGACAGAGTTACTATCAAGATTATAATATTAGTAAAATTTAATTTATTAAATCTATTGTATTAGCTTAAAAAATAGACTAAAGAAAGGAGGCCATATCTTGTTCTTAAAAACATTTATATTGAAGTCGTAATCTCATCTCGTGGAAAATCAATCTGCCTTGCATTTTCCCAACTATGTTGTAGTCGGCTGCCAGCCTCACATCATCATCGTCATCCTATTAATGTTCCCACTGCTGGGTCACAGGCCTCGTCTCTGTGAGAGAGGTGATGGGCCGTAATCCACCACGCGAGCCCATTGCGGGTTGGTGGATGTCACATGTCTTCGAAATTTTGGTTCTAGAACATGCTGGTTTCCTCACGATGTTTTCCTTCACCGTTTTGAGAGCAGTGCTGATGAAATAATTTACACAAAGTAAAGCGCTTGCCTGGGTTCGAAGTCACGACCTACAACTTGTAAGTCGCGGCCGATACCACTGGGCCACCACTGCTCTCACATTATGCAGTTGAATACCAGTATTTTACATAAAACTACCCTACCTGACCTTCACAACCCAGTTACTGTTGCATCATATTCCTTGGCATGATTGGTGACAGAAGGGCAGGGAATTCAAAAACATATTCGCAAGCTGGCTGACCAAAACCCGATGTATCCTCCGACTGCACAGCATGACTTTCTTCTTTACGTATTTATAGTTCGCTTCTTAAGCAGTCGGGTTTTTTGATATTTTGAATTAACTTTTTTATTTATAATTTTTAGTTAGCATTTTTTTTTCGAATTAGGTACATTTAAATACATTAGTTGTATATATTTTTGGAATCAACTCTTAAAACTCTTTATTTTGTTACCCCACACGATAGGTTTGGAAGAAAAAAATTGAGCCCCCACAATATGGCGCCCAGAATCCGCCATTTTTCTATTTTCTAATTTTAATGTAGTCAGTGACACTCGCAAGGCTAAGACTAATCGATTGACGTAAGAATCATTAAAATCGGCCAACGCGTTTAGTCTAGAACGCCACATAGGAACAACATACATACATAGTCTGATAAACACATTACCCTCCTTCGGCAGTCGAGTTAAAAAGAAACACCAAGCGCGAGCACGAGCTTCATAATATTACTAATAATAAAATAAAACAAAATAATCACTCAAACTGGTAACATTACTGAAATTAGCATTTATTTTAGCATTATTATCATAGAAGTACCCATCATCCCCTTGTTCCAACTTTATACGAAACGGCATTGGCAGCATACTTTGTTTATGTTGGTCCAACCTTTCATGCATATTCGGTCCCACCAACCTTTGACCCAAGTGTTGGTCCAACATATGTCCGTCTTGCACACATTGGGCAACTATAGGAGTTCTTCTGGCTTCTTCTTGGCTTACAATCTCCTGCTCAATCGTCAGTATCACAGGCAAGACTGCTGTCTGATAACCCGTCTTCTGAATACCCGTAACGACCGCCAAAGATTTACAAATGACATGCGGAACCAACGGCTTAGTGTCCAAGGCTCTGAAAATCTCAGTACGTCAAAATTACAGAAGAAAAGAAGATTAGGAGTCTTTGAGTCAAGTGTGAATAGGTTGCTTCAAGGCAAGCGTGGTTCAGTGTCGACCACAACGTCGCTTACTATCATGTGAGATAGTGATCAAGCGCGAGCCTGTCTACAATAAATAAAGATTCACATTTCATTCAGAAATAAAGTTCACCCTCTCATCTATACGAACATACCTTAAAAAAACAAGCTTCTTAATCCGCCATCTTGGGCGATCCGCCATATTGGATTTTGAATTACGTCAGTTAGCTTACCGTGCATCGTATACCATCAGTTGAGATAGTGGTCAAACGCGAGCCTTTCTACAATAAAAAATGTTTAAGGTCACCCTCTCACGGATCGATCTCGGCAAGCGTTGCTTAACTTAGAGGAACGACCCGTGCGGCTTTTATTAACATAGCTACGAGCTTCTTCACGACAATCCAGATCAAAAACTTGTAGTCAAATTAGAGATTTTATTGAAACAGAGGCGAACATATCCTAAAAAAAAACAAGCTTCTTAGTCCGCCATCTTCGGCGATCCGCCATATTGGATTTTAAATGACGTTACTTAGTTTACCGTGCTTTATCATTCAAACCAAATGTGTATGCAAACTTCACCTCAATCTGTTGGGAATAATTGTTTTAAAATTCTGCTGCAAGAATTGATCCATACGTACTAACCAATAGGAATGTTTCCTATGTAGAAAAAAGATAATTATATTTAGTCCGTCAGTGAGATTATCAAATAATATTAGACACGTATTTTTTGCTTTATCAATATCAATCTGCCTAGCCTTTTTTATATTGGGGTCGGCTTCCAGTCTTACCGGATTCAGCTGAGCATTAGTGTTTTACGTGGAGCAACTGCTTTGTTTTTTGCTTTATCAAATAAATAAAAATTGACAATGATAAAGCGCATCAAATTTCAGGAGTGGGGGACTGTGACGTCACTTTGTCAGTATAAAGTTTAGCACACCGTGACGTCACACAATATTTCAACGCACTGTATCGTCGTATTTTTTTGTTTACGTGGAAAAAGAAAAAATACGTGTCCAATATTTTTAGGTTATCTAACTGACGGACTAAATAGATAGTGTTTGTCAAAATGCCTATTATCAAAAAGGCATATTAAATAAAACCTTGTAAAATACGGAAATTGATACCCTGAGGTTGCGTTTAATTCGTATTGTTACTCCTGGCAATCCATATCATCATCAGCCTTTTTAATTTTCCCACTGCTGGGACACAGGCCTCCTCTCTGTGAGAGGGAATGGGCCGTAATCCACCACGCGGGCCCAGTGCGGGTTGGTGGATGGGACGTGCCGGTTTCCTCACGATGTTTTCCTTCACCGTTTTTGTGAGCAGTGGTGATGAAATAATTTACATAAAGTAAAGCATCTGCCTGAGTTCGAACCTACGACCTACAACTTGTAAGTCGCGGCCGTTACCACTGGAGCACTATAACGATATATGTTAATTTTTTATTGTTACAACTGGCAATAAATGCAACGAAAAAATATTTGAACAAAAATTGTACAAACTATAAATGCAATAGACTGAATAAATACTCCATTGTTTTCACAAAAGCTCCTCAGTTCCGCTTTTCTTAAATTTATGTAATAGGTACGTTTGTTATAATAATGAATTAAATTTTGTAAATAATTATTATAAGGTAACTATTTGAATTTGAAATAACTGTTTTATGAGATTATACAGCTCGGATTTCACTAATATTATATATATTCTTCTTTCTGTAAATATTATAATCAGCCAAATATGTTCGCACAGCTGAGACACAGCACAGGTCTTCTCTCTGTGAGAGGGAGAACAAACTCGAAATATTTTTTTACAATTATTGCATTTACAGGCATTTTTGAACTATCAAAGATGAAACACACACACCAAAGTGTAGATCTCTATGCAGAAGAATGTTGAAAAACTCCAACTAAATAATGTTATTACATATTACAACAATCGTAGTTACATTATTCTTGTTACTTTTATGTGTGAAACCATTGTAATTCAATAAAAAAGAAGAACCTGGCCCTTTTGAAGAACATCACCAATAAGGTCAATATATGTCTTCGAGCGTCCCCTCCCGGCGTTTCAACTCACGTCTTTCTTGTAAATGGCAAGCTCTGGTGATCTTCAAAAAGGTCAGATGCTCAGTACTCATAACCGGCGAGCGTGTATGCCTAGATGTATGAATGAAAGTGCCGCAAAAGAAGTATTTGAAGATCGTAGCAGGTGGCGTTCTGTAGTTTCTGCCTTCCCTCATGGGAAAAAGGCGTGAGTTTAATTGATCGTGGCAGTTAAGAATTGGCGCCCTTTCGCGAATATGACGCATGCACTAGCATCATTCAGCTTAACCAATTTGTACGGAACCGAATGGTCACGCACAAACACACGCGCCACAGTGCGAGTTGGATGTAACATGTCTTCGAATTTTTGATTCTAGAACATTGCGGTTTCCTCACGATGTCGTAACAGTTTTGGTAATGTTATCATTAAAATTAGTCATATTGTTTATGATTTTCAATGCCTTAGTCATAAGTTCACAACCTTCTGACTGATAAGGTCGTGATAAGGATAGGCATTTTATACAAAACTGTTTAGGGACATCCACCAAAACGTAAAGACATTGAGCAATATTTTTTTTATTAAGTGTTTTTAACGTGGGTATTGATATGCGTCATAAGTTCAAAAAAAAAAATAAAGAATAAATAGGTTACTTCTAGACAAGCGTGCTTCATCAATCAGTATTTTTTTGCACGTTATTCTCCATACAGATTTTCTTATGCTTTGTGCAACTACCTTCATCATATGGAGTGAACGAATCCTTGACAATTCAAGAATACTTGTAAATGGAATAATTGGCAAAGCAGAAAATTTCAAACAATTGAAATAATTAATTTGAATATCACATCACATCACATCATCTGCCTATTAATGTTCCCACTGCTGGGACACAGGCCTCCTCTCTGTGAGAGGGGATGGGCCGTAATCCACCACGCGGGCCCAGTGCCAATTGGTGGATGTCGCATGTGTTCGAATTTTTGGTCCTGACATGCCGGTTTCCTAACGATGTTTTCCTTCACCGTTTTTGAGAGCAGTGGTGATGAAATAATTTACACAAAGTAAAGCGCCTGCCTGGGTTCGAACCCTCGACCTACAACTTGTAAGTCGCGGCCGATATAACTGGGCCATCACTACTCTCCTAATACTACAACACTACTCTCTAAATAATTTGAATATGAGTTAAAAAAAACAGTAAATTAAACACATTAATTATTACCTATATTTAATATTGGTGAAATCAAGCCTTGCAATGGTCAAGCAGTTAACTAGAAATTATAAACGGGCTATGAATAAAAAGCAAGCTTAGCAGAATAATTCCGACTGCTGGGTAGAGCAAAAAATATTTTTTATCTCAATTTTTATTTTTGACAACGCATCACAACAATTTATTATAAGATAATTGCCGAAGTCGGGTAAAAAGTTGCTAGCTTATATTTTCTAGTTGATCTGACCAAAAGTCATTTAATTGTTAGTAGACTAAGAATATTTTTAAGAATGAAATGTTAATGAGACATGTTAAAGTTAAACGCGATGTTTTTTTCCGTGTTGGCGAATCATTTCGATTTTACTGATAAAAATTATATGAAATTATAATTATATTCCATAACTCAATGTAATTAGTCCAGATAATTACAAAATGGAACATAATTTGCTTGAAATTATCCGTCAGATAAGAATGAGGGTATTCTGAAATCATGTACACTAGGTGGCATCACTGAGACGTGAGGTCCAAGCTGCTGTCAAATGCTTATGTTTTTTGACATTAGTCAAATTGACGTCAAGCAAGTTGATGTCATAAGTTAAATTTTCCAAGTAAAAGACCTCTCACCAATGTGGCGCCAACTAGTGGCGTGAATTTTCTTAAAAACCCTCATTCCGAAACGTGCTATTGCAGTCGTGCAACAGTTGCGCAACTGTTCATCAACTTTGACATGCCTCATATTTTTTTGTGATATAGCTTATGATTATGATGAAATATTAAAACTTATGCTCTCTCATAGATATTGTTCCTTTGTAAATAAAGAGTGAGATTGAATGCTTTGCTGACAATGCTGGATATATGGTATAAGCTGGGAATACATGCCAGTAATTTTCACGAAAAATATTGCATTGGTGAAGAAGTTATTATAGCTTAATAGGGATGATTTCTGGGCAAAAAATTATGATTCTATTTGGTCCATCAGTTAGATATTCAAAAAATATTGGACATGTGCTTTTTGCTATAGAAAATCAATACAACTGACAAAAATAAAACGCATCAAAGTTCAGAAGTGGGTTGACGTCACTTTTGAGTAAAAAGTGTACTAAAACGTGACGTCAAGCGACATTTCACCGCACTATTATTATTATCTTTTGATTACGTGACAAAAGGAAAGATTGGTCCAATTTTTTTTATTAATCTACCTGACGTACTAAAATCTATCCATATTACAAATGCAAGACAAATTACATGCAAGGTTCTTGCATACTTTTGTGCGGGTTACTAGCATGCGTATTCCTCGCTATAAGCTGGCAACACTCTTGGCACACTCAACGGTGCTCTATGATTACTTAATGAAATGTGGAGTGTGTCAAATCTGTTCCTGTTTTTATTACTATTGACTTATTTTAAAGTTAATGTTGTATAGAATTTATCGTAGATAGGTATTACAATTTTGAAATTGAGCAGAGATTTTTTAGCTTATTAAGGTTTGATTCTTTTTTTTATGAAGCTGACATTGCAAAAAGGTTGGTCAGCAAAAATTTGGCTGTCCTTTTTTTTACTTTTAAAAAGGGTGCTTGCTATAAGATAAAAAAAAAACTTTTATTATTTAGCTCAAAACAGGTACTTGCAATAGACAGCAGAACACTATTTTTTATTGTTGCAAATTTAATGAGAAGTCATAAACTTACTTTTATCGCAAATATTATTTAAAGAGATTGTCATAATCAAAACATCAAATTACGATATTTTTTTTGATCAACGTCTAATATTTTTTTATCAAGTCAATTCATCCTCTGATTGCGTAGATCCCCATTATGTACTAATGTTAAAAGACACTCAGTAGCTGGGTACAGACTCAATGTAAAGGTGGCCATACATGCACGGCTAAAAGAAGTTCTGAAGTTTCTAAAAATAAAAGTCAGATCAATGATTGAAATGGATTGAAATTGTGCAAGCTGATATACAAAGCTTAACCTAGCTCGATTTTATACATGCACTTTGTTTTCACTGTGCTTTATATGTTGTTTGTTGTCCAAAAAAGGGATTAAAATGGAGGTCAAGTAACAACAATGTGTCTGTAACATGATTCTGTGTGGCAAGCCATCAGTTGTCAGCAACATGAAATATTATAGTGTTGCCAGCAACACGTTAATATTGAAAATACACAAATAAGATACGTTGTGTAATTACTTACCTTGAATACGCGGTTTTAACACAACAATTTATTATTCATAACTAGCTGTCCTACGCGGCTTCGCTCTCGTCAACTGACTATCTACCTACCCATTTACCCTACCGTACCTACACTACTTACATGATTGTTGCGTATCTTTAACGGAAGCTCTCAAAAAGGAATAATTTGTCCCGTTTTTGCAACATTTTTCAGTTATGCTCCGGTCCTGTTGGTAGCGTGACGTTATCCTCGATTAATGGACTATCCAAGAGTTTTTCAATTCCAACCAGTAGTTCCTGAGATTAGCGCGTTCAGACAAACAAACTCTTCAGCTTTATAATATTAGTATAGATAAGTAAATTCTGAATTTTAGTGAAAAGAAAGTGTTCCGAAATCCGTTACATATATCGCCATCTTGAAAGCAGTAGTCTGTGGCTGTGATTTTGAGCAAATAAGCTACATTATGTAATTCGGTTGTGAGGTAATCGTAAGGAAAAGAAGAGAGACGAAAGGAATGTGTATTTACTGTTCCCATAGCATGAACTTCAAAGTAACATATTATTATCTATGTTACTTATAGTTCATGCTAGGTATACTGTAATGATTGTATAGTATGTGCAAATCACGAGCATATGACTGACATTATGTCTTTATTTTTCCATAATTTATGGAAAAAGGGTCCTCTGCGTTGTTTTAATATATGCTTGAAAAACCTTACCCTCCAGTTTCTAAACTGAGAAATCAAAATTCTTCTTAAAAACTCGTGTTACAAAAAGTTGAATTTTCTTTTCGGAAACTGTGGGGTAGTCTTTACTTCATCTAGGGTTTGACAATGTTACAAAAATGGCAGAGGTGGAAACGCTTAGCCAAGCCACAATTTACTATGTCTAGGACAATTCAGAATTAATAATTTTAAATAATACTAATTATAGCTTATGCCAATAGGCTGTGAAATGATTTCCATAATGTTTGTAATTCAAATCGCCCGTTTGCAACGGGCATAATTGTTACCAAGGAACTTTCGATTGTACCTTAATTTTGTACATCACAATTTTTTGTATATTTTTTTTTGTAATATTACGATTCTTGAGTATAGCAACAGACTTGAAAATGTGGTAAACTTCGCGTAAAACATGAAATTATAAATGGGGAATGAAAAGCAATATAGAGTAGAAAAAGCGTTGACCGTAATTCAACAGCAACCTTTTTTAGTTGCCTGTCTGCGTTAGTATAGTTGCGCGACTCGGGCTCGATTTTTTGGTGTTTCAAATCTGTTGCTGTACTTATTTTTTTATTTTAATAATTTTTTGTATGTTCTTTTTTAATAAATGCCGCTTACCAAAGTGATTTTGTTGTTTCTTTTCCTACAATTTATTAATGGTTAGGGTAACGAACGTTACTGATGGCGCAACGCGAATAGAAAACCGCTCTAGAAAATTTCAAGTGCAAATCCAAACTGTGACACAGACAGAAAAAGTAACAAGGTTCCGACACCGCACACAAAAAAAAGTTAGTACCTAGGCAACCGACCGCTGCTCGGGTGAAAATAGAGAAAACGACGTTTTTTAAAAATGAAACCTGGCTAGATCGATTTATCACCCCCAAAACCAACGCATACTGAATTGCTTGAAAATCGTTGGAGCCGTTTCCGAGATTCAGATTTTATATATAGATACGTAACAAGAATTGCTCGTTTAAAGTTATTATTATATTATATATATATATTAGATTAGATATAAAAAGATGTATAGGTACTGTAAGGAGTTTGATATGAGTATGTTACCTTTTTAAATTATTCCTTCATGAATATAGATTTAAAGTGGCATTCGTATTTAGAAGGTTCTCAATGTCAGCTTTTGGCGGACGCCTGATGGCGTTAGGCGCGACATTTGATAATGGGAAATACTAAGAATTATTAGGAATAAATCCAAGATATATCGGTAGCGTATTGTTAACTGTGGTAGCCACAAGGCTACAACAGTATTAGGTAGGGTCTGTGTACAGATATGCATTTTCTACCAGACTAATGATGGCCCTGGCTCTGTCTAGAACATGATTCTTTGTGTTTATTTAGATAACCAATGAATACCACAGAATATGTTGATATAAACCTCATTAATTCTTTTAGTGAAAGAACATAATAAAGAATCCCATAGGTATTATAGAAATGCGAGTGCAGCTTGATGATGATTTTAGTTATGGCTACTGGACAACAGATGTCACTATTTACAAATATATTTACCCAATTTGCCATAGATGGCGCTACAGTATACTGACGAGCAACATCTTCTGAGTTGAGTTATTCTACTCGATAGTAGATGGCGTTAGTAGACTTCGTATTGAAGAAACGATGGATAAACTGTGTGACAGTTTGTTATTGCTAGAAAAGGGGTCGAAGGTGACTGAGATGGCGACGAGGTGATATAAGAACATGTGTTGTGTCGTCTCCAAATCAATTGATCAATTAGGGGCAGGAGAATGGTGATAATAATTATTAGTAAGGATTAACTCAGGATGGATAAAATGGCGACCGGTCACTGGAACAACTTGCGACCCACGGATACACTCATGACCTACAAGATAATGGGGAAAATCTACAAGTCTGTGATTGCCCTGTGCGATAAGACCGCCCATTGTACACTTGCTTTTATGATTGTTTGTCCTGTATATATAAAGAATAAAATAAATAAATAGACCTGTCTTACGGATCAGAATGTTGGGCTGTGAAAAAAGCTTGCATGTAGCAGAGATGAGAATGTTGAGATGGCTGTCCAGAGTGACGAGAATGGATAAAGTGAGAAATGAGTAAGAGGAAGTTTGAAAGTGACAGAAAAGTTGAAAGGAAATCGTTTGTCCTGGTATGGTCATGTGATGAAGAGGGATGAGACGCATGTTACTAAAAAAGTTATGAATACAAATGTGGATGGATGAGTAGGGAGAGGAAGGCTAAAGAAAATATGGATGGACTGTGAGGAGTGAAATGAAAGAAAAGGGAGTCAGTGATACCGTGACGAGAAGAAAATTTGTTGCGCCGACCACAAGTAACATGGGGTAAGGGCAGGAAGATGATGATGAAGTAATAGTAAACTTTGGAGTGGTAAAGTACCTACCTAAGTCGGTACCTGCCTCTTTTGGTATCCAATTATCCATGTCATATTTGGAGTGTCCAATATGTCATGGACCAAGTGATTTGTCAGGACGCTATGTATAATGCCCGGGCCTTAAGAATCAAGTCAATTCAAATGGGGCAATGTAATGAATATTGATTTAAACTTCTATATTTATCACATTGTCTGGTCATTATCAATATTGCTATGTAACGGTTAGGCAATTCGATAATTATGGTCAATGATAATTAGTCCAAGAGCGAGCTCGGTAGCTTAAGGCACCCCGACACGGATAGGTTACGTTCGAAGGAGATGACGGGAGCTGAAGTGAGTGAACTCGACTCCCGTCATACCCGGCCCAATAAGTGATGGGCATTATTCAGAAAGCTCGGTCAATTTAATTATTTCAATAGTTTTTATCATATTGCTTACTTCTATTGAGTATTTATCAATTGGTCCATAACATATACAGTGAAACCTGGTTAAGTGAGACATCAAGGGACCTGCAATTTCGTTTCACTTATAGAGGTATTCCACTTACCCAGTGTCTCAGATATACAGGTATAAATAAATATCTGTCTCATTTACAGAGGGTTCCACTGTCATGTTATCCATTTATATTATCCATTCCATGTTATCTCAGTTACAGAGGTTTATGCATATAAAATTGACTCGCTGTCTCAGTTATAGAGGTGACTATGATGATAAATCGAAAGAACAAATCCCAGATATAGAGGTTTACCTCGTCCCACTAACAGAGGTAATTCAGTGCCAAAGTGTTGGGACCTCAGCATGAGTTCCAGTTATGGAGGTTTATCCAGGTTCCACTTAACCAAGTTTCACTGTATATCTACTTACCTCCTTCTCCTCGCTTTGTGTTCCTCATTACTGAGGGTTTTGATTCTCCAGTCGTGGAAACAACTGTTTTTTCACCAGTTTGCCCCATCTATGCTTGTCTTTTGCGTCGTGAAGAGCATCGTGCGTGTGCTGGCTTGATCTGAGTCTCACCATATGATTGGATTGTAGCCTCTGGGACGTTTCCCTTTGATCTTGCCTACTTACCACTTATCTATATTAAGATACAAGATATTTATTTTGCTAAAACATGAGTGTACACAAATAAATGCAAGATGTTAAATAAAGTTCAATTGAGTCACTGTCATGTTTTGCCTTAATGGCGTACAAAATATAATTGATTAAGTAAGTAAAAATCATCACAATGCTATTTACTCATACATGCATTACATAACAACAATATTAATTAACGGTCAGAACAGTTCTGAGTTGTGTATTGTCAAAATTGATTTGTTACATAAATAATCATAATCATAGTTTAATCAAATACAAAAATATAGTTCAAATAATATGTCAATAATCAAAGATGACTAATAATAATCAGAGTAGTCCAAATGTTTCTTAAATCAGTCAGGTTATGTTAGTTTATCAGTCAAGAACTCGTTAGTGCTGTATTAAGCTTTCTCTAACAAAACCTTTTTCAACCTATATCTTACCTTTGCACCTGTGTCCTCTCTCCAATGTTTTGGCAATTTATTGTAAAGGATTGGCGCCATACAGAATACACTCTTACATAGTAATGCTGTTCGAGATCTCGGGATGCAAAGTTTGCTATTGTCGCGTCTATTTCGAGTTACTTGATCTGACACTAGTGGAAATAGATTTGGGTTCATTTTGACAAACATACCTAATGGTTTCAAAAATGTACATAGATGGAAGAGTCAAAATCTTATACTTTTTAATTCTGGGTTTTAAAAATAACGTCCTTGTTTGTGGAGTTTCCACAAAAAATACAATTTCAATTAACTCTGTTTCTTTGGTTGTTACATTTCACGTCTTATCGACAAATCAAATATAACAGCTCATAATGTTAGGACCCATTAATATTAATGCAAATTTTTATCAGTGGTGCTAGGCAACTGGGCTTATCCCAGTTGTAAACGACCCTTTGTGCCTATTGGTCTTGTTTGTTCTGTCTCCTGCTTGATATGGAGGGAAGTGGACATTTGAATTTTTCCTACTCCTCCATTATTCTTTTCTGATTAATTTCGTTGCGAGATCCAAGACAGTTAATTCATTCTCCGGGACTTTGTCGAGCTTCATTGCCTCGGCGCTTTTCTGGTGGTCGTCACTGTTGATTTTGGCTTTCATGAGTTGCAGTGGTTTGGGAATAGTGCGGTGGGATTTTCTTATCCGCAAAGCGAATTTAGATGAAACTGGGTATTGATAGTTCAATCGTTCATCAGTGTGCTAATTCCGAGTTTTTTAACGTACACACTCGTGATAAAGTAAACGATCTCTTATGTCAAAATGTATATAAAAAAGAGGTTTCTCCTTACCGTCACCAGACGGCGCTTATCCAGTTTCAATACAAATTGAAGTTCACGTTAACGCGATTGAGCGTAAGCAAAAACTCGCACTAAGGCCTCTGTGCGCGCGGCGCTTTATAAGCATGTGTGGGAGGTCGTTTGCTCGGACGACGACGACTGCCGCGTCACTGCCACACAAATTTATTATTAAATATATTACAAGCGCACGCACACATGGCGCCGCGCGCACAGATGAGTTAAACTATCTATAAACGCGTAGATAGACGATTCTTGAATTAGGACATAAGCTTGTAACCTAATGCCTACTTTGTTTATATTTCCTGTGGCTCATAGCGAGCGGGTCTCACAGCTCTTGTTTGAGGTTGGAAAGGTCCACCAAGCTGTGTAATTGTCTTGATTGACTTAAGTAATTCCTAGACACTAGTGATGGGCCGACTCGACGACTAGTCGGCGTTCAAATGGCCAACTAGTCGTCAACTATAAAAGTAGCCGCCTTTGCCGAATAGTTGGTCAACTCGACAACTCTATATAATTTTTTTTTTTGCTTTTTATAGTTCATTAATAGGCATGCACTGTTCTTTTAAGACTGTTTTTTTTTAGACACGTAGGAAGAGTGTAAGCATGCGTTGTAAGAAAGAAAAAATGTATTTAATTGCCAAAGATTTTTTTTTTCTTTTCCCGGTCTTCGAACCCAGGACCTCATCACCCATCTACTTCCTGAACCATATAAAATATGTTAGCAATGACAACCTATCAGAACAATGAAATTCAAAACCAAAAATAATTTAAACAACTAATAAACTTTAATAAGGTAGAACTCTCAAAATCACTGTCATATACACGCATCCATTTAAAATTGGATTCGTTAATCCCGAACGTTCCCGAACAATCACGAATGCTTCCGATCGCAGTTGAAATTAACAAATTGTAGCTTG
This sequence comes from Orthosia gracilis, assembly GCA_947562075.1. NCBI lineage: Eukaryota > Metazoa > Arthropoda > Insecta > Lepidoptera > Noctuidae > Orthosia > Orthosia gracilis. The sequence continues at coordinate 3,064,707 of OX387267.1, read as the reverse complement.
GACAATGATTGACGTGCCCTGAGGCTAGCTACCATAGAGAATGGAAGACGCCTCGGTGGCTTTTGCTAGACGGTTTGTCAAAACTTTCAGGTTTAGTAAGTGTCAATGTTTGTGTTCTTATTGGGGAAATACTAATGCCATGTTGGGACCGGCGACACATTGTAGTATTTAGTATGTAGTTTGCAGGAGTACCAGTATTTTAAAGTAAGTAAGAAAACATATTTATTTGTGACCCGCACAGGAGACCCGAGATAAGCAAAGACACAAAAAACAATAATACCATCGAACTGAAATGATGATGAAGCCGGAAGATATTCAAGTCATGTTTGGGGTTATTGGAATCGTCATGAGATGAACTTTGGCTATAAACGATTTTAATGGTAATTTTACGTACCTATCAAAACTAAAAAGATATAAATAAAAAACTTTTTAACAAAAAAATCAAACTGTCTTCCAAAACAAAACAATACTTTTTTTCCGAAGTCGTTGTCGAAAAACGGAAAAGAAAAGTTATTTTCTCTTTGTAGTGTTTTGTTTTGGATGTCGGTTTGATTTTTTTTATTGAAAAGTTCTTTTAGTTTTAGTACACCATCACTAAAAATTTGTACCTAAATTATCTCCAAATTTATACATTCGGGCTGTTTATCGCTTAGGAGTAAGGTTGTATGCTCCATATCTTGAAAACTGCGGGACCGATTTTAATGAAACTTACACTATCCTTAAGTTGAGAGATATTCAATCCAACACAAAAAGAATGATCACAATCCGATAAGTAGTTGAAGAAATGCGTGGACAAACATACATACAAACATACACTTATTATACATTAAATTTGACCCACGTGTTTAGAAGCCCACATAGAATACATATGTGAATATTGTGCAGTTCCAATAATATTACATACATACGTGTCGAATTGATTACATCCTTCTTTTTTTTGAAGTCGGTAAAAATTAAAACCCCGTGCGAGATCAAAAAGGCTCCGGCTCTCAGCATGTGCAGTGATTTTACATGGTGCCACTGCCTATCTGCCCTCCACAACCCAGTAACTGGGTAAAACGATATACCCTGGCAATAATGATGTCAGATTACCTGGTCTCTGAGTATCCGTGACGATTGTCAAAGATCTACAGATGACAGCCGGGACCAACAGCTTGACGTGCTTTTTCAGGCACATAAGGATCTCGACAAACGTTATGCGGCTGTAATATATTTTTAGTCCATAGCAGCCGGCTCTTATTCTTACAAATTGACGGCTCGTGACGATCTGACTTTTTCTTTTATTATTGATTGGCTCGCGTTTGACTACTATTTCACCTGATGTTAAGCGACAATGTGGTCGACGATGTAGCACGCTTGTCTAGAACCAAAATCAAATCAAAATCAAATATGTTTATTTGTTCTAATATGGTAAAATAGATGTTACAAGATTGGTTCCAGCATATCTATACTAATATTATAAAGCTGAAGAGTTTGTTTTGTTTGAACGCGCTAATCTCAGGAACTACTGGTTGAAATTGAAAAAATATTTTTGTGTTGGATAGTCCATTTATCGAGGTAGGTTATAGGCAATAAAACATCACGCTACGACCAATAGGAGCGGAGCATAAATGAAGTATGTTGCAAAAACGGGAAAACATCCTTTTTGAGATCTTCCGTTGCGTGCGCTGCGTAAGCGGTTAAAGTTACGCAACATTCATGTAAGTATGTAGGGTAGGTAGGTAGCCAGTTGACGGGAGCGAAACCGCGTGGGACAGCTAGTCCTGCGTATTAATATAGAGGAAGCCTATTCACTCTTGACTTAAAGACTCCCAAGTTGTAGCTATCAGGAAATACAGACTCCGGCAGGGAATTAAACTCAGCTGTACGCATAATAAAATTATTCCCAAAACGTTTGGTGTGTATGGGTGGGATGTCCACCATGTACCGATGACGCATCGCCGTATGCCTTGTACCCCGATGATGGAACGGGCTAGGAGGAATTAGTTCATGCAATTCCATCGCACACTCTCCGAAATGTAACCAATAAAAAAAGACAGGCTGGCAACTCGGCGCCGATGTTCAAGGGGATATGACAGCCTGTAGCTCAGTAGACGATCTTCTTTTATCGCGACCTTATCCCATTTACTAAGGGTCGGCCCTCCTTATCCTATTTCTCCACTGCGCACGATCTCGAGCTAAGCTGACGTCCAATGGGGGCTACCGCGTCTGATTTCGCCGCTAGAGGCGCTGGAGTAGTATAAGGTCTCCGATATCTCAAACTCCACTGTTTGTGTTATGAGTGGGTTTTTTTTCCTAACGTTGTGAATATTTTGCGATACCTCAGAATAGTTATGGCAAATATAAGTTACGGGTCAATGAATGTCAGTGCTTTCAGGTATGAAATATGATTTAAATGTGTTTTCACGCCTATAGTAGAGTACTTAGCAAAAGTTGACAGTTAGGTATACTTATGGACCTTAGTCAACGTACCAAGTTTAAACTGACGTTAAATAGTTCACCCTCACTGTGCTTTTTCCAGGTATTTTTAACTGTCGTCAACTTAGTGGCAGGTGATCTTCCGCGTCCGCATTTCGTCATTGCCAAGTTCAGGGCCAACTTCACCATATGATCATCCGGCCTTCTCTAGATGTGGTCATATTATCGGAATCGATTTTCTTCACTTTGTCAGTGATGGCAGTCACATATTAAAAATGGCGTCTCTAGTCGATTTCGTGTTCTATGCTAACTTCCATAGCATTCCCTTTGTTAAAATGATCGGGAACAGGTGGTAACAGGAGTATAGTCGATGATCTTTGGAAACGGTTTTGTCTGACTGTCTGTTACAGGCAAAAATCTGTGTCTGTAGGTTGCAGAATGTAAGTACTACAATTATTTTGTAAGTTTATGCAAGTAATTTCGGTTCTGTCAGTCAGACTATCAAGTGCCAATTTTGTGTAGTTCTGTAGGTTGCAGAATGTACAGTTTTTTTATTTTTTTTATTCGTGTTATTGATTTTTGACGATAATTACTTACTTAATTTACGGAATAAGTCGTATGTAGGTACTCCGGCAGCCGTATTACATAAGTGAATACGGCAACGCAAAGAGTTTGACCAAATTGACCAATCACACAGACGAAAATCCCCATCGCGTCATTAATCTCGCATGTGATTGGTCGATTGGATAGCGGTCAAACTCTTTGCGTTGCCGTATTCACATAAGCAATACGGCTGCGGGATTTCAGAGTTTTGGTGGTTTGAGAGCAGTAATGAGCAGTGGTGGCCCAATGGTTCGAATCCAGGCAGACGCTTTACTTTGTGTAAATTATTTCATCACCACTGCTCTCAAAACGGTGAAGGAAAACATCGTGAGGAAACCGGCACGTCATAGAACCAAAAATTCGAAGACATGTGACATCCACCAACACGCATTGGGCCCGTGTGGTGGATTACGGGCTACGGCCCATTCCCACTCGCATAGAGAAGAGGCCGGTGTCCCAGCAGTGGGAACATTAAAAAGGCTGATGATGATGAAGTAGATATTCAAATATTGACAATCGTATTTATTTATTTACTAGTTGTCCCCCGCAGCTTCACCCCCGTCAACTGGCTACCTACCTACCTACCCTACATACCAACCCTACCCTACCCTACCTACCATTCACCTTACCTCCCTACCTACCCTGCCCTACCTACCTACCTACTCTACCTACCCTACCTACCCTACCTATACTGTCTACCCTACCTACCTACATATTTCTTTTTGTTTTTAAACCTTCCCTGTATTCTAGCGAACAAAACAAAAAAAGAATTATTCAAATCGGTCCAGCCGTTTTTGAGTTTTAGCGAGACTAACGAACAGCAATTGATTTTTTTATACGAGAGTATAAGAAGATGTAGCCTTTATTATCCTACCACAGTTTAAAGGCCCTAAAAATCATTTGAAAATTTTGCTTTGTGAAATTCTCAAATGAATTCTCAAATCTTTTACCATAAGGCAAAAAACAAACGTCAAACGCGAGCCTACCGATAAATAAAAAAATAATAAAACAAAACTAAAATGAAAAGGGTCAGAATTTTAAACTTTTTAAAATATTTCTTCGCATGATTCAGGAACAAAGATACCAGCAATTGCGCGAACGCATCTTTTTTGCGCTTTAAACACTGATTCTTTATTTGTGGCGATGCTCCAGAATATAATAGCGTATTTAAATAGGGTAATTAATTGACACAAAACGACATATAAACATTAGCAGATTACAACAAAAACAGTAACACAAGGCTGCCGTCGGAACAGGCTTGATCCTTTTCAATTGAGTGTACGACTAAACGCCGACAGACACTACGCCGACAGACTGAACACCGACAAGAAAGTCGGAGCCCCGCTTCGCGGGGCTTAATAGTCATAAAAAAAATAACCACGAAGGGGATGGCGGGGTCTGTTCGCTCGCTTTGCTCGCTCACTGGACCCCGCCATCCCCTTCTAACCTAACCTGCCCAAGTCGGAGTGCCCCAAGTCTGTCGGTGTTCAGTCTGTCGGCGTAATGTCTGTCGGCGTTTAGTCATGGTCTGGTCTATAACATGATACCAAACCACTTGAGACAAAGAGTACCCACAAAATTGTTAAAAATTAAATTGTACAAGTGTGTTTTGTTTTATAATATAAAATAATTTAGGCTTATAGCTCATTATTTAATTGTTGATTCAATCTCATTTTTTTCCTTCTAACTAGTTTGTGTGTTACCCAAACATGTTTGTACCTTTTCCATTATATTTCACACCATTTCATACCATGTTTTATGCAATTAAATGATTTGAATTTGCAACTTCAAAATACCCATTTCATATTTACAATCTCTTCTCACTCCCTTCACTAAATCAGAAAACTAATGACCCGCAAAATTTGTTCAATATAAATAAATAAAATATGTCGGTGATCATCTGTCACTATTCATTCTGTATTCTAACTTATGACTCCACTAATGTTATTATTAAAATGCCGTAAAGTAACCTTTTTGAAAACTTATTGCTATCAATGTGATAGAAATGAAATGATTGCTAAGTTACACAATAGGGTAAATCTGCCTAGCTTTTCCCAACTATATTGGGGTCGGCTTCCAGCCTTACCGGATTCAGCTGAGCACTAGTGTTTTACGTGGAGCGACTTCCTATCTGACCTCCACAACCCATTAACTGGGTAACACGGTACTCCTTGGTAAGACTGGTGTCAGATCTCAAGCTTCTGACTTACCGTAACGACTATCAAAGATCTTCAAATGACAGCCGGGACCAACGGCTTAACGTGCTTTCCGAGGCACGGAGGAAACTCGGTATGATGAAAATGGTCACCCATCCACGGGCCGATCTCGTCAAGCGTTGCTTAACCTTGAAGATCGACCCGTGCGGCTGTTATTATTTAGCTAATACATACATAATAGGATAGTTGACATAAAATATCTATTTAGTGCGTCAGTTAGATAACCTAAAAATATTGGACACGTATTTTTCTTTTGCCACGTTAACAAACAAGTACGGCTATGCAGTGCGTTGAAATATCGTGTGACGTCATGGTGTGCTACACTATATACTGGCAACGTGACGTTACAAGCTACCACTTGTGAACTTTATCTCTGTCAATTTTTATTTATTTGATAAAGCAAAAAATACGGCTCTAGTATAATTTGATAATCTCACTGACAGAATAAATAGAATTATCATTTTTCTACACAGGAAACATCCCTATTATATTTGTCTATTCTGAGTGTAATATCTCCTACTTCCTACCACTATTACAAACGTGAATGTTTGCAAGGTTAGACGCATGTTTGTTCCTCTTTCACGCAAACGCTACTGAACGGCTGTTCATGAGACTAATATCAGAATAACACATACCGCAGAATAACACATACCTAATCTATAAAGATATTGTAGGAAGTAGGTACCTACTAATTCAGTGCATATTCACAAACTTAGACTAAAGGCCGATTTTTCAATAGTCGGACAATTTTTAACTGAGGAATAAAAATGGCGGTTTGACTGCTTTTGTATAGAAAATATGGAATTGAGGTTTGCTCATAGAGAACCCAATTCTGAGTTAAGCTCGCCTTTCTCACCGTCTCACCTTCGCGGTATCTTTGCGAAGGTGAGACGGTGAGAAATCCGTCCCAAAGATGAGAACAGTACTCCATGCATAATCCAACTTGCTTTTGATACAACTTAAGCATCTGTTCTAGCGTGCTGAACAGCTGCTGTTGTAACAAGAGTAAGTTTGATCATGCACGGAGAACCTACTGTTCTCAAGTCTGGGACGGATTTGCCAAATACCAGTTTGATGCACTAGAGTCGATCGAAAATCGGGCCAAGCGGCTCATCTGCAATGAGACAAAGCTCCAGAGCCGGCTCCAGCTCAAGAGTTGACGGCTTGTCGATTTTTAATCGATTGCATTTCGAGGAGTGAGAATGGAATTGTATGTTCTAATTCCGCCTAGTCCGTTTCATCATCAGACTACAAGACGTACGGCGATGCGCCATCGGTATATTATAATGGACATCCCACCCATACGAACTGAACGATATGGCAATACATTCAATAAGCGTACAGCTAAGGAGTGATATTCCCTGCCGGAGTTTATGTTGCCCGATAGTTACAACTTAGTTGTCTTTAAGTCAAGAGTGAATAGGTTCTAGGCAAGCCTGGTTCACCGTCGATCACATCATCGCTTACCATCAGGTGAGATAGTGGTCAAGCGCAAACCTATCAATAATTAAAAAAGAAAGTGTTTTGTGTGTACATAAATCCCTAGTTAAATAGAGGTTTAAAAACAATTCCTCAAAATAACAAACCGCCAACATTGTTTTCATTCAACGGAAAAATTCGTTAAAACCTAACCTAACTTTTCTAAAATTCAAAATGGCTGACACTGACAGGTGTTTGAACCAGCGAACGATGATTGACTTGCGTTGCGAAATTCACGGACAACACCCGCAGCGGTGGAGTTTTAGAAAAATCGGGCTTTACCGTTTGCAAATAGACAATTGTAACGGCTTTTTTGCTGGGTAGGCTGGTTTTTCAGGATATTGTGTTTTAACAATATTACTTACTAAATCTATACTAATAATATTATAAAGAGGAAGGATTTGTATTTTCCTATGTAACGAATAAACTTAAAAACTACTGGACCGATTTCAAATTTTTTTTCACTGTTATAAAGATACACTGTCCCCGCGTGACACAGGATACTTTTTATTCATTTATTTCCACGGGAACGGGAACTACGCGGGTGGAACTGCAAGGCGTCCGCTAGTCTATTGAAATAATCGTTTTTTACTACACGTATATGAATATATATACGGTACATACACCAAAATAACATTTTTTACAATTTTTGTCTCTGTCTGTTTGTTCCGGCTAATCTCTGAAATGGCTGACGGCTTTTGACGGGACTTTTATTGGCAGGTAGCTGATGTAATAAGGAGTAACTAAGGCTACGTTTATTTTAGAAAGTTTTTTTTTTTTTTAGAAATTTGTTAGGCGGAACGAAGTTCGCCGGGTCTAAAATAAAGCAAAACAAATTAATTAAGGAGGTAGAGTTGTTTATTGACCAAATTCTATTACTGAATCGATGGAAAGGCTGCACTACTGCTATAGTTCAGATATGTTATATATAGTTAGGATATGTTTTGCACTTTTGTTTTCGACTACGGCGAAGTCAAAAGAAAGGGTTATGATTTTGGCAGTCTATGTTTGTATGTATGTTTGTACTTACGTATGTTCCTCATTACCATAGCATCAGCCTATTAATGTTACCACTGCTGGAACACAGGCCTCCTCTCTGTGAGAGGGTATGGGCCGTAATCCACCAAGCGGGTCCAGTGCGGGTTGGTGGATGTCACATTTCTTAGAATTTTTGGTTCTAGGACATGCCGGTTTCCTCACGATGTTTTCCTTCACCGTGTTTGAGAGCAGTGATGATGAAATAATTTACACAAAGTAAAGCGCCTGCCTGGTTTCGAACCCACGACCCACAACTTACAAGTCGCGGTCGATACCACTGGGCCACCACTGGAAGAGCTGAAGAAGCTTGTACATCATAATAACACATAGGCTATAAGTTGTAAAGATAGTAGCGCCTGCTAGCGGCTGAGCCTGCATGAAAGTCAGAAATACTTCTCGCATGAAAAGTACTTTTTTACCTTCTGTCAGCGGCTTCGCCAGCGTGACTGTCGAAAATTATCCCGAGGGAATATATTTCCGGGATAAAAATTACCCTATGTGTTATTCCTGACTATAATCTATCTCTGTGCCAAATTTCATCCAGATCCGTCCAGCCGTTTGAGCGTGAAGACGTAACAAACATACAAACACACACACTCACAAACTTTCGCCTTTATTATTAGTGCGAGTGGAGCCGGCAGCTAGTTATTATTTCATATGCTGTTGGACAAAATTATTATGAATTTATTTTTAAACTATTATGGTCACAGAGGATCCTCAACAAACACTCTTTGTGCTGTCTTCATCATCATTCTCTGGTCCTTATTGCAATTTATTTGGTGTCGGCGCTACACGTCTTCTACCTCTATGCCATCCATGCTCTATGGCTCCATTTGTCTTTATCTCAGTAGTCCCTTTCTAGTCCTATCTGCCGCGGTCCACCGTTTCTTTGGTCTGTCCCCGCTCATGATAGCCAACTAGCTTCTAACCGCAATGTGATTGTCAGAAATAATACCAAGGGAACATAATTATCCATCCCGGGATAAAAGTATCCTATGTTACTCCTACTCCAAGAACAATGTCTATCTCCATACCAAAAAAATGGTTCAGCTGTTTAAGCATCAAAACTTTACAAACAAACACGAGTTACTTTCGCATTAGTATGGATTTTCATATCATCATTAACAAACAAACAACAAAAAAAAACATCTTGTTAAATTCAAAATGCGCTCTCTCAATGTTAAATGTAGTGTAATAATTTGTAATCAAGCCATCATAACCGGTTTGTAGCCATCATTTGTAAACATTAGTTAAAGTTACTGTAGCGAGTAATTTTTGAAAGAAGGTTATTTATGATTTGTTAAAAATATGTTTTGTTCCTTGCTTGGGGAGTTTTGAGTTCCGTATGTCGGGTTATGAAGTGTTTTTGGTGTAAAATTTATGTTAGATATGCTTGCACAATTTGTCTGGCACCGGGCTTACATTTCACTGCTAATTTGCTAAAAAAGACAATCCCAGATATAATTTTGGTTCAGCTATGATTTAGTTCCATAAGTAGATCTTAAACAAGGGTGCCAAACCTAAGTTAGACCAGTAATATCAAAACGTAGGTAAAAGAAAAAAGAGATATCGAATCTAGTCGCCCTTTCCAAAAGGTAAATTAATATAGACAGAAATCCTCAAGAAAAATATTCTAACAGACCCCCAAAAATCATTAATTAATAAGAAATAAAATTCTACAAAAACATCGATAAATTATCCAACAATTGAATTCGCGCCTTTTTTAATGTCAAATTAGGTCGGCCATTGCTGCGAAATGTCAAAATGTCATTGTTCTATTCGGGTGCGTTCGGGCGAACACTTAAATTTAAAATGGGGTTCTTTTTTAAAGAGCTGCTTACTTTTTTACTGTGTTTGCTTGCGTGTGGCCGTTTTAGAATTAAATGCAGTTTTTTTTTGTAATCTGCCAAGGAATGTATTGTAGTATTTGAAAATGTTACAACTTAACTTTTTGCACGTGTTTTCGTGAGAATTTCAAGGGTTAGTTTTTAGTGTTGTTGTGACTGATGTCAACCCTTTACCACCCATGTTTTAACTTAAATATCTCGTAATGATCAGATAGAGATTAGGGGGTTAGATAGTAAATCCGTGGGGATCGATTTGCTATGTCACGACCAGTCCGATAAAGTGTGACCAGACCAGTGCTATTTAAAAATTATTGTTGTTCTTCGTGGAGAGTGGGGTTTGAAACCATGATTAAATTACAATTTCTTTTCCTGTCCGACCAGATATTTTTACGAAAAATATTTTACCTGACCAATATAACAGATAACAATAAATAACAGATTTTTCAGACATGAATACAAGGTTCCTTTCACCATTTCGTTTGGGGATATCACGTGAATCACGTTTGGTTTCTGGAAAGAAAATTCATTGATTCAAAAAAAAAACAAACCGACTTTCAAAACAAAAAATTACAAATCGAAAAACAACTTTCTTTTCCGAAGTCTTTGATACCTATTGTTTTCCGTTTTTCGACACAGACTTCGGAAAAGTAAGTTAAGTTGGTTAGGTGGTAGTTATCGCTTTGTAGTGTTTTGATTTGGAAGTCGGTTTGATTTTTGTTAATAAGTATTTCATTTAGGCTCTTTTTAGGTTTTAGGTTCCTCCAATTGCCATGAAAATCATTTATAGCCAAAGTTCATCTCATGACGATTCCAATAAGCCCAAAAACGACTAGGATCCATTGTTTTATTTCGGAGTTCCAGTGCCTACTTTCCGGTTTCATCCTCAGATCAGTTCGATAGTACCATTTATTTATAAGTATTTGTCTCATCATAGTCGGTTAACTATTCAAGATATCTTATACCCGTGAAATACTTAGCATTAAGGAATTCCAGTGGCCATCTGTGGTCTTCTTCATCAGTTCCACTTCACCAAATGATACTTTCTGAGGGCAAGATTATATCGTTGGCGAAAAAATCAAAATCGCTAAATGTATGCCTATAATATTTGAGGAGTTCCCTCCATTTCGCCAGGATCCCATCATCAGCTCCTGACCTGATGACCATGAGACCACGTAGGAAGTATACCCTTTCAAACAAAAGAAGAATTTTCCAAATCGGTCCAGGCGTCTTTGTGTAATATATATAATATAACTAGCTGACCCCCGGGGCTTCGCTCCCGTTAATTGGCTACTTTCCTACCTACACTACCTACACAAACTACCCTACCCTACCCTACCTACCCTACCTACCCTACTCTACCTACCCTACCCTACCTACCCTACCCTACCTACCCTACCTACCCTACCTACCCTACCTACCCTACCTACCCTACCTACCCTACCTACCCTACCCTACCTACCCTACCCTACCTACCCTACCCTACCTACCTACCCTACCCTACCTACCCTACCCTACCTACCCTACCCTACCTACCCTACCCTACCTACCCTACCCTACCTACCCTACCCTACCTACCCTACCCTACCTACCCTACCCTACCTACCCTACCCTACCTACCCTACCCTACCTACCCTACCCTACCTACCCTACCCTACCTACCCTACCCTACCTACCCTACCCTACCTACCCTACCCTACCTACCCTACCCTACCTACCCAACCCTACCTACCCTACCCTACCTACCCTACCCTACCTACCCTACCCTTCCTTCCCTACCTACCCTACCCTACCTACCCTACCCTACCTACCCTACCCTACCTACCCTACCCTACCTACCCTACCCTACCTACCCTACCCTACCTACCCTACCCTACCTACCCTACCCTACCTACCCTACCCTACCTACCCTACCCTACCTACCCTACCCTACCTACCCTACCCTACCTACCCTACCCTACCTACCCTACCCTACCTACCCTACCTACCCTACCCAACCTACCCTACCCTACCTACCCTACCCTACCTACCCTACCTACCCTACCTACCCTACCCTACCTACCCTACCTACCCTACCCTTCCCTTCGGAGGAGTACGGTAACTAAAACATTGTGACACGAGAATTTTATATAAAAGAAGATTTTGGGGAACATATATAAAAAAAAACCTTTTTTTGAAGCCGGTTGGAAGTTAAACGCAAGTCAAGTTATGCTAGTGTCTGTTGAAATTACATTCAACCAATCACAACAAAACTGCTGACGCGCAATAGACAATTTAACACATTTATTTTGCAATGATTTTCGTTTCAAATACTTTCGTAATAGATTCGGATTTCACCTTTACTTCAGAAATGCATCATTATGAGCCCTCTCTCAGAGAGGGAATGTGCCTTAATCCACCACGCAGGATTCGCTCAGAAGCTCTGCAAATCTTACCGCACTGTCTCATTGAACTCGGCACTGGCCTTGTCTGGGATACTACCTCTAGACCTGCGCATACAGGAGGCAGCCGCCCTGTATGAAGCGAGGAGAGGGTCATCCCGGTTTGTGCCAGGAGACAGGGAGATCGAAAGTGCGGTGAGGTTTGCGGAAGCTCCTCATCCGGCTACTCAAATGCCCCTGGAATTCATATGCCTGGCAGACCAAGAGTTACTAGACAGTAACAATGTGCAGACGGTGCGAATATTCACCGACGGCAGCAAGATTGAGGGGAAGGTCGGAGCCGCATTATCCATTTGGGATAATGAAGGCGAAGTCCGGAACCTCAAGCTTAGCCTTGCCGCGTACTGCACAGTCTACCAGGCGGAACTCCTGGCCATTTGCAAAGCCACTGAAGTGATCCTCAAGCGGCAAGAGACGAGCTATGGTTTGTACAGCGACTCAATGTCCGCACTGCAGACGCTTGCAAACCATAGCTCCCTCCATCCCCTGGCGGTTCGCGCGCGCGCCAACCTGGTTCATGCCCTGGGCCAGAGCAAAGCTGTGACTTTGTTCTGGATCAAGGCCCGCGCGGGCCTGCCGGGGAATGAGCGAGCGGACGAGTTGGCAAGGAAGGCAGCATTGTCGTCACGGAGGAAGCCGGACTACGACCAGTGTCCGGTTTCATTTATCAAGCGACAGATCCGTTTGGAATCGCTTGATGAATGGAATCGAAGATATGTGTCGGGCGAGACCGCTTCCGTGACGAAAATGTTCCTTCCGGATGCAATAGCTGCCTTCCGTATTGTACAACAGGTGCGGCCCGAAGGCGTCCTCACGCAAGTTTTGACGGGGCACGGTGGGTTCTCTGAATACTTGAATCGCTTCAAGTGTAAGGAAAGTCCATCGTGCGTCTGCGATCCAGGCGTGGCAGAGACTGTCCAGCACATACTTGTAGAGTGCCCGTTATTTATCAGGAAACGCTACCGACTTGAATGTGAGCTGGACAGGAAAATAACGAGGGAGAGCCTGCATGAGCTCATGGACAAGAAAACAAGGGAGAAGTTTCTGGAGTACTGCATTAGAGTAGCCACTGCGGTTATACGTCGGAACAAAACCTGAAGCGCACCGTGCTTCATTAGTATTTTGTATAATATTTAAATGTAAGCACGGAATGCAGCAAGGACACGTATAGCCGGCAGTACTTCATGTTAGTACCTAAGTTTTTTTTTTAAATGTGTAAAATTCACTGTGATATTTTTTTGATAACTGTGCTTGTGGGTTTAATCCCGAATTTTTATGTTTATACTATCAGCTGTGATAAGTCGCACTTTGTACACCTGTGATAGCAACCTTTTTTTGGCTCAATTGTCATACGGCACTTTTTGCGCAACCTGATATATTATGTTGCACCTTTTATTGCACAATGTATTTTTTGTATTTACACATTCCGTATTTTTATAAGTTATTAAATCATGCCCTTAGAGTAGATTAAGTGGGACTCTTACCCACAGAATGCAAGATGATGTATGAAAGAAAGAGATAGTATGAAGAATGAAAGTACGAGAGGCATGAAAGATTGACCGGAATGTTTGAGGTTTAGCACATAAGGCGCCAATTACGTTGGCGGGGATTAGAGTTAAGAAAAAAAAAAAAAAAACCACGCAGGCCCAGTGCGGGTTGGTGGATGTCACATGTCTTCGAATTTTTGGTTCTAGGACATGCCGATTTCCTAAAGATGTTTTCCTTTACCGTTTTAGACGAATGGTGAGTAAATAATTTACTCAAATTAAAGCACCTGCCTGGATTCAAACCCACGAAACGTAAGTCGGGGCCGTTGCCACTGGGCCACCACAGTTCTGCTGGGCCACATACTGTGTCAGTAATTCAACCTGACAGTAATCTACTATCAGCTCATGCGTGTCCCAAGTGCCCATACACCTGCCCTTTAGAGGACTTTATGAACGCCACTGACGCTGCAAATATTTCAAGAGTTTAACATCGAATCGGAGTGGAATTCCCTGCCGGAGTCTGAGTCTTCCGATAGTTAGCTAGGAGTCTTTAAGTCACAACGAAAAGGTTACTTCTAGGCAAGCGTGCTTCAGCGTCGAACCAGGTGAGATAGTGGCCAAAGGCGAGCCTATCATTAATTTAAAAAAAAAAACCCTTCACTTTGGAGGACCTAATGAACGCCACTGACGCTGCAATTAAAGTGGCTACCAACTGGGCCAAAAATATTTAAGATCAAATCGAAAAGTAGAAGCTCTAATCATCATCATACACACACACATCACACACACTATTTTAGGATATATTCTCTGTTATTTTTTATTTTTTTTAGTTATATAATAGTTCAAGTCTCATATTGTTTAATTTGAGGTTTTGCTTGCAATGTTTTGTTTAGATTTTGTTTTCCTTTTATAGATCACTTTTACCATTTCATAATTTGTCACTGAAGAGCGGGTCTTCCTAGCACAGGTATAAATTTTACTTAAAAGGAGGTCCCTATGTAAGATTTACTGTAAAAGTGTACAAGTTCCTGCAATAAACCTTTCTTTATTTTTATTTTTTTAATCTTTCTAGCCGGAAGATGTTCACAGCTGGGCACAGGCCTTCCCCAAGTGTCTTTACATGCCATAATCGCCACTCTTGGCAGGTTGGTTGGCGATCGCAGTGTGCTCATTGCAATGCTCAGAGTGCTGCTAATTCTCTGATAAGTTCCTTCAGGAAGATATGGGAAGATGCTATTCTTTACGTCCGAGATCATACGGTACAACCACCGAAAAAACCTAACATTCTAACTACACCGTCCCCCTACCTCTCTGCCGATCCCCCCTCACACTACAAATGTTACATTAGTAAACGTAGAGCTCGTATACAAATAATATTGAATGTACAAATTGCTCTGAAACGTAATACGATGCGAATTTAAGTGGGGAGCAGGGTCGGACTTGTGGTGAGACATTTTAAGGGATTGCAGGATAGAATAGAATAATAATAGCAAAAGCAGTATTGCTGGACGCGGCTCCTATTGTTAGGAGATTCCTCTCTCTGGAGCCCTAACCGCCGGTAGCTTGGACCCTGTTCCCGGTACCAGTGGGCCTCTATTTTTTATATTTTTAAATGTTTTTGTTTTTCAATTTATTTAATTAATAATATTTAAAAATGTACAAAATAAGAAAAGAGATAAATAAAGGACATAATAATAGAATATAAAAGAATAATATAATAGGATCACCGTGCCTCTGAGAGCGCCTAAAGATGCCTTTTGTCTGATTTATCTCTGGTTCACTTGTTCACAATGAGATTGAGGAGAGGGGTGCTTCTGTTAGCGCATTCACAGACTTATGTGTAGGAGTATTACCTTGCTTGACCGATCAATACATGCGCTTGTTACTAAGCCAGTAAGCCACGACTAAACGCCTAAATACAGCATTAAAAATACATCAACAGTCTTGTAAAGATTAACACTACGACTTCTAACTTACCTAGAAATGCCAGCTAGTCTACCGAGATAACTTTGGCAGATTTTCTAGGTTGGCGATGGTTCATTTCAATTTGAATATTACGATACCTTACTTAGTCTTTTTATATCTTCTTCCCTATAAACAATAATTTATTGAATACACCATTATGTTTTTTTTTTAGTCTTGAGTTAGTGCGTTTCTGTAATACGAGCCTATGACTTCCAAAACGTACTTACATTTAACCTGCCTATAGTTTTCCAATAGATCATCCTGGAACCGTCAATACTCACCCACTAACCGAAGCTCTGGCAATCTATCACTGAGTCCGTCCCTGCGCTCGTCACCGTCATGTTAACAACTACACAACACACACTACACTGTGTAGTGATGACGTCACCGCACGATCACGTGGATGTGGCAGTATATACCATTATACATGGTGTTTTTGTAACTACCTAGGTATGTTAAATTGCCGACGATGAGATAGGATGATTTGATGTTAGAAGTCAATCTAGAGATTTTAAGAATTCAAATACATAGATAATTAAACGTCTCATAATTTCAATTGTTGATCATTGAGCTGTTCAATCTTAATTTGTAAAATACCATAATTCATGTAGTCGTGTTCCCGGCAAAAATAACGAAATACAAACTCCCATCTTATATTGAACCCTATTTGTGTTTGACTAAAAAAAAAGATTTTTATTTTTCACTATTTAGTGGTACATAATGGACAAGTCCTATAGTAAGGTACCTATAATGCCCACAGTGATGCCAGAATAGATTAAACATGATATAACATGTAACTTGAACATAACCGGTTACATGAGCGTGCACCAGGGTGAACTGTACACATCTGCATACCCGTTTAGAGCATACTGGCGTTATGGTATGTTATGAAATGGTGTAAACAATAAACAGATTTGCGATTGCAGCAATCTCGAGAGATTCGCCGTCATTTATTGAAGAGTTCTTTTGTATATCTCCGAAGTTCTTCATCAGATCTTTACCAAATTAATTGGGACCATTTCGGAACAAACTTCTTTCGAACGAAAAAATAATTTTGCTAATCCATTATCCATATATGGCGGAGTTATGCCCGAACATACATAAAAAAAATATAGAAACATCCGAATTGAGAACCTCTTCCTTTTTGGGAAATCGGTTAAAAACCTCAGCGTCAGGCACTCAACATCAACAATAATTCATTCTCACACCATAATTAACACTTTTCGTACAAATCCAGTTTTCGCACATGCATGTTCTTACTCCATACATTGTTACTCCGCATCGGCACTATGTTTACGTTAAATATGCGAATTCCATAAGGTTACCTCTCTTACGAATTGGTGTGATTAAGTACTTATTAGTTTCGAGTACTACTGCCTCTCGGCTGGGCAGCGTTTGGGATGTTGCGTGGTATCTTCTCGTCCAACTTACCACAGTGTCTCAAGACGAAAGTCTTTTTGGGACAATCCCACCGCACTATTCCCAAACCACTGCAACTCCTGAAAGTCAGAATCAACAGTGGCGACCACCAGAAAAGCGCCGAGGCAATGAAGCTCGACGAAGTCCCGGAGAATGAATTTAACTGTCTTGGATCCCGCAACGAAATTAATCAGAAAAGAGTAATGGAGGAGTAGGAAATATTCAAATTTCCACTCGACGAAAGTCTATGACCAGTGTGTGTTGCCGGTGATGACATATGGCTCTAAGACGTGGTCGCTTACAATGGGCCTCATCAGAAAGCTTATAGTCTCCCAAAGGGCAATGGAGAGGGCTATGCTCGGAGTTTCCTTGCGTGATCGAATCAGAAATGTAGAGATCCGCAAGAGAACCAGGGTTACCGACATAGCCCGAAGAATTGCTAAACTTAAGGCTAGTGCGGCAGGGCGCATTGCTCGCAGAAAGGATGGCCGATGGGGCAGTAAGGTTCTGAAGTGGTGACCGCGAACCGGAAGACGTTGTGTTGTAAGGCCTCCCTCCAAACAAAAACAGATAGAAAGGGAGCAGATAACTAAAATGTTAATAGATAAGGCAAATATTGAGCGCTATTCCTCTCTCCTAGACACTGACTGTATCTAGAATGATGCTGTGCCCGTCAGGGTCCATAATTATTTCTGTAACTTACATTTACCACGTGTATGTACATTATGGATGCAATAAATTTAATTTGAATTTGAAGGCCTCCCACCTGGTGGACCGATGACCTGTCAAATCAAATCAAATCAAAAACGTTTATTTCAAATAGACCAATTACAGGCACTTTTGAATTGTCAAATGTCGGTCAGTCAAACTAACAAGTGAAGCTAAGTTGCACGTTCCAAGGAGTAGATCTCTATGGAGAAGAACGTGCAAGAAACTCCATGGACACTCTTTTAAATAATATGTGTTACATATAATGTTTGGTTACATACTTCTTGTTGCTTCCATTATGTGAGCACAATGTAGATAATAATAAAAAAAATATTAAAAGATAGGAACTGAATTAAGCCACTGGCAGCTAAGAGATGACCAGTCTCATCTGACGGCACCCGTTCACGAGCATGACGCGTGCATCAACCCCACTCAGCTCAACCATTTTGAAGGGAACCGAATGACCCAATAACACGCGCCACCAACAGCGAGACATTTTAGTGAGCATGACAAACTCTCAACTGCCATGCTCGCAATGTCAAAATAAAAAAAACAAAAAGTTGTAACCCAATAAAAATGCTCCATGGTACCTCACATTCACAAATTTGAAAAATAAAAGTGCTTCTACATTATACAATGCTATTATTTCTAAATATAACATGTAAAGAATCCTAAGTCCTATTGAAATAAACAAATGAAATAAAAATAAAACACTGAAAACAACAATACGAGAAGGGCAGCAGCATCTCTTCCAATATAAACTAATTTGTAGCTACAAATGTATGTGGCTGTGGAGCAGGACCGGCATTTAGCCAAGCATTTTTATCAAGGAGATAATCTTCCAATTTATAATATGCTTGTCTACATAGTGTGCGTTTAATGCATGTTTTAAATTTTGACTCGTTTAATTGGAGAATTTAAAATCTGTTGAAGGTTGCGGGGATCCGCTGGTTGCGAGACGCACGGGACCGATCAATGTGTCGCCACACATGCTTGGGGAAGGCCTATGTACAGCAGTGGACGTCTTTCGGCTGATATGATGATGATACCTCCACGCGTGCCTCAGAAAAAGGGTCTAGCTAGACAGACAACGAAGCGATCCTATAAGGGTTCATTTTTTTCCTTTTGAGGAACCAAATCCTAAAAACAAAAGCCGATGGTTCAGATAGATCGACCAGTACAGCTGTAATCCAGCTCTTACCCCTTAATCAATCACAGGATACATTCGAGAAAAAGTTTGCAAATTGCAATAAAATATTTGCGAAATACGAGACGGTGAGTAAAGTGCTTCGACAAATATGTGGTGAGCAGTGGACAGGGGAATGAAGTGTTTGACTTGTGGCTATGTGTTGTATCATAGGGGAATTAATGGGATATCGGATGGTAGATAAAATGATGGTTTTGCGTTGTTTTAACTTGATCGGCTTAAATGTTTTTTACAAGACATTTTGTAACAATCTATATATATAAAAATGAATCCCTATTTCCCTTGGTCACGGCATCACGCGTGAACGGCTGGACCGATTTAGGGTAGGTAAGGTAGGGTAGGTAAGGTAGGGTAGGTAAGGTAGGGTAGGTAAGGTAGGGTAGGTAAGGTAGGGTAGGTAAGGTAGGGTAGGTAAGGTAGGGTAGGTAAGGTAGGGTAGGTAAGGTAGGGTAGATAAGGTAGGGTAGGTAAGGTAGGGTAGGTAAGGTAGGGTAGGTAAGGTAGGGTAGGTAAGGTAGGGTAGGTAAGGTAGGGTAGGTAAGGTAGGGTAGGTAAGGTAGGGTAGGTAAGGTAGGGTAGGTAAGGTAGGGTAGGTAAGGTAGGGTAGGTAAGGTAGGGTAGGTAAGGTAGGGTAGGTAAGGTAGGGTAGGTAAGGTAGGGTAGGTAAGGTAGGGTAGGTAAGGTAGGGTAGGTAAGGTAGGGTAGGTAAGGTAGGGTAGGTAAGGTAGGGTAGGTAAGGTAGGGTAGGTAAGGTAGGGTAGGTAAGGTAGGGTAGGTAAGGTAGGGTAGGTAAGGTAGGGTAGGTAAGGTAGGGTAGGTAAGGTAGGGTAGGTAAGGTAGGGTAGGTAAGGTAGGGTAGGTAAGGTAGGGTAGGTAAGGTAGGGTAGGTAAGGTAGGGTAGGTAAGGTAGGGTAGGTAAGGTAGGGTAGGTAAGGTAGGGTAGGTAAGGTAGGGTAGGTAAGGTAGGGTAGGTAAGGTAGGGTAGGTAAGGTAGGGTAGGTAAGGTAGGGTAGGTAAGGTAGGGTAGGTAAGGTAGGGTAGGTAAGGTAGGGTAGGTAAGGTAGGGTAGGTAAGGTAGGGTAGGTAAGGTAGTGTAGGTAAGGTAGGGTAGGTAAGGTAGGGTAGGTAAGGTAGGGTAGGTAAGGTAGGGTAGGTAAGGTAGGGTAGGTAAGGTAGGGTAGGTAAGGTAGGGTAGGTAAGGTAGGGTAGGTAAGGTAGGGTAGGTAAGGTAGGGTAGGTAAGGTAGGGTAGGTAAGGTAGGGTAGGTAAGGTAGGGTAGGTAAGGTAGGGTAGGTAAGGTAGGGTAGGTAAGGTAGGGTAGGTAAGGTAGGGTAGGTAAGGTAGGGTAGGTAAGGTAGGGTAGGTAAGGTAGGGTAGGTAAGGTAGGGTAGGTAAGGTAGGGTAGGTAAGGTAGGGTAGGTAAGGTAGGGTAGGTAAGGTAGGGTAGGTAAGGTAGGGTAGGTAAGGTAGGGTAGGTAAGGTAGGGTAGGTAAGGTAGGGTAGGTAAGGTAGGGTAGGTAAGGTAGGGTAGGTAAGGTAGGGTAGGTAAGGTAGGGTAGGTAAGGTAGGGTAGGTAAGGTAGGGTAGGTAAGGTAGGGTAGGTAAGGTAGGGTAGCTAAGGTAGGGTAGGTAAGGTAGGGTAGGTAAGGTAGGGTAGGTAAGGTAGGGTAGGTAAGGTAGGGTAGGTAAGGTAGGGTAGGTAAGGTAGGGTAGGTAAGGTAGGGTAGGTAAGGTAGGTTAGGTAAGGTAGGGTAGGTAAGGTAGGGTAGGTAAGGTAGGGTAGGTAAGGTAGGGTAGGTAAGGTAGGGTAGGTAAGGTAGGGTAGGTAAGGTAGGGTAGGTAAGGTAGGGTAGGTAAGGTAGGGTAGGTAAGGTAGGGTAGGTAAGGTAGGGTAGGTAAGGTAGGGTAGGTAAGGTAGGGTAGGTAAGGTAGGGTAGGTAAGGTAGGGTAGGTAAGGTAGGGTAGGTAAGGTAGGGTAGGTAAGGTAGGGTAGGTAAGGTAGGGTAGGTAAGGTAGGGTAGGTAAGGTAGGGTAGGTAAGGTAGGGTAGGTAAGGTAGGGTAGGTAAGGTAGGGTAGGTAAGGTAGGGTAGGTAAGGTAGGGTAGGTAAGGTAGGGTAGGTAAGGTAGGGTAGGTAAGGTAGGGTAGGTAAGGTAGGGTAGAAAGGTAGGGTAGGTAAGGTAGGGTAGGTAAGGTAGGGTAGGTAAGGTAGGGTAGGTAAGGTAGGGTAGGTAAGGTAGGGTAGGTAAGGTAGGGTAGGTAAGGTAGGGTAGGTAAGGTAGGGTAGGTAAGGTAGGGTAGGTAAGGTAGGGTAGGTAAGGTAGGGTAGGTAAGGTAGGGTAGGTAAGGTAGGGTAGGTAAGGTAGGGTAGGTAAGGTAAGGTAGTTAAGGTAGTGTAGGGTAGGCAGTTGACGGGAGCCTAGCCGCGGGCACAGCTAGTGTTAAATGTTTTTGCAAATAAGATGGATTGGTTGTCACAAGTACTGTACCAGGCGCTAGAAACTACACTGATAGACATACTGATTAGAAAGTATACGAACTGAAGATATTTTATGAGGATCTAGCGCTGTACCGTGGCTTCGCTTGGCTTATCCTTCAGGATCAAAGGAAATATTTGAACGAGAAAAAAAACAAAGGTTTGTTTAAATATTTGTAAATGGTTATATCAAGAAGATAGTGATCCGATTACCAAGATGTTTATGGAAAGGTACACTTAACCGACTTACCAAAATGGAGGAGATTCTATGTTCGACCCTATATTTTTTATTGTATTTACTTAACCAACTTACCAAAATTTACTTTAATTTTCAACTTTACTATTTTTCGTAATTTTCACTTTACTTGTGCTGTTAGACCTTGCTTTTAACTAAAAATGACAATTCTAGGTCAACCGGAAGTACCCTATAGGTTTTGGGTCGAAAACCTATATGGTAGTTCCCGTTGACCTAGAATCACGAAATTTGACAAAAATAAGGTTTTACAGCACAAATAAAGGAAAAATTCTAAAAACTAAAAAAACCTGAAACCTGTTGACGCCACCCTGGGTACGGAACCCTTCGTACGCGAGTCCGACTCGCACTTGGCCGGTTTTTTTATACCTGGCCTTGTGGGATAAGCCACGGAAGCGTAACCACGGGAAAAACCTAGTGACCGATACCTACACAGAAGATATACTATTAATATTACCGTTGGTGGGACAACCACTGGAGGGCAAAGGCATCCCCCAAGTCCTTCCAGATATTCTTCTCCCGTGCCGTCTCGAACTCTCATAGTACGCATCCAAATCATCTCGAGCATCGACGGCGCCTTCCATTCAGCGCCAGCCCAGGGATAGAGCAGGAGGAGCGATCTAGGCGTCAGATGGCAAGGGGCGTCGCGGATAAATTTGAAAGAGAGTTACCGAGGCCCTTGCACAAGCAACTGAAGGCATACGGGTGGGTTTTAGTCAATAAAAGTCTGACACGCCCTCCCGCTTCATCCAGAGCGGGCGAAGTCATTGGATAATTTCCTACACGAAAAAAAAAAAGAAAGTTGGCAAGGGGCGCCAAAAAGGCATATGCGGAAAATAATTTCCAGCGCAAAATAAAATTTTGATGGCGCCTTTCGAGAGCCGAGCGAGAGAGGTGCTGAAAGACAATCTCGCTCAACCCTGATCAAGTGCTGCGGCCGGCGCTGCTTCCATTTTCAGGAACCAACACACACAAAAGATTTTATTTCACAAATTTCTATACTACTAAATAAACCTAATCTATTTTATCAATAACAAGTTGTTTGATCTTGGATAAAAGCATTGTTTTTTGCTCTCAGTTATTCACAAGCGTGTGCCCCTATGTTTAAACATCAAAGTTGAAGATAAGATATAATGCATTCGCTGGTAGTGACATGTATGTATAGCACCCCTTCCGATATATTCGAGGAACTTTTAACTTTAAGTAAATGGTAATTGAGATTAATATACCGCTCGTCTCGAAAATATACGTTTTCTTTATGCCTAAGACCTAGTTACTGGAACTAATACCCTATTTGCTGCAGCAAAAAATAAAAGGTAAGCAAACCATGGAAAAGCTTTTACAGTGTCTTAATCTTTGCTGTCGCTAAAATCTAAAATATCATGAGAAGATTTTTATTTCATACAAAAAAAAAAGATTGTGTCACACACATGTCAAACATTTAAATTATTATTTTCTTAACTGTATTTTACAACAATATCAATATTATAAATGTATATACAATAATATTGATATTATAAAAAAACCGGCCAAGTACGAGTCGCAACTCGCGCACTAAGGCTTCCGTACCATTCTCGCAAAAAAACGGCAAAAATATCACGTTTGTTAAATAGGAGCCCCACTTAAATATTTATTTTATTCTGTTTTTAGTATTTGACTTTGACTTTGACTTTGAGTGCTACAAAAGTAACCATTTTGCGTTGTAAGGTGTATTTTTAAAATTAGTCGGATTATAACCGTTTGACATTTATTTGTTTACCTTTTATTTTTCTCCAGCGAATAAAGTACAAATAAATTTTCCCCATTCTTGCATTCAAAAAGATCCTACTACTGCTTGCTACGAAAATTGTAGCAAAACTCGTAGACCTGCTACGCCGTAGCAAACCGCTACGGACATCTTTACCAAACATTTATTTATTCAAACATTCGATATTTTACAACTTTGACTTTGTAAACAAACCATTAACGTTTCTATCTCTTTCTAACACACTTGTCTATCCCTCTCGCACACCATATGACGTAACGCGTGCCAGTCACGTGTCCCCTTGAGAGATTATCAACGCTTTTGTGCTTTGCAATTTATAAATTATGTGTATTTGCAAAGATGGGCAATAATTTTATTGTTTTTCTACAAGCTGTTGCTGTGACGGGCTGGAACGGATTACATTTGGGATTAGTTAATTAAATTAGAAATTGGTGATGGACAGCTTGACTGCTTTGGAGAAATTGGTGATGGGACATTTAACTTGCAATGTATGTATGTATACGATAGATTGACGCATTCGAAATGTGGCGCTGGAGACGGATGCTCCGAATCCCATGGACAGCCAAACGCACAAATGTGTCTGTCCTTTCACAACTCAATATCAAGACCCGATTGTCTACGGTTTGCTTACAGCGTATTTTGACATACTTTGGCCACATAATGCGAAGAGGAGGTAGCAGCCTTGAAAAGCTAGTCATTGTTGGCAATACCGAAGGAAAGAGAGCACGAGGCCGGTCGCCAAGCAAATTCCAGCAGGTGGTGATGGCAACTTTGGACCGGAATCGATGGAGGCAGATTGTCTGCTCAAAGGGGTCCAGTGACCACGATCCTCAGTAATGAGGGACCGACTGAAGAAGAAGTATGTATGTAAGTGTGTTCGGGTCAGATCTTGCAACTGAATTTTAAAGCAGTTATCCTCAACAGATTAAGATGAAATTTTGCATACACATTTAGGTTGGATGACAATGCATGGTTAGCTAAGTGACGTGGTTCTAAATGGGATATTATAAATTGCATATCAAATAAATAAACGCTTATCAATACATACTCATCATTTATATTCTTTTTTACATCAAATAACTTACTTCACTGAAAATAAACTAAATGTTTAACAAAACTTAAACTGCAGATAATTCTAAATTATACATCAATATGACATTACTTTTTTCCTGATAATGCAATACAGTTAAATTTATTTTTGTACAAAAATACTACATACATAGCATAAATACTGACTGCACAGCAAATTTTCCATATTTCATAGCAAAATAACTATCCCAGTCGCATATTAACCAGTAAGTACAACAAAACCTGTTCATCATATTTGTCTTAATTTTCAAGAAGCCATGCTCGGCAAATTTAATGATCTAATTTACAGCAAAAATCTAGCTGAAACCACCGATATACGCATTTTGAAACAATATTACTCACCGTAAAACAAAAATACTGATTTGCACACAAATTAGTTAGGGCACCCCGACACGGATAGGTTAGGTTCGAAGAGGTGACGGGAGCTGAGTTCGCTCGCTTTGCTCGCTCACTTCAGACCCTTCAGACAGAAATAGGCTCCGTCGACATTGTTATTAAATAGTAATTGTAAAAACTTCAACCATGGATACGAGTGTGAGAAAGATAGAGTGATGACATGACATTTACTCAAGATTGGGACACTTTTGATGGTTACAAAAAAAACGCTTTCGCATATTGGAGAGTTGCTTTGCCCACCCAACAAACCGCCTGGGTCAACGGAAAATGCTCCTGCCCCATTTTTTTTAAGAACTATAATAATATGTGCAAGCATATCATCGGACTTGCGATCCGACTCAAGTACGTGGCGCCACCTGCAGAAGCTAAAAATGTGCCTATTGGGCAAAAAAGGAATCGTGGACGCCCCGCGAAAGCAAGACCCGCTTTAATAATTCAATAAATTACAATTTTGTATCTAATTTTATATTTTTTTTGCTGATCTCATTATGTGGTAATTAATAAATAATAAGACGACTGTGACTAATAAAATGCTGTTTTATTTAGAAAGACTGCTGTAAATAATATAAAAATAGAAGCTATATTTAAATGAAAAAGAGTTAACATGTATAATGTGCATTAAGATTATTAGCTGTGCATTGATGAAAAAGCTTTTGCTTTAGGAAAATTCGCTGTACGCTGCGAAAATAAATTGTAGTGTGTTTAGTGATATTTTGAGTTGAATATTTTGCTGTGCAATCAGTAATTTTGATGGGAATTCGGAATCTTATTGCATAGAAAAAGGATATTTTTTGATTTGCGTTTAAATACTACCCGTTCTAAATCCAATATGGCGGACGGCCCAAGATGGCGGACTAGTTAATTTTTGTGCACTGCCATGATATGGGTATCAAATGAAAGGGTTTGCTGAGAAGAATACAAAAAAAAACTGGTTTTAAATAAAGATTTTTAATGAATAATTTTATTTATTACAAGCTTTATAGTAACTTGCAATGTATGTATATTCGGGTCAAATCTTGCAATTGAATTTTTAAGCAGTTATCCTCAACCAATTAAGATGAAGTTCTGGATACACGTTTAGTTTGGATGACAATGCACGGTTAGCTTAAAATATAGCTTAAAAAAATAATGGAAAAAGTTATTATTCCGTTTATTTAATTTTCTACACACTTTCTATTTATATTTTTATTTTTATAAAAACTAAAAAATAAAGATTTTTTTTAGTCAAAAAAATGACTAAAAAAAATCTTTATTTTTTTCTTTATTACAACAATGTTGGGGTCGACTCCCAGCCTATCTGGATGCAAGTGAACACCAATATTTTACGTGGAGCAACTGCCTATCTGACCACCATCACCTTGTTATATATATATATATTTTTTTTTTTGGGTGGAAAGTCATCCAATGACTTCTCCCGCTCTGGGTGAAGCGGGACGGCGTGTCAGACTTTTACTGACTAAAACCCACCCGTGTTCCTTCAGTTGCTTGTGCCAGGATCGCCATAACTCTCTTTCAAATTTAGCCGCGACCCAGACAGGCATCGGCCCTAGCGGGCCCCGTCAGTTTTTGCTGACATCTCTTTGAGGCGCGCGTGGAACACTACGCGCCGTCGACCCGGGCCTGGTCCTTATCGGATGACGAACTACCCATTAATCGCACCTTGTTATATCTAATGATCTTATATACATATATACTGAGATAGATACGTTTTATCGACGTCTGCGTGGCAATACAAACACAAGCTGACCAGCTTGAGTGACCTCATTCCGTCCTGCGTCTGGCCGCGACACGAACGTATGTTTGAACAGTATGTTTATCTCTTTCTGACAACGGGGTCCTATTTATATCTCTGTGGTCTTTTAACCTACTCAGTGATAGAATTAAAGTTCCAAGTTCCATAGGTCCTATGTAGGTAGGCAAAGAAAAATATCGCCATGTTTTTATTTCTTTATATTAGTATGACATCTCTATTGGTAAAATCTCATTGTTTTACATCACCTAGGCTTTTATAAGGAAAAACATGTTTTTTGGCTTCACCCGCGTCAAAGTCGAAAACTATGCCCAGGGAACCTATGCCTGGGATAAGAAGTATTCTATGTGCTATTCCTGACCATAATCTACCTCTGTGCCAAATTTCATCCAGATCCGTCCAGCCGTTTGAGCGTTAAGAAGAAAACAAACACTCACAAACGTACGCATTTATAATATTAGTGTGGTAGGCTCGCGCTTGACCACAATCTTATCAGATGTCTAGAATACACGGTATATGGAATACCTTGTCCAGAAGGGGTAAAAAAAAAGATCAGCGGATAGATCTCTGACGGCCCAGTGCCGCGACTTACAAGTTGTAAGTCGCGGGCTCGAACCCAGGCAGGTGCTTTACTTTGTGTAAATTATTTCATCAGCACTGCTCTCAAAACGTTGACGGAAAACATCATGAGGAAACCGGTCTATGAAAATGTCTAAGAACCAAAAATTTTGAAGACATGTGACATCCACTAACCTGCACTTAGCCTTGTGGTTGATTACGGCCCATTCACTCTCCCAGAGAGTTGGCTTGCACGCACAACGGACCGAATGGGTGTCTAAGTGCATCAAAGGGGTCTTTATGCTAGATCTCTGACCGTCTTTACCGGTAGTCAGAACCCCAAAAATCTACGGCTTTTTGACTTCTGGGCTGGACCCGTAACAACTAACAATGCTATGTTGGACTCCCCGGGCTGATCAGGTATTCCACTAAAACAACCCAGCGGCACTCCCGCATCGTCTGAGTGGAGGAGGACTGGGAAACCGGCACAGCCTTCACGTCCAGTCCTCCGCCGACGACCGCCAGCCTTTACAGCGGGCCCTTCACGCCCCTCATGGCCATCCATCCTTGGCCCAACACCGGCAAGTGTCGCTTAACCTTGAATCGATCAGCCTGAGTGACTGTTACTTAGCCTCGAGGGCCCCTCAGTACAGGGAATTATTTATTCAAATAAACTCTGTCAAATTAGCAACGCGAGTGCATGTAATGGCCACAACGATTCAAGATGGCGCCGGCGTCACATGCATTTGACGTAAGTTTTGGCGCGTGGCCGCCACGTGGCGTCTGTTGCACATCGATCCGTTTATTTGAGTTTATTAATTCATTTGTTTGTTTATCCGTTTGGTTTTTGGTGTGGGTTATCTTTGCGGTGCCTGGATAAATTTTGGAGTTATTGCCGAGGGCTAGTCTGTTTATGAAAGCAGTATCATCAAATCAGAAGGCTAAATAAAAACGGCACGAAATGAATCTTCAAGGTTAACACATGCCAAGGACTCGCCTCGCGCGAGACCCAATTGTTTTCTAATCGTTTCAGTAAATACGGCAACGAACGTTTTAAACAACGCTTGCTTGGATGACAATCTTAAAATGGCAAGATTCCTCCTTAGTTTTTATATATGACAGTCGTAACGGGTGTTCAGAACTCAGGATATCTGATACCTCTTGCAAAGGGGTAACGTGTTGCCCAGTTGGTGGGTTGTGGGAGGCCAGGTTGGCAGTCACTTTGTGTAATATACGCGTAATTGACTGAATCCGGTTAGATTGGAAGCCGATATAATGTTGGGGACATTATGTAGAACTTAGGAAACTGCTAGGCAGATTAGTTTTTATCATCAAGTTATTGTTTTTTGCCGTTTTTGGGGTTCGAACCGGACCGGAAAAAATCGGAACCCTTTTAGGATTACTTTGTTGTGTCTGTATGTCTGTCAAGACCCTTTTTCTCAGGAATACGTGGAGGTATCAAGCTGAAATTTATATCAAATACTCAGGTCTACTATCCCTTAAAGCTGTGAAATCAAAGTTCTAAGGCAACGCAATCAAAAGATACAACCGTTTATGCCGCAAATTGCCTCAAATTTTCGACACTCGCAAGGGAATCAAAACCTACAGGGTACTTCCCGTGAACTGAGAATCTTGAAATTTGGTACGAAGCAACGTCTTATAGCACAGATAAAGGAAAAATTGCGAAAATCGTAAATTTTTAATTACATCATATAATTAAAATATTTTTAATATTTTTAAACTTATTACCCCTTTCCTCATGAACGCGTAGAGGTATTAAATTGAAATTCATATCAAGTACTTAGGTCTATAATACCTTTAAGACGACGACTAACGCCAACGACCTTGAGGTAACAAAACGCGCACTCGTTTCACACCCGCGCGACACAAAATTTAGTAGTTTTCTGTACTTTCCTTTTTATTCCATAACTTAAAAAAAAAGCCTCAGATCAAAATGTAGATAATTAAATTGTCTTTAAATTTAATTTGTCAATTTCATTAAAATACGCCCAGCGGTTTTGCTGCGATTGTCGTGTTTTTGTCCGTTTTAGACATAACTTTACAAATTAATTACACTATGTTTTAGGAATAAGGTCTTAGATCAAATTATTAAGAAAATAGTCTAATTTAACATATATTTTTACCAAAAACTTATGACTAGCATTTTAGACGTGATTCTCATTTTAAAATTAGCTACTCACGGGTAACTGCGCCTTAAGCTGAGGATTGTACGGAACCCTCCGTGCGCGAGTCCGACTCGCACTTGGCCGGTTTTTTATTACTGACTTCAAAAAAACGGAGGTAATGAATTCGACACGTATGTATGTAAAATTGTTAGTATTGCACAATATTCACTTAGGTTACTCTAATTGGGCTTCTTAACATGTGTGCGAAATTTCATAAGTGTGTATTTGTATTTACGAATGTTTGTATGTTTGTTTGCTTTTATGTTTGTATGTCGAAAGTCAAATATATTTATTACAACTATGCGATTAAGCGACACTTTTGAACGTCAGCAATTAAAATTTACTAGTAATAACAATTGATTCTACCGTCCATTCGGAATATAGCTTGTTATGGAGAAGAACGCACAACAAACTCCACACTTACTCTTTTAAAAAAATAAGTGTTTTACAATATTTACATAAGTACTCACGTACATTAATAAATTCATATATGTGAGGACGATGCACCCAGAATAGCACTACATACTATACTACGTACAGATATAAAGTACTAAGAGTACTCACACATGTGCTGTGCAGTTATATAATACTAGAAAAATTGAGTTTACAATATAAATATATTCATACAGTCTTCAGTTTTTATGTTTGAATGTTTATAAGTATGTTTGTCCACGGAGTCCACGAATTTCTCCGAAACTACTTATACGGATCGTGACCATTCTTTTTTTATTGGAGTAGGTACCTCTCAACTTAGGGAATAGTGCGAATTTCATCAAAATCGGATCAGCAGTTTTCAGGATATGGAACATACGACCGAACTCCTTAGCGACAAACATCACGAATGTGTAAATTGAGTTATTATAGTTATTTTGTCAATCCTTTAGGTACCTGACGATAGAACTTGCTCACTATTTAGTTTTAGTGTAAGTACCTCCTTTCACAAATTTAATGTGACAAAATTTCAAATGCACGTTAGGTACTGTGATTGGTTGAATGAATTTTTAAAAGCCGATCGTATCACTTGACTTGCACTTAACTTGTGTCGCGTTGATAGTTTCATATACATAGAATCCGGGGATAATTCTATTAAGTGCCTATTTAATTTCGTACGTTAATTGACATAGACACTGATTCGGGGCGAGTGCCTGATGATCCGTCACACAGGGTATCCCCGTATGGACTCCAGTCTCTCACAAAAGATCAAATTGTTTTGCTTTAATTTTGTTTGTTGGTATCATATAAATATAGTATGTAAGTATATACTGATATGAACATTTGTGAAGAGAGAAATGAAGGATTTATTTATAATTATTTATAAATTTACCGCCAATGCTGCAATGTGGACTTATATATAAAATAACACATAAACATAACATAAGATCACGCTTGCATTCCTCAATCAAATCAAATCAAATCAGAGGTCACCTATTTTAAGTCAAGTAAATAAAAATCCTACGTAGAATAATATTAGTGAAAATATATTGTATTTTTAAATTAATCATTACCATTTTTTTTCAATCGCACACCGTTTTAATGTCCACCTAGAAAAACCACAGAACAAAAAAAATATTTAAAGAAAAAAAACCACGGGGCACACGCCACAGCGGGTAGGCGGCACAGATTATAAATATGAAGGTGCGAACGCGTGTCAACTGCAGTGAACTCGTACGTTCGAACCGTTATTTATATTTCGCACCTCTAGTTCACACCCTGTGCGGGGACACCTCTATTGATTGCTTGTTTTGTTCCGTTTTTGTATTAAGTTTTGTAATTTTGGATTTTGTGTGGGAGTACCTAACCTCTTTATTTAAGGTTAGTGCTACCTCATTCAATTCTGTTGTTTTTTTTGGTTTATTTATACTAGTCATTAGGCTGTTATTTAACCAATCCATTCATTACTGAGATTAAGAATACTTATGTACCTACCTACTAATTCCATGGAATTTAAGTATTTATACGATAAAATAGGGTAGTTGACTAAAAGTTAGTTTTTTATCCGTCAGGTAGATTAATAAAAATATTGGACATGTATTTTTTCTTTTGCCTCGTAAACAAAAATTACGACGATACAGTGCGTTGAAATATCATGTGACGTCACGGTGTGCTATACTTAATACTGACAAAGTGACGTTACAAGTCTCTCTCCTGATCTTTGATGCGCTTTATCTTTGTAATTTTTTATTAATTTGATAAAGAAACGGGTCCAATATTATTTGATAATCTCACTGAGCAGTGGTGGCCCAGTGGAATCGGCCGCGACTTACAAGTTGTAGGTCGTGGGTTCGAGCCCAGGCAGGCGCTTTACTTTGAGTAAATTATTTCATCACCACTGCTCTCAAAACGGTGAAGGAAAACATCGTGAGGAAACCGGCAATGTCCTAGAACTAAAAAATCGAAGATATGTGACATCCACCAACCCGCACTGGGCCCGCGTGGTGGATTACGGCCCATTCCCTCACACAGAGAGGAGGCCTGTGTCCCAGCAGTGGGAACATTAATAGGCTGATGATGATGATGATGAATCTCACTGATGGGCTAAGTATAATTTTCATTTTTCTACCCAGTAATTCCTACTGGTAGGATTAGTTGCTGTTCAGAAACCATACATCCAGCCACTGGTGGACTGGATATACTTACATCCAATCCAAAACATCAAATAACTCAGCTCACCGCAGTTCACTGGTGAACATAGTACTCTGGCAAGTTGTCTCATAGCGCTGGTACTCCATCTTCCCCATCCAGTATGCCCCACGACCTGCTGTAGTCAGCATCTTACACAAAACTTTAAAGAGTACTTACCTGTATGGAGTAGTAGTTCCTTTTGTAAGGGCGTTGACTCGTCGATTCGTTTGATTCGTATATTTTACGTATTACTAATTTTATTTTCTGTTACTTTGTGATTGCTGCTGTTGTGTTTATGTCAAATAAATGTTTTCTTTAAAACGAATCAGTTTTTTTATTTTTATTTTTTTGTCGTACAATTCCGAATGCGAGCGATTGCTAAAATACCCTTAGGGGTAGAATTTGGAGTAGCCCTGTCCCCGTACCCTGATGTGTCAAAACAATCATAGTTTGACTGTAAAAAGGGACAGATGTATACAAGTCACATACATCTGTCCCTTACGCACACTCAAAATCTGTACTTTTTTGTCATGGTCGCAATCAGATGGAGGGAGTTGGTGGTTTCTTATTGCCGAAAAAAAAAATGGAAAACATTTTAAGACTTGTAATTTATCTTAAACTTGCCTACCTTTATATTTTGTAAGGTAGAGCGATGAAGCTTCCGCAGACAGGCACGACGCGACAATTAGACAACGTGTTTTTAATCAAATATTATTGATCTGTAGATATAAATTTCTACGAAATCGCTTAGTCGCACTGTTGTGTCGCGCTTATGTGCGGCAGCCTGAAGAGATCGGTGTAATAAAAGTGTATTGGGATTCCAAATGTCAAAGGTTTCACGAAATGAATCAAGAAAACAAATAAAATAATTTTATATCGTTTATATTTCACATAAAGGTAGCCTGACACTATAATCATAATTCATTTGAAAGTCTTGATCATACACTTATGCTATGAGATCGCTTATTTTATTAATATTACAAATACATTAACTATTTACATCGTTTTTGGTGCAAAATAATTAGGAATATTTTTTTATGTATTAAAATCTGACTAAATAAGAAAATAGTTGAAACAAGAAAATATTTATCTGTCTAAAAACAACTAATCGCGATTAGTTCAACTAAACTCAGTTTACGCAAATACAGCGTTCTGATTGGTAGTTTCTCAGCGGTCTCAACCAATCAGAACGTTATATTTGCATAAACTGAGTTCAGTTGAACAACTTGCGATTAGTTTCATTGGTAAAATCGGCCCTTAGTCTTTCTTTTCGTAGAAAAAATCTGAAACAAGGGATTGTTTTTAGACAATTAAATATTTTCTTGCTTCAATTCTTTTCTTATTTAGTCAAATTTTAGTGCATAATTTGTTTTTTTTTTATTTGTGCCCTAAGGCCCTGTTTCTGGAACGAAAATTAACGCATGTGACAAATTGTCAAACACTCGTTGTCAAACACTGTCAATTATGGTTGAATTAATTTTCAATAGCCAATCGAATCACATGAGTTGTTTTTTATTTGTGACTTGTGACGTGTCGAAGTTCTCCTACCAGAAACCGGTGATGAGTATAGGATATTATCGGAAAATGATGTTCTTCAGAAAAGCCAGGTGCGCCGTACTCATAACCAGCGTGTATGACTAGATGTATGAACGTGAGTGAAGCAAAAGAAGTATGTAAAGATCTTAGCAGTTGGTGTTCTGTAGTTTCTGCCTACCCCCGTGGGAAAAAGGCGTGATTTCAAGCATGACACAGTTAACAGGGATCGGGACGGATTTTACAAATAAATCTATTTAGTTAAGTATAATACTCACAACGGATCTTTGTGTCTCTGAAGTTGGCTGCAAGGCCCTGCGTAGTAGCTATTTTTGTGTCAATGTTGAAGTTGAAGATAAAAGAGATAAATCATTCAAAAATACGACGATACAGTGCGTTGAAATATCGTGTGACGTCAGAATCAATTTTTATTTTATGATTTGTTACTTTTAATTCTGACGTTCAAAAGTGCCGCTTTTTGGCCCAGTTGAATAAATATATTTGACTTTGACTTTGACATTGTATTACTGCCTCTTTCACTTGTTTACGTTTGTCGCGAAGGACGATCCTGTCTCGCTTACTCTATGCAGTATACTCGATGACAAACTGTTTCTTGCGCAATGGTTGGCAGAGCCAACTTCGGAGACACAAAGATCCGCTGTGACAACTATAGTAATTGTGCACCAAATAATAAATAAGGGACATTTACAAACTTATTTACTAATATTTTATTTACATACTTATTCTATTTAGACAATATTAGTTAGTGTAATTGAGTATTTATTTGGTTTAGATTTAATTTACATTTTACTATAAAAAATCATAAGATTTTCAAGCGTCGAAATTACAACAAGATGGAAATTACAGTGGTGTAATAGAGATGTTATCTGGGTTAGAAAAATAATAATTTTATTTAGTCCGTCAGTGAGATTGTCAAATAATATTGGACCCATATTTTTTCTTTATCAAACAAATACAAATTGACATAGATAAGCGCATCAAAGTTCAGGAGTGGGGACTTGTGACGTCACTTTCCCTCAGTTCCCAGCTCAAAATTATCGCAGAATTAATGTGACAAATTGTCAAGCACGCGTTATCTGCTGTGATTGGTTGAATGAATTTTCAACAGCCAATCACAGCAGATAACGCGTGCTTGACAATTTGTCACATTAATTCTGCGATCATTTTGAGCTGGGAAACTGAGAGTTTGTCAGCATGAAGTGTAGAACATCGTGATGTCGCACGATATTTCAACGCACTGTATTTTTATGTCGTATTTTTTTTTAAAGTGGCAAAAGAAAAATATGCCAATATTTTTAAGTTATTTAACTGACGGATAAATAGTTTTGTTGTCAACTACCCTTTCGCGTAACACAATTAACTTTCATTGCGTTGTCGAGCAGATTAATTTTTCAAACAATATTATTCGTTACCTTAAAATCCTTCAGATTGTATTGGAACTGTGTCATACAATTAGGATGCAAGATTGCAAGTCAATCCATTTTTATGAACTGATCCTGTTGTGTGCTGTTGTCCTAATTTTACCTCACGATCAATTCTATTAGTATCATTATATATTTAAATTAGATATTTATATTATATATTCTATGTGTGACAAGAATGGATGAACGAAAGAAAAAATCACAAATAATATTACATTGAATGAACAAAAGAGGATACTGCTTAAAAAAGTAGATATGCTAACCTATTGTGTAGTTTTTTTAAATTCTTGTCGATTTAAATAAAGACTTCCTCTTTCCAACGCAAGTCACTTTTATCCATTCAATTATTGAACCTAAGTTTTGATAATGCTCCGATATTCTTGAAAGGTAGCTTACCGATTACCAATAAGGTAGTTGACAAAATATAATTATCTATTTAGTCCGTCAGTTAGATAACCTAAAAATATTGTACACGTCTTTTTTCTTTAGCCACGTAAACAAAAAAAATACGACGATACAGTGCGTTGAAATATCGTGTGACGTCACGGTGTGCTACACTTTATACTGACAAAGTGACGTCACAAGCCCCCACTCCTGAACTTTGAAGCACTTTATCTTTGTATGTTTTTATTTATTTGATAAATCAAAAGATACGTGTCAAATATTATTTGATGATGTCAATGACGGACTGCATAGAATTATCATTTTTCTGCTCAGGAAACATCCGTTTTCTAGACGTGAAGTACCGGTTTTCATTTGGGTAACAAACAAACCACCATTAGAATCATTCTGTTTCCTAAGTAACAAAAGAATCATTGAAAAACAACAATGAATTAAAAAGAGACTCATGTTCTGTACTTCCCAATCTGCTTGGAGGCTCTGAATTTGGATACAACGGTTGCGCAGAAGTAAATGCCGTGTCTTGCGCATCGGAAAGCCAACTTCAGAGCGGCCAAGAATATTGGGATTGGGAGCCGATTCACAGAATCGGATAAGACGTTCTGAAGCAAGCTCGAAACCCTAGTTTTTGGTATGAAAATTCCCAGCGTTAATAGTTTGAATGCATTTAACAATCACTGGAAACACTTGTGTTTAATTTGTGTTTCTTTCCAGAAAACGAGCGTAAGTCAACGCGGAAAGAGACAAAAAAACGTGAGTGTCAGCATTCTTTACTCCTTAAGTTGGATTGTCTTTGAATAAGCAAAGAGGTTAAATAAACGCATCTCTCGCAATACTGAAAGCATGTATGTATTTTTATTGTATTCACATTTTAAATATTAATTCGGTAAAAAGCAAACCTCGTGGTTCCTGTTGTTGCCAACATGATTTTAAAGTTAAAAGTGCGCAAGATACCAACGTTGCGCAGAAAAGGTAAGCTTTTGAGTTAACGCTTGTGTTAATTTCACTCCACATGAAATGTCCATACCGGGGGCCTTATATGAAAATCGATTCTTAAGGAGTAAACTCCAATAACGTGAATTTAATGCGTGCTCTCGAGATATTATAAATGCACTAACCATTAAATAGAGAGATATTGAAATAAAACAATTAATTGAATATCAGAGCAATATCAGCCACAGAATACGTACCTGTCCTAAAATTTAAGCCTAAAATATACAAAAAACTATGCAATTTATTTTACATTTAATAACCTAATCAACTCAAAAGCACGTCATGTCACATTAATCTCCTCGTCACTAGCGCTCGCATCGCTGTCAAAGTCATCCTCCTCCATATTATTTTGAAATGGAATTTCGCGGGAAAACAACTGACCACCGGCCATCTTGTCTTCATAACCTCTAAACTCATTTGACGTTGTTGCGTAAACTTTTTTCATTTCTTCGTTTGTGTCTTCTGTGTTTGGTGATAAAGGTGATAATTTAGGTTTGTCGGCTTCAGCATCAGATAAGTCTGGGTGAGGGTTGTTTTTATTTGGTAGTGTTTGCTCCCGAGATCCACCTGAAGCGAGGAGTTCACGCTCTTTCGAGTTCCGCCACTTCATGCGGCGGTTCTGGAACCAGATTTTTACCTGTAAAAGATAGAGGGAATGGTTAGATTTCGGCGGAAATTTGAAGCTATTCATCGACTCTGATTTTGAGATTAGAAATCTTATGACTCAATAATAACAGAAAATTCTTATTCAAAAACGTAGATACCTATATGGGTTTGGTAATAGTTTAAGCAGTTTTAATTTATTTAGCCTCTTATTATCGATGTTATACGAATACAAGGAAGGGGTATCGAAGTCATTAATACAAGTCATGTTTCGTTAGGCATTTTGTAATCCACAGAGTTTGAAACTCTGTCCCCCTAAAGGATACAAAGCTTAATCCTGCTAATAAATGTTTATTACATATTAATATCAATAATTCATGTACACAATTGCATCCAAAAGGCATCAAAAACTTTATACCATTACTAAAAAAAACATAATCGTCAAAATTATCATCATTGACAGCAAAAAGGGCGCGCACAGCGAAACATTACTTTTTTACCCTAAACTACACTTTTTTCACAAATCGATTTCTCATTTGTATCGTAAAAATCGTTTAATATTTTTTCGGCCGAAAATTCTAACAGTTTTACGGAATAAATAGCGAGTAACGGTGCATTGTGTTTGACGTCGCATGTTATTGATGGTCGGAGGCGGGGCCGTGCGGGTGTATTCCTTTGCCTGTGCTGTGTTTAGAAAAAAAAAGGTGACGTTTGACCGCGCGCGCGGTTTTTGTTGTGATTCCATTTTCGTATTTATTTTTTGTAAGCGTCTGTACTTTTGGGCTTTTAATTTTTATAGCTGTCATTAATAAAATTGGCAATATTACCGTCTATATCCGAAACCTTCGTAACTTATAACTCGAAGTTAATAAATATTCATATTAAATTACCATATTGAAATCATACACTGTTTTTTTTTATTGAATTGCCATTGAAAACATCACTTAAAGTTAATAAACTGTATTATTATTTATCAAAAACTTTTCAGAATACAATTTTTATTAATTTCATAATATAAAATCGAAACTCAGACTAAAACTTCGAATTTATTTGTAGTAAGCGCTGCAAGTATTCTTCATATTTTATGATAAGAAATATAAAAAGGCACTATATTTGATTCATAATCTCCATTTCATTAATTCTAGACTAACATTTGTTATAAGATCTTTCGGTTCAATTTATTGCAATTGACATCAATTTCTATCGTCGCTGCGAAATGAACATGTCATATTTTCAACAATAGACAAAAAAAAAGATCCATCATTCGACTGACGACGTGTAGGCGTGAGATACGGTTATTACGACTATTTTATGAAAATATTGTAATGTCATTCTTGCTTTGTGGGCAGCACACAATATTAATCCTGTAGCAAAATTTAATTTATATGGGTTTATTGTATTTTTGATAAAGCATTATAAAACCGCAATACCCACTTCTAAGGGTAACTTCTTTATTTTTTATTTCGATGGTACATTTGATCAAACTATTTGAGCCCAGTAGGTAGCCACGTTTATTACAGCGTCAGATGCATTATACAGGTTATCTAAGATGCAAGTAAATTGGACAGTCGCTACACTCCAGCAAGTGGGGCATAGTCTGTACAGGAGCACCGCAATCGCACCCAGCGTGCAATGGAATAATAATCCTCCATTTTGCCAAATTATATTTGCAGCGGTCTACCTGGGTGCGTAACCGATTAAGGCGATATATACGCCCCAATGTAAACTCAGTACTGGCCGTGCGCCCGCTCGATGTCAAAATATCAATATTGAACCTCCTTTTGAACAGTTTTGTTTGCAAAATATTATTTGATTTACATATGCTATGTCAGTTATGAAGAAATTCCAGCCATCAATTTTTCTGTGTAAAAATTATTTTTAAACATCCAAGTCGTTTTGGAGGAGTATCCAAAAGTTGCGAAAAATATCGTGTTGCTAATTATTTTTTTAAAGCAAAGCTATTTGTTATATGAAAAAACCATGTTTAAAAAATAATGTACATGAAACAATAATAAATATATATTTTTTTCAAACCTGTTAACCTAGCCGTTACTAAGGAGTATGCTTTAGAAAGTTACCGTTTTACGGCACTGAAGCGGATATAGGCCCTTAAGGATAACTGTCAACTGAATGCAATCAATGTTGTTTTAAGTAGTAGTTTATTTATTATTAAGGTGGCCACTGACGAGCCTTCCAAAAAGCCTTCCAGTCTAAATTGTGTGGCCGTATTCCAAAATCTGCACATGACTGGCAAGACAAAAGATGAACATGCCAATTTGGAAAGGTACTGTTAAAAAAAAGAAAACTTCAATGAGAAACTAATTAAAAAAATAATTAAATTTAATTCACGCACAAGCGATATTGGGAACTGGCATCGTGAACGCGATGCATCGTCAGCGTGCTAAATAATTCCAATCGGATGCGTCAGTGAAAACGTCGTCCATTTCGATGAATCGTGAATACCAGACTGTTCGTTCGATAACCGGGCTCGGGCGAAGCGTTAGTGAGTTTTCCAA
This sequence comes from Orthosia gracilis, assembly GCA_947562075.1. Lineage (NCBI taxonomy): Eukaryota > Metazoa > Arthropoda > Insecta > Lepidoptera > Noctuidae > Orthosia > Orthosia gracilis. The sequence continues at coordinate 3,025,302 of OX387267.1, read as the reverse complement.
AAGGAATAATTATCTCAGTAGCAAGCAGCCTGTCGTCTGAATTTATGCCTGGTTGATGGCAATACGCTTGTCCTTTATTCATGGCGTAACATCTCTGCCTAATCTAATCGAGTATACAGGCGTGGTATATAACGCAATGAGGATGTAATATTGACAGTTTAAAATTGGAACGGTGATTATGGTCCAGAAGTATAGTTGTCAAAGTTTGTTACATAGGTACTATTTTACCATTATTTTTACCACTATTTTAGGTTACCTACTACGGGCGTGAAAACTAAGGTTACATTAAAATCATATTTAATAACTTAAATCACTGACATTCACTCTCAAATTTGACGAAATTTCCCATAACTAATCTGAGGTATCGCAAAATATTCACAACAATAAATAGGTTATTAGGAAAAAACTCGCCCACTCACAACACAAACAGTGGATTTTGACATATCGGACACCTTACGCTACACCAGCGCCTCTAGCGGCGAATTTATACGCGGTATTCCCCATTGACATGTCATGAAGCTTTTCATTTTTGGAAAGAATATTCCAGCTTATGTAAGTTTTTGGGGTTCGTATCTTAATATTAATAAAATAAAAGGCTTCACCTTCAACAGTGAGATAATGAACATTTACCGCTACGCATGTTTATATTTTTTCAGTTATAGAAAACTTGCATTCTCATGATCATCACAAATAGGTACATTGGAAATGTTCCGGTTCGTTTCAACAAGACGTGTTACAAATTGCTCTCAAAAACGGATGTCTTCTTAAGATAATTAGCAGTTGACGGATGACTCTATCTTTATTCTCAAATGAAACGCCAAAATCAATTCGCCAGTACACCGTAAAAATAAAAACCGTTTTAAAAAATCGAATCAATTTTTTTTCAAAAACAATTTTCTTTAACGAAATGACAAATGGCGTCCCCCGATTGCCCGTAACCAATCAAACTGATCGATGTTCGCGCCCGATTCAAATATCGAATCATTTGTCAAACTTTTAAACATGGCCGTGTTTTTTACGTGCGCAAATTTTCATTGTGTCAGATTAAATCGTTAAAAATCTTGACAATCTTTTGTGGAAAAATGGGAATAATGTAACAGATGGTGTTGGTTTAATGATTTCTGATTTTCATGCTTATTATGGTCTAAGTGAAGTTTAACTGATAGACTATCAATTTAAAATGACAATGAATTAACGGTCCTGAATTTAAAACATGCTTCATTTGACATATTTACTCGTACTAGTTTGGATGCGTGCCGAAATAATGTGTTTGAAGATCAAGCAGAGTAGTTACAATATTCAGCACTGAAGATACGACCACTAAGGTGAAAGAACCTCATCCATCACTTGCCTTCGGAAGAGATCGACGTCAAGAGCTAGGACATCATGAAAAAGGAGGAAATGGTAGAAGCAAACGCCAGTTGGTAAAGTCTAGAAATTGAATAAAGATCCACTTGGTAATTGGTAATGAAATTTTCCTACAATTTCATTACCTCTGTGGACGGTATTATTAACAGGCAACTTTTTACCACGACTTGGCTCTCGTAGTCTCGTCTTTTAAAAACATTTAAAGAAGCAATCTTTTTGTAATACTCGTATAAGTTGGCTGATTACCATAGGAACTGAAAAAAGTGGCGTACAAACGGGAAGGATGGATATAATTAAGGGGATATATACGCCCTAATGTTAACACAGCACTGGCCGTGCACCCGCTCGATGCTAAAATATCAATACTAAACCACCTTTTGAACAGTTTTGTTTGCGAAATATTATTTGATTTACGTATGTTATTTCAGTTATGAAGAAATTCCAGCTATCAATTTTTCTATGTAAATATATTTTTAAATATCCAAGTCGTTTTGGAGGAGTATCCAAAAGTTGCGAAAAAATATCGTGTTGTTAATTATTTTTTTAAAGCAAAACTACACGAAAAAACCTTGTTTCAAAAATAATGTACTTACTTACATGAATCAATAATATATATATTTTTCAAACCTTTTAACCTAGCCGTTACCAAGGAGTATGCTTTAGAAAGTAACCGTTTTACGGCACTAAAGCGGTGGAATTAAGGGCGCTCGGCAAAGGCTGTCGTACCGAGCAGGCGATCTAATAGTTAAGATAAATACGTTTTGTAGTCAAATACTTTTTAGCTAGTCGTCTTTGTACAAATGCTGCCCCATATGCTGCTTCTAAAGACACCTTAAATTACACATCCATAATCTCTGAAGACTCTGAACCCCCAACGATAACAAACCCAAGGCTCCACGGAGCTGAGAAGCAAAAGATCTCCGTAATCTACTGACCGCCCTCCCCCCGGGGCCCAGGGACCCTGGCGTGAAGGGTGGCGACAATATGCCGCGAGCAGATGACGCCGGCCCTTTGAGCGTAGTGGTGGGGTAGGGTAAGGAGTTGTTATCGATAAACGTAGGTTTTTTTTGTTATAGATTGATTTGGAGAGATGAGGTAGGACAGAGAAAAGACCAAAGGTGATGGGAAATAAAATTGAATAATTGATGGGAATTAATGTTAATCTTGCTAAGGTTCGCTGTTTTGAATAAGAACAGAGGAATAGTACCCAGCAGTGGGAAAATGTAGGTGTATGGGCAAAAATCTATAGCAATCTGGTAAGCTATCTCTGCAGTGGGACAATAAAAGTCTGACATTATTATGTTACACCCTAATTTAACATTGTAGTAAACTGTTACAGCTGAGTGAATTCACATGATGGCTGATGTGTTTAGTTCACGGAAGTAAAAACATCGAAACAGACAATTAAATTCGATATGAAATTTGCCAACATTTTGATTTTAATAGACTTTCTCAAACAGGAAGACCTTTTTTTCTATCTAAAAGACATCTTGTTGACGCTATTACTTTTTAACCAACGAAACATTATATTTAAAGTGAAGGATCAGGATGTACTAATAATTAATCAGAAGAAAACTATCTGTCTAGAGCACAAATTCAAAAGCATTTTAAACCGGCGAAGTTGTGAAGTCACTTAAACCATGTCCCAAGACGACAGAGAAGACACTAAATAAACTATCGATAAAATCCCATCGACACAACACAACACTACAAGAGACAGGGGTTTGCCGGCTAAGTATTAATTACTTTTTGACATATTCACTTTTATTACAATTTATACGGAATGAGATGTAGCGCATGAAACTGACAAGCGAAGCAGGGAGGCGGATTTATAGTTTATTAGATGTTGTTATTAAATGAAATGTTTTTATTGCCCGGTTCTGATAGTATTTTTCTTCAATTTAAGAATTTTTAAAAATACTTCTCACCTGCATGACCTAAAATTTAGTAGTTTTTTGACTTTCTAATTAAAATACGCCTAGCGGTTTTGGTGCGATCGTCGTGTTCTTGTCCGTTTTAGACATAACTTTACAAATTAATTACACTATGTTATTCGAATAAAACCCAAAGTTTTCTTAGATCGAATAATTAAGAAAATAGTCTTATGTAACATATATTTTTTCCAAAACATTACGACTGGCCGTTTAGACGTGATTCTCATTTTAAGGTCAGATACAGAAGGGTATCTGTGCCTTAACGTGTTTGCCAAGGCACGAAGGAGACTCGTTATGAAATTAATGGACACCCATCCACAGACCGACCTCGGCAAGCGTTGCTTAACCTAGAAGATCAACCCGTGCCACTGTTATTATTTAGCCACGATCTCCTCTTTCAAGTCAATCCTATTGATTATGCAAATATTAACAGATAGAAATATGATTTACACAGCTGAAAACATAATTTTATTATCTCTATTAAACCATTGTATTTATTACAACCACAATATTTGCTTTAAAGTCATATTTGCAAAGGGTTAGCAAAAATGTTTACAATCATTTGAATACAGTTTAATTTGAATAGGTAGTAAAAATTAAACAAACATGACATCTGTCAATCAAAAAGTCAAATAATAAAGAGAGATGGATAGACATAGCTTTTTGTAGAAACAAAAGGATATAACGAAACTATGATAGAATAGAATTCGAATGCAAATTCAAACATTTGAACTGTGTAAACAAGATGGAAGATTTTTATCATAAGTTAGAGAAGGATAGATAGACATACCATAAAAAAGAATGCTTTTTTTTGCTAACGGAACGCAGCAAAAAGTCCGAACAAAAAGGTCCCGTATCCATAAATAAATAAATGCAAATATTTGAAATTGGAACGCCGTGAATGTAAACAGAGAACAGTTTGAATATTCATTCGAAATATGAATATTTCAGATATGGCTCGGACCGAGAATGAAAATCAGATTCATTGGATATAGGTACCTAGCTGTTATAGAGTTTGATTATCAATATGGTTGAATGGTCAATATTGGGCGTATTTATGAGGTACACCGATAGTTTGCGAGCTGTATTTTGTATCGCGAGTAGAACAAGTGACATTCTACCTGCCAAAGTCATCGCTAACATCGAATGATCCAGATCCCCTGGAGAAGGTTGATACAGGAACGTGGAAAATGGCACAAGAAAAGATGCTCAGCAGTGCAGTGAGCGAAGTCGACCGTAGATGACGATGATCAATGATGTTATATGTATACTGAGGTAGATACGTTTTACCGACGTCTGTGCGGCAATACAAACACAAGCTGACCAGCTTGAGTGAACTCAGTCCGTCTTGCGTCTGGCCGCGACACGAACGAACGTTTGAACAGTATCTATGTTTATCTCTGACAACGGGGTCCTATTTATATCTCTGTGATCTTTTAACCTATTCAATGATAGAAATAAAGTTCCAAGTTCCATAGGTCCTATGTAGATGTAGGTAGCTAAAGTAAAATATCGCCATGTTTTTATTTATTTCTATGACGTCTCTATTGGTAAAATCTCATTGATGATGATGAAGTATTTCGACCCTTACCAACGCGGCAACGTTGCCACGTATCAGGCGACTGATTTTATATTTAACTAGCTATCCCACGCGGCTTCGCTCCCGTCAACTGGCTACCTACCTACCCATTTACCCTCCCTAGCCTACCCTACCTACACTACACACATGATTTTTGCGAAACTTTAACTGCTTACGCAGCGCACGCAACGGAAGCCCTCAAAAAGGAATATTTTTCCCCGTTTTTGCAACATTTTTCATTTTTGCTCCGCTCCTATTGATCGTAGCGTGATGTTATATAGCCTATAACATTCCTCGATAAATGGACTATCCAACACAAAGAAGAATTAATTAAGAAGAATTTTTCAATTCCAACCAGTAGTTCCAGAGATTGGCGCGTTCAAACAAGCAAACAAACAAACTCTTCAGCTTTATAATATTATAGTATAAAAGAAAAAAGAACAATTTCAAAATCAATATTCTTATATTTTGTATTATATTTTTAATTATTTGTTGTGTATTGTGTTGTCAGATAATTTTAAATTCGATTATTTCTATGATTAATTTTAATTTTGTGTTATTGTGATGTCTGATTAAAATAAAAATTTGATGTTGGCTACGTTTTTTTTATACTGAAACTGTATTTAAGTATCTGCTAATTGAGTTAACTGAAACTTATCTGGAGTTGGTGAACAAACCTTATTTTGTAAAAAAGAACAAGTTTTTAATTTTTAATAAGACGTTACCCAGTAACTAGGCTTGGGTCGTATCGCTTTTTCTAAGAATCGTCTCCAAATCAGATTTCGAGTTCAAATATCTGATTTTAAAACTATATATTTCAATATCTAGATATTGTGCATATTCGTTTATATTTTCAAAACTGATTCGATACGCTGTTGCAATTGTATGTTATGATTTGATGTGATTCGGTATTGTATATTTAGTATACTTAATTTAAATATATCATCTTTTGGAGCTAATTCGTAGTTTACGTTTTTAATGTTATTATTACCTTATCATTTAAAGCTTGTTTTTGTAGTTTTTATTTGGTTTCGGTTAGGTCAATTTAGCACAATTTACTTTTAGAAAAAGCCGATATGGTGCGAGAGGTAGGTACGTGAATATCTAGATTTTGTAATACATACTGTACTTATACGGTGGGGGCTAAAAATCGTGTATCAAACGAAATAGGGCAGTAGTTGCGGTTATTTGCAGTAGGTCATAAAGTACCAATTTATTTATTATTTTTTTAAGTTTTTTTACTGCAAATCACTACAAGTATCATCCTGTTTGGTTTGATCCACGATTTTTGCCCAACCTGTATAGATTTATACCACAGACATAAATCTAACTAGATGACGCTATTGTATGTACTTCGCGTGCCAAAAAACGGAGTAAAGTTACGAAGATCGAAATCTGAGCTCTTCATTCAGCATTATCGGCACCGGAAATCCACCGAAATCTAGAAAAAGCCTTTTTATGCCATATTGAGCTGTAAAGAATATATAGAAAAAGTTGGACGAAACATTCGAAATGTTTTCTTTTATTGGTAAGTAAATTTGTTTTTTTTTTTTGAAAATGTGGCACGCTTGGTTTTCATACAGATGGAGGGACTTGCGTTATCTAGTTAGATTTATGTCCGTGATATATACGGTTTGTATCGCCCACTACTACAACTATGTAACTGTTGTGGCGGTTACATAGGCAGTCGCTCTACGCTCTATGTTAAATACTGGTATTCAGTTGGAACCGCTTATGGAAGCCAACCGCTGCGTTTACAATATAATTGAGAAAAAGCTACGTAGAAATATAATATAAGTGTGCATAATGTGTATTAACAGGCTCACTGTCCTATTAGTAAAACAATAATTCAAAACAACATAATGAATCATATATGATTCATTGCACAGGGAAACTGTTAACTTAAGGCGTATAAATATTCCCCGATGTTAACGCTGTACTGGCCTTGCGCCCGCTCGGTGCCAGAATATCAATATTGGACATCCTTTTGAACAGTATTGTTTGCAAAATATTTTTTGAATTACTTACATAATTATCCTATGTAGGTTAAGCAAAAATTTTAACCATATTTTTTTCTGTGTAAAAATTATTTTTAAACATCCAGGTCGTTATGGAGACCTATGCAAAAGAACCGAAAAAATATCGTGTTTCTATTTTTTTTTAAACAAATGTATTAGTCATACGAAAAAACTACGTTTCACAAATAGTGTAGATGAGTCAATAATATTTCTTTTTTCAAACCTTTTAACTTAGCCACTAGTCACTACTAAGGAGTGTGCTTAAGAAAGTAACCGTTTTAAGGTGCTTAACTGGAGTAAGGGCCTTAAGAATAAATATGAAAGTAATAGCCACTCGTAAAATCGGTATCTTTTAAGAATAGAATAGAATATCTTTATTTCGGACGCAAATATCCATAGGGTGTTAGTAACATATAAAAACTTATTACCTAGTGTTAGAGACATGTAAAAAACTTATTACCTAATGTTAGTAGCATAGCAAAAACTTATTACCTAGTGTTAGTAACTATCAACCTCCTAATAATACCTGTTTATTAATCCTGTAATCTGTGGACAGGCCTTAAGCCGTAGGCATAATGTTACACATACCTTTGCCATATCTATTAAAACATAATCTCAAAACGTTAACATACACCCACATGAAACTCAATTAACCGTAAACCATATTGTTTTTAGCACAAAACCATATAATAATTATAATTTCGCAAGATAAAGCTCGCGAGAACATCAAAAGCGCTTAGATTATTATCTATTGTTGTACCAGAGACTATTAATTAATTCTAACAATGGCGGAGATAAGATGGCGGGAGAAGATATTATTATCGTGGACTTAGGGTTTTAGATGAATTATTGAGTTATATGGGTTTAAATAACATTGATTTTGCCTTTTTTTCATTATTGTCATCATCATGTTTCTACACTTCCTACCCTTGCCTCATTGCCCCATCAATGTTTGATTAACAATAGTACATTACTGCAGCGGCCAGCAAAAGAGGCCGAGGCGAAGCCGAGCTACACATACGTCAAGTCCAATAATGCCTAGTTGTGTGAGGCCAAGGCTTGTATAGTACTTTTCTCAAATAATTTGCGGAAATTAAAACGAAGTAGTATCTAGAATTGTCAAATACAATTACTTTTCAAAATCAATGATGAACAACCGAAAAAAAACTGCAATATTTTTGCCCGCGTTAAAGTGTTTATAAATGTGTTTTTTTTCAATAATTAGCTTTCTATTTGCAAGCCAGTTCGAAATTTAAATATAACCATTGATAAGTTACCTCCTTGGTTGCCATATTTCGGAGTAAAAGATCGTTCCGTTTTTAAATTACAAGGCAGATAACTATGAGTTTTGCTATGTAATTTATTTGGCCGCTAAACCACGACAGCTATGGATTTTCATACAACTTTTGCCGGCCGCTGCTCGCATGTATTTGGCCAGTACCGCAATTGCGATTTATCTCGAAGAAGGTTATCAAAATAATGCTCAAATTGCCAAGCATTGATAAAAGGCTTTTTTTTATAAAGATTTGCTGTTGACCCCTATTACCAGATATCAGAGATCTTGTGCTTGGAAAAAGTAACTTATGACATCAAATTGACATTGACGGTAATTTTACTAATACTAACGTCTTAGTGCTGCCACCTATAATCATATCAGCCGAAAGACTTCCACTGCTGGACATAGGCCTCCCCTAAGCTTCGCCACATTGACCGGTCCCGTGTGTCTCGCATCCAGCGGATCAAAATGTAGAGAGAAATGGAGGGACCATTTCTCTCTACATTTTGATCTGAGGTTTTTTTTAAGTTGTAGAATAATAAGGAAAGTACAAACCCTACTGAATTTTGACAACTGGTCGCGCGGATGTGAAACGAGTGTGCGTTTTGTTCCCTCGAGCTAGTTGGCGACTGTCTTCGCCTAGGTGGGAGTTACGACCTATGCCAGGTTAACACATAGCTTCATAAAGCTCAAAATTTTAAGAAAACAAAGGGACAGTTAAAGGGGCTGCCGACAGAAGTAAAATCGCAGCGTAAAAATACAATATAGTCTGCCAGATAAAAATACAGTATTTCCTTTAAACGTCACATCGCTTTGTCGATAACGCTGTCACATTAGCATTGCCTTTTGCCTCTGACAAAAATCGCCCAACGCGACTAAAGAAGTTTTCATATCATAAATTGTTGGTAACTGTTCAAACTTAAAATAATGTAAAATCCCACTCATAGAACTCAACGTCAAAAATCTCAACAGCTTAACCCCACACCCTACTACCTCACAAGCAACGAAACTACAAAAATCCTTCAACTGAACTCGACATAAATAAAGGTACGCGCCCAACGTACGGCGTAGTATCGAATCCGTAATCTTGGCGCTGCTTGCGTCTGACGTTAAATAATTGTTGGCCGCGAGGATATCCAAGCTAGGAACGGATAGAGGTGGACGGATATTGTGTTGCGATTGTTTTATATATTGTGTTGTGATTGTTTTATATAATAGTGGATTATTGATCGGTTTTTGCATCATACACTAACACACAATCACAAAAATACTTCAACTGAACTCCACATAAATAAAGTTACGCACCCACCGTAATATCGGATCCGCAATCTTAGCGCTGCTTGCATCTGACGTTAAATAATTATTGGCCGCGCTAATATCTGCGCTTGGAAGGGATAGAGATGGACGGATATTTTGTGTATTGCGATTGTTTTGTGGTTGGGTTATTCTGGGTTATTTATTGACAAAAGAGCGATTGGATTACTTGTTTGCTAAAACGCTTCAAGTTTAAAAGCTCCGGCAACAATCTTATAAAATACTATCGTCCGCCAGTGGCTTACTTGCTTGAAAGTCGAAAATTACCCTACGGGTGTTCGTTACACTATCGGGGTTACAAGTATCCTAGGTTATGTGACAGTTTTCATTCCAGTCGTTTATATGTTGAGACGTCTCAACGACTGAACTGGTTTTTTAACAAACATCTAAATATACAGACTTTCACATTTATTAAACACCTACCTAGAATTGGATAGGATAAATGGAAGTAACTCTTAATACGTGATACCAAAATATTTTTTATGTATCATTAACCTCAAAAGTACAGCTGAAAATCCTATAAAATACAAACAACACAAGAGGAACAAATATTTGTACAACCTACGGATAGTTGTGCTTGCGAATTTAAATATTTGTAAACGCAACTACGATACAGGTGACATTCGTAGTATGGGGCAGTATTTAAAAAAGAAAACAAGAATAGTCGCTGCCGGGTCTATGATCGCTGACACTCTCAGAGGGGAGCGTCGTTGAAATTTATTTAATGATGACCAACCGGCGCGCGGCGGCGGGAGTTTTGTTGGATTGTGATTATGAAGACTTTTCGCAAGTGTTGGCATTTCTGAATATTTTCCGTGCAGAAAGATCTGCCGACGGGTTATTGATCCGACGGGTAAGTGTGTTGTTACCTTAAAAAAAATTCGACGACGGAAATTTTGTATCTGTGTATCAGTAAACTTATTCGGGTATTTGGAAACGAGAAGAGCTGTACCACAGTTAATTCTTGTACAGGTTCTTCTGTCCACAACATCTATGTTTTCACCTCTCTCTACCCAAATTTAGGTTTTACATAAGAAATATTTTGGCATTTAAATAATATAATGTTATATAATAATATAACAATAAATTGTGACTGCTCTAAACTGTATGAACTTGTGGTTGTTGTTACACTTAGGTTAATTTACATATATTAATCTATGGAAACTGTTTCTGGATTGTGTTGAACTAATTGTATGCTTATGTTTGTTATTGCATCTCGTTTGTTTCCCAGATAAACGTAGATTTAGATTTATAGGTATTTCAGAAAGACGCATCAAAATTGCTAACAGGAATGTAAATTCTTGCCAAAATGTAAGCCTTCTGGATATTCAGTACACCATTCCTAGTTTTACCCGACTGCCGAAGGAGGGTAATGTATTTATCAGTCTATGTATGTATGTATGTTTGTTCCTATGTGGCGTTCTTTATTAAGTATTACTTAACAGAATTCTAAACTACTGGGCTTTTTTTTATTAGTTTTTACGCAATCGGGTTTTTTGTTTTTTTTGTTAAAAAAAAGCCGTGGATCTTAATCACTTGCTTAGTTCTGTCTTAAGCACAACAGTTTCGATTTCTAAAAAAATACAGAACATTTCATTGTGTCTATATGTTTATACCACAGATATAAATCTAACTAGATGACGCGATTGTATGAGTAAGTACATCGCGTGCCAAAAAACGGAGTAAAATTACGATAAATGATCGTAATCTGAGCTATTCATTTAGCATTATCGGCACCGGAAATCCACCGAAATCTAGAAAAATGCCCTTTTATACCATATTGAGCTGTAAAGTATGTATAGAAATCTTTCATTGGTAAGTAAATTTCTCTTTACAATGTTTGTGAAAAAGTGGCACGCTTGGTTTTCATACAGATGGAGGGACTTGCGTTATCTATTTAAATGTATGTCTGTGGTTTACACTATACCCACGTGCGTATTACATAGTCTTCTATCATATTCATATGGCATCTCATAACAAATTAAGGCTGAATGGAATTATACGTTTACCGTATCCCAGAGATCATGGACGTGATTGACATACTGAACAGTGAACCTCAGTGCAATCCCATGGACTGGACTGAGGGACAGAATGAAATCCTCCTATCCTATAGGAGGATATGATAGGAGGAACCCTCCGTCATAACATCAAGCCTATAATCATAGCCTCTTTATAATAGTAGTTTAGATAGAGGCCCACCGGTATAGCGAACAGATTTTTTCGTTAGGGACAGCGACTTCCAAAAAGGCAGTTATTTTTCACTTTATTGTGTTTTTTTTAGAAGCCGGTAGTATGTTTTTTGTAAAAAAGTTTTAGTTAGGCAAGTTCTTTAGTAAGGTACCTATAATGTCAGAATAGATTACCCGAATACCATGAAACTTGAACTTAACCGGATAAATGAGAGTGTACCAAGTTGAACTGTACACATCTGCGTACCCTTTTAGAGCGTGCTGGCGTGATGTTATGTTATGAAATGGTGTAAACAATCAACAGTCATGCGATTGCAGCAATCCCGAGAGATTTGCCGTCATTTATTGAAGAGTTCTGTTGTATATCTCCCAAGTTCTTCATCCGATCTTCACCAAATGGGACCAATTTGGGAACATACTCTTTCAAACAAAAAAAGGATTATAAAAATCGGTTCACAATTGACGGAGAAATCGTTGAACATACACAAAAAATCAAATTCAAACAAAGTCGAACATAGAACTTCCTTTTTGGAAAGTCGGTTAAAAAGAGCAAAATTCATACATGACCTAAAAAACTACGATGGATTCGGATCCGAAAATAATCGAAATACTTCTAGCCAGAACCTAACTACTCACCATTCTGTAAATAAATCAAACGTAAGTATATTTATTTGTAAATAACCAACCTTCTAAATTCTACCAAACCGTTCGGATACACACCGCAATCTCTGTTCACAAGTACGTAATAAAATTCAGATATCATAAAAAAGCCCCAGTACGAATATCCGAACGCAAGTAAAAAAAAATATATAGTCGGCCAATAGCAGCTCTTTCACACTTTTATACGATACAAATCGGCCAATAGAAGCTCGTTTTAAGACGTCGTTGTAGTAATATAGTCGTCTCTTTCTAACTTATACGGTTTCTATATTGCTGTTTCGCGGGAATATTATGTATTGTCTCAAGGACTGGAGCAAGACATTTGGGAATGTGCGGCGATTTCCTCGCGGTGTTTTTTTTTTATAATCTTTTCTTTTTACGCAAAGGGTTTTTGATGTAGATCCTTGTTATTTTTTATTACAAAAGGATACAATTAAAAGATTATGATGTTGTTTTCGCTTTGATGTTTTAATTTTGTGATAACACGCTATTCTCTTTGGAGAAAAACGGGCTGGTAAGTAATTTTCTCGGTTGATAGGCGTAGCATTTTGAAATAAAAAGCTAAATTGTTTCCTTTTGAGAATATTACAGTTATCAAGTAGACCGACGCGCGACGGGAAGTACATAACTTATGGAAATTCATTTCGATGGACTCGTGCCATAACTTATTGAAATGGAAACTCAGATTCTAATAGAGCCTCAGAGAACTTTAATAGAAGAGGAATCCATGCTAAATATTTAAGGCCTAGGTATCTCTACTAATTCATATCAATACCTACATATAATAAATCTGTAGAAAAGTAGTTTTCGTACATCTAAAATATTTCCAAAAAAATGCCAAGGTGTTAAAGGATAACCAACAGAACCCAAAGCCAGCATTTTTGGATCTTTTGTCTGTTTATTTATTCACGCATAACATAAAATACCACCAATGTATATAACTTTTATACATAAAAATTGTGCGTAACTTGAAGTATTACTTAGTTTTTGTTTCATCGCAATAGGTTCTATCTATCAAAAGTTAGATGAATTTAAAGTGTTCAAGAAGTAAAATATCACAATACACGCAATTCAGATACTCAGATAGTTGAACTGCGATTTGGGAACACTCCGATTTGACATCTCCGTAGATGGGCGTTTTCGGTTTTATGCGTAAACGGTTATGTAACCGATATACAGTTTATATCGATTTCGAAAACGGTTATCAGATATCGATATCAGTAGTACAGTTTGCAAACATGATATTTAGATGAGCAAACTAACAAAAACTAACAACGAACGCGAACTAAATCAAACGCAAACTCACACTTTTACAGTTATCGAGTACAACGTAATACATATTAGTGCATTACATCAAATAAAAACAGATTGAAAGGGAGCAGATAGCTAAAATGTTAATAGATAAGGCAAATATTGAGCGCTATTCCTCTCTCCTAGACACTGACTGTATCTAGAATGATGCTGTGCCCGACAGCGTCCATAATTGTTTCTGTAACTTACATTTACCACCTGTACGTACATTATGGATGCAATAAATGTAATTTGAATTTGAAAACGGTGCAGCTACTTAACAGTTTAGCTACTTGTAACAACGGCGGTTCCTGCATGCTAGGCTAAAGTAACGGTTTTAAGTATTGACTTATTCGTTCTCGCACGCAAGTAGAGCTTTTGATTCGATACAGATTTTAACCGACTTACCAAAAAGGAGGAGGTTCTATGTTCGACTTCATGCATGTTTTTTTTTTTGTGTATTTTCACCGATATCTCTGTCAATTGTGGACCGATTTTGAAAATTCTTTTTTTGATTGGAAGAGTACATTTCGAAATTGGTCCCTTTTTAATTTGGTGAAGATCAGATGAAGAACTCCTAAGATATACGACAGAGCTCTTCAATAATTTACGGCAAATATCTCGGGATTGCTGCAACCGCATGTCTGTTTATTGACCATTTCATAACATAATATCACGCCAGACGCTCTTAAGGGGTACGCAGATCTCTCATTTCAGCGGTTATGTTCAATTTTCATGATATTCGGATTTTCTATTCTGGCGTTAAGGTAACTTACTAAAAAACTTGCCTATTAGGTAGGTACTACAACTAAAAAGTGAAAAAAAAAAACTTTTTTACAATAAAAATACTACCGACTTCCAAATCAAGAAGCCGGTAGTATTTTTTTTGTAAAAAAGTTTTTTATTGTAATATCGGTTATGTTGATATAGATATCGATATGATATGATATCTAACACATAACCGATATAAGTTACGTTTTGACATATCGGACCCATGCCTAATCGCAATTGTTTTCCACAAGTACAAATTTTCGGTCACTGATGCAGTGATGCCATTTTGAGACTTCCTCTTACATACATTAGAACAAAAATATCTAAATATATAAAATAAAATTCATACGTCTATAAAACAAACCGTACCGAATATAATAACAACGGAAAGAGTTGAAGCAAATTGCATGCCAGAAACAGTCGCTCAGTTGAATGATATTACAGAACGAATGGGTGCCGTGAAGGTATTGTGAAGAGAGAGGTTGTTATTATGTGGTTTTATGTTTCAATATTTTTTTTTTGTATACTTGTGGGCAAATTGTAGGTATATCATTGGTTTAGTATGGAACTGTGGACTTTCCTACAGGGTATATTTTTTTCGAAAAATTTGTTTTTTATTCCGACAACGGCGAAGCCAAAAGGAAAAGTTATGATTTTAGCAGTCTATGTATGTTTGTATTTAAGTATGTTCTTCCGTAGCACCTAAACTATTCATCCGATTTTAAGAGCCTTCCACCGCTTTAGTGCCGTAAAACGGTAACTTTCTAAAGCATACTCCTTAGTAACGGCTAGGTTAAAAGGTTTGAATAAAATATATATTTATTTTTAATCCATGTACCTACATTATTTTTGAAACAAGTTTTTTTCGTGTAACTTTTTTTTCGTTTTGTTTTAAAAAAAATAATTAACAACACGATATTTTTTCGCAACTTTTGGACACGCCTCCAAAACGACTTGGATGTTTAAAAATATTTTTACACAGAAAAATTTATGGCTGGAATTTCTTCATATCTGAAATAGTATATGTAAATCAAATAATATTTTGCAAACAAAACTGTTCAAAATGCGGTTCAATTTTTATATTTTGACTCCGAGCGGGCGCACGGCTAGTACTGCGTTAACATTGGGGCGTATATATCGCCTATAAGGTGTCCATCGATCCGTTATTTTAGCCCGGATATAATAGGCTAAAAAGCCGTATAACCGTAGTCGGGTTACAGTTTTTTTTTTTACTTTTTGCTTGTTTGTGTGTTTATCCATTCGCCGACTTTTTTTACTAGATGGTATTTTAACCATTATGCGTAACTGGTAATGTCTAAACTAAATAAAAAAATCTTTAAATTGCGTCATAATTTAATACCTAGCCAAAAAAAAAACGGACCAAGTGCGTGTCGGACCATCGCACGTTTAGGGTTCCGTACCGTAAATTGAGGGAATTTCAAAGATAAATCTGATTTATGAATATATTGGTATTTTTTAGTAAAATATAAGTAATAATAAACATTATGACCAAATTTCAAATTCATAGGTCAAGGGGAAATTAAAAAATGATTCGGTACAAAATTTCGTAAAAAAGCTGAATTTGGTGGCTTCTCATTCCTTTTTATTCTATTTTTTTTTAAACTACAGTATTTATCTACTCAAAGAGTTCTCAACAACAATACCCCACTCCATGGGGTTCACACTCATTTATATTTCGCGCCTACATTTTTCTGTATCACATTCAAAAATATTTGTTTAACCATTTGTATGGCTTGTTAATCAGATCCTTATACTGTGAAAGTTTGAAGACTGTAGCTCGAACAGTAAAACCTGTGTGACAGACAGACGGACAGACATACTGACGGACAGACAGACTGACACGTGAGTGACAGCAATAGGGCTCCGTTTGGACACTTCGGGTACGGAACCCTGAAATGGAAAAAGGAGATAATGTTATAAGAACCGATCAGTACCATTATCTTCTTTCAATACCATCCTCTCCTATCCATATGGGATTAAGTCGATTAGGGCCTTAAGGGCCGATAATGAATTGACAATTACCAAAATACAAATAGTAGAAAACCATAAGAAATATAATTTTAATATGTTATATTTGCTAATTGACTACAAACCAGTAAAAAACAGATATACAAACGCACCACAAAAATACAGTTGCGACCAATCAATTAGCCCCCATTAAAAAAAAACACAATTACACCCCTTTTCAACCCTTAAAAAGAAATCCGTATCAAAAAATCAAGATCGAATAAACAAAAGCGAGCTCAATTTTTAATACTTAGTTGATTCAACCCGCCTCAACCGCACCCTGGGGGATAAAAGGGGGTGAAACCGTTTAAATGAATAGCCGAGGGGATGTGTTCAGATAATTGCTGGCGTTTATCGAATTAGAGGGGGTGAAGGTGAGTTGTCTTTAGTTATTTAGGGGATGTCATGATGTGTTTGGGAGATAAGGTAATTGATTGGTTTGTCTACATTTTACCCTAGAACAAAACCTTACTAAAAAAAGTCGATGTCAATATAATCTCTACGATCAATATTATTTTGTGACTAGCTTCTGTCAACGGCATCACCCGCTGCAAAGTGTATCACGTATTATCCCTAGGGAACATTATACCAGGATGAAGTCTATGAGCAACAAGACTATAATCTATCCTTGCGCAAAATTTCATCCAGGTCCGTTCAGCCGTTCTGGCGTGATTCTATCCTGTGTGATCGAAAGTTGATCAAAAATCGAAGTGGATCGAAAATTCATTTCATTCACGACAGAAAAATTACATTTGTCAAGAAAAGAGCGGCTCTTATTTAGTTTCTACTCATTTATGTCAGACTTCATTTTATCGATCGCATTAATTTTTTTGCTTATTTAATACTAGCTGTCGCACGCGGCTTAGCTCCCTACAACTGGGTACCTACCTACCCATCTATCCTATCTACTCTACCTACACTACATACATGATTGTTGCGTAAATTTAACCGCTTACGCAGCGCACGCAACGGAACCTCTCAAAAAGGAATAATTTTGCCCGTTTTTGCAACATTTTTATTTATGCTCCGCTCTTATTGGTCTCAGCGTAATGTTGTATAGCTTATAACCTTCCTCGATAAATGGATTATCCAACACAAAAAGAAGTTTTCAATTCCAACCAGTACTTCCTAAGATTAGCGCGTTCAAACAAACAAACAAACTCTTCAGCTTCTTTCTTAATATATAAGTATAGATTTAACACAATAAAAATGTATGTACTATTATTATTATTATTATTATTATATAATAATTAATGAATTAGGTGTTATAATAATTAATGAATTAAATAAATAAATAAATACTTTATTGTACACCACAAAAAACTTACAGGACAAACATTAACAAAAAAAACAAGTGTACAATGGCGGTCTATGTGTCTATACAGTTATATCTAAATATATTATGTTTATATTCATAAAAGATTTATTTACAGCAATTAATAAAATTAAATTGAGGAGTCATATCACATCGATTCGATTACAATTGAGCCTTACCTACAACCCTACGCTCCATGCTAGCAACATTAAAAAAAAATAAGGTCATTGGCAGCTGGCAGTTTAGTCTACGAAATTAAAAATCACAGTATAATTATTTGTTGACAACTTGATAGTTCTTATTTTCCGTTGTCCTGGCGACTGAGTCGTCTAGATTGGAAGGAGTTTACTTCAAAAAGACTTACCCCCAGCTGTTGAAAATTCATTCAACCAATTACAGCAGATAAAGCGTGTATGGCAATTTGTCACATTAATTCTGCGATAATTTTGAGCTGGGAAACTGGGGGTTAGAATATTAATGTTTTACCATGTCGGGCTGGAGACTTTGATGACTTTGATGACCTATCCTACTCTACCTACCCTACATACATGAATGTTGCGCACGCAACAGAAGGTCTCAAAAATTATTTTTTTTTCTCGTTTTTGCAACATTTTTCATTTATGCTCCGCTCCTATTGGTCATAGCATGATGTTATGTAGCCTATAACCTTCCTCGATAAATTAACTATCCAACACAAAAAGAATTGTTCAATTCCAACCAGTAGTTCCTGAGATTACCGCGTTGCGTTCAAACAAACAACTCTTCAGCTTTTTAATATTATTTTAAGTATAGATTTCAAACTTCATGCGACATACAGATATATTACGCGGACTTAATGCCTTAGGCATTCTCTGCTCTGTTCTCATTCCTGTTCCAGTCAACGTTCCGTTGAAGAGATAACATGCAGGTGCATACCAAAAAATATACAAAAAAATTGTACCTACATTCTAAGCAAATTAAGACCTATTCTATTCTAAGCAGTATTAAGATACCTTGTAAGTTGTAAGGTAATGTAGGTAACAACAACGCAAACGTGTTGTAGTTAACTGCAAGCGAAGACTCACAAACAAAAAATTACTTTTGTTTATGCAAAATCTTAGTTAGTAAACCATCTATTCAATCATAAAAAAATAATAGATTACACAAACATTATCAAAATCCCATCAGAAACGCAAAAGCGCACCGAGAAACTCAATTCAATACTAAAATTCAAATACAACCCCGTAATTGTTTTAAACGGGTCCTACGGGGGCGGAGTTGGACGGCTGCGTATGACAGCCCCCTCTTTGTACCCTTAGGGGTTGCAATTTTTTGTAACACCCTGTATTATGCTCCCCTCTGGGGGTTGGGGAAAATTGTATCTTTACGTCGAATTCCTTGGTTGGTATGTTTTGATGTTTGAGTTATAGGATTATAATGTGGAGTCGAGGAATGATTCGTAATATTTATTTAAGACTAAGTTGAGAATTGAGGCTGTGAAATTATTTATACGCTTGTGCCACCCTGACCCAGAGTTTCTCAGCTCAAAATTATCGCAGAATTAATGTGACAAATTGTCAAGCACGCGTTTTCTGCTGCGATTGGCTGTTGAAAATTTATTCAACCAATCACAGCAGATAACGCATGCTTGACAATTTGTCACATTAATTCTGCGACAATTATGAGCTGAGAAAATCGAGATGAGTTATTTTACTTACTCAGAGTTAGTAGTGACACAGACCCATTATGAATCAATATGTTTTTCGTGTTAGCTAACCCTGAGTTAAGTTTTTTTGCGCAAATGGGCATGTGCTTGCATTATTTTTTGAAGTTATGTGCAGAGCAGCCATAAATATAGATCGTAAGAAATCTTAAAACTGTTACGGTCAGCCAACTGAGGCGGTATTGCGTTTAGCGCTAGATAACTTCAGTTATTTCCTTTCATAGGTACCAATTTATTGCGTTATGGACACCGACTTCCAAAAATAAAGTTACTTTTCACTTTGTAGTTTTTTTATTTGGAAGTCGGTAATTTTTTTTTAAGTTGTTCTCTTTTTAGTTGTACCTGCCTAATAGGCAAGTTGTTTTTATTTGATTTTCTAAATTAATTTAAATTTTATTTTACTTTGACATAATCTGAATTTTATTTTTATTTGTTTGTGTAGACGTTGCCGTACCGTGTATAAGCAAGTCACGTCAATGCACCGCGCCGCGACACTGCACCGTTCCACGTTGACGACATCATGACGTGGTGATGGGGACTAGCCATCAAAGACTAAAAACCTGACTCTCACTACCCGCTTAAAGATTCGTGTGCTTTAGACTGTATTAAAAAATACTTTTCTCATCTTACTAATATTATAAACAATAGCTTCCGCCAGCGTCTTCGCCCGTGTGAAAGTCAAAAATTATGGCGAGGAAACATATTCCCGGGATAAAAAGTATCCTTTAAGCTATTTCTGACTATAATCTATCTCGGTGCCAAATTTTATCCAGGCACGTCCAGCCGTTTGTGCGTGAAGAAGTAACAAACATACAAACACACACACACACAAACATTCACTTTTATAATATTACTAGCTTTTACCCGCGGCTTCGCTCGCAGTGAAGCCATTAATGTTTTGTTTTTAATAAAAGTTACTTCTAATACCTCCAAGAATATATGTACAAAATTTCATGATGATCGGTTCAGTAGTTTTTGCGTGAAAGCGTAACAAACAAACTTACATTCACATTTATAATATTAGTATAGATAATATAGTGTGATGTGAAAGTTTAGATGGATGTGTGTGTGGAAGTTTGGATGTATGTTTGTTACACTATCACGCCAGAACGGCTGAACGGACCTTTTTTTTTTAAATTTTGATGGGTTTGCTCTTGACTCTAGTCTAGGTCAATGACAGAGACAGAGTCGACGATGGTTGAGCTTACCCAGAAGAAGCCTGTTCACTCTAACTTTGAAGAGATTCGGGTTAAATGCGTTCGGAAACACAGACGCAGGTAGTGAGTTCCATTCATTCGCTGTTCGCATTATGAAGGATGTTTGGAAGCGCTTGGTGCGAATTGGTGGATCTGGATGAAATTTGGCACAGAGATAGATAATAGTCTGGTATAGCAGATAGGCTACTTTTCATCCCGGTATAATGTTCCCTTGGGATTTGAAAACACTTTTCAAGCGGGCGAAGCCGCTGGCAGAAGCTTGTCATTCATATATCAACTTGCCCCCCCTCTGGGCCATCGGCTGGCGACGCCCTTGAAGCCTCTATATCCTTCATTGATTTTACCTGTATGAAAAAAACATGACGAATCTCTTCTCCAAACTAACCTGACTATCCTTTAGTCCCAACTTCTCCGCCAATTTCTTCCTATCCGGCTTGGAGATATACTTTTGTACCTGGAACCTCTTTTCCAGACCCTTGCGCTGGAGGTCGGAGAAGACGGCGCGTCGCATCATACCGCGCCGGGGTTTACCTGCGAAGAAGAGCGCTTTTGGAGAAATATTTACTGCCAGGTTTCTGCTGAGCTTATTCTATTTAAACTATTGTAAATGGCTTTCATTAGGTCCTCTAAATTGCAGAGGTATGGCCACTTGGGGAACTCCAGCATTTGGATCCTATACAACATATGTCATCAGTAGAAACATGTCATATTCTGCACCGCACTCACATTTTGTATCAGATGGGTCTATAAAACCCCTTTTTGCCAAATTGTTGCAGCGAACGAATGTCACTAAGAGCCGGTCCACACGGTGCGTTGCGTCGACGTATCGCGTCGTATTAAATATATTCAACAGACGCAGCGACAGCGCTACGTCGACGCAACGATGACGCAACGCGCCGAGTGGACCGGCTCTGACGCTGCGATTGGTATGGCCGCCTACTGGTCGCATTCAATCACATCGGATCAGAGAGATAATAAGGCTTAGAAAGTGGCATACTGGCAGTAAGGTTTTTCTGTGAAGAAGAAGTCTTTTTTGACACCATCTCAAAGACAATTGAATTATCCACATTTCGATCTACGGCTTTTTTAAGTCGAAAGAAAGTACAAAAAACTACTGAATTTTGAAACACTGTCGTAGTCTTAATCTATGAATTTACATAATTTTGGTTACTAACCTCTGGAACTGTGTGCCCATGGAAAGCCGCCTGGTAACGGGAACACTTGAGTATGTGCTTGAGCTGGTCTCACTGAAACAAGACAATATTATTAAATACAGTACATGCTACTTACATGTATTTAGGTGTATTTTTGCATGATTCTACAGGAAGAGGCTTGCGGTAGTAGTAACCTGGTAGAAATCGTGACGTAATCACGTAACGAGACGTTCGGTTCCGTCCGGCGTAGTTCGGATATTATCGTCAAATGCTAGTCGTACCTAATATTTCTTGACATCATAATCTATATATGCACAAAACGTTTTGGGGACACTTTCATTATGCGTACAGCTAAGGAGTGGAATTCCCTGCCGGAGTCTCTGTTTCCCGATAGCTACAATCTAGGGGTCTTTAAGTCAAGAGTGAATAGGTTACTTCTATGCAAGCGTGCTTCACCGTCGACTACATCATCGTTTACCATCAGTTGAGATAGTGGTCAAGCGCGAGCCTATTGATAATAAATAATATATATAAAAATGAATCCCTATTTCCCTTGGTCACGGCATCACGCGTGAACGGCTGGACCGATTTCGCTAATTCTTTTTTTGTTGTGTTTGTTATTGTTAGGAGAAGGTTCTTATGTAAGAAAAATTAAGAAAAAAGAATTGTTGATAGGTAGGGTAGGTATGTAGATAGGGTAGGTAAGGTAGGGTAGGGTGGGCAATTGACGGGAGCGAACCCACGGGCACAGCTAGTGTTAGATAAATGCGACTTTTTACCCGACTGCTGAAGAAGAATAGTGTGTTTATCAGTCTATGTATGTATGTTTCTATGTGGCGTTCTAGAGACCAAATGCGTTGGCCGATTTTGATGATTCTTACGACAAACGATTCGTCTTAACCTTGCGAGTGTCACTGGCTACATTAAAATTGGATAGTATAAAAATGGCGGCTTTTGGTCGCTATATTGTGGGGGCCCAATTTAAAAGAAAAGTTATTTTTCACTCTGTAGTTTTATTTATTTGTTTTTATTTGGCAGTCGGTTGTATTTTTTTTTGTTTCCGTACTGCATTCGGAGTTGAAGAAAAAGCGTGAGGAACTTCGTTTCTGATGAAGACCGCACATTTTTTTTTAATGAATATATTAAAAAAAAGTAGGCAGGGTTTTTGTGAATTTGTCAGAGTTTGCAGTCCGTTGCTGATCTTGCTGATCAGTTGAAATTACCTATGTTCTTTAAATTAACGGTCTTCATTTTCAAGAGTAAAACAATATTGCTTTGCGGATGAGGTAACCTATGTGGGTGGTGTTTCCTCAGTCGAAGAAAATAATAAAAATAGAATCTAAACAACCATGCTAGCCGATTTTTGAGATAAAAAAAAACATTATTTCGTTCATTTTTACACAGTACAATAGTTATCAATAATACATTTTACCGGACTTACAAATTTACCGGACCACAAACTAGGATTTTCTGTGTTGCTGGCTAGTTGCTGGCTGCGAAAAAATTGGGGATGCTTGCAAAAGTGAGACGGTAGTTCACGCCAGAACAACTGCTCAAGATGTATCAAGCGCAAGTTCAATCATGCATGGAGTACCTACTATTCTCATCTCTGGGACGGATCTGTCAAATACCAACTTGATGCACTTGAGTCGATCAAAAAACGGGGCAAGGAGGCTGGCAAAGAGGCACTGGTCGAATCAAAGCTCCAGAGCATTGAACGTCGACGCCGAGTTGCCAGCTTGTCGGTTTTTTATCGGTTGCATTTTAGGGAGTGTGCGATGGAATTACATGATTTAATGCCGCTTAGGCGTTCCATCATTGGACTATAAGACGTATGGCGATGCGTCATCGGTACATGATGGACATCCCACTCATACGCACTAAACGATCTGGGAATACTTTCATTGTGCGTACAGCTAAGGAGTGGAATTCCTTGCCGATGTCTGTGTTTCCCGATAGCTACAACCTAGGCGTATTTAAATCAAGAGGGAATAGGTTACTTCTAGGCAAGCGTGCTTCTCTGT
Source organism: Orthosia gracilis (assembly GCA_947562075.1). Classification (NCBI taxonomy): domain Eukaryota; kingdom Metazoa; phylum Arthropoda; class Insecta; order Lepidoptera; family Noctuidae; genus Orthosia; species Orthosia gracilis. The sequence continues at coordinate 3,001,463 of OX387267.1, read as the reverse complement.
TCACCACATCATCGCTTACCATCAGGTGAGATAGTGGTCAAGCGCGAGCCTATCAATAAAGAAAAAATGTTCGAAAATTGTTGTTTTCTAAACGGATCATCGTTTTGACCTTAAAACACACTTTCGATATCTTTAGGGCCAATCAATACATCTTTTTATGGCCGACAAAATCAATAACAGTTTTTTCAATAAACAGCAAAAATGGCAAAGGTACAAACGCATTGAGCCTAATACACGCAAAAAGGGCGTGCATGCATTGTCAAACTTTTTGCACGATCGATCTTGTATGTTGAAAGAAACACAATAGAATTATGGAAAATAATATTAGTTTGCTCCCGATTTTATTCGCTTTACGATTGGTATTATTCGAGGGATTGAGCTTATTCACTTTTGTATTGATATTTGATGAGTGAATGAAAGAACGAATGATTAAGACAGCAGGCTAATTTATGTGTCTCATTTGGTTTGAAATGATATCGAGAATGCCAAAATGAAAGGCATTACTGTAATCGATGTGTTTAGAAAGTAATTATGGACCGCGTCAATATTTAAATGCAAGTTACACAAGTCAAGTAGTTAATTCTGTTGAAATTATTCATTCAACCAGTCATAACAGTTAACGCTTGTTTTACAATTTGTCATGTAAACTTTACGATAATTTTCGTTAAAGAAACTGAGCCTAAGTGTGTTGCGCAATTAGAATGTAGGTTCATTTTATTGTTTTGGAGAGGTTTGGGTTGCCTCTTATTTAAATAAAACAGACGAAATGTGAATATATGCATGACTTATTATTTAAAAAATAAAAAGAAAAAAGAAATCTAAAATTTTAATATCGATGAACTTCAATTTGAAAAGCTGTCATTTTTCAAGTTCCAAGTAATATTAGAGATAGGTACCTACTACAATATCTCAAAAATGTTTATGAATATTATTTATTGTTCAAATTACTAATTATTTCATATTACTAAACCCACAATGAAACAAAACCAAAATTGAAATACCAAAAAGCTAATAAAAAACCGCATCAAAAATGCATACAATATTAATTTTTCCACCATTACTTTGAGCCACCCTTTAAAAAGCTCTATTTATGTTACAGATTATCTATAACAAAAGGTTTGTTTTTATCTCTGTCCATCAAATAAGGCGTGTCAGGCTTATTACTCAACAAAATGTTACCATTACAAAAATCTGTTGACATAACCAACAATAGTTGCCTTTGCCGGAGGTCTGTTAAAAAAATCTTTAAATTCATTGTCTATGATCGATAAAAAAAAGATTTATTGAGTTTTCTGTGGTTTTGAAAAAATGGCGCTGATTCGATTGCAATAAAAAAAGGGATTCACACGTTGTTTTTATTGTGGATTAAGTGTTTGTTACTACTTGATACAATTTAGGGTATTTTTAAAGACGATTCGGCCTTTGATGCTCAGTTTTGAACCTTTGTGCTCTATGCGCAAAAAAGACAACCTCATATTTTCTCAGATCAGTGGGTGTTATAGAAGTTAAAGCGCGTGTCGGAAATGACATTTAGCCATCAAGTTACAATTTAGCTGTCAAACTAAAGAGTATTTGTAAGTATAAATTTTTCTTTGCTTCTCTTTTAGCGTTTACTTCTTGTCCAGACCTCAAATTAGGTAATCTCATGAAGACACGAAATAATCTGATTAAATCGATGCAAGAGTAATTTACAGGATTTCAGGTTGGCTAAAGTAGCGTCATTTTTTATGGGGCACTGTACAAAACGTTACAATAAAATGCCTAGATGGATCATAACTTGGTTGCCTCGGCCTGTTTTTAATTAATTATTGTATTTTCAGATTGTTTAATTTACTTTAGCTAGAAGCTTTTAAGTGCACGTCTTTCTCACATATATGTAATTTTACAACAACCAAATACCTACCTGTAATTAAAACTTATTGATGGAAAAGAGTGTCCGTGGACTTCACATTCTTCTCCATAGCTTTTTTTTTGATAATTCAAAAGTACCTGTAAGGTTTTAAACAATTGATCAACATGCCAGATGAAAGACGCGATGTGGATTTCCGTCTATGACGTCCCTTTGACTTGCAGAAAGCACCTTTGCATTTAGGCTGCTGGCCCCTTAGCCAAGTTAAAAACGTTTCGTATCGAATCTCTTTCTACAATCGTTAAAGTTACCAAACATAAAAAGGCCCGTTTTGACAGCTATAAAAATACGTAAAAATAAAACTTGATGCTGGCGAATGATACTCGTTGTTATAGTGTATGGTTAACATAGTAATTAATTAGGATTATGAAATTGATTTTTCAATTTCTTACGTAGAAAGTATCGCGGCATATAAAATGATAAACGTCAACGGGCTTCTTAGATTGTGACGACTTTAACGCCTTTCATTTGTCTGACCAAGTGATTTAACGTTCAGAAGTGTCATTCCCATACATAGATTCGTTTTCTACTAGCGTTGTCGATTGTTGATTTTCAATCTGGCTACAGGTGCTAGTGTCGGTTTGATGCCTTCATTACTTCCTCAGATGACCTCCTTCGATGAGCTCTACTACTACTAAAAACTTCACTGTATGGAGGTATGCTGAACAGAGTGTACAGTCCCCGAGTTCCATTGATCCCCCGACAGGACGGGTGTTGTGTCCGGACGGGCAACCCCACCCATACGCATAAACCGTTTTGGGGCACTTTTATTATTCGTACAGCTAAGGAGTGGAATTCCCTGCTGAAATCTTTGTATCCTGATAGCTACAAGCTACGGGTTTTTAAATCAAGAGTGAATAGGTTACTTCTAGGCAAGCGTACTTCACCGTCGACCACATCACCGCTTACCATGGTCAAGCGCGAGCCTATAGAATATATAAAAAAGAAACTTCCCGACGGTCGTTGTCGTACTGTTGTAAGTATATATTCAAATCACGCTGAAAACTCTTTCTTTCTTTGTATTTGGCATCTTAAATGTCGCTACAACTGCTTACCTAAGTACGGATGATGACAGTGCGCGAGAAGATGTTGTAAATGCTGATGCTGTACTGGTATCGGTCTACTGGCTATAGGCTTGGCGATCGGCCACGGACTACCCATTATCGGCTGCCGGTATTCTGAAACGGAAGAGAAAATATATTTAGCATGTTTTTAAAGTTACGAGTACCTTACTGGTAGGAATAAGGAGATGTCGCATAAGAACTACAGTTATATACGTGTATCCATCTCTACGAGTATCATAACTTGCGTCTTGGGTCGAAGACTGTCTAGAATACAATAGTACGTTACTGAGGGGTATATGGGCCTTCATGGATGATGAAGATGATGTTCACGATATGCGCCAATGCGATGCTGTTACTAAGACTGACCCGTGCGAATGTTATTACAAGCTTCTGGAAACAAAGGGACTCGATGAAACTCAATAATCGAATGATAAATAAAGGAATCTATCAAAGACACTCGGATCGATATAAAATAATCAAAGTTGAACAGCTCCGTAATAGGATAACGATGTGATTAATATACAATGCTTGCTGAGGGCGCGGGCGGTGTAAGTTGTGAGCTGGTAGCGTAATGTATGTTGAGGAAAAATGAGTGTGCATGAGATAGCTGTACAAACATCTTTTGACGCGAGGCTTATATATTTTCACTGACCATTTTACACCTTGATTGTTCTGTCTCCTGCTTGATATGAAAGGAAGTGACAAATTGTATTTTTTTCTACTCCTCCGTTATTCTTTTCTGATTAATTTCGTTGCGGGATCCAAGACACTTAAATTCATCCTCCGGGACTTAGTCGAGCTTCATTGCCTCGGCTTTTTTCTGGTGGTCACCACTGTTGATACTGGCTTTCAGGAGTTGCAGTGGTTTGGGAATAGTGCGGTGGGATTGTCCCAAAAAAATAACTTTCAAAGGTTTCTTTCTTTTGTCTTTTGTTGAGCAGAAACAAAGATGATCAAATATTAAAGTAACAGTTCGATAAGTTGATCGACAGTTTTTTAGCAGGTAATGTTTTGAGCAAAAAGACGATTAGAGATTCAGTAAAAGTTATCTCTATAATCTGAACCAAAATATTTAATTTCAAATAAACCAAAGTACTTTTGAATTATCAAACAAAAAGGTCCTAGTGAAGCCGTTAAACGAGGCCGCGATCGAATTATTAATAAAACAATATAATTTTTTACACTACAAATCTTATACAAACACGAAATTGCATCAAGCAAGACCACTAGACTTGCTCATCGTGTAGCTACTAATTTGAGTAATTTACTTCCAAGTTAATTTTAACCACCTTCAGCTTTCAAATTCATTAATAAACGCCCATACAGTACCTCTTACTTTGAACTTTCAAATCCACAACTCATTACAATCTCTCACTTCTTCATCAATCAATCCATACTAATTTAATTGAGTTACTCAACTCTGAATTTTGATATAGAGATAGATTGGACCTTAAAGGACATTGGATTTTTTTATCCTAACGTTACGTTCCCTTGCAATAATTGCCGACTTCAACGAGGGTGAAGCTGCTGACAGAATCTATTTTTAATTAAGTTAATTAATTCATATACAGCATTACAATACAGGGCGCCGGGAGCGGGTTCACTTGGGTCACCTAGCTTGTAATAAAATCTACAAAAACATATACGACGCGAGGTGCTAAAATTTTCGAGTTCGCTTTGCTTGCTCTTGCATCCTTATTCGTTTCAATATTTCTGCATAAGTCGCCAAAGTTAATGCTATCACTGGGCAAAGAAAATATACTATTCAAGGCGGGTTACTGCTGGTACATCTTCATGAAAATCGCCCAAGATTACAATCAACTTTTAAATCAACTACATTCTCTCTCCATCAATCAGCCAATAACAAAAATGTTTGCCACTCGCTCCCCCCTACAACTTACTCCACACGCACCCTGATTTCTTACCCACCCGACTGTCAAAGACAGGCTTGCTATTATATATTGTGGAGCCTTTGTGCCGTCATTAATCATAGCAAGGGATAGCTTCGGATTTAAACTATTATGTGTTGGTATGCCTGGTTCGTGTGTTCGGAGTTTCATGTGATTAGGCAGTACTTAAAATTCAGACATTATAGGTAAGTATACATGTTTCGACGGGCAAAGGCGAAAGGTCTTAGGTCACCATTTATATTTGTACATCCACTCCTATCAAGGTCGGAGACTCTATACTCGAAGTTGTGGACGACTATGTCTACCTGGAACAAACGATGCAGTTGGTTAGGGCCAATTTCGAGAAAGAGGTCACCTGTCGAACCCGACTCGGCTCGGCAGCGTTCGGAAAGTTGCGCGGTATCTTCTCGTCCAACTTACCGCAGTGTCTCAAGACGAATGTCTATGACCAGTGTGTGTTGCCAGTGATGATATATGGCTCTGAGACGTGGTCGCTCACAATGGGCCTCATCAGAAAGCTTACAGTCACTCAAGCTAAAAAAGTTGAGAGGGCGTTTCCTTGCGTGATCGAATCAGAAATGTAGAGATCCGCAAGCGAACCAGGGTTACCTACTGACATAACCTGAAGAATTGCCAAACTTAAGTGGCAGTGGGCAGGGCACATTGCACGCAGAACGGATGGCCGATGGGGCAGAAAAGTTCTGGAGTGGCGACCGCGAACCTGAAGACTTTGCGTTGGAAGGCCTCCCACCAGGTGGACCGATGACCTGGTGAAAGTAGCGGGGATCCGCTGGATGCGAGACACACGGGACCGGTTAATGTAGCGACGCTTGAGGCATATGTCTAGCAGTGGACGTCTTTCGGCTGATATGATGATGATGATTTCAGCCTCAAAAATGGTCAAATAAATTGGAGAGTTAATTATTTGACCATTTATTAGACTAACAATTGATAAATAAGCGCATTTTACCGAAATTTTAAACCTTTGGATAGCATATTTAACCATTGGTTGAGTTAATTACCCAGTAAGTCAGCCAATGATTCTCTAATTTTGTGACCTCATGGAATATTATTTAAAATACGAACTAGCTACTACTTAGACAAACACTGCAGCACCAAGCAGATTTTGAATTTGTTGTAGACATTGGTTATATTAAAAATCTAAGATTTCAATCATGTAAATTAATTAATTTGCAAGTATTTTTAGTAGCAGTCATAAGTATCAAAAAATACTGTTTGGTGGGCGGAATCGGTTGTAAGGAACTGAGCACTCAATTTATCTTGTATACCTATGATGAGTCATTGTAATTTCATTCAATCAATACAAAATCAACATGGCGTTTAACAGCTAGTTAATTGTTAACGATTGGATCAAGCAAACAGAACGAAGGGTAATTTATTGTCAATCGCTAAATTGCCTTTAAAATCATCCCCTATATACATAGGCTTATTAAATAGAGGCGGTACCCAACATAAATTAACTATAACAAACGATCCGTTAAAAATAACACCCAATAACAAATACAAAACGTTATTTTAACGCAACCAAAACGGGCTTAAAAAGATATAAAAACCCATTGTTAACAGATCAAAACTATCTTTTTTTATCTTTTATTATGTCTACGGATTATGTTCTGCTTGCTTTGCATTATGGTTTTATTGTCGATGGTCGACTTTTTTTTTGTTTTCTCAAGTGTTGGCAAGACTTTTGCGATGCGCTTTTTTTTGTTAAAGGAGTTTTTAATATGGTTTGCGAAGAATGAAAAGGTCTTATTGAGTTTATAATTTCTTTTGTGTTTGTGTGTGTAATTTCTTTTGTGTTCTTCTGGTTGAAGAGTGCTATTGGTTTTCTTATATTGCATGCTCGATTTACTTTAATAAGCAACTAATTGCCTTGGATATTGAACCAAGGCAATTAAGTTTTCTTAATCTTTATTACCATTCAACTGTTGAAGAGAATAAATTTAAATATGAATCTAACAGCTGCTGATAGCTCTTATAACTTGTCAATTACCAAATTTATTGAATTCAACAAAGAACAACATTATCATAGTCGTATGCTTTTAATTGAACTTTATTTTTTGGCTTTTATCAAATTACATTATTGAATCACCTCTTTTCCCTTGTGTTAACGTTAACTGAAGGCTAAACTATGCTAGTATCTATTAGATTATCTGTGCCTAGAATATTGTCTAATCTTGCAATAACCCATCGACCAGAATACCTGACACAATATTTTTTTTCATAGACTAGCCCGCCATTTTATTCCTAATTTTTTTTTTCTTCAGAAAGCCAAAATCAACAGTGGCAACCCCAAAAAATTCACAGAGTCTATAAAGCTCGCTGAGTGCCGACGAAACGGTTCAACTGTCTTGGATACTTTGAGAAAAGAAATACGAAGGAGTAAGAAAAACATATTTTCCACTGACCATTGACTGTCATGACGTCACATGGCATTGTGAAGTTTGTATATTTAGTTGTTTGGATATTGTTTAATCAATTACACCACAGAGGCAAAATGGATTTGGTTGAAATTCTACAAGAGCCCATAACCATTACCAGGATACTTTTTTGTAGTATTATTACTCGTATTTTGTTTTACAATTCATATAATTCTTATTTTTATTTTTAACGACTGTTTTAATTTTTATTTTTAATGAGTTCTTGACTATTTAAATTTAATTATTCGTCAATTTTATTTTGTGTTTTATCTGTTTATAATTTGGAATTATGTCTGAAATAAATATATAAAAATTATGTCCTGATAGCAAGGAAACTTTAGGATGATTTTCGAATTTCACGCGGGCTGAGGGCAAAATATAGACAAACATTTGAAGTTTAAGAAACAAACTAGATTGAAATCGATTCATCCGTTTGGAAGCTATGATGCCGCAGGCAGACAGACAGATACACAGGTCAAACTGTTAACAAGAAAGAGGGTTTCTCCGTCGGGAGTAAGAACGAATATTTTAGAAAGGCACTCGTCACTTACTCAATAATCTACACTAACACACGAATACCCAAATCACAAAATCCCGACAATACCAAATTATACAAACGCCTCACTCAAAATCACCTATCAGAAACATTCAGGAATCAACCCCTATATTATTATAATAAAATAATTAAAATCACACCGGGGGCGAAACGTTTTAAATCGTTAACCGTTCGGGGTGTTTCGGGGTAAACTTTTCCGGGGTAACGCCTGCACCCTCAAGTGGGGGGTGAATTTTCTTCACCTTAATCGGTTGAGCATATTTTCTGGATACGTGGGTTCTTGAGGGTGTGGTAACTGTTGGGTGAGCGGGATTAAAGATTTGTAGGATGTTTTTGTAAAACTATAATTTTGTTGTGAAAATTCAGGAGCGCGGTTTAATTTCCAGTTTTGTAAAATACATGATGAAACGCCATAATATATAGAATACAATATACTTTATTGTACACAAAAAAAAAATATACGTCTCTTTACTTGATCTTAGGTTACAAAGAAAAACTACTACTAACAACTAACTTGATAATTCTTTCCCATCGATAAATTGACTCTTTCCTTTCCATTGTACATTATCTTGAAGATGAGATCCACTTTAACCATAATAACAGTGTACTTATCACTTAGGGGCTAAAAAGTTTCATGTGCCAATTACAAATTACCACTAAAACACGCAGATTTGAAATTAGTATACAATCATGCAGATTTGCAGCACAAGTAATTTTTTTTTTTTTGTAAATTTTGCCCCACACTAGGAATTCCTCCTGAAGTCATTAAAGTTTTTTTTTTAATATATAACAAATCACATCATAAACAACTTGACTGGAAAAACTGTCTGTAGGCCATACAAATATTTGTGCCTGCGACACGCAACGCAGCAGCTGATCGCTGAACCACTGTGCCAACATTGTAGTCAAGTATGTAGGAATGTTATATTCCTTCAATGGATGACTCCTAAATATTAACGATACCGCGCCTTAGGAAACGAAATTAAAATTACTGAGTCTAAAAATAGTTGCAAGCTATGATACCAACCCATTCTATTTATAACAAATAAAAATTGAAGTGTTCGAAAATAATAATTATTAAAAAGTTATTAACTTGAACAGTAACGTTATTCAATTAGCCGCTACTGCTAAACGATTGAGTCACCGTCACCTGAATAACGGCTATTTGGCGCCAATTTTTACGCGGCAAAGTGAGGAAATAATTGATTCCGACAAGGGGCCGAATTTTATTGGACCCTCCCGAATGCGGCGGGTTTGGGATTGTCGCCATTTAATTTCTTTGTGATTATGTCCACGGTTTATTGTTTGGAAGTAAAAATCTTTATTATGGGCTTTTTTTTGGGCATTATTGGTAAAGAAAAGGGTGGGCTTAATACTCGTAGGTGATTGAATTGAATGATTTTACGGTATGGTGTGGTGTTGCTAGGATTTTGGGGTTTTATTTTAATTATTTATTAAAACTTTATGCACAAGTTCAAAGGCGGACTTAATGCATTAGGCATTGATATTAAGCATTAAGGAGTCACCGTCGATAATTTTACTGTCAACCGAGTGATCTCGCTATGTTAAGTTGGTCACCCATCCTCGGACCTACCTTGGCAAGTGTTGCTTCATCTTAAAGACCGACCAGTGCGGCTGCGAGTTCCTCCACGATACACTCAACACCTTCACTTTTTTTTTCAAAATGACCTCTTTCCCTGTTTATGTCATAAAAAAGAACATTGCCACAATAATAAAGAACTTGTCATGTTTCTGCCCGTTATGACACGTATAAATGTAAGCACAAAACAATGTACCAGGCAGGCTTGCTACGCGAATATAAACGTCATAATTTGTACTGCATGCGGTCACCTGCATGTGCCCGACATATTATGTTACGTTTCTGAATTATGCTACTGGCAACTGTAAGCCTATATTAACGGAACTGTAAATTTGTATAACATTAATTTGCTTGACAAAACTTTATAGCCTGGTATGCAAATTGTATACCCACTCTTAGTTTGTCGTTGTTTTGCAAAATCTTTTTACTGTACCATAGAAACGAGTTGGTTTCAGTTTTTAACCTTCCAGTTGTGGCATTCATATTTTTTCCTACTTACAGAAAAACAAATAGTTCGTTTATTCGCCATATAGGGGAAAACTATATGTCGCGTATTGCTCTAATTTACTGTATGAATTATAATCTAACTTTTCATTGCATGCAAGGCATCTCGTAAATAAAAACAGAGTAGGTCCGAATATAGTTCCTCGAGGTACTCCATAAATATTTTAACTTAGATGACATTATTTTTTTAGTGTTTAAGTACACAGTTTCAAAGTATGAATGGGAAAAGAACAAGAAGGAAATCTACTCCAAAAACAGTTTCAATCAAGTTTAATCTATAAAGTGTCATTATTGACAAAGCCAAATGCCTTTTCAAAGTCTAAAAAAAAACAAGAAAGCAATGAAGACTACAAAAGATCTAAATTGGAAGTTACTATGATAAAAAACACTGAAGTGAGTATTGAAGTGTTTAAATAACCTAAAAACTGTCATTTAAACAACAAGTCTTATTCTAAAATTCCTATCATCTTTTGAATGACATTCATCATCATCATTCATCATTCAGCCGAAAGACTTCCACTGCTAGGAATTTAGGCCTTCCCAAGTGTCGATACATCGACAAGAAACGAATGACACTCCCGCAGTATTAAAGCAACATAACCCCTATTACAGCATATCAAAGTGACAATCCCTCTCCACCTATCCCAATGTTAGAAACCCCAAAATTTACATACACATACTTAAATAAAATTCATCCTAACCCGGCCGCAATCGACAATTTCCGTGGAAACCCAAACGCGTTATCGCGTTGCCATTGGCTCGTTTAAATTCAGAACGTGTCTGCGGTCTTGTGCAACGGTTACGGGCGGAGTGTTTCAAAATTGGAACGCTAGCATTTAACAGGTGTAGAACATTTAGTGAGTACGTTAGCGGTGGTTTGTACTTGTAGTTTTGTATGTGTTGTTTCTCGTAATGTTACTATGTTGTGTGGAAACATATGTGTTCATATTGAGCCTCGTTTGGTAAGAAAATCATTAGGTTCTGCTTGTAGAAAATTCGATTGAGAATCAAATATAATAATAATTGGTTATAATTGGTTCACAGCAAACAATTTGGTACTAAATGAAAAAAAAACCAAATGTATTAGATTCACATTACCGAATGTTAGAAGTACCGAATGCGACATCATATTGAATGGCGAGAAGCTGGACTTTGTAAATCAAACAGTTTTCCTGGGAATCACTCTAGACGACAAACTGCAATGGGGTCCTCACATAACATCTCTTGCGGGTCGGCTAAGCTCAGCCGCTTATGCTGTTAGAAAGATAAGACAGTTAACGGATGTAGAAACCGCGCGTTTGGTCTATTTTAGTTACTTTCACAGCATTATGTCATACGGTATTTTACTGTGGGGTCGAGCGGCTGACATTGAATCCATATTTATATTGCAAAAGAGAGCTGTCAGAGCAATATATAAGTTAAGTCATCGAGAATCTCTTAGGGAACTATTTAAAAATATTAATATTATGACAGTGTCTTGCCAATTCATTTATGAAAATATTATGTATGTAAGGAAAAATATACATCTCTTTAGTAAAGTCAGTGATAGACACAAATGTAATACGAGAAATAAAGATAAGTTAGATCAACCATCTTATAGACTAGCTAAAGTAAACTCATCTTTCATGGGGTACTGTGTTAAATTCTATAACAAAATACCTTGTGATATATTAAAACTAAATGAAGGTAAATTTAAAACTTTAGTTAAAAGCACACTTTGTAAACAAGCATATTACAAATTAGATGATTATATTCAAGATAAGAATGCTTGGAAACATGCTGGTCCTGCTCCATAGGGCAATCTTTAGGGTGGACAAAATCAAATTTGTTAATTTATATTCCTATTCATAGTTATTGCTTTTTATTTTATTTTTTTAGAATTTGACTCACACACTGTTCCGTTGGTGTTGAATTAGGTATTTTACCTATGTTTGCAATATTTGTAAGTATGTGAGAACCATGTTCCTATTTATCACATTCATAAATTTACCTGTTAATGCTTTTAATACTTTATACCTGTACGTAGTATAGTGTATAGTGCTATTCTGGGTGCATCGTCCTCACATATATGAATTTATTAATGTATGTACTTATGTAAATATTGTAAAACACTTTTTTTTTTAAAAGAGTAAGTATGGAGTTTCTTGTGCATTCTTCTCCATAACAAGCTACTTTTCCGAATGCACGGTAGAATCAATTTTTATTTTATGATTAATTATGACGTTCAAAAGTGCCGCTTTTTGGCCCAGTTGAATAAATATATTTGACTTTGACTTTGACTTTGACTTTGACTTTGACTTTGAAATAAATATAAGGTCGATTTGACGTCGATAAAATATAAAAAGTGACCGTCTTTACATAGCGTGATTCCTTCGTGCTTCTAAAGCTGTTAGTCCAGACTGTCATTTGAAGATCTTTGACAATCGTTACGTATAATCAGAAACCAATTACCCAGTTACTGGGTTGTGGAGGTTAGATAGGAAGTCGCTCCATGTAAAATGATACTGGTATTGAGCAACACATCAAAATGCATGTAACCGCATCTAGCGTGTCTAAAGGGACGAAGAAGTAAATATTTATATATGAGACTACAGGACGTGCGTAAGTCATGAATAGATAATGACGCTGTAGTAGGCACAGCATGTTTTTAATTTACTTTAAAATAGTTCAAATTTTAGCCTCATACTCCAATTTCCCTAAAATAGTTTGCAAAATTATGCTCTTTTACTCCACTCCGAAAAAAAAAAGGAAGTTTTGACACACGATTAAATTTCAGGACATAAAAATATCTAGTTTCCTGTCATATACGGTTCAATTTTAGAAACTAAAATGGCTGGCTGAAACTGCTAAAAGCCCAATAAGATATCTTTTAAAACAATATCCAATAACCCGACAAACCGAAGCGAAGTCGCGCCAAAAATCTATATTACAACATCTGCTAACCCAAAATATAAGAACAAAAAAGCAAAGCTGAATCTGGAGTTATAAAATTATGCATATCGTTTCCCGGTCTCATATTAACATGTCATTGGAGCGGCCATATTGCGATCAGATTCGAATTCCGAACGTTCACTCACTAAGCTAATATACTTTTACATCTAAAACATACGATTTGAGACTTTATCCTCTTTGACATAAAGGTTGAGCTTCATGCATCGGTTTTCTTTGTCCAAGTATATATTAGTCGATTTTCTCGAATCGGATTTTTTTTATGAACGTCGTAAAGTTTGCCATGGATCGTTTTAGTAAGTTCGATTCGATTATCGAATGATTGGGTAGGATACTTTTTCGTTGGTAACAGGTGGAATAAATTATTATTTTGTTAGTTTAGGCTGTATGTGATTGTCGGTGCCTCGTTGTTATGAAAAAGTTAATGGTTGGGGTCGGGAAGGGGTGAGCCGTGTGTTTTTATTGGACGACTTTCAGGATTTTGTAATAGAGTTGAAATGGTATGGTTTCCTTTGTTTTATTTTTAAGTGAAAATTACTTACGTGTAGGTACTGTGAGGGCTCACCTATTTAGAGGCAACCTATTATAAGACTGGCAACAGATAACTATTTAGTTTTGGAAGGTGATTGAAATCGGAACGTAAGGAAATAATTGAAGATGTTTTTATTAAGCTTTGCTTGTCACTTCGGTACGTGCCCGCCTGAAGGCAGGCATGTTGCTGATACAATATAACATTTCAAAGTAATTTCTGCATATTATTTAAAGCTCTCTGAGCTACCACCTCACAGCACTCCTAACCATGTTAACTTTAACACAACATAACATTTTGATCAATAATTCAGCAGAAAGAGGAATTGGACAAAAATTCAGCATGCAAGCACTGTTTGTGTATATTTTCAAAGTTTTGGTTCTAGGAGTTTCCTCACGATGTTTTCCTTCACCAATTTGAAAGCGGTGGTGATGAAATATACCGCTTTTTATACTATTCATTTTTATTATAATCTATGATACAACAGATAGAAACAAGAAAATTGAATGAATGGAGAGAATTACAGTACAAGCTATCTAGAATAATATGATAAACCAGAATCCAATCATAACCCAGTAACGATTTCATCCAGCTAGACCAATATCACATCGTAAAAAGGAAACCCACAAAAGAAACCATCTCGCAGCCTGTAAAACTAAACTACATAACTAACAACACTATCTTTATCCCCCGTAATTGCTTCTCTCCTAATATCGTCAGACAATAACACCGTATCAACGAAACGACATCAATAATAAAATAATATAAAAAGCAACTAACTTCCCAGCGTTATGTTAGGAAAAGGACATATTAATTTCGCTGGCAACCCTCGAATTATATCTATCTCTTTCTTATATAGGAAGTTATGTATTGAGCTGTCTCGCTCCCGCCCCCGCGCTTAAGTGTCCGGCCAGATGTTACCAGCGTTTTATTGAAAAACTCCGCGAAGCCATATTGCTACTTGCCTTTAGTGAATTAAGATGTAGCAACGATATAACGTTATTAACGTGTTACTTTCGTTTTTATAGTTACGTTTTTTTTTTTGGGAGAGTTAATTATTTTTTGTTATTTTGTCGTGATGGTGTTTGATAACAACTGGGGTATTGTTACGAGTTCTGCGAAAAAACAAATTTAATCTTATTCTGATTTTATTATTTGATTCTTTTAATGATAGGTCATATTTCAAATTCAATTTATAGTAAGAAAGAACGAAAGACTTAACTATATTTAACTAACTTTTTGATCCGTGTGTTTTAGACCTACAAAGATACTTTTTCTTAAAATACAGCTTCAGTTCATAACTTAGACGCGTATTTCAGCATCTTTGCCTTGCCGGCGCATACAAGGTAAGGGTATTAACCTTACGTGTGCCCGTAATTAGCGAAACAATAGAAAAGCCATTGTGTCTCGCGTGGAGTGAATCGGAATTTAGTGATCTTTACATTTTCATTTATGCTTCTTATTTTGAAGACAACATAATAAAAACACAAAAAACAACTCATGCTTAAATCACAGCAAAGTAACGATTTCATCTAGCTAGACTAATGTATCATCGTAATTAATTCAAAAAATAAAAAAACCGACTGCAAGGACGTAGGAAACAAGAAGAAAATCATGCTGTGCAGTCGGAGGATACATATTCGCGAGCTGGCTGAACAAAATCAAATGTATCCTCCGACTGCACAGCATGATTTTCTTCTTGTTTACGTCTTTTTAGTTCTCTTCTTAAACAGTTCTCTTTTTAAATTTTTTCAATTTTTTTTTTATTTATAACTTTTTAGCTAACATTTATTTTTCTAAATTATTAACATATATAAGTGTTATATATTTTAGAAAACACCTCTTAAAACTGCCTGGAGGAAAAAAAAAAACTTGGTCCCCCACAATATGACTCCCAAAACCCACCATTTTTCTATTTTCCAATTTTTATGTAGTTAGTGACACTCGTAAGCTTAAGAAGAATCGATTGACGTACAAATCATCAAAATCGGCCAACGTTTTTGGTCTCCGGAACGCCACATCGGAACAAGCATACATAAGCAGACTGATAAAAACATTACCCTCCTTCGGCAGTCGGGTAAAATGAACGCCCACAAAAGAAACCATCTTCCAGCCTGTAAAACTAAAATATATAACTAACAACACTATCTTTATCCCTTATCTTTATCTATATCTACACTTATATTACAAAGCTGAAGAGTTTGTTTGTTTGTTTGAACGCGCTAATCTCAGGAACTACTGGTTGGAATTAAAAACTTCTTTTTGTGTTGGATAGTCCATTTATCGAGAAAGGTTATAGGCTATATAACATCAGGCTACGACCAATAGGAGCGGTGCATAAATGAAAAATGTTGCAAAAACGGGAATTATTATTTCTTTTTGAGAGCTTCCGTTGCGTGCGCTGCTTAGGCGCTTAAAGATACGCAACATTCATGTATGTTGGGTAGGGTAGGTATTTAGCCAGTTGACGGGAGCGAAGCCGCGTGGGACAGCTAGTTAACTATATAACTAACAACACTATCTTTATAGGTACGTAATGCAGTACAATCCGACAATTCTCATACAATATTACCTTAATATGTATTTAAAAGAGAAAACGAGTGAAAGATATCAATGCATCTTCTACTGATAAAAGTATTTAAATTCCTTCACTGATAGACAATGCAGATTCTACATAATTATCCTGCCAGCCTCTAGGAGCATGATCATGAATTTTACTCAAGAATTTTAATAAATACTAGCTGTCCCACGCGGCTTCGCTTCCGTCAACTGGCTACCTACCTACCCATTTACCCTACCGTACCTACACTACATACATGACTGTTGCGTAACTTTAACCGCTTACGCAGCGCACGCAACGGAAGATCTCAGAAAGGAATAAATTTGCCCGTTTATGCAACATTTTTCATTTATGCTCCACTCCTATTGTTCCTAGCGTGATGTTATATAGCCTATAACCTTCCTCAATAAATGGACTATACAACACAAAAAGATTTTTTAATTCCAACCAGTAGTTCCTGAGATTAGCGCGTTCATACAAACAAACAAACTCTTCAGCTTTATAATATTACTAGCTTTCTCACGCGGCTTCGCTCCCGTCAACTGGCTACCTACCCACCCATCTAAACCGTTTACGCAGCGCACGCAACTCTCAAAAAGGAATATTTTTTCCCGTTTTTGCTTCATTTTTCATTTATGCTCCGCTCCTATTGGTCGTAGCGTGATGTTATATAGCCTATAACCTTCCTCAATAAATGGGTTATCCAATACAAAAAGAATTTTTCAATTCCAACCAGTAGTTCCTGAGATTAGCGAGTTCAAACAAACAAACAAACAAAAAAACAAACTCTTCAGCTTTATAATATTAGTATAGATATATATTATAGTATAGATTATAACGCAGTAAGCTAAGATTTTTGAAAATTCATCTCCTAAAGAGAAGATGGGTTATAATTTTTTTTTTTAATATTTTGTGTTTTTTGGTGATGTGGTATTCCCATCGGGCACACAGTTTGTGTTTGAAAAGTGTATGTAATTTCTGATAACTTCATACTTGATATTCTGCTAGTGCTATCGACTGGAAAACAAGCCGATGCCGACGGACAAACTTGAGGACAGAGCCAGAGGTTACCATCACCTGCAATAACACCATGTCACATATAATATAATACTAGCATTCAGATGCCTCATCCCATACAAAGAAACCGTGCCGACGTAACTAGCGTTTTTCGTCTGATTAATCTGATATTTTTTTGTACATCGAACGCTTTCGGTTCTGTTTCACGGTGATAGATAGATGGTGTTAGCAGCGACTTGCAAGTAAAAGGATAAATACAGTGAAGATTCGTTTTAAAGTATTTTTTTGCACGATTTCACAGTCTTTTTTGCACCAAAATGTGTTACAATACAAATTTTTACAATCGAATGGAATGCCTCAGAAATTTAAAAATGCGCCATCTTTTGGCATCAATTTTAAATGATCCGTTCAAATAATCTTTGAAGTGTGAATGAAGAGCCCAATATTCCATAATTTTGTACTAGGAGAGTTGATTAAACAAGAACATACAATTTTTATGTTCAATTCCAGAAAATGTTAATTGTACTCACATTCAATAACAGATAGGTGCATATCGCGCCATCTAGTGAGATTTATTTGAACCAAAGTTTCTTTCTTAGCAATGAGACCCCGTGACCATGTCTTGCCAATCTTAGAAACAACGACGACGTCTAATTTTTTACCTAACGAAAGAATCGATCTTTTTTAAAAACACACATACATTACATAAACAAACATCTTACTCAAAACAAAGTTTACAAAATTTGGGGTTTAATTAAACGTGTTAGCGCTAGGATATGAAGATTTTTTTTAATATTGATAGGCTCGCGTTTTACCACTATCTCACCTAATGGTGAACGCTCCGAAGGGGTCCCAATCACATACCCAAGCAAGCTTTGGACTGTAATCCCCAAGGGAAAAGAAAGCGTAGCCGTCCTCGTCAAACCTCGCGTCGCACCGTGTTGGCAGAAGCGACGAGCATCGGAATGACATGGAGCGAGGTGAAGCGTGAAGCTCAAGACCGATCGCGATGGAGGTCATCTGTGGACGCCTTCTGCCCCATCTAGGCGTTATAGGACTTTAAGTCAAGTCACCTAATGGTAAGCGATGATGTGGTCGACGTTGAAGCTCGCTTGCCTAGAAGTAACCTATTCAGTCTTAACTTACAAGACCCCAATGTTGTAGCTATCAGGAAACACAGCCACCGGCAAGAAATGCCTATCTTTAGCGATTATAAGAATTGGACCCTGTAAGAAATAATTATTCTTATCATTACGTATATATTATCTGAAATCTGCACCTATCGTCCAACGGCTGTCTGTGCTCTGTGGGTTCAACTAACCATAGAGGTTGGGTAAGTCGCTCTACAGTACCTAGTACACTGATCGGCACGCCAGCATTAATGACATCATACGTCGGGCTCTTGTCACCGCCGGGGTGCCAGCTGTTTTAGAAACCGATGGCTTGGCACGCGACGATGGGAAGAGACCAGACGGGATGACCATAATGCCTTGGGTGGGTAGGCCTTTGGTGTGAGATGCAACATGTGTCGTTTCAGCGTTCTGGGCACGTTTCCCATTGACATCAATGTGGACGAATTTTTTGATGCACAATGAGCTCTGTTCCGTCTCACGTTTTTATTCGTATATAGGTTTATTTTTGTTTTAGAATATTCAATTGTATATATGTAAATAAACCTTCCTTTTGGGATTTATACACTAATAACTTACGGTCGATATACTATCGAAAATTAGTGCCGCTACCAACCGTGTAGAAGCCGACACGACATCGACGCTGGCTACCTGACCACCGTCGATAGGTACATTATTTAATCTGCACATCAAATCACATCAAATGGAAGTTCTAAGCCATAGGCAGATTAAAGAAATAGAATCCGAAGAAAGTAAATAGATTTATCGGTAAATAAGTAACATTAGCGTAGCACTTAGTTTTAAAACAAAAGACATAAACGCGCTCGTCATTCATTGCAAGAAAATGTATATTTTTCAGAAATGAGTAATCTGAAACTGTTTAATTTCCTTGGTTTACAGTATAGCTAGAATTCTCCAAGAATCTTTTGCAAAGGCAGCTTTTGCAGCGGCTTCGTCCGCTTGAGAGTCAAATCTGTCCTACAGAAAGGCTAGGCAGATGATCATTATTATAATAGGCAGAAGAATTTGTATCCATCGCAGGATAAAAAAACCGGCAAGTGCGTGTCGGACCTCGCACATTTAGAGTTCCGTACCAAACCTCAAAATTAAGTTGGTTGTAACAGAAAAAGTGAGGGATTTAAAAAATATCTGATTTATTAATATATTGCTATTTGTTAGTAAAATAAACATTAACAAATTTTAAGTTCATAGGTCAATGGGAAGTTAAAAAATTCTTAGGAACAAAATTTTGTAAAAAAAAAAGCTGACTTTAAGTATATTTCATTGCATTTTTCTAGCTGATTTACTTACAGAAATCAATGCAAAGTAGAAATTTAGATCTTTCATTTCAGCACGCAATATAATTCGAAGTCTTTGCTCATTCATACTTACACGTAACATACCTACTTATAAGCTTTTATAGGCTATATGGTGAGAACAATGTAAATTTTAAAGCTGTTTATAGGTATGTATCTGACCGACACGCGACGGCGCAATCGTAGTAAAGTACGCGGCAAGTAAGTTGAACAAAAATGTACAAACGTTTTATTTAAATTAAAAGATTTAAACCAACTTTTCTTCTTTTTATACGACCTAACCGTTGACATTTTGTATATTGTCAACGGTTAGGTCATTTATAAGGGATTCTATGGAAATCGTTGAATTTCAATAAAATGTTAGTACATTTTTGTTCAACTTACGTGCCGCGTAGTTTACTACGATTGTGTCGTCGCGTGTCAGTCAGATAATACCTATCTTAATAAGTTCTCAACGAAACATGCCGAAACAAAAAAAAAATCCGTGCCGTCGGCTATTTCAGTATGATAAATATAAAAATCATCTGTTTTTTTTTCAGGGTATTTAAAAACCTGTTACTGATTATACAGATACATAGACTTTAGTGGTCCGATGTAGACGAGAGAGTTTTGAGCAAAATTTTATTAATCTTATCTTTTTTAAGGTTCCGTACCATAAGGGTAAAAACGAGACCCTATTACTAAGACTCCACGATCCGTCTGTCTGTCTGTCTGTCCGTCTATCACCAGGCTGTATCTCATGAACCGTGATAGCTAGACAGTTGAATACTAAAAACAGAATAAAATAAATGTTTAAGTGGGGCTCCCATACAACAAACGTGATTTTTTTGCCGGTTTTTGCGATGATGGTACGGAACCCTTCGTACGCGAGTCCAATTGGCACTAGGCCGGTCTTTTTTTTTGTCTATAGGCTCGCGCTTGACACTATCTCACCTAATGGTAAGCGATGATGTGGTCGACGGTGAAGCACGTTTGTCTAGAAATAGCCTATTCACTCTTGACTTAAAGACCCCTAGATTGTAGCTATCGGGAAACAGACTCCGGCAGGGAAGTTCACTCCTTAACTGTACGCATAATAAAAGTGTTCCCAAAACGATTTATGCGTATGGGTGGGATGTCCACAATGAACCGATGGCGCATCGCCGTACGTCTTGTAGGCCGATGATGAAACGGGCTAGGTCGAATTTGATCGTGCTATTCTACCACACACTCCCCGAAATGTAACCGATACAAAACCTAAAATGATAAGCTGACAACTAGGCCACGATATTTAAGGCTCTGTAGCCTTGACTTGACCAGTGCCTCATTGCCAATGAGTCTCTTGGCCCGCTTTTCGATCGACTCTAGTTGCTTCCAAGCATTCGGCACTTTTCCGTATAAGCGTGCCAAGATCGGAGACAGTTCTGGCGCACTGGTTGTAAGCACTATCGCTGGTATTCCGTCAGGGTTGCAAGCCTTGTTCTCGTTGAGGTTGCGCAATCAAGAAAAAAAACAATTAAAAAACTGCAGTGTATCAAAAACGTTCCATCACCGGACTACAAGACGTAAGGATCCATCGGTAAATAGTGGATATCCCGCCCGTGGGTATGGGCGGGAAACGTTTTGGGCATACTTTCATTGTGCGTACAGCTAAGGAGTGGAATTCACTACTGGAGTCTGTGTTTCCTAATAGCTACAACCTGCAGCCTTATTGCGTAATAAATTCGGCAAGGCAAAGGGCAAAGAGTATGAACAATCGACCAATCAGGTGAGATAGTGGTCAAGCGCAAGCCTATAATCAATAAAAAAAAAAAAATCGAATGAGAGATGAAAGACGCGATGCAGATTTCCGTCTAAATGATTGGTTAATCTTTCAGAATCTTTGCCCTTTGCCTTGCCGAATTAATTGCGCAGTAAGACTGCTGAGGGTCTTTAAGCAAGGAGTGCTTCACCGTCGTGCACATCTTCGCTTACCATCTGTTGAGATAGTGAAAAACATGAGGAAAGTCTACCCCTATCAATAATATTAAAAATAATTTACAAAATCGGTCCACAATGCACGAAAAAATCGATGAACATGCACAAAAAAAACATATTGTCGAACATAGAACTTCCTCTTTTTTTAAAAATCGGTTAATAAACAAAACTGCAATGGATGAAAAGCTCAACAAAATAAAACTCACCATTAACGTTGCTACTTTTCAAACTATCTTCACCCAGAATCGCACTAACACTGAACTTCAATAACGGCTTCTTTTGCTCGGTATACTCTTCACAGGACCTCACCAATTCATCCGTGTACCCCTTTCCATCATGTTTCTCGCCTTCATCCCCTGAATGCTCATGATAATTGAGGTTAAACCTTTTTTCTAGTTCTTCTAGCCTTCTGATGCCAGATTTCTTGCAAGAAAAAGGGGGACAGTCGTACGAACCGCAGGACTGGCAGCGCCGAATCAAATTTGGAACGTTCAAAACTTCTTTTTCTGTTTGTCGTACTTCTTCGTTCCGTGGATAGTATGATTCGTTGTTGTAATAAACCTCATTTTTGACGTAATCATCGTCGCGACTTTTTGAATCTTCGTCTTCGATTTTTGAATCTTCAATAGACTCGTCGTTTCTATTTTCTTCGTCACATTCCGCAAGCTTCGATTCGTCTATTTCAGGAGTATTGTCTCTGGATCTTTCGTAATTTTGACGTACGTAGTTTTCTATTTGTTGATTTATATATTGGTTGTGGAGTTCGGTTTTCTGCTGGTGTAAAATGTTGTCGACTAAAAAAGGTGACGTCATATTAAATGGCCCCGCACTAGATTTATTGTAGCAAAAGTTTTGGATCGTTTTCAACATAATGTTATGGTCTAATTGTTTGCCGAAAGTATTCAGTTTAAGCTGTCCATTTTTAAAATCTGTTGGGTACATAATACGTTTTGATAAAAACTTTTTTTATTCAAACTATTATCACACTGAAAAAAAAATTATAACAGTTTTTTATACGGGTCATCACTATCACTGGAGTTCGATTTTCAAATTCAAAATTCGCGGTCGTTCGCGTTGAAAAAATTTTAGACGCGTCTTTTCTGTTCGACGTTTGAACAACGACTGGAATTTAAGGGAGTGGTTCTTTAGAAAGGGGCGTATTCCGAACACGGGGTGGCATTTTAGCGCGCTTTTGTTATAACCACCATCTTTGTTTGACCTGCCTTTACCTTTTTGAATGTAGAAGCCAGAGGTCAAGCTTTGTTTGTCCTTTTATCGACTTACAAACTTACGTATACCAATCAGACAATCTAAACCACCCCTTATCGCTTACACAATAAAGACTTTTCTCCAATTTATCGAGTGTAAAAATAAAAATTGCTCGACAAATAGGTATGTGTGTATTCATAAGTAAGTAAAAAAGGGTATAGAGTTGTTTTTCATCGAGTTAGTTTCTACCCCCGTGCCCGCCCGCATTTTATTGTAACAAAACCCGTTCGCGATTGATACAAAGAGGTAATGTGGCTTTGATAATATAAAAATGGCCGCCATATTGGTTTTTTTGTGAGTTATTGTTTCGTCTATGAAAATTTGATAGAGATTGTTACATTGCAAATAAATATAATAGACAAAGATATTATTTATTAACAATGGCCTTATTATAAGTGATAATATCTGTGTTTTATTTAGATACTTACATCTAAAATACAGCAGAAATTTTCGTTGATTTTTTTAGTCAAAAATAATTATCATTTTTTTTATTTCATTACCCTAGCATGTCCCAGTGCTGGGCAAAGACTTTCCTCATATCTTTTCATTCTAGACACTCTTTAAATGCACAACATTAAAACAGTTACAAATTTAGAAAAAAAAAAAATTGCAAAATAATTCTTTTATTTTATTTTGAAAGTTATCCTATACCAAAATATGAAAAATACGTATTCCATAATTTGCTTTAAAGAGTCCAGTTTCAAATTGCAAGAAACAGGCTAAATAATTTTCTCTAAGGAGCAATCTCCCAAGTTTCTACCTTCACTTGTTTTAGGATGTCCATTGAATATCTATACTAATATTATAAAGCTGGAGAGTTTGTTTGTTTGAGCGCGCTAATCACAGGAACTACTGGTTGGAATTGAAAAATTATTTTTATGTTGGATAGTCCATTTATCGAGGAAGGTTATAGGCTATATAACATCACGCTACGACCAATAGGAGCGCAGCACAAATGAAAAATGTTATAAAAACGGGAAAAGTTATTCCTTTTTGAGAGCATCCGTCGCATGCGCTGCGTAAGCGGTTAAAGTTTCGCAAAAATCATGTATGTAATGTACGTAAGGTAAGTAGTGTAAATGGGTAGGTAGGTAGCCAGTTGACGGGAGCGAAGCCGCGTGGGACAGCTAGTCTATATATATATGTCGTATAAGCCTTCACATAGAGGCTATAGGCGTGTTACACAATCTAGATTTAATAGCGATACGGTACGCCTGGACGCCTTTGGCAATGTTTGATTGGCATACGATGATACCACTAAATACGACGTCTACACATATGCTAGCTAATCCTACCGAAATATATACTTTTCTAGACACTAAAGGGCATCCTGAGGCCCATAACCTAATAAAACAACGTAATTCAATTAATGTTTTATCCAACGGTTTTTTCTGTTCCACATCAACACACACAGAGTCGATAGATTAGCATAGACAATTCAGACAAAACATATGTTTATTTGATGTGACCAGGGGGATGACGGTGATGAGATGTATAAAAGTCACACATCATCTGTCACTTACACACACTCAAAATAACATTACTCTAAAAGCTGGTTACCCCCCTCCCCCCTCCAGTTATAAATAATGAATATTTCTAACAACATAACCATTCCTAAATACTTAATAGATACTGGCATTTTGCTGAATGGTTAGACTAGAAGCCAGCCTAACATATCTGAGAAATATCCAGGTTGAAACTGAACATATACCATACCCAAAGGGTAAAAATGTCTATCTGTCTGTATGTAACCAGGCTGTATGTCATGAACCATGATAGCTAGACAGTTGAAATTTGCACAGATGATTTATTTCTGTTGCCGCTATAACAACAAATATTTAAAACAGAATAAAATTAATATTTGAGTGGAGCTCCCATACAACAACCGTGATCTTTTGTCGTTTTTTGCGATAATGAATCCGAACCCTTCGTGCACGAGTCCGACTCGCACTTGGCCGGTTTTATTACTTCTCTCTGTATAAGTCCTTAATACTGTAACGTTAACTGTAACCCTAAACGTAAGCTAGGTTAATAAAAAAATATTAGTGATACAATATCAAAAGATATGAAGGTGTGGTTTGTATAGTATTATAAAACATAAATATACTAAAGGATGTCGATCTGTACAACAGAATACCACAATACCTAAAGCTTAATTTTCTAATGATGGCAAAATCAAAATACTTTTAATAAAAAATCTTTTCACTGTAACTTGGCAACGCACTCCTTGCTAGAACCTTCCTTTATTTCTAAGAACATCATCAAAAACACTTCCTACACTTATAAAAAGCCGAATCAATAGCATTCCTCGAAGCTTGCAACAGCATTCTCAATTAATATCGTCAATAGACCCAGATCGCTCGCTTTAACACCCCTACTACCCTTCTTGCCACCCCCTGTTGCAACAGCTGATACTCTCTTCATTTCCTCTTATACCCCGAAAAATACAACCTTAAATCCATACATAGATCTTTAACATTCAAATGAGTAAATTGACGCCATTTTGAATTGAAATCATGTCAATAATATGCCATGTAACGTTAATAATTTAACTTCTTCATAAATTACTGAGCCTGCCTTCTTTTCCCTCTGCTACAAAATTGTATAACATATACAAGGTATAATATAATAAACACAAAACTTAAAAAGGAGTAAGTACTCAGAATGATCAAATTAGTAACGACCCTGGCATCGCGACATTGCCCCTTACATATATGTTGACATAATTTGACATTTACTGGACAGCAAATTTCTTTCTCGATCTCAGCGTTGGTCCTATAGTAAAATTGTTATTATATATGTTCATAATGATGAATACAATTATACAATTCAGGAAATGGGTTGTTTATCTCCTGTATAATATTTCAAAAAAGTCCTGAGTTCCTATCTCATCTGTTCTGTTTCTCTTTGTGTACTTAGATAAATAAATATCAACGCCCAGGCTAAACTTTCGGATCTAGAAAGCTGAAATTTTGCGCTGAGATCTATAATGATGTTTACAAAGAATAAGTAAAGATATTTCAAAATTGAAACACTACTATACAAAATGAAAACTTTTTGTCTGAATTATTAAATTTACTTGAAACTCGCTCTTAATGCTCCATAGTATAATAAATCGAACATCAATTTTAGCATTTTCTTAAATACAATCTATAGCGGGTGAAAAGGTTTGATACACGAGCAAAACCCCGGGCCAAAGTTAGTACAATCATATCGCCATAAAAATAGACTCTCAACATTCAAATGGCCAAATTGACACCATTTTCTATTGAAAATCATATCAATTGCCAAACTTGCAGACATCTTTTTCCCACGACGTCCAACCACCAACTGAGCGTAAAAGAAGAACGATGCTCTGAAGAAAAAATCGTTCCAATTTCAAAATTGGCCCCGCCCCTCATTGTTATTGGCTGTTTGGGAGTCTATAACCACTTATGTTTCGTGCAATTGATTTTCGACTTTATTTTTAGACTGGGAAAGTTTACTTTTGGATATTTTTTATGTGTTAAAAAAACATCACATGAATTTTACTTCTTCAAGCTAAATATTAGATTTAATGAGGTAAGTCAGAACACTCGGTTATTGCGGTAAAAGAAACTCGTAAAAGATTGGATGTAGGTTACTGTGGCTGGATGGGATGAAAGCAATCTTTTTAAAAGATACGTTTACGTTTATGCTGTAACTTTGTAAAGGGGGTAGCAGGACTGTCGATTAGTTGTTGTTATGAAAATTAGTTTTCAGGACTTTTTCGTCGGAAAAGAGTATTCAGGTTAGATATAATTCTTTTCAGTTAATGTGAAACGCGACGTGCGACGACCTGCCGGGCGAGCACGGCCTGCTGTGACAGACTTGAGTTTAATCAGTAATTTTATCTCAGTTTGGTAACAAAAACCGTGGTAAAATTCGTGACTCAAGCCTATCACAGAGGCCGTGTTCGCCCGTCTGGTCAAGGCTGCGGAAGTCCGGTGGATGCGAAATGTACAGCAGAACTCTTCAATAAATGACGGCAAATCTCTCGGGATTGCTGCAACCGCATGTTTTTTTATTGTTTATACCATTTCATAACATAACATCACGCCAGTACGCTCTAAAGAGGTACGCGGATGTGTACAGTTCACCTTGATACACTCTCATTTCACCGGTTATGATCAAGTATCATGGCATTCGGATAATCTATTCTGGTATTATAAGAACCTCACTAAAGGCAAGTTGCTTAATAGGTACAACTAAAAAGTAAAAATAAAAAATCTTTTTTACAAAAAATAACTTTCTTTTTCGAAGTCGGTGTCCATAACGAAAAAAATTGGTACCTTCCAAAGACACCGACTTCGAAAAAGAAAGTTATTTTTCACTTTGTAGTGTTTTTAGTTGGAAGTCGGTAGAATTTTTTTTGCAAAAAAGATTTTTTTTTGTTTCCGAAGTTTCGTCAACCGCACGACAACTATTTTGATGTCGTAATATCTGACATAACGATCCGTTATAACAAGTGTCAAATTCAATTTTTCGGACGGATAAAAACGCATCGGGAGTAGGTACAACTGTCAAATTGTGTTGTCATTCATTCTTCGTTCGGGCCCCGAACGAATCATCCGTCCGTATGTGTTAGGGAGTAGGAAACGCCCGTAACTAAGCCCGAAACTACGGACATTGAGCTTAGGGAGTAGGCCCCCAGGACCGATCAGTGTGGCGACGCTTGAGGCCTATGTCCAGCAGTGGACGTCTTTCGGCTGATATGATGATGATGATGATAATGACGTGAATTGATTTCAACGACATTTTCGTTTTTTTTTAAAGCTCTGCCTTTGAATTGAACTTCAACTAATTAATATAATAATAATAAAATATATAGTCAACAGTATACATACAGAACAAAAATTTCCAAACAAAGTGTACAATGGGCGGTCACACAGTGCAATCTCTAACAGACAACCTTTGGATGGACTGAACGATAGGAGAAGAATTAAGGGCTGTCAGTGTACTATTAACCAAAGCTAGATCTGCTCATTTTGAAAACAAAGTTCCGTGCACAAGATGACCACAGCTGCGTCCGCCCTTTTTGCGTCGACCAATAGCCATACACCAGTATGCATAACAGTAGTTAAACAAAAAAGGATCCGGAACAAAAAAGAAAGATTTTTTGCTGACCAATAGTATAGAACAAAAACAGGACCAAAGAAGAGAAAGTTTTCATGCTTAACATTTTGTTTCAACTAATTCTCGGGTTCAGTTGCAACTTGCAAAGCATTCGGTAACAGGCCGGTCCTGGGGAACTTGTCTATATCGATGAGAGGGCAAACGGTGCAAGTTATTTGAGCCTACTGCAAGATACCTTTTTGCCAACAGTGCGAGTGGTGTATCCAGAGGACGAAATGCCTGAAATTGTTTTTATTCAGGACAATTGTCCTATACACACTTGCCGCTCGGTGCAAACTTGGATCCAGCAGCAGCCAAGTATACGATCAGTACCGTGGCCCTCTCGTTCTCCGGACCTAAACCCCATCGAAAATCTATGGGGTTTAATGGTCCAGAGATGGGATAACAGACGCGAAAGGACCAAAGCAGCTTTAGTCGCACATGTTGACCAGGTCTGGGAATCATTTCGCGGCTCGGATCTTTGCGAGGTCCTGGTAAGATCGATGCGAGCTCGGTGTGACGCAGTAATAAACGCAGGTGGGGCACTTACTAAATATTAGGTTTTTAATTTTATTTTCGATAAACAATGTTGATATTGTATTATACAGTTTAAAATAATAAGTGTTATTGTATCTATTAGTAATATTAGTTTTGTTAGTTTATTGTGATATAAAATTAGTGGATAGTTTGTTATTATATGTTAATTAGTGTACAAAATTATTACTTTACAACAAGGGTGAAGCTTTGTTTTTTTGTAAATATAAAAATAAAAATAAAGGACTTTCATATTTCAATGCTGTTTTCTTCAGGATTATTAAGTAATATCGACTACTAATTACTAAGTATTCCAATTCTACAAATACGCTTGGCTTGAATATTTACTTTAACTGGTATAGTAACAGCCACTCGACTCGAAGTGTAGTTTAAGCACAATGGCCCTATTGTTTAGAGCTTCGAGTTGCACGTGTTATATTAGAACAAAGACGATTCATTCGTTGTGTGAATGATCAGAATTATTGTATATATTTATATGAATCAACAATAATTTTGTAAGTTTTGTTTATATTGGGCACAAAGCACAGTTAGATTAATTTAAAGTGTTTCAAATATCAAGACAATTTCGTCTGTCAGCGTATGTTTCAGTTGGTTCATGAGTAGGCTCACACTTATTAGGGTTCCGTACGAACAGGACCCGGACCCTGTTACTAAGCCTCCTCTGTCTGACCGTCTGTTCATCAGCGGGCTGTATCTCATGAACCGTAATAGGTAGACATTTGACAGTGATTGTGTATTTCTATTGCCGCTATAATAATAAAACAGAAAAAGAAAATTAAGATAAAATAAAGAGGGCCAAACGGGCTTTTTAATAAGTTTAAATAGATAGTATTAAGTCTCTTTCGATGGTAATGGAACCCTTCGTGCGCAAATCCGACTCGCACTTAGCCGATTTTTTAAACTACTTGCTAACTAAGGACTCCTTTAGGTGTATATAATTATGTTCTGGGGGCTTGAGGAGCTCAGTAATACTCTATACGTGAAGTGAAACCGTGACCCGTGAAAATGCCACTAATTATGGACGTAGACCGCCATATCCATTTGGAAGATTTTGTCCATCTGTTGTGGGCACATTATGTGTGGCCCTGGGTAGAAACCCATTTCTTAAGGCGAAACTTCTGTTTGGATACAGTACATCATAAATAATATAACGTACTTATACCTAATAACATAAAATACATATATACAATACTATATATCTAATATACTAATAAATATTGAATATATGACAGAGAAAGGAAAAGACTAAAAATTATAGTGAAAGGTATGGCGAAATGTAACTTACGCACAAACGTCACCGTCAGCTGTTTATCCCCCTCGTTGCATTTTATAAGTCACACACAATCACACAAGTAAGGGTCGCGTTCCATTGTGTCGAACGATGTTACCGATGTGTTGGCAAAGTAACTTGTCAGTTACATCGGTTCATGGGTAACACGTAACACTAAGAACTTTGTCTTTACATTTTATTGGACGACTAAACGTCGACGAAATTAAATTATGTATGCACGCATTTGTTTTTTTTTATGATACTGTCTTATTATATCAAATTAGCTAACCAATATGCTAAACATTAACATTATTCTTACTTATTGTAGGAGCGACAAGATGTTAATAAAAAAACTGGCCAAGTACGAGTTGGATTCGCGTACTGAGGGTTCCGTACAATCAAACTGTTACATTCACCAAAATAATTAAATAACAATAGTGGAGTTAATAAACTATGCACAGAACGTTGCTCTAACGACAAGATAAGCAGAATTGAGGGATAAAATTAACTACACAAGGACATAAGTCGTGGTCGGTTTACCAACTGCAAATAGCTTAATAAGCTTTTTTTTTGATGTAGGTACAAATTTACGGTTTTCGGCATTTTTCCTTTATTTGTGCTATAAGCAGAGGTCGGAATTAGGTAGAGTTATTCATGTACTTACACTGATTTCATACAGCGAAAGAATAAAGTGGATATGCCTCAAATCCCGAGATTAATTTTAAAGAGCAGAAAAAATCCCGTGATTTTTTTAATAAAAAGTTATTTACTTTTACACAATTTAAACTACTGTACGCACGACGTTGCCAAACTTACATCAATGACATCGGATGTCCAAAGTTGCAAAATACCAATACGCGCGATGTTGCCACATTTGTAGTTCGCACAACATAGCTTATGAGAACAAAAGAATACAATAGCGCAAATGCAAACTAATAAAAATTGTATGTTAATTATCTTTGTTTTATTTGTCTATCTCTGACGTTCTTATTATTATTTAGTTGTAATATTATTGGCCACACGGGATTGTCCTTTAGAAATCCCGGGAAGGTCCACATTAATATCAACATTTCGATGCAAGTACATAAATAACTCTACCTAATTCCGACCTCTGGCTATAAGTCATTGGTTCTTGCCAAATTTGTCAAGGGGAAGTACCCTCTAGAATGCAATTCCCTTGCGAGTGTAAAATATGCGTCATTAACGGCTGTATCTCTTGATTGCGTTGATCTAGAAAATTGTTTTTTTCACAGCTGCAAGAAGTTGCAAACTTGATTATACGATATTAATTTGAACTCGATATCTCTATGCTTTCCAGAGATAAAGGGTCAAGGACAGACAGACGGACAGATGGACAACAAAGTGATCCTATAAGGGTTTGGTTTTTTTCCTTTTGAGGTACGAAACCCAAAAAATTATAACTTGACCAACTTTTGTTTTACCATAGGTAGGTAAAACAAAAGTTGGTCAAGTTATAAATTTCATTTTGTCTAGTTTAAAACATTGATTGTCCCTGACATGTTAAGGATACTGTGTTTTGGACGTGTGCTTAAATGTGGGACGTGGCTGCATAAAAAAACTCTGCCTTTTGTTTTAAGGCGATATATACGTCCCACTGTAAACGCAGTACTGGCCGTGCGCCCGCTCGATGCCCAAATATCAATATTGAACCTCCTATTGAACAGTTTTGTTTGCAAAATATTATTTCATTTACATATGCTATGACAGTTATGAAGAAATTCCAGCCATCAATTTTTCTGTGTAAAAATATTTTTAAACATCCAAGTCGTTTTGGAGGAGTACCCAAAAGTTGCGAAAAATGTCGTGTTGCTAATTATTATTTTAAAGCAAAACTATTTGTTATACGAAAAAACCATGTTTAAAAAATTATGTACATGAAACAATAATAAATATACTTTTTTTTCAAACCTTTTAACCTAGCCGTTACTAAGGAGTATGCTTTAGAAAGTTACCGTTTTACGGCACTAAAGCGTATGTAGGCCCTTAATTACTAAGTATCTTTTGTTTGTTATGGTTTATTTGAACCTAAATAAGGTACAAATCTTATTTAGGTTACGTTAAGCCGTATCATCACCCCGCGTTGCATTTTCTAAGTCACACACAATCACACAAGTACCTAAGGGTCGCGTTCCATTGTCTCGGACGATGTTACCGATGTGTTGGCAGGGCAACCTGTCAGATACATTCGGTACAATAACACTGAACGTTATGTCATTACTTTGAGTAGTGGAGTAAGGGAAGGATTGAGAGGCATCTTAATCTTGACTAATAAAATAGAGAAGTAACATTTTATATTTGTTTATATAGTTTGTAATCTCAAGCAGTTCCTTAAGCCTTTACCTTCAGTTTCCCAGCTCAAAATTATCACAGAATTATTGTGACAAATTGTCAAGCACGCGTTATCTGCTGTGATTGGTTGAAAGAATTTTCAACAGCCAATCACAATCGCGTGCTTGACAATTTGTCACATTAATTCTGCGATAATTTTGAGCTGGGAAACTAGGGGTTAGACTCAGCTCTTAGATACGTTATATCCATTGAAGATGGATAGATGTTTGATTATCTCAATAAGCAAAAATTTAAATTTCTGAACTGTTTAACAGATTTGGTGTTAGATTTCATGAAAAAACGATTATATGTATATTCTCAAAAATGCGTTAAAATTAGTGTTGAAATATGGAACTTTCGACGCTCATAACTTTCAAACATTTTTTTTTACTTTTTTTGTGTCCATACCCGGCTAGATAATGATGGGACAAATTGATCATTTTTTATTTGTTAAACAGTGGAGTAATCGCCAGATTACGTTTGTATGGAAGAATGATCGACTAGTGTAACCTTAAGTAATTGTTGCACTGTGTAGATATTATACGCATGTTTTATTTTTGTTTGTAGATTGGTGTAAACAACTGTTGGGAGACCTAATAAATAAAATAAAATAAATATATACAAATCCTATACATCTTTCCCTTACTAACAATGGAAATAACCTTGCTCTGATTACGAGAATTCTTTGCCAGATTGAAAACTACACTTTGACCAATTCTATTTTATTATCCGTTTGGTTCGGTGTACCTACTCGTTATTACAAGGTTTTATTTAACTTGCAATGTATGTATGTATGTAAGTGTGTAAAAATTCGCGGGTCAAATCTTGCAACTAAATTTTAATCTTCCACCGATTAGCTTAGATGAAATTTTGCGTACACGTTTAGTTTGGATGACAATGCATGGTAAGCTAAGTAACCTACTGACGTCATTCTAAATCCAATATGGCGGACGGCCCAAGATGGCGGACTAGTTATTTTTGTGCACTGTCATGATATGGGTATCAAATAAAAGGGTTTGCTGAGAAGAATACAAAAAAAGCTTGTTCTAAAAAAAAAATATTATTGAATAATTTATTTGTAACTATATATATCTTTTAATACCTACCAGAGCAATACCTAATTTTTGTTTTGGTTTTGTGAAGTCATCCAATGACTTCTCCCGCTCTGGGTGAAGCGGGAAGGCGTGTCAGACTTTTACTGACTAAAACCCACCCATGTTCCTTCAGTTCCTTGTACCAAGGCACGGTAACTGTCTTTCAAATTTATCCGCGAGCCGGACAGGCATCGGCCCTGCCGGAACCCGTCAGTACCATCCTAGTGTGTTAATTTAAGTACCAGCCAAAACCAATGGGGTCAGCTTCTAGTCTAATCGGCCGAATACCAGAATGTAGTGTACAGGGAGCGATTATATCTGAGCTCCATAATTAACCACAACACTTAATAGATATGACTGATTATCGAATTGTTCAATAAGTGCGTCTTTAGCGTAATTATTGGACAAAACATCCATCATCCCGTCTCTTCCAATAAAAAAATCTAAGGCAAGCATTGGTTCTTCAGCCAGGTGATGATAGAACTTCCCCGGTTGAACTCGTTCACAGAAATCCTTAAAATAAAATAAAAATCTACCTTGTCTATGTTCTCACACCGCTGGGCAAAAATAAAACATAAATAGTGCAGTAATAATATCAAAAAACTATAAAAAAATGGCTTCCAAACTGCTTCCAAAACGTTGTTTTGACATAACCCCTTGCCAACTGTCCGTATCGAATGAAAGCAATTGCGTAAATATTGTGCCGATTTGAATACAGCACAATAGGGGCTGATATTCGTGTTATTATACACGCTTACGTTGTTAACGGGGTGAGCAGCACTTGCAGTGATGAAATATGTGAGTGTGTAACAGCTTATCTTAGAGAATTAAAAAAAAATCCAGCCAAGTACGAGTCGGACTACGCGCACAAAAAACGGTATAAAAATCACGTGTGTTGTTTGGGAGCCCCACTTAAATATTTATTTTATTCTGTTTTTAGTACTTGTTGATAAAGCGGCAACAGAAATACATCTGTGAAAATTACAACTGTCTAGTTATCATGGTTCATGAGATACAGCTTGGTGATAGACAGACGGACAGGGTAGTCTTAGTAATGGGTCCCGTTTTTAACCGGCCCTAGAATAAAAAAAAAGAGGCATCACCTTTGTTTCACACAGGAATAACTTCTGTATCGCGGTTGCGTTTACAAACATTTATACTCACACACACAATTAGCCAGATACGGAACAACAATCTATAGGCCATGCAAATATATTTTGTTCAGTGCAAGAAGCGAACCCGCGACACGCAGCGCAGCAGTCGCTCGCTTAGCCACTGGGCCAACACACACAGTACATACACAGTACCCTGACATAACTATATAATCTTAATGAAAAACTATTTGTTTGTAAAAAGGTACTTAATATCTAGAAGCAAATAATTAAGCTAATAAAATAAAAATAATAAAGCTGCAAATTACCTACTATATATAATTACTAATTTTTTTTAATATTTTTTTTCTATTATTTTTATTTTTTTTACCTAATTCGAAAAAAAAAAAACTTTTTTTTTATTCTGTTGGAACTCTAATCTCGAATTGAGATTCGCATCGAATTTGCAAGTTCAGGCGCGAATGAAGAAACTACTTATAATTATTATTTCTTTGTTTTAGATATAATTTCCAATAAGACTAAACCAGAGCACAATAAATATGAAATCACACATTAACAATAACTCATAAAATTAATATAAATTTTATTGAACGCATGCAATTGACACGCATTTTGGCGGCAAAAGGCACGCGACGCCATCTTTTGACAGATTCGTCCCGCTTCTGTCTAATTTGACATGGCGAATTAGTATAGCCATAATTATATTTTATTTTTGTATTTATTACAATTTAGAACGACTAATGGCGGATTTAACGCTTTGGTTTATTATTTAAATGTGTTATGCCAAATTTGGGTGGATTTAAAACCGGTTTTGCGGTGATATATTAAATGGGAATATTTTAAATGCTAAACGATCTCCCCAAAATTATGGTTACGCGAATCAATTCCAAAAACCAGGTCAACTTGTAATTGCTTAAATAAAAAATATATGCCCAATAACAATTATTATATGCCCTGAAGCTAATTTCTTACATTAATCCATGCCTAAAAAGACTGACCTTCCTTTCAGTAATGTGACCAGCCAAAAACCAGGCACAAATGCAGATTCCAAGCTGCTACTGAGGAATTCATAATGAAAAAATCCATTATAATCGTGACAATCTAAGTCCGATGACGTTTTTCATTTTACACCCCGCGATAACTTTGTATGAAGTCTACGCAAGTGAAATTCATAATCCTAATGAATTACTATATTATTCATAGTGTTAGGTTTTGATAAATACATTTTTTATTTTTAAAGAATTAAATTATTTATTTTTAACATCAAATAGTACTTAAAAGTTTTTAAATTGATTACCCTAGAAAATATTCTAATGTCAAATGACGTCATATCCAATGACAGTTGTCGATTGGAGGGAGATTGTTCGGACAAGAGGCAGGTTGAGACAGTTTTGAGGGAGGGAGTCTAGGCTGGATTCTCGCCACGAGTCTCTTGGCTTACACGTGTGTTCCGAGTGCCTAGTGGTGTTTTAATCAATTTTTGCTACTTTTGTGACGTGTTTGTGTATTTTAAGTGTGTTGTCCTTTTTGTAAACAGGTTTGTTTTGTGACTGTCTTCCATACATCCGTAAATATGGATAAAAATAAACCACCCGACCCCGACCCGCCTGATATCCCAGCTTCCTTATATCCTCTTCAACCCTCCCCGAATCCTCTCTCGCAATTTGCTGATGTTGTCTGCAGCGTATCCGAAATGGAAGTCCTGCAAACTCAGCAAATCACGCGTAAACGACCTGGAAATTCAGAATTGTCCACTCCGTCTTCCAACAAGCAAGCAAAGAGCCAAATTGGCCGACTTAAATATTCAGCCATGGATAAGGGTCCATATGTCGTCCACGTTTCTCGCGTGGAAACGCAACAAACTTCAGGTACCACACTTCACCCCGTTAATTTTGGCAAGTTTTTAATAGGCAATAAGATTGCAAACGTTGTTCGCGGTGGAGTCAACAGAGTGGGTCGCAATAGGGTATCCGTGGAGTTTACATCCCCTCAGGATGCAAACGCCTTTTTAGTTAACTCCTTGCTCTCTAAACACAGCTATACTGCAGCAATTCCAACCTTTAACATCACCAGGATGGGCGTTGTGACAGGTGTACCTGCAGATATAAATGAAGAAGAGGCCCTATCATACTTATCTGTTCCCTCAGGTTGTGGAGGTTTTTTAAAAGTACGCAGAATCAACCGTAAAGTTCATAAAGAAGGCATAGTAGAATGGAAACCCACAGAAACTTGTGTTCTGACTTTTGATGGACAGGTGTTACCTAAACGAGTATACTGCTGCTACACATCCCTCCCTGTCGAACAATATATCTTCCCTACCATCCAATGCCGGAAGTGCTGCCGTTTTGGACATATTGCTAACTTATGCAGGTCGAATCCACGCTGCAGTAAATGTGGCCACGATCACCCCGGTGATGGTTGCAACATTTCAGAGGGCGAGGCCTTCTGTGTGCTTTGCTCGGGAAACCACTTTGCTAATAGCAAGTCTTGCCCCGAGCATGGTAGACAGAAAGCTATTAAGACTGTAATGGCGGAGAAATCCATTTCTTATGTTGAGGCTAGCAAAGTCATTCCGATAGTCACCCGTAACTATGCTAATGCCACTAAATCACAGTCTTATCGTAAGACTGTCACCCTCAAGCCCAGGACCCATGCCCCTCTTTCTCAATCTTTTGATCAAGCTGCTCATCAGCAGATAGTAAGCTCTCCCCGATCCTCACAGCCTAATGGCTGTGGTCTTAATAGTAATGTCCCCAGCAATAATACCGTTTCAGTCATCGAACTTCTAGTAAAACTCTTACCTACTCTTATTTCCTCTTCTAGTAACTCTCAATTACCGTCCAACGTCGCCGATCAAATTATTTCTCTTTTACTATCCATTAAAAATGGCGTCCCGCCAAACATTTCTTCAGTGGAATGTGAGGAGCGTGTGGCATAAAAAGCACGACCTCATATTCCTCTTGAACAAATACAAGCCATTGGCTTGTTCCATAGCTGAGACTTGGCTTACCCCAAGTCTCAGCTTTCGTATGCTACACTTTAACATCCTTAGATGCGATAGATCCGATGGGTATGGAGGGTCGGCTCTCTTCGTAAATAATCGGGTCCCACTTTCCCCTTTACCCCTTCCTCCCCTTCAGGGTAATTTGAGTGTAGTAGCAGGTATGGTTGAGGGTATCACAGTGTTTTCCATCTATATTGCACACCCTCACCCAGATTTCCTAGTCATATTAAAAAACATTTTTTGTAATGTACACGGTCCATTGCTGGTTATGGGTGATTTCAACTGCCACCATTATAGATGGGGGTCTGAACGCTGTGACGCCTTCGGTACAGCTTTAGTGGAGATCCTGGATGACCTAGATCTTTGCATCTTAAACAATGGCTGCCCAACCCGTAGGTCTCTTCCTGGACAACAGAAGAGTTGCGTTGACCTCACTTTCTGTTCAGCTGATCTAGCAGCATCATCTCATTGGGAATGCACATCCTTGTCGCATGGTAGTGATCATTACCCTATAATTATATCTTTTATTAATAAAACTTACTTAGAAAAAACTTCTCCTCCACTTTTGAAATATAACTTGTCCAAACCAGATTGGACCAAGTTTGTATCATTATTGGAGCAGAAAATTGATAATCTTTCAAATTTAAATTCAAGTTTATTTGATTTTGATGATCACCGCCATGCCAAGAGCTGCTATGAAGGTTTTGTTGAGGCTGTAACCTCTAGTGCAGATTCCTGTTTCCCTCTGAAAAACAGTGCCCGGAATAAAATCCCTTCACCCCCATGGTGGGACCAGGAATGCACTTTGATGGTCAGGTCGAGGAATGAAGCTGAAAGGCAATACAATCAAGAAATGAACACCCAAAACCTGTTGACCTATCAGCAGGTTTATGCCAGATCTAAACGTCTCCTCCGTAGGAAAAAACGTGCAGGTTGGGTTAAATTCTGCACTGCCTTATCTCCCTCCACCCCAATCTCAGTTGTGTGGAAGAACATTAATAGGTTTAGACGTGGCTGTTCACCATTAAACTCTTCACCGATCACTAGGGAAACAGCTGAACTTTTTTTTGACAGAATTGCCCCACCATATGTCCCTCTCTCTTCTGAATGCATTAGTGTTCCCACACATACTAATTCTGATGACCCCTTTGATACGCCTTTTACTTTGAAGGAATTAAACATAGTACTCAGTCATGTCCGGGACTCAGCACCTGGTATTGACGGTATACCATACTCTTTTATTACTCATGCTGGGGATAAAGCTAAACAATATTTTTTAGATTTAATTAATTTTTGCTATAATCATGGTTGGGTTCCAGACCAGTGGAAACTACAAATAATCATTCCCCTATTGAAACCAGGCAAACATGTGGATGATCCGAATGGCCTTAGACCTATTGCTCTGTCTTCAGCCTTAGCCAAACTAATGGAACACCTTATTAAAAATCGACTGGAGTGGATAGTCGAATCTAGAGGATTACTGCCGAACTACCAATTCGGTTTTAGGAAGGGGCTCAGCACAATAGACAGTGTTGGTATTCTACTAACAGATATTCGCTTATCTTTTTCCAAAAACGATTCTGTTGTAGCAGCCTTCCTGGACATTTCTTCCGCATATGACAATGTTCTTCTTCCTGTCCTCAGGCAGAAACTGCACCAGCTGAGTATTCCAGTCAAGATGATCGAATGCATATGTGGTCTTCTTTGGTCTCGCTCCTTGGTTCTGAGAGTCCAGGGCGAGGATTTTGACAAAAGGCAGACTTGGAGGGGACTCCCGCAGGGCTTCGTCCTCAGTCCGTTACTCTATAACCTGTATACAACCGATATCGGCTCTTGCCTAAACATTAACTGTCATATCCTACAGTACGCTGATGACTTAGTTCTGTATGTGTCAGATTCCTCCATAGTTGACGCCGCGTCTTCTCTTAGCCTCTCTTTGGACTCTCTGAATCATTGGCTTTTAAGCCATGGACTGTCGCTATCCGCGCCTAAAAGTTCGGCAGTAATCTTTTCTCGGAAAAGATTAATCCCTCATATATCAGTGACCATTTCAGGCAACATTGTTCCTTTAACAAATAAAGTTAAATTTTTAGGCGTTTTTCTCGACTCTAAACTAACAGGTAAGTATCATATAAATTTCTTAATCCAAAAATGTGAACGAGTCATTTCGATCCTAAAAGTTCTTGCGGGTGTCTGGTGGGGTTCCCATCCCTACACTTTAAAATTAGTTTATAATGCTTTAGTCCGTAGTATATTAGATTATGGGACGTTCCATCTGGTTCCATGTAACAGAGGAGCCTTGGTAGGACTAGATAGGATTCAATCTAAGTGCCTTCGGATCATCTCTGGTTGTATGAAGTCCTCTCCCATTAACGCGTTGCAGGTCGAATGCGCTGAACCTCCCCTGGCCTTAAGACGGCAGTATCTAGCCTCCCGTTTTTTGTCTAGGATAATATGCAGATCTTCCCACCCTCTTATTGCAAAACTGAACGAGTTAAATGCCGTATGCAGACACTCAAATTATTGGAAAAATAAAGAAATCCCTTTGATCCTAAAACATTTTCGCTTAATCCATAATTTAGTATGTCCGATCGTCCAGTACCCCAAATTACCCCTTTTTACTTTCGAATATGAAGCTTTATGCTTCACCCCAAAAATTATTTTTAACATCGGCATATCCAAAAAGTCCCCTTCGGCGAATTCGGCTTTCAACGCGGTGGTGGGCGAGCGATGGAATGGTTTCCAAAAATTTTTCACCGATGCTTCGAAGTTCTCTGACTCTAGTTGCATTGGGGCTGCAGTATACTACCAAAGCTCCAGGATTATTTTGCAATATAAATGTCCCAAGGAGTCCTCGGTGTTCACGGGCGAATGTGTGGCTTTATTGGAAGCTTGCCTTTTTATAGAGGCACACCATAACATTGATAAAGCCGTTGTTTTCACTGACTCCCTTAGCTGCCTACAGGCTTTGGTTCAAAGCCCCTTCAAAAGCAAATTGCACAGCTCCCTAATTTTAAAAATTAAAAAATGTTTATTTTCGTGCGCTAATAGTCAAAAAGAGGTTCAGTTAGTTTGGATTCCTAGTCACTGCGGTATTAAGGGTAACGAATGCGCTGATGTCTTAGCCAAGGATGCTTGCTCGTCAGCTACAGCTAACCTCTCCCACTATTCTTACCAGGGGTATGACTTACTGAACATGCCAAAAGTCAACCTTCTGTGTTCATGGCAGGAACAGTGGAATTCCACTGGTAGGAAGAAGGGTAGGTTCTACTATGCAGTACAACCTACTATAAAACCAAAACCTTGGTTCTACCCATACAAAAAAGTATCTAAAACCGTTGTATCCGTCCTTTGTAGAATCCGCTTAGGCTTTTGTTGTACTCCAGTTTTCCTAGAAAAAATTCGCGTTCGTGACTCCTCTCTATGTGAATGCGGTTTGGAAGACGGTACGTTAGACCACATATTTTTTGAATGCGCCAATAACATCCCTTCTTTAGATTTATATAGCCGTCTCCCTAAATTCAAGATCCCTCTTCCAATTAATTTTCCATCTCTCCTAACATATTCTTCCCAAGATCTGCTTGTGGCGCTGATGACCTTTATCCGCCACAACAATATTAAATTATAATTTCTAGTTCCGATTATTGCTTCTATGGTGTGGTGGTAGCTATATGTATTTTAATGTTTTAACTTTTAACAATTTTAATATTTATGTATTCTTATTTTTTGTTTGTTTCAGTCCCGTACTAACTCATCAAGTGTTCAACTGTATCAAAAAGAAATTAGTTTTCGTCTACAGTTTCTCCTCTTATAATTAAATTATCAATCTCAGACACACTTGTTTTCCAATTTACTTTGGACATTGGCAGAATAGTCGACATCGGCTTTGCTTGCCATAAAAAATATAGAATAGAATAGAGTCTAGGCTGGACGGGCTTGCAACAACAATGTTTCCGAAGTGTCCCTAAGTGTTCAGTCTAGAGTTGACCTAAGTGGATATGTTGTATGGAGTTGATGGTAACTTAGTGTGAAGTGGAAAATTAATAATAGTTTAAAGTCCAAAGTGCGTGTTATTGCTGAATTACCAACTACACGTGAGTATTTTTGAGTATTTTTATACACACTGACCTACCTGTTTGTACTAGCTCTGTTGTCCATCTAGTGTTCCATTTCAATAGATAAGTACCACAGATAATATAATACTAGCATCCCACACTATAACAACGAGTATTTGTAATCATTCGTAAGCGGGGGGCTTCGTTTAGAGGGGTGGTAACGTATTTTTATAGCTGTCAAATCTAACTTCTTAGATTGCCACGATTATTAGCACTGCTCGACCTGTGCCACATCATCTTCGTGCTCTTTAGTCAAACCTCTAGACGCTATTGCTGAGGCCCTCGGTTCAATTCACGTTCACGGTTCGGTCGGGTAGTGTTGTTAGGGTTTGACATCTGGAAATTCACAACAGCAGCCGAGAGTCATGACTTGTGCCCGGTTGATGGCAATCGGCTCGCCCCATATTGAATGGGACTTAAAAATACCTGGCGAGATGTGTGTGTGTTAGGTGCACCTCCACTTAACGCTTCGGGGAAGAGAATCGAGATGAAAATATACACGAGCCTACGTTAAAATAGTAGGTAAACACATAAAACCGCAAAAACCGTCTATTATCACTTGAACTTAGGTCAAAAGAACGCGGTAAATTAAAATTATGTGTAACTCGTTAAGACGACGACGCGCGACGGTCGCCACCAACGACCTTGAAGGAATAAAAACGCGCCCGCGTTTAGAACCCGCGCGTTCCGAAATTCGGTCGCATTTTATACTTTTCTTGTTGTCATAGAATAATTTCTGTGACTTTAAAAAACGCCTCTGTTCAAAATGTAGATAGATAATTCTATTTTCTTTGAGATGGTGAACATTTTATTAAAATACGCTCGGCGATTTTGGTGCGATGTTCGTTTTTTTATCCGTATTACTCGTACACATAACTTTACAAATTTATAACACTATGTTATACGAATAAAATTCAAAATTTTGGTAGATTCAAAATATACACAATGTCGAACATAGAACCTCCTCCTTTTTGGTAAGTCTGTTAAAAATGGTCTAATGGTCTAATGGTGTAACTATTCTTTTTTCATAAAATTACGACTAGACGTTTAGACGTGATTCTCATTTTAAAATCAGCAACTGAGGGGTATCTGCGCGTTAAACAAATTCAACACCGCTTATCCTTCTTCAGTATTTTAAATAATATCCAACCTTTTGTAACCATGTTCTTTTCAATCTAACCTTTATAGTCTAACTAGCGACATCTGTTATTCAGTAGCAACACTGTGCAATGACAGTTTTTTACAATAATTCTGCTATTGCACTAAAGATGTCGTTATTCCGCGTTTTCTTTGCCTAATGCGAGTTTATGTAAGCAATAATATAATTTTTATCTACTTCGGTTTCGGTATTTATTTATTTATATTTCGGTATATTCCAATTACAAAATTGACAGCGGTTTCATTATGATACCCATATCGACATCGGGTTGCATTATGCGAATCGTCATAAATTCTAAAACACAAGCAAAGACATTCTGAACATACAGCCAGGTACCTATATTATTACTTCGAAATCGAGACAATGTAAATAATGTTTTTAAAAATGGGACAAGTTTAGAATAAAAGTATCGTATACTTTTTGGCTGTTGCAGCTGCAAGATCTTTGCCTTATTAAAACCTAAAAAAAAAAAACAATATTTAATTCTATAGAAAATACATTAAACAATGTTATCATTAATGTACCGCATGTCTCCAGGCCAGTAATTCTCAGCCTGTAATTCTGCAATTCCTGTTTATTTTAATAATTGTACAATACAAAATCTAAATATAAATAAACAATAGTAAGTGTGTAGTTAAGTTTCTATTAAAAATATTTATTTGTCTATACAATGTGTCTATATCTGTGTTTTATTCCTTCATTCGTAGATAAAATCTTGTATGCAACTAACTGTACGTTATTGGTCTTTTAATAACTCGTGCCCACCTATTTCGATACGCGCTATGCTTGTACCGAAAAATGGCACTCGTATTAAAAGACCGCCCATAACGTAACAGTTGCATAAATAGCTATAATGCGCCTATTTATTTTAACACAACGGTAAAGAGGGGGGTAGGTTTGATATCTGATGAAAATCGTTCCGCATTTTACACTTCGAAACGGTTTTTTATTATCAAGGCAATATTATTATCGTGTTGTAATTTGCCGTGTTTCAACAGACTGTCAATTGTATAGTGTCAACTATTAGGTACAAGTCTAAAGTATTTAAGCCAAACTAGACTGTCATAGGTTACACTAGTACAGTACAACTATTTTCATGTCCCCCTGCAAACTTCGCGTTTTGTCAGTCGTCGGATTTCTATCAGTTGCCCTTTGCACTTGGTGCAGACCAGACGCTCTCAGTCAACTTGGATGTATAAAGAGTTGTTACTACTCTTTTAACTTAATAGAATTTATTTAAAAAAATGGGAGGACAGCTGCTAAAGGAAATTAGTCATACAGCTAGATAGTTACCACGGAAATCAAAACAAAATAACATTAAAGTACTTAGTTCTGAATTCAAATTATTATACACGATAAATCTAGACGCAAAGGATGAACTGGTTCAGCCTGAAACAGGATTTGACCAGTAACATAATATATAAGACCTGACTCACTGAATCATTCCTTTGTGATGTTTACAAGGAATAAGGAAAAATGTTTCAAAGTTCAATTCCTAATAGGATGAAAAGTGGTTCCAAAGTTTTTGTTTGTGGTCAGATTTTCCAAAGACGAAGCAAGTTCTCAATAAAAAAAACAAAAAATAATTGAAACAAGCATTTATTACATTATCAATAAGCAAATATACATACAAATTATACAAGCCCACACATCTTCCTGCTTTGGTGGCGTCCAACAATCAATTTTG
This sequence comes from Orthosia gracilis, assembly GCA_947562075.1. Classification (NCBI taxonomy): domain Eukaryota; kingdom Metazoa; phylum Arthropoda; class Insecta; order Lepidoptera; family Noctuidae; genus Orthosia; species Orthosia gracilis. The sequence continues at coordinate 2,957,275 of OX387267.1, read as the reverse complement.
AATCATATTTACAAAATAACGGTAAAAAAACAGAATTTTGGTTCAAGCGCACAACTCCCTAACTGCGTGAATTTATATTTTTACAAAATACTTTTTTAAAGACATTTTCTCACGGGTAAAGCAGAAATCTCCAAAGACTACAATTAAAAGAAAAAAACAAATGACAATTCGATTTGAAAACACATTTTGATATTTTAAAAAAAGACGGTTACGTCTTTCATTTTTGAAATTCAAAATGCGTTGCCAAAACCGTTATTTTTGTATTGCAAAAAGCATATTTTAACTGTAATGAAACTTGAGAAAGGGGTTAGTAAACCTTGTTCAAGTTGATCGAGTTAAAATATTTAATTCATTAAATAAATTTCTGCAATCCCCGCAAGCAACTAAAACGATGTTTCCGCAGTCAAGTTTACCATAGACAAGAAAAAAAAAAGTAGAATGAGATCAAACTAAAATTAAATAATAACCGACCCACCATGTGGGTAGGTATGAATTTCTTTATAAATTATTTAAAACTAATACACGGTCAACTTAACTGTGCACCTCGCTGGAAAGCGACCTCACGTACGAGTACCCACGCGGCGCTTCGCGTTCGCCTCGTTTGTCAATACCGAGAGAAAAACGTTGGCGTCACAGTTAAGTTAGCAGTGTCATAAACGGACCATATTATTGTCCATTCATTCTACAACATATAGACTTTATCACATAGTCATATTCCTGTTTATTTCTTATTACTAGTCAACAAAAAATACGTTTTATTTTCTAAGAAAGCAGACTTTTTTAATTATTATTATTGATAGGCTCGCATTTGACCACTATCTCCCATGATGGTATGCGATGATGTGGTCGACGGTGAAGCACGCTTGCCTAGAAGTAACCTATTCACTCTTGACTTAAATACAGTAAGTAATATTTTTCGGTCAGATATGGATTTTAGGATATTAATTTTAAAGTTCAGTTAAGCTTAGTTTTCAAATTAAACGCAAAGTCAAGTGATGCGATATTTGACACAATTTTGCCATAATTTTCGTTCTAGAAATTTGGCGAAATTGAATGTGTTTTCAGAAATCGAGGACAACTAAGATTTTATTTGACATCAGTATTATATTATTAGTTCTAATAAGAATCATAATTCTTGTTCCCTTTGCCGGTGGGCTACTATATATCAATTTTAATGTCTATTTTCAGAAATATTTGAAAATGTAAATAAAAAAATGAATAAACAAAATCATAATTCATATTTTTTGTTGTGGCGAAATTAAAAAATATGACTATGTTACAAAACCATTTTTATCAAAGACAATTTTACCCGCGAAAGACTACTTTTTTTGGAAAATTTGCTGTCAAAACTGTTTTTTTAGAGATAGAAATATTTACTGGTCGGAAGAAAAATTATGGTAAAGGAAAATTGTCAAAACGCGGGCAAAAATTACCTCAATTTTTACTTAAAATTATTTCTTTATAGTTTGATTGGATTATACATTAAGTCATAGATCCTACTCTTGTATTTTTTGTCTCTGACCAATTTCCAAGGAGCATAGACAAAAAAAAATGAACAAACTAAAAACTAAATCATTTGATTAAGGAGTTAATACACGCTAAATATTAAATGAAAGGAGATTTTTTGTAAATACAATTGAGAGTTGCGATTCGATGATTAAAAATAAAATTGGGTTTTAAAACAGAATATCAACTTCTGAATACGCATTAACTAATTTTATTACTTAATAGGGAAAATTGTGTTTGTTTGTGTTTGTAAAAGATACAAAGTATCCAAACACTGAAACGGCTCGCGTTTGACCACTATGTCACCTGATGGTCAGCGATAATGTGGTCGACGGTGAAGCATACTCGCCTACGCTCCATTTGAGATTTAAATAATCCCATTTTACAGCCCGTTCAACCGATTTTGACTTCTATTGCGTTAGTGATATGAAAAATGGTTGCTGTAGTAACAGTTGATATTGGTAACAAGTTTATGCTTTTTATGTCAGCTTTATGTTTACGGAATTGAACTCAAAATCGGTTGAATGGACTTTAAAAAGGGATTTTTTTAATTTCTAATGTTATTTCAAATGGATTATAGAAGTAACCTATTCACTATTGACTCCCAGGTTGCTAAATTCTTTCACTGTAAGAAATATACAGTATCGCTTAGATACATTATTTAAAAAAAGAAACACGTTTTTTGTTAGTCCTTGGGAGTGAAGGCAATAGTTAACAATTATCAAGTTTTGGATACACTTATTTATCTACATTTATGGAGGTATGCGAAGAATGGTGTGAAATCCCGCATCCTAAATTGAAAAGGGTGTTGTGTCAGGTGGGCAACTGCCCAACGGTTTTTGTCAGACTGTTTTATATGATCAAATCGCGGCGAAAACTCTGCATGCGCGATACAGAAATTTGTGACGTCACCTCAATAGTTCGTATGTAGCGTCATAGATGTCGCTACATATATAAGGGCTATTCTTCAATCAAAAAATCGCAATACTCAATAGTATGTACTTACAATAATTTCGAGAAAATCAACTTAAAAAGATAATAATTCTTACAAAATAATAATTACATAAGACTATAGTGACCTCAGAAAGGTTTGGCTGGATGCCTCTAACCGCGATTTATTGACGATTGCGCGATGTAGAAAAATCAACTTGGTCTTAATATAAAAGTGATTTCAAGAAGATCTAAAATTGCTTGGGTTACTTGAACTGGGTTTTGGAGGTCAGATAGGCAGTCGCTCCATCGGGTTAGACTGGAAGGCGACCCAAATATAGTTGCGGAAAAGCTGGGCAGATGTTTTTTTTTATTTTATTTTCTACGTCACGCATTCGTCAAGTCCGCTAACAAAAAAAAAAACATTAGAACAGTTTGATTAGCTTAAAAATTATTAATTTTTTACACCTATTTTACAAGTTATTTAATTATGTTTTTCTTCATATAAATATTATACTTTTTTTAATTACATATGATTTGAAAAGCTGCCTTACATTATTTTTTTGCGACACGGTTTGAAAAAGGAACTTTGAAACATCTATGTTCAGATTTGTATGTTTGTGTAACTCCGAAACGGCTGTATAAATTTTGATGGAACTTTTGACAGGTATAAGGTACTTTTCTTTTTATGGTATTTATGTTTCTCGCACATTCTTGACCATAGAGATCTACCGACGCTTGCGCATGTAAAACTAGATTCATCTTTTGTTTGACAATTCAGAAGGAGCTTTAAATGGTTTAATTGCTTTGTGTTAGGTGTAGTTGTATGGTGATCCTGTAATTTTTTATCAATGATTTTTTTTGTGTTCCCGCCTTTTTCAGTGCAGACATCAGCCATGTCTCAAAAATTTCTAAAAACTAAATACATTATTTTTTCCAAGTTTATATCACAAAGAATGCAATGGAAGATACAATATTATTATTATTTAAAGGACATTTTTTTATTTATTATTTATACAAGTTTATTTTTTATACTTTAAATTCGATATGAAAGCACATTTCAATCACATTTGTTTAAGAAGGCACTAATAATAATTAAATCTATTAACTAAATGAGTGAGTGGAGTTAATGCAAAAACGCTGCAAGATTTTGTCAAAAAATCTCGACGTTTTCGTCAAAAATCTGACTCTACTGACAAAAAATCTGACTATTCTGTCAAAATCTGTCAAAAATCTGACAGCTCTGCCAATAAACCTGACAACCCAGTCAAAATGACTTTTACGATTAGTGGCAATCACGATTCGATCAAATTCTGTCGCAGCATTTTACAATAACATCACTCACCCTTACATTTAGAGGACAGGCGATATTCAACATCGCTTCGGTGGACTTATACATTTCACATATTTTTATATAACTTTAAAAATAAAATTAGTCGCTTACGGAATAAGGTTAAGATTAGGTTAACGGCGTCGTTTTTAGGTGCTAGGTAGTTAATTTTTTTTATACTATATTACTAAATGGAATTATCTGTTATTTTATTTACTGAGACATTGACAAGGATTAACTCAGCTTCTCTAGTATGAGATGCGATAATCCTATGAAAGCCTTTGCATTGTAATATTTTGATTACTACCCATCTACCTTTCAAGTTTTTAATCAAATACTGTGTTTTTTAAAACACAAATCTTTGACAAGTTGTGTTCCTAAATAAAAGAAAAGTTTGACAGAAATATTTTACTCTATGGACCGGATATAGATTAAAAATCTTAACAGAGGCGACTTTTATAAATAATTTAGTTACATTTTTATACCTTTTTCATTACCTTTACCTATTCTAGAGGACGACTTATTGGGATGAAAAACTGAGAAGTATGGAAGAAGATGTTGCCCTTAACCCGCAATAATAGGGAATATGCATGAAACATAATTATTCTAGTTTATTGTTAATTACAGCAAAAGAACACGAGAATCAAAATTGATCGATGGACAAACGAGATATAAATTGAATCAAATACAGAGGTAACGGATATGTGTGGTCATATATTAAAAACTGCTTCTTCTTGAATGAACAAATTCTTCAAAGTAATTCATAGACAATACCAAAAAAAAAAACTTGGTTTTTCCATACAACGCTGTCGTCAGCTGACCAAAATTTTTACTTTTGAGGTTTGATTGTCTTCCTTGGAGAAAATTGATCATTTACATGGACAGAAGAACTTTTTAAAATATGACCACACCCTTTAAATTACATCCTGTATATCTGACTCTCTCTCGAGTACACCGTTTCCTATGGCAGCTGTATGGGCATGTATCAACTCTGAAGCTTCAAAACTTCGTCGCTGAAGAAAATATTTCAAAAATCCTTGAATATATTTGTTTATTAAGTATTTTATATAGTAAAAAAAAAAAAAGAAATGCATATTCCCTACTGGGGTGAGGGCCGGAGAATGGAGAAATTATACCTCTTTCGTTCTTCTAAATGTTCGGTCCACGACCCTGTCTATTCGTATGGGGGAGGTGACAGATTGAATCATCTCTGCTATATGTGTGTCCACTCGTGGCTTTTGTAGCCGCTTCGCCGACCTTGTTCTGAATTTCGCTGATTCTTGATTGGAAATCATGTTGGGGGTTAAGGATTTTATGCATCTGTGAACAAGGAGAGGGTTATTACAAACTTTTATTTAACTTGCAATGTATGTATGTAAGTGCATCCGTTTCAAATCTTGCAACTGAATTTTAAAGCAGTTATCCTCAACTGATTAAGATGAAATTTTGTATACACGTTTAGTTTGGATGACAATGCATGGTTAGCTAAGTGACGTCATTCTAAATCCAACGGCCCGAGATGGCGGACTAGTTATTTTATGTGCACTGCCATAATATGGGTATCAAATGAAAGGGATTGCTGAGAAGCATACGAAAACAGTTTGTTTTTTTTTTTATTGTACAGCAAATCGCTTTGATTACCACTGTTTTTATAAATATCTGTAATAGTAGAAAATATTTAGGCTGGCAGAGGATGAACAAAATTATATCAGACAGTGCCCAAACCACTTCATAATCTTTTAGTTGGGATAAAGTGGCCCATCCTGCCTAACATTGGTGTATTGCCACATTCGAGACAAGACTCGAAGACATCGTATACTTAAACTGGCACTATACTTTTCAAATTAGAATACAGTAACACTGCTAGACGGCAGAAATCAGAGGGGTGGATCCCGGGGTGTTCTAAGAGGTTACGGGCCTCTTCTACGTTTTGACAGTGATCACCGGGGTGGTGTTAGCGAGATAACCTACACTCTCTGGTCTTTGCCCCAAAAGTCCAGGCGCCTTTTAAAGGTTTCCCCCCATGTATAGATAGTTGGTCTGACCTGGCAGCCTCCTGCAGCTTGCGCGCCAGCAGCTCGTTCTTCATCTTGGCGGCGGCGAGCTCCCGGCGCAGCTGCGTCTTGCTCTTGTTGCCGCTCGGGTGCAGCAGCGGGTGGCGGCGCAGGCGCATGGCGGACGGCCGGACGGACGGGTCGGGGTCTACCATTTTCTGTTGGAGACAAGAAAAAGTTGAAAATATCGAATAATGCTTGATAATTATGATAATTGGGAATTCAGTAGAGTTAAATGCTTACCAATTGCAAATATCATGGTCAAAAGGGTTTTCACAACGACGTAATTCCAATATTGTTGACCCTTACTAGTTTTCTACTACACAATGAATTTTGATCAAGATCAGATTACTGCTAAAATGCTAATCCATATATTATGCTCTTGTAGTTTTGGGAGAAATATTTATACTATAAATATATACCAGCTGACCCCCGCGGCTTCGCTCCCGTCAACTGACTATCTATCTACCTACCACTACCTACCTAACCTACCTACCCTAGCAAAATCCCCACTAACAAAATGATCCGCCATTTATTTAATTCATTTGTTACAAAAAATGTGATAAATGAAGAACCGCTCGACCGATTTTTTGCAAACTTCACATAAACCATCTACTAAATAGTCCGAACAAAGCCTAAACATTTGGTTTGGATAGGTAAGCCAGTTCTTGAGTTATAAAATTACAACGAAAAGTGGCATTGATTTTTATATATATTGATAATTGATAAATAATTAAATGTTCTAAGCCCTATATTAGATAAATATTATACTGGAATCAACTGCGTCAAAAGCTGAATTATTATTCTAATACAATACATTTCAGTAAAATTTCAGAGATTTTAGTGAAAACATGCTTTACTTACTCTTAACAGCTGATTGAACTCTCGAGACAAGTTGGGCAGTTCCGGTAGCTTCCCGTCTCTGTAGTCATGCCACTGCTGACCGTTCTTGGGTAGCGCACCGCCGCCGCCCGCTTCGAATAGCGTTAAACCTGAAAATAAAAAAAAATATATTAAAAATTAATTCACAAAAATAACTTTAACCAGAGATAATATGTTTCTCACCAGCGTAAACGACTTATTCCTCTAGATTTTTTATCCTAGACTGTACCAGTGACAATTACGTTCACGAAGTGTGCGGACGATATGGCCAAAGAAGTCAAATATCTTGAAGACTTTTTTCAAATTTAAGTTACTGCAATATCGTAATGACCGTCCTGTGTGCCGTCCTTGAGATACACAAATAAGAAGCACAGTTGAAAATAACTGTAATAATGTTAAAATAAACCAAACCCCGCAAAAATATCAAACTTGATCAACTGCGTCAAGTCTTCCTGTAGCACCTCGATTGCTGGGGGTGATACACAGGTCACGTGGCCTAGGACAACTGTAATACACAAGACACTCACCAAACGCAAAAATATCAGCCTTAGTCAACTGCGTCAAGTCTTCCTGTAGCACCTCCTTGGGGAGGTACCTGCAGTCGCCTTCTTCTACTGATGGGGACGATACACAGGTCACGTGGCCTAGGTCACCTGGGGACACATAGTGTTGTGATTAGTGAAGGTCGAACATAACAAAATGCTCATAATCCACCTATTGATATTACAGTAAGCAGATGCTAACTGCATAGCCCTTAACCCAACTGCGTTGTGGTTGCCTTCCAGTCCAACCGAATTTAGTGGGATGCCAGTATATTTTACATAAAGCGACTCCCTGTCAGACCTACACGACCCAGTTATTGGGTAACAGTTATTGGCATTAGTTAGACTATCAAGCTTATGACTACCTATCAAAAATGGGAGCAGTGGTGGGTGGCCCAGCGGTAACGGCCGCGACTTACAAGTTGTAGGTCGTGGGTTCGAACCCAGGCAGGAGCTTTACTTTGTGTAAATTATTTCATCAACACTGCTCTCAAAACGGTGAAGAAAACATCGTGAGGAAACCGGCATGTCTTAAAACCAAAAATACGAAGACATGTGACATCCACCAACATGCACTGGGCCCGCGTGGTGGATTACGGCCCATTCCCTTTCACAGAGGCCAGCACGCTCAACGGACCAAATGCGAGTCTAAGTGCGGAATTGGTCCATCAATCCTGTCCTACCCATTAAAAAAATGTAAGGGAAACTGCTGGGAACAACGGCTTAATATGCTTTCCGTGAGTCACAGTATGTAATGAATTATGTTACCCATCTACAGACTGTTACTGATCCCTGAAGATTGATCCGTGCAGGTGATATTATTTAGCCATGCCAATACCCCTTTGCAAGTCTTTGCTACTATGTCTTCTGATCTGACTATATAAGGTTGCTTTCATGGTCGAGCTACTTCAAAGAGAACCCTACAGCTATTGTTTTATCAGCTATGGTTTGGTTACCGCACTTAGTCCATTAAATGGATTATTGTACGTGGGCCACGGCGACTGGTTATTATAGAAATCAATTAGAGCGCCTGGTTTCCTCAAAACATCCGTATAAGATCTGGGTGACCCGAAGGTTTGTGTTCTTATCTGGGTGACACCTGTGTATACAAAGAGAACGTCCGCAACGGTTTCCTCGGCCTCCATGCATTCCCTGCACAGAGAACCATCCGTTATGCCTATTGTGTTGAAGTGTTTGTTGAGTGAGCAGTGTCCCGTGATGGTCCCTATCACCAGGCGCAGGCCATTCCTGTCCAGGCGTAGAAGAGGCCTGGTAAGCCTACTGTCCGAAGATGGCAGAGCTTCTTTGGATTGCCTACAGCCCAGTGTCGAGGTGCACCAGTTCTCGGCTGTGTCTGGGTAAATTGGTGGTTTATCATGTAAATAACTTACCAATCTTGTACTTATGATGACACTGCGGTTCATCATCATCGTAACCGTCATCTGAGTCATGTGAGGGTTCCCCTTCTCCGCTGCAGATGAAGATGTTGCCGGGCTTCACATCCATGTGGACTAGTTGGAGGGAGTGGATGTAGCTGGAACAAGAAAAAACATGTTACGGTGCCTGCTGTGAAGTTTACTAATAAGACAAGAATTCCTGGGCTCTACGGACAAAGCACGGGAATGATTTTGGAATATGAGCAAGGGGCAAATCCGCTACCTGCTTGGGGCCTTTACTGGGCACTTTGGAACCAACGACATGCTCATGAAGATAGTTTTAACGGGATACCCATGTGCAGGTTGTGTGGAGAACATACGGAACGCATGGAGCACCTTGGCTGGTAAGCGAAAGAGTCTTCTAGAGGTTGGATATCCAAAACCAAAAGACTAAAGGCTCATATCTGCTAGTCTCATTGTAAAACTCATGAAAAGAGTTTTCAACGAGATTGGGGTGGAGTAGGTTATCTAGGGGACCACAATAGATCCCAATGGGTCGAAGTTATTTCACGGCCCCTCCACAAGATAAGATAAATAAGTAAGAAGACCTGGGATTGGAACAAGAGAATACAGACATAAATATTCTCTTGGTTATGTCATTAAATACCTATTTTGTGGCAAAAAAGACCAGTTACGAAATAGAAAAGCACAAGTGAAATATCAAGTAATGGTGGTGAAATAAGCCATAAGACTTTCACGAACACCAAAGTCTTCATAATTTGTTGTATTTGCTATCAGAGACCCTTTATAGATAAAGTCAGAAACGGTATTTAAAAGTTCATGTTTGTTTTGTGTTCATTTATTTGTTTTTGTTTGCGCTGGGTAGAACTGGCACTACAAAACATCCAAATAGAAAAAAATTACATTCATCCCAGAACAAACAAACAAAAAGATGTGCAGAATAGAACACACGATTCGAGGACTATCTTTTTCTAACTTTCAGAAATTGCTACATCGTCATCATCATTTCAGCCATAAGACGCCCACTGCTGGACATAGGCAATGGGGTCTAATCCCATACAAAGAAACGGTGCCGACGTACTATACTGATTATTCTGATATTTTTTTTTATCCGTTCCATTCCGTTCCGTTCCACGGAGTTAAATGGTGATCTATCTATCGCCGTGGAACGGAATAGAACGCGATCGATTTACAAAAAATAATCGGTATAATCAGATGAAAAACGCTAGTTACGTCGGCATTGTTTCTTTGTATGAGATGAGGCATCTGTATGCTAGTATCATATTATCTGTGACATAGGCCTCCTCCAACCATCGCCATCGATCTTGTTCGTCTCGCATCCACTGGACGCCCACAGCCTTGACCAGGTCGTCGCTCCACCTAGTGGGATACTGCTGACTCACCTCGTAATTATTACTAAACTAAAAATTATATTTAAGTATACTTACGCTAAACCATCAGCTATATGAGCCAGCAACAGCAGCAGCTCGGCTTCAGAGAGCGGTCCGTTCTCCATCTTCTGTTGTAACGAACCACCATCACAGTACTCGTTCTGGATTATCATATGGTCATCTTCTGCCCAGGCTGAGTAGTATCTATGGAAAAAGGAGAGAAGATTAGCATTTAATAAAATTCATCATTAAAAAACCTTTTTATAAAACAAGCTTTTTTCGTATTCTTCTCAACAAACCCTTTTATAACAAAGCTTATAAAATTATTTGATTCGGGGAGGATATAATGCTAACACTATTATTTCTGTTAAAGAAAATTAACGTTAGTTCATTGAACATAAGGTTCCATGTGTACTTAAGTGCATTTTAATTTAGGTTATTAAATAGCTTTTTCATCCGAGTTTCGAAAAATTCTTTCTTCTAACAACTCCATAGTAATGTCATAATCTTTCTGTGTATTTTCGAAAATCTTTGAAGTAGCTATTGTCCAATGTACTTTCGGCCATCAGTAGTCCGATGTGTGTTTACTTTTACTGAATGCAAATAAATGCCAGAATTGTACAAGAAGCAACTGTCTATCTGACCGCCACAACCCTGTAAATGGTTGTAAGATGCTCAGACTTCTGATTACCTGTACCAACTGTCAATGTTCTACAAATGAGAGGTTGTACAAGTATTTCACACTGAGTGATTCTATATCTGAACTCCACAACCCAATAACTTGATAACACTATTTATAAATACAACTTGGAAGTATATATATACAGTTGTTAATACTCTTTTAACTTAACGTAATTTATTTTAAAAATGGGAGGAAAGCTGTTATTTTTACAGTTCTATACAGTTCACACGGAAATCAAAACAAAACAACAATAAATTAGTTCTGAATTCAAATTATTATACAAGATAAATCTTATAGGCATGGAAATTAGAATTCGTTTGTATTCGGAAATGCGATGATTGCCGAGGGACATTAAGAAAATAGTTTGTACTGTGTACTTGAAATGGAAGATCTTCAATCCAAAGATGTCCAATTAAATTTGAAAATAAACCCGTGTGGCAGAGTTTGCCAAGAGCCTCCAAACTCATTGGTAAGCTTATTCTAGTATGTGTGGTCACCTGACGACATGCGGATGCTTCCCCAGCGCCGCGTGCGCATAGACCTCGGTGAGCGCGGCTCTCTCGGCCGCGGAGCCCGCCACCGGCCGCAGCGAGCGCTTGAGCGCGTACACACACCCGTCCAGCTTGTTCACGCACTTCGTGACTCTGCCGAACTGGCCGCGTCCGATCACTCCTAGCTCGATGAATTCGACGTTGTAGCGGGATATGTTGGATTCCTGGGGGAGAGAAAATAAAGATTAGCGTTTGCAAATACGATACAGATCAAGACTATTTAATAAATAATGTAAATAGTACTCCAGACTGATTTTCGGTCACTACGGCCTATTATAATGGATCACACAAATATAGTAAAGGATGCTCACCCTCAGTCTCTTCGCAGGTTGTTCAGGTGTCGCATCGCCCCACGTCGGTGTTTTTGATAACGCACGCTTTTTTTTGTTCAACGCTTGTCCTGCAAATAAAAAAGAAATGGTTAAGTTCTTCTAGTAACATATTTTCAAAGTTTGTATCAAACCGACTAAAACAGCGACCACACAGCCCCTAGACGCCTAATAACAGGCGAGCGATGTCGGTCAACACATATGACTAAAAGATCTTATACAGGTAATACAGGTCGCCACTCGACAATTTCGAATTAGTAGCGACCACTTCTGTAAGCCGTAAACACTTCCGCGTCAGTCAATAAAAAAATGATGAAATAAATATTATAATGGCCTCTTGTACAATACGTTGGTATGTATGGTAACAACAGCCACACTTCTAGTTTCCGGAAAAATGGCATAACATTTCATTGATAAGTTAATAGTTACATAAACATAATTAGATTTATTTTCTGGTATTATTCACCGGAGTTCATATTATACTGGTCAAGTTTGTAGGTGAAAATGCCCACCGCATGTTTGCGTCTCTTTCTTTTCAAAGTATTTTTTTCGCTGTCTCTTCTCCTCTATAATTTCGTAAACAAAACTAGTGATGCACCATATCCTATGACCAAATCTGTTATCGATAGGACTAGAAACCTTACAGACATTAAATTGAATTGTTTTTTATTGTGAAACGATTTTTTGATTACGCTTTTTACTAATATTACTATATTTAAGAACCAACAACAACCGAAAAAAGTATGCTACCTTTAGATCTTTTTTTTAAATTTTGAAATGTATGTTATTACTAAAATGTTAAAACGCAGTATAATTAATAATAAAAATGATTAATTAATTTAAAAAGATAAGTACAAATACTATTTATAAAATCATCGATACCTTCCTGGTTTTATTTATCCCGTCCCACCCTTAATGAGGCGTATGACCTTGGTAAGTGACCAATCAGAGCGCAGTCGTCCCGTTCCTCATACCTCAGCTAGTTGACAGAATTGTTTTGATGTATTTTATCAAGCATTAGGCGTCTAGTGGCTGTTTGTTCGATGGAATAAAATATCTTGTGAACAATTTATTGCAGTAAGGGTAAATGGGACTGAAGATGAATGGAAGAAAACCGAGTCAGAGCTTCCGGTTTCCAAAGTCCGCAATACGAAATTATTTTTATCATTTGTCGTAATATCCATGTTAGAAATCATTAAAAAGAGAGAGCTGTCTTATGGACGCCCGAATGGAACGGAGTTCGATTCATTAAATTTATTTCAGTTACGTAAAATATGACGAAACTGAAATAACAACAACACAGCTGATGCTCCGTGTAAACACACAATAGCGGCTGCTAGCGTAGGTACTGTATGTGTCTAGACAGCGCGTGCTCGTACGTCTTCGGTTTTCTTCGTACGCCACCAGCTCTCTCCTCGGCGTCTACCTTTTGTGTGGACCAACGACGATATAACCACTTGACGGCGCATACAGTGCCCCGACGCTCGAAAACTATTAGTATTTTGTCGCCTATGTAAAGGCTTCGGTACTAGTAACCATTTTAGTTGTGTCCAGTTATTAGACCTGTATGCACGCTAAATAAATACAAATTGTTTTATCTTTTTATTGCAATTATAACGCATCAAAATGCCCTCATGCGCGGTAAAGGGGTATGGGCAACATGCCAAGACATCTAGTTACAAAAAGGATGGCATAACTTTTCATCGGTAAGTAAAAAGTACGTTTTTTTTTTAATTTAATCAGATTATGAGACACCGCAGGGATCTAGTTAAAATGGTGGATGGGGTAAACGAGCACACTTTTGAGACCCGCGTTGATGTCTTTTGGAAAAGTCTCGCTCATTCACTAGACAATTCTAATGCTTCTATCCCTTTCTCTCCCTTTGTATTTTTATCGTGAATATCTGTGCTGTTACTTTTAATAGCTGAAGTCGATATCGATAATAATAAATTTAAACTTAATAAAAAATGTATTAAAAAATATCTATCTACTTTTAACCGACTTAAAAAAAGGACGGGGTTCTCAGTTCGTCGATTTTTTTCTTATGTATTATGTTCCCGGATTACTCGTAGACGGCTTGACCGATTTGGAAAAATACTTTTTGTTTCTCTATGTCCCCGACATACCTACATATTTATTTTTGTAATTGATTGATTTTGATTAAATCATATTTATATGATTTTAATTGAGTATTTTTAATAATGTTAAAATCCATTTTATCGATATCGACAATTTTCCCTTAATCGAGTTGATCAACCCTAACGATAGCCATACCTACGCAACTTACTTTGAACTGACCAATTGCAGCCGCGCGTTCTGCCTCGTCCCCCGGCCCGCGGTAGTGAGTCGTGTGCTTAGAAGAAATCGGCCTATAAGCTCTCTAGTGGTTATATTCTCTTTGGTGTGGACCTTCGCTTGTACTATCCTAAGCAGTGAGCACGGCCTCTGTGATAGGCTTGTGTCACACATTTTATGTGTGATAAAATGTGTGACTCATGTCTGTCTCTGTAGGCCGTGCTCGCCGGTCTGCTTGTAGCACGCATGCAGGTTAGTACAGCAAATGTGAGGATACGGCAAATTATACATTTTTTTCATATTCGCAAAATTTACGGCATATGTATTTTTTGGTGTCGTTTTTTTTACATTGTTATAATTTTTGGGTCTAGCCCCTCAGCCCGCAAACAAATCGTGCGATAAGGAACACCGTTCCAATTAACCGAAAACGAACAACACTTATTCTCTAAGAGTTAGAGAGGGAACATCAACAGTTCAGCACCCTTTGAACAGAACCCTACAATGAGGTGCTGCGTCGACCACCTAAGAGGATGAGGATCTTCGTCTCTTTAAGTATAAGACTTACCATCAGGTGTAAACGGGTTGATGTTGGCTACCGCTCGTCGCGTCGTTATCGACTCATCTCGCTCGTCGGGGGGCAGGCTCCCTAACGCACTGTCGTCGTCTCCGGATGGCGGGTGGAGGTGATGGCTGGAGCCTGATGGCATGCCTGTAAGAGGAAATTATGTTTATTAACAATTTTTAATGGCAGTCAAGAAATTACATGAGAAACTTGCAAAGCAACTAATCAACTTCATTACTTGTTACCCGACTGCTGAAGGAGGGTAATGTGTTTATCAGTCTATGTATGTATGTTCCTGTGTGGCGTTCATAAGCAGGAAAATTGCAAAACAGTTACCATACAGGGATAGATTAGTAGTTCAACAACAATGCAAATAATTTTATTTTAAACAGATACCTTTAGTCGTTTTTTCATGATATCCATATTCCTGTCTGTTTATAAAATTTCGTGCGATTGTTTTCGTAAATAATCATCCATTTTGCTACAAATTTGCAAAAGTGTGTATTCGTACGCCAACTAGCTTCTTACTGCTCATCACAGCATCTATCTCTTTCGCACGTGTTGTCGGATGAGATAGCATGCATTTTAACCCCGCGCACAAAATAGTTCGTGCCGTCGACTAGTGCAACATTAAGTGCTGGTGATCACCGGGGTGGTTATATTGAGGTAAAATGCCACACACCCTGGTTTTTCCCCAAAACGTCCAGGTGCCTGTTGAAGGTTTCCCCCCTAATAAAATAAACGATAGTGGTCGATATTAACCGGGCTTTTTAGGTAAGGTAATGTTTTTAAGTTTATTTTAATTCTTGGGTAATCTGGTGTACAATGAAGAATGGAGGTGTGATGTTTGTGACTCAAACACGGCAGAACGGCTGAACGGATCTGGATGAAATTTGGCACAGAGATAGATTATCGTCTGGAATAGCACATATACTTTTCGTCCCGGTATAATGTTCCCTTGGGATGATAAAACAGTAATCACGTGAGCGAAGCCGTTGGCAGAAGCTAGTTATATATTAACTAGCTGACCCCCGGGGGTTCGCTCCCGTCAATTGGCTACCTACCTACCTACCATATCCTGTCTACCCTACCCTACCTATCCGACCCTACCCTATCTACCCTACCCTACCTACCCTATCCTATACACCCTACCCTACCCTACCTTCCTAACCTATCTACCCTACCCTACCCTACCTATCCAACCCTACCTTCCTACCCTATCTACCCTACCCTACCTACCATACCCATTACCCTGCATTATATTATTTAAAAGACGATAATTAATCAGTAATCGAGCGGGATGAAAAATGATTAAATTACTAAAATGGCTATTAAAAATAGGGTTTGGTGATAAAAGGGTAAAAATTTAGGGTTGTATGTTTTTTTTAATGCCAAATTATAGAAAAATAGATAGTAGCCGATTCTCAGACCTCCTGAATAAGCATATAAAATTTGGTAAAAATCAGTAAAGTTGTTTCGGAGGAGTAAGGTAACTAACATTGTGACACGAGAATTTTATATATAAGATAAATAAGGTTACTTACCCGTCTGAGCGGTAAATTTAGGTGGGAAGAGTCTCGAACGTGGCGGATGATGTGAAGGCGTCGAACATTTCTCCAGCAACGTCTTCGGCGTGTGGGGACTGTCGAATAATCTGGAAATAATAGAGAAAATACATTGATAAGCTGGTATTAACAGGAAGGCCTTTTTTGGGCAAATATACGTAAATTTAACCCACTCCTTTGTGCCTATTGGCCTTGTTTGTTCTGTCTACTGCTTGATATGGAGGGAAGTGGATGTTACGCATTTTTTTTTCAACTCCTCCGTTATTCTTTTCTGATTAATTTAGTTGCGGGATCCAAGACAGTTAAATTCATTCTGCGGGACTTCGTCGAGCTTCATTACCTCGGCGCTTTTCTGGTGTTCCCTGTTGATTCTGGTATTCAGGCATTGCAGTGGTTTGGGATTAGTGCGGTGAGTTTGTCCCAAAAAATGTAACAGTAACTTTCACAATTTTGTACACAATTTGCATATTATTGGCGTGTCAATAGCAATCTACATAATATTGATTGAGTTGACCCAGAACTGAGCGACGAGTTTAACGCCATTAGTAGCGTCTCTCTTTTAATTATTGATGACTAGCTAAACCTCGAGGCTTCGCTCCCGTAAACTGGCTACCTACCATACCTACTGTACCCACCTACCCTACCTTACTTACCCTACCCTACATATCCTACCTGTCCTACCTACCCTACTCTACCTACCTACCCTACTCTACCTACCTACCAATTTGTTAAACTATTTATTTGAATAAGAATTATAATACAATACGAATGTATCAATGTTTTTACCGGCGATCTAATTAAAATTTAGAACATAAAAGCTTCTATTGTGACTAAACTATGATAGTTAGGTATATTCTCTCGCAGACTTTTTTGTAGGTAATAATGAGAACTTTAATCATGTAGAACATAATTTTATGTGTCATCAATAGTTTTCTCAGCGCACGCAAAATAATGAGTTTTATAGGCAACATTTTTTGTTACTTTGGGTTACAATATTGCAATTTTCATATGGATCTCTTAATATTTTTGAAAATAAATTATACAGTCAGAAATAATGTAGCTTTCTACAAGTAATTTTCAAAATCGGTTCAGTAGAGCCAGAGATTACCGCCTACAACGTCACAAACTCACAAACTTTATAATATTAGTATAGATGGCATGTTGAAATTATCGATCATTTTGTTTACAATAAAGCAGAAGGGTTTAGATAATAATTCCCGGCTATTCAATAAAGCAATACTAAAGTCCCCGTCACGAGGCATTATAAATTTTGTAAATAAATAATTCTACTAAGTTACGTAGCGACAATTCAATCAACGGCAAATAATCCCAAATTCAATCAACTTAAAGTAACATACGTGTAATACGAAACTAACGAGCAATTTCACTTGGTCGGGTTATATTTTAGCGATATAAAACGCTGTCGTTTAACGTTTTGTGGTAGACAGTACCACAGAACACTAGCCAACAGCGCTGTGATACTTTAAGTTGATTGAATTTGGAATTATTTGTTGTTGATTGAATTGTCGCTACGTAACTTAGTAGAATTGTTTATTTACAATGTAAACCTTCTCAAATGTATACCTTCTCGTGACGGGGACTTCAGCAAACAAAGCCAGTTTTGCTGACTGCCAGTACCAATATTTTTGCCGTTATTATCCGGCCATAATATCTCCGAACTAATACTATCATCTAACTTTAGTAGTCCTAAATAAACATTTGCTAATAGACTTGATATAATTATTATGTCAATTATGTGCCATCTGAACTATCGTATTCGTACCCACATTCGCACCGACGTTTTCTTTTGTACAATCACGAACAGCTGTCTCCAAAATGCCACGAAACGCCGCCATTTTAAATCTTGAACGCACCTTTTCAGAACGCACCCCCATTATTATTTTTCTCAAGACACCTCAGGTGTTCAAAGTTCAAGAAAGAAGGATGCAAGTGTGTGTCTATTGTCGTACATCTTACAAGTTTAGGGGGCGACCCTAGGATTTTTTTCGGTACCTGTATGGAATTATTATTAAAGTATAAGTTAGGGCAAGATGCAAGTTGGTCCAGGTGTTACTATATGGATAAGCAAGTTTTTGGTTCGTAGGGTCATGACAAAAATATTGGCAGGTTGGCAAACACTGGCCCAGGCCAAACTGCCAATCTATCAGCGTTAGTGATTGTTGAAATACCAAAACGCCACGTGTCATTTTATTTATATGTGTAGATATAGATGTACCGTATATATATTCATATACATGTAGTATAAAACGGTTATTTCAATATTACAAACAGACACTCCAATTTTATTTATATGTATAGATTACTAAGTAGCTTCATTATTTAGTAACTCGTGTGATTCATCTATTTTTTTTATTTTTTTATTGAATTATTAGCGCATCGTAACTGATGGCATATTCTTTGGCCGATCACGTGACCCAGCTGTCACGGGAAGAGAATACCAGGCGGAGTATATTATTATACCATGCTCAACTTAAAATTCGTTATTCAGAAATCAGGGGTTACAAGGCATACTTATACCTAGCTGGATAGACTAATGATCTAAAGAATTTGAATCGAGAATGAATGCGGAAGTCAGAGAATTGACTGTCATGGCGCAACTTCAAACAGTTCAAACAAAATATTGAACAATGGAATTCGAACACGATTTGATATTCTTTGCCGGATACGTTCACCATTACATAGAATCAATGGTAATGCTTCGAATTCTAAATGGCCAGAACGAAATCGAACGTTAAAATACGTCAAATATTTGAAAAGAGAACTGGTCAAAAATTCGTTAAAAAATCAACACAGACCCACGTTCAAAACATGTGACTTCATATACGCAAAAAAAACTACGACCGATTTTCGTGAAAAAAAACCAGTATTTTTAAATTCAATTAGCATTTGTTTGAAAATAAACTTTAAAACTTACACTTTTAGATTCACTTTCGCGAAAAATTTCTACCTACAGACAACACCGTTGATTGAAAATAAACCTTATCAAGATAGATTCAAGGTTGAATTCACATTTTACTAACAAAGACATGTGGGTTGTGGGCGTATATTTTTTTGCCAAGGCAGATGTCAGCTGTTCCGATCATATGTTTTCTTGTATAACTGTAGTCTAACTGATTTTACAACGAAATTCCTTTGACTGAGTCACATATAAAAGGTATCTTTTGTCATTTTTTGTTGTTGTAAGCTGCGCGCTGTATTTCCGTTGGGTAAGCTCAAGGTACTTGAACGTTCGGATGTTATATCACAAAGACGATCGCTTGTATCCACGAACTACGAAAATAGGTATCTCATCTGCCTTTGGCTAACTATCATGGTCGGGATTCTATCTACAACTACATCTGAAAATATTTTAAACCCCCCGACGGAAAAAGAGAGGTGTTCTTTATTTGAGGTGTATTGCTGTGTGTCTGTCTGTGGCATCATAGCTCCTAAACGAATAAGCCGATTTTGATTTAGTTTACTTTGTTTGGAAGGTGACTTCGTCGAGTATTCGTAACTATGTTTGAATAACACCTGTTCAGCAGTTCAAAAGTTATTCGCATTTTACTCTTTGAATCTCTGGGTTCTTGAATTTTGATGAGTAAGGTGTCAATCAATTCGTTATTATGGCGCGGGTTTTTATTTAAACTTTTTGCTTGTTGATGTTTGATAAGTTCGCGTTTGACCGCTATCTTATAGTAAACGATGATGTGGTCGACGGTGAAGCACGCTTGCCTAGAAGCAAACTATCCACTCTGCTGAAGTCTGCCGTAAAAATCTCTAGTCACATCGCCGTTAGACCAAAATCTCTTTAAGTCATTTAAAAAGATGAAACGATAAGAATATTACTTCACTTTTTAGTTGTATCTAATAGGCAACTTGCCTTTAGTATGGTACCTATAATGCCCGAATAGATTAACCGAATACCATGAATCTTGAACATAACCGGTGAAATGAGAGTGTGCCAAGGTGAACTGTACACATTTGTGTATCCCTTAAGAGCGTACTGGCGTGATGTTATGTTATGAAATGGTATAATCAATAAACAGACATGCGATTGCAGCAATCCCGAGAGATTTGCCGTCATTTATTGAAGAGTTCTATTGTATATCGCCGAAGTTCTTCATCAGATCTTCACCAAATTAAAATGGGCCAATTTCGGAACATACTCTTTCAAACAAAAAAAGAATTTTCAAAATCGGTCCACAATTGACGGAGAAATCGGTGAACACTCAAAAAAAAAGTCTAACATAGAAACTACTCCTTTTTGGTAAGTAGGTTAAAATCATAGGTTTGTAGTCCTGTTTCTGCCCTAGCAGCTGTACGTGGACAATATGCGATGTCATGCTGAGATACGTTTGTTTCCGCTTACAAACAAAACACAAGCGCGTGTAGGGAGCACGGTAGTTCTGGGAAATACCGTATTGCAAATGGCTTCGGGCAATCCCAACTTGGGTTGGCAGGCGTTCGGATATAGCAACATAGTAAGGGTCTTTGGAAGCGTGTTCTGCTCAAACAGATGGTGTTTGGTCTGTCTTCTGTTAGATTGTTTTTAAGTATTGAGTTTCGCTGAGAATTGGATAATACAGAAGTCTGAGTCATTTCATTACAGATTGAGAGTATTTTATGAGAAACCGGCCAAGTGCGAGTCGGCCTCGGGCACGAAGGGTTCCGTACTATTATGGCTAAAAAATCACGTTTGTTGTATAGGAGTCCCACTTAAATATTTATTTTATTCTGTTTTTAGTATTTTTTGTTATAGCGGCAACAGAAATACATCATCTGTGAAATTTTCAACTGTCTAGCTATCACGGTTCATGTGATACAGCCTGGTGACAGACAGACGGACCGCGGAGTCTTGGTAATAGGGTCCCGTTTTTATCCATTAGGTACGGTACCCTAAAAAGGGTAAAAAAAAGATTAGGACGAAGTTAATCTCCTGTTTATGAAGTAATGTTGAGCATAATAAAAAGAATCTTTAGTAGAGAAATAAACTTTAAATCTTTAAAACCAAAACAAAATACACTTCTTAAGGCTGCAGTTTTAACCAAAAATACGGCTACATCGCCTCGTCTGATTTATGGATCTGGCAACCCTTATCCCGGCTTTGTGAGGGGTTGAGTAATTGTAGTATGTGTAACACCGGATGACACTTTAGATTCCCTGAAACTATTTACTGTGATTTGATAACAAATACTGTGATTTTGCAACATCCTGTCGTAATGAGTCAAATATGTTTAATAAAATAAAATTTATATTTCTATACGCATCTTTGAGCCTATGACACAGTAACCGTACATTTTCTATACAAATAAATAAAATTGAAGTTTCTGTAGTTAATATCAAAATAACAACGTTTTATTGAATGCATGTGAAAGAAATACGCATAACTGTCTGTTTGTTCCGGGTAATCTCCGAAACGGCTGCACCGATTTTGAAAATGCCCATTTTATCCCGGAAAAATGCCCAGTTCCTGTGGGAAAATTAAAAAATCTAATTCCACGCAAACCAAGTCGCGGGTGACAGCAAGATCCGGCACAAAAGTCTACGGCAGTCGGAGATAATAAAACTTTCCTACAGTGAAATAATTTTATTCATCTGATCATTACTTACTGAGAGATCACCTCCTCATCATCATCATCACAGCCTTTTAATGTTCCCACTGCTGGGACACAGGCCTCCTCTCTGTGAGAGGGAATCCACCACGCGGGCCCACTGCGGGTTGGTCAACGCGGGCCCAGTGCCTCTTACGAAGAAACAATTCTACCTTACCAGATACATTATGCAACGAACCAAAGAGCTTTCTAAAGATAACATAATTTTACTAATATTAGAAATATGAAAGTTTCAATTACGCAAAAACTACTGATCGGATTTGAATGAAATTTTTGCACACAGATAGTTCATAACGATACTACTCATCCCGGTATAAGAAAACACTTTTCAAGCGGTCAGAAGCTAGTTTAAAATAAACCAAGGTTAAAATTTATTTTACCCAATAAACTTTCTAATTCACTTCTAAAGTTTTTTAACCTTTACCAACACAATGAAAGGGGTCAAAAACATTCTCAAAAATAGTCCTTTACTGTATTTTTTCTACTTAGAATGCATAACTTGTAGCCGTTCAAGCGTTGGAAATGGGTTACACCACAGAGCATGGAAAAGACTCGTCGGGCACTGCTAGAGACGCCATTGTCAAAACTTTCCAAACAACCCATGCGTGGCAATGAGTGTCACCGTTTACTCATAGACATTGACTGCTCGAGACAACTCTGACTAAAGCTATGACAGCCGAAACTTGTGCTCAACGACATTGCGTAAGTACGAACCAACCATCAACATCATTTCTACCGAAAGACGACCACTGCTAAACATAAGCGCCGCCGTGTCGCCTTATACGACTCGCATCCAATACAGCTTCCTTCAGCCTTCAATAGGTCATCGGTCAACCTGTGGAAAGCTTTCCAACGCTGCGTCTTCCGGTACGCGGCCGCCATTCCAGAACTATACAGCCCTATTATATTGACCATCCGTTCTGCAAGCAATGTGTCCTTCTCACTGCCACTTAAGTATGGCTATTCTTCGGGCTATGTCGGTAACATTGGTTTTCCTGCGAATATCTTACTCCTGATTCGATCACTCAAAGAATCTCCGAGCATAGCCATTGCCCTTTGGATGACTTTAAATTTTCTGATGAGGCCCATTTATAGCGACCATGTTTCAGCTCCAAATATCATTACTGGCGACATGCACTGCACCCTAATTGTGTAAGTTCAAAGGGCAATGCTTCATAATTATGTTAAAAAATCCATCTACTCGATAGCGATTAATACGCAATGAATACAGATGAGTTATCAAAGTGAAAGGGAAGGAGTGTGCTTCGTGGTATGAAAACAGATACGCAATTGGTGCTGGTCGTAGTGGCAGGCACGAATATTATATTTATAAGTGATGGCTTCACTAATCGATTCAGAACTCTATGGGTCACACATACACTTCACAACAAAACAGTGTGATGCATTATAATGACTTTTAAATGAAGACATTACTGGCACATCACCTAAAAAAACTGTTGATTTATTCATAAGACTCTGAAGCTTACTCAATTATAAAATTTAATATACTTTTTTGTTACACACATAAAAATTAGCCTTTTTTTCTAAGCAAAACACCTACCTACACGTTTTAAATATCATATTGATGTGCAATCAATGAGAATTGAATTACTCAGAAAAAATTGTAGGCCAATTTCTATTCTATCTTAGACTGGTTTGTCACTGTCTAAAACAATTTTATGAAATGGTGTTAATTATTATTAGTACAAAATCTTCCTTCAAAAAACACATATAAGTACACCACAACAATTTAGCCATTATTTAACCCCCAAATACCTCCAAAATCCTTGTATCCAGATTAAAACCTCTTTCATGACCGCCCCACACAACAAATTTATTCGCTACAACACAAATAACAGTGTTTGTGCTAAAACCAGTCAGACTAGCTTGGAATGAGGTCACCTTTGAATTTTGAAGGGTGAATAGACGTAGAGCCATAGATTAGTAACATGTTAAAACTTGTTCTAGATAAGAGGACAGGACAGAACTTTCTAGGGATTTTGATTTGAAGTGGAATTTTAAATGCATAAACTAGAATCTGCAGGATGCGGGAAACATAGGATGGGTCTATGTTGGGACACTTAGAAGAGCCCTGTCTCATATACTTCTCGCCAAATTTCTTGGCCGCCCTGAAGTTGGATACAATATCTGCACAGTAATAAATATCTCATACAGAAACAGCACCAATCCACGCCTTGCGCATCAGAAAGCCAACTTCAGGTCGGCCCAGAAGTTTAGCGAGAACTATCCCTAAAGAAATGATGTTGATAAAAAAAATGTTTGTTTATTTTGTGAAGAACGTTATATACATAAAGTCGAATAAGTAAAGCTAAATAAAAAGTCCAGAAGGTCAACAAAAGACTGTCATTTTAATTTTAAAAGTTCATGGTCAAAATTGCATTCTGCTAAACAGTATTTTTTTATATCATCCATAATTAATTTGATTGAACAAACTATCAAAAAAGCCAATTCCTAAGAAATTTCTAGAAAGTTCTTGCAAAATCGCCCAAGAATTTGTTTAAATGCTATCTCTCTCTAACTACGCCATAAAACTAACAAAGACAGGAAATACTTCTTGAAATTGGAACATTCAACAATACCTATTATTCAGTTATATGGAAGTACCCCATGGTCAATGTTCAATTATTTAGAAGTCCCCCTGTACCTACTTGTTAAAACCTGTTTGATGGGGAGAGACTTCAGACTTGTCTTTCTTCAGGTTTAAAAATGTGACTTAAGGTGATGAAATACAGACAAGTTTAGACCTGTTGGAACCTGAATTTGGGATGAAAATTTGGGCCTCATTTCAGATTTCAGAAGAATTATGTCCACTGCTGACAAATGAAACCAACCAACCAACTGGAAGAAAGGGGGCATTGTAAAATTATTTAGAAATCAACCCTGGACTTGTTAAAACCTGTTTGCAGGAGGGACAGGGACTTGTATTGACTAAGGTTTAAACCTGTGACTTAAGATGACGAAATAGAGACAAGTTATGACCTGTTGGAGCTTGATTTTGAGATGATTTTTTGGTCATCATTTCAGGGAATCTGAAGTATTAAAAAATAATTGGTTTTCTACTTTTCAGAATTTTTCTTAGGGCTTTGTGCATCTATTGATATTCAATTTGTGTTTGATTGTAATCCTGGTTTTGAGGAACATTATAAAAATGAATTGTTATATAAGCAGTCTCTCGATGATTTTAAGACACCTATCTAGATGATAAAAACACTAAGGTTTACATGCATAAAAATCTTTTTTACATTTTGTGGTCAAGGTGATATTTCAAGGACATAATTTATATCTTAATGCATGAAATATTTGCATTATATTTCTTGTTTTACAACCAAAACAGTTTCTACAATGACCTTAATAAAATCAGAACATATTTGATGTAAATGCAGTTATTATCACTTTAGAATCAATCTGGTTAGTCAATCCATGTTCATATAATGATGGTGACATGATTCACCTAGGAACTTAGCCTATTCCCAACTGTATTGTGTTTGCCTTCTGTCTAACCGGCCGGGCTAGCATGGCCCGCCCCTGTGATAGGCATGAGTCCCGCATTTTATCGCAGATTTGTTACCAAACTATGATAAAATTTGTGACTCAAGCCTGTCACAGTAGACTGTGCTCGCTCCGCTGATGCAGCTGAATACATGCATTATTTTAGGAGGGATGCCTATCTGACGTCTACAACAGTTAACACAGTGACGTCTACCTGTTTGAATCTGGGTATTTTTGCAAAATATCATGTCATAATTAGGTGTTCGATAGATTATCAACCAACTAGATTAAAAATGTGTTGGGGTTTGCTGCTGCTTATCTTTACCAGTATTAAATTAAGAATTTCTCAGTTCATGGAGAGCAGTGGTGGCAAAGTGGTAACGGCCGCGATATACAAGTTGTAGGTCATGGGTTTCAAACCCAGGCAGGCGCTTTGTGTTGATTACCATCACCACTGCTCTCCAAATGGTGAAAGAAAAGTTCATGAGGAAAGCAGCATGTCTTAGAACCAAGAATTCGAAATCATGTTACATCCATCAACAAGCAATGGGCCCACACGCATTCCCTCTCACGTGAGGAGGCCTGCACGTACAATGGACCAAACGGGAGTCTAAGAGCAGAAAAGAGGTCCATCTATCCTATCCCATCCTATCCATGGTTCATGGAATCTCACTTGTAAAACGGGATTCAGCTAGAAACAGACTTCTAGCCAATACCAACATGGGAAAAGGCAGATGGATCGTCAATCAATCAATTATGATGAATCAGTACTAAATGCCTTTAATCAATGATGTTGGGGTCAAGCTTGAACTTGACCTGTACTTATTGACTTGGGTTCAATTGGCATTTGAATACCAATTATTAATTGATGAACTGAATTGGTAGTTAATAGTTAAGCCAGAAAATCTAAAACCAGGTTTGCCAAGGGGTATTGTTTTATCTGTTACAGTTGTTCTAACTCATGACGGTGGGTTGGACTCTGTGTTCGTAAGCGATACTGAGCGCTCCTGACCGTACGCACACAGAAACAATGTGCATGTGCATCTACACACACAACTAAGATCAACCCGCCCTCATGAGATAGAACGACTGTACTGAGATGAGTAAGTCAGATATGGAATTGGTCCATGTAAAATACTGGATGCTGCATCCAGTTAGACAGGAAGCTGTTGATTTTTTTTTAAACATTGGCCCACACTAAGAGTTTCTTCCTGTATCGTGGGTACATTTACAAACATTTAAAGTCACATACACAAGACACCCAGATCCGGAACAACTATCTGAATCCACATTGCTGCCAAACCACTACGCCAACCATGTCGTCAAACATGTTCCCTACATACTTGGGAAAAGGCTAGCCAGGTTGATTTATTAATTGACTAGCTTCAGCCAGTGGCTTTGGCCGCTTGAAAATAATTACCATCCCAAGGGAACATAATACCGGGATAAAAAGTAGCCTATGTGCTAATATAAACTATAATCTATCTCTGTGCCAAATTTCACCCAGATCCGTTCAGCCGTGATTCAGTAACAAACATACATCCAGCCATCCATTCGAACTTTCACATTCATAAAATTAAGTAAGATGAGGGCCTGTATCCAAATTGAGTTCTTGGAGTTAAGAATGTGTCAAACTCTAATGCTGAAGTTTAGTTTGGTTAGAACTGATTAGAGCAAATTTTGACAGTTACTAAAATGTCAAATTCTTAAAATTCTGCAATTGAGGGTAAGTTGATAGGTATTGCAATGAACATCTGTTTTTTACTAAATCTGGGTTATTACCCAGAAATACCAAGTAATTAATCAAATTACAGAAATGGTAAAGAATTGACTTTCCACTGAAAGAATATTCTGTATTTTGATATTGATTACATAATCTTCGACTTCTAATATTAAAGGCATATTTGTCTGATTTAAAGGGGGTAGGTAAAAGTAAAATAAATCTTGGAATGACATAGGTACATGTGTACGAGAATGTCACATACAATATAGCATTTTAATGTACAAATGCAAGTTTCAGATCTAAAATCATGATAATTGAGACTTCTCATCATTGCAAACGTATAATACAGTTTAATTAAGCATTAATTACGTGAAAGTATGATATTCCGCATCATGATGAATGAGAAAACAACGAAAAGGGAATAAACTTGTTTACTTATACGAAAATATACTAAAATATTTGAAAAATTGGCCAGAACATTCGATCATTCATAATAACTAAAATTACTATTCAAATTGCTCAATTAATATGACATTCAGATTCAAAGTGTACCAAAAAGTGAAAGTTACGTTATTTACGTCGTAAATACGAGCTCGGAGACGCTATGTAAGCCTGAAATGCCACAAAACCACATAGCGTGGTGGGTTCCTGTAGAAATTAAAAGAATCGAACCTGAATTACGTACCTGAGAGCCCTAACTCTTTTGTAAGGAGGGCTAAGTGAAACTGGAGGCGGCAACGCATCCCTCATACCGTCATCGTCATCTATGCCACTAAAATCCAACTTTCTTGGCACTATAGAAGCAGGTATAGGACTCAAATTATCCGAAAATATATTGAAAGAGTCTGACATTTCACATGAAGTTTCTGCCGACAATTCCGATGAATCGTGCTTGTTTATGAAGCCCGTCTTCATTCTATACCACTCGGTCATCTTCGTTAACACATTAATACACTTTTACAACAAAAATATCACAATTAAATCACTATTTTCTTAAACAATTCACAAAAACGATCTCACTTTCACGCACTAACAACGTTATGGCGGATGACGCATAGCACCTGTTCAAGTGCTCAGCCAATCAGAGCGATTCATTTGACCGGTGAATTGAATACTCAAATGGTATTGGCTGGGGTTATTTTTTTTAAATAACGAAGTAGCTTCTTTGTCTGTGATTGGTAGAATTATGGCTGCGTTCGGCTGAAAATAAAATTGAAACGCGTTCACAAGATTGCATGTAATTTTCGTTCAAATTAATGTTTTTAGTTCCAGAAGATTGTATATATATACTTTTGTGATTACCTCTTTAGTTTGATAAATGTTACGAGCACGTAGTCTTCTGTTGATTCCTGGGATTTTTCATCAGACTTATTGAGGTCTGTTACGTTCACCTTATCCCTGGGCAGTATCCCCAGTGAGCGGAAGGGCGCTCCATTATAAATATATTAATAATATTATTCCATTGTCATATTTAATGAATTTTGTTACTGCGGTGCTACCCACGGCGTGCTCCGAACCACCATTATTTTTATTCTACTTTTTGAAGTTAATTGGCTAAACTTCTTTATTATGAGACTGAGTTATAGCTGACTAAATAACCCAGAAAATGAAAACATATCAGGTAATTTACGTTGTCAACTTATACAAAACAGCTTCAGATTTACTTAAGAGCGAGCAAAACAATGTATAGTTTTTGCCAAACTTTTTGGCCATAAGTCTTTTCCTTGCTTTCTGACACCCCGATTATGACCCTCTTTGACTGGGGCTATATAGTCCAAGAATATTTGTCAAATCAGGGCAAGTATCTCTGAATGAGAGATAGTCAGCTATAAAGTTGTATAAACCTTTATTTCGGCACCCTTAAACTTGTCTCAAAACCTACTCATCGTAGGGTGTCCGCGACTACAGATATTCCTAGGTCAAAGGTCAAAAATCGGTCACTTTATTGCAAATGTTCCTATGGGTTTTATGTTATTTGTATTTATTAGAAATAATGTAGAGGATTCAATTCTCTACAACTTTTTTTTTTTTTTGTATCTTGAACCATTTTCGAGTTAGAGGGCAGAGCGCGCGCAGTGTTTAACTATTTAGAGTATCATTCGAGGTCAACCTGTAGTCCCGATTAAAAACACGACGTATAAAGTTTATAAATTATTGATAAATATATAATTCTAAATAATTTGCATTTTTTACTAACTATTACGTTATAATCATTTTTTTTTTTAAATTCAGTATCTATTCATTTAATAATAGTCAGTTTTGATGAATATCCTTGTTCTAATTAGCACAGCCACTTGTAGCGCTTCACGCTATAAGTGGCTGTCACACGACTTCTGCGCTCTTTAGAAAAGGAAAAGAATTTTTGTAAAAACACTTGAGAAGCTTCCGAATTTGGATCAAATTGTTGCAGCATTTGAAGAAGAAAACTGCCCGGTTCAATCATTATTTGAGAATGGAGTGCGAACCTTGTTGGCAATCTATAATGCTCCAAAATCTGAGGACTGTATCGATCGTTTTCGCTATGCATAGTTCATCAAGTTAACAAAACGGAAACTTGTGCAGTTATCAAATCTTCCACCAACGAGTGCAGCAGCTTACCAACATTTCAACCGTGTTTATTATTAAGTTCAGGCTTGGTTAGGGCATGATTTAGAATCCCAAAATTGGGGTTGGATGATGCATGATAAATTCCTGGAACCTGTTATGACAATGAATCCACCAGCTCCGGAAGAAATGCTTAACACAATGCAAGGTTGCAGTGCTCTTTAGCTTGCGGCCAGTGTAATGGGCAAGCTTGTCTTAATGCTTCACCATACCAGAGTGATATCAATAAAGACGATAGTTTTGACCCCAAAATCCTGGAGAAACTGGACACAAAATAAATGTCGTTGAAGACGAGAACACAGAGGAATTTTAAATTTTACATTGTCTGGAAGACGATGATGAAGAAGAAGAAGATAAAGTAAATTAGAACCTGTAGTTCTTATTACAATTAAAAAAAAAAACAACATTCTTATCTGTATGAAATGATATTTATCAATAAAAACATTTATTAAAAAAAATATTCTTTTCCTTTTATTTAGTTAGGAAGTAATTAGTATAATAACTTTATAATTACACGAGTAGGTAAGTGTTATTAAATGAATAGATACTGAATGATTGAAAAAAAAAATAACATAATAATTAATAAAAAAAATGCAAATTATTTAGAATTCTATAAGTATCAATAATTTATAAATTTTGAAACGGTGTGTTTTTAATCGGGACTACATTTTGACCTCGAATGATACTCTAAATAGTTAAACACTGCACGAGCTCTGTCCTCTATCTAGAAAATGATACAAGATATAAAAAATATTTACACAAAGTTGTAGTGAATTTAATCCTCTGCAATATTTATTATAAATACAAATAGCAATATAAAACCCATAGGAAAATAGATATTTGCAATAAATGTGAAAAATATCGATTTTTGACCTTTGACCTTGGAATGTCAGTAGTCGTGCACACTCGTCGATAAGTAGGTTTTGAGACAAGGTTTAGGGTGTCAAAATAAAGGTTTATACAAGTTTATAGCTGACTATCTCTCATTCCGAGGTGAAACCCTTTATATGCCTGGACTAATATTTTACTGATGCCTCCTAACAAGCTGCTAACCTACCCGTTCGGCAAAAACGGGCACCGGGCACGCATTTAATATTGATTTGTTAGTCGATTTAAATATTTTACCCGATACTTTTTGTTTTGACGAGATGAGGTGACGTTTTGATTTGACGTTGACATTAGTTTTGATTGCAAAATCTTCGTTGTTTGGGTCTCGATGCGGTTTTCCCCGTTAAATTGCTATTTTTATTCATTTAATAAATTGTAAAGTATCGTGAAAACGCAAAGTAAATGACTTACTTCGATTACATATCAATTGAATGCCGTTTAAAATAAAATGGCGTTGCTAGGATGGGTGAAAATTGTGTTTTTATTAATCGGACTGCCTTACTTATGTTTGCAAGAGAATATAAACAAAGGAGAAATTATATTCCACTACAACAATACGTAAGTTTTGTCACTTTTCGCACTAACTGGTTTATTTTCCTCTGCCTACGTTTTTTCCTTTCAAAAACGCAATATATTTTTCGCGACTTACTGATTTTTTAATCAAATTCCAATTATCTGTACTGCTGATGATTAAGTAATGTTATATACCTGTTAAGCTTTTTCCGTTAATCGATCCAGTGTGATTTAACACTAGCAAAGAACATAGTAGTTAGAATGTCTACTTTTTTTAATGCAATTAAGTTTTTTTAAGCTGACGCAAGTTTAATGCTAGCTACCTATCCTGACACTTTAAGCTTCAACTATAATAATTCGCGCTATAATCTATCATCATTGCCAGCTTTCTTTTACCAAGTGCAGACCATAGTATGCGTCCCTCCTTTCACATCCATTTCTGATAATTTTTTGGGGTTCTATACCCAAAAGGTAAAAACGGGACCCTATTACTAAGACTCCACTGTCCATCTGTCAGTCTGTCTGTCACTAGGCTGTATCTCATGAACCGTGATAGCTGGACAGTTGAAATTTTCACAGATGATGTATCTCTGTTGCAGCTACAAAAACAATAATAACAGAATAAAATAAATATTTAAGTGGGGTTCCCTAAAATAAACATGATTTTTTTGCCGTTTCTGTGATAATAATACAGAACCCTTTGTGTGCGAGTCCGACTTGCACTTGGCCGGTTTTATGCAAATCCTTCCCAGGTGTTAACTGTGGAGTGGAGATCTGTAAGGCATCCATGCAGGTTTATAACTATAATAATACGCTACTGTAGGGAAAGGCCTCTTCTCATACAGATGCCTTCTCTGTATTAAATACCATTCCATGCTTGCTCGAGGTTGGTTGGTGATTTCAGACATATATTATAAGTCCAGGTTTCCTTACGATGTTTTCCTTCACCTATGTGAGCAATATCCAAGATAAAATTAGATATGTATTGAAAACATCACATTGGTACTGCTGGATTTGAACCCATTTCCTCAAGCGTGAGATGCTTATCTATACCAAGATTATAAATAGGAAAGATTTTTTTGTTTGTTTGTACTGAATAGGCTCCAAAACTACTGGACCGATTTTAAAATTTCCGTCACTTATAGAAAGCTACATTATTCCCGAGTAACATAGGCTATAAATTATTTCCAAAAAAATTAGAGATCCTTATGAAAATTGCAATAATGTAACCCAAAGTACCAAAAATTTGCCTATTAAATTCATTATTTGGTAGTGGCAAGGTTGGTGGGTAGGTAAGGTAGATAGGTAGGTAGATAGCCAGTTGACGGGTGCGAAGCCGCGGGGTTCAGCTAGTGTGAATATATTTTATCAACAAAGTTCTAAACTAACTCTAGGTCTCATTCCATCTAAACCAATTTAGCTAGTTATCATACAGTACATACTAGTGTGTAATTTAGCTACACAAAGTAATTTAGCTACACAAAGTAATTTTTGTAAAGAGTTAACTTAATAAATTTTATGTTAGGACAAAACAAATCATACACCAAAATATACCTTATGTATAAACATATAAAATTTAACTTACTTTAACACATACATTATTATTGGAAATTAAACCTTGTGACAAATTACTTTGCAGAGTAAAAAAAATACAACAGCTGTATCAGTAAATAAATAAAATCGTTACTTGTGGATAAGAACAATCTTTGTTTACAATATCTGCACTTCTTTGTTATTAAAACTGTTTACTTATGAATATTGTACACTTACATACTAACTACAACTCGTTAATTCCTAGTGGGATAGGTAGAAACCATTTCAAGGTGGCTTTGGAGGACTTGATGCCGCTACAAATGTGGCCACCTACTATGCTTTTATTAGTTTAATTTTCTTAAAGCCTTTGAGTGACTTTTGTATAATTTAATTTTCTTAAACCCCTTGTGGACCTGTGCATAGTTTAATTTTTTTAAAGCTCTTGTGGGACCTTTGCATAGTTGAATTTTCTTAAAGCCCTTTTGGGAACTTTAAATAGTTTAATTTTTTTAAAGCTCTTGTGGGCCCTTTACATATCGATTAATCGCCATTCGCTATGGCGAATAGTCGAATACTCTCAATTATTACTCAACATAAAAAAGAAATAAAAAAATAAGTTATTTATTCTCAAATAACAATATTACACTTGTATTTATACTATAAACCTATATGAATGGTGGGCTCAAAGAGTACCAATAAGAAAAAGATTCCCATTTTAAGTAAGCTTACTAAACTATACCTAATTACAATCACAGCTCTGTTTATTCAGAAAGACTATTTTCTGTGGCAGTTTTGAATAATGAAAAAAAGCGCAAAGGACTTGATCGCAACTGTGCAGAAACTCTAGACTTTCTGCTCCTCAAGGCGCCCCTTTTGTACTGTAAATATTATACCTATTTTTAATTAAAAATCCTAACTAATTCACTTCAACATGCATGACTGATTTTTGGAAAACCGTTTATATTTTAGTATGTTTTATTTTTAAAGATTAAAAAAAAAAAAAATATATAACTATATTTTCTGTTCATTAAAACTATTTTTATTTAGACAACTATTCGCCACTATCTCACCTGATGGTAAGCGATGATGTGGTCGACGTTGATGCACGTTTGCCTAGGAAAAACCTATTCTCTCTTGACTTAAAGATCCCTAGATTGTATTTTTCGGGCAACACAGACTCCGGCAGGGAATTCCACTCCTTAGCTGTACGCATAATAAAAATGTCCCCAAAACGTTTTGTGCGTATGGGTGGGATATCCACCATGTACCGATGACGAATCGTCGTACGTCTGATAGTCCGATGGTGGAACGGGCTGCGCCGAATTTGATCATACGATTCCATCGCACACTCCCCGAAATGTATCCGATAAAAAACTGACAAGCTGGCAACTCGGCGACGATGTTGAAGGCTCTGAAGCTTTGAGTTGACCAGTGCCTCATTGCCGATGAGTCTCTTGGCCCGCTTTTCGAAAAAATACTTAAATACGTACATTCTGAGCAAATAAATTCTATTCTATTCTATTCGATCGACTCTAGTGCATCAAGCTGTTATTTGGTAGATCCGTCCCAGAGATGAGAACAGTACTTTATGCATTATCGAACTTGCGCTTGATACATTTGAGCAGCTGTTCCGGCGTGAAGTACCTTCTCACCTTCGCAAGGATCCCAAATTTTTGGCAGCCAGCAGAGCCTTTGCCTCAATGTGCCAAAATTGAGAGTCGATGTTAACGTAACGCCAAGAAGCTCAAGATGGTCCATTATTGGCACGGTTACATCCCGGAAAGTTGGAGCCGGGTGAAATTGGCTCATTTTAGCGGAGAAAAGACACGCCTAGGTTTTAGCAGCATTCTGACAAGATTGGCATCACCCAATTCGGAGACTGCCTGAAAGGACAGGCTCAAACGCTCCACCATGGCCTCACGGAGAGACCGGATCTGCGGCCCGGTAGCTCGTGCGTTGGACAAGTATCTCTCAGCAACAGAATGTCGAATAATAGACACTATTATTCGGTAAAACAAAATGTAGGCGAGTAATGTCGAATACCAAATAAGAGCGAGTATTCGCGGCATCTCTACTATCGAAACCTTCGGGAAATACAGGCATGATATAGAAAAAATGGTAAAGGCTATCAAAAACCAGCGGTGAACCTCAGCCTACATTTTCAGGTCAATAGCCTTAAATGTAGTTATCAAATAATCAATAATATTTTGTTTTCACTACCGCAGGTAATAAAGATAATATCCCAGACAATGTACTCATTAGTCATTAGTTACTTGATAAAAATAAAAATATTAATTGACTATTGATAAATAAAATAATGTGGGATGACTCAGTAGTAATTAACTTCTGTTGATATAGAATTGTCTATAAAAATAAATATTAAGACTTGTGAAACTCGTCTTTTTTTGGCAGTCGGCTAAAATGTCCGGATAGATGGATATTTGTTCCTCTTTCATGGAAAAATCTACTGAACGAATTTTGATGAAACTTTAATATAGTGTGGTAATCAGCGGGTATGAGTAGGTACTTGAATGTGATATGTGAAATCAAACTCAAACTGTTCATTACTTATTTAAAGTGAGAAAACTGTTCTAAACAAAGGAATACAATTTTAAAACAATTTCTATTACTTGGAGCACTATATTTTTTTAAACAAGTGTCCCAGACGACCCTCGACCGAATGTGTCCTCAAGCCACATTCCTCGTCCTGGCTCGAAGGAACACTCGACAACTCCGAGTGTTTACAATAATAAAAAACCGGTCAAGCGCGAGTCGGACTCGCGCACGAAGGGTTCCGTACCATAATCGCAAAAAACGGCAAAAAAAAAAATCACGTTTGTTGTATGGGAGCCCCACTCAAATATTTTTGTTATTCTGTTTTTAGTATTTGTTGTTATAGCGGTAACAGAAATACATCATCTGTGAAAATTTCCACTGTCTAGCTATCACGGTTCATGAGATACAGCCTGGTGACATACAGACTCTTAGTAATAGTAATATGGTCCCGTTTTCACTCTTTAGGTGTGGAACCCTAAAAACGAACAAAAACTAACAATAGCTTATACATCAGTTTTTTTTTTAAATAATCTATAGACTCGCGTTTGACCACTTTCTCGCCTGATGTTAAGTGATGATGTGGTCGACGGTGAAGCACGCTTGCCTAGAAGTAACCTATTCACTCTTGACTTGAAGACCCCAAGGTTGTACCTATCAGGGAACAAAGACTCCCGAAGAGAATTCCACTCCTTAGCTGTGCGCACAATGAAAGTATTAGCAAAACGCTTTGTGCATATGGGTGGGATGTACCGATGGCGCATGGCCGTACGTCTTGTAGTCCGTTGATGGAAAAGGCTAGGCGGAATCAAATCGTGCAGTTCCGTTGCACACTCTCCGAAATGTAACCGATAAAAAACCGACAGGCTGGCCACTCGACGTCGATGTTCGAGGCTTTAAAACTTTGGCGCGACCAGTGAATCGTTGCCAATAAGCCTCTTGGCCCGTCTGTCAATCGACTCAAATGCATCAAGCTGGTATTTGTATTTTTACGAGCTGGGGTTCAGGGATAAATTATTAAAACAGCAGACTTCAATTAATCACACTTTATTACAAAAACACTTCTTAAACAATTCTACTACTTTGCACTATTTTCCTTTTCCGATCGCTCTGTATCGCTTCTAAATCGAAACTGACACACGACGATTTTTTTTTTCTAAGTGGCGTCTCACGGTTCGGTCAAAGTGACCGGATACTGCTTAACCGGACTACAAACACACGACGAACCCGACCGCTCTTTATATAGCACGGAAGATGTTTCTAGAACGTTCCATACTGTTCTAGATAATTCGAGAATCTTCCAGAACAATCGACATATGAACATCCTGGCAAATTCCATTCAACACGAGCTTTCGTGAAGATTAGTTCCGCTATTCGATACTAGATGGCGCCACTAGTTACCACTTAGTTCTTCTACTTGCCACTAGATGGCGTTGCCCTATCTTGTCACAGTATGTTAATGCCGAAGTCTACCTATAGTACACCAACAATTCGTCCATCAACCACACGTAGGTCCCTTTTACTAGGTGGCCAGTCTATTACGTCAACTGGGTACAAATCCAGACTCTCTGCCTGCCTGATCAGCCCTACTTCTGAGAAGAGCCGGATTGCAAAGCTCAATAACATATTGCCTGACCTGAAACTGAACCCAGGAAAAAAGGAAAGAAGAAAAAGTATTTAAAGATACTTTTGGGGGTCGTTAGTCGTCTTTCCCTCGGCCTCACTCTCCTTATCGATTTTCGATATCCTTTTTGATCGACTTCCCAAAAGGAGGAACGTTCTCAATTCGAATGTCTACTTTTTTTCTTTGTTTTCGGGCATGTTTGCGTCGAATATAGACGGATTTATATGATTTTTTGGAATAGTATACTCTCGAGATGGTCCATTTTCAAAACAGAATCTGATGATGGAATTCCATGGCAATCGAGAGAACTCCTCAAATATTATAGGCAGACATATAGAGATTTTGGTATTTTCAATAACATTGCAAGCATTTGCACTCAGAAAGTTTCATTTGGTGAAGTGGAACTGATGAAGAAGACCACAGATGGCCATTGGAACTCCTTAATAAGTGTGTCATGGGTATGAGATAATATCTTGAATAGTTAAGCGACTATGATGAAGCAAATACATATAAGTAAATGGTACTGATGAAAATGGTACCATCGAACTGATCTGATGATTAAACTTAAAGGTAGGCACTGGCAATCTATACTAATATTATAAAGCTGAAGAGTTTGTTTGTTTGAACTACTGGTTGGAATTTAAAAATTCTTTTTGTGTTGGATAGCTCATTTATCGAGGAAGGTTATAGACTATATAACATCACGCTACGACTAATAGGAGCGGAACATAAATGAAAAATGTTGCAAAAACGGGCAAAAATATTTGAGAGATTCCGTTGCGTGCGCTGAGTAAGCGGTTAAAGTTACGCAACAATCATGTGTGTAGTGTAGGTAGGGTAGGCTAGGTAGGGTAAATGGGTAGGTAGGTAGCCAGTTGACGGGAGCGAAGCCGCGTGGGACAGCTAGTCCATAATAAAACAATGTATCCTAATATGAGGTACCAACACTAAAAGAGTTAAAAAAACGTTTTTAACAAAAAAATAAACCGACATTTAAAGCAAAAAACTACAAAGCAAAAAAATTACTTTGTTATCCAAAGTCGGTGTCGAAAAACGAAAAACTATAGGTAACTAAGACACCGACTTCGAAAAAGAAAGTTATTAGTTTATTTTTTTGTTACTAAATTTATTTTTGATAACGAAGTCAATACTGAATAAATTTATAATCTTACGCAATTTATTAAAACTTACGGACATATAGAACATTCACATTCATACTCTAACATAATTACAAAAAAAAAAAGGATTGAGTTTATAGCTCGCAATTAGGCTACAAAACCGTTAAATTTATTATTTGATTGCATAAGGAAGCTCTTACTTATTATTATGGAAACATTTTTGCAGTACCGCGATAAAAGCAATAATGAATTTCCTAAACATGTTTGCGGAAGCCGCAACAAAATGTAACATACGTCATTAATTAAATTATTTTTGTTACAGGTATAAATACAACGTACCATATACGGTTGCTGTAAATAAGAGCACAGAGTATATACTAGAATTTGCTGGGGTAAGTAATATGTATTCATTAGTTGTCATACAGGCGCGTAATCTACAAAAATTGAGAGACTCGCTTAAATTGCATGGTGGACATGGTTTTTTAAGACTTCGGCGTATTAATACTCACATATATTTTTAAGACCTCGTGGTTTTTTAAGACGCCCATGTATTTTTAAGACCCCGTGGGGTATTAAGATACCCATGCACTTTTAACACACCGTTGAGTTTTAATACACCCATGTATTTTTAAGACCCCGTGGAGTTTGAAGATTCCCATGTATTTTATGACCTCGTGGTTTTTTTAAGACTGCCATGTATTTTTAACACCCCGTTGGGTTTCAAGACCCTGTGGAGTTTGTAGACTCCCATGTATTTTTAAGATCACGTGTGTTTTTTAAGAATCCCATTTATTTTTAGAATCACGTGGGTTTTTAAGACACCCATGTATTTTTAGAATCATGTGGGTTTTTAAGACTCTCATGTATTTTAGAATCACGTGGGTTTTTAAGACTCCCATGTATTTTTAGAATCACTTGAGTTTTTAAGACTCCCATGTATTTTTAGAATCACGTGGGTTTTTAAGACACCCATGTATTTTTAGAATCACGCGGGTTTTTAAGACTGCCATGTATTTTTAGAATCGCGTGGGTTTTTAAGTCTCCCATGTATTTTTGATTCTCATGACTTGTAAAGGGGTTTATTTTGTTTTCAAAACATTTAATTCCAATAAAACATGCAGGTTGTTGTAAACAAAGGATTACTTGAATAATGTATTGTTGTACTATAGATAGAGATAAAAACGCGTCATATTTATTTATTCGTTTATTTGCAAGTACACCAATGGAGTACAAACTTATAACAATCCCCGTCCAGGTTTCCTCACGATGTTTTCCTTCACTATTGTCAGCAAGATAAATTACTTTAATTATAAAGAACATATGAATTGAAAAAGTCAACTTGTACTTGCCCGGATTCGAACACACGAGAGGCGAGGTGATAGCAGTTTGTGCTGTGGTTTTGCAAAATAGGGACTTTACAATTTAACTATTACAACTTCCTCTAGTCTATGAAACAATGAATAATTCAAGACTATAAACATGCGGTTTTGCTGCCGTGAATCGTTTCTATTATTCTATAATATTGTATTGCGGTTACAGTAGGTTACATACAATGTAACAGCCCAACACATTTAGCTTTATATTGCCAGTATTAGCTGACCTCTCTTTGAGTCTTTGTACAGAAAGCTTCTTCATCTGCAGAGCCTTTGCCCAACTGTTGGAGTCAACTTCCAGTCTTACTGAATACCAGTATTTTACATAGAGCGGCAGTCTATCTGATCTCCACAACCCATTTACTGGGTAACAGTGCAACCCAGTAACTGGTATACTGTTACCATAACACGACATCCCTTGGCAAAACTGCTTGTCAGACTTCCAGGCTTCTGACTACCTGTACGTAACCACTGTCAAAGAACTACAAATATATTGAATCATGAAAGATCTAGGGGAGCATAAACTTCACTTCCGTGTGAATATTCACAGTTGTCGGCAAAAGAAGTAAATGGAAATAAACTAAGAAAATAATATAAAAAAGTTCGCAATGCTGCAAAGTTACATTCGTCAACGCCATCTACCGGCAATAATTTACAACGACATATAAAGATTTCATCTCGTAATAACAGATGGCGTTGAACTAAATAACGCCTTACAAAAAAGTTACCTTATTCCACCAACAGATGGTGTTAGACTAAATTATATTTTTCTTTCTTTCAGGAACTCGAATCGTATGATACCCCAGCGAGAGTGACGGTAGCCAGTGACTTTGCTAACAAGACGTACCCTTTGTTTATCACTGCGAGACAGCAAAAAGGTATGATCTTAATATTTTTAGGGTTCCGTAGTCACTATGGAACCCTTACAGTTTCGCCATGTCCGTCTGTCTGTCCTTCTGTCCTTCGGTCCCAGCTCAGAGACCCTTAGTAGTTATAATTTGGCATGGATGTACATATTAATCACGCCGACAAAGGTAAAATAAAATCATGACAAAAATATCACTTTAGTTTACTCGTAAAGTAGGGATTTTTTATTCGCGTCTTTCCCCTGGAGTGGGTATCCTTGGAAAGGCCATTCAAAATATGTATGGGTCTGTGAAAACCATTTTTCGATTCAGGGATCAGTTTGCGTAAAATTAAGCTTTAAATTGCAAATTTTTGTTAGTGTTCCCCACCTCCTGCCGGCTAAATGTTTGCTTTTAGAATGTGAAGGAATTCACAGCAGTAGTATATATAACGAAATTAAAATGTAAACTATAACAGCCAAGTAGGCTTTACAAGTTCACGAGTAACAGTTGACCAACTTATAAAATGTACTTGGAAAAGTATTATATTTTCTTTTCGTTAGAGCAATGATCGGTGCTTTCATTGTTAAACTTCAGTATTTTACCTAATTATGTTGGTGAATGTAGCTGTTTATACGGAACCCTCTGTGAGTGAGCAGGACTCGCAATTGGCCGCTTTTTTTGTTTTTCAGTGTATAATCAGATAAGTCTTAAGACAGTGATACATGGTTCAACCAAGTTCGTTCAATTAGGTTGAAACCACAGACATAAATCTAACTAGATAACGCAAGTCCCTCCATCTGTATGAAAACCAAGCGTGCCACTTTTTCACAAACAATTTTGATACAAATTAACATACCAATGAAAGAAAACTATCTTTAAAGCTCAATATGGCATAAAAAAGCATTTTTCTAGATTTCGGTGGATTTCCGGTGCCGATAATGCTAAATAATGCTCAAATTAAGATTATTTATCGTAACTTTAGTCCGTTTTTTGGCACGCGAAGTACATACAATCGCGTCATCTAGTTAGATTTATGTCTGTGGTTGAAATAATCAAATTGAACTTTATTACTATGACTGATTGGACCATTTAAAGTAGTTTCATTTAAAACTTTAACGCGTATCAAGCTTGAAGATTGGAAGCCGACTTTGGCAGGTTCGGCTTCCAATGTAAACGGATGCAGCTAAAGACCCGTATTTCCTATCTCATAGAGAAGAGTCCTGTGTCCCAGCAGTGGGAATGGGAACATTAAAAGACTGATGATTGATGATGATGACTGCCTATCTGAGCTCCATAACTCTGTAACACAGGGTAACAGGATACCTCTTGTATTGACTGGTTTCACATTTCAGTGCTTCCTATCTACCTTCTATCAAAGAAAAGGGATGAAGACAAAAAACATCTATTTGGTTAGTCAGTTAGATTACCTAAAAATAATGGACACGTATTTTTTCTTTTGCCTCTTAAAAAAATAAAAACGGCGATACAATGCGTTGAAATATCTTGTGACGTCACGTCGTGCTACACTTTATACTGACAAAGTGACGTCACAAGCCCCCAATCTTGAACTTTGATGCGCTTTAACTTTGTCAATTTTTATTTATTTATTTATGACACACAAAACACTTAAAAGAGAAAATACATAAAAAGATAGAAGAGCACAAAGGTGCTGTTTATTTCTAAAGAAATTTCTTCCAGCAGACCTGCGACAGGAGAGTTGGATAAGAGAGACATAGACACAGAGAGTAGAAGTACAAGGAAAGGTTATGGACTATAAAACTCAACTAATACAAACATAGTATAAAAAAATACAATAAGTGCCTAAACACTATATAATTATATACAAGAGAAAAATAAAATAAATACATAATAATCAAATAAAATCTATACTAATATTATGAAGCTGAAGAGTTTGTTTGTTTGTTAGGTAGGTAGGGTAAGTAGGTTAGGTAGAGTAGATAGGTAGTGGTAGGTAGGTAGATAGCCAGTTGATGGGAGCGAAGCCACAGGGGTCAGCTTATAATAATAATATTATAAAGAGGAATGATTTTTTTTGTTTGTTTGTTTGTACCGAATAGGATCCGAAACTCTGTACCGATTTAAAAAATTCTTTTACCAATAGAAAGCTTAATTATTTCTGAGTGACATAGGCTATTTTTAACCTGAAAACAGGTCCTGTGGTGTGGTCCACGGGAGCGAAACCGAGTGGAACAGCTATAATATTATAAAGAGGTAAAGATTGTGAG
This sequence comes from Orthosia gracilis, assembly GCA_947562075.1. NCBI lineage: Eukaryota > Metazoa > Arthropoda > Insecta > Lepidoptera > Noctuidae > Orthosia > Orthosia gracilis. Next base: position 2,915,111 of record OX387267.1, on the reverse strand, counting down.
TTTGTAGGGGGTAATCTCTGGATCTACCGAACCGATTTATATGAAATATAGCATGGAGATAGTTTGGGACCCTGGGAGGGACATAGGATAGTTTGTATTCCCTTGGGATGAAGAAAAAATTTTACGCGGGCGAAGCCGCGGGCAGAAGCTAGTAATATATATATCTGTAATTTAAAATATCACAGGATGGAAGAAAGATAGTGTTCTTTGACTTGCTTCTTAAAAATAGAGATACTTTGAGCGTTACGGATCTTAGGTGGATCCTTTATTGATTTGATAAAACAAAAAATACGTGTCCAATATTATTTGATAATCTCACTGACCGACTAAATAGAATTATCATTTGTCTACCTAGGAAACATTCCTATTTCAAATAACAGTCGGGACCGGCTTAACATTCTTTCCGTAGTAGAAAGAGATCTCAGTATGATATGTATGGTCACCCATCCACGGACTGAACTTGGCCTCCTTGAAGATCGACCCGTGCGACTATAATTATTTAACCACTGTCATCATCATCATCATATCAGCCGAAAGACGTCCACTGCTGGACATAGCACACTGATCGGTCCTGTATGTTTCGCGTACACCGGAACACCACCGTTTCGCCACTCCAGAACTTTTCTGCCCCATCGGCCATCAATTCCTTGGCTCTCTTGATTTCTGATTCGATAACGCAAGGAAACTCCGAGCATAGCTCTCTCCATTGTCATTTGGGCTTTAAATCTTGTGATGACGTCCATTGTGAGCGACCACGTCTCTGTCCCGTAAGTAATCGCTGGCAACACACACTGGTCATAGACTTTCGTCTTGAGACACTGTGGTAAGGTGGACGAGAAGATACCGCGCAACTGCCCGAACGTTGCCTAGCCGAGTCGGTTTCGACCACTACGTCACTATGCCATTAGCTGTAACTTAATTATACATCAAAACATTTGTTCCAGGAGTATTCTCATGGCAGCTGCCCATGATTGTCCAGACCCCTGTAAGTCTGGAGCAGTTCACTAACATATCCAGGACTCTATGTCCTCACAACAATATGTTTACTGAGGACGAGGAGACGTGTGGTGAGTGACGTATTCGAACATAGTGACGCCATTTTGGATTTGGTTTGTCCCGTAAAATTGATATGTGTGGGTAGGGATTTTTTTAAATGTTTTTTTTTTGGAATAGTTTTTGGAAATGGCCATAATAGATCTGATTTTAAAGTGATTTAAAAAATCGCCTTCGTTTTATTACATTTAAATTGCAAAAATGAGGTTTGCTATAAACATTTATTTTTTATTTTTTTAATATTCACATAAATTTGACAAATAATAAGAACACGTACTACTATTGTTACAAGACACCTACTACTTATTATAATTAGTCAAGTTTATATTAATTTTATTAATTCAATTTTAAAATTCTACGAGATTCAACATTAGGGGCTGCCAGATACGCGATTTAAAAGGTACGAGTATGTTTTATCCAATTTTTTTCATGCTTTGATATGAAATCAATACATACTTATGTAATTTGGCACACATGTTTAAAAGCCCAATTAGAGTAACATAATATGAATAAAAGCAAATTCAACAATATTACAGTACAACTATTTTCTTAATGTCCCTCGGCAGGGTTCGTGTTTCGTCAGTCGGATTCGGATTTCTAACAGTTGCCCTTTGCACTAGGTGTAGACCGGACTCTCTCAACCTGGAAGTATATAGAGTTGTTAATGCTCTTTTAACATTGTGTGATTTATTTCAGAAATGGGAGAAATACTGTTATAGGAAAATAGTTTTCATCAGCTCCATGTAGTTCCCACGGAAATCAAAACAAAACAACAATAAAGTACTTAGCTCTCAATTTTAATTATTATATAGAGCCCGACACGTAAGTTGGCCAGATTTTGGCGTAGTGGGAGCAAGTTCGCGCATATTCCGCGAACTGACCAACCACTAAATAGAGCGAACGGAACGTGGACGCGACACGATTGGTCAGTCGATCCTTGTTTCAACTGACCAACCACCAAATAGAGCGAACGGAACGTGGACGCGACGCGATTGGTCAGTCGATCCTTGTTTCAACTGACCAACCACCAAATAGAGCGAACGGAACGTGGACGCGACGCGATTGGTCAGTCGATCCTTGTGTCAACTGACCAACCACCAAATAGAGCGAACGGAACGTGGATGCGACGCGATTGGTCAGTCGATCCTTGTTTCTACTGACCAACCACCAAATAGAGCGAACGGAACGTGGACGCGACGCGATTGGTCAGTCGATCCTTGTGTCAACTGACCAACCACCAAATAGAGCGAACGGAACGTGGACGCGACGCGATTGGTCAGTCGATCCTTGTTTCAACTGACCAACCACCAAATAGAGCGAACGGAACGTGGACGCGACGCGATTGGTCAGTCGATCCTTGTGTCAACTGACCAACCAATCGCGCGCTAGGAACAGTCCTAAACGTTCCTCACGCCCCGCTTCACTATCAAAGATACCTAAAAAACGGCTTCTGCGCATCTAACGACTCTTGCCAACATACGTGCCGGGGATCATGATAAATCTAATAATTGATGGACATGGAACTTAGCATTCGTTTGTATTCGGTAATGTAAATGATGATGAAAAAAAGATTCTTCAAAGGTTATTTCTGCTCCTTACTGTCACCAGACGGCGCTTATCCTGTTTCAATACAAATTGACGTTAACGTTATCGCGAACGAGCGTGAGTAAAATCTCACACTAAAAAAAAGAAAATCATGATACACGGTACATCTAATTATTGTAGGACATGGAACTTAGCATTCATGTGTATTCGGAAATGCGATGATTGCCGAGGGACATTAAAAAAATAGTTGTACTGTACATCACAATTCGGGAACTAGTTTATTATTTTTGATTTTCTGTCTGGCAATCCAATTTGTTACTAAGTAGGTAAAGCTATTTTTAAATTAATTATTGATCTCGCCTGTTGGATCTAAGCTTCAAATTCAGATAGTATTTTATTTTATACATACCTCGAAATTTAGAAGAAATATTTCGACTTTGTTGACCCCCATTTTAATTTTCCTTCTCTTTCTGTTCACGCTAACTTAGTCAGTGGAAAGAGGATTAGAGTCTACTGTGGTCCTCTTATACGTAAATATTTATTGATATATACCTTTATATATTTTTATATGCTCGTACGGGATTTTAGATATAAAGAGAGTTTAAGAAGTTATTACCTATCTTAAATATAAATACTTTTTTTTCAAACAAGCTTTTTAGCTTACCGTGCACTGTCATACCGACCAAACGTGAATGCAAAATGTCATCTTAATCGGTTGAGAATAACTGCTTTGAAATTCAGTTGCGGGATTTGACCCGTACATACATGCATTGCATGCATTGCAAGTTATTAAAAAGCTTGTAAAAAAAAGTGGTATGACCCAATGCGTTAACTCACATGCATCTCATCGGGATCTAAGACGCCTTCCCGAACAAAACGCCGCGCTAACCGTTTTTGTGCAGTTTTTAGGAACTATCTACTCGTTATTTAAAAAGAAATATCAATTAATAAAAACACATTGAATTTCTACTTTATACAATGGTACATTTTTTTTAAGAAGTGTCTGTTTCACTAATCTCCTTCCAACAAAACCATAAAAAATGAGAAATAATGATAATGATGCATCTCCTCGTAAAGTGTTCATTAATATTTTTTTCTACTAACACTAATGGATAGACAATTGAATAACGAACATTTTCTAACATTTTTTTTTCAATAGACCAAAATTCTATTTTATAAAGATTGTATTCTAAAATCTGGGCGTATTCACTACTGTAACTCATGCGCCACTAGTGTGCCGCTAGGGCACAAGGAATGCTCAGGGTTTTTTGGTCGGAGTACGGCCTTAACAAGGCCATAAGGCCCATTTTTTATACGCAGTGGTCAAATAATTTACCAATATAAAAATAATACAACATCATTTTGAGTCTAACAATTGATAAAAAATCTAATTTTATCGTATGAAACCTTTGGTTACTATTTTTACCCATTAGTTGAATTAAATACGGAAAATGCAAGAGGTACTGATATGACAATCCATTACCGATGAAATGCACGTGAGAATTTAATTCATTCAAGATATTATTACTAAGATTCCCTTTGAAAAATTAATGGTGCAGAATTTAACTTCACTCGCACATGATCGCTAGTTTAGGTTTAGTTCAAATAAACATCTGTCGAACGATATAAAGAATCCTATTCATTTTAATTGAAACATAATGAAAAAGATTTTTTGTTCTATAAAGCCAAAAAAACAGGCTTTGCATTGGTTTTGCCTTCAGGCCCAATTTTAATATTAATAAGCTAAATAAAATAGGTAAAGGCCCTTTTAGCTTCAGCTTAAGTGCGAGGCTAAGCGAACGTAATTTTGTGAGTTGTGAGTCGCGTAAAATGCGTCGCGGAGTTTTCGTTCAACTGAAATTCGGTTAGGCTGCCAGACGGACGTAATTTCAATTGATATTCTACGTTTGAACGGGGCACTGACGTTTGCCGCTCCTCCCTCCCGCACCTCGAGCGGAATTCGGTTGAAATAATGTGCATGAATCAGCAGAAAACTCATTTTGCGTCGCCATGTGGCACTAACAGGACTTTAGTATGAAACCGAATACAGCGTAAATTCTGCGACGCATTTTACGCGACTTACAACTCACAAAGTTACGTTCGTTTGGTCTCACCCTAAAACATAAGTCCCTCAAACCTAAAAATAAAACACCATATTTCTTTCAGATGTATCAACGCAAAACACACCGATAATCCATCTAACATCTTCGTCCCCGGATTCCATAAATGTTACCATTTTGGTAGAAACCGTGACAGATTTCTTTGTCAGACTGAATGCTACCACGAATTTAACAACCACGCCTAGCCAGCCTATGTATTACTTCTTTCCTTTCGACCAGTCTAATAACCTAGATCTGTCGTACCAACATGAGAAAAGGAAGTATATGTGTAACCAAATGGATGATACGGAGAGTCTTCATAGGTATGTAATTACTTGTTTACTCTTTTATAGAGTTTGGCTATTGTAAATAGGCATTATTCAAAAAAAAAAATCGGTTTGAAATAGGTTTTTGATAGGCTATTTTGTTTATATTCTGATTCTTTCATTTTAAAGAAAAGTACTTTAGTACGACGCAGTGCAGTTTTTTGATTTTTGAATTTCAATTTTTTTATGAAACAGCCTTTGACCTTGATCTCGTCTGATAGAAGCGATGAACGAGCGAGCCCAGAAGATGCCTGTTACCATAATTAAAAAATAACTAATTTGCAGGTATTTGTTAAGAACTAACTTGGAGACCAGAAGCTGGTTGTCTCGACCAAAGAGTGTTATAGTAATGATTGAGTCCGATGATGATATCTGTGCTGTCGTCTCTATACAAAACTTCTCGGTAAGTAAGATTTTTAAGTGTGGCTTTTTAAAATATGTAAACTGTCTTACAATCATCGCTGTGACTCAAGACCCCGACTATTGACTAGTCTTGGCCTAATTATGTCGAGGATTTGACCCAACTATGACGGGGATTTGACCTAAAAATGTCGGGGATTTTACCCAACCATGTCGGGAATTTGACCCAACTATTTCGGGGCTTTACCAAATTGAAGACACATGACATCCACCAAACCGCACTGCGCCCGCGTGATTGATTACGGCCCACTCCTCAGTTAGGAGGTCCGTGTCCCAGCATTGGGAACGTTATAGGCTGAAAATGGATTTAGAATGTAAACTTTCATATTTTGATCAGCATCATCATCTTCCTGCCCTTATCCTATGTTACTTGGGATCGGTGCAACATGTTTTCTTCTTCCATACTGTTTTGTCCACCGTCACGCTATCACTGACTTTAATAAACTTTAATATTTTGATATAGGTATTTAAAAAGTTTGTAATCTCTTTCCTCTGTCATCTGCAGAGTCGCTACAACAATAGGGTAGTTGACAAAAATTATCTATTTAGTTCGTCACTTTGATAACTTAAAAATATTATATTATACGACGATACAGTGCGTGAAAATCGTGTGACGTCACGGTTTGCTACACTTTGTACTGACAAAGTGACTTCATAAGCCCCCACTCCTGAACTTTGATGCGCTTTATCTTTGTCAGTTTTTATTTATTTGATTAAGCAAAAAATACGGTTCCAATATTATTTGATAATCTTACTGACGGACTAAATAGAATAGACTACTATACCATATTTTTTTGTCATTGCAGTGTCCAGTTTTCGATAACGAGAGAGACATTTTATATGACGGTTATTACCTTACTATGACCAGAAGAGGAGGCATCACCCTGACGGTAAGTTTAATAAATTAATAGTATTCTTGCTAACGATATCCTCAAACATACGGTTCAGTCAATAAGGTTTATCTTTCAATGACATTATAACACCATTTTCAGGTAACACTGATTTTTAAACGTTTCGGTATATATTGCACCTATTAATGTTTGAAACTGAGATTTATAGAGCATAATTTGGTTCACAAACCGGTTTGGTACAGTAGCTTTTCATTAATGTACAACACGTAAATTGTTTAAAATTCATTAGCTTTTCATATTCGTATAAACCTCCTGCTCACTGTCGCATATATGAATTTTCACATTGGCCACATACAAATAAGGGTCATATTTATATGAAACGCTTATTAATCTCATCATCATGTCGTCCACTGCTGAAAAGGTGGCCTGTCTCCAAACTTCGCTAATTGGGCACTATCGACTAGCAGAACTGTATTTTCACTGTGTTTTATGATGTTGTTTGTTGTACAATAAACAATTAAGAAAGGAAAAATTTTCAGCGGTCACCATCATTATTTTGTTGGCTATAAGAAAAAACAAAATAACTATCATCTGATATTATTATTTATTTCCAGCAAGACACATTCCCCGTGGGCTTCTACATAGTATTCATAGTGAAGACCTCAGACGAGGACTGTACAGACAAAACCAGCAACGCCACCTTACCCCAGGTAGCTCAATACTTCGGCTGGAGCCAGGAGGAGAGGATACAGCTGGTCACCAACGAGGGCCGGGTCAAGACGATAAGGTGAGTGGTCATGATCATCATCAACATCATTTCAGCCAAGAGACGTCCACTGCTGATTCTAGACTTCCCCCAAGTGTCGGCACATCGTCCTGTTCTGTGCTTCTCGCTCTTAGCAGATTCCCGCAGCCTTAACTGGGTCATCGATCCACATAATGGGAGGCCTTTCAAAGCTACGTCTGCCGGTATTGCCGCCTCTCCATTTCTTTTTTGATTCGGTCACGCAAGAAAGCTCGGAGCATAGGCCTCTCTATCAACCTTAAGGTGAATAAATTTTTATGTTGCCCATTGTATCTCAATACCGTATGTCATCACTGGCAACACACCCTGGTCAGACACTTTCGTTTTGTGACACCGTGGTACGTTAGACGGTTGATATATACTTCTGTGTTGGTTTAGTTTCAGGATAATCCAGACGATATCGTATGCGGAGTACGCGATCGCGGCGGGTGCTGCGGTGGCGTTCTTCTCCGCGTTCTATGTGGCGTTCGCGCTAGTGGTACTGTGTCGAAAAAAGGCACCGCCCCAGGAGCCCAGTGAGGAAGGTAAATAAACATTTTTCTTTTGTAATTTTTGTACAGTTAAGGGCAAAGTTGTTTCAAAACATGTTGGAATTCGAGAACGATTTTGAAATTGTAAATGTGATTTGCATGCATTTAGCTTTTCAATGGCTAAGCATTATTCCTTTGAATTTGCCGAATATGAATACTGGATTTTAGGACGTGCGGATGTTTCCTAGTGTTCAGGGTTTTCTGGAGCAATAAAAATTGTGATGAAAAAAACAACTACCTCTTCTTTTTTGATAGATTTCAGACCAGATAAGTGTCTGACTGAAGGTTGGTTTCTGGCCGAAGCTGGAGCCATTTTTATCTTTTCTACCCGCACGTCGCCTCGTCCATACCGCTCTCATGCATTCGTAAATGTTCGTTCTATTTCGGCATTTGCTTGCTAGAAACCTGGGGACTTTGGTAAAAGTTCGGCCCATTTTTTCCGAAGCGAAACCTTTAGTCGAACCCAGCCGAAGCTAAAGTCTAAGGTTCGGTCGGTCACTACTTTTGATTGACGTTGTTTATTATAATGAACATTTAATACTTACAGATCCTAACATATCTTTTCTTCTCCCCCGCAACAGAAGGCCGCCTAACTCCCCCTCCAATCCCCCACGACGAGCTCAATATAAACGACCTTCCGGGAGCAAGGCGACGTCACGTCAACATCGTGGACACAAGCGGCGAGAGCACGTCACGACAAATTCTAGTCGGTGATGGCGACGTGTTTACTTCACGTACAGGTACGTTTAGTTATCCCAACTATATCGGCGACTAGGCCTTACCATGTCGGGGACTTGGCCCAACCATGTCGGAACTTGACCAAACTATGTCGGGACTTTAACCAAGTATGTCGAGTACTTTACCCAAATATGTCTTATTTAATTTATTCAATTCAATAAAAATTAAATATAATTATTCGATTTAGGACTAGCAACCACTACAGCAGCAAAAATCAAAATACTATAATAACGACCACAATACTACGTACATATAGTAACATTTACCTATACCAAAATAAATATCAAAATTAGACAAAACGATATAAAATAAAAACTCTGGTGATTTGCAATACAGGCAGTCCTATGCCTAACTCAGACACTAGCTCCTCACACATTCTAGACTAAGAATATATATATGTACCTGTATTTTTATACCTAAGTAACTTTTAATGTCTGTTTGTAAGGAAATATAAACGATTTTACTGTGTCCTAATAAAGTCAATTAAAATAATCTAAATAATATGCCACAACCAAATCAAATAAAATAATCCAAACATAACATTACAAAATTTATTAAATTAGTCAAAAAATATCAGCAATATAGGCCGTATAATCAGAACATGTCATAACAAATAAAATATTTAAAAAATCTTAACGTAGGTCCCCAGGCCTTTTCGACTTTGTCGAGTCCGTATACAAATCATGTCGGAGCCTTGTCTCATCTATGTCGGGGCCAACATAAACAAGCTCCCGTCAACAAGGCGACGTCGCGACGAGAGCATGTCACGATAAAATACTGGTCGGTGATGGTGACGCATTTACTTCACGAACAGGTAATCATCTAACTTGACTTTTCCCAACTATGTGGGCTCATTGGCCCGACCAAGTCGGGGCTTATGGTTGCCCTAGTCGGCGGCACGAACTAATTTGTGGCGGGGTTTAAAATGCATGCTATCTCATCCGACTACGCGTACGAAAGGGATAAACGCTATAATGAGCAGTTAGAAGCCAGTGCGCGCACACACACACACACACTCATGGTATAAAAATAATAAATGGATGACGATTTAGAACGAAAAGGAGCGTGCGAGATTTTGTAAACAGACCTTTGGGAGTAACTACTGGATGTATTTGTTTAAAATAAAATTATTGGCTTTTTTTTACTGCTAATCTATCCCTGTATGGAGCTCTTTTGCAATTTTCCTTTTTTTTATGGTATTTATTTCCGCCCAAAGATGCGTTGAAACTAGTGTTGAAATATGGAACTTTCGACGCTCATAACTTCCAAATACACGTTCTTTTTTCCTTTTTTGTTTCCTTACAGGGCTAGATAATGATGAGACAAATTGATATCGTTTTTTATTTTTAGCGAACGTTCAACGTCAAACAGTGGAGTAATTGCTATACTACGTTTGTATGGAAGAATGACTGACTAGGGCAACCTAAAGCCACATATGTCGGGGGCTTTACCTACAAATGTTGGGGTCGACTTCTAGTCTATTCCGATGCAGCTGAATATCAGTATTTTATGTGCAGTGAGTAACTGCCTATCTAACCTTCAAACCCCGGTACTGCATAACTAAGTAATAAGTAGAGTTTTAGACATCATTTAGGAAGACTGTTGGCGGACCTTCCGGCTTCTGGCTACCCGTAACGTTTGTCGATGATTTACGAATTACAACCGAGACCGACGGTGGCACGGCCCTCCGTGATAATTGTGTAACATTAGTGTGATGGGCATCCATCCACGGTCCGATCTTGCTAAATCAAAATCAAAAACGTTTATTTCAAATAGACCAATTACAGGCACTTTTGAATTGTCAAATGTCGGTCAGTCAAACTAACAAGTGAAGCTAAGTTGCACATTCCAAGGAGTAGATCTCTATGGAGAAGAACGTGCAAGAAACTCCATGGACACTCTTTTAAATAATATGTGTTACATATAATGTTTGGTTACATAAGTACTTCTTGTTGCTTCTATTATGTGAGCACAATGTAGATAATAATAAAAAAAAATATTAAAAGATAGGAACTGAATTAAGTCACTGGCAGCTAAGAGATGACCAGTCTCATCTGACGGCACCCGTTCACGAGCATGACGCGTGCATCAACCCCACTCAGCTCAACCATTTTGAAGGGAACCGAATGACCCAATAACACGCGCCACCAACAGCGAAACATTTGAGTGAGCATGACAAACTCTCAACTGCCATGCTCGCAATGTCAAAATAAAAAAAATAAAAAGTTGTAACCTAATAAAAATGCTCCATGGTACTTCACATTCACAAATTTGAAAAATAAAAGTGCTTCTACATTATACAATGCTATTATTTCTAAATATAACATGTAAAGAATCCTAAGTCCTATTGAAATAAACAAATGAAATAAAAATAAAACACTGAAAACAACAATACGAAAAGGGCAGCAGCATCTCTTCCAATATAAACTAATTTATAGCTACAAATGTATGTGGCTGTGGAGCAGGACCGGCATTTAGCCAAGCATTTTTATCAAGGAGATAATCTTCCAATTTATAATATGCTTGTCTACATAGTGTGCGTTTAATGCATGTTTTAAATTTTGACTCGTTTAATTGGAGAATTTCTAGTGGAATTTCATTATAAAATTTTACACAGTACCCCATAAAAGAGCTAGCTACTTTAGCTACCCTGAATCGAGGTTGATCTAACTTGTCCTTATTTCTAGTATTAAAATTGTGCCTATCACTTATTTTAGTAAAAAGATGAATATTTTTCCGGACATACATTATATTTTCATAAATGTATTGACAAGGTACCGTCATGATGTTGATATCTTTAAATAATTCCCTAAGAGAATCGCGCCTGCGAAGATTGTATATGGCTCTGATAGCTCTTTTCTGCAGAATAAAAATAGACTCTATGTCTGCAGCCCGTCCCCATAGCAAAATACCGTAAGACATGATACTATGAAAGTAACTAAAATAGACCAGCCTCGCGGTATGTACATCAGTAAATTGACGGATTTTTCTGACAGCATATGCTGCTGAACTAAGCCGTCCTGCCAGAGATGTTAAATGAGGACCCCATTGTAGCCTCGAGTCGAGCGTGATTCCCAGGAAAACCGCGTTTTCGACGATTTCTAGTTTCTCCTTGTTCAATATTATTTCCAAGTTATTACTTTTAACATTCGGTAACGCAAATCTTATGCACTTCGTTTTTTTTCCATTTAATACTAAATTATTAACAGTAAACCAGTTTTGGACCTGCTGTAGAGCGTTGTTTACGTCATCAATACGTGTGGAACGTCTATTGATCTTAAATATTAAGGACGTATCGTCAGCAAACAATACTATATGTGGTTGTTCTTTCAATAAATGCGGTAGATCATTTATATACACCAGAAAGAGGAAAGGACCCAATATAGAGCCCTGTGGTACCCCCATTTTTATTTTTAAGCCCCGTGAATTTACACCATTTATCTGAACTTGCTGTTGCCTGTCATTTAAATAAGATTTCACTAGGCTTAGTGCAAGTTTACCTAATCCGTAATGTTCCAGCTTTAAAAGTAAGGTTTCATGATTAACACAATCAAAAGCCTTTGAGAGGTCACAGAAGATTCCAATAGCATCTTGGGCTTCCTCCCACGCTGCAAATATGTGTTTTAATAAGGAGACACCAGCATCAGTTGTACAACGTCCTTTGGTGAAACCATACTGCTGTTCGTGTAAGATTTTATTAGTGTTAAAATGAATAAGCATTTGACTAAGCATAACTTTTTCAAAGACCTTACTGAAAACCGGCAACACGGAAACAGGTCTATAATTATTGGTGTCATTATGGTCGCCGGATTTAAAAAGAGGTATAACTTTACTGAATTTCATTACATCTGGAAAGACTCCTTGGTCCACACACAAATTAAAAATTAAAGCCAAGTATGGTGCTAAGCCTCACTAACCTGATATCAACTTAAACAACAAACTCGTTGTCTTTTTGTCTTTTGCAACTGTTACATTTTTGTCATAGATAAGGAACTATTCACTTCTGCCTACCCTTTCGTTCCATCTTCTTCTTTTTCCTCTTTGCCACATCCCTTTATTAGGGGTCGGCTCTCCTCGTTCTGATGCGTCAGCATGGTCTATACTGTACGTTTGGCTCGTCCCAAGCCGAGGGTGACTGTAGACCACCATATGGCTTGAGGTCTTCCTCTTTTCTTCTTTGCGGACCTTACAGCTGTTTTGTAGATTTTGCCCTTAACTTTGATTGGCATTCTTCTATCGCAAAGGACGCCCGAGAGCGCTCTCCATCTTTGTTAAGCATCGTTGAATCTGTGGGTTACATCGGTTTCAATGTTACCATCAGCCGTCAGCATTGGTCCTACATATTTGAACTGAGATACCTTTGGAAGTGGATCTCCTTCGATATTAATCCTGTTTGTTATGGTGGTATCACCGCTAAAGTTGTATTCCAGATGTTCGGTCTTGCTTCTGCTGATAAGAAGTCCATTTTCAGATTTCAACTTTCCAGGGCGCGCCTCCATTGCTCGAGATACATTTGCGGTTGTTGCGCAGTTTTGTCAATGAGCCCGATGTCATCTGCGTATTACATACACCATGTTAGGATATATTTGGTAAGATAGTACATTACCAGATTAAAGAATAGTGGGCTCAACGTAGAACCCTGATGAACGCCAACTTCATCTACAAATGTTTTACTCACTCCAGTCAAATTTCTCACTTTTGTGCTACTCTTGTGGTACATGTCCTAGATTAGAGCCACGTAACATTCCGGTAGACCCTGTGTTCTCATCGCTTGCCATACCAGGTTACATGGCACCCGGTCAAACGCCTTCTCAAGGTCTATGAAGATAGGATGTAAATCTTCACTGTTGGCCCTATGCTTTTCCATGAAGATTCAGATTGCTTGGATGGCATCGTTTGTGGATTTTGATGGCGTTAAACCATGGTTTTCGGTATATAAACCATATTTTGAGGGTGTGAGAAGTGGGTTTTATAGCCCTATAATTGCCGCAAGCGCTGACGTCACCTTTGTTCTTATAAAAGGGCATTATGTAACTTTGACACCATAATTCTGCCTACCCTTTCGTTCCAAACACGGTTAATATTAAAAGAACTCAAAACTATAATATTTTGCCAACAGATGGCAGTTCATCATCAGACACGGAATCGGATTTCTCGACGCTAGATGATGTTAATACTGATAAAGACGTCTACAGGATGGGAGGGAAGCTGTGTGTTGCTAATTTGGCTAGGTAAGTCTAAACTTCTATAGCGTCAAATAAATGTTACAGTAACATTGTTGCAGCAACATTTTTTTGTGTTGCGACTATTGCTATTTGAACTAATTTAAAGCATGTTTTCTAAAAGCCTCATGGAACCTCTAATCAGTAAATTTGTTGTAAAATCAAACACCAAACACTACCACGCTACAACGCTTTTTTCAATTTTTTTATTTTGTTTTTCTCTTTTTTAATTTTGCTACTATTCTTAATTTAAATTAATTGTTTTTTTTTTACTTTTTCAGTTTGGTTTTCTATTAAAGCGTGTTTTTTAGTTATTTTAGATTTTAGTTCAATCGCTAATCCTGAAGATCCTGGTAAGGATAATGGAATGAAAGCACAAACTATTTGAATTATTTCATTGTCATCGCTCCTTGATAAGTGTGCAAAGTTTCAAATTAATTCGAAGCTTTGAAGGGGGTGAAAATCGCGTTCTAAAATTCCTTTACATAGATTCAGAGATACATACATCCCAAGCTTATAAAAGCGTGTTAAAAGGCGTGAGTTCAAATTCATATAAATATTTTTTTTTGTCTTGCAGGTGCCGCCCGCGAGTTCTATCAGCCAGGTCTAAAATGTACCTATGGAACGTGCTCACTGTTGCCGTATTCTATACACTGCCAGTCATACAACTTGTGGTCACATATCAGAGGGTAAGTTGTCTTGTAAATTATTGGGGTACCAAATACATGACTTTTAGTTCACCATATAAACGTAATACAACATCACTATTAATTTGTGAGTCAAATTTTTTTAAATAACTAGCTTCTGCCAGCAGCTTTGCCCGCGTGAATATCTAAAAAATATCCCATGGGAACATATTCCCGGGAAAAATATCCTTTGCGCTATTCCAGACTATAATCTATCTCTCTGCCAAATTTCATCCATATCCGTCCAGCCTTTTTTGCATGAGGAAGTAACAAACATATAAAATCACACACACACTCACAAACTTTCGCCTTTATAATATTAGTGCGATTTGGATTTTTATATAAAAACATGTTTTCAAAATTTCGTGGGCGGCATTTTGAATAAACTTGACGTCTGTTTTGACATCAGCGACATCTAAATGATTGAACTCTCACCCCCGTAATCAATGCTAGCTGTGCCCGCGATTTCGCTCCCGTCATCTGCCTATCCTACCAGACAGAACATGTAGCCTACCGACCTATAAACATTTTACTAGGGTCATTCTTCCGCGGAGAATCTTAACACCGCCATTCGGAAAATAACGTCAAATGTACAACGCCATCTATCGAATATGGAGTTCAACTGTCCGAGTATCTGAATTGCGTGTGTTGTTATATTTTCTTCTTCAACACAAATTCATAATTATGTCTTTTGATAGAGTGAATCGATTGCGATGAAACAAAAACTATGTAATACCTTAACTTACGCACAATTTTTATGTACAAAAGTTATCTACATTGGTTTCGTACATTTTTCGAGATGCGTGCACAACTGATGCGTAAACAGATAAACAGACAAAAATTTCAATAATGCTGGAAATGGGTCCTGTTGGTTAACCTTTTACACCCTGGCTATGTTTTTTGGAAATATTTTCGATGTAAAAAAACGACTTTTTTTCAGATATATTAAATGTATAAGCAAATTCTAGTATCCGCCAACTTGGATTTAGTTTTTGACCACTTAAAAAAGCGCCCTAAAATTCACGACGTATAAAACAATTGAAATAGTAGAGAGTGGCATCGTATGATATCGTGTGCTCATTTCATTTCCTCATATTTCAAGAGTAATATTTAACCACTTTCGTTAAAGTCAGTTTTTAACCGACTTCCCAAAAAGGAGGAGGTTCTATGTTCGACATTATAAATGTTTTTTTTTTTATGTATGTTCACCGATATCTCCGTCAATTGTGGACCGGTTTTGAAAATTCTTTTTTTGTTTGAAATAATATCATCCGAAATTGGTCCCATTTTAATTTGGCGAAGATCTGATGAAGAACTTCGAAGATATACAACAGAACTCTTCAATAAATAACGGCATATCTCTCGGGATTGCTGCCATCGCATGTCTGTTTATTGTTTATACCATTTCATAACATAACATCACGCCAGTACGCTCTTAAGGGGTACGCAGATCTCCCATTTCATCGGTTATGTTCAAAATTCATGATATTCGGGTTATCTATTCTGGCGTTATAGGTACCTTACTAAACAACTTGCCTATTGGGTAGGTACAACTAAAAAATGAAAAATAAATAAATTTTAACAAAAAAATACTACCGACTTCCAACAAAAAAAACTACAAAGTGAAAAAAACTTTATTTTTGGAAGTCGGTGTCCATAACGCAATAAATGGATACCTACGAAAGACACCGACTTCCAAAAATAAAGTTATTTTTCACTTTGTAGTTTTTTTTAGTTGGAAGTCGGTATAATTTTTTGTAAAAAGTTTATTTATAAACACATGCAGTCATCATAAGAGTATTATTAATTAAAAGAGGCTTTATAAAAATATGTGATTTATATATTTGGCTGTCGTAAAAAGTCTAGGCAGAGATTATATACCCAGAAAACAAGCGGTACCTTACAAATATACGTCTTCGTTGTTACAGCTCCTAAACCAATCAGGCAACCAAGATCTATGCTACTTCAACTTCCTCTGCGCTCATCCGCTCCTAGTACTGTCAGACTTCAACCACGTGTTCTCGAACCTGGGCTACGTGGTGCTAGGACTGCTGTTCCTGATGCAAGTCTGGAGGAGACACAATACGCATCATAATAAATCTCCCGCTCAGGTAAGTAAATCAAACTGCCTAGCCTTTGCCCAACTATGTTGCAGTAACTGAGGCTACCATCCAGTAACTGGGTTCCTCAAACTAGCAACCGAGGCCACCACCCAGTTACTGGGTTCCACAAACTAGTAACTGAGGGCACAACACAGTAACCTGGTTCACAACGTAGTTATTGAGGCCACCACTCAGTAACTGGGTTCCACAAACTAGTAACCGAGGCGATCACCCAGTAACTGGGTTGACTATTTAGTAACTGAGGCCACCACCCAGGGTTCCATAAAATAGTAACCGATACCATCACTCATTAACTGGGTTCACAACTTAGTATCTAAGGCCACCACTCAGTAACTGGGTTCACAACTTAGTAACCGAGGCCATCACTCAGTAACTGTATCCTCAACCCAGTAACTGTCTTCGCAACCCACTAACTGTGATGTCAACCCAGTAACTTTGTAAATAACCCAGCAACTGAGTTGTAGACAAAATATCTCTTAACAAGACTGGTGTTAGATTTTCTAGCCTCTGACTACCTGCAAAGACTGTTAAAGACCTACAATTGACAGCCGGTACCGACGGCTTATTTCCAAGGCACGGGGGAGTAGCCTTCATAACGGTATGTATTGGATGGTCAATCATTCACAGATGGAACGAGTCTGAATGGCATTAGGATCTCCATAAATAGGGATGTTTTCTGGGTAGAAAAATAATAATTCTATTTAGTATGTTTGTTTGTATGTAAGTGTATTTGGGGCAAATCTTGCAACTGCATTTTAAAGCAGTTATTCTCCACCGATTAAGATTAAATTTTGCATACAGGTATAGTATGGATCACAATGCATGGTTAGCTAAGTGACAACATTTTAAATCCAATATGGCGGACGGTCCAAGATGGCGAACTCGTTATTTTTGGGCAATGCCATGATATGAAAGAGATATGAGTTCATGATATCAAATGAAAGGGTTTGCTGAGAAGAATACGAAATAAGATTGTTTTAAAAAAAAAATTGTAGTGTATAAAATACTTAAATAAATAAATGTTGACACAGATAAAGCGCATCAATGTTCAGGAGTTTGGGCTTGTGACGTCACTTTGTCAGTATAAAGTGTAGCACACTACACACCGTGACGTCACACGATATTTCAACGCACTGTATCGTCGTATTTTTTTGTTTACGTGGCAAAAGAAAAAATACGTGTCCAATATTTTTAGGTTACTGACGGACTAAATAGATATTTTACCGACTTAAAAAAAAAGGAGGTTATCAATTCGACACATATGTATGTAATATTGTTGGAATTGCCCAATATTCATATTATGTTGCTCTAATTGGGCTTAACATGTGTGCCAATTTGCATAAGTGTATATTTGTTTGTATTTTTTGTGTCATCGTCCCTATTACCTGGCAGAATGCTGGTGGCCTATGCATCTGTAATTATCCCTATATCCCTTAACAAGCTGTCTCGGCGAACTTCGTACCACCTCAGACAAATGTATGGGAAAATGGTGTTACTTTCCCGACCGCAGACATAAATCTAACTAGAGGACGCGATTGTATGTACTTCGCGTGCCAAAAAACGAAGTAAAATTACGATCAATGATCGTAATTTGAGCTTTTCATTTAGCATTATCGGCACCGGATATCCACCGAAATCTATAAAAATTCCTTTTTACCCGACTGCCGAAGGAGGGTAATGTGTTTATCAGTCTATGTATGTATGTATGTTTGTTCCTATGTGGCGTGGTAGAGACCAAACGCGTTGGCCGATTTTGATGATTCTTACGTCAATCGATTCGTCTTAATCCTGCGAGTGTCACTGGCTGCATTAAAATTGGAAAATAGAAAAATGGCGTCACATTATTTTTTCTGTCACAGGAAAAATAAATGTGGAGATTTCAAAAATATATAACACTTACATGATTACAAAGGTGATTTCAAAAATATATAACACTTATCATTACAAAGGTGATTTCAAAAATATATAACACTTACATGATTACAAAGGTGATTTCAAATAACACTTATATGATTACAAAGGTGATTTCAAAAATATATAACACTTACATGATTACAAAGGTGATTTCAAAAATATATAACACTTATATGATTACAAAGGTGATTTCAAAAATTTATATAACACTTACATGATTACAAAGGTGATTTCAAAAATATATAACATTTATTTGTTTAAATGTACCTAATTCTGAAAAAAAAATTACCTAAAAAGAGGAAAATCATGCTGTGCAGTCGGAGGATACCGCTACAACGCTATGTTATATAACATATGTTCATTTTGGTCCATGTTTTGTATAAGTCATGTAGCAGAGATCGCGCTGTGTTAGCAAAACGTATTTGAAAATGAATTTTCTTCATAATTTTGTTTTTCGTTAATATTGTCGATATTTTAATAGTTATTCTGTTATTCGGGGCGGAGATATATGCAACAAATCAAAGATCATGAAAATCGATCCAGCCGTTCTCGATTTATAAATGGTGTAACTAACACGACTTTCTTTTACCTACAAAGATAATTATGTTATTAAATGCACATTTTTATTGTCAACAGAAAGAGCTGGGCATCCCACAACACTTCGGGCTGCTATACGCAATGGGCATCGCGCTCGTCAGCGAAGGAATGTTATCCGCGGCCTACCACGTCTGTCCCAACTCTATGAACTTCCAGTTCGGTAAGTATACCAGAGAATATCGGCTTCATGCACTTGAGTCAATAGGAATCATTACGGCCAATTTGTCCCACTAAGTGTCTCACTGATTATACAGTTCTTTTGAAGAATCTTAGTTCTTGGGTTAATAAACTTGAACCTTATCATAAATACCAACCTAAGTAAACAATAAAGGTGGTCTTAATTATTCTTTCGAAACTACCCCCAAAAGACGATTAAGAGGATGTAGGGTGTTAAAGTTTATTTTTATAAAATTGAATAAAAATAATAATATTACAATTGAAAATATCAGCTAAAAAAGAAAAATAGCGGCTTTTGGGCGCCATATTGTAAGGGTCCTATCTTTTTTTCTTTTCTTGCAAACCCATTATCAAAATTAGAGGTTTTAAGAGATGATTACAAAAGCTGTTATATAACATATAAAAATATATGTATATATAATATAATTATATATACCTATGTTTAAAGGTAATTCAAAAAGAAATATGATACCCAACTAAAAAGTTATAAATAAAAATAATAATTTCAGTCAGCTCGCGATTATGTATCCTCCGACTGCACAGCATGATTTTCTTCTTGTTTACGTCTTTTTAGTTCGCTTCTTAAGCAGTCGATTTTTTTAACTTTTTAAATTAACATTTTTATTTGTTAAAAA
Source organism: Orthosia gracilis (assembly GCA_947562075.1). Classification (NCBI taxonomy): domain Eukaryota; kingdom Metazoa; phylum Arthropoda; class Insecta; order Lepidoptera; family Noctuidae; genus Orthosia; species Orthosia gracilis. Next base: position 2,895,390 of record OX387267.1, on the reverse strand, counting down.
GGTTTTTTAAGATCCCGAGGGAACACAGTAAAAACTATCCTATTTCCGATAGTTTTTACTGTGTTCCCTCGGGATGATAAAACCGCGGGCAGAAGCTAGTCACTTATATTTACTTTTACACGGATGAACACGTTGCAAATGGGCGATAAAAATTACGAAATTTTTAGCCGCTCTTTTTTAAACTGGCTTTATTTCTATAATCTATATTTAGGTGAGGTTATTTGCTAGATCAGCTTTTCGTAATTTTTCCTATTGAGAAACAGGCCAAGAGCCTCATCGGCAATGAGGCACTAGTTTAGTCAATGCTCCAGAGCCTTTCGAATCTTACTCACACTAATATTACAAGGGCGAAAGTTTGTGAGTGTGTGTGTGTGTGTGTTTGTATTTTTGTTACTCTTACACGCTCAAACGGCTGGATGGATCTGGATGAAATTTGGCACAGAGATAGATTATAGTGTGGCACATAGGATACTTTTCATCCCGGGAATATGTTCCCTAGCTATAATTTTCGAAGTTTCACGCGGGCGAAGCCGCTGACAGAAACTAGTATTTTAATATTTGTTTTCTCTTCAACAGATACTTCGTTCATGTACGTGACGTCAGTCCTGTGCATGGTGAAGATCTACCAATCACGACACCCCGACATCAATGCGCGCGCACACGCCACCTTTGGAGTTCTAGCGCTCATCATATTTATTGGTAAGTCGGGAACAACCAACAAATTAACTATTAAACATAACAACCAACTAATTTACAACCGACCAACCAACTTAACACCATCCATCAACGAATCAACTGGCAAACAACCAAACATCTCACAAACGACCAACTAACAAACAACCAACCGACTAATAAAACAAACAACCAACCAGCTAACAAACGATCAGCTAACAAACAACCAGCTACATTCAACCAACTAACAAACAACCAACCGGCTAACAAACATTCAACCAACCATCTAACAAACAAATAACCAACCAACTGGCTTACAAACGACCAATTTTGTATTCATAATATACGTGACGCCAATTCTGTGCATGGTGAAAATCTATATGACAGTCCAACAATTAATTGATTCTGAAATTATCTAGTAATTATTGATCTTGAGATGATCAAAGTTGAAATGATAATCAAAAAAGTAACATAACATAAAATAGCATGATGAAAACTCAAGTGTTTTATTTTAAAACCACTCCTGATAAAAACAAGAAAGTGATCTTATACGGGTTCTTTTTTACCTTTTGAGGTACGGAACCCTAAAAACCGGTCAAGTGCGATTTGAACTCGTGCGCCGAGGGTTCCTTACCATTATACATCCATAAAAAATTGGTATCATTTTTATTGGTGGCTAAGTTTTAAAGATATGTGCAAATTTATCGTGTTTACTCGGGACCTTGATTTTTATACACCTAATAGGGACTATAGACCTCAGAATCTGGTATAAATTTCAACATACTAGGTCCACCCGTTCCTGAGAAAATCGGTGGTGACACACGGACAGACAAGAGTGATCCTAAACGAGTTCCTTTTTACCTTTTGAGGTACGGAACCTTCAAAACAGACATTTAAAACCAATCTACCACATAATTTTGAGAAAAACTTCGTATAGAACTTAAAATGGGCGTATCGTACGCCCTTAAGTTTTAGTAGGCTTAACCCGTGTTGTGATGATTTCCAACGTGCAAAATTGTTTATATAAAATTATTGCCACAATACCTTTAAAATTAAGTTGTTAAAAGCACGGAGTCCCGACGCTATGAAAGAAAATTTGGTTCAAATAAATGTCACTAGATGGCGCAATATGCATCGATTTGTTATTGAATTGTCTGTAAAATTAATATTTTCTAGAATTGATCATAAAAAATGTATGTTCTTGTTTAATCTATTCTCCTAAGCGCAAAATTGTGGAATATTCATTCATATACAATTGATTCCAATAGATGGCACGGTTTTAAATTTCTGAGGCATTCCACTCGATTTTTTAAATTTGTATTGTAACACATTTTGGTACAATGAAACTGTAAAAACGTGCAAAAAATACTATAAATCAAATCGTAACTGTATTTTAATAAAAAAAATTCATGAACCGAGTTAACCCTTTTACTTGCAAGTCGCTGCTAACACCATCTATCGCCGTGGAACGGAAACAAATGAGACTGATGTTCTTATAAAAATAATCAGTATCATCAGACGAAAAACGCTAGTTACGTCGGCACGGTATTATATTATCTGTGGTAAAAGCGAAACTGAGACAAGTTTTCTTTTTTTTTGCAAAGTAAACCTTTTTGCAGAAGTTTATTTTAATACAGTGTTTATTTTGTCCCCAGGTCTTGTCGGAGTCCTGAATGCCAACTTCTACTTCTGGATAGCGTTCACAGTGCTGCATCTGGTGACCTGCCTTATCATGACCTTCCAGATCTACTACCTGGGAAGATTTAAACTGGGTAAGTTTTATTTTGTAAATGATACCCAAGATAATGAATGATAAAAAAAACAAGATTGGAAAGTTTTTTTGTGACTGTTTTTAGTTTAGAGTACTAGCTCAGTTGGTCCGGTGGAGTAATTTAATCCTTATATTAAATTGAAGTTTATTTTTTTTTGCATAGTTTACTTATATAACATAAGGCATTGTTACAAGATAAGACAACGCCATCTAGTAACGGAAGAACTAAGTAGTTACTAGTGGCGCCATCAAGTATCGACTAGAGGAACTAATCTTATCGGATTTTCTAGTCGCTTCGGGAACAGTGAGCTCGAATGTCGATTGTTCTGGAAGATTCTCGAGTTATCTAGAACCGTATGGAAAGTTCCAGAACCGTAGAGACCGCTCTTTATATAGCACGGAAGATGCTATATAAAGAACGGTCGGGTTCGTCGTGAGTCAGTTTCGATTTGGAAGCGATACAGAGCGATCGGAAAAGGAAAATAGTGCGAAGTTATAGAAACATTTAAGAAGTGTTAATGTAATAAAGTGTGTTTAATTGTCTGCTGTTAAAATTATTTATCCCTGAACCCCAGCTCGTAACAGTATTAAAAAAGCAATTGTGGAACTTGTACAATCTACCTTAGATTAGGCATGCAAACATTAATGTATGAGGTAAAAGAGTAGGTAATCAAAAAACTACTTTAAAAATCTAAACTTACGAATTACATTTCAAAAAGGGTTCAATTAAATAAGATGTTAGGTAATTGGTTTATAAAGGTGTGATAAAAATAAAACGTGAGAGCTGTAATTTTTCAACCTTATTGAACCACCCCTTAGACGACCTATTGACCCCATTTTCTCACCCAACCGCACCATTTTTTTCAAATCCCACAAATAAAGCTCGTAATAACACCAGAAGGCATGGGTTTCGACCGAAACTTTTATCTGCAGCATTATCTAAGCGGCCCTTCATGCCTCATCCCAAAATATCAAACTGTGTGTTTTGTTGTAAATCATCAAGTATACGAACAATATTTAGAAAAATACTTACTCGCAAGTTACGAAACTAGCAATTTTCATCAACTTCAATGTTCTGTACCTTGATTTTGACTAATATTGGCCACAGACGGCGGCATAATCTACCGCGCCGCTCGTGAACTACTGTCGCGCCCCCTGGCGGCCATCACCCCGACTTACTGCGGACGATGTGTGCTTCTAATCATCGCTAACCTAGCCAATTGGGCCATTGCTGCTTATGGGTAAGTTATCGTGTGCCTAACCATATCCATTCCAGTATTTTACATAGAACGACAGACTATTTAAGCAACACAAGCCAGTTACACACACACACACACACAAACAGTATCACAGTACCACAGTGCCCTTCAGTACCTAAGACCAGCTGTCAGACTGCCCATAACGTCATTCAATAAGCCATATTTACAAGAAGAATCTTTATTACTTTATCGCAAAACATCCTTCGACAAAGTTCATAATTGATGTGAAAGCAATAAATTATTGCTTGGTGTTGCCACATTTTGAAATGTTTCGCATGTGCTTTTTCGAAGTGAAGCTACTGCATCGAGAGTCTTTACCTCTTACTATGGTATAGCCCGATGGGACGGCAATTGACACGACTGGAGGCAGATCAGGCCTAGGGACTGCGTTTCGGAGCCACGCCATCTATCAAATTCCGGGTTGCTACTAAGGAATTCGTAATGGAAAAACAAGTTGACAGCTCAGTGTTGCAAGCATTACCATCTTTCTCAGTGTTGCCAACTTACTTAAGGCGATATATACGCCCCAATGTTAACATAGTACTGGCCGTGCGCCGCCTCGGAGTCAAAATATTAATATTGAACAGTTTTGTTTGCAAAATATTAAGAAAAAGTTATGAAGAAATTCGAGCCATCAATTTTTCTGTGTAAAAATATTTTTAAACAACCAAGTCGTTTTGGAGTATCCAAAAGTTGCGAAAAAATATCGTGTTGTAAGTTATTTTTTAAAGCAAAACTATTAGTTACACGAATAAAACTTGTTTCAAAAATAATGTACATGAATCAAAAATAAATACATATTTCTTTCAAATCTTTTAACCTAGCCGTTACTAAAGAGTATGCTTTGGAAAGTAACTGTTTTACGGCACTAAAACGGTGTAAGGCCCTTAACCCGCCACTTGTGACGTGATTTTGACTTACATCTTCGGTTACCAGGACCGGGGCCTACTATATTAAAAATACATATTTTATTAACAATAAAACAAACATATATCATAAAAAAACATAACATTTATTAATCTTTACACTTGCGCACTTATAACGCTAGAAACTATCAAGAATGTTGTGTTACTTACGTTAAAATATAAAACTTGTTACAATCATATTTGTTTTATAGCTAAATCAGCCTTCGGTGTCTTATGACAATAGGAACTATTAAAATCAACCAAAAAAAGAAACCCTTCCAACAAATAAAAAACAACAAAAAAAATCCCCTCAAAAAATTGTCTTTTTCAAGGGCTAAACAGCTAGTACATGTTGGCACTACATACTTCAAATCCGTTGCGTGGTTTAGGAGAAGTTAGCGAATATACAGACAGTAGCGGCAAGTGACTTTGTTTTATACTTTTTAGGGTTCCGTACCCAAAGGGTAAAAACAGGACCCTATTACTAAGACTCCGCGGTCCGTCTGTCTGTCTGTCCGTCTGTCACCAGGCTGTATCTCATGAACCGTGATAGCTAGACAGTTGAAATTTTCACAAATGATGTATTTATGTTGCCGCTGTAAAAAAATATTAAAAACAGTTTTTTTTTTTTTTTTTTTTTGCTATAATGGTACGGAACCCTTCGTGCGCGAGTCCGACTTGCACTTGGCCGGTTTTTTATACTATGTAGTGATATTTCTAGTAATGTGCAATGATGTGTTGTATTTTATACCAACCACGCTCATAACATCGACCATTTCTTGAGTGACCGGTTAATCCAGGTAATTCAACAATCTTCAAAATATCAAAAATCTACGATTATTTGACTTACGTAGTCTGTGACCCCGGTCTCGCGCACCTTGTTTGCGCCAAAACTCCAAGACGTGGGTCCGCGTCGCCGACGCCGTGGTCGACAAAAGGTACACGAAATCTCAATTCAATGGCGGTTAAAAAAAGTTATTCGACTTTTTAGAACCACCCGGTCTCACAGACATCCACGTCACAAATGGCGGGTTAACAACTACATTCTTGCCCAGTATTGCCAGCCTATTTAATACATAGTTCATTTTCCCCAGTGTTGCCCAACACAGTCGTGACTTCGCCTCTCACTTGCTACTGGTGTTGATGAGCAATCTGTTCCTGTACACATTGTTCTATATCGTCATGAAGTTACTGCATCGAGAGTCTATACGATGGTACAGGTACGTGTACAAATCTATGTTATTTTCACTTAAACAAATATCAAGTTTATGCTTGTACAAATTAAGGTGATTTTAGAATGACTGACTTTGAAAGTATTGAATTAATGAAAACTGAACTTTCTGGTTTAAAGATTTTTTCCAAAAATTTGTTTAGCTCTTTGAAACGTATGTGTTTTGGATTTATAAGCTTTTTGAGAAGGAGCTAGTCTATGGAAGTACAACAACAATAATTATTTCTGCCGCTCAATAGCATTTCGGAGTTCCTGTTTCAAAGATATGGGTGCTGGTTTATTTACATCGTATTCGATACTGAAAATAATCTTTTTAGGTACACAAGTATACTAAGAGCGTTTGTCCACCGCCATCGTCACCAGGACGTCAACCAGAACGAGTGTTTTTCCTGCCCGAGACCACAGTGTCGTGACGGCGATCATTTGCCCACCGCAATGATCTCGGTCGTATATGAAGCACTATATATCTTGCAAACAAAAACCGGCGCAGTGCGACGTCACGGCGCCGGTGTGGTGGACAAGTTTAAACGTATTTTGTATTGCCGGTAAATCGGCCCGTCACAATCCCGGGCCGAGTTCTAGTGGTCACGCCGATTACTTGAATTGAGCTTGCGGTGTACAAGCGGCGTCCACCGCCGCCGTCACCGGGACATCAGCGACGACGGCCCGATGTGACCCGATCGTTGATGTCCCGGTGACGGCGGCGGTGGTCAAACCCACTTACATGCCGGCAATTGATAGATTTAAAATACTTATTTATTTTCACAGCTGGGTGTTCATAGCGATGACGTATTCCATTTGGTTTGGATCTAGCTACTTCTATTTGGATCAGAGCACCAACTGGGCGGTATGTATCCGATTAGATATTTTTACCTTTCCCAACTCCAGTCAACATAGATCTGCACCGTGGGATAATCGAACTTTAGGACGGCTCTCTATGCCCTTTCTAGGTGGATTAAGACATTTTGGTATTCAAGAAGTGTCTTAGTGTCCTTGGTGATGCCAATTTAGATGACAATTCACGAGTACTCCTAGGTACCTTACTCAAGGAGCCTTAGTGAGGAATAGGCACCTACACTGCGTTGGGGACATAAAAGTGTGCGCTTGTAGGTCACAGATTTGAACTAATGACAAAGGAAATTTATACCATTTTTTGAGATTTAAAGTGAGCAAATTATCTGGCAACCAGTTCATCATGACAGAAACATCTATTTCGAGGGTGGTGTCGTCGGAATAATTAAAAAGATCTGTCAATTATCAAGTTCACATAGCTCATTTATATATATGAGAAAGAGGGTAGACCCAAGAATGTTGCCTTGTGGCACGCCGTACGTGATGGAGAGGTCTTCACTTTTGTGCGGACCTTTTAGATACAATTACTGAGGTAGTCCGCAAGGATTTTTAAAGGCTGAACTCGGATTCCAATGCTTTCCATCTTTTCTAATAAGGCCACTTCGCTGCGCCAGGAGACGGTGTCAAATGCCTTTGACAGGTCATGAAAAATACCTAAGAATGTGTGTTTTCTGACAAGCGTCTTAGCAACGTGATAGTTATCCTATTTCCAGTTAACACTAATTTACATTTTTATTCCACAGCTGACCCCCGCCCAGTCTCGTCAGAGCAACCGCCAGTGCTCTCTGCTGCAACTGTACGACGCTCACGACATCTGGCATTTCTTGTCTTCAACCGCCATGTTCTTCTCGTTCAACATGTACCTCACCATAGACGACAATCTCTCTACACAGCACCGGAGTAATATTATGGTGTTTTAGAGCAAACTTAAACGTGAACGAACCAAAAATAGTATATGGTTCGTAGCAGCTGGCATTGGTACACTTTTACATAGAAGTGACATCACAAGTCCCGACTTCTGAACTTATATCTATTCATATGCCCTTATTCTAAATAGTTTGAAACACCTCAACTGGTCTCAGCCGCCATGACAATAGATTATGTTAATATAAAAGTAGCTAACTGTCAATTTTATGTTTGGAGGTTATTTTCTTTAAATTTTGGATGGGCTCGCGCTTGACCACTTACTCACCTGATGGTAAGCGATGATGTGGTCGACGGGCTAAACCACCTGCCTAAAACTAACCTATTCACTCTTGTCTAAAAGACCCCTAGGTTGTAGCTATCGGGAAATTCAGATTCCGGCAGGGAGTCGAGATGGAGAACATGACATGGAATATAGAAGTTAGATTACCCGAACCTCTACTATTTAAAAGAGAAATTAATTCATTACAAAAAAAAACATCCTTTAGCTTCGCCTTGATCTAGCTGGAATTTGTTCCAGATTTTGTGATGTCGAAGTAAATTCAAGATGGCGCATGTTAACTGTCAAAATGTGAGTTGTCAAAATTGGTTGTTTATTTTGTAGCAATTAAAATTGTTTTAGTCTTGATTTATTGAACAAAATGAAGAAGAAAATTGTTGTTTTAAGTCTGACAATGAAACCAATGAAAATTTACTATATTAAGTCTTTCAATGTATCGAAAAACTTCGGTAGTTTAAGTTATTTTTCCGAAGATTCCAGAAATAAATTGAAAAGTTACGAATTGGATTCGATTTTATTATTTTATTTTTAGGTTTTTAAGTTATGTGATTATATGCTTGCAAAGTGCCAACTTCACGTTCTTGGTAACAATTTGACATTGACAGCGCCTAGCATAAGGGCGATTTTTGTAGTTCAAGCTGGCCTTACATTCTATCGAAACTCCGTACTACGCTAGGCCAGTTCAAGGGCAAATTGTTACCTCTGATATCCGGTTGATACTATGTGTATTAGGCCCACTTGTACCACCCTAGATTAACTTACTAACGCCGGGTTAATAGTCAATTATGTATGACAATTTTGTTATTTAACCTCGTGTTAGCAACTAACTCTGAGTTAAATCTTTGGTGCAAGTTAAATTTCGGTGTTGCAAAAGTACTATCGGCGTAGTTGATTAGAAAAAGTATTTGTGAGTTCCTGCATTGTCCCTTGAAGAGGTTCCTAAAAAGTATGGTATAAGTCATTAATTATATTGTAAATTGTGCACATAAGTAGTTTTCTGATTAGCTTCAAAGATTGGTAGCAGATAGATAAATAAAAAATAGAATAAATGCTCTAATTTGACTATAAATTCTTACTTTTACTTGTAGATAGTTATTTAACATTAAAATTATATTAAAAATCAACAAAAAAAATGTAGAACGAAAAAAAAAATAACCGACTTCCAAAAAAAAACACCGTTAAGTTAAAAATAACTTCAATTTCGGAAGTCGGTATTCCTGTTTTTGTTTCTACATCTTTTTACGCCTACTTCCGAAATTGAATTTCACTTTGTGGTGTTTTTTTTTTGGAAGTCGGTTGTGTTTTTTGTAAAATAGTTTTTTACTTTTTAGATGTGGTACCTAATGAGCAAGTTCTATAGTAAGGTACCTATAATGCACATATTAATGCCAGAATAGATTAGCCGAATAACATAAAACTTGAATATAACTTGTGAAATGAGAGTATACCAGGGTGAAGTGTACACTTCTGCATACCTTTTAGACCGTACCGGCGTGATGTTATGTTATGAAATGGCGTAAACAATAAACAGACATGCGATTACAGCAATCGCAAGAGATTTGCGGTAGTTTATTGAAGAGTTCTGTTGTATATCTCTGAAGTTTTTCTTCAGATCAATTAAAATGGGACCACATGAGAAGCACCAGCTAACAAATAAAAAAAGAATCACCACGAATCACAAAATTGGTTCATCTGTGACGTTTTGAGGTGACACACATAAAAAAAAAATATACAGTCGAATTGATAACCTCCTTTTTGAAGTCGGTTGAAAGTATATATTGTTGGTAAACTATTACTAATTAATTTCATAAATAAATAGATGTCATCATTGTGTGAGTGTAACTAATCTTGAGCACAGATAATACAACACTAGCATACAGATGCCTCATCCCATATAAAGAAACCGTTCCGACGTAACTAGCGTTTTTCGTCTGATTAATCTGATATTTTTTTTGTACATCGAACGCGTGCGGTTCTGTTTCACGGTGATAGATAGATGGTGTTAGCAGCGACTTGAAAGTAAAAGGGTTTACTAGGTTCGTGAATATTTTTTTTCTGTTAAATTTCAGTGAAGGTTCGTTTTATAGTATTTTTTGTAGGTTTTTACAGTTTTTTTTGCATTAAAACGTGTTACAATGCAAATTTTACAATCGAGTGTAATGCCTCAGAAATTTAAAAATGCGCCATCTTTTGGCATCAATTTTAAATGATCCGTTCAAATAATCTTTGAAATGTGAATTAAGAGCCCAATATTCCATAATTTTGTACTTAGGAGAGTTGATTAAACAAGAACATACAATTTTAATGATCAATTCCAGAAAATTTTAATTTTACACACATTAAATAACAGATAGGTGCATATCGCGCCATCTAGTGAGATTTATTTGAACCAAGTTTTCTTTCTTAGCAATGAGACCCCGTGTCTTGAGTCAGTGATAGCGTGACGGGGGACAGGACGGTATGGAAGAAGAAAACGTGTTGCGCCGACACCAAGTAACATGAGATAAGGGTAGGAAGATGATGATGGTTTTTATGTCTTCACTGCATTTTATATGCAGACCAACTTAGATTGTAATGCAGCTGACACACTTACGTGTCGTGGCGTGGCGCGGGATACAACCATCATACGAATCTATACAAGCCAGTCTTCAGTCTTGTAGCCAATCAAATACGTCATAAGGCGCCACGAAAGTATGTTGCCGCGTTTCATCGTTTTTTTTTTCTTAAATATAATAATATTAGGATTTTATTTTAAACCTAAGCTTAACTTTGCAAACTCCGTTCACTTCTAACTTTTCCATGACAAGTTGTGCTCAAAAATGTATTTATTTCTAACTTATTATTATAACTAGCTGACCCCCGCGGCTTCGCTCCCGTCAACTGGCTATCTATCTATCTACCTACCACTACCTAACCTGCCTACCCTGCCTACCCTACCTACTCTGCCTACCCCGCCTACCCTGCCTAACCTGCCTACCTTTCTTACCCTACAAACAAAAAAACTCTTTAGCTTTATAATATTAGTATAGATGTTCAGAAAACTCCTTCGCATATTCGCTTATAGTGAATCAATCTTAAAAGAGAATCATATGCTGTCGCAGACTTTTTTTTGAACTTTTAATTAGGAACAATTCCATCATACATGATATTTGCGTAACTTTAACGGTTACGCAGCGCACGCAACGGAAGCTCTTAAAACGGAACATTTTTTCCCATTTTTGCGACAGTTTTCATTTATGCTCCGCTCCTATTAGTCGTAGCTTGATGTTATATAGCCTATAACCTTCCTCGATAAATGGACTATCCAACACAAAACGATTTTTTCAATTCCAACCAGTAGTTCCTGAGCTTAGCGCGTTCAAACAAACAAACAAACTCTTCAGCTTTATTTTAGTATAGATAAGAAATTGGCCGATTTTAGGACATAAATCTTTCTTAAATCATAATTGTAATACATTTTAGATAGTAAAACCTTGTAGAAGACTTATAAGTAGGCTAGGTAATTGTGTACAGTACAACTATTTTTAACCGACTTCAAAAAGGAGGCAGTTATCTGTGTGTCTCTTCAGAACTTTTTACTAGTTACTAGTTGAACCGGTTTTGATGATTCTTTTTTTTATTTGGAAGCTGGTGGTTTCGTGTTATTCGATTCTGCGCATTGTAGATATGTACCACAACTAAAAAAAGATAAATAAAAAACGTTTTGACAATAAAATACAACCGACTTTTAAATAAAAACACAAAAATAACTTTAATTTCGGAAGTCGGTGTCAAAAAACGTAGAAAAACCGACTTCCGAAATTGAAGTTAATTTTCACTTTGTAGTGTTTTTATTTTGAAGTTGGTACCTACCTAGTATTTTATTGTATAATTGACAATTTGCGAGGCACACATGTTAAGCGCTGCTGAATGTCTTGAGTTGTGTATAATGTGTGACGTGTCGATAGTGTCTTTCTAGAAACCGGGTGTAAGTCCTATTCAGAATTTTTAGTCATACAAATATTTAGCTATTTCTTGACGTTTGAGATATTTCATATTTCTATTTTAACTAATTGTAAATTCTATAAAAGAACAATGGCGAAATCTTAGCTGACTTAGATTTGCGCGTCTGGAAGTGAGTTATATACGAAGGAAATTCCATTAATTGACTACATTTTTTCAAAGTATAACATTAATTGGTTTACCACAGATAAAATAAAAAAATATATATTAAAGTTATTTAATTTATTCGTTAACTCATTAGCTATTTTACACTTTTTCTGCCAAGTGACAAGTAGTGACTGTAGTAAGTATATCATTATTGTATTTGTTATTATAATAAAACTGAGTAAATGAATTAACAATACAGGTTATGTCTAAGTGTAGGTGTCCTTGCAGGAAGATGAGAATAATGTAGTGTAGACATAAATGAATTACTTACTTTCAATTCATGATAAGCAAAAAACACTAGTAACCAAGTCCAAAAAAAAAAATATGTTGTTAGTTGTTGACGACGACCTTTTGATACACGTCAAAGTCGCTTAAATAAATAAATATACTCTTTCCAAAGAGTATATTTTACATTTCATGCTGAAAAAACTAGGGAAGGGAGATACTAATGCGATATTACCTTTTTACTTTCACGAAATTGAATAATATTACCTATTAAACTCATTATTAAAAGTTACCAGACATAACATAGCAAAGTTTATGACTGAATATCTATTAATCTCGGCGTTCTTGAACACAAATTCTTGCACCATTTAATACAGAGCATGACCCTGAATTAAACCAGATAGTTTTCATTTAGCGTCGTAGGAATTTAATAGCTAAAATAATGTATGGGTTTCTGCCATTGTTCTTAAGAGATCTCGCCTCCTATTACAAGAGACTTAAACATAATTGGCGTAATGTGGGTTCTACGTGGCGGCGTGATGTTATGTACATAGAATTGCTAGAGCGTGTGCTATTCCTAAGTATGCTTGATTAAATTAAGATTTAGCTAAGCAAGCGTAGTTTTAATTATTAGGCTTACAAATAACTTTAAAAATAAAAAAAAATGGTTAAATATCCTATCTCACAAATATGCCAGTCTCAATGTTCGTTAATCTGTCAAGCCTTAACGGCAGAACAGATTAGGATAAAACTTGGCACACGGAATGCATTCCCTTGAGATAATTTCTGACTCTCACGCTGGCGAAGCCGCTGGCAGAAGCTAGTCTTAAATAATTAAAAATTTATAAGCTTCTTAACACGCTTTAGTAACTAATAAACTGTTATTAAAACCAAAGCATAAAATTAGTTAAAAATTAATTAGTGAAACAAGGTGCTAAAATAAAATTGTTAAATTAAAATTTTAAATTATTAAAAAAAAAAATGTCTTCTTGCTTCAAGCTTATTTGAAATCGAACAATATTCCCTGATTTTTAGTTAAGAATTTTCTGTTTGTGTGTTTTTAAACAAAGTAAAGTCCTATGTAGTTGTAGTTTTACTCATATTGATGTTTTGGTTGTACCCGACGATTTTTGGATTTATCCATAATTGGACAAATCCATAGACGATTTTTGGATATATCTAATTCTGGATAAATCCAATCAATTTAATTGAGATCAAACTCGGGAATATAAGAAACATGCATGTCAGTAAATAACGTTGAATTAAAAGTATTGTAATAATATAAAAATAAGCAAAATGTAAATATTATTCTTTAATACACGTCTCACCTTTTAAAACATTATCATTCTGCATCTTTCATTTTAAAATTTCTCTTTCGCACTCTTTTAAGGCACTTAAGAATTTAAATAAAAGTGTATAAAAAATAAATATTACACCCACGTTCTATTCTGCAATACGCTAGTAGAATATATCATCATCATCATTTCAGCCGAAAGACGTCCACTGCTGGACATAGGCCTCCCCCAGACGTCGCCACATTGACCGATTCCGTGCGTCTCGTATCCAGCGCCTTCCCGCATCGGGAACGACTAATGCGATTCATAGCTAACTAATATCTTTCCGAAATCTGAAATACCCTCGGGAAAAGTGTTAGCCAGATCGGTTGATAGCTTTTAATATAAAAACATTGTCTTGCATGCAAGTTACTTCCTCAAGTTTGGCGCAAAACTTGCATAAAAGTTTTAGAAAAAATAATTGCCTTAAAAACACTATTGTCTAAGACACTGCCATTATAATATTTCTAAATTAAACAAATCTTTTTAAATGTCACTTGGCGTTTTTAAAGCTTTTTTTAGAGGCTAGAGCAATTTCTTGGACTTGATATTTACATGCAAATTTTATTGTGATGATGTTTGAAATCTTGCATATTATGGCAAGTTAATTTGCTGCAAGTTACACAGTCACGCTAGAAAACTTCAGCTAAAAATGTATGCTTGTAGTAACTTGCAACGTAGAAATATTTATTATTACATTTGGGAATGCGAGCTAAGTTTTGGCCTCTTGATTAGAATGCACATGCTATGCGGTGCCGGTCACACAATCCTCACCGCTGACGTATACTGCGACGGAATAAAATACTATCCTAGACATTTTCTTACAATTATGTGTCCGGTACCGTATACCGCCGCGTTGTGCGTTTTGATCATGACACTAGCTTCAAACAGACAAGACGCAATAAATCTTGCAAGTATATTTATTCAGATTATTATTATTTTGTGCCTATAACCAGTGGCGGCGCGAGTCTAATTATTCTTCAGATTAGGTCCTGGGGCACTAACAAGAGATCTTAGAACAAGATTATCTCCATTGTGCGTAAGAGATAGATGTTACATATGACTTGAATATATCATGGACTAAGTGATTAATCAGGGCACTACGTATAATGCCCGGGCATTGTACATAGATCAACAGAGAGGGTTTTTAGTCAGTCAAATCGGGCAATGTAATGAATACTGATTTAAACTTCTATATTTATCACATTGTCTGGTCATTATGAATATTACTACTTGTGCAATTCGATATTTATGGTCAATGAATTAGTCCCAAGAGCGAGCGAAGCGAGCTCGGTAGCTTAGGGCAACCTGACATGGATAGGTTAGGTTCGAAAGAGATGACGGGAGCTGAAGTGAGCGAGTGATCCCCGCACAGCTAGGCTCCGTCGACTTTGTTGCTTAAAAAGTAAGCGTATTTACTTATTCTATTTTAAAATGACAACATAATAATTTAATAAAACACATCTTTTTATTATTTGCTCATGAAGTGATGAACAGTATTCAGAAAGCCCGGTCATTTTAAATATTTCAATAGTTTTTATAATAATGCCTACACACATCGGGCATTTTCCAAATTGCCCGGGCATTATGAATAATGCCGTATTAATCACTTGGTCCATAGCATATACATATGTCTCTTACGCACAACAGAAATAACTTTGCGGAAAATATGACCACGGCGCTCAAAAAAAAATCCCCGGTCCATTTTTCATATTTTGCTACTAAATATTATTTTTATTTATATTTTCGAGAAGTGTGTTGAAAAACTTCGTTTGGCAAATACGCGGGCATTTGTCATTGCAGCATCTTGGCTCTATTACGGCCTCAGCTTCGCCTTGGCTATAATGACAAAGTTTGACTTGCATCAAAAAGTACTACTTCTTTTTTTTAATGTCTGTTGTATACTGCCTCGTTGGATTATTGGCCGCAAGCCCTACTACAGAGCATGAGGCCCTGGATTCGATTCCCTGGTCGGGCAGTGGTGTTGGGTTTTGTCATCAAGAATTTCTCAATAGCTGTCCGTTTGTGTCCGATCGATGGTTCGCTCCCTGTTACAAACTATTGTATTAAATCCTATTCACACGTTATTCGAAAAACCTGGCGGAGTCTCGTCGTTTTGACGTTCATGAGAAATCGGGCTTGATGTATGCAAGTTGCAAATCTTTATCTCGTGTCGGGGTTGTCGTTTTCCGAAAGCTAAAAAATCCTTGGTAAAAGTGTAAACCAGACAATGTCGGTTGACAGATATTTAAATATTGTCACTTGTAAGCAGCTTGTTATATAAAAACATAACCTTGGATGCAAGTTACTTGCGCAAGTTTGGCGCCAAACTTGCATGCAAGCTTTAGAAAAAAAAATCCTTAAAAACGTTTGACTGTTCTCGCGTCGCCTCTGTTAGCTAGCATAGCGACCGAGTTTTTAAGACTGTTGTCATTTTCTCTCGTGTATAGTTACTTATAGTTCCACTAAGTAAATAAATATTGCTTTTTATTTTATTGTTTAATTTTGTACCTTTTCACGTCTTCGTCGTGATTTAGGGAAAGCTTTAAATCATTACTACCCAAGAAGTTGCTGCAAAAATAATTAGGACGAAATGGGGGATTTGGAACAATCCCACCGCACTATTCCCAAACCATTGCAACTCCTGAAAGCCAGAATCAACAGTGGCGACCACCAGAAAAGCGCCGAGACAATAAAGAATTTAACTGTCTTGGATCCCGCAACGTAGTTAATCAGAAATGAAAAAGGAGGAGTATGAAAACAAAAACATAATTTCCACTTCCCTCCATATCAAGCAGGAGACAGAACGAACAAGGCCAATAAGCACAAAGGCTCGTTTACAACTGGGATAAGCCCAGTTATCTAGCAACGAAGCGAGTGTGCGGTCGGCGTTGATAATATATCTGGATCCTTTTTAAAACGTTTTTCCAAAATTATTATTCCCCCACTAACATACATATGCAATCTGTCCTTTTCTACTGGAATATTTCCGCAGGTCTTCAAAACTTCTAGGATTGTACCCGTATTCAAAGCAGGAGACTGATACTGTGTCAATAATTATAGACCGATCTCCATACTGCCAACATTGTCAAAAATATTAGAACGATTAATGAACATTAGGCTTACTAAATATCTTGAACAAAACTCTCTTCTATCTCCATCTCAGTTCGGATTTCGATCTGGCAGGTCAACAGCTGAAGCCGTCCACGAACTAACAGATCACATAATTAATAATTTAGATAATAAAAAGAAGACCTTAGCCATTTACCTAGATTTAGCCAAAGCATTCGACACAGTTCTGTTCCCATTTTGATTAAAAAGCTCGAAAATATGGGAGTTAGAAGTCTGCCACTGCAACTATTCACAGATTATCTATCTGATAGAACACAAAAAACGAAAATAGGAAATTGGGTTAGCGATGAACTTCCTAACCAAAACGGTGTTCCACAGGGCAGTATCCTCGGCCCAACATTATTCTTAGTTTACATAAACGATTTATGTGATATAAGTTTAGAAAACGGGAAAATTATCACGTTTGCCGATGATACTGCCTTGATATTTCATGCTAACACTTGGGATGAGGTTAGACAATATGCTCAACAAGGATTTGATACCGTCTATAAATGGCTGCATTACAACTTGCTAACCCTAAATGTGGATAAGACGAAATTCATGATTTACTCACTTAGGCCGCAAGATCAACCTGATTTCGACTTAAAAGCTCACTCTTGTGATAATATCAACCAGTGTTCTTGTCCTGGCTTGTTTAAAACTAGTTCTATTAAATATCTTGGTATAATTATAGATTCCAGACTCAGCTTCCAACAACATATAGAATCCCTTGTTAAACGAATACGCAAATTAATTTATATATTTAAAAACCTACGACATATTTCCAATTCATCAGTTCTTAAGAAAGTTTACTTCGCATTATGTCAATCACTTATTTCTTATTGTATTACCACATGGGGCGGCCATTCCTCTAAATCATACATGATCAATCTAGAAAGAGCCCAAAGAGCGGTATTAAAAGTTAGTTGCTTTTTCCCAATCCTGTACCCAACTGCTGAACTTTATCAACACTGCCAAGTACCTACTTACAGTCCGGCAATTATTCATTATCATGACGGTATTAAAAAAACACGCTGAACTACCCCTAGATCCCGATCTACTAACACAAAACAGAAGATCAACCAATATTTGTCCAATCATCCGTTACAACACAAGTTTCTCTCAAAGGTTTTTCTGCTTTCTTGGTACTTTTCTGTACAACTCTATTAATAAAAAGTATCTATTTACACACACAAAAGAGGTCTGTAAAAGAAAATTAACGAATTGGCTGTTAAACCTTGACTACATTTCCACAGAAAATATATTAAAACCAGTGTCATAAACTCATAACACACATTTACGCTCACACTCTTACACGCACACATTTACACCCTCACATTACGCTTATACAATCATTCATGCCCATGTCCTTCTCATTTCTCCAATGTAATTTTTGTTTAACTCATTTTTTACTACTTATTGTAGTTTTCAGTGAATAAGATACCTACTTCTTTTGTTTATTTTTTGCTGCATTTTTATATTTCATTTCTCTTTGATTTTGATTTTAATTCTTTTTAAATTTAATGTTCATTGAACTTTAATTTAATTTAATTGTATTCTTCTTTAAACTTAAGTTTTCGGTTTTGTTAAGAGTATGCCTACTACATACAAATTATTTAATGGTTAATTTTGATAATTCTGTTAATTCTTTTATGTAAACTGGGTGATCTGTAACACAGGGCCTTACCTATCTCAGACACCCTTCTCCATACAAGGTTACGTATATAATTGTCACTGTATTTTGATGTAGATATAAATAAAGAATTTTTATTATTATGTCCTTTATTAATTACATTTCTTATAAATTACATATTATTATTATTTCCTTTATTTCACAATTTTCTTATTAAATACATTTTTAAATATTTTTATAAAACATACAAAAAACATTTAAAAATATAAAAAATAGAGGCCCACCGGTATCGGGAACAGGGTCCAAGCTACCGGCGGTCAGGGCTCCAGAGAAAGGAACCTCCTAACAATACGAGCCGTGTCCAGCAGTACTGCTTTCTGGATCAGGCCCTTGACCCAGCCGCCTAACGAGAGCCTCCTGAGGTGTTGGTCGAGGCTCGTGGCTATTAAGCCATTGGCCGACACGACTATCGGTACAATGATCGCTGTGTCCACATCCCACATGTCGACAACCTCGCGAGCCAAGTCAAGATACTTGATTTGCTTATCTTTCTCGGCTTTCACGAGGTTCCCGTCATGCGGGACGGTAATATCAGCAATCATTGCACGCCTCTCGATTCGGTCCACCACCACAATATCAGGCTTATTGGCTACAATAGTCCTGTCAGTGATGATGGACCGATCCCAGTACAATGTGATACTGCCATTATCGAGAACTGGGTCGGGCACATACCTGTAGTACGGTACCTCCGATGCCACAAGAGTGTATTTCAGAGCAAGTTGCTGATGGATAATCCTGACTACAAGGTTGTGCCTATGCAAGTACTCTTCGTTAGCTAGACGAGAACAACCAGAGATAATGTGGCGGATCGATTCACCCGGGCGGTGACATGCCCGACAGATGTCAACCGTGCCATCCTTCACAATAAATCTCCAGTAGTTATTCGTCATGATAACTTCGTCCATAATTGCACAGACAAAACCTTCGGTTTCCCCAAAGAGGTCACCGAAACGCAGCCAGGCTACGGACGCTGATTGATCTACATCGGGCCCATGTAGGGCCCGGAAAAAGCGTCCGTGAAGCTCCTTACTCTGCCATACTTCCCTGCGGTCTTTAGTATCAAGCACTACAGGCTTGCGCCAGTTCTCATTCGCCAAGGAGAGCGGGGTGAGTCCCTTGTCCACTGCTACTACATCTCGATGCATACCCACGTCGGTGTTTAGAAAGTATTCCCTGAGTTTGCTTATCTCGCGGTTGTGGAGGTTTTTGGCATTTAAAAAGCCACGGCCTCCACTCTTCCGCGGGATATACAATCTCATGACCGATGATCGTGGGTGATGCATTCGATATGCAGTCAGCAGTGTGCGGACCCGCCTATCCAGGGCGTCAAGTTCCGTTTGAGTCCATTTGAGTATGCCGTACATCAATACTGGCATGACCCAACCGTTGAAGGCGCGCACCTTGTTTCCGCCCGAAAGAAGGCTATTGAATACCTTCTTCAGGCGGCCAAAGAAGCGCTCCCTCAACGATTGCTTCATGTCAGTAGTGCTGATACCTAACGCTTCCGACATACCCAAATACTTATAGGTTTCGTTTGGAGAGAGGGATCTCAGGTTTATGGAACCCGTGAGTTGAACTCCTACGGATTCCACAATCTCCCCTCGCTTTACATGCATGACCCCACATTTGTCCACACCAAACTCCATCCTGATGGCGCTACTAAAAGTTTCAGTTACTTTTAGTAGCTCCATCAGTTGAAGATTGTTGGGGGCAAAGAGCTTCAGGTCATCCATATAAAGGAGGTGAGATATAACCTGACTACCTCTCTTCAACCGATAGCCCAGCCCTGAATTCTCCAACAGCATACTTAGAGGATTCAGGGCTAGACAAAACCAAAGTGGACTCAAACTATCGCCCTGGAATATACCTCGCTCGATCCTTACAGGTTCGCTATTCCTCTGGATATTTCGACATCCTGGATAGCGAAGGACTGTGCTCCATTGCCCCATACACGACATCAAGAAGTTGCGCAGAGTTGTATCTATTTTATACTTATTATTATTTATTATTATATTATTAATTTGTTCTGGTTTCCACAAGCTCCACATAATAAATAACTCCGGATGCAGCCTGTTCATTTCCATTCCAATATAATATTGCGTTCATTCTGCCAAAGAATACACTCCCATAAGATATGATTTGCAGATTGTAGGTACATATTCGCAGTCAGATGTAGAACATGAAATGGGGGATTATCGATTCATCCAACACTCAGTGCGAGTGCAGTGCTCCTGATCGAACTATATCCCATCTGCTGGAGTGTCCCATTCAACTGCACCCTCGATGATCTGAACAACGCCTCGGATGCAGTTATAAAACTACGTTTTACCGTTTGGTGTATCCCGTGATCTTATATATTATACGTATTTATTTATTTTATGGTAGTTATGTATTTTATTTTTATATATAATTAACTTTTGGCTCTTTTTGTAACTTTTTTTATATACTATGTTTATATTAGTTAAGTTTTATGCTATATTACTTTTCCTATTACTTCTACACACTGTGTCTATGTCTCGTATCCAATTCTCCTATCGCAGGTCTGCTGGAAGAGATTTCTTTAGAAATAAGCAGCACCTTTGTACTCTTCTATCTTTATATGTTTTTCTCTTTTAAGTGTTTTGTGTGTACATAAATAAATAAATAATGGGCCCAAACGGTAAAATCATGTTAATGTACCGTCGCGTCGTTACGAAAAGAAGAAGAAAATTTTAAATGAAGAACTTCGTTGGACTCTGCAGCGGAAAATATACTAGACAGTAGTGGTAACAGCCGTAAGGGCAAATTGATAACCATTCATTAACCTTTTGACTGCCACTGTCACGTATAGATGACAAACCAAAATGTTTCCAGCACGCCACGGTCACGACTACTTGACAGACTTTTATACGTAAATAAAGCTCATAAAACAACATTTATTTATTTATTATATTCTTTATTGTACACCACATAAAAATACATACAGAACAAACATTTTCAAACAAAGAACACAACAACACACAGAAACATTGTGTTTTTATTCCCTTTGCTAGTTATGTTTCTTGACTCATCCTAATTTATACGAGTTGAACTTCTTTCTTTATATATTATCATTAATAACATAAGATGACAAAAACTATTACCAATTATAAAATTCGAAAAACAGAGTGCCGTCAACGCCACAGTCATCATTTCATGACACATAGTGCTGTAGGTAGCAATCGGTATAACAGGAATATAGACCTCGACGGTAACCTACGTTATATTTAATTTCTTTAAATTATTCTACAATAAATAAATAAAACTTTTGATATTGAAGTTTTATGACTGAAACATTATGAAAATTTTATAATACTGCACTATCTGCCCTTAAAATGTCGATGTCAGTTGATTATCGATAAATTTTAGTGACTGCAATGACCATCCCCATCACTCTGTCATATTGTCTATGCCTGTAACGCCACAATCGTAGTTATGGACCATCCCATGATGTTACACGCGGCAAATTTTCAAAAAGAGCTGTTCCCTTCTATCAAATACATCGTCCTCTTACTCCTCTTTCCACTGATCCATCAGACATTTACTCGTTAGCTCTTACCTACCTCCTTATTGGAAGAACTCTCATATACCTGCTGCATCCACACGTCATCAACCAGAACGTCTCCAGCCTAAAACGCTACCAGCGCATAGAACACCTAAAGCAACAGTTCTGGAATAGATTCTCTAACGAGTACACCAAGTCGGTGTTTGTCCTATCTCCACCCTTAGGGCACGAAACCACTTCATTCTAGAAAGAATTTGATAAACATGTAGGTATCTGAAATTCGAGGAATGTTGTCAGCGCAACTGACGCGTCACCTCAACGCCGTTATTTATAAAAAAGAACGTGTGCGTCTCGGGACGCCCGACACAAGTGTTAACTCTAAACACTGAGTAGATAGAGGGGGAAGCGTCTGTCCGAAATACGCCTAGCGCTATGGGTTAGAGTGAGAGAGGAAGAGCCTGCCTACCGCTGCCGTATGCGTGAGAGAAAGGGAAGCCAGACAGACTGGCGCCGTAACGCGTTACGTTACGAAGCGGTTTACCCTCCCATATGCAGTTATCACTTCAAAAACTGAAAATTGAATTAGTTGGGTCGTTATGAGAAACCCTGTATATCACGGTCTACTGCTAAACCATAATGGCCCGGAGTTTCTCAGCTCTAAGTTATCGCAGAATTAATGTGACAAATTGTCAAGCACGCGTTATCTGCTGTGATTGGCTGTTGAAAATTCATTCAAACAATCACAAAAGATTACGCTTGCTTGACAATTTGTCACATTAATTCGGCGATAAAGAAATTCGGGGTAAATGAGTTCTTACAACTCCATCTATCGAACGGCTGGGAAATCTTAAACTACACATATACCACGGCGTGCTGCTAAAATCTAAAAATTGTTACTTATTTTTTTTTAATTAAGTGTGTGATCTAATTCCAATTTAATAAGTAAAGCATCGGGATAATTACAGGCTTCATGTAATACAGACTTTATTGTATTTCATTTTTTATATTGATTTCAAGTTCAAAGGTTGTGTTAGGGACAACGTACTCTCAGAGAGTCAAAATGTTTGTCCTAAACAAAGACCACACAGCCGTCCTTTACCTACTTACTTAAAGTGGTGCACACAAAAGCTTTTTTTTATTCAAATATCATTTATATATATATGTTCATGTACATTATTTACAAACTAATATTAGAACAAAAATATGTACAATTACGGATCGTCAAAAAATTCGTCCACATCGTTGTCAGCAGGAAAAGTGCCCAGAAGGCTGGCAGCATTGCCACGTTGGATAGCAATGCTGATTCTTTGGCCAAAAAAAAGCTAGCCCTCTGGTCTCGTGAAGAGTCGACCAACCGCTTGGCGATATCCCGAAATATTAGGAGTGCACTCGGACCCCATGGCCCTAGTGTTTCAACCCCAAGCTGCTCAAACACATAATTACCAATTAAGTTGTTGTATTTGCGCTGTTTGAGGTTTTCAGCTCCTGCAGCAGCCCCCCAGCGCAGCCCACCGTGCTAGAAGATGGTGTGGGCGCAGCGGAAAAAGGCAGTAGGTAGGTACTTACGGGTGCAGGATTGGAGCTTTGAATAATAATGTCCTTCGATAGTTTTAGCAGTGGAGTTTTCACTATAGTTGAATGCTGGTAAGCCACCCACAGAGTCTGTTTGTCACACACAACACTTATATTTGAGTTTTCTTTGAGAACGAGAGGAACGGGAGCGCACACGCGTTACCGGAGTTGCGATTTTTTGTCAACTGACGAGCGGATTAGGAAGTAGGGTGTGCGCGGGAGTTAAGGATTGGTCCTCGTGTATTTGATTGAATGATGTGAAATGAATGTAAGTGTTGCTATTTTAATAATTTGAGTGCGTGAGTAAATATTTATATTTAATTTATATTTTTAAATATGGCGCAGACAGATGGGATGGTGCAACTGCAAGGGTTCAAGTTGCATACCACACCAAACACCTACCCAACTTCTATGGCAATATGGTTGTACCATCTGGTCTCTTCCCATCGACGCTTGCCAGGCCATAGGGTTCTAAGACAGCTGGCACCCTGGCGATGGCAAGAGCACGACGGATGAGATCATTAATGCTAGTGTGCTGTACAATCCGACCTGCACTCGTACTACAGGAAAGGCCATGGCCATTTTTATTCGTAATTTGGTTCTAATATTAGTTTGTAAATAATGTACATATGTAAATAAATAAACAATAAAGCTTAAAATAAATATTCTACAGAATTTGACGTATCACTTCGAAAGAGGTCAAAATCCGTTGTACTTTTTTAGACTGACGCGTTGCATCGCTTCGTCTCTGTAAGTGTAGGTATATATTGCAGCTGAATTCAAAAGAGGTTATGTTTGATTTCATGTGTAAAGGGTATGTAAGGGAAAAAATAAAAATCCAAAAATGCCGCAATACTTTTTATTTGTCATACCCTACTTCTACAAGCCGACATTATAGAAATATTTATATTACACGACGTAAATACAAGACGCTCGGTGGCGCCATCTGCGCCCGTAGCCGTCATAAGGGGAAACGCTTAAAGCTCAGTTTTATACATACCAAGATATTGATTCGCCACTCAGTTTGGTGTCTGGATAGCTAGCTATTTATATCCATCATATAAATTAATGGGAACTTAACCAGAGGCGAACCAGGCCGTAAACAAGTAATGCCACCAACCTTTTTTCGTTTTTATGGGATTAGAAATAAGGTTTAAACTTGATTGGCAGGCAACTTTCGCAGGAACAAACATTATTAAATGTTCTATTAAAATAACTCAACCAAAAATTCTATGTCCATAATTTTCAGATAATTAAATTATTATACTTAACTCTGTAAGTAACACATAGTGAATACTTAAAATCAATATAGCACTTTAGTTTCTGAATCAGAATTTCGACTTTCAAAACTACCCTCCCTCATACCAAACTCAGTAACCAACCAATAAAAATTACACGATATTTTTTTGTTACAATTTTACATAGTTATAATATTTATTTGCTTAATTTAAACATTAAGACCGAGAATAAACCTTACTTAGTAAATACTTTGGCTGAGATAAATGTTCCTGTCTCTATCTTGCAATTTTATTGTAGTTTGACATTAAATAATTTGACTGTATTTTTGTTTATTAGATTTCTCAAAACTTAGAAAAAAAGAAAGGCCATAGTATAAAAAAAAGTTGATAAATCACAAAAAAAATGCCTAATCTGCAAAATTATTAGTACTAATATCTGACATTACAGGCAGTAACGTCGTAGTGACTTCGCGACATGCATTACAATCGATGTTCTGCATGACATGACGGAGGATAGGATAGCCACAAAGTAAAAAGTGTACGAGACCAGCGATACCATCGGAAAGTTCCTTACTTTTCGACAATAGCTTTCGCTGATTTAATGAATGACGAGTGTGTGTTGCCAGTGATAACCTATGGCTCTGAGACGTGGTCGCTTACAATGGGCCTCATCAGAAAGCTTACAGTCACCCAAAGGCAATGGGGAGAGCTATGCTCGCAGTTTCCTTGCGTTATCGAATCAGTAATGTAGATATCCGCAAGAGAACCAGGGTTACCGATCTAGCCCGAAGAATTGCCAAACTTAAAGTGGCAGTGGGCAGGGCACATTGCTCGCAGAACGAATAGCCGATGGGGCAGAAAACTTCTGGAGTGACAACCGCGAACCGGAAGACGTTGCGTTGGAAGAGCTCCCACCAGGTGGACCGATGAACTGGTGAAGGTTGCGGGGATCCGCTGGATGCGGGACGATGTCGAGCAGTGGACGTATTTCGGCTGATATGATCATGATATAATGAAACTTTGTCTAGGGCTCAAGGAAGAATAAATACACAAGCGTCTAACTTGTCCATACTCAGTTCGATACTTTTGGTAATTGTTTTAAAATAAATATTCACTCATATAGTTTTGATAAAGTCAAATACCCTAGGAGGTAACAGTGACAAGAACAATGCTAATCCAAATTATGTGCTAAGTAATATTTATCTATTTCAGCCCGAAACTTATCTCGCGTTCCTTATCATACTTAAAATACTTTATTACAATAAGTATTATTTGAAAGAGAGAGTACGATTTGGCAATGTCACAGTCGGTTTGGTTAGAAGATTGTGTGTGCTGTATGAAATTAACTGATTTGAATCTTATTTCAATAATGATCTTTACAGACACATTTAAATTGGAGGAGTAACATTTATAACAAAGACAACTGCATGAAATGATCTAGTACGTAAGCTGACCGGAGCTTCTAAGTTTATGTTGGGGTTTTGAAATTCCTTGTAGTTGGATAGTTATTTTAAGTTTGATTTCGCCCGCCCCAACACCAGTTCTAAGATACACATCGCTTGAACATGTTGTGTATGGGAAATAAAGTTGCCAACATTCGCTACAAACTTCAAAATCAGTAACATACAGTACACATTGTCTTACATGAAATTAGCATACGTCGTGGGAGAAATATTATGGAGCCTAAAACTTGGTAAGCAGCTAAAATTCTCAAATATCAAGTTATCATATGATTGGAAGTTCAACCGATGACAACAGCTATTTGGGGTTTCTGAAATCGGAGTACTTCATGACTTGAGATTTTTAACTGTTATCCTGTAACCTCCAAATTTGATAAAAACAGCGAAATAAGTCAGCTTTGTATTAATATGTCGAATCATAGCGCCAGCATTTGCTGAACCAGGCACAAATCCAGGTTCTTGGATCTCAACCAGAAGTTCGGCACTCAGAAGTCTATCTATCAATAATAATTAATTCCTACCCTTCTCGGTTGTGGTCGGCAGCTGCATGGAGTGACCCAGTTATTAGGTAGCACGATGGACCAATAATACAAAACCAACCATTCAGCCAAAACATTCCTCTAAACGTTTGAACGATGATATCCTCAAAGCGATGATCTAGATACACGATTATTGTCTGTGTAGATTTTAATCGAGTCGAAACACACACTAAGTTTCAATTCCGTTTAGGAACTAATATCTTTTTACACGTATTTAGTAGTTAGTGAGAACATTTGGGTCAGCTTGCAACTTGTGGCGCAGATACCTCTCAGTAACTGATTTTAAAAAGAGAATCACGTCCAAACGGCAAGTCGTAATTTCTTGGGAAAAATATATGTTACATTAGACCATTTTCTTAATAATTTGATCTAAATAAAAATTGAGTTTTATTTTCGTTTATCATAGTGTAATTAATTTGCAATGTTAAGTCTAACACGGATAAAAAAACGACAATCGCACCGACACCGCCGGGCGTATTTTAATGAAATCGACACCATCTCAAAGACAATTTAATTATCTACATTTTGATCTGAAGCTTTTTTTTTAAAGTCATAGAATAATAAGGAAAGTACCTACAAAAACTACAAAATTTTGTGTCGCGCGGGTGTGAAACGAGTGCGCGTTTTGTTACCTCAAGGTCGTTGGCGATTGTCGTCGTCTTAAAGCTCCAAAGGCAGGCCGAAATTAGTATTTGGAGTTAAGAAACTGTCAAACCCTAGTTACAGGCAAAGTTTTACAGGATTTCAGGCATACAAAAACTCAACTTCTAAATCTTAATTCAGAAATCGAGTCTATTTTATGTTATCGATAACATGGAATCATACCTGTATATCCTGTAGAGTTAGCCAGACGCGTACTTTTAGCAAACTCACATCAACAGTTGTGCTTAAGTTCCATGTAATTGGGGCGAGTCTATAGCCATCAAGCGGACACTAATTCAGACCCCGAGATGTTTTTTAGAAATTGACTCGCACACTGTTCCGTTGTTGTTGAATAGATATTTTCAATATTTCAATATTTGTACCTAAGTATGGGAGAACCATGTTCAAGCTTTAAATACTTTATACCTATACGTAGTATAGTATGTAGTGCTATTCTGGGTGCATCGCCCTCACATATATGAATTTAATAATGTATGAACTTATGTAAATATAGTAGAACATATTTTTTTTGAAGTGTATGTGAGGAGTTTCTTGTCCGTTCTTCTCCATAAAAAGCTACTTTGCCGAATAGACGATAGAATCAATTATTTATTACATGTAAATTTTAATTTTTGGCGTTTAAAAGTGCCGCTTAATGGCTAAGTAAATAAATATTTTCTGACTTTTTTTGCTATTGAGAAATTCCAATCGCACGGACCCAGGAGTGCTCAGCCAGCGAGGCAGTCACTAAATGCGTTTAGCGTTAAATGAATTTTAAACATCGTTCTATTTCTCAAAATAATTTTGCAAATATATTGAGCATTATATTTGTTATACGACTCGACTTGATACTAAATCGTGTTTCCACACGATGCGAGACATATAATTTTAGTGGTAAAGTCTTCACTAAATACTAAACACATGTAAACGGATCATGATTAAGTTTACTGTATATTTATCTAATTTTAGTACAATAGAGCGTTAAAAATATAATCAATTCATTCAGAGAGGGTAATTTATTTATTTCTAAAAAACATTTTTAATTTACACAGACTAAATATGTTTTCGACTCCATTAACCGACTTTTTACAAAAGAGGGGTGCGTATTTATATACAAAGAAAGCTATGTATTCAACCATTATTTAAATATAATATGACTATGCAATTTAAATTTTATTAGAAAAAATCATTCGTTTTCCAGCTATTTAAGTCAATTTCTGACATCGTCAGTAATGTATTCTGACACCGTCAGAAATATGCCCTGACAATTTTTCAGTAAATTCAGAATTGTTCCCGAGATTCATTCTTACGTATTTTTTTCATATTTTCTCATTACATAGTCTTTTTAATTATATTTCTATAAGATTCAAATATTTTACAGCCTCTATTCTATCGAATAAATACTGCTTACAAAAATATAGTAATAAATGCATTTTTATTATTTATATTTTTTTTTCATTATGGCAACACAATATTCCTTTAGGTGGCAATGTTTGAATGGGTTTCACTTTAGTAAATGACTTGTATTTCAATTTAGATAAATAACATCAGAAGTACGAAAGAACCATATAATATATGAAACTCATGAATGTTGTCTCTCTACCCTCGATTATTTAGTCTCTAGACACCTAATGTTAGATATTTCTCTTCAAATTAATTCAGTCAACTAGATCTATCCGAACTTAATGGCAACTCTGAGGTTCGCTACTAGCTGCGCAAACCTCGCTGTCATAAAATTGCTACTCGACTTATTTCGAGCAGCCATTAAGTTTGAATCTACTTGTACTGCTTCTTGAATGTCTTCTGCTGATATATCAGATTTTGTATTCAGATGTGTTGACAGTTATCCATCGTCTGTTTGAGGCGACTAGAGGCAAAGTATTCGATGGCTTTATATGATTTTAGCTTGACAATCATCAACTCAAAGTGAAACCCGTTTCAAACTTACAAATGCCCGTCAAATAAATATTTTTGGCGCCTTTTATTTTACCTTGCGAGCTCGAAAGCTTGGCGAGAGTAGAATTAAGAGTAATTTAAGATTCCCAATATGAGTATTAAAGGCGGAACCACACTTTTGTGTCGTGGCGTGGCGCTTTTTGACGCAGTTGATTGGCTACAAACCACGTTGCGTTATGACGTAGGAAGGAACAGAGTCGTTTGATTGGTGGATACCGCGCCACGCCATGCCACGACACGTAGGTGTGGTTCCACCTTGGATATAGATAGTTATATTTAAAAACTGCTTCTGCCCGTAGAAATGAACATGAAAGCTACAATCAATTCACATAAATAATTGTATCGCCAATACTAACTCTAAGACGACATTATATTTTACGATTGTCATGTCTAATGGAATCTGAATTTATTTGTTTTTATATTTGCGTTTAGCATTTTTATTTGACATATTATCTGTATATTATAAGGAACGTCCTGACTGCGAGCATTCACGTCTAATGAGCATTCGACGTCGAATATTGTGTGTATTGTGTGTGAGTGGTGTGGACGTCGCCACGACTTTCGCGGAAACGGCTCGCATTCGAATGTTCACGCAAATGCGAGTACTCAGATAATGAAATCATGAGTATGTATGTAGGAATATTACTGGCGTCTTGTAAAGCAAGTAACAAGTTCCTTGATCTTAAGGGTTTGTGACCTTCTTGGTCAATCGTATTATCGAATGAATGACATTTAACGAGATCGTATTCGAATGCTCGAAGGTCGCAAGGGAATGTTCGATTCGAACGTTCATAGTTTTGCTCGAACGTGAATGCTGGGTTCGCTTGTTTACAACTGCTCCCAGTTAGGACGCTCCTTTATGAGTATCGATTTGACATCATTGAATATCTGTCTGACTATTTGAAGGTTGAAATAGAAGTGTGTTATTGTTTGATGTAAAATTTTGGCTCATTGTCTTGTAATTCTTTCGAAGTTAGTGGTGCTTGTTGCCAATTATGATTATCCGACACAATGTAAAAATTGATTGGAATAAATAAATACAATACAAAAATACTAATTTTGATCAGCGACATTTTTTTGGGAATTCACTTGCATTTCTTGACGATTTTTTTTTATTTCCATGGGCAGCAGAAGTCTTCAAAATATGACTAACCATTTCCTTTACACCTTGTATAGAAATTTATTAATGGTTCAAGGGGCAATCAATTTCCATCCTTTAAAAACTACAAAATATCGTGAACAGTCATATTTTCTTCTTATAACATACAAAAAAGGCGCCTATTACCCAGCCCTTAGAGTCCCTAATCCAATAACATCATATCCTTGAGAAATATACTTGAGATTCCTCGTAAAACAACTTGTGTGAGAATTATTTGTTTACAATATAATAATACTTTTTTGATTTGGTTTTGAAGCGGTAAAGATATACATTGTAAAATTTGAAACGATAGGCAGAACAAACCCACATTTCAGAAGGAAAAATCAATAACAATTCGCCCTACCCGGGCATCAAACTCAAGACCTTTTGCTCAGCCGAGAAACTTCTCTGTGTTTCCTGTTAGTACAGCTTGGGAGTCTTTAAATTAAAACTGAATAGGTTACTTCTAGGCAAGCGTGCTTAACCGTCGACCACATCATCGCTTACCACCAGGTGAAATAATGGACGAAGAATCTTTAAAAATAAATAAAAGTCTCTTAGTAATAATTATGATAGTACATATACAGGGTACTTATAAAAAAAAGTCTATCTCTTTGTTTAAGACTATCTCCGAAACGGCCGAACCGTTTTTGACGGGACTTTCACTGGCCGATAGTTGATGCTATAAGAAGTAACTTAGAAAAAAAATACATGTTTGTTTTGTTTTAAGCGTTGTCAAAAATAATAATTAGGTTATTTTACCCGTATATTCAATACCGCTTTAAAACCAATCCAAATTGTGATGATTTAACTGACGAAATAATAATAATTAGTAAAAAAAACTGTCAATAAATAATAATCATAACGAAACAATTGACTTATTTTTATAATAACTACGATATATTACTTGTATGGATATATATAAGTTTATGTAAATATAGTAAAACCACAATTTTAAATGATTTGTTCAAATAATCTTTGCAATGTGAATTAAAAATCTTAAGCACAATATTATTCCATAATACACATATATGTAAAAGTTGATTAAACAAGAACATACAATTTTTATGTTCATTTCCAGAAAATGTAAATTCAATAAGAAATCGGTGCATATCGCGCCATCTAGTGATTTTTATTTGAACCAAATTTTCTTTCTTTGCTCTAGGATCCGTGGTAGTAACAGTTCCGACCACAAGTCCAACAAGACAGTTTTTATGACATAATTCCCATGTTAAAGAGTTAATCTTATTCCTTCTGGTAAAAATATAATCCAAGGCGGTACTATTATTTACTTACAATTATGTATATCAATACAAGTAAATATATACTTTTACAACTTAATATTAATATTTTCACAATAAAATGAGTTTCATTTTTGTTAATATACAAAGATAACAATTTATAATGGCTACTGTGGTGAGACTTTTGCGATGGTACTGGTAATACCAAAAAATACCGGTAATTTTTTATAGCAGATGCAACTGAGTACCAGTCTTTTACCTGGAGCGACTGGCTTTTTGAACTCCACAACCCAATTAGGCTTTAAATCTAGCAAAAAACCTTATACATAATATTTTTTACATTTTTTTTTCGTAATAGCGGTGTTTTTCCTAATTTTTGTGACGCTGCCACTTTAAGTTTAAAATACCAAAAAATAACACAAATATTACTTTTAGCAAACTTCACAACTTAGTGTATAAGTAACAAATCTTACCAAAAAAGCAAGCTTTAATAATAGAATATAATTTTATGGTTTTATACCAGAGGCCTTACCATGACGTCTCAGAGCTATCATGGTTCCACTGTGTGAGAGCGATGGGGTTATACAAGTTGAACACCGACCCTTTTTTACAGCGGTATTGTGATGGCTTTGATACGTTATAGTAAAACCTCATTTGTCATTGTGACAATTTTGTCAATACTTTCAAATTCATAATTTACCAATTTATTTCAAATTCATATTTAACCATTTTTTTCAAATTCATAATTTACCCATTTTTATTTATTAATTTGGCAAACTTACCAGATTTACAAGCAAGTTTACTTTTTGATCGCAAAGCTTATAACACACGATTGTACGTTATTCGTAACATTTTTTTGATTTTACCCATACATATTCACCAATTTTATATTTAACCTTAACAATACATAATTCAGCGGTAATTGTACCTCTTACTTCCTTGTGACAACTTCGCCAATAAGTTTTACACATAAATATTCACCATTTTTTTTTGGTAAACTTAGTCGAGATTCAGGTATGGCCTTTTGCATAAAATACATAATTTTCACATCCTTGTGACAATTTCACCAATACTTTTTTTTTCATATTTACCAAATTTTTTTTTCGGTAATTTTTTTCATAAGTTACCGGAATGGCCTAAACACAATTTTGTTTATGACAACTTCACCAAATACTTTTTACACGTAATTCTAATAATGTTGACAATCGCCAACGCCACCGTCGTTCTGTAGCCCTAACATACTTTTTTTGGTTCACTTACAATCTTTCCTGAGTCTACAGGCATCGCTACAAGTCTCACCACAGATTATGGTTAACTTATTATTATTTATAAATAGTTTGTATATCAACCGGTGTGCGGATGCGATTTCTGCTCGAAAATCGCCGTCATATCACGTATATTGTAAGAAGGGGACACTTTCTCCTTCCTATAAAAAAATGAGAAAACATTTCAATAATATTCTGAAAAAAAAAAACATTCATATAAAAAAAGGACTTTTTAACAAGATTTTATACTGGGTTATTGGTAAAACACGAAAAAGTAGGGCTGTAGTACTAGAATCATTAATATCAACATTTGTTCCATGACTTTTAAAAATTCAACAAAAAAAACCAGTAGATCCATAAATTTTGGCGGGTTATGCGAGCATAAATGTATTGATCAGCTGTTTTTTTGTAGTTGATTTTTTTAAAGAGAATTTATTATTTATGAAGTTAGTATAGGTGTCGACACGTAACTTGCCAAGAGTCGATAGAAGCGCACAAGTCTTTTTTTAGGTCTCCTTGGTTACCAAGCGAGACGCGGGAACGTTTAGCACCGTTCCGAGCGCGCGATTGGTTGGTCAGTTGACACAAGGGTCGACTGACCAATCGCGTCGTGTCCACGTTCCGTTCGCTCTATTTGGTGGTGGGTACACTACGCCAAAACCTTGCCAAGTTACATGGCGGGGACTACAGCCCTGCAAGGGTGTTAGTGTTTTACCAATAACGATGTATTTAAAAATTGCATTCACGAGATACAAATGTGTATCCAAAATGTCAGCTCAATCGGACACCGGGAATAGGGTAGTTGACAAAAAATATCTGTTTAGTCCGCCAGTTAGATAACCTAAAAGTATTGGACACGTATGTTTTCTTTTGCCACATAAATAAAAAAATACGACGATATAGTGCTTTGAAATATAGTGTGACGTCACGGTGTGCTATACTTTATGCTGACAAAGTGACGTCACAAGCCCCCACTCCTAAACTTTGATAATCTTTATTTTGTCAATTTTTATTTATTTGATAAATAAATACAGGTCTAATATTATTTGATAATCTCACTGACGGACTGAATAGAATTATTATTTTTCTACCCAGAAAACATCCCTATTGGATCAAATTCAACTTGCAAGATTTGATTACAGACACGGGGACAGGTGAATGTAAATAAAACCTTGTAAAAAATATCCTGAAATTCTTAGACAAGTGATATTCTATCATCAAAAGCATTGTGATAGCGATTGGTAAATGCCAAAAATGTACAGATTGGCTAACGGTATCGAAATGTCACGTGATGAAATCCTTAAGGCGGAACCACATTTGCGTGGCGTGTCGTGGCGTGGCGCAGGATGCACCAATCAAACGACTCTGTTCCAGCCTACGTCATAACGCAACGAGTTTTGTAGCCAATCAACTGCGTCGGAGGGCGCCACGATACACCACGCCACGTAAGTGTGGTTCCGGACTTATTACGGAATATTTATTCAGTCACACATACAAAGGAGATGTTTGATTTTGGGCCACCACTATGTACACTACATAGATAAATAGGATAAAAATATGGGCATTCCATAAAAATACTAACAAATTTATTTGAAGAAGGGTACAGGCGTACAAAAAATATAATTTGAAAGTTTTTTAATAAGAGAACCCTATTTTTAGGGCAGCCATGACAGTTTTTATTGACATGACGTTTGACGACTTTGACACTTTTAAGAAGTGACAACGTTGAATATTTCTTTGCTTTGATTTTGAATTGGATATGTTTCGAAGTTTTTAGTGATTGTTTTAGTTTTGCAACCCAGTTTACTACTACGGACATTGATTGATTGCTTCTCTGTTGCAATTGAATTCGAGTTGTTTTTTTTTTAACGCAGATATTACGATGACACGTCAATCAAATGTCATTGTCAAAATGACATTTTTCGCATTCTGTTGATCTGATCCACCATTTTTAATTTTATGTAGTGTTGCTAGACTTGACAAAGTTAATTTGAGTGTATATTGAAACGAAATGAAATTAAAGAAACTTAACAATAAAAAGCGGTTACTATATTATATAGTGACTTTTACATATAGTGTACATAGTGCTGGCCCAGGCTCCATACTCATTTTTGGATAATTTCTTTTGGCATTTCGACCTTCGCCATCACTGATAGAAACACAGTTTGTCTAGTGTCAGTTTGCCTCTGATGACGCTTAAATTTACAGAACAAATAATTTTGACAAGAAAACTCATGATTCTTTAGTAAATTATTAAAGGAAGAGAACGTCTTTTTTAATACAACACCGATTAGAAAAAAAAAACCGAATTCTACTTTGCCAATTATTTAAAAACAAAAATGAACAGCTCCCTAGCCAAGTTAAGAATGTATCGTATCGAATCTCTTTCTACAATCGTTAACGCCTTCTATTTGTATGGTCTGACCACGTGACTTAACGTTCAGATGTGTCATTCCCATACATTGATTCGTTTTCTGCTAGCGTTATCGATTGTAGATTGTCAACTTGGCTACAGGTGCAGGTAAGTTACACTAAACGGTATACCTTGAATATTGAATTTACAGGTATGGTAGCCAATCTCAGAAGAAAATTTCTAGTATTTTTAAGGAATGCTCGCATTCTATAGTCAAGCTGTCAAAAACGCCTCTAATTTCCCGATATTTTGACATTGAAACCACATATGCGCTAGGTAACATTTGACGCGCGACATGATGCACAAAATGTTGCTCATCATGATGAACGGCAACGAGGAACTTTGGTTTAGTAATGTCTCGTAGCGTCATGTTGCGTGAATATGTTTTTTTTAACGTCAAATGTTGCCTAGTGGATGACGAGGCCAAAATGAGATTGCAACTTAATTTTTTTTTGTACGAGAATAGACCTTCAGGTATACCGTTAAGTGTGTGTTTACCTTAAAACGACAAATAACTAAGCATTTAACTTTTAACACATGGAATTTTGTGCAATACTAAAGTTACATATTGTTATATTTCACAATTCAAAGCCAATTTTACACAAAACGAAAAATCAAACGGGAATTATAAAAATATGGAAGAGGCTTGGAGGATATATTTTTAATAACTCATTTTTTTAAACGACTTAAAAAAATTTGGCGGGACATGGTATTTTTTATTTATTTAAAAAAAAGATATCTCAACTAATTTCGTTTTGATAAGTATTTTACGATAACTTTTAAATATCATGGTATATATATATTTTTTACTACTTTTTTAATAAAAAAAAAAACAAATTAATATTAGATATATTTTATTATAAAAAAAATTGGTTATCTAAAGTCGTTTTTCTTAGAAAATGAGTCAAAAAATATCTCCCAAGCTTTAATTAACACTTACCTATCAAAACTCCTGTCTTCTCGAAACTCTCTCTCGGGACTAGCAGGCGACGGGATCGACTCCAGGTTATTGGCACTCTTAGCCAGACTGAACCTAAGTCTCTGGCCCAAATCTACCGTATTCCTCCTCTCAAACTTTGGAATTTCATCTTTCAATCTCTCACAAGTCTCTATTTTATCTTCCTTATCCTTCCGTATTTTAATCCTAGTTAGCTGTTCGGGATTCGAACGAAAAGATTGTGAGCTGTATTTCTCACGAAGAAAATTTCTCCTCTCCTCTTTGTATTTTTCTATCCGTTCCCGACTGAGTTTTTTGTCGTCTATCGGAATTATGTTCTTGATTTCTGGTCGATCGAAACGTTGTATTAGAGAGATTTTATTCTCTGTTGTGGGCGTGATTATAACTTTGTGTTCATGATCTGTGTTTAGATTCAAATCTGGCAGCTTTTTACTTGAATGTTTAACTTCTAAGCTTTTTCTTCTGTCCGATTGTTCATTACCAAACTCTTTTATGAACGCGTTTTCGTCTAAAGATCTTGCATTGTGCGAGTTTTTCGATAGTTTATACGACTTTGGCGACACTGTGGTCGTTTTAAAGTCGATTTTCTTAATTTCTATGATTCTTTTTTCGTCTTTGCGTTCTAGACTGGGATATTTGATCTCAGCCTTAAACTTGTCGAAGGTAAACGCAGCTTTTTGCTCCGTAGGACTTTCAAATCGAATCGCTAGTTCTCTCACATTCATGCTCTTAAAATTGCCATTATCAACCGCATCTTTAGAATTATCATCTTCATTAATAAGATCTTTATCACATATCTTGAGAGTATCAACATTAATATTCTCATAATCGTTCTGTTTTTCGAAAGCAATGTTCTCGTAGTGTCTGTCTTCTGGTAGTAACATT
The DNA here is from genome assembly GCA_947562075.1 of Orthosia gracilis. Taxonomy (NCBI): domain Eukaryota; kingdom Metazoa; phylum Arthropoda; class Insecta; order Lepidoptera; family Noctuidae; genus Orthosia; species Orthosia gracilis. The sequence continues at coordinate 2,858,154 of OX387267.1, read as the reverse complement.
GCGTTGACTTCATCTATACTCTTTTTGAAGAACTTGACTTGACTGTAGACATCTATATCATCATCTAGGTTAGTTTCCGTCGGAGTTTCCAGGATGATAAGGTCCTGGATATCATCAGGTTGGCAAGCCTGTTGTGTAGGCAAACAGGCATCAGTCTGAGGTATACTTGCATCTTCAACTATCGACAGATTCTTCTCCAAGTCAATATCCTCGTAGACCGAATCCCTATCATTTGTAGGAGTGTCTTCAAAATTTTTACATTTAGTAGGAGATCGGAATGTAATACTTATTGTAGATTTCAAAGGACTTTTTAACGGACTTCCAGGCGAACTTTTACTAGTGCTAGAAGACTGTAAATTTATGTAATTCGGTCTTGTGTAATTGTAACATTCGTATAGTTCGTCTCCTTTCGTCAAACTGACGTTGGAGTAGCTTGATGAAGACTCATGTGACGATGTCATAACTTTCATTACGTCATTGTCATCCTTTTTCTTGTCAGTTTCAGAATTTGACGAGTTGGACACAGCTGATAATCTATTCAAATTGTGATAGCTTATATCTGTCGAGTGTAAGGGACTGTGTTCTAGACTATCATGAAGATTTTCAGCGAAATCTTTCAAATTCTCATAGTCTGTAGCTTTAAGTTCGCATTTTAAGCATTTTTCTTGATCACAGTTACTGCAAACCTCGCTTTTGATCTGTATAGTATGTTTGTTTGTTTCACTGACTTCAGAGTCACTCTCCAACGGATCATAGATCGGTGTAATGGGGGTTAAAGGACTAGAGTTCATTGTGCTTGTAGTGAGGGTAGATACAGAATTTTCTGCGGGCCAATCTATTTTTATGAGGGTAGAATGCCCGTCTTTCCCGTGCCAACTGAGTCTGTTGGTGGGTTTGTCCGTGTCGCTAGTTAAGTGCATGCCGCTGTATCTCGCTTTGGTTTTGCGTGGGGAGTTTCGTTCTCTGGAAAGTGTTAGATTGTAAGTGTAAGCGGAAATTTAGGTTTGTTAATACATTTATTTGTGTGGTTGTTATTGGTTGGTGTGGATTTATTACAGATCGAATACCACCGCTGGTGGCTAAGTAAATATATTTTATAGAAAAAAAGGCAATGCAAATACATCAGTGCAACGCTGGGTCTTGTATTACGAAATCCTATATCACAAGACCTCTCAATATACAGAGAGTATTAAATGTGGGCATATTTTATGCCTCCAGTTTCCCTTTCAAGTTTTAGCCTGTAATTATGTTTTATTGTAGATATTTGACAGAAATAAATTATAGAATTTTTTAAATAAAGAAAACAGTATGATTAAATTATTATTATTCGGTTCAATAATAATAATTTAATTATACCGTTTTCTTTTCGGACTATTTTCGTAGTTTGCATTAGTTACATTACTGAGATCTTTATTTAACTTGTTATAAATTCTCATATCAAATATATTTGTAAAATTTGTTTTTGTTCCAAAGTTACAGTTAACAGGCTTCTTCTGGGTAAGCTCACTACATCGTCGACTTTGTCTCTGTCACCTCTGATCTAGACTAGAGTCAAGAGCAAACCCATCATAAATAAAAATAAAAGTGATTTTAGTTATTCGTTTGGTAAACAAATCATGAACGTGACGGCTGATCCAGAGACTTGATCATGCCCTCGGTAAGCGTACTTATATGATTTTGATATATTTTCTAAATAAAATAAATAATTATATAATTGTAATAAATCCACAGCACCATTTTCAATCTAATTCATTAATAATATACAGTAACAGTAGTGGCTGCTCACACAATTTGTAAAATGTATGTTATTAAAAATGTGGTATTTATATTTGAGTTTGTGATTTTTTTTTATTTATTATAAATTGGTGAAGGAACGACAGTATTACTGGCGAAAGTTATATCATTTTTTACGTATTTCTGCTTATAGGAAATATAGTACAGATGCGTAAAAATATCCGCTTATTACATTGAGTAATTGAGTAGTATTTAATAGTTAATATATTTCATTGAAGCTCGATTAATAAAGGATCTTTATATACGATTTGTGTACTTATACTTTGTCAAAGTTACCAATGCAGTTAGCCTGTATAAATCAAAATATATAAAAATCAATGCCACTTTTCGTTGTAATTTTATAACTCAAGAACGGGCTCATCTATCCAAACCAAATGTTTAGGCTTTGTTCGGACTATTTAGTAGATGGTTTATGTTCAAGGTTCATTTATCACATTTTTTGTAACAAATGAATTCAATAAATGGCGGATCATTTTGTTAATGGGAATTTTGCTAGGGTAGGCAGGGTAGGTAAGGTAGGTAGGTTAGGTAGGGTAGGTAGTGGTAGGTAGATGATAGCTAGTTGACGGGAGCGAAGCCGCGGGGGTCAGCTAGTAATTGTATATAAATCAAATCTTGCAATATAATTTCTTCACAAATATCCATAATACTGTCGTTCCAAAATTCTTAAAAAGCGTCTGTATGTCTACACGTTTTAGTGGCGAATATGTCGATCAAAAATTTCACTTAAAAAAATGCCGGGGTTTGTAAAATCTGAATTTAAAATTATGAAACAGACATACAGACACACAGAATTTAAAAAAAGAAATGACTTGTATTGTAAAGAATTTAGAGATATCTTCCCTATAAAATTGGTATACTGTTATTATTCAAATATTTCTTTTTATTCAAAAGACGCACAATCTGAATAAAAGTAGGCATCTCTTTCTTTTTCAAACACTCTGTTGCCCGTTAAATAAAAAAAAGACCTAAATAAAACCGTGCCGTTTGATTTTCTGAGGCTAGCGTTGAAATTACAACGGCGTGCTTTTATTTAAGTCATCAATTAGGGTTTTGCAGGGCTTTGATAACACAAGACTACAACACAATTATTTATAACATATTCAGTACCCAACCGCAAATATAGCACATCAAGTTTAAGTAAATCGTCCTTGTAGATAATCAGGAGGCGTTGCGGTATTTAATGGATGATCACAGCGGTCCGCCATAAAAATTGTTAAGGTGCGAGTTCACGGCGCGACTGCAACGCGAGACCGAGACGTGCGACCGACGAACCGTGCCTCGGTAGCGCGTCGCTGTCTCGGGGTATGCGTTCACGCGCGAGACCGAGACATGTGTTGCACACAAACTCTCCTCGATTGTAGTCGTTAAATTCAGTTATATAGTTAGAAAATATTATTCCATGTGGCGATAGAAATCAAAGTTATCAAATTACTATTGGAGGAAGACGAATACGACCATAATATGATATTATATTATTATTATAAAAATAAAGATTGGCTATCAACGAATTATATACAACTAGAGTCCAAAAAATATCGTTTTCAATATGGAATGGTTATAATTTAATTGTTAAATGGCAAAATATTTAGGCATCTCGAGCGCGACACGCGACACCACTCGTCCGTGAGCGAGACCTGCTAGTGGTCATCCGTCGCGCGTCGCGGTCTCACTCCCATTCAAAGCCTAAGTATAAGTGGTGTCGCGTGTATCCTGCCTCGGTCACGTGTCGCGGTTTCGCGGTTAACTCGCACCTTTACTGTGTAACACAATATCCTCAAGCTCGATGAGTCATATTAAAGGACAGGTAAGTATGCACACGTAAGGCTTATGTTGTTTTTGTATATTTACCTGAGTTTGACGTTTCCTAGGGAGGTTGGGAAGTCGGTGAGAGAGGTCATTGGACTGTCCCGGTCTTTGCATAGCCTGTGGACAATGATGTGTTATTTTTATGTAAGCTCGTTTTGACTAATAACAGCCTAAATAAAAGCACATTGTTCGATTTTCAACGCTCGGCTCAGCGCTGAATATACAACACTGCGATAATATTGAAGCGTTCATGTAAACGTTTCCTTAGTGAAAACAGGCAGACATGTCAGCGAGCAGAGTTGTTTGGCTGAATTTTACCATAATTATTTTCCAACCTAACCAACCAACTTTTCATTAAATTGCTAAATAGAAGTTCAGCAAGACAACAAAATCAAAACATTTTATTTCAACTAAACCTTAACAGGTACTTTTGAATTGTCAGCAAAAAATATACAAAAATGAAGCTAGCACATTCGCAACCGTCAGTAGTTCTCTATGGAGAATGCGCAAGAAACTCCACGGACACTCTTTTCCATCAATAAGTTTTAATTACAAAAATTTGGTTACACCGTTCTTGTTGGGAAATTACATATACGATGTAAAAAGACGTGCACGAAAAAGCGTCTAGAGTGAAATAAATAACCTCAAAATTAAATAATTAATTAAAAAAAGGCCGAGACTACCAAGTTATGACCCATTCCAACTGATGGCGCCCGTTCACGAACATGACGCATGGATTGGCACCACCCGACAGATGTTTTGATGTTTTTATTTTCACAATTTGGCCTTTTTGTCGCTTAAAGTTTTTGATTGGTGGTCTTACCTCTTAGCGATGTCGGTGTGTCGCGGTGAGGCGGGTCTGGCCGAGTGCCTCTTCTCGGGAGGAGGTCTGGCCCGCGGGGACTCCCCGTCTATGTAGCCGATCTGAGAGAGCTGCTCTTCTAGGGCGAGGCGACGGCTGTGGGGAAAATGATCATAATAAATAGTCTTTCTGGTATGTTTTATAAGAATCTATAAAAAGAAATTGAATACGACAGTGGGTAATTCAATAAGTAAAGGAAAGGTTGTGTAATTAAATTATGCTTTTAAATTAAAATTTTAGTTTGGACTCGTTCACCGCAATTCTTGCTTGTACTTTTTTAGGGTTCCGTACCCAAAGGCTAAAAACGGGACTTTATTACTAAGACTCCACTGTCCATCTTACAGACAGATGGACAGTGAATTCTTTCCACTGTCCAGCCGTCTGTCTATTTGTCACCAGGCTGTATGTCATGAACCGTGATAGCTAGACAGTTTAAATTTTCACAGATGATGTATTTCTGTTGCCGCTATAACAACAGATACTAAAATCATAATAAAATAAATATTTCAGTGGGGGCAACAAACGTGCTTCTTTTGCCGTTTTTTTTTTGCGATAATGGTACGGAACTCTTCTTGCTCGAGTCCGACTCGCATTCAGCAGGTTTTGTACTATTCTTCTCTTTATCTTCGTGATGAATGCTGTTGTCGTTGTTGTGTGTCTTATATAGTGTAACTAACAATATACATGTCTACAACACGTCTTTATTTACAAGTACGTATTTAAATCCAAATCTGTGATGCCCTGTGGTGTGCTTTTAATATGTTTCTGAAAAGTTATCGACTGAGTCACTTAGTACTTCAAATAATTCTAATACAACAAGACGCTTCCAACGACACGTCATTTGTCAAATTATGATAAGTATTTTTGAAGTTATGAGGGAACAAATAAACATTCATACATACCGGTCAAAAACATAACCCTCCCTTTTGCCTCAACGTAAGTAAAATAACTTTTTTTTTAATAACCAAATGGCCCTATCACTCAATGACACTTGCACAAGTACTAACCGTTCCGCCAACTCGTTCGCTTGGTGTATATCAACGCGCAAGTTTCTGCGTGGACTGGGTTCAGCGCTGCACAGGCCTGACTCAGGTGGAGTGGAGCACAGAGAATCATTCTGTAACAATGACAATATTTGTTAGTGGTCGTTTTCATACATTGCCTTTTGAATTCAATAAAATATTTATTTATATATACTTCACTGTGCACCAAGATAAAACAATACAAAAAGAAACATTGAAATTAATCAATTTTTATTAATTGTTAACGTTCGAAATAAATACATTTGACTATTGAACATATAACAGGCGGCCTAATCGCGTTCTGCGATCTCTTCCAGGCAACCTTGAATGGATAGAGATATAGACACGACATGGGGTTGCACTTAGTTTAAATTTCAAATCACACATTTAGTTTTACTAAGTACAATTAGGTACTCAAAACAAACAACAATTAAACTTGTTATTGGCCAAATGTTTAGTTTAACTTGATACTCCACAGTTGCAATATGACCGTAACCGTTACAAAAAATAAAAAATATACTAACTTTTTACTTAAAGCATAGACTTTTTAAATGTCCCGCTTTTGTAAGTACAGTAAAATATTTTATCTACACTCAATTGTATAAACACGTACTGCATATTCGTGGATAGGTTAAATTAAAAAAAAAACCATTACAGTGCAACATTTTTCTTCGATTTTCAAACATCCTTCGAACAACTGCTTCATAAAATAACTTTTTAATTTTTTTAGCATACTTTTACTTTATAATTTAATGGCGCTTATGGGCTCCTTGATTTATTTTCGAAAAGTAGTGTCATGTCTATGGAGGCGCGCGCTGATGAGAATTTAAATTGCCCGCCATACTACATATTTTTTCCGTTTCCACTTTTTGTTTTATTTCAAATGTAAAGGCTTTCCGCATAGGACAAGCAACCTGTTCGGCCGCTGACACCTAATACTGGCGACTTATAAGTTTGGAAGGAAATCGAATACAGAATATTTGAAATAGATCGAACGCGTGTAGTTTTTTGTTTAGCTCGGACTTCTGTAAAAGTCGCCTGAGGGCAGGCACGTTGTTGATTCAATACAAGTTAAAAGTAATTTCTGCTTATCATTAGAGCTCCCTGAGTTACCCCTTCACATATTGAGTGAAGATAAAATAGTGTATGCAACGGCATATAATTAGGTATTAAAACACTCGCGTGTTATTATTATCACATTCGGCTTCGCCTCATTTTATAAACCCATACTCGTGTTTTAATAACCCCAATTATATGACCATTGCATAAACTACTACTTTTTGTTTATCACACTATTCTTAATTTAAATTTATTGAACATTATTTTCTACTTTTTTAGTTTAGTTTTCTGAAAAAGGGGGTTTTTAATTTTTTTAAACTATTATATATTTTGTACTTTTTAGTTCAATCACTAATCCTGAAGATCCTGGTAAGGATAATGGGACAAACTATTTAAATTATTGCATTGTCATCGGTCCTTGATAAGTGTGCAAAGTTTTAAATGAATCCGACGTTTTGAAGGGACTGAAAATTACGTTCAAAGATTCCGTAGTACGTACCAAGATAATAAAGTGCGTGTTAAAAATATCTTTACAAAATTCATGTCTGTAAAAACCAGATAGTTTGGCGGCTTTTGCAAGCCATAAAAGGTTTTCTCACTACAAGAAGTCTGCCACGAATGTTTAGAATTGAAAATGTTTGCCTAATGTTTGAGTCTCGCTATTTCACGCCAGAACAGCTGCTTAAGTTGAATCAAGCGCAAGTTCGATCTTGCATAAAATACTGTTCTCATCTCTGAGACGGATCTGCCAAATATCAGCTTGATACAATAGAGTCGATCGAAAATCGGGCCAAGAGTTGTTCGAGTCAAAGCTCCAGAGAGCCTTGAACATCTTCACCGAGTTGCCAGCTTGTCGGTTTTTTATCGGTTGCACTATTTTGGAAGTGTGCGATGGAATTGCATGGTCTTATTCCGCCTAGCCCGTTTCATCATCGGACTACAAGATGTACGGCGATGCGCCATCGGTACATGGTGGACATCCCACTCATACGCACTAAACGTTTTGGAAATACTTTCATTATGCGTACAGCTAAGGAGTGGAATTCCCTGCCGGAGTCTGTGTTTCCCGATAGTTACAACTTCGGGGTCTTTAAGTCAAGAGTGAATAAGTTCCTTCTAGACAAGCGTGCTTCACTGTCGACCACATCATTGCTTACCAACAGGTGTAATAGCGGTCAAGCGCGAGCTTCTCCAAAAAAAGTCTAGTTTTCACCTACACTCTAATTGACCGCTGAAAGAAAGTCTTTCGCCAATGGCTTGAAAGTCGTAGTCGCATGTCGTCGGCTAGCTCTGAGTCTGATGTGCTTGATAACACTTTATAGTTGGCTAGCTACACAGATGTCATACCTGAGCATGGTCTCGCTGTAACTGCGTATCATCTTCCTCGCTGAACATGTGATGGTCTCTCTCCTGAGGCGACAGTCGTAGTCGCATGTCGGCTAGCTCTGCCTGCCAAGGCTCGAAGTACGAATCGCACGATGATGATCTGAAGACAAAAGAACACTTGGTTATCTTAATTGGATGTGTTATTGGGTACGTTCCCCGCGTCCCGCTTGGTAACCAAAGAGACCTGAAAACTACTTGTGAGCATCATCTAACGACTCTTGGCAAGTTATGTGCCGACAATTATAACAGCCTGAAGTCTGGATTCTTGCCCGTTCATCTCCAATAGGTCTCGAATCGACCTGTAGTGTCCGACCGAATCTTAGGCTTTGGCTTCGTCCATGTTCCGCAAAGCCTTCGGCTTCGGTCGTAAATCTATGATACCCTGCTAATCGTTGTCGATTTCGTCTTCGACCAGAAATCGACCTTCAGTCGGACACTCAGGCATTGCTTGAATAAATAAAATAACATGAGGAATTATGTCACATTGATTCGATGAATCACTTATGATTGAACCATACCTACAACACTATGCTCCGCGCTTGCAACATTTATAAAAAATAAGGTCATTGGCAGCTGTCAGTTTAGTCTACGAAATTAAAACTCACAGTGAAGTTTTCGAGGGACGTCTTTGTCGTCATTGTATGACTACTTTTACTACCTTGGGTTCTACTTGTAAAAAAAAAATTGTATGTGTAAATGAATAAATAAATTAAATAAAAAATGTTTCTGAGGAAATGCGGTCGCAGACATCCGACTGAATTTCTTAAGTAAAAAGTCATAATTCGAGGTTTGGCTCTCGCCTGTTTCCTCCTCCAATATTAAACCAATTTAAAAGAATGATATTCCATAAACTGAAAATGAAAAATATATACTATGCCCCTATGTTTTCCTTTTTGATGATCTTTGAAAGCACTAGAACCCTCAAAAGATACTCAAAATTGCGCTGTCAACAGAGGCCTATTGTACAAATTTGACAACTACAAAGGGAAAAAAAAACATAAGGGCACAGTATATATTTTTCATTTTCAGTTTATTGTGTTAAATATGAAATCAACAAGGTCTGATGGTCAGGATACGACACTATTTTTTTTGTAACGATAAAGTGACAACCCCCCATATGTCAGATTAGTCTACGAAATTAAAAATCACATTATAATAACATATACCTACTCGCGTCCATGATTGACCAGTCCCTAGTAACAGTATGCCCACTTTTAAATGGAACTTTAAATGGTGAATTGATGACATTACCCTTAGGGGATAAAGGCTTGTTATTTTATGTAAGAAGGGAATTCTATAATGACAATATGCTTGGCAGATAGATTGATGATAATTTGTTAAATCTTGTGTAAATCTATGGTCTCTATATATTTTTGTATTCGTTCAAGAAAGTTTGAATTAGTTTACTCCGCAAAACAAGTCGAACCATTGAATAAAATAAAAAAAACAAAAAGCTGCTTTAAAAGCGAACTAAAAATACGTAAACAAGAAGAAAATCATGCTGTGCAGTCGGAGGATACATACTTATTCGCGAGATGGCTGACCAAAACCAGATGTATAAATTAACCTTTTTTATTTACAACTTTTTTTTTTTTTTTTTAGTTTGGTACATTTAAACATATAAGTGTTATATATTTTTGAAATCACCTTTTAAAACCCTTTATTTTGATACCCCACACGATGGGATTGGAAAGAAAAAAAATTTCCTCCGAAATGGCGCCCAAAATCCGTCATTTATCTTTTCCAATTTTAATGTAGCCAGTGACACTCGCAGGGTTAAGACGAATCGATTAACGTAAGAATCATCAAAAACGGGCAACGCGTTTGGTCTCTAGATCGACACATAGGAACAAACATACATATATAGACTGATAAACACATTACCCTCCTTCGGCAGTCGGGTAAAAAAACAGTTTTTTCCGAAATGTCACGTTATAATGGCAAAGAGGGGACATGATATATTTATGCATCTAAGATATATTTTTGTTGGGAAATTTGTATGGGTAACAAGTTTGTTTTTTATGAGAATTGTGTATGACTTTCTTAGAGAATTTTGTTCATTTACATAGCCCAGTAAATAAATTCAGTTAACATTCCTTTTTTACGTATTTTAAGTTGCTAATATTGCTGTCAAAACCTGAAAACATACCATAAGACGTCAATTTGAATGTTAAACGGCTCTCTTGAGCATAAAAACACTACTTTAACTGGCATACATTACACGTACAGAAATAGTACAAAAAATAAATACGAGAAAAGAATGTATTTTAGCTCATATCTCGACAACTAATGAACATTAGTGGATCTTATGTAAGACTTTTTGAGCATAATTGAATAACGAATAAACTTGCTCTGAGCACAAAGTGAAAAAAGAACAGATTTTTGTGGCCAAAAAAACTGATGTGATTTTTTATTGCTGTGATGGGCTTTTATGGACTTTTCAGGCAACATTATTATTACCACAATGAACATAATTCCTGTGAAGTTACTTAATTAGGATATTTTTCGCACATTGGCCTGTAATAACGGCACACCTTTCCGTAACAACTTGTAAAACAAATGATCTTTTAAATTATTTCAACAAATTGTGATGTTGATCTCGTGTAGGATTTGTCTACAACGCTAATAAATTCTTGATCAATTATACAGTAGCTAAAAATGATCTATACATATAAATAAAATTGGAGTGTCTGTTTGTAATACTGAAATAACCGTTTTTTACTACATGTATATGAATATATATACGGTACATACACCAAAATAACATTTTTTTAAATTTTTGTCTGCTTGTCTGTCTGTTTGTTCCGGCTAATCTCTGAAATGGCTGGACCGATTTTGACGGGACTTTTATTGACAGATAGCTTATGTAATAAGGAGTAACTTAGGCTACATTTATTTTATTAAAATCCTTTATTTTAGAAATTTGTTAGGCGGAACGAAGTTCGCCGGGTCAGCTAGTATAAAATAAAATTATTCACTAAAAAACGTTTTTTTAAAACAAGCTATTTTCGTATTCTTCTCAGCAAACTCTTTCATTTGATACCCATATCGTGGCAGTGCACAAAAAAAACAAGTCCGCCATCTTGGGCCGTGCGCCATATTGGATTTAGAATAACGTCACTTAGCTAACCATGCATTGTCATCCAAACTAAACTTGTATGCAAAATTTCATCTTAATCGATGGAGCATAACTGCTTTAAAATTCAGTTGCAAGATTTGACCAGAACACACTTACATACATACATACACTGCAAGTTAATTATAAAAGCTTTTAATGACATACTCTACTGTGCATTTGTTCGTAAGTCGTGCCATATAGTTACATTCTATCCTACCAGTGTGCCATATTCTACACGATTACGTTAAGTCCACTTTCTCAGTCGGCGACAGTAGTTGCGCCACTGTCGCCGGCGACATCGCTCTGTCACCAGTCATCGCCAGATGAGCTTGATTATTTGTCAAACTCTAATTGAAAACCTGTCAAACTTTGGCGTTAAACTACTTTGAGTTAAATCAAAAAATAAATAAGAACAAATTGTCGAACGGTAAGTACGGTTATTCTATAGTGATATTAATCTTGCTATACTATGTATATCAAGAATACACGATTATCTTAAGTCCACTTTCTCAGTCGGCGACAGTAGTTGAGCCACTGTCGCCGGCATCGCAAGATGATCTTAATAAAGAATTTAAAGTTGATTATTTGTCAAACTCTAACTGAAAACCTGTCAAACTTTGGCGTTAAACTGCTTTGGAGTTAAATAAAAAAATTCAAAAAGGACAAATTGTCAAACGCTAAGTACGGTTATTCTATAGTGGTATTAATCTTGCTGGTATTAAGCTTACTATGTAAAACCTAGCAGTGTGCACTACACTATTACCTTAAGTCCACTTTCTCAGTCGGCGACAGTAGTTGCGCCACTGTCGCCGGCGACATCACGTTGTCGCTCTGTCGCCAGACATCGCAAGATGAACGGCTTCTTAAAACAGAAAACTAACATACAATGTTGCGGTTCCAGTACTTATGTGGACCGTATTGAGGAGTGCCCTAAGTATTTGACCACTATCTCACCTGATGGTAAGCGATGATGTGGTCAACATTGGAGCAAGCTTGCCTAGAAGTATCTTACTTTATATTATTGTCTTAAAGAGCTTCAGAATGCTGAGCAGTTTTTAACCGACTGCCCAAAAAGGAGGTTATCAATTCGACGATTTTTTTTATGTTTGTTGCCTCAGAACTTTTTCTAGTTGAATCGATTTCACCGAAAAGCAACTTCAATTTCGGAAGTCGGTGTCAAAAAACAAAGAAACGAAAACAGGAACACCGACTTTCGGAATTTTGAATTATTTTTCATTAAAAAATGTTTTTATTTAGAAGTCGGTTGTATTTCTTTGTAAAAAAGATTTTATTGTTTTTTTTTTATATATCTAATTAGCCTATAATGTCCCACGGGTGGGCAAAGACCTTCTCACACCCCTGCCTAACCCTTTGGAAAAACTGACGTTCTGTTATATTGTGGTCACCGCCTTTAGACATCTTGAATACCAGAAGTATCACAGATGCGTTGCCATCTTAGAGTCAAAGCTGAAATGTCTGTGTGGCAGTGTATTTCTCTTTAAACCGGATCATAGCCCAATTATTTATTACTCGTATTGGCGATATAAATGCAATATTTCCCAGGAAAAATGATTTTAAAAGTTCAAACTACACCTATAAGTACCCTATTCGCTGGAGCAAAAAACAAAAGGTACTTAAACAAACAAACGTCAAAGGTTATTAACCGACTAATTTTAAAAATATAACCTAACAACGCAAAATGGTTACTTTTGTCACAGAAAATATAATACTAGGATAAAGATGCGTCATCCCATACAAAGAAACCGTGCCGTCGTAACTAGCATTTTTCGTCTGATTACAGGAGAAATGAAGAAGAAATGCAGATAAATAGTGAATGAGAACAGGAAGAGGAGAAAAGTGAATAATAAACATACACATAGTGTAAGTGACATATACTTAAAAAAATACATAACTCTAAAATAGATACTAAATATATATATATTTACATCCCAGTTCCGTTTCGGCGTCTCCCTGATTTGCATCAGTTTGGCGTCCATGTGTTCCAATGGCTTTTATCGCCATATCTTTGCATATATTGCATTAAAATCGTATACAATATTATGTGATGATTTTATAATTACGTGATACAATTTAGTTACATATATATAATTTATTTTTTACATATATATAAGTTATTCTCCCAGCTATAACGCCCAATTGACGTCCTTGTTACATTGTTGGTACATCGCTGCGTTGCAAAATTTGGTGTTTATACAACAATAACATTTGAATGTTTTGTTAAGTCTCACATACTTTTATATCCGTTCATTCCGTAGACGTCTATCGGCTGATATGACGATATTGTATGTTGCAGGTTTATAATACAGGGTGGTTTTCTCTAAACTGTACATATTAAAAGGGGTGAAATTTTGGTTCATTTTATCGGTGAAACTGTTTTTAATTTTTGTTTTTGGCCATTGTTTTTTTTTACAGATTTTTAAACTTTTTATTAAAGTTTTAGGTAGTACACCTAATTGAGGCGGTATAACTTTTTATTTTCGTGTTAAAAAAAGTAAAAAAAACTGCAGGGTATTCTGAGTGGTCAGGTTATTCATTTTAAATAATAATAAATAACCAACCAAAACAAAAAATCTGCAGAATTAATTATTGATTTTGGAAAATGCTTAAAAAAGTACGGATTTTTGCAGAAAAATCCCTTTTTCAAAAAAAAAACCAGATAGTGCTAACATTTTTTTACGCTTCTTATTATTGTTCATTTATTTCTAATGCTAAATACATTTTTAAATTGTCTTCAACGTTTAATTTTCGCGTAAATCTAAACATCCATCAATACTATAGAATATCCTACACTACAATTGTGCAGGATATTCTATAATATGGATGGACGGCGAAAATCACGTCGAACGGTGTGACTTGTTCTAACTTCGGCAGTATATTAAGTCAATTTTATTTAAGTCAAAGCAAATCAAAGTTCCAATTCAATTTAGTTAGACTAAACAATAGTTACACGGAAAGTAGATAAGCCGAATTCTGCTTAATGAACAATCTCAATTGTCGCATACATTGTTGCTAATCGTATATACTCCGTGCAACAACAGCGCCGCTCAATTTAAACGAAAACATCTAGAACTAATGAAAATACAAATTCTTGCACAGTGGTTACAAAATGACGTCCACTTTTAATTTTTAAAATTTAATTCTCATGGTATGTTAGACCAAGATGGGTGGTTTGGCAATGTTAACCGATCTGACGTCCGTATATGGGACGCGAAAAGCAATATATATATATATTTAAAAATTTATATAATAGAAATAGCATATATATATATATATATATTATAGAAAATTTATATATACACAATTTTTAATTATACATATATATATATATATATATATATATATATGTATAATATGTTTATAAATATCAGATTTATCATATCATGATATTTTTTATTTTATATTTTAGTGACAGCAAAGAAGACACTATAAAAACCTTTTTATCGTTTATTTAATTTTTTGTTCTAGCGAATAGAGTATAGTATTAATAGTTTACCCCTAAGATATCTGTTCTGCTTATAAATAAGGTTCCAAATTATCATCTACAATCACAAATCCATTTGCCAAACATGGTGATATTTACCTAAACAAAATGCTAATCACCTAGAGCATAGATATTAAATCGGGTTTTATAAAATCGGATTAGTTGTTTTGGAGAAAAATGTCCGTTTGATATTAGCTGACCCCCGCGGCTTCGCTCGCGTCAACTGGCTACATACCAACCAATTTGTTAAACTTTTTACTTGCATAAGAATTAATACTACAACACGATTGTAACCAACTTTTCTTTCTACCGGCGGCGATCTAACTAAATTTTAGAACACCAAAGCTTCTATTGTGACTTAACTATGGTAGTTAAGTCATACAGTCATAGTCATATTCTCTCGCAAAGTTTTTTGTAGTTAATAATGGGTACTTTAATCATTTAGTACATATTTTTTTGTATCATCAATAATCTTCTCAGCGCACGCCAAATAATGAATTTTATAGGCAAAATTTTGCTACTTTGAGTTACATTATTGCAATTTTCATAAGGATCTCTATTTTTTTTTAAATAAATTATTAATATTACTCGGGAATAATGTAGCTTTCCATAGGTGAAATAATTTTTAAAATCGGTCCATTAGTTTCGGAGCCTATTCTGTACAAACAAACAAAAAAAAAATCTTTCCTCTTTATAATATTGGTATAGATTAACTCATTACTGAATGCCAAGTGAAAGAGTCAAGGACGCCCCTTACCGCGATAAGTTTGTTGATCGCGTTAGCGACACTGCCTTTACATTTTTTTCGTATCGTTTTGTAATATTGGAATACATTGGTAGACGGGTGTTAACGACTTTTATTTTTTTTTGTTATCTGGCGGTAACTTTAACGTTTATTATTCAGAGCCTTCGAAATGATGAAGCACAGACATTTTTGGGGTCATTTAAGTTTCAAACAGCGCTGGTCTATCTAGTACTCTTACCTCGTATGATGCTTGAGCGGTATAGCCGCCCGCTCAGCTAGCGGCGCGAGTGTATCGCTGTCGGAGGTGAGGGACTCGCATGATTTCACGGGGCGCAGGCCCAGGGAACTGGTGCACATGGGGATGTCCTGTTCATAAAAGATCTATAGTTAGCTATTGGTTAAAGTATGGAAAATGTAGAAGTTTTTCATTTTATTTATTTATTTAGAATAGGGTCGCGCTTGACCACTACCTCACCTGATGGTAAGCGATGATTTGGTCGACGGTGAAGCACGCTTGCCTAGAAGTAATCTATTCACTCTTGACTTAAAGACCTCTATATTCAGGGGCGTAGCTACCGCCGTATCTGCCGTATCAATTATACGCCCCCCCCGGGCCACGGGGCCCCCGACGTGCGTAAGCAAAAATTAATAAAAACTTCATTTTTTTTTCAGAAATGACAAAAGTCAAGAAAAGTGATTTATTTTTTTCCCGCGTAAAGCGTGCGTTCAAAAGTTGGCAACACCCTACCTTAGTTACTTCGATGTGACATGAACACATGTAAGACCACATGTGTCACTATTGTCCATAGAGGCAGACACTTTAGAAAAACTAAAGTCATCATCAGCTACAAATGATATAATTAATCATTTTGCCGAAAAAAAGGCAAGGAGAGTGTATATTTAATTTGAAATGTTTGTAAAAATTTTGGAAAAAGTGACAGACAGATAATTATGATAAATAATTTTTTCTTCTAATTTTATGCAAACATTTACAAATTTTTATACGGGGCCCCGCCAAGGCACGCTACGCCACTACCTAGATTGTAGCTATCGGGAAACACAGACTTCGGGAGGGAATGCTACTCCTTACCTGTACGCTTAATAAAAGTATTCTAAAAACTGTTTAGTGGGTTGGGTTCATAATAATGGAAAAAATAAAAGATTAGCTTTACTTCTAGAACAAAAAAAGAAGTAGGGCTCATAATTTTGGATTCAAAGTCCAATTCAATAACTCTCCGTCCATCTTATAATTTTACATTTGATAGATGCACGCTTAAGAAGTTCCAAAATTATTAACAGGCAACCGTGGAAAATAAAATGCAATCCTTCATGAACGCTTACAATATTGAAGCGACGTACTCTTTTAACCACGATATTCCGATGATTTAAATTTTATAAATGAATCGAATTATGTATTAGTAAATAAAGCAGTCATAAATGAATATTATCATTATAGTAGATTACTGCAGCGACCAGCAAAAGAGTCATTGATGGACGAACGTGTAAATGTGGGCCGAGAAGAAGCCGAGGCACACATATGAAAGTCCATTAATGCCTTGTCGTGGCCAAGGCTTGTATAGTACTTTTCTCATATAATGCGCGGAAATTAAAACTAAGTTTTACCTAGAACTCATATTGTCAAATACAATTACTTTTCAAAATCAATGACGAATAACAATATTAATCTTACGTTAGTGTTCATTTGTTTTTTTTTTTCAATAAACATCTTTCTATTAGCAAGCCAGTTCGAAATTTAAATAAAACCTTTGATAAGTTACCTCCTTGATTGCCATGTTTCGGAGTAAAAGATGGTTTCATTTTTAAATTACACGACAGATATGAGTTTGCTATTAAATTTATTTGGCCGCTAAACACGATAGATATGGATTTTCATTCAACTTTTGCTGGCCGCTGCTCGCACGTATTTGGCCAGTACAGAAATTTCGATTTATCTCGACGAAGATTGTCAAAATAATGCTCAAATTTCCAAGCATGTTTGAGAAAAACAATAATCTATCAATATCAATCAACTATCAATAAGATATATAAGGTTAAATATTAAAGAAAAGTAATATTGGACATCTACGTATAGAATATCATACAAAATGTAACAATTATTTTATTACATAAAATTTAGTCATTCATATGTCTATGAAACAATACAAAATTGAAGCTAAAATAAAATGTTTATGTGGTACATCGATTAAAATTTCTTCGTGAATAAAGTCGATTGTTGTAAGAAATCGAATCGGTGACACATTAGGACATCACTAAATGATAAGTTTTTGAGCTGTCAATTGTAAAATTACAGGGTGGAAGAAATATAATTGGAGAAACACCACAGATTAATATCGCCACTGCTTTGTAATGCTGCAATCGCTGATATTTGTAACTGCAATCGCTTAACTAATGATGAATTAAAGCAGATAAATCATATTTTGGTGAAGAGCTCATTATTTTAAATGGCCAAACTTTCAATAGTACCCAGTACGTTTTTCATAAGCGTTCAATATCGTGGGCCACATGGGCACGCATGGGCCACTTTACAAAGAGTAACATGGGCCAGCAAGAGCCAATTTGCAAAGGGTCACATGGGCCACTTTGCAAAAGGTCACATGGGCCACTTTGCAGAGGGTCACATGAGCCAGCATGGCCCACGTTACAAAGGCTCATAGGAACAACAGGGTCCACTATGCAAAGGGTCACATAGGCCACTTTGCAGAGGGTCACATGGGCCAGCATGGGTCACTTTACAAAGGGTCACATGGGTCACTTTACAAAGGGTCACATGGAACAACAGGGTCCACTGTGCAAAGGGTCACATGGGCCAACATGATCAACGGTCGCATGGGCTAGCATGGTCCATTGTGCAAAGGGTCACATAGGCCATTTGCCTAGACAAGATCCGTCACAATATTTTCTACATGTTATTCTCACAAACCTGTGGTGGTGTGGGTGTTCGTGGTACGTGCGGCGCAGGATCTCTGCGGCTGCGCGCGCGCTGCTGTTTGCTGCGAGTGAATAGACCGCGCCAGCCGGATGGAGAACGCTTTAGGCCGCGTTTGCCTGTAAACAATCACATAATTTACAAAGTGAAATAGAAATAACTTAAAACTCTTTAATCCCCTATTTTGGGGTATTTTAGTTACATGAGAGTGCTTAGAAAAATCAGCTCTTCTTTTCAAATTGACAAAATGAGTTACTTTTTTTGTGATGGCATAATTTGGCTCATGGTAAAAGTATTTCATAATAATGAGTACAATGACCCTTTTTTAGGTTTAGGAGAAACAAACGAAGTTTGTGCAATTTAAATAAATTTATGTTTTTTGTATAAAATATTTACTAAACTAAATCTACAAGTCCATGATTAGACCTGTCGTACTGTATGGATCAGAATGTTGGGCTGTGAAAAAGATGGATGAAAAGAGATTGCATGTAGCAGAGATGAGAATGTTGAGATGGATGTGCGGAGTGACGAGAATGGATAAAGTGAGAAATGAGTATATTTGAGGAAGTTTGAAAGTGGCGCCAGTGACAGAAAAGTTGAAAGGAAACCGTTTGTCCTGGTATGGTCATCTGATGAGGAGGGATGAAACGCATGTTACTAAAAGAGTTATGAATATAAATGTGGATGGATGGAGAGGTAAGGGACGGCTAAAGAAAAGATGGATGGACTGTGTGAGGAGTGATATGACTCCCTTAGTCAGTGATAGCGTGACGGGGGACAGGACGGTATGGAAGAAAAAAACGTGTTGCGCCGACCACAAGTAACAGGAGACAAGGGCAGGAAGACGATGATGATGTATAAAATATTTACTAACCTGGGGCAGGAAGGTCTAAAACGGTGTGATACTGTGGCAGATTGTTAGGACCCGATCCGACCTGTCATAACAAAATATAAAAAGTTAAACAAATATAAATAAAGGTATAATCCTCGGCATGTAACTTGGCAAGGTTTTGGCGTAGTGGAGGTAAGTTCGCGCATAGTGCGTGAACTGACCAACCACCATATAGAACGAACAAAACGTGGGCGCGAAACGATTGGTCAGTCGATCCTTGTGTCAACTGACCAACCCATCGCGCGACCGGAACGGTACTGAACGTCCCCGCGTCCCGCTAGGTAACCAAAGAGACCTAAAAAACGACTTGTGCGCGACGACAAAGACTCTTGCCAAGTTACGTGCCGACAATTACAGTATCAGTACATAGAACCGACGATTCCATTTAACACTGGCGAATTTTCTTCAATTTAAAAACCATTGAATTTTGGCGAATAAAAATATCTGCAACCTAAATGCGTAGGACACTTGAATGACAATCCTTTTTACAATACAAATTAATTATCTTATATTCCGAGTGTGAATTTTATTTTTTTAACAATAATTAGGGTAGTGGTGAAAACTTAAACTTCAAATTATTAATTAAAGTAATAAGATGGAATAATATTTATTTCAAGGAGATTTTGAAGTGCAGCAGCTAACTGACTGAAGCTATCATAGAATCTCTTCACAGTTTCAAGACTGATTTGTGCAGTTTCTTGATCGTCTCACCTCGATGTACTTAGGTCGCAGATGCGAGGATGGTCTCAGCTGCGTGTTGGCGGCGGCCGCAGCGGCGATGGCGCCGGACGCGGGCGGCAGGCGCGGGCTGGGCGCCGGCCGCTGCGGCCCGCCGCCCGCCTGCCCGCGGCGGCGAGCCTCCTCCAAGCTGAGGATACAACATACTTGCTAACTGCTCGAAGGTTTAACATGTAAAGTTTTGACACACTGTAAACTGTTTAATACCCACATAACATGTAATTAAAACAGTTAAAATACTCAATTAAAATGGTGAAGTAATAAAACACCTGAGAATCACTTCAGCATACGATAATATGCTAGGTCAAAGACACCTTTCAATTACTAATCAAATCAGCACACGAATTCAAATACAATTTCTTCTAAAAAGGTTGAACAACCAAGAAAAAGTATTAAATATAAAAAAAAAATCAAATATCTAATCTAGTAAATTTTTCGATCAATAATACAATAGACACAAAACCCCATACGAAATTTATTTTTAAAACTGTCGCCAATTTTAACGTAATTCTAAGAATTCAACATGAAATAAATATACATTAATACAAATTCAACCTTAAATGCAATGCTTAAAGTTGCATTCACAAAACTGACATACAAAAACAATAAAAAATGTATGACCTTTCGTCTTTCGCTGCTCAACATAAAGTCTAAATTACAAAGTTCCAGAACAGCCGATGTTTGTTACAATAGTTGGCGTGTTGTCAACGCAAACGTTGGCCAAACAATCATAATAATTGGTAATTGATTCATATTTATTATTTCATTCGGTTTTTACTTTATAAAAATCACTTAAGGTTGCCCTAGTCGACGGCACGAACTATTTTGTGCGCGAGGTTAAAATGCATGCTATCTCATCCGACAACAAACGACAGAGAGATATAGATGCTGTGATGAGCAGTAAGAAGCTAGTTCGCGTACGAATTAGCACTTTTACAAATTTGTATCGAAATGGATGATGATTTAGGACGAAAACGAGCGCGCGAAATTTTATAAACAGACCTTTGGGAGTCTAGATATAATGAAAAAACGACTATTTGTATATCTTCAAAATAAAATTCTTTACATTGTTGAATTACTAATCTATCTCTATATGGAGGCCATTTTGCAATTTTCCTTCTTCTTATGGTATTTACATCCGCCCAAAGATGCGTTAAAATAAGTGTTGAAATATGGAACTTTCGACGCTCATAACTTTCAAATATATATTTTTTTTTACTTGTTTGTGTCCGTAAAGGGCTAGATAATGATGAAACAAATTGACATCATTTTTTAATTTTGAACATACTTCGTCAAACAGTGGAGTAATCGCCAGACTACGTTTGTATGGAAGAATGATCGACTAGTGTAACCTTAATGATATGAACTTACCGAAAAAAAGATTACCTTCCAAAATAACGGTGGGTATTTGCACAATTTTTGAACGCACATTGCAGCATTTGACGTCTTAATGTTGGCTATGATTGGACCATACTAATTTGAAATAAAACCACAACCATTTGTGATTTTATTTTTCGGCCAGTTTTTTAAGCGCTTACCGGTCATCTAGTGTATTATTGATCGAAGGGTAAATAGCATGAACGTAATGTTACCTCAACAACTTAGTGGGTGGGTTGATCGGTAGACTCTTGGGTCGTCGACACGACTCGTTGCCACGGAGTTCGATTTGAGATTCACAGCGCTCCTGAAAAAACACACAAATTGGTACAAGATGATACCCAACTAGCCGCAGTTCCTAAAATTCAGTTTTATAATGGTTACCCAATAACAACAAAACAGAAACTTCTTAAAATCGAGATGATGTTCCTCTTCTTTTCTTTAAGCTTTGTGAAGATGTGGCTACCTCTGGTGTCAGAGTTAATTAAGCCGCCTCTGGGGACCCTACAGGCCTCTGACCTGGCAATTTCAGACTAACATAACTATATAAGTCCAGGTTTCCTCACGAAGTTTACCTTCACCGTTGCCTGAGATGTCCAAGATAAACTTAGAAAGTACATACGAATTTGACAAAGTCAAATCCGGGCAAGTACCAATTACTTGCCCGGATTTGAACCCAAGACCTCACACACGAGAGGCGACATCTTAGCCACTGGGTCACCATGACAGGTGATGATGATATGACCACTTTAATTTACACTAGATTCTGCCCGCGGCTTCGCCCGCGTAAAAATTGTTTTATCATCCCAAAGGCATACAAATCCTATGTCCTTCCCAGGGTCTCAAACTATCTCTATGCCAAATTTCATCTAAATCGGTTCAGTAGATCCAGAGATACAACCTCACAAACTTTACCTCTTTATGGTACTCGTAAAGATAACAGTATTCAAATAATTTACCTGTTCCAGCGACTCGGGCCCCGAATCTTCCCCCTGCTCCTGAGCGAACAACTCTTCCGCATAACAGATCAGGAACTCCGTTACCACAGCCTGGAAAAAGAATGGAAATGATGAGATTATATTGGTATAAGTACATTTCGTGTCGAGCATAAAAAGTTGCGATTTTAACACGAGCGATGTAGCCAATTTCGACGTCGATTTTTTTTTTATGTGAGACAGGAACGATTCTTTTTCCATTACCTGATGAGCTTACTTAATTAAATGCAAATAAGTTCCATCAACAATCAACGCGCGCTTTTTCAAGAGGTAACAGGTTCAGTATCATTCTGCCGGATGGGGCGGTGGAAAAATCGCGGGCGTAGCGGCAGAATGCGTCCACCAACAGGAGCCTATTCAGTTAAGAAAAATAATTACGTTGTAGTTACATCATGATATCGAAACACCATACAAAAGTCATTTCGTAACTGCCATTATGTATTTTTGTTTTTTTTTTTTAATTTTTATTTTATAATCTTGTGTCTAAATGTTCATATTTCGAAACGAATTTCTTAGGCAATGTGTTATATAATAGACAAGGTAGTGAAAAAAAACTAATTAATTACATAAATATCTTAAGGGAAAAATGAGGCACTAAGACAATAAGTAGGAAAATAGTAGATTTTTTATCTAGGGAGCAAACAAGTATTTTAAAGGCGAGTTTGGTTTTTTTAATCCAGAGCGCAGCGAAGGATTCAAAGTACGTCACTCGATCTTAAAATAGTGTTGTTCCCGAGGTGGACACTCTACTTTTTATCACCCTCTATGAAAAAATAAGTAAGTGCAAGTTATGAACAAGAACGTTATGTTTATTCATTTACATACAATTAGGAACCATAAGACATAACATAGAAATAATTAGGGGCTAATGTTTATAATTGAACAATTATGGAAGTGCATCGTAACAATTTTATTAGTACTATCCGTTACAGTTGTAGATTTTTTTTTATTTTGGCTGGCGCGCGGTTTTCCAGCCAGTCACTTGTTTAATACAGTGTTCCCGTGCGGTCCGAAATATAATTATTAAAAAAAATATTAACTTTTTAAAAATATTCTTCGTGCAGTATGAGTATGACAGTTCTTTTTTCAAATTCCAAAACCTATGCTGTAATGATAGTCATACACCCCGGCATTCAGGGGTGTAAGGGTGTACTTACAGAGCAAGAGATATGTAAACGTTTACATATATCGGTTTTGGAATTTGAAAAAAGAACTGTAATACGCATACTGCACGAAGAATATTTTTAAAAAGTTAATATTTTTTTTCTCGGTATCGATTAATTACTCGAATCGGAATCTAGACAATTTATTTTATTTTAAATATGGAACTATTTGTTTCCACATCGTATGTTAGATGGAATCGATTTAAAAATCAAACAGGCCAGCAAGATTTGACGCGCTTGCGTGCGTGAAAAAAAAAAAGGCAGTCTACTAGTAGGCGCGAAAGCATCGCGAAAATAATTAATTTTCTTGTTTGAGTTCTTTTTCAAAAGTTTTAAACATGTCTAGTGACGAAGACATAGATCTAACGCCCGATTTTATTAAAGAAAGGGCAAAAACAGTTGTCGAAAATATATTACCGCCGAACTCGAAAGAAAGATATGTAAAGGCATACGACGAATTTATGAAATGGCGGTCAGAAAAAAAAGTGAAATCTCTTTCTGAAAGTGTTTTTATATCATATTTTGATGAATTATCTAAGAGGCTACAACCTTCTAGTTTATGGTGCTTTTATTCCATGCTAAAATCTACAATGATGACAAAACATGACGTGAATTTGAAAGATTTTTCTAAACTTACTGCTTTCTTGAAAAGGCAGTCTGACGGCTTTAAAAGCAAGAAATCGAAGGTATTTACTGCAGAAGAAGTACAGAAATTCTTAAATGAAGCTCCGGATGAAATTTATTTAGCAATAAAGGTACCTACGTATTTACTTGCCCTTTTTAATAAGTTACCAAAATATTTCACAAAAATACTATGCGAATTTGGTGCCTTTAATACAACTTATGTCTTTTTTACAGGTTGTTCTAATTTTTGGGATATCGGGAGCCTGCAGAACCGTGGAATTGACAAACTTGACAATAGAAAATGTAGAAAAACATAACAAATTACTACTCATAAAACTACCTAACACGAAAACTAAAATTGACCGGTCATTTGTTGTGCATGAAGAATTTGCAAATTATGTTGAAAAATATCAAGCTCTTCGGCCTGAAAACGTGGATACAAATCGTTTTTTTCTTAATTACAGTAAAGGAAAATGCCACAGACAAGTAATAGGAAAAAACAAATTTAGAGGCATGCCAAAGCAAATAGCCACATATTTAAAACTGAGTAACGTAGAGTTATACACCGGGCATTGCTTTCGCAGAACATCAGCGACTCTATTGGCTGATTCGGGAGCCAACCTCACTCTGTTAAAAAGGCACGGCGGCTGGAAGTCCAGCAAAGTGGCCGAAGGTTATATCGAAGATTCGATGGCAAACAAAAGCAAAATTACTTCTAAAATAACAGAAAATATAAACTTAAAATCACCACGTCAAAGCACATCATCTGAGCCATTTTTTAATGAAGAAAATAGTACCAGTCAACTGCCGCCATTTACGATGCAAGAACCTCAAGTCACTCAAACTCAAGTCTTATCATCACAAACTCATATTCAAACTATAAATATTCCTAAAAAGAACGTGACCATATCTCTTACAAATTGTAATAATTTTACTATTAATTTTAATTAAATACACATTTTTTTCTTCTTAATAAATGTTCATTGAAACCTGCTGTCTTGTTGTTTACTTACCTCACAATCGATATGTAAAGCAGAGTATTGATCTCGGGCGTAAGCATCAATTGCATACACGGGTTAATTAGCGCCTTCGCTTCGCTCAGGCGCCAAAAACCTCGTATGCAATTGATGTCATACAGCCCTTGGTTAATAATCTACTATTACAGTACGAATTGCTTCACTGGCCGGTAATAAAAAAAGCGCGCCTGCCGACACGGTATTGGTTTATGTTTACCTGCACAGCAACGCCTTGTAACGCATGTTGCGGGCGCGGCGCTCGCAGTAAGTTGGGCGCCCACACGATGGCCATGTTCCTGGCCGTCATACCGGTCTGCTCGCCCAGCAGTGAGACTCGACGGAGGTGACGCATTAGGTAGGCTAGGGTTCTGTGGAAGAAATGGACTGGATTTAGTACTCGATTTAAAGAAATAGGGAGTAACATAACTTTAAAAATGGTCATGGTATCAGATAATGTAACAAAATATTACATCTATATTCACTTGACGAACTATGCAGTGATGTTTTAGTGTTACAGTAATGTTAAAAGGTCCATAGGGCTCGAATCTATTCTCGATATTTTTTGGAAACCAGACCCGGTCCATTGTGAGACGTGGTCGCTAACAATGGTCCTTATCAGAAAGCTTACAGTCTCCCAAAGGGCAATGGAGAGGGCTATGCTCGGAGTTTCCTTGCGTGATCGAATCAGAAATGTAGAGATCCGCAGAAGAACCAGGGTTACCGATATAGCTCGAAGAATTGTCAAACTTAAGTGGTAGTGGGCAGCACACATTGCTCGCAGAACGGATGGCCGATGGGGCCGAAAATTCTGGAATAGCGATCGCGAACCGGAAGACGATACGTTGGAAGGCTTCCACTACGTGGACCGATGACCAGGTTAAGTTTGCGGGAAGGCGCTGGATGCGAGACGCACGGTATCGGTCAATGTGGGACGCCTGGGTGAGGCCTATGTCCAGCAGTGGACGTCATTCGCCTAAAATTATGATGATGATGAGACCCGCGCATTGGCGGTTCAGAGGTTTGACCCGACGAGTGCTGGCAGTGTGGACATCTTTTCTATCCGAAGGCTGCACCACTCCGAATCCTCGTGCGAGGAACCGTCGCTGGTTCCAGGTAACGATATCGTCGCCGTTTTAATTCACGGAGTGTGCGTGTAAATTACCGAGGTCTTCTCACTAGTTTGATACCACGGATCCCTTGTTCCGCCGATTGAGAGACCAATTGAACTTGAAATTGAGAGCAATTGAGAAGTTGAGAGAAGCTGACTGAATATTAAGAAAACTGAGTGTTAACCACGTTAAGAGTAGTACCATAATTTTGAGAGAGTGATACCATGTGACCGTAGTTCTGCTGAACATTTCGATAAGAACATTATGCATATAATATATATATATATATCTACGATCAAGGGGTCTCAACGCGCTAAGAAAGAAATTTGGTTCAAATAAATCTCACTAGATGTCGCGATATGCACTGATCTGATATTGAATGTGTGAAAAATGAACCTTTTCCGAAATTGAACATAAAAATTGTATATTCTTGTTTAATCAACTCTCCTAAGCACAAAATTATGGAATATTGGGCTCTTAATACACATTTCAAAAATTATTTGAACGGATCATTTAAAATTGATGCCAATAGATGGCGCGTTTTTAAATTTCTGAGGCATTCCACTCGATTGTTTAAATCATCTATCTATCGCCGTGAAACGGAACCGAACGCGATTGATGGACGAAAAGTAATCGGTTTAATCAGACGAAAAACGCTAGTTACGTCTGCACGGTTTCTTTGTATGGCATGAGGCATCTGTATGCTAGTATTATATTATCTGTGTTACGACACACTTCTGCTAACCACATACAGACACAAGCCATTTAATATTTACCTGTAATGTGGCGGAGGTAGCTTCACGACAGTGTCTCGAACAGCTCTCAGTCGAGCGGCCTCGTCCCCCTGTTGTACTGCGCTCACGAAACTCTCGTACAGCTGGTACGTGCACAGGGGGTTTGGTAGTTCTCTGTTGACAAATAAACACCGATTAGTCTCATTCTTATCAGTGAATGTAATATGGATGTTTCCTGGGTGGTATAAAAAAACCGGCCAAGTGCGAGTTCGACTCGCGCATAAAGGGTTCCGTACCATTTTCGCAAACAACGGCAAACTAATCACGTTTGTTGTATGGGTACCCCACGTAAATATTTATATGTTTTGTATTTGTTGTTATAGCGCCAACAGAAATACATCATCTGTGAAAATTTCAACTGTCTAGCTTTCACGGTTCATGAGATACAGCCTGGTGAAAGACAGATAGACAGACGGACCGCGGAGTCTTAGTAATAAGGATTTTATTTAGTCCGTCAGTGAGATTATCTAATAATACTGGACCCGTATTTTTTTGCTTTATCAAATAAATAAAAATATCAGCATCACTCGCTTCGAAACCGGCCTGCAGTCTCTGTGTGAGCCCCGCTTGACGATACACTGGTTCACGCGTGTCTATGTTATGTAATAGATACAATGATCACTCACCGAAAATACATCTTCAACAGGCTCGGCACAGCATGCGGGTCTCGCATGGTGGCCGGCGCGGACAGATCAGGAGCATCACCCGCATCAAAGTCGGCCCGTAGTCGCTGTGTTAGGCCGGCTCCTCCCGACAGACGATACACTCCGTCCACCGGTCCGCGGGCTTCTATGGCGGCTGCGCATTCCACCAGGACTTGGGGTACTGTGGCCAAGGGAATAAGTGCTATTTTATAACGAGGATCGTTAATAATCGCGCTTCGCTCGATCATGGAAGAGGTGAGCTCGTTTTGCTCGCTTGTCTTGGCAGTGTGGGCCGAGTCTTGCGGAAAATGTTCGCTTCGCTCGCTCGGCTTGGTCATATGGGTCACGTCTTATGGAGAGTACTCGGTTTATGGTGTGTGCAACGTATTATGAAGGATGCTCACTTCGCTCGCTTGTCTTACGAGTGTATGGCACTTCTTGTAAAGGATGTTCGCTTCGCTCGCATCGTAAGAGGGAGGATTTTAATAATGACACAAAATATCATTCTAACAGCACCTTTATGGACTTAAATACTCAATGGCCATCTTTCATGAACAAGAAACCTTTTTAAAACCAAATTAAAAAAAATATTTCATACTAACAGCACCCACCTTCGTGGTCACATTTGAGCAAATGCTCTCCTAAGTCCTAAGTCTCCTAAGTCGCAGCCGAACATGCGCTCGCGCAGTATGCCTTGCTGCTTCAGGCTCCTGCGCGAAGTTCGGGACAGTATGAAGCTTTGAAACAGGGAGATCAGCTTGCCATGCTACTAGTGCTAAATGCTATTGGCTTTTGGGGGATAGTTGTAGCTCGTAACGTATTATGCGCGCCTAGTAGTTTCGATAAAAAGAACTTAACAAAATTTGTAAGATTGGTCAATTACAGACTAACTCTTACATCTTCTACAAGCCTGATACTTTGAGATTGATACAAACAAAAACTTTTTAACAAACAATCAAACCATCAAATAACTTTCTTTTCCGATGTCGGTGTCTTTTGTACCCATTGTTTTCCGTTATTCGACACCGACTTCGGAAAATGAAGTTATTTTTTGCTTTTTAGTTTTGGAAGTCGGTTTGATTTTTTGTCAAACAGTTTTTTATTTTCCTCTTTTTAGTTTTGGTATGTACCTCTAATTAACATGAAAATCATTTATAGCCAAAGTACATCTTATGACAATTCTAATAAGCCTAAACACGACTAGGATACATTGTTTTATTTCGAAGTTCCAATGGCCATTGTGGTCTTCTTCATCAGTTCCACTTCACCAAATGATACTTTCTGAGTGCAAATGATTGCATTATTGTAAATATACCAAAATCGCTATATGTTCCCTCGATTTCCCTAGGATCCCATCATCCGATCCTGGTTTCCTTATCGTGGTACCACTCTTGAAATATCTCCTTTCCAAAAAAAAAAGAATCATGAAAATCGGGTCAAAAAGAACTTAGTCGTTTATATTAAATACACCATTTATCCATAAAAAAAAACACATAAAAAAAAATATACGGTCGTATTGAGAAAGCTCCTCCTTTTTGGAAAGTCGGTTAAAAATGGCTGATAGAACCGTTTTCTTTTAACAAAATGACTTTTTTACCTTTTCAACCCACTTTGAGGAGAGCTGCCTAGACGATGGCTCATGAAGGCCGACCATTGTGTGGACGACCCATAAACACAATGGGATGGCCCATTTTTTCAAGATAGCGAACAAAAAAATAAAATAATATAAAACAAAAATTCATACTAACAGCACCCACCTTCGTGGCCACAGTTGAGCAAATGCTCTCCTAAGTCGCAGCCGAACACCCGCTCGCGCAGTATGCCTTGCTGCTTCAGACTCCTGCGCGAAGGTCGGGACAGTATGAAGCTTCGGAACAGGGAGATCAGCTTGCCATGTTTGCGGAGAACTGGTTTGATAGGTGCTACTGCTACTGAGCTGTTGGGAGGGAAAGAAATTGATTAAAATAACGTTTAAAAATAAAATGTATGGAAATCTGGATTTCCAACTTGCTTTATAAATAAAATGGGCGGGCCACTAGTTGTGAAAAGCTCCACTGCCCACTGAATTGATAACCTAGTGGACGAACATGGAACAACACATAGCATGGGTCATTGTGTGAATGGACGAATGTACCAACTTGGACCAGTTTGGACCATTGTGTGAGGATGGCCAAGTGAACCATCATGGGCCTCTGTGGACCATTGTGTGGATGGTTAAGTGAACCATCATGAGCCAGCATGGGCCATTGTGTGAATGGACCAACTTGGGCCAGTATGGGCCATTGTGTGAATGGACGAATGCACCAATTTGGGCCAGTATGGACCATTGTGTAGATGGCCAAGTATACCATCATGGGCCTGTGTGGACCATTGTGTGGATGGCCCAGAGAACAGTCATGAGCCAGCATGGGCCACTTTTTAGATGCTGAAAAGGGCCAACATAAGCCAGTACTTACCCCACAATAGGCGGCGGCTGCGTCATGTGGCGCGGCACCTTGTCCCCTATGACGGCCACACAGTGGTGCGGGAAGAAGCCGACGCGGAAGCCGCGCTTGCCTCGCCACCACAGCGACTCCGCCGGACCTGACAGAGCTTGGCACAGTTAATATACAACGTATGGTAGTACACTACACGGAACAACAAAAAAGAAATCGTAATATGAACTCGAAATATAAAAATAACTAGCTGTGCCCGTGGCTTCGCTCCCGCCAACTGCCTACCCTGCCTTACCTTCCCTTCTCTACCTACCTACACTACCCTACCTGCCCTACCAACCCTACCCTACCCTATCCTACCTACCCTACCCAGATTTAGCGAAATCGGTTCAGCCATTCACGCGTGATGCTGTGACCAAGGGAAATAGGGATTCATTTTTATATATACAGATTATTTCTGTTACAGAATGAACGTGACGTGAGTTACTGAGTGAGTACTGCGCAACTAGCCATTTCTTATTTATTTATTTTTATGCCTGATAGATTTTTTTTTTAACCTGAGATACTCGTGGCTAAATAATAACAGCCGCACGGGTCGATCTTCAAGGTTAAGCAACGCTTGACGAGGTCTGTCCGTGGATGGGTGACTGTTTTCAACATACCGAGTTTCCTCCGCGCCACGGAAAGCACGTTAAGCCGTTGGTCCCGGCTGTCATTTGAAGATCTTTCACAGTCGTTACGGGTAGTCAGAAGCTTGAGATCTGACACCAGTCTTGCCAAGGGGTCGTTACCCGGTTACTGGGTTGTGGAGGTCAGATAGGCAGTCGCTCCACGTAAAACACTAGTGCTCATCTGAATCCGGCAAGACTGGAAGCCGACCCCAATATAGTTGGGAAAAGGCTAGGCAGATTGATAGATATCTTTTACCCCGACGGAAAAACAGAGATGTTATACATTTGAAGTGGGTTTCTATGTATCTGTCTGTGGCATTATAGCTCCTAAACGGATGAACCGATATTGATTTGCTTTTTTTTGTTTAAAAGATGACTTTATCGAGTGATCTTAACTATTACTCTGATCTGAACTTTACCGTTCCAAAGTTATGGGCGTTTTACTGTTTGAATCGGGGCGTTTTTGCAAGATATCGTGCCAAATTTAAGTATTCAATAGATTGTCGATCTAAGCGTGTCTACAACTATATATGATAAATGATTTTATTTCTGTAAGTTGGTTTGTACAAACACTTTTACATGTCGATCATATTTTTTAAAACTAGATGAGGTCGGCGTTTCCTATCTGACTACTCTGAGAAGAAAGGCCGAAACAAACTCAGAGGTCACAGTCTCTTTTTAAGTCCAGATAAAATCTTGGTTAGATCATATGAAGACTATGTAGACTGATGTCTGAAATGGTCTTTTGAGGTAAGAACCAGCCCGATTGAGTGGCCTTGTCCAGTCATTGCACGCATTTGTCAATAACCGTGCAGCTCAACTCAGAATTTAAGGAGCTTAACGATTAAGTAGCATGAAATAAAAAAAACCAGCCAAATGCGTGTCGAACTTCGCCCATTTAGTGTTCCGTACCAAAGAAAAAATTGATTTATAAATATTTTGGTATTTGTTGGTAAAGCATACGTAATAATAAACATTATCACCAAATTTCAAGTTCGTAGGTCAATGGGAAGTTAAAAAATTGATTAGTGTACGTACACGGCATTATTGATAATGCGAGCGCGCAAATGTTACGAAATGCCACAAAGCGACAGTCCTTTCTCGCGCGACGGATTTTTGTTAGCGATTTTGTTAGCGTCTTTGGACATTATTCTTGAAATTATAGAAATCGTATAGAAGTCAGAACACAACATAAGCAAGTCAAACAATTCACACAGATGATTAAAGAGACTCATAAACAAACAAGATACTCTTGCTTGACTTGTCGTCAAAGACAAAAATGAATGAAGATGTGATCGAGTGACATGAATTCATGAATATAAAAGCGCTGCAAAATCTCTAAAAAAATTCCCAAAAAATGTCCCTTTTAACACTTTTAGCTCCTAAATTTAGGGACAAAATCCCTTAGTTGGGAACCGTGTCTGACGAGTTTCGATTGTCGGGTGAAACGCATGCGCCGCGGACGCCAGCGCAGGCTTGCGTACGGTGCGCATAAAAGTAGTTTTAACAAATACTTTATTTCTAATAAAAATAAAATTGCCTATATTTCATTTGAAATAACATTAGACATGTTTCCAAATCTTTTGACAGTCCGTTCAACCGATTTTGAGTTCTATCCCGTAAACATAAGGATGACAAAAAAATCATAAACATGTTACCAAACCAACTATTTACTACAGCTACCATTTGTCGTATCACCAACGCAATAGAAGTCAAAATCGGTTGAACGGGCTGTAAAATGGGCTAATTTAAACGTCTAATGTTATTGCAAATGGAGTTTACTTTTTTTAAATCGTTTATTTATCGATACTGAGTCTTCCTGAAATTCTAAACGTTAATTTTTTAACACCTTGTATAAGTGAAACTAACGAAAAGTACTGAACCTTTTATCCTAGGACTGTACAGGTAATTTGCTTGAACACAATATGAAAATTCTAATGGTTTCGTGGTGGCCCAGTGGCTAAAACCTTGCCTCTCGTGCTTGAGGTCGTGGGTTCGAATCCGGGCAAGTACCAATGTGACTTTCCAAGTTTATCTTGGACATTGCTGACAACGGTGAAGGGAAACATCGTGAGGAAACCTGGACTCTAATAGTGAGTTTATTATAAGATTGTGCTCCATTGGTGTAATTGCTGCAAGGCGTTCCAGTGCGAGGATAAACTAATCAATAAATAAATAATGCACACTAATATTATTTGGATAAAGGAAGCATTAAAATAATGATGCAAAAAAAAAACATAGAAAACGAGTTTATTTTGTATAACTATTTATTTAACTTTTTGTTTTGTTCTAGTGGTCATGTTTTAAAGAAAATCTATGAACTAATACCTCCTTAACAAACAGGTTTAATA
Organism: Orthosia gracilis; assembly: GCA_947562075.1. NCBI lineage: Eukaryota > Metazoa > Arthropoda > Insecta > Lepidoptera > Noctuidae > Orthosia > Orthosia gracilis. The sequence continues at coordinate 2,825,101 of OX387267.1, read as the reverse complement.
TGCATCTGTATAAGTATAACGTATCTCTACAATTACTATTGTTATTTATAAAGTAAAACTTACCAGGCATATCTATAATGGATATCATATCACCGACTTCGAAGCTGATTTCATCTCGAGCCTGTAAAAATACAAATACTTTCATGAGTATACAACAATTTGGGTAAAAAACAAAATCACACAAAAAACCGAGCATTTCAATAAGTATCAAAATCACACAAAAAACTGAGCTTTTTAATAAACCTCAAAAATATCACATAAATAATCGAGCTTTACAATAAGCCTCAAAAAAATCACACAAAAAACCGAGCTTTTCAATAAGCCTCTAAAATCAACTTTTATTTAAAACACATGCTGATGATAATTGAATTACATTCTGCTTTTTAAATTAGAGTATACAAGATTCAAAAGGCGTGCGGTTGAAGAGGTCTACGCCCAACAGTGGACTGCTATAGGCTAATACTACAAACACATCAAATAGAACTTGAAAGTTAAAGCATTAGAAGTTAATGTAATTTTAAAACTAGTTTTTCCCACACTGTTACATTATGGCTTAGTAAAATAAACGATGTACCTGTGAAACGTATTTCCTGACGGAATAAGCGGCTGCTACGGCTGGCGTGTTGATTGAGGACGAGTCTTCATTCGCTACCAGCAGCTTGTGACCTGAGGAGAAAGAAAAGTAATTTTTTATCACATCTATTCAAGAAGAGCTAGTTAATTCCCCGTAAACAGGGACCAAAATAGCTCATTAATCCCTTAGGGACCAAAAGTGATTTGACTTTGGAATGTGGATATTGTTAGTAAATGTTCCAATCAGCAAAGAGATGAATCACAAACCATGCGGGAACAATGTATTGAATAAGCGACTGGCTGAAAAATTACGAGCGCGGCAAATTAAAACAAAAAGTTGATGAAAATAAACAACGTGCGAAATTAAATGCATTCTGCCTTCGTTCGTAGTTGTTTCAAATTCAGATTTTGGAATTATAAAAAAATCGTACTTCTTCCTCAAGTGAAAGTATTATAAGAAGTTTTTCAAAAAATCCTGATACACTGTTTTCTAAGACTATTTCTAGTTCCCAAGCTGTAAATAAATCTATAACTGTAACGGATGGTACTAATAAAATTGTTACGATGCACTTCCATAATTGTTCAAGTATAAACATTAGCCTCTAATTATTTTGTTTTATGTGTTATGGTTCTTAATTTTATATAAATAAATAAACACAACACTCTTGTTCATAAGTTGCACTCACTTATTTTCTCATAGAGGGTGATAAAAGGTAGAGTGTGCACCTCGAGAGCAACACTGTTTTAAGCTCGAGTGACGTACTTTGAATCCCTCGCTGCACTCAGAATTCAAAGACTCTCGCCTTTAAAATCGTTGTTTGCTCCCTAGGTAAACAATCTACTATTTTAGAACATTTATTTATTAACTTTTACCATAACAAAACTACCCAATACGATAAATGGGTTCGTTAGTGCTAATAATCTAAAGAGCGATACCCTACACACATAGGTCACTGTGTAAGAGGTTAGACCAGCAAGGGCTACTAATTATAGGATCACATGGGCGAGCATGGGCCACTTTGTAAAAAATAGCTAATTGAGCCAACATGGGCCAGCTTGGTACACTATGTGTAGAGTCATAAGCATGGGTCACTGTTTAAATTTTAATAGGGGGTAACATGGGTCAGCATCGACAAAATGGGCCAGCAAAGGCCAAGATGGGCCAATATTTTGTTGTATTTTTATATAATTACCTTTATTGTCCATCTGCAGCCAGTTAAGCACGGGCCCACAGTTGATCGAGTCATCAGCTATGATAGACAAGTGATGAACATAGTCGGATATCAAACGCTGGTATTCAGACTCTGATCGGGCCAGGGCAGGTGAGATCTTCTCGCGGAGATTCGGTAAGCCGGACACTTTTCGGTCGTATATGCATCTGGAAGCAAATTAAATGAATATTAAAACAAGAATCAAGTAACGCAGCAGATATTTTGTCGAATTATTTAGTCAACTTTGACCGCTGAATAGAGGGACTTTTGGGCGAGCATGGGCCACAGTTTATAGGGTCTCATGCCTGTATCATCATCATTTCAGCCGAAAGACGTCCACTGCTGGACATAGGCCTCCTGCAGGCGTCGCCACATTGACCGATCCCGTACGTCTCGCATCCAGCGCCTTCCCGCAACCTTAACCAGATCATCGGTCCACCTAGTGGGAGGCCTTCCAACGGTTCGCGGTCACCATTCCAGAACTTTTCTGTCCCATCGGCCATCTGTTCTGCGAGCAATGTGTCCTGCCCACTGCCACTTAAATTTGGCAATTTCGGGCTATGTCGGTTACTTTGGTTCTCCTGCGGATATCCTCATTTCTGACATGATCACGCAAGGAAATTCCGAGCATAGCCCTCTCCATTGCCCTTTGGGTGACTTTATTTTTTGATGTAGCCCATTGTGAGCGACCACGTCTCGGTCCCATAGGTGATTACTGGCAACACACACTGGTGAGAGAAGACACCGCGCAACTTCCCGAACGCCACCCAGCCGAGTCGGATTCAACGGTTGAACTCTTTCTCGAAGTATAGTTTCATGCCTGTATAGTTTGTTAGAATACCCTTCATAACAGAGCTCCTATAGAGCTATAAATGGGGTTATTTTGAGGGTACTGTTAACATGAGCTTGTTTAGGGTTGTTGGTTGGGATTATATGGGTCACAGGGCTCCTAAATGCTGTACTGTGCAGGATTTTTGCCAGTATCAGGGCCAGTGCCTAAAGAAAGTTATTTATGAATGAAAGTTGGCCGAGCATGGGCCACTACGTAAAGGCTTTTCGAATGGATTACAGTGTTGTATTACTCCTTACCTATGCAGCATATCGTCGAGTTGCAATAAATTGTCCATATTCCTAGTAAGGGTCCACTCCCGCACATCGCTGGCCTCCGTCCAGCTGCTGCTCAACGCTCGACTCTCTGCACTCTCCTCGCATGACGAGTTCACGTGCGAACGGACCTTGAGGCATATCCAACCTGGAAAGGGAAGAAAAAATGGTTAGGGTAAGGCTGAGACCCTAGATTGTAGGATGTGGGTAATATTTAGTAATACATGGGCCAGCATGGAAAATTATAAGGGCTACCATTGGCCACAATTGACCAACAAATAAAAAAAAAACTGTCTTCCTCACTTTCTTCCACTATGCGGCCATCATTGCCTAGCATGGGTCTAATTGGACCATCATTGGCCAGCATAGGTAAATCCTTGACATACATGGGCAATCATGGTTGGTGACATGAGCCACTGTATAGAAACTTTTAATTTGTTTAACCTCCTTGCAGCGCAGCATCTCTATGCTCAGTCCTGCATGAGATACTCTCTCGTAGTGGCAATGAGCGCACTCTTCCAGTTTAGGGAACTGTCACGACAGCACTGGAGGCACAGGGATATTAGAACACTTACCTTTGACCAATGAGAACCAACAACGAAGGTCTTAGATCAACATGGATTATTTTATATTATAGTAGTAACCAACATGCCATTGTGTAAATACACCTGGACCAGCATGGACCATCAAGGACCAGCATGGGCCATTAAAATCCACTATAAAAAGACTTCTTACACCTGGACCAGCATGGACCATCAAGGACCAGCATTGGCCATCAAGGACAAAGGCCCATCGTTGACCAGCATAGACAGTCATTGCCCAGCATGGACCATCATCGACCAGCATGGGCCATTATAATCCACTATAAAAAGACTTTTCTTACACCTGAACTAGCATGGACCATCAAGGACCAGCATTGGCCATCAAGGACAAATGGCCCATCGTTGACCAGCATAGACAGTCATTGCCCAGCATGGGCCATCATCGACCAGCATGGGCCATCATAAGCCACTGTAAAAACATTTTTTCTTACCATCTCCCTCATTATCATCCATAGAGTCACACTTGTCCTCGCAGCGCACCGTCTCTATGCTCAGTCCGCCGAGCGAGACCCGCTCGTAGTGGAAATGTGCGCATTCTTCCAGTTTCGGGAACCGACAGGACGGTACGGGAGGCACGGGCTGGAAGCATATGAACTGCATATTTACATGAGGTAGCCGTTCTTTGTACAATCAAATTGGGAGTTAATCTATAAATATAAATAAAATTGGAGTGTCTGTTTGTAATATTGAAATAACCGTTTTTTACTACATGTATATGAATATTTATACGGTACATACACCAAAATATATATTTTTTAAATTTTTGTCTGTCTGTTTGTTCCGGCTAATCTCTGTAATGGCTGACGGGTCTTTTATTGGCAGGTAGCTGATGTAATAAGGAGTAACTTAGGCTACGTTTATTTTAGAAATACCCATATACCCAAAGGTCTGTTTATAAAATTTCGTTCTAAATCATCACCCATGTCGCTACTATTTTGCAAGTGTGTATTCGTACGTGCACTAACTACTTACTGCTCATCACAGCGACTATCCCTTTCGCACGTGTATTCGGATGAGATAGCATGTATTTTAACCCCGCCCACAAAATAGTTCGTGCCGCCGACTAGGGCACTCTTAAGCATAGCATTTGTTAAAAAAATAAGGATCACAATAAATTCCGATTCAGGAGGACATTATTATATTTTTTAATTCAGAATGTCCATAAATGCACATGAATCAATGACGGCTATTGCCAAGGTTAAACGCAACAGTAGAGTGAGAACAACGTTTGTTCTGAAATCCTTACCGTATCATCGACATCGTAGGTAGCTGATGCGGAGGGCGCCGACTGACTCATGGCAGAGCCCTGCGACGTCACGGGAGTCACCGTCAGCGCCGTCAGGGATATGGAGCCTAGAATCGAAAATATGTAAGTTTTAGTTAGCAGCAAGACAAATGAAAAAATCTGGAAATCTCTGAACCGATTGCGGGTTCAATTGGTCGCTGCAGAAATAATCTGGACAAATCCTTGTCTCATCAAAAACACAGTAACAGTAAGGAGTCCTTTTGCAGGATATCAGCGTCGGCTCTTTTACTGCCTAGCATGCACCATCTGCTCCTCCCACAACTTACACGAAGCCAACGACAGAGCTAGGAGAGGCCTCAGACAAGTGACATTCTATTAGTTCTAGTTTAATTAAAAACTGTAACCCGACTACGGCTTTTTACAAGATTTTATTTAACTTGCAATGTATGTATGTAAGTGTGTTCCGGTCAAATCTTGCAACTGAATTTCAAAGCAGTTATCCTCCACCGATTAAGATGAAATTTTGCATACACGTTTAGTTTGGATGACAATGCATGGTTAGTTAAGTGACGTCATTCTAAATCCAATATGGCGGACGGCCCAAGATGGCGAACTAGTTATTTTTTGTGCACTGCCATGATATGAGTATCAAATGGAAGGGTTAGCTGTGAAGAATACAAAAAAGATTTTTTTAAGAATAATTTTATTTTTTTAACCTATGTTACCCGGACCATAATAACGAATCGTTTGACAGCTTATTCATCAAAATCGGATGAATAGTTTAGGCGATACGGAGGAACATATGTAAATAGAAACAAACATACATAGACTGCTAAAATCATAACCCTTCCTTTTGGCTTCGCCGTATTCGGGTAAAAAGGCAAAATCACGTGAAAAATACATTTTGGCATTTCAACTATCGCCTTCATTGACATTGAATAGAGCCCCAGATCATTCATAAAATTCGGGCAAAATTGCATCTGCCATGTTGTCAATGCCATTAAGTCCGTCTTTGTACCTTTGTGCATGAAGACTAAATAAATAAAATTTGAGTCAAATCGACACGAAACCAAGATTATGGATCATGAAATCGCATAGACAACCCAAGATGTGCCAGAAGGCTCTTGTCTTCAGTAGACTTCAGTCGGTAGAAGTAAACAAGTGGACTTACCTGGTGTCTCCCTTTTATTCTCCGGGTCATTGGAGGCTCTGGTGGAGCTCCGAGAGTCAGAACTGAATCGCACTGATCTGGAAACACATAACATTAGGAGTTACTAGAATTCTTTGAACAGTAGAGCAGAGATGGCCCAGTGGTATCGGCTGCAACTTACAAGTTGTAGGTCGTGGGTTCGGACCCAGGCAGACGCTTTACTTTGTGTAAATTATTACATCACCACCGCTCTCAAAACGGTGAAGGAAAACATCGTGAGGAAACCGGCATGTCCTACTAAAAATTCAAAGACATGTGACATCCACCAACCCGCACTGTGCCCGCGTGGTGGATTACGGCCCATCACCTCTCTCACAGAGAGGAGGCCTGTGTCCCAGCAATGGGCACATTAATAGGCTGATGATGATGGTGAGAATTCTTTGGATGAAATCCTATAAGTCTTTTCAAACTTCAGAGCTTGTACACAAAAATACACGAGCAGAACCCTCCATTAAAATTAAAGAAAAATAATTTTAAAGACGCTTAGTGTATTACGGCTAGAGGTTGCAATCGAATATTCGAATATTCGAATTCTCTTTCCAAATTTATATTCGAATAGTTAATAAATATTTTTTCGAATATTCGAATATTACCAAAAAAAATATCAGTCTAAAGTCTATGTTGGTAGAACTTGAAAATTGATGTTGGCAACACTGCACGGCTGACTTGATGCCATTTTGTCACTTCCAGAACACGTTGTTATTTATGTGTAAAGCGGTGCATTGTCTTTTTTGAAGTGATTTTATTCTGGTGTTTTATATAAAAGCGTTCAAGAATGGTTTTTATGTAAGTTTTGAGTATTTTGTTAATTTTTTGCTAATACAGTGACGAAATCATGACTTAACCTAAAATATGTACATTTTGGTTTCGATTTTCGAATCATATTCAATAAGCCTAGAATTATGTACAAAAGTATCACTCACTATGCACTGATCGCTTAATAATTCAATTCAATTTATTGCAGATCAGTTGATGATGGATAAGAATAAATTGGTTTTTAAAGAGTACACAAAACGTACGTTTGATAAATATTCAGTATGGAACTCTTTCTTACGGACTGAGGATGGAAATCATGCAAAATGCAAATTATGCCAAAGAAATTTGCAATGCTCAAATACCACAACATGCTTACACAATCACTTGAAGAAGCAACATCCGAGTTTACCTGGTTTTTATATATTTATTATTATTTATTTATTTTGTTTTTATTATAAACGAGAGAGGGAGAGATGTTTATTTTGTTCTTATTATTAACAGGAGAGAGAGTTAAATTTGTTTAAAAATGTTATAATAGGTAAATCTGATTTATTTCCGAAAAATAATTGATGAATCTGATTTTTCAGTGTAATATTGCATATGAAAATAATACTGTAACGTTTTTACGACACATTTACGTATGTATGTGATACTTTTTGTTTTAATTATTAACAAGAGAGAAAGACATTTATTTTGTTTTTATTATTACCGAGAGAGAGACTTTTAAATTTGTTTAAAAAAATTATAATTGTTTTGATTAACATTTTCATGTATAATTATTTTAAAATTTTGTTGAATAAGTATATAATTATTGTGTTAGGTTTACTTATCTGCATAAAAATATAGTTCCTAAAGCAATAAACACTGATATTCTAAGTGTTTTTTTATTTTTAAAAAATATTCGAATATTCGAATAAAATTCGAATAGCACTGAAAATATATTCGAATATTCGAAAATTAAAACTATCGAATTTTTGCAACCTCTAATTACGGCTGAAACTATTTCTGAAAGAGAGGATGTCTGCAATGAAAATATTATAGACTGACTTTCTTATGTTTTATGTAAGCTTCTAGTTTTTAGTTTTCAGTGGATCGGTATAATAAACGTTTAGCCAATGCCCAAAGACGATCTTTATGTCAGATGATGTTAAATCCAAACGAAAAATTCAACTGACACAGAGACACGGAGCGTTCACAGCAAGGATAGAAAGGCGAGGCTTGTTCGCCGCGTGAAGCCTGTACTTTTTACCCGACTACGGCGAAGCAAAAGGGTTATGTTTTTTACCAGCTCAAGTAGTAGTGCGTATAAGAAGTCACCACAGACATAAATCTAACTAGATGACGCGATTGTATGTACTTAGCGTGCCAAAAAACGGACTAAAGTTACGATAAATTATCGTAATTTGAGCTTTTCATTTAGCATTATCGGCACCGGAAATCCACCGAAATCTAGAAAAATACTATTTTATGCCATATTGAGCTGTAAAGACTGTATAGAAAAAGTTGGCCGAGGCATTGGACATGTTTTCTTTCATTGGTAAGTAAATTTGTTTTTAAATTGTGTGTGAAAAAGCAGCACGCTTGGTTTTCATACAGATGGAGGGACTTGCGTTATCTAGTTATATTTATGTCTGTGGTAGTCATCTTAATATGGATGTTTCCTGGGTAGATGATAATCATATTTAGGCCGACAGTGAGATTATCAAATAATATTGGACACGTATTTTTTTTCTTGCTATATCAAATAAATAGTAATTGGCAAAGATAAATCGCATCAAAGTTCAGGAGTGGGGGCTAGTGACGTCACTTTGTCAGTATAAAGTGTAGCACACCGCGACGTCACACGATATTTCAACGCACTGTGTCGTCGTAATTTTTTGTATACGTGGCAAAATAAAAAATACTTGTCCAATATTTTTAGGTTATCTAAACGAAGGACTAAATAGATATTTTTTGTCAACTACCCTATCGGAGAAGATTGTCATGGTTACCTGCTTTGATTGAGTCTATATTAATTGGAACATTCTTGGAGAGGTTCTGTCTGCCTCCCAGAAAGTTTAAAACTCATCAAGTGTTGTAAAAATCAACATGAAAAGCCCAATTTCTTCTGTGTTCCAGTGTAACCGAAAGCAGATGATAAGTACAACTAATTAAACGGTTCAGACCAGACCCCAATCTCCATAAACGATGACAAACACCGCGGAGATCCTAGGCAGTCAGTCAGCTTCGATACTTGCCAAATTGACTGGCCAACTTTTTTATACCGAACACTTCGGGTATTAGGTATAAAAGTTGGCTAGTCAGTGACGGCATATGGCCATGAGCCACTGTGGAAACGCGAGAAAAAGAAAAGGATTCAAGATCTTACCTGTGGAAGCCACTGCAGTGCGTCATGTCCTTATCGGGCTCGGCGAACGCGCGAGCGGCGAGCGACTGGCACGACATCACCGAACCGTGGGGGGAACCCTGCAAACAAGAGAAATACATACTGTTAAAACTTTATGTATAAGATCCGCCATCCATGAGAGACCTGAAGAAGAACGTGTATGGCCGGAAATCTAAAAGACGAACAACGTAGATCTGTATCTTCTCTCAAAGTAAGTAATACTAATGGCCCGCCTCGGTTTTGCGTGGTTCATAATAATTTATACCCTGTAACCATCTGGAATAATGTACCTTTCAAATTGTGAAAGATTTTTTAAATAGGTGTAGTGTTGCCAGAGATGACGCTACATGTATGATCAAACTCACAAAATTCGGGCTCTCTCTTTATCTATACTAATATTATGAAGCTGAAGGGTTTGTTTGTTTGTTTGTTTGAACGCACTAATCTCAGGAACTACTGGTTAGAATTGAAAAATTCTTTTTGTGTTGCATAGCCCATTTATCGAGGAAGGTTATAGGCTATATAACATCACGCTACGACCAATAGGAGCTGAGCATGAATTAAAAATGTAACAAAAACGGGAAAAAATATTCCTTTTTGAGAGTTTCCGTTGCATGCGCTGCGTAAACGGTTTAGATGTGTAGGTAGGTAGCCGGTTGACGGGAGCGAAGCCGCGTGGGACAGCTAGTAAGTTATATTACTTAGAGCGGTTACGCACTGCATCCGATCCGAATCCGAAAAAATTCGGTCCGAAGTAGCCGTAGTAGTTCTTGTAGGGGAGGTTACGCACTGTATCCGAACTCCGCACGTCTGAAATCACTTCGGATAAAATTCAATTCGGATCTCCGATTCGGATTAAGATCGGATGCAGTGCAACCGTTAAGATTTAAAGCAGTTCCGTGACAGACAAGTTTAGAGAGATAACTCATAGCCTAAACCACTGAAGATACAAACAAGCTATTTGGATGATAAGTTACCTACTTGGTAGGTACAACAGCTACTGGAGCCTTCTAAACCAAGGACTTTGCCATCGTGTTGTCAAACGCAGACGAAGTTGAAATATCTCATACATGAGCTTATAATACTGCCATCGGCATAGGTCTCAACACTACTTTGCAACAAACAGATGTTGACAAGTACTCACTAACAAGTCAGACACTTTACTAATAAGGTACTTTAGAAATGGGCATGAGCTCATTAAGAGAAGGGTAATTAACCTTTCTCTTAATGAGCTTATGCTCATTCACAAGGATATTTTTACTAGATCGAATTTTGCTATCGAGAGACCGTTGTATAATAATTGATATGCTCGCATTTGACCACTATCGAATCTGATGGTAAGAGATGATGTGGTCGACAGTGAAGCACGCTTGCCTAGAAGTAAACTATTTACTCTTGACTTAAAGACCCATAGATTGTAGCTATCAGGAAACATAGATTCCGGCAGGGAATTCCACTCCTTAGCTGTGTGTATAATGAAGGTATTCCCAAAATGTTAAGTTTGTATCTGTGGGATATCCACCATATACCGGTGGAGCATCGCCGTACGCCTCGTAGTCTGATGATGGAACGGGTTAGGAGTCATAAGTTTATGCAATAACATCGCTCACTCCGTGAAATGTAACCGATAAAAAACCGACAGGCTGGCAACTCGCCGACGATGTTCAAGGCTCTGGAGTTTTGACTCGACTAGTGCCTCATTGCCGAAGAGCCTCTTGAATATTCTGTACTTGTAAATGTGAAGTACAGTCGAGTACTGACATCGAGAGACCGTTGTTTTGTTGTTTTCTTTTCTATTTAATTTAGCACTATTTACACATATTGAGTATCCTTGGTTCGCCCATCCAGAGACTAATCTCAATTGCCATTATCTACTATCTTTAAAAAACCTCTATACAAAATCTAAACCAAGCTACTCATGGGCACTACAAACAATCGCCTTTAATCTGCCTCAACCACTCGACTGCTATCTTCACGCTAACTACGGTAGGCACTTGGCAGTATCTCTGAGATAACATTCAAGAGGGTTAAAAGACGCTTATCTGTGTGTACAGTTAACCGAGTTAGAAAAAAAAGAGCGTGTTTTTTTTAAGTGTGGTTTAATTTTGAGAAGTTACGAGGCAGTTAGTGTTGCAATTTGTAGTTTTGTCATAGATTCTAAGTTTTCACGCAAAAGTGGGCAGTGATATTTATGAAGACGTGTGAATCAATTTCGATGTATTTCTTCCTGGATTCTCGTTTGACAATATTATCATAGGCAGAGGAAATGTTTATAGTAAGCAATCATAGTGAATGTACGATGAAACTGCGTAGTGAACAGGCATTTTCTGATCGAGCTGGCTTTATCGTAGATCGATTGCTTGCCATCAAGCGACGTCGAGGTCAAGAGCAAGCTCTGATTAGGATCAGATCAGGATCAGGAATAAACTAAAAAAACTGCTCATTCTTATCCTAAAGTGAATAGGTTTCTAATAAACGTTGAACATTCAGGGTCTAGTTTTCATAAGCATTCACTCACGGAAATGCAACCGTGCGTGAATCGAACCTTTTGCGGCCCATAAAGAAGATGCGTTCCTTAATCCAGCCGCATTTGTCTATTTTCCCCTCGTTATTTACCTACAATTTATTTTTTTGTTGGGTCAATCTCACCACACTATTCCCAAACCACTGCAACTCCTGAAACCCAGAATCAGCAGTGGCGACCACCAGAAAAGCGCCGAGCCAATAAATCTCGACGAAGTCCCGGCAAATGAATTTAACTGTCTTGTATCCCGCAACGAAATTAATCAGAATACAATAACGGAGGAGTAGGAAAAACACAAATTGCCACTTCCCTCCACATCAAGCAGGAGACAGAACAAACAAGGCCAATTGCCTAGCAAAACGGATAAAAATTATCATTAATATCAATGGGATCTAATATTATGAGCTGATATACTTGGTTTTAATAATAGTTATGGCAACAACGCTTAAACGCACGGCAATTTATTCTAGTTTCTACAAGGTCCGTATAATAAACGACTCTATATGCAGCCTGAAAATTATTCAACATAATATTGCGTTCATTCTGCCAAAGAATACACTCCCATAAGATATTATTATGACGTGCAGATTGTTCATTTTCGCAGTCAGATGTAGAAAAGGCTTGGGATTGAGCTGCTCCAATTAATTTTGATTTTGCTATATTTTGCACCGTGAATTTTGTTTTTTTTTTTTGGTTTTCTTGCAATGACAATTGCAAGAAACACACAAGAATGTTTACTTTTTAGAGTATTATATTATTTCATTTTATTTTAATTGTTGTGAATGTGAAGACTATGTGGATCATACTTTTTTTATTTATTTTTTATTTTAATTTATCTAAGTTAGTTTTTAATCATGGTCTGGCAGTTTGAGTAGTTTATGCAGCCTACCCGAATGTCCTTTCTTTAGTATTGTTCGTCGAACCGTTGAGCTCCTTAAATTCTGAGTTGAGCTGCACGGCTATTGACAAATGCTTGCACTGACTGGACAGGTCCACTCAATCTGGCTGGTTCTTTCCTCAAAAGACCATTGCAGACATAAGTCTACATGGTCTTCACGTGATCTAACCAAGATTATGTCTGGACTTTAAAAGAGACTGGGACCTCTGAGTTCGTTTCGGCCTTTCTTCTCAGAGTAGTCAGATAGAAAACGCCGACCTCACCTAGTTTTAAAAATATGATCGACATGAAAAAGTGTTTGTACAAACCAACATATAGAAATAAAACCATTTATCATTTGGACACTGACATAAAGGCGAGGCAATGAGCTTGAAGGAAAATAATTTACTTTTAAAGTTACCATGCCCTGTGAGAAATTGGCCTGGCCTTATCTACCACTATATTATTAATACATATTATAAATAAACACCCACCTCGTCTAGACCACGCACGTCTATGTATCCGACTAGGTCATTATTACAATAAAAAACCCGTTTGAAAACACAACCATGTTTATAGTTCCGCAGAAAGACACTTTCTTTCGATAACCATTGTAGCATACATACCTATATGTATATTTGCGACAGACACAACTAGACTATGATGATGTCACATTTGCCTGCCTTTTTAGGGTTCCGTACCCAAATGGCAAAAAACGGAACCTATGGATTCGTCATGTCTGTCTGTCCGTCCGTATGTCACAGCCACTTTTTTCCGAAACTGTAAGAACTATGCTGTTGAAACTTGGTAACTAGATGTATTCTGTAAACAGCATTAAGATTTTCACACAAAAATAGAAAAAGCAATAAATTTTGGGGGTTCCCCATACTTAGAACTAAAACTCAACAGTTTTTTTTTCATCAAACCCATACGTGTGGGGTATCTATGGATAGGTCTTCAAAAATGATATTGAGGTTTCTAATATCATTTTTTTTCTAAACTGAATAGTTTGCGCGAGAGACACTTCCAAAGTGGTAAAACTTGTGGCCTAAGAGAATGATAAAACTAAAAAAAATATATGATGTACATTACCATGTAAACTTACACCGAAAATTGGTTTGAACGAGATCTAATAAGTAGTTTTTTTTTTTAATATGTCATAAATCGTAAACCGCAATTTACCAAGTATGGAACCCTTCGTGTGCGAGTCCGACTCGCACTTGGCCGGTTTTTCCATGTTGCTTGGGGTCGACGAAATACGTTTTAATGCTCGACAAATTTCTGGGCCACCCTGAAATTGGCTTTCCGATGCGCTAGGCACGAAACGGTGCTGCTTTTTACTCGACAGCCGAAAGAGGGTAATATGTTTATCAGTCTATGTATGTATGTTTGTTCCTACATGTCATTTTAAAGACCAAACGCGTTGGCCGATTATGATGATTCTTAAGTCAATCGATTCGTCTTAACCTTGCGAGTGTCATTGGCTACATTAAAATTGGAAAACAGGCGGGAAGGAGGGCTTTTGGTCGCCATATTGTGGTGTCCAGTTTTTTCATCGTGTGGGATATCTAAATAAAGGCTTTTAAATTTTTAGTCAATGTTTTTATTTCCGCAGATAGATACTTTATTTTAGGTCAAGCATAAGACAAGTAATGAAATCTGCCCACAATGAAATCGAGACCATTGTAATTGTCATACCCAGTCACTGGGTTGTGGGGGTCATACAGCCAGTTGCTTGATATAAAATACTGGTACTCCATTGCCGGCTAGGCTGGAAGACAACCCAATAATAAAAAAAACTGGCCAAGTGCGTGTCAGACTTCGCACATTTAGGGCGCCGTACCAAACCACACAATTAAGTTGGTTGTAATAGAATAAATGAGGTAATTTCAAAGAAAAAATCTGATTTATCAATATGTTGGTATTTGTTAGTTAAATATACGTAATAATAAACATTATCACGAAATTTCAAGTTCATAGGTCAATGGGAAGTTAAAATTTTGTTTATTTCGCTCCCCTCCTTTAGTGTGAAGTGAAAATTTTAATATTGTAGCTTTAACCGTTTGGCCGTGAAACCCGTGTGACAGACGGACGGACAGACGGTCATAAAGACGAACACGTGAGTGACAGCAATAGGGCCGTTTGGACCCTAAAAAGCATTATTTAGACACAAGCTCCCCACCATCCAATTATTACACCTTACAAAAACCCGTTTCAAAACACAACCATATACATATTTCCGCAGATAGATATTTTCTTTCGGGTCAACGAAACAAATACCCAAACCATATGTAAAGGCCACAATAAAATATATATATTTAATATAAAGGAGAACACAGTTCGACATAACGTTTTATAATGTCATAAAATGTTTGTAAAGTAGGTTAACTATGGCTCTATGATTTTTGTGCGAGTTGAGGTGTGGTCGCAGTGGCAGCGAGTAGATTTATTATAACATCACGCCAGATCATAGATGTTTTGTTGGGGAGTTTGTTGCTCCACTTCTTCCTAGTTAAAATATCAGGAAGTGGAGACGAGTGGGCGTGTTTATGTAGATTCTACCCAGAACCTCATACTCAGCTGTGTTTGTTTGTATTTATGTATGTTCCTCCGTATCGCCTAAACTATTCATCCGATTTTGATGAATAAGGTGTCAATCGATTCATTATTATGGCCTGGGTAAAATAAGCTAAAAAATTAAACAAAATCCGTAGTTCGGTTACAGTTTTTTAAACCTTTTGCTTGTTTTAGTTGTGTAGTTATAATATTTTTCCCACAAGATGCAGTCAACGATGACATAGAAGTCGCACTTGTATATAAGTAACTAAGTAATTCTTAACTTGATGTTATAAAGGTTATAAAGAACGTCTTATGACGGTCTTAGATAAATAGCAAAACGCCCACGCTTCCAGCTGCTCCACTAGTCGCTCACAGTGCGACTACATCTCATCGTCAACATTTATAGGACATAAACATGTATGGCAGTAAAAGTATTACTGTACGTGTAATGTGATATTTTAATAAGAAATGGGAGTATTCGGTTCATATGTAGAAACTATTCTTGAATTGTCTTAAGAACGTGTCAAATTGTAATACCAAAATTATATAAGTTTACATACTCGAGTTTGGCTCAGTTATTAAATTCGAATTCTCAATTTAGATACTGTGGAAATGTACAGTACATTATAATGTTATTTATAATGTGTTTTAATGACTTTTGTAATGTATTTCTAATTGTAATGTTATTTTTAATGTATCTAATATTTTTAATTTCACATGGTATGCATATGGACTGGTTCCGAAATAAATGAATTTTAATTTAATTTAAAAGTCTAAACACGAGCTAAGTCACGTTTAAATAGATCTCAGGCATAACTTTAGACAATTCTATCAAATCGCTTGTGTTCCTAGTTTCTCGCTACCCTCTTACAACGAGACCACATCCCATCATCAACATTCATAACCATAAACATGTATGGCAGTAAAAGTATTGCTGTACGTGTAATGTGATATTTTTACTTAGAAAGGGGAGTTTTCGATTCATCTCCGACGGAATTAGATTCTATTGACAATTGTCTTGTTTTATTGTTGTTTGAAAAACTGCGTTAATGGTGGAATTGCCTGCAGTCATCTACGACGACTTTCCTATCCATACCAATATAGTAAATTCGCAAATAACTAACGTTTTCTTGCCTAAATCTAAATCAATCATGTTCTTTTTTTGACCTTGTAGAATGCCTTGGGATTACAAATTACAAGCAGAGACAAGTCAATTATAAAAAAATAAACAAACAAAACCAAAAAAAAATATATAGGCGATTAAAATTAAATTCATTAGATTTAGGCAAAGGACATGGCTAGACAACTGCCCTTAGCATGTAAAGAAATTGATACATATAACCTTTGTCACAAAAGTACTTAGCGGTTACAAGTTCAAATAAATAAAGGTAGCTTAAATAATGGAAACCCTGCCTCCTAAACTAGGGTAAACCTGTGACTTAGGAGTGAGTGTTCTACTGTTACTTGGAATGTCCCAATAAACCATTCTGTGTGTGTTGTTTAATATACTCGGCGTTTACTTGCGCGTTCGTATCAGAAATAAAGATTTTTTATTATTATACTAGCTGTGCCACGTGACTTTGCTTTTTACCTTCAACTGGCTACCTACCTACCCATTTTTCAGGTTTTTGCAACATATTTCATTTATGCTCCGCTCCTATTGGTCGTAGTAGCGTTATGTTATATGGCCTATAACCTTCCTCGATAAATGGACTATCCAACACAAAAATAATTTTTCAATTCCAACCAGTATTTCCTGAGATTAGCGCGTTCAAACAAACAAACCTCTTCAGGTTTATAATATTAGTATAGATATAGGTTTGAGTTTGACCACTATCTCACCTGATGGTAAGCGATGATGTGGTCGACGGTGAAGCACGCTTATATAGAAGTAACCTATTCACTCTTTATAGCCCGAAGAATTGGCAAGCTTTGAGCAGGACACATTGCTCATAACATTATGATCAAAACCGTCTAATGTATTCCCCAAGATTTAACCAAGCTTTGAGGACCACAAACAAAGTTATTTCCCTCAAATTCTTGTCGTCCGACCAGGGTCAATACAACGCTACCTGAAAGTAAATTCCGCCTGCAACAAGACCCGATGTTTATCATCTCGAATCGATCGTCATTGTGTTGACATAAACAAACAACAAGCACATTTATGGGACAATTGGAGGTTTAGTCAGCCGCTTGACTTGTGTAGCTGTTTGTATTTTTTACGTAGAGAGGTTTTACACTGTAGTTACATTTTTACCAGCCTCCACATACAATCAATCTGCCTAGCCTTTGCCCAACTATATTGGGGTCGGCTTCCAGTCTTACCGGATTCAGCTGAGCACTAGTGTTTTACGTGGAGCGACTGCCTATCTGACCTCCACAACCCAGTAACTGGGTAACACGGTACCCCTTGGCAAGACTGGTGTCAGATCTCAAGCTTCTGACTACCCGTAACGACTGTCAAAGATCTTCAAATGACAACCGGGACGAACGGCTTAACGTGCTTTCCGAGGCACGGAGGAAACTCGGTATTTTGAAAACGGTCACCCATCCACGGACCGACCTCGTCAAGCGTTGCTTCCTTGAAGATCAACCCGTGCGGCTGTTATTATTTAATCACGAGCAAACTACAGTAATCCCCAATCTTTTAGGCCAATACGCAGGCTTTCCTTCCGATGCGCATGACGCGCTGATGTTTTAGTATGAGATTTACTACTGTCACCATCTTCAGACCATCCAAAAATATTGGGGATTAGTGTGTGCAGCGCAATCTTCAACATCTTCATACCCAAGACTATTTATTTGGCGTCGGTGTAACACGTTTTCTTCTTCATCCCATTACTCACGCAACGCATGTTGTTGTCAGGGGCTGTTCTATGTAGCGTCAAAACCATAACTTTTGGAGGTTTTTTCACCATACCTTATTTCACAGTTTATCGTAGGAGTGAAAGGACCAGCCTTAGGTGTCAGGATATAGAGGTCTGATAAACAGTCGGTCAATGAAAAAATAAAAAATAACAGTTTTTTTATTGAGCGACTTAGCTCTTTTTTAGAGGCCTACTGGTATCGGAAACAGGGCGGCCAAGCTACCGGCGGTCAGGGCTCCAGAGAGAGGAACCTCCTAACAATAGCTGCTGTGTCCAGCAGTACTGCTTTCTGGATCAGGCCCTTGACCCAGCCGCTTAACGAGAGCCTTAGATGTTGGTCGAAGCTCGTAGCTATTAGGCCATTGGCTGACACGACAATTGGTACAATGATCGCTGTGTCCACATCCCACATGTCGACAACCTCGCGAGCCAAGTCAAGATACTTGATTTGCTTATCTTTCTCGGCTTTCACGAGGTTCCCGTCATGCGGGACGGTAATGTCAACAATCATTGCACGCCAAATCCTGTTCTTTTTTCCTACTGCAGCATTATCACGCTGCCTATTGATTCGGCTGAATAAAAACTATTCCGTTCGTGTAAGTCGACCTCATTTCTAATTTTTTCTTATTTCGGTTCAAACTTAGAAGTTTGATCATTCCATTGGATGACAGAGAAAATTTTTCTGGTGAATTGGCGACGTATCTACTTGGAAGTAACACGTTTAGTATTTTTTTTAAGAAAATTTCAAGTGCAAATCGTTGGATTTATGTCGCATTGCGTCCATGCAAACCAATATGTTGCATTTAGTTCTGCAGCATTATTGGACATTTCTTTCTGAGAGTGTCAATTGTTCACCAGGAATTTAATTTGTTTCCGAGTTACCGGCGCATAAGGCCGTCTGTTACAAAGAACCGGTATGTATTTAAAACATTTTAAATTTTAACTGTTTGGAAGGTTCTGTTTTGAGTATTGTGGTGTTTATTTCCTTTTATTTTCTCACCATAGATTCGCTCAGAATCGGTTCTTGGAATATATAACAAGCTGTGGACTGATGTTCCGAGTTATTTCAACACGGACTGAGTTCGGGAAGCGTGTGCTTGCGGGGGTGACTCCATAATATACGAGTGAAGACCCCGGGAGGACGTCGTGACATCGCTCCGCGTCAAGTGATCCCAAAATTTTGTTCCTATTCACTTTTTATAATTTGTAGCAATAGCGAAGTATTTATTGAATAGTTTTTTATATGTATCACCTATTCGTGTCAAAAGGTCGTGAAATGAACCGTTTTTAATTTTACATTTATGCACGGTTATATTTTAATCGCGCCTAGGGCCGGATAGCGGTTGCAACCCCTTCTCTCCTATAGGCATTATTTTCCAAAATTACAAATTTTATTCTAGACAATCCATTTCCCAACTTTACCGATAGTCTTCCTTTTCGTCGCCATTCCTTTTTTCTTTGTATATTTTTTATGTTGAACAATGTTTGTTTTTATTTTATCTTTTATTCGTCAAAATTAAACGTGACACATGTAGTGACAATTTTTTTTTTACGCTACAAATTGGCGCCCGAACAACTAAAGTAAGTGTTTTTACCTAATAACTTTGAAATTTAAATGATTCGACATAATTTATTTTTTTTGCTTTATTGAGGATGGTCACTCCCTCTGGGAGCTAATGATTCTTAAGCTTATTTGTTTCAGGACGCTGATATTCTTCCATTCAAGAAAGGTATTCTAGGATTTATACCACCAGTACAGATCTGTGAAGCTGTTATTTTCCTTGACGTATTTTTTTCATGAAATGTAATGTTTTTTAATGGAATTTAATTTTGTGAACTATAGTACACATAACCGTCTTTTATTTTATCCACTTATGGCAGCAAATATAACGATAGGTTTCCTGATTTTTACTCCTTATTTAGCCTAGATCTTTGTTTACTAGCTTGGCGTTCGCTGACTGCTGGTTGCTGGATTATTTTTGTCCAGCTGTTCATGCCGTGCTTATTTTTCGCTAGGATTCAATCGTCCTTTGTCTGTTCTTTCATTCGTTATTAGGTCTATACTAGTTACATCATGTCAGAAGAGGAGTTCCCTATTGGTGAGACTCCACGTTGTGATAGTCCCATCATTTCGCGACCACCACCTTGTCCCATTCAGCCAAGAGCTTCTCGCGCTTCCTCACAAAGTGTTGTTCCTTCTCCAATAAGATCTGATGAACGCCCACAATTTACCAGGCAGTTCTCTCTTACTAAGTGGAAGATTGTTTTCGATGGAAAGACCTGCGTACGGGAATTTTTCACGAGTCTAGAAGAGTGCAGGGAGGCCGACAATTTGTCTGATGGTTACTTAGTTAGGCGATTCCATGAAGTCTTGTCAGGTGTCGCACTTCAATATTTTAGGTCAATCCGTCGTCCGGATCTTTCCTTCTTTGAGATCAAAGAAGCCTTTTTTAGGACATTCGGTACGACCGATTTTGAATTTAAGATAAGCCAGGAGGTCCGTAACCTCAAGCAGAGACCGGAACAGCTAATAAGAGAATTTATTATCGAGGTTTCTTACTTAAATGCTAAACTGAGCAAGCCTATTGAAGAATCGGAGTTGTTGCGGATCATCACTCACAACATGTTGCCAAAGTACACTCCTTGCTTGTCCATCCAAAAATTTCATGACATCGATAATTTAATCGAAGCTGTTACTCATTTCGAGTCCTTTCTAAAACCTCCAAAGGCGGTAGCCAGTTTCGATTGTGTTGCCGACCAGTCGACTTCTCAGGCTGTTAACTCACCAAAACCCAGGCCGAACAAAACTTCCCATCAACCAACAACTAGTAAGCCTCGGACTTGTCCTAGTTGTAGTCAGTCTCAGCTTTGTTTAAAATGTAACAAAGTTGGTCATTCTTACCGCTCTTGCCCAGAGATCACAGGCATGATTTGTTTTAAGTGTCGCACTCCTGGATTTATTACTAGAGAATGTCCGAAATGTAATCCAAAAAATGCATAGACCACTGGCGATACGCTTCTTTTCGTACAGTATCCCCAGTGTTTACTACAGATTCATTTGATAACCGACCGTTTATAGAGGTATTATTATGTGGTAGAGTTGTTAAAGCATTGCTTGACACTGGTGCTCAGATTTCGCTTGTTAACGATAATTTTATTCAGCAACTTGGTATTTCTTTGACATCAAAAGACGCTTGTCCCCGTGTTATATCGGCTAATAATTCACCGATTGATATTCTTGGTTCTGTACATCTTCCAGTTAAATTTAACGGTACAACTTTTATTCATGAGTTTTTAGTGGCAAGTTCGATGTCATCTTCTGTTATTTTAGGTATCGAATTTTGGAATAAATTCGGTTTGACGTCTATTTTTAGTCAGGCTTTCGATAAAAATATTGATGGTAATATGTTTATCCCTTCTGTTCAGCACTCTCCCCCTCAAGTTTCCTCTGTTAGTGAGGTTCGTTATATTCATCCTCGTAACATCCTATCGCCGGATCAAGAGTCTTGTCTTCAACAAGTTATTAAGGAGTATGAAGTTATCTCTTCGGAAAAAGTTGGTCTTGGAAAGACATCTTGGTTGTCCCATAAAATTAATACTACGGGATACCCTATCCGTCAAAGATATTATCCCTTATCCCCAGTCAAGTTGAAGATTCTCAATGAAGAGATTGACAAAATGTTAGAGATGGGTGTTATTCGTCCTTCTCGTTCTCCATGGGCTAGTCCTGTGGTAATGGTGACAAAAAAGGATGGTTCTGTTCGGTTTTGTGTCGACAGTAGAAAACTGAATAGTGTGACAATCAGAGATTCTTATCCTCTTCCCCGTATTCACGATATCCTCGACAACCTTCGTGGTGCTAGATATATTAGCTCATTGGATTTTAGAAGTGCTTTCTGGCAAATTCCACTTGCTGATAGAGAAAGTTGTGAGAAAACAGCATTTATTGTCCCACAACGTGGTCTCTTTGAGTTTGTTAGGATGCCTTTTGGTCTAACGAACGCTGCTTCGGAGATGCAACGCCTTACTGATATGATCGTTAATTTCGAGTTTACTTCTACCAGTGACGACTGTATTTTTGGGTACGTCGACGACTTGATAATCGTATCTAAAGATTTCTTTGGTCATATGGCGCTGCTCAGGAAGGTGCTTGCTCGACTTAAAGAAGCAGGCTTATCTATAAATTTGAAAAAATGCGAGTTTTGCAAAAGCGAACTAAAATATTTGGGTTATATAGTTAATGAAAAGGGACTTCAAACCGATCCCGGCAAACTTGATGCTATTAAAGATTATCCTACTCCCACTTCAGCTAAGTCATTACGCGGTTTCATTGGTATGTGTTCCTATTATAGGCGTTTCATTAAAGGGTTTTCTTCTATAATTGCTCCGCTTACTGCCCTTATCGGTAAGAGAAAGGGTAATGATCCAATAAGTTGGAATGATGCAGCCGATCAGGCTTTCACTAAGTTGAAACAAGCGCTAATCGATACGCCTGTTATGGCATGTCCTGATTTCTCCAAGCCGTTCATCCTGCAGTGTGATGCATCAGCTGTTGGTCTTGGTTCGGTACTGACACAAAAGATAGACGATGTTGAGCACCCAATCGCCTATTATTCGCGTTTATTCACTCAAACTGAACGCAATTATAGTACTACAGAACGTGAACTCTTGTCAGTTTTGGATTCAATTAAACATTTTCGATGTTATTTAGATGGGATGAAGTTTTCAGTCATAACAGACCATATGGCCCTTAAGTGGCTCCTCACTCTTAACAACCCATCTGGTCGTTTAGCTCGTTGGGCTACTATTATCTCCCAATATACTTTTGATATTGTGCATCGTAAAGGTTCGCAACATATAGTCCCCGATGTTCTATCCAGGATCTATGCTAATCCTGTGTCGTTTGACCAGGGTCCTGAACATACTAATGACCGTTGGTATAAGAAGGTGTATATAGGTGCTCGAGACACGCCACAAATGTTCCCAGCATACGCTATAAATAACGGTATCCTCATGAGACGCATGCCTGTTACTAGTCCTTTATCTTCTGAACCATGGCACGTGGTGTTACCAGCTGAAAAGGTTCCAGACGCTATTTGGGAAATTCACAATAGTTTTCCTTCGATACATCCCGGTGTTACTAAAACGTATCTAAAGCTTAGGGAGTTGTTCTACTGGCCAAATATGTTCCGTGACGTTACTTCGACGTTAAGTCAATGTGAGGTTTGTAAAGCCTATAAAATCTCGAACACGCAACCTCGCGGTCAGATGTGCTACCCTAAAGAGGTTTCCTTGCCCTTACAGATGATTTCTATCGATATAATTGGTCCGTTGCCCTGTGCTTATTATGGTTATAAATATATCCTTTCTATGGTAGATGTTTTTTCCAAATATGTTTGGCTAGTTTCTCTGAAAAGGATTGACGCTCTTTCTGTTATAAAAGCGTTAGAGTCTGAAATTTTCTTTAATTTTGGGGTTCCGCGTACTATTCTTTGCGACAACGCTACAGTTTTTCGTAGTAATCAATTCCTTAATTTTCTCAGATCTTTTCATATTCAATCACCTACTTTTACGCCATATTATACACCCCAAGCAAATACGGTTGAGCGATACAACCAAAGTGTTATTACGTGTTTAGGTATTTTGGTTGGTGAAAACCAAAGAAGTTGGGCTAAAATGTTACCTAAAGTTAAGCTTTACCTCAATTCTTGTGTTAATCTAGCTACTGGCTTTACGCCTAACTTTCTTATGTTTGGTAGAGAGGTCCTTATGGATAGCAGTCGTGTAGATAGTCAGACTCGAAGCTCTAATTTGGCAGACAGTCGGGCTCGTCATGCTTCAAACCTATCCTCTCTCAGCGAAGTTTATGCAAAGGTAGCTGATAATCTTTCTTTAGCTTTCCTCCGTAACTCTCGTGCATATAATTCTAATCGATCAGCTATCACTCTGAATATTGGTGATACTGTATGGAGAAAGAACTTTTCCAAGTCTTCTGGAAATGATTTTTTTTCTGGAAAGCTTGCTCCACGTTTTATTAAGTGCCGTGTAATAAGAGTCATTTCTAGGACCACATATTTGCTCCAGGATTGTGATTCAGTCCACTCCGGACAATATCATATCAAAGATATCTTAAAATAAATTTGATTGAATTCTCTTTGTTCCATTTTAACATTAACATTTGCTTTCTAAACCTTTTTCCTCTTTGGTTTATGGGAATATTTCTTTGCATAAGTTTTTGATTATGTTAAAAACTTCATGAATTATCTGTTAATAATGACATCTATTTATTTCTGTGTTGTGTCAACCTGTGTTCTCAGGTTATTTTATTTCTTTTAGTTTAACACAAATGGTGTGTCATTCTACATTTAATTTGAATTTAAACTTGAGTTTTCTGACTTGAGTTCTCTGATTTGAGTTTTTTTGTCTTGAATTCTTCTTTGACTTAATTGACTTAAGTTTTCTTTCTCAAACTTGTTTTTTTGTTTTTTGTCCAACTTGTCTTTCGTTTCTATAACTAAGGTTGGACTTTACGTGTTGACGTTATTTATTTTTTGGGGATCCCCGGGGTTTTTCTTATTGTTGTTAGGTAATAGTTAAGTCTTATGTTAAGTTAGGCTAGCTTTACTTAGATGTATAGTTCCCTGGTTGTTCTTCATAGTTGTTAGGATGTGGTAGTTGTTGGTGTTTGTCTCTAATTGAACAATATTTATTTAGATTTATGAGTTTGTTGTTTTCTTTCATATTCTCCATAGATGTAATCGAGATATCGCGAGTTCGCGCGGATAACGTTTAGATGTGGTGGCCACCGTGTTTATTCAGTATCTTTTGCACTTCGATATCGTTTGATTCAGAAATGATTCCTGCTGTTGTCATTGCCTGTTCCAGCTTTATCTTTCTTCTCACTCGTACTTTCGTCCTTTTTTTTTCTTAGAAAGGGGGTATTGCAGCATTATCACGCTGCCTATTGATTCGGCTGAATAAAAACTATTCCGTTCGTGTAAGTCGACCTCATTTCTAATTTTTTCTTATTTCGGTTCAAACTTAGAAGTTTGATCATTCCATTGGATGACAGAGAAAATTTTTCTGGTGAATTGGCGACGTATCTACTTGGAAGTAACACGTTTAGTATTTTTTTTAAGAAAATTTCAAGTGCAAATCGTTGGATTTATGTCGCATTGCGTCCATGCAAACCAATATGTTGCATTTAGTTCTGCAGCATTATTGGACATTTCTTTCTGAGAGTGTCAATTGTTCACCAGGAATTTAATTTGTTTCCGAGTTACCGGCGCATAAGGCCGTCTGTTACAAAGAACCGGTATGTATTTAAAACATTTTAAATTTTAACTGTTTGGAAGGTTCTGTTTTGAGTATTGTGGTGTTTATTTCCTTTTATTTTCTCACCATAGATTCGCTCAGAATCGGTTCTTGGAATATATAACAAGCTGTGGACTGATGTTCCGAGTTATTTCAACACGGACTGAGTTCGGGAAGCGTGTGCTTGCGGGGGTGACTCCATAATATACGAGTGAAGACCCCGGGAGGACGTCGTGACATCGCTCCGCGTCAAGTGATCCCAAAATTTTGTTCCTATTCACTTTTTATAATTTGTAGCAATAGCGAAGTATTTATTGAATAGTTTTTTATATGTATCACCTATTCGTGTCAAAAGGTCGTGAAATGAACCGTTTTTAATTTTACATTTATGCACGGTTATATTTTAATCGCGCCTAGGGCCGGATAGCGGTTGCAACCCCTTCTCTCCTATAGGCATTATTTTCCAAAATTACAAATTTTATTCTAGACAATCCATTTCCCAACTTTACCGATAGTCTTCCTTTTCGTCGCCATTCCTTTTTTCTTTGTATATTTTTTATGTTGAACAATGTTTGTTTTTATTTTATCTTTTATTCGTCAAAATTAAACGTGACACATGTAGTGACAATTTTTTTTTTACGCTACACTACCCGTTATTCTTTTCTGATTAATTTCGTTGCGGGATCCAAGCCAGTTAAATTCATTCTCCGGGACTTCGTCGTGCTTCATTGCCTCGGCGCTTTTCTGGTCGCCACTGTTGATTCTGGCTTTCAAGAGTTGCAGTGGTTTGGGAATAGATTATCCCAATAAAAAAAGACGAGGCAAATTGATTGAGAGGTGCCAGGGTTAAAAGCTGAACCAATGAAGAAGCTACTTCTCGTAAGACATGGCAACCAACCACCACTCTTTGCATTGTTTGTTGTAAAATGTCCCTAAGATTTGACCGCCACGATGGAAGACCAGCGAAGCGTTCGTTTGGAACATCTATTGTCTCTGCCTGTATTACCATTTATTTTTGGTTTACACTGCGTAGTGTGTGGTCCTTTTGATTTCTGGCATAGCAAAAGACCGTAGTCTCTTTTCGGAGGAATTTTGAGCTAGGATTTTATGTAAATACTAGCTTCTGCCAGCGGCTTCGTCGCATGAAACTCGGAAATCATCCCAAGGGAACTCACGGGATAAAAAGTAGCTCATGTGTTATTCTAGACTGTAATCTGTCTCTGTGCAAAATTTCATCCAGACCCGTTCAGCCGTTCTGGCGTAATTGAAACACAAACACATCCATCCAACCAAACTATCACATTTATAATATAAGTAGGATTGAGTTGCACCACCACGACATAATATCGTAAGAGGTGATTGCTTACAAGACCGATTGGTCAGCGGTAAGTTCTAAATCTAAAGAGTGAAAGCTCGACTGTTTCTCTGTTTGATTGGAAACCCCTCTGAATTCCATCAGGGTTGGTATTGTGAGATTTTTCCACTAAAACATCCTAACGGAGCGTTTTCGCAGTTATGCATGAACTTTTTGACTTCTAGGGTATATCTATATAAGGAATTTGGTAGAAAATCATACATCTTCCATTAAAAACTGTGAATCCTGCACACAGACGGGTGTTATGTCTTGTAGGTTACAAAACCGACGATTACGGTCGGGTTCCTGAATAAATGTTCCCGTGAACCCTTCAACAGGAACATTGCGACTTACAAATGATATAAATCTTCGATACGACGACTTGATGACCGTTCAGGGCACAATGCCTGTGTGAGTCAATTAAGTACCGAGTGTAATCTTAGATCATTAGGTACTTTTGATGAGAATACCGCGCGGTTAGCCACACAGGAAGAAGTTACAGAAGTTACTAAGTGGAAATTTGTATTTTTTTTCTACTCCTCCGTTATTCTTTTCTGATTAATTTCGTTGCGGGATCCAAGACAGTTGAATTCATTCGCTGCGAATTTATTCGACTTGGTTGAGCTTTATTGTCTCGGCGCTTTTGATTCCGGATTTCAGGAGTTTCAGTGGTTTGGGAATAGTGCGGTGGGAATGCCTCAAATTAAAATATTAAATTACTTTGTTTAGACTAGACTTTGCACCCTGTTTCGTTCGTGAGCTAAGAAGGATAGTACCTATGTCAGAAAATACTTTTATTCAGAAAGTGAATATGGTATGGTTGTGCTCAGCAATGCCGAAAAAAGGAGGATATTTTTTTAGCCATTTAGGGGAGGAGTTTGAGAGTTAAGTTCGTCCTTCACTATACCTTTAAAGAATGCATCTTCAAAATTTCCTGTTTCTATCTTCAGTGGTTTATACAGTGCTATGAATGTTTACCAGTCAATTAGACATTTTTAAATTATTCGGCTTTTGCGAATGTTAACGACATAATACAAGATATTCTGGCATCACGTTTGAGAAGGGGAATTTCGTAAGAATGGTTGGTGAAAAGTTACAATAATCTTCATAGGTTATGGGTATAGACGAAATACTGACAACCGACCAGGGAATTAAATTTCCGTGAACGAAGTTAAGGGCCCCGTCCGAAAGTACTCCGAAACTTCGAAGTGAAAAAAACTAGTGTAAAAAGTTAAAGTTTTTCGGACCGCTATAAGCAAACACATCGAGAGTAGTTACAACTGTCAAATTGTGTTGTCATTCATTGTTAGTTCGGGCCCCGAACGAATCTTTCGTAAATACCATTTGAAATAACATTAGACATGTTTCCAAATCATTTTACAGTCCGTTCGACCGATTTTGAGTTCCATCCCGTAAACATAAGGATGACATAAAAAGCATCAACCTGTTACCAAAACCAACTGTTTACTACAGCTACCATTTGTCGTATCACCAAAGCAATAGAAGTTAAAATCGGTAGAACGGGCTGTAAAATGGCCTAATTTAAACGTCTAATGTTATCGCAAATAGAGTATAGGTGATACGGAGTAGACCCCCAGGACCTAAATGGAAAAACTTTTAAATACTATTTTAATTAGACTACCCAGTTACCTTTATCAAAAATGTTTGATAATGCTGGGTCAGAAAAAAATAATTAAAATGTACTAATAAGTATTCTTACATACACACGAAAACTATAATGGATGCACTAAACAATCGTTAAGATGAAATCTAAGTTTAAAGTTTAGACATCAACAGAACATGGTCTAATAATGATTAATGACTAAATTGTTCTAAAAACATTGAATTAGTAGTAAACACAAATTATTTAGTATGGTAACAACTAGGTAGTAATGAAACGGATAGCTGTTTGGCCGGATACCGGATATTCGGCCAACCTTGTAGCCAGATAACGGAATATCCGGCCGCCGGATAAACGCCGGCGGCGGAACATTGACGTTTGGTGCAGTGCAAGAAGCGAGCTTGCGAAGATGGCGCGCGAATGATCAGGCAGACTCGGTCGAATTCGGTCTTTTCGTTCATTTGCGATGTTAGCAACTGTTTCATTGATTGCATACATATCGTTTGCTAATGGTATTTGTTAAGTGATATAAATTAAGAAATTAACAAAATTTTATATTCCATATTTTTTTATATCCGGTATCCGGCTGGATAGGCGCTTGCTATCCGGTATCCGGCCGGATTTAAGTAGAGTAATTTAGCCGCCGGATACCGGATCGTTACCGGATATCCGTTTCATCTTTAGTAAGAACATCAATAATGGTTTAGTGTTCAAACATTCTTTACATGAAGCTAAATTCAGTGCCATAATCCAATTAGTAGCGATTTAATGAGGAACTTGTAAAGGCTTTCAAAAATCTGAATTTGAGTGATAGTCAAATACAATTTACACCTTTTGCCCATAGGTAGGTAGAAACTAAATTAGGTCACCTGCTACGATTACTACTCTTTTTAACCCCCGATGGAAAAAGAGAGGTATTATAACTTTGAAATAAGTACCTGTGAGTTTGTGTATTTGTGTACCTACCTGTCTGTGACATCATAGTTCGTAAACGGATGAACCGATTTTATTCTATTTTTTTTTTGTGTGTTTGAAGGGTGATTTTATCGAGAGTGTTCTTAGCTATATTTGGTGAAAATCGGTTCAGCCATTCTAAAGTTATGGGCTTCTTACTGTTTGAATCGGGGTTTTTCGCATAATTACGTGTTCAATAGATTGTTGATCAAAGCGTATCTACTACTAGATAAATTATGTAGCATGAAATAAAAATGAGTCAGGGTTTAAAAAAAAAATTACTTGTTACTTTGTTGACTTTCATACATAACAAAATTTTAAGTTATGATTAATCATGCTTCTCTTTCACTTTATTATTAATTTTTCAACTAAAACACTTTTAAGAATTTGTTAAACATACAATCTGTTTGAATTTTTAGAGTTCATAGCACTTACTTCAACTTTACTTTTGACATGGCAAGCTGTCAGTCAGTTGAAACAAGAAACTAGATTCTTCTCCATAGAAGAAGGGACGAGATCTAGAGAAACTCCTTGAACACCTTTTTCAATCAAAGTTTTTACAAATTCCTGCATTCTGAATTTAGCTTCACAATTCAAATGCAACCGTACAGATGATTAATAAAATGACACATACATGCAATTGTATAAAATTAAAACAATTAACAACCGTCAAACAGGTAAAATGACACCCATATTATAAAACTTTATTACCTAGTAAAACAATAATATTATAGTCTATGGTATTTTGTTTTCCTTAAATACTGTTCTTTTTTTAATTTTCCTTGTATTGCTAATGTAGATCACTGCTATTTAAATGAAAAGATTTGATGTGATTTAAGTATTGGTAAAAAAAAATATTTAGGATAGAAATTACTGTGAATTAAATCAAAAATATCCAAGCCCAACCTTTTTCCCAACTATGGCGGGTTCGGTTTCATTCATCGGTCATTCTAACTGTATGTAGGTAGTTAACAGTATTCTACATAGAGCAACTGCCTATCTGACCACCACAAACAAGTAGCTGCATAACACAATATCCTTTGTCAAAATAGCAACAAAAAAAAAGTCAGTTTAGAGACAATTTTTTTTTTGAAAATAAAAAAATTGTGAAGGCAAATAAGAAATACTATTTTCTTATTTGCCTTCACAATTTTTTTATTTTAGTATTTGCTAGATACAACCTTCTAAGATATATTGTGACATTTCTATTAGACAATAAAAGGTAAACCAATATTGACAAATTATCTGTTAGCCTTGATCACATTTTCTATTCTGATTGTTACTCAAAAGCAAAGATTAACCTCAGAAAATATATTGTTGAATTTAAAATTAAAAAAATCTTTAGCTAGGATAACAAAAGACAATAGATTACATTTTATTTCAAAACAGATTCCTTTCTTTTAGTGTTATAAAATCTTTTGTACTAAATAAGGGTGTCAAAGAAGAAAACCAAAAAATTAAAAAAGAAACAGACATACAGACAACATCTAGGACAGCCAGGAATGATTATCCTCTCACATTCTGACCGCAGAGCATCCAGCTGTCGGTACACACACCGAAAACCCTCCTCATCCTCGTTTCAATGCACTAATATAGAGCAATTTATTATAATAAAATGCCATTTAGTATGATTCACTCACTCAAATCACAATCTAAAACATAATTTACTCCATTCGAGTAATTAAAAATAAATATAATTCGAAATTCAAAATGTTTTGGATTGGATTACCATAGATTTTGTTTTGTTTTATTTTGCTTTTTTTTTTTCACTACAAATCTATCACGTTCAACACTTTGGCATTGCTTTTAAGAACACAAATCCGTTTATGTACTAAACATTGGCAGTTTGGCACCGATAAGTTTCTCAAAGCCTGAATTTCGAAAGTATTTTTGCAACAAAACGTCTAAACGCAACTCGTTCACGGTCCGGCGATGATCACAGTATATAAAAAACGTGAAAAAACACAACTGCACCACTATTTCGACACATAAAAACAATATTTACAATAAAACGGGGCTACAAAACAAAAATAGCAATCCCTACGGCCGCGATCGCGAAGCAATGGACAGACGATATTCTGCCAGCGTGTGGACTTTCGTGTTTGGAAACCGTTAGCGAATACGCTAATATAGCGTAAATTAATTCATGAAAAAGCGTTTTTTCTAATGAAAATGATCGCGAAATATAACTCAAGAGCGTAATTCGATTTGACAGACGGCACGCCCCCCTCCCCGCTCGCGGCGAACTGCGGTCGATGACGATGTTGCCAGCGCACAGAAATTACCTTGGCGATGCGGGAGAATTTTTCGTAAATAGAATCCGAGGAAAAATGTGGCGGCAAAACTAAAAATAATCCGGTTTTATTGGCGATGTTGAAATGTTTTATTGATTCGAAGAGATATAACACAAAAGAGTAGATGTAACTGTTTATTCGAATTAATTATCGCAAAGATCTTAAGTGAGAGTTAGGAGTTATTCTATTAATGTTATCTCGGATCTTAATTTAGATCAAGTCTTATCGATGATTGCTTGTGAATCGTTCGCTATGCAAGATGTCGATTTGAAATGCATTATGGAGATAAAAAAATACTGCAACTTCATGCATTACGTCGTACGCAATAGTTAGTATTGATGTAATATGTAGTTCGTCATACTTTGATTTCTAAACTGGTTGCCCGCCCCGGCTTCGCACAGGCGTGCGAAACTAATGAAGAAAATGAATCTCTTTTTTATTAACCTTTTTTTTATTTGATTAAAACCTTGTCCTGACAATTACAAACGGAACAAAAAAGAATTAACTAAATAGGTGCTGCCGTTCTGAAGTGATGCGCTTACAAACATTCGGCAATGGATTTTTATTTATATAGAAGAATAATTCTTTACCGTGGCCCCCTGAGCTGTGCATTTTTCGGTATAAAAAGTAGCCTATTCTTCATAAAAGATAGGCTAACAATAACGTATACGTCAGTTTGACGTATGTCGCAGAGATCAAGCTATCTTTTATGAAGTATGACACTAACGAAAATTCAGGTTACAGACAGTGAAAGAATTTTCAAAAACGAATCAGTCCTTCCAGAGGTTTTACAAATATAAACAAACAGTTTTATCTATTTACTATAATAGACAGATGATTAAGCTTTCCTGAACGAAAGTTATCATAAAGAAGGAATGAAAGTGTATTTTATTCTCTTACAGGTTTCAGAAACATAGAAATTGCCTAGATAATGGTGACTTAGATAAAATATTACTAGAAAATCATTAAGTTGTAAGTTTCGAAGCAAAAACGGATAGCATTTTCATTGCAGACGACTTTCTCTAGGCAGTTAATTTATATTATACTTCGCTTCGCCATTTCTACGAGTAAGTGGCAATGTCTATGGTCAAAGAACAAGGCATCTCGCGACTAGAACTGTCATCAACATCAATCAATCAATACATATAATAAATCTGTCAATTTCGGAAGACAGTGGAGTCGTTATTGTTTTTTGATTTTTTTTTATGTTTTACGTTATAGTACACCGAAAATATTTCCAAAAAAATAAACAGGGTGTTAAAGGATAACAAACAGAACCCATTACCAGGATTTTTTAAATTTTTGTCTGTTTATTTGTGCACGCATCACGTAAAACGTACAAAACCAATGTAAATGACATTTATAAATAAAAAAAGTCCGTAACTTCTTAGTTTTTGTTTCATCCCAATAGGTTCTATCTATCAAAAGTTAGATGAATTGAAAGTGTTCAAGAAGTAAAATATCACAACATCAATCTGTCATACACCAAACATGTAAAATTTCGGTTGGTCATGACAAACAGCGTCTATGGCAAACGGCGATAATGACTTAACGTGTTCATGACGAATTGCGTTTGTGGCAAACACTGTATTAGACGAATCGCCATAGTGACTAATTGAGTTAAATCAGATAGCTATGACCAATTGAGTATGTGACGAATAGCGTCTGTGACCTGGAGCGTGTAATCCCAACACGGTAAACTTTACCGTGTCCCGATTGCATATCTATCTGACTTGCAGAATCCATATACTGGGTAACACGATACCTATACTTCATAAAGGATAGCTTGATCTCTGCGACATTTGTCAAACTGACGTATACTTTATTGTTAGCCTGTCAAGCGCTATTGTTACTGTATTGATACTGACAGCTGTCGCAGAGGTCAAGCTATCTTTTAATAAGTATAGAAAAAACAGTTGTTAGATTTCCTAGTTCCTGGCTACTCGTACCGACTGTCAAAAATGTTCAACGAAAAGTTTTGACAAAGACATCTCTCAACACTGGCCACCGAGCCGCCTCTACGCTCTATGGTCTTGTTATTCCTACGACTTAGTGGCAATGGCTACATTTTACGATGTCATTATATCCTATGACGTCAGAGACAGATATAAAAGTGAGACCATGGTGTGACATCGCTTATTTATGGATGTTCCATATTAATTTTCCGTTTTATCGACGTCTGATGTTTTGGTTTTAATCATAATAATGAATAGAATGTTTTGACCACAGATCACCAATATACGCAGTGGCTGGTAGAAACTGAATGAGAGTTGCCGAGAATCGAGATAAATGGCGTGGAGACGCTTATGTTCAGGTATGAAGCTGAATGTTTGAAGTCGATTTGTTTTTTCTTGTTAAAAAGTTTTTATGATGTCGACTATTGGTATTGGTTTAAATAATAACATTAATTTTGTTTATACATTAAACATATGGATATTGTTGTAAAAAAAAAGTTCAGAAAATTGTAATTTATCAATGTTTGGCATATTTGTGCATATGTGATACTGTTGTTAAATGCGTTAAACATGTTCTCATGTTATTTTTTTATTTTTGATTTTAGTGACAGCAAAGTAGACACTGTAAAAACCTTTTTTTAATGTTTGTTAAGCTTTTATTTTTTGCTCCAGCGAATAAGTAGAGTACCTGTGGCTAGTTCGCTGATGCAATGTAAGTAGATCTATTGAATAATATATGACAATACATTTACTACATAACTGTACCACCTGATGGGTGAGACGGGTGCATACAAAAACATTAAGTAAGTATTTAGAAATTCTAGTCTCATTTCTAGTCAATAGTCTACTTTTTGGAGAGCAGTAGTGGCCCAGCGGTAACAGGTTACAGGTACCTAGGTAGGCGCTTAACTTTGACAAAAAAAAAATCATCACCACTGCTTATAAAAACGGTGATGGAGAAAACCTGCATGTATTAGAACTAAAAATTCGAAGACATGTGACGTCCACCAACCCGCACTGGGTCCACGTGGTGGTTTACAGCCCATTCCCTCTCACGGAGAGGAGGCCTGCACGCGCAGCGAACCAATTTGGAACCTAAGTGCGGTAAAGGTTGTCCATAAGTCTTATCCTTCTTGGACAGTCGTTAAAGGCAGGTTTATTACGCATCTGGAAATAGCGTTGCTGATACATAATTCGGATTAGCGATTGAAGAGCGATTAAATCGCAAAAATATACCGTCTTTTTTTCTCTTTCAAAATATGTAAGCCTGCGGGTAAACAAAAGCCCGAATATCTGAAAATCAGTCTTAACATGGACACAGATTATATAGATAATTAGCATACAGATGCCTCATCACATACACAGAACGACTTAAGTCGTTTTTCGAATGATTAAGATGATTATTTTTATAAGTACTTCGATCGCGTTCGGTTCCGTTTTAAATACAATAACGATTTGTTTTATAGTATTTTTTGCACGTTTTTAAAGGTTCATCCAAGTCTCAGACCATTCTCTATGTCCAAGTGATCTAAAAGCATACAATTCACTTCGTATTCAATGTGATATTAGCAGGGGACCTAGATATCATTCTCACAATGGAATCCCAGTAATGGAATTGAAATGAATTTTTCTCATCGGCCTCCCCCCCATCCTCTTTTCAGTTGGTTTCTGGACTAGGAGGATGGGGGTCATTCAGTAGTGAAATTGAATATGAATTCTGTCGGTTGGTATCTAAATTACATAGTACATTGGAGTATAAAACAAGCATAATATTTTCACCCGACTGCGCGACGCAAAGGAGAGTAATGTGTTTATCAGTCTATGTTTGTATTTATGTTTGTTCCTATCTGGCGTTATAGAGGACAAATGCGTGGGTCGATTTTGATGATTCTTACGTCAATCCATTCGTCTTATCCTTGCGAATGTCACTGGCTACATTAAAAATAAAAATGGCGGATTTCGGGCGCCATATTTTGTGGGTCCCAATTTTTGTCCCAATAAACAAAGGTGATTACAAAAATATATAACACTTATATGTTTCAACAGATTTCGAAAAATAAATTATCACTTAAAACATATAAATGAAAAAAGTTAATGTAAATAAAAAAAACTTTATACAAAAAAATACTAGGTACCGACTTCCAAATAAAAAAACTACAAAGTAAAAATTAATTTAATTTTTTGTCTTTCGTAGGTGTACCAATTTATTGCGTTATGGACACCGACTTCCAAAAATAAAGTTATTTTTCACTTTGTAGTTTTTTTATTTGGAAGTCGGTAGTATTTTTCTTTATTTTTCACTTTTTAGTTTTATCTTTTATTATTTACCTACCTAATAGGCAAGTTGTTTAGTAAGGTACCTATAACACCAGAATAGATTACCCGAATATCATGATATCATAAAACTTGAACATAACCATTAAAATGGGAGATCTGCGTACCCCTTAAGAGCTTACTGGCGTGATGTTATGTTATGAAATGGTATAAATAATAAACAGACATTATATTAATTTATTGAAGAGTTCTGTTGTATATCTTCGAAGTTCTTCATCAGATCTTCACCCAATTACAATTGGGACAAATTTCGCCACATACTCTTTCAAAAGAAAAAAGAATTTTTAACATCAGTCCCGTAGTTTCGGCGCCTATTCGGTAAAATCATTCGGTAAAATCAAACAAAAAAATATTTCTTCTTTATAATATTGGTAAACTCGTAGATAGCATATGTGTTATTCTGATCTATAAGCTATATTTCTGTATAGTTTCATTAAAATCTGTTCAGTAGTTTTTGCGTGAAAGAGTAACAAACATCCATCCATCCTCACAAACTTTCATGTTCAATAATAAGATATGACCAGCAGAATAATTACCTTATTAATGTTAGATAATAATTATCTTTCTGCATTGTATTTTGTGGACTGCTTGCCTGGCGTAAAGATTTGGTACCTACCTATACCCATCATATCTCAAAATTCTAAGCCTATTGCCATCATCATTTCAGCCGAAAGACGTCCACTGCTGGCCTCCCCCAGGCGTCGGCACATTGACCGATCCCTTGTGTCTCGCATCCAGCACCTTCCCACAACCTAAACCAGGTCATCGGTTCACCCAGTGGGAGGCCTTCCAACTCAACTTTTCGGCCCTATCGGCCATCCGTTCTGCGAGCAATGTGTCCTGCCCACAGCCACTTAAGTTTCGCAATTCTTCGGGCCATGTCGGTAACTTTGGTCCTCCTGCAGATTGCCATCAACCAGACACAAATCCAGCCTCCCTGCAGCCCTGCTTCTATGCAATTGAACAAATGGAAAAATCCAAATAACACTGTGCGACCCAGCCAATAGAGCAATGAAACAGTTTTTGTGTCCTGTATCTCCCAAACAGTGTTAGCCAATATGATTACGCAAATACGCGTCCTTTACGATTTAGTGTTCACAAACTTTCGTATATTTGATTGATAGATGGACATTTGATTGATCACCATTTAATTCATAACCATATTCTCCTACAAGGACATGGCGCCATTTCCCGACAAGGAAGCCTAGTAGTTCTGCATACAAATTGAAGTTTTTACTTTTCGCTTTAATTCAGATGGTCAGTTTTGTAGAGAGGTTGTTGCAGTCAAAGAATAATAATGTTTGGAAGTGACACTCCACTTCAAACATTTTCTGTGTGTAAAAAAACGTTCAGACATGGGCTCCCAGCGCTAACAAAGAAAATTTGGTTCATATAAATGTCACCAGATGGCGCCATATGCATCGATTCATTATTGAATTGTGTGTAAAATTTAAATTTTCTAGAATTGATTATATAAATTGTATGTTTTTGTTTAATCGACTCGCCTAAGCACAAAATTATGAATATTGGACTCTTAATTCACATCTCAAAGATATAAAATTGATTCCAATATATGACGCACTTTTAAAATTCTGAGGCATGCCACTCGATTTTTTTAAAATTTGTATTATAACACATTTTGATACAGTGAAAGTGTAAAACGTGCAAAAAAATACTATATAACAAATCGTCATTGTATTTAAAATAAAAATAGTCACGAACCGAGAAAATCCTTTAACTTACAAGTCGCTGCAAACACCATCGATAGCCGTGGAACGGAACCGAACGCAATCGAAGTTCTTCATTTCTTCTTCATTTTAACCAGACAAAAAAACGCTTGTTACGTCGGACGGTTTGTTTTTATGGGATGAGGCATCTGTATGCTAGTATTATATTATCTGTGGTTCAGTACAAGGATTATCGCTTGTGACACAAAGGAAGGTCTTCATCTCTCTCTCTTCTTCTACAATAGCACGTATGGGTGTTTAAAAATGCACCATTTCAGTCGAACGACCCCTTGCTAGACACAGATCTAAGTTTCGTCGCCACATCGACTGTACCTGCGTTTCTCGCAACTCGGATTCCCGGCACTTTCACCAGTTGATACCACTACCTTGGTCAGCGATATTACAACAAGAGCCTAGTATTCCGGCACTTGCTTTCGTCAGTGCATCCTTCCCTAGATTGCTAAAAGAGTAGAAATCAGTGCCAAGTTGCAAGACAAAAGGTGAGTAGTATAAAGACCATGGTAGAAATATTAATTATAAATTAGTGACTGTAACATTTCAAGGAAGACGAAGGTGAAACTGGTCAGCTCCTCGGTGTTCTCCATCTTCAGTTAAGGGTCCAAGACGTGGACTCGTAGCTGAAGAAGGCGGACCGTGACCGAATCGATGCTTTTGAGATGTGGTGCTGGAGGAAGATATTGCAAATCTCCTGGACTGCCTATCGCACCAATGATTCTATCCTCCGGGAACTAAACATAAATCAGACAGTCCACGGTCTGCCTTCGTAGGATTCTGGATTTTTTTGGTCACATTGCCAGGAAGGACGGACACAACCTCGAACAGCTGATGGTAACTGGCTAGATCGAAGAGAAACGTCCGAGAGGTCAAAGTCCAATCAGATGGTCAGACCAAGTCCACACAACGTTAAATACCAGGCTGCACGATGCTCTCAAAGGGGCCAAAGATGGCGCAAATTGGTGACGGAGAAGTTGTTTCCACGAAGACCAGGGATTCAAGACCCTTAGTAATGAGGAACACGATGCGAGGAGGAGGAGAAAATATTAAACAAGAAAAGAAAGCACACAAGTGCCATTTCTTCCCACTCCACACTCTACGATGCCAACATCACTTATAACATGGTTACGGAACATTATTACAACTGGCAATAATTGTAAATTACGAACGTGCTACTGCGATGTGGCCGCGATTTGAAAGTGAAGGATTTGTATGCACGTCTGTTGCTTCGTTTATTGGCGCGATATATCATTGTAATGATACTAATGATATATAATGGATCTACTTGTGAGTGATGCCGGATTAGTCTAATATTGTAGGTGTTTTGTATTTTTTGTGGAAAGTAATGATCCTTATGGTATCGTATTTTGGTGTAGGTTACGAGATGAAAGACGTAATCAATCTATTACGTCTTGATTGAGCATTGAATAAAATATAAATTAAGCATGATTGCAGGAATTGACGAATGCATTGTCATCCAAACTAAACGTTTATGCAAAATTTCATCTTAATCAGTGGAGGACAACTGCTTTAAAATTCAGTTTCAAGATTTGACCCGAACACACTTACATACATACATACATATATTATTCATTAAAAATTCTTTTTTTTAAACAAGCTTTTTTCGTATTCTTCACAGTAAACCCTTTCATTTAATATACATATCATGCCAGTGCACAAAAAATAACTAGTCCGCCATCTTGGGTCGTCCGCCATATTGGATTTAGAATGACGTCACTTAACTAACCATGCATTGTCATCCAAACTAAACGTGTATGCAAAATTTCATCTTAATTGGTGGAGGATAACTGCTTTAAAATTCAGTTGCAAGATTAGACCCGAACATACTTACATACATACATACATTGCAAGTTAAATAAAAGCTTGTAAAAAGGGACAGAACTAAATAAGTTTCGAAAAGTTAATTCCTTCTAAATTAAATAGACGCCATTATCCAAAATAAACGTCAACTTAAGTGAAACAAGACAGAAGCCAGCTCAAAGCACAAACACCAAACAGTTTTTCGGATTCAGCGCACACAGAAAGGGAAAGGTTTGTATCGAATACGTATAATGTATAATTTAGTCTTCAACAACGTCAGGCGAAGTAAAACACTATAGATTGTTTGAAAAATACAAGTCTGTTGATATAGCAATATAGAGTTGTCTGGCGTTACGGATAAAACCGGAGTGAAGTCGGAACCACACTTACGTGTCGTGACGTGGCGTGTCGCGGGATTCTCCAATCAAACGACTCTGTATAATAGGTAATTAATAACGCAACGAGTTTTGAAGCCAATCAACTGCGTCGGAAGGCGCCACGACACGCCACGCCACATAAGTGTGGTTCCGTCTTTATTCTTGGTTTTTAGGGTTCCGTAACCGAAGGGTTCAAACTGGTTTTTCGTCTGATTAAACTACTAAAATTATTTTTTGTCCATCAGTCGCGTCCGGTTCCGTTCACCGGGCGATAGATAGACGGTGTTAGCAGCAACTTGCAAGTAAAAGGGTTTACTCGGTTCGTGAATATTTTTTACTTTAAATACAGTGAAGATTTGTTTTATAGTACATTTTTGCACGTTTTTACAGTTTCTTTGCACCAAAATGTGTTAAACAGTGTGTCAGTCTTTTTGGCCTAATTTACCCAAAAGTCCGGGTAAAGTTTACTGGCAACCCTAATGAAATGGAGTTGCCATTTAATAAAAAAATTGTGTTACCAATACTGTTTTACAATTAAAAATATTTCCGTTAGTACCGATAATCACTAGGCCTAGTAGGTCCAATAATTACTGAATCATAGTATATGGTATACCGGTAAATTCATGCGGCGAGTCAACGGAAATTGAAGATTAACATTTATAGGTTACTTTCCGCCAGAATCCAGTTTGGCTAGATTTGTGCCTGATTTATATGGAGCGACAGCCTGTCTAGCCTTCACTTACGACCTACTCAGAGAACGGTACCAGTATCCAAAGTCGAATCCTAGACCTATTTATATTTTTATTTAAAGAAACTCAAAATAAGCTTTTTGGCCCATTGTATTTTCATTAATAGCAATTCAGTTTTCATACAACCAGTTTTAAGGTTTCCGTAGTCAAAAAGAAACCCTTATAGTTTCGCCATGTCCGTCTGTACGTTCGTCCATCCGCAGTTTAGCTCAGAGACTACTAAAAATACTAGACCTATGTTATGTTTGGGACTCGGATAAATTTGAAAAAGAGTTATACCCAAGAAGAGAACCGCGATAAGAGGTACCGCGGCCCTAGCTCATGCAACTGAAGGAACACGGGTGGGTTTTGGTCAATAACAGTCTGACATCGCTTCACCCAGAGCCGGAGAAGTCATTCTACGATTCAATCAATCTGCCACGATTCAATCCCCTTCCAACCATGTTGGGGTCGGCCTCCAGTTCCCACCGGATTCAGCTGAGTACCAGTGTTTTACATGGAGCGATTGCCTATCTGACCTCCACAACCCAGTAACTGGGTAACACGGTACCCCTTGACAAGACTGGTGTCAGATCTCAAGCTTCTGACCACCCGTAACGACTGTCAAAGATCTTCAAATGACAGCCGGGATCAAATGCTTAACGTGTTTTCCGAGGCACGGAGGAATCTCGGTATGTTGAAATGGTCACCCATCCACGGACCGACCTCGTCAAGCATTGCTTATCCTTGAAGATCGAACCGTGCGGCTGTTATTATTTAGCCACGAGCTCCTCAAGAAGAAGAAGTCATTCTCCGATTGCCCAAGCAAACAAAAGGTAGCTAAAAATAAGGTTATTTTATTTATTTTTATCAGGAAAAGAAACAGTAGTATAAAAACAATATACAAAGTATCAAATTTGTTTCGGCATACATATAATTTTTGGCCCAATGTATTACTTCAGCTTCTTGTATTAAGAATTCATATTAAGGAACGTGACAT
Organism: Orthosia gracilis; assembly: GCA_947562075.1. Classification (NCBI taxonomy): domain Eukaryota; kingdom Metazoa; phylum Arthropoda; class Insecta; order Lepidoptera; family Noctuidae; genus Orthosia; species Orthosia gracilis. The sequence continues at coordinate 2,783,692 of OX387267.1, read as the reverse complement.
ACCCCACTTTAATGCCAAAATTTAAGGTTATTTATCTGCCTAGAGTTGCATAAAAATACTAATTGATATTTAAATACTAATTCAGAAACTAACTATTAGCCAACACACATAGAAAACGCATGCATAAAATACGTGTCAATTATTTGGGGACTTTATTGAACCCCAATTTGTATTTTTTCATACTCATGTGAAAACACAACTCAAACAAAGTCAAAAAACTCGAAACATTTATATCAACTAAACCATTTGCGGACACTATTTAACTGTCAAGGGGTCAACCAGTTACCTAATCAGAAAATTGAAGGTATTTGCACGTTCCAAAACGTAGATCTCCATTTAGAAGAATGAGCAAGAAACTGCATGTCAAGCGACAAATTCGTCGACTCTACACGCTTGCCTTGAAATTCCCTCTTCAGTTACGCATGACTTGTAGTACTAAATTAGTATACACAAGTATTTATAAAGATCTCCCCTTCAAAATCAACACCGACACTCGTTAACAACAATGTCCAGTCCCCAGGCACCCCTCAGCGGAAACAGTAACAGGTTTTAACTTTTAATTGCTGTGCCGTGTGAAAACTGTTGTGTTTTGAGTTTGTTACCGTTGACGTCACAAAGTAGACATTTGCAGTATAAGCTGACCTTTTATTGTGTTCGGCGAAAAGGTTATAACGGGAGATGCATTTTTTTAAGTTTGCAACACTGTAAATTTGACAGCTGACAATTATGGCGCCTGATTTAAATGGTAAAGACATAGTTTAAAATCATACATTTATCGTAAAAAATGTTTGACCTACCTGTTGATCAATGTGTACAGTCTTATTACAAAAAGCGATTTTACTTAAAACCCAAGTTTAAACCTCTTTAATGTACGGTGTAAACAAGGTTTAAACCTGGGTTTTAGTTAAACCGCTTTTTGTAATAAGATTGATTGAGTTTTCTTAGAAGTCACGTCAATACTTGATACCGTACACCATGGGCTTGGCAGAAAAATATAATTTGGGCCCCCACAATATTGCGCCCAAAATCCGCCATTTTCTTTTTTCCAATTTTAACAATAGCCAGTGACACTCTCAGGGTTAAGACGAATCGATTGACTTAAGAATCATCAAAATCGACCAACGCGTCTTGTCTCTAGAACGCTACATAGGAACAAACATACATACATACATAGACTGATAAACACATTACCCTCCTTCAGCAGTCGGGTAATTAAGTAATTTCATAATATCGTAGTAAATATACAGTGACACTCGCAAGGTTAAGACAAATCGATTGACTTACTCGTAAGTATCATCAAAATCGGCCAACGCGTTTTGTCTCTAGAACGCTACATAGGAACAAACATACATACATAGACTGATAAACACATTACCCTCCTTCGGCAGTCGGGTAATTAAGTAATTTCATAATATCGTAGTAAATAAAGTATTAGAATTCCGTAACTAAAAATGTTAGTTAACAACTCATTATAATAAATTACCAGTTATGTTTACCCTGTTTAGACCATTCTTAGTTCTGACTAGCTTCTGCCGGTAGCTTCGCCTGCGTGAAATTCGAAAAGTGTCCCAGGGGACTCAATGCAACACCTGATTATTTATAGGGAATTTGTCGTACTCTTTCATGCAGTCATATTACGCAATAAGGCTGCCGTCAAACCGTTGAGACGTGATTGATTAAAAAAAACCGGCCAAGTGCGTGTCGGACTTCGCACGTTTAGGGTCCCGTACCTTGACCGCAGATCAAGTTGGTTGTAATAGGAATATTAAGTTATTCATTAAATAATGATTTTTTTAAACTAGCCTTTTCTTATTTTTCTCAGCATACCTTGTCATTTGAAATCCATATTATAGCAGTGCACAAAAACTAACTAGTCCGCCTTCTTGGGCCGTCCACCAATTGCATTTAGAATAACGTCACTTAGCTAACCATGCATTGTCATCCAAACTAAAAGTGTATGCAAAATTTCATCTTAATCGGTGGTCGATAACTGCTTTAAAATTCAGTTGCAAGATTTGACCCGAACACACTTACGTACATACATTGCAAGATAAATAAAAACTTGTAAAAATGAGGAAATTTCAAAGAAAAAATCGATATATCAGTATACTGTTATTTTTTAGTAAATATATTTTACGTAATAATAAATTAATATTATCACCAAATTTGAAGCTCATAGGTCATCGAGAAGTTAAAAAAATATTTAGTGGCCATTCCTTAGTTTACCAATTTTTTTGAAAAATAAAAATACAGTATTTATCTAATCAACGAGGTTTAAACAGTGATAGGCCACTTGATGGAAAGATAATTCTTTTTCCCGCCTTTAGCTGTATGGGCCCATAAAACCATTTATGCCCATAAATATTTTTTGACAATTTTTATGCCTTTGTGTCAACAATATGCTTATACTGTGAAGATTTGCAGACTACCGTTTCGCGGACACGACAGCAATAGGACTCCGTTTGGACCCTTCGAGTACGGAACCCTAAAAACATACAAAAATCCAGACAGCCACATTTATACCAATATTATAAAGAGGAAGGATTTTTTGTTTGTTTGTACCGAATAGGCTCCGAAAGTACTGGACCGATTTAAAAAATTCTTTAACCATACCATTTTTGGCTATTTTTAATCCCGAAAACGGGTCCTGTGGGGTGGTCCACGGGAGCGAATCCGCGGATTTTACTAAGAACTGTGTTGAGGATAATGCCAAAATACTCGTACTTCAATACAATAATCGTTACTCATGTTCAGGAAGTACAAGGATTATATTATTGTATGTAATTTACTTAGAGGAAGCCAAAGAAAATACCGACGAATTATAAGCCGACAGTGAACGAAAAAGCCGTAGTTAGAAAAAACGGTAGTTATTATTGTAGTAGTTTTATTTTGCAGCTTCGCTAGCTAGCTACATTTGTGTTAGTGTATTTGTGTATCTGTCTGGTGCATCATAGCTCTTAAACGGATGAAGAGATTTTGATTTCGTTTTTTTTGTTTGAAAGGTTACTTTATCAAGAATGTTTATTAGCTATGTTATATATGAAAATCAGTTCAGTCGTTCAAAAGTTATGAGAGTTTTACTGTTTGAATCGGGGTGTTTTCGCAAGATTTCGTGTCATAATTACCAAAATGTTGAATTCAGGCCTGTGGACCATAAGCCAAGAGTTAACACTGGGGCCCATGAGCTGCGACTCTTGGATCCTTCAAGGTCTATACCCGCAAAACCTCGATACGCGGCAGCGGCAGCTAGGGGTTTTTCTTTTGGGATACCGACTACCTTATAGGTGGATTGGTACATTGTCGATCGAAGCGTGTCTACAAATAGATTTCAGCATGAAATAAAAATGTTTCGGGGGTTTTTAAATTTTACTTACTCCGGGATAAGCGTAGCCAATGACATTTAACAATACGGAGGTTTTCTAACAGTTAATTTTTTTTAAATCGGACTTTCAGAGAAAATATTCTACTCGAATCAGGTACTGTTACTGCAGAGATTACCGCCTACAATCAATGCCATCATCATCAGCGTTTTAAATGTTCCCACTACTGGGACACAGGCCTTCTCTCTGCGAGAGAGAATGGGCCGTAATCCACCACGCGGGCCTAGTGCCGGTTGCTGGATGTCACATGTCGTTTTTGTGTGAATTTTTGGTTCTAGGACATGCCGGTTTCCTCACGATGTTTTCCTTCAAACAATGTAATATTTGTTTATTTATCATCATTTCATCCGAACGACGTCACACACAGCTGGACATAAGTCTCCCTCAACTTCCTCCTCTTGTCACGTGTTACTAGGAGTCTGAGCTACACGTCTTCTATTCCTTACTGTAAGTAAACCTGCCTTGTAAAAATAGGTTTAACACCTCTATATACTTCCAAGTTGTTTGAGAGCGTCCGGTCTGTGCCGTGTGCAAAGGGGAACTGAAAGAAAGCCGACGATTGACGAAACACGAAGTTTGCCGAGCGACATTAAGAAAATGTTTGTACTGTACGTGTGTCATATGGGGATCTTACCTACCTACTTCGATGACTATAGGTCTTCCTAAACTCCTGAAGGCCCTGAAGTTGGCTTTCCGGATGCCCAAGACACGAAACGGTGCTGTTTTTGTACCTATGAGATTTACTACTTCGCAGCCATTGTAGCCAAAAAGTTTGACGAGAACTATACTTAGACAATATATATACATTGTGTTCGAAATGTTAACATCATCTATACATATAAATAAAATTGGAGTGTCTGTTTGTAATATTGAAATAACCGTTTTATACTACATGTATATGAATATATATACGGTACATACACCAAAATAACATTTTTTACAATTTTTGTCTGTCTGTCTGTCTGTTTGTTTCTGCTAATCTCTGAAATGGCTGGACCGATTTTGACGGGACTTTTATTGGCAGGTAGCTGATGTAATAAGGAGTAACTTCGGCTACGTTTATTTTAGAAAAATTCTTTTATTTTAGAATTTTTTTAGGCGGAACGAAGTTCGCCGGGTCAGCTAGTAAAACATAACATTAACATTAAAAGTAAACACTAAGCCTTAATTAAATACATTAAATAACATGAAACATAAGTATAATAATAATACGATTATTAATTAATTGGTAATTGACATCACAAAAATAACACAAACCTGTCTATACTCTGTAGATGAATTATTCATCTACAGAGTATAGACACAACTGTGTACAAAATGCTTTTCAAGTCGAGAGGTAATCTATTAAAGGCTTTAACGGCCTGATATTGTGAACATAAATAGGTAAGTACTACATCATTTTCGGGCAGAAAAGTAAAACCAATCCGCGACAATTTCTAAAACACCACACCGATCGATCATTGTAGAACAGCTTAAAACTAGACTACACAAAATTTCTCTTCAGCTAAAATTTCAAACATTTATCGCTTCTCATTTATAACCATTTACATATTAATTTGACATTCGAGACTTGGGACAGCGGTTCTCATAGTTTCATGTCCGCAAATCGTCATATAACAGATAAGTAATGTATGTAAAAACTTTTTACAAAAAAATACTACCGACTTCCAAATTAAAAAAAACTACAAAGTGTCGACTAAAAAGTCGGTGTCTATCATAGGTACCAATTTATTGCGTTATGGACACCGACTTCCAAAAATAAAAATATTTTTCACTTTTTAGTTGTACCTACCTAATAGGCAAGTTGTTTAGTAAGGTACCTATAACGCCAGAATAGATTACCCGAATATCATGGAACATGAACATAACCGGTGAAATGAGAGATCTGCGTACCCCTTAAGAGCGTACTGGCGTGATGTTATGTTTTGAAATGGTATAAACAATAAAAAGACATGCGATTGTAGCAATCCCGAGCGATTTGCCGAAGAGTTCCGTTGTATATCTTCGAAGTTCTTTATCAGATCTTCACCAAATTAAAATGGGACCAATTTCGAAACATACACTTAAAAAAAAAAAAGAGATTTCAAAATCGGTCCACAATTTACGGAGATATCAGTGAAAAAAAAAAACAATGTCAAACATAGAACCTCCTCCTTTTTGGGAAGTCGGTTAAAAATATCCTAAATGTACTTATGTAAATTTCGCGTGGTTCGTAAGTATATTGTTTTGTTTGCCTTCCCTTATTGTTGAACAGGCCATGTTCTAACTTTGCCTTTTTCTGTCATGTTCTGACCTAAGGATGGTCGAAAGTAGAAATGAGTAAGGCGGACATAATGCCATAGGCATTTTGAAGTTTCTCAGGTTTAGTGCACCAAAGACGACCCACACTGACCGTGTTTTTTACTTGTGCATTATCTTATCAGTTTAAATAAATTAATTCATTTATCAAGTACATACACACAACAGAAAGGGAAACTCTTTACAACGTTCGATCTTTGGAGGGTTTGAGCAGAAAGTAGGTCAGCGTTGCACCCAAGGGGCTCGTAAAAACCGACTATCGATACCGAACAACATTGCCGAGAGGGTTCGAGTTCGAAGTACGGCGTCCTCCTGTCTGCTAATGACAACAAACATATTCCCCGCCCGTATTCCCCGGTGGGTTAAGGAAGTGCACTTACAATAAACCCTGTTATGGCTCCCAAGTGCCATATATGTGTTATGTCTTCTTGTAAGAATTGGATTTAAGAAGATCCAGTTGCAGAGGACAGTTACTTGTCGATGATAAATTGCTGGTGAAATGTCAAGGTAAGTATACATATTTCGAGACACTTAAGTCGAGATTGGAAAACATGTATTCCTGTCAAACAGCTGGCAAAATATAAGCGCAAGATAGAGAAGGGAAAATTATCTGAATGTAACCACGTTTTTTTGATGCATCCACTCCTATCAAAGTCGGAGACTCTACTCTCGTAGCTGTTGACGATTATGTCTACCTGGGACAAACACTCCAGTAATCCAGTTAGTTAGGTCCAACTTCGAGATAGAGGTCAACCGTCGAATCCGACTCGGCTGGGCGGTGTTCGGGAAGTTGCGCGGTATCTTGTCCAATTTACCGCAGTGTCTCAAGACAAAAGTGTATGACCAGTGTGTATTCCAGTGATCACCTATGGGACCGAGACGTAGTCGCTCACAATGGGCCCCATCAGAAGGCTTAAAGTCGCCCAAAGGGCAATGGAGAGAGCTACGCTCGGAGTTTCCTTGCGTGATCGAATCAGAAATCCAGGCAACAATCGGCAGGCTTATTACGTATCATTTGCAAGAGCAAAGTGATAGCGATTTTTGCGCAGTAATTGCTCTTCCCTACAGAAGTTTTAGAGTTGTTGGCGGTTTTTTTTTTTAAATAAGTGCTTTTGATAAACAGCGAGCGATTAGCAAACGATTGTGTAGGACCTACCATACCTACACTGCAGGTAATTCCGACTTTTATGACATAAAGCGTTTGATCGCTATCGTTTTGCTCCTGCAAAAGATACGTAATAAGCCTGCCGTACCCTCTTTGAAGTTCCACAATTATGGTGCTGACTTTTATCAATCTCGGCATTAGCATAGAATAAATAAGGCATGCATTTACCGTCATAATTCAAGTTAAATGACACAAATAAAGCTAAACAAGTAGCACTTTGAGAACCATAGCGCCAAAATGATAGGCCGAGGACCGGTATTCCGAATCTCAAAGTTCAAGATCATTGGGGACCGCGCCTTCACAGCTTTACCGTGAATTTGTGGAATGCCTCTCTGTCTGTGAGGTATGCTCCACTCTGGTATGTGGAATTGTGGGACGTGGAGATATGAGCTGCAGTTTTATTATCTATAGGCTCGCGCTTGACCACTATCTCACCTGATGTTAAGCAAAGATGTGGTTGACTGTGAAGCTCGCTTGCCTAGAAGAAACCTATTTAATCTTGACTTAAAAGACCCTTGGATTTTAAAACTAAACTAAACTGCCTTCTTGACAAACTGACTAACTGGACGAACTGTAGGCGGAAGAAAGATTACCCATTTTTATAGTAGTCACAGCGGATCTTTTGTGTCTCTGAAGTTGGCTCTGCCAACCATTGCGCAAGAAACAGTTTGTCATCGAGTATACTGCATAGAGTAAGCAAGATAGGACGATGCGACAAACGTAATCGAATGAAAGAGGCAGTTATACAATGCTGTCTTCTACTTCAACATTGACACAAAAATAGCAACTGCGCAGGGCCTTGCAGCAAACTTCAGAGACACAAAGATCCAATATGCCTACTTTTTTTTTATAAATATGACACGGATGATGATAATAATTTTGCATGAAAATGATCGCAAATGAATCATGTATTTTTACAAGCTTTTATTTAAATTGCAACTTATATATGGTACTAGCTTCTGCCAGCGGCTTCGCCCGCGTGAAAAGTATCTATTTTTATCCCAAGGGAACATTATTCCCGGGATAAAAAGTAGCCTATGTGCTATTCCAGACTGTAATCTATCTCTGGGCCAAATTTCATCCAGATCCATTCAGCGGTTTTGGCCTTATTGAGTAACAAATATACATCCATCCAAAAAAACTTTCGCATTTATAATATTAGTAAGATAAGATAAGTAAGATAGTAAGAAGTAAGATTAGTAAGATAAGATGTACGTAAGTGTGTTCGGGTCAAATCTTGCAACTGAATCTTAAAGCAGTTATGATCCACCGATTTAGATGAGATTTTGCATACACGTTTGGTTTGGACGGCAATGCATAGTTAGCTAAGTGGTGTGATTCTAAATCCATTATGGCGGACGGCCCAAGATGGCGGACTAGTTATTTTTTGTGAACTGCCATGATATCGGTATCAGATGAAAGAGTTTGCTGAGAAGAATACGAAAAAAGCTTGTTTAAAAAAAACAGATTGCTTATTGAATAATTTTATTTTACAGTTGGTTTCTTTGAATAAATAATCAACTGCCAATCACATCACCCAATATTTTCGCTATAGAAACCAAGTGTTTGCTTCATAATCATCGTTAGATGACATAATTCTGAATCTCTAAGTTCAAGATCATTGGGTACTGCGCCTTGCCTTGGTAGCGTGAATTTGTGGAGTGTCTCTCTGTCTGTGAGGTTTAAGCTTTGAGCGAAACTAATCAAAAAAATACTTGTAATTTGACTAACAAGGCTGCATAGGTTCAAAGAGTTTATGAAGACTGATGTGACCACACGACAAAGCAGATGACCCAGTGTTATAAATGAAATTTGCTTATATTGTTATAGGCAGAATCCATCAAAAAAACTTTTTTACAAAAAAATACTACCGACTTCCAAATAAGAAAACTACAGAGTGAAAAATAACTTTATTTTTGGAAGTCGGTGTCTTTCGTAGATACCATTTTTTTGCGTTACGGACACCGACTTCCAAAAATAAAGTAATTTTTGGAAGTAGTAGTAGTAGTAGTTGTCTTCCGTTTGTAGTTTTCCACAATTGACGGAGATATCGGTGAAAATACATAATAAATGAATAAAAAAAAAACATACATGAAGTCGAACATAGAACCTCCTCCTTTTTGGTAAGTCGGTTAAAAAACTAACCATTAGCCATATTGAGTTTACCTCAGTTGGGGTTAAACTAAATACGGAAGACAGCCGATATAAAAATACCATAGACAATTTTATTAAAAATGAAGTACCTAAATCCCAGTAAAGATCAGCATAGCATAGTTCCGCCTTAGGGCAGTAGGTACAGGCCAGCAGTTGATCAGTATATATGTTTGTTTACCTGAAACAAAAAAAAATACTTTAGTGGGTATTCGTCGTGTGTTCAGTTTTAATTCGCCAACCCGCCATGAGCAAGCGTAGTGATTATTGCTCGAATCATGCCTTCTCCTTACGAGAAGAGGCAAACCCTGCAGTGATACGGTAACATGCTGGCATTATGATTTGTCTCAGATGCTCACAATAGCCAAAATCAGCCATGAAAGGGACATAAGTATTGTGAAATACAGCTTATTAATATTTTTTTTAATATGCTACATAACAAACATATTTTATAATTGTAGATTCACCATGTGTTGGTTTAAACTGTTGGTGCAGAGAGTAATTGTAATAAATGAATAAGAAGTAAACAACAATACAAACTAATGAGACATCTCTATTAAGAACTATGACAAAAAAACCAAGACGCTTCTACGCATGCATAGAGAATCAAACAACAACGAAAAAAAAATCACTATGTCAAGTGTATAAAAACAGGGCCCATGTGTCGTCCATACGGTTGAGATGACGTCATAAACATGGCGGCTGTTTGTGGCCGACAATGTGTCGTATTGATACATTAATAATGTGAGTGTAATTGTCGCTTAAGCGTTGTGGTAATAAGAGTATATAGTTTGAATAGCAAGATATGATATTTTTTTCTATGAAAGGAAAAAGTTTTACTTTTCAGGGATATGTATTGCTTGTGAAAAAAAGGCTTTTTCCGAATACTCATTAAAATTGTATTAAAAATTCATAGACAACGAAAGAAAATATGGGTAAAAAAAATGGGGAAAACGAAAAAAAAATGTTGCAACACCGAAAAAAAAAACAAAATAGTATTTTTTGACAGAAAAGAAACAAAATGATGAATTGAATCATTATTAGATAATATAGCGGAATTGTATTAAGCTTCTCTACAAATGCTACAAACCATAAAGCAGACATATAAATAAAAAGTTAGATAATTCAAACTAGCCCAGTAGAAACAGGGTCAGACCAACGTCTCATCTTAAGCATTAATTTCACAACTTTTGTAGACAAAATTAAGTTTACTGTGTCAATTTCAATTCCTAATTTCATCAGCTATCTAGCTTTGTAGTAGGTACATATTTATATAACTTGTACACTCTTGAGACTGCAGGTCTTATGTAAAAGATTATTTTACAATAACAAGTCTTTTGAGGAAGGCTAGGGTAGTGGCATGAGACATGTAAAATTACCAATTTCGAGCTTTGTCATTCGATGACATAAATCGAAAGATTTACATACGATACTGATTACACTGCGTTGGTTTAGTGGTCGCATCTCTGTGGATCAATCATCCGAGTTTAATTCCGATTGTTGGGTTTAAAGCCATCTTTGGCCATCTCTAGTAGTACCACTTAAAGTGATGGGCAGGATTAGAGATCACCAGCAGGCTTATTAACATGCAAGAGCTAAAGGACAGCGATTTTTGCGCAATAATTGCTAATCAATACAGAAGTTTTGGCTGTTTTTAGGGTTCCGTACCCCAAAAGGTAAAAAAGGAACCCTTATAAGATCAATCACTCACATGTCCGTCTGTCTGTCCGTGTGTCACCATCACCATCGATTTTCTCAGGAACGGGTGGACCTAACAAGTTGAAATTTATACCAGATACCTGAGAGTCCCTATTAGGTGTATAAAAATCAAGGTCCTGAGTCTACACGATACAAAGACATGGGAAAAATTACAATTTAACCTCGTCCTAGCAACAAGTTTCTCGAGCAAGTGGGCCTAAGAGTCTGGACTGAACCTCGGTAAGTTCGGTTCCTATTACAAGGAACTTAAATGTTCTAGGGATATCATCATCTACCCTCCTAGCCTATGCCCAATGATAATGGGGCTGACCCCAGTCTAACCGGATGCAGTACCAAAAGAAAAAAAAAGAAACTCCACAACCCAGTAACTGGGTAACACGATACGCCTTGGCAAGACTGGTGTCATATTATATGGTCTCTGACTGCCCATAAATGCTGTAGGAAGAACTCACAACCCAGTAACTGGGTAACACGAACGCCTTGGCAAGACTGGTGTCATATCTTCTGGTCTCTGACTGCAATTAAATGCGGAAGTAAGTACTCCACAAACCAGTAACTGGGTAACACGATAAGCCTTGGCAAGACTGGTGTCATATTTTCTGGTCTCTGACTGCCATTAAATGCTGAAGGAAGAACTCCACAACCCAGTAACTGGGTAACACGATGCATCTTGGCAAGACTGGTGTCATATTTTCTGGTCTCTGACTGCCATAGATCTACAGATGACAGCCTGGACCAAGAGCTTAAAGTACTTTCTCTCGGTACATAATGGGTTATCATTTATCAACTATCCATAGACCGACCTCAGTAAGTTTTGCTTAACCTTGAAGATCGATTTGTGCGGTTGCAATTTTATTGTTTAGCCACGAGCTCTTCTATGCCATAAAACAAGCGAAGGAAAGCGAGAGTAAAAATACTGTTTGTACAGATTACCTAGTCACTGCCTATGGCAGACACTGTTTAGTTTCGCCGCAATGAGTCGTATAATTCAGCGCAAACAATACGTTGTTACTTTCAGCGTCTTTGTTGTATTAACAATCGTTTTGTGGTGGCCGTATTGAAATTAGCTTGAATAGAGAAATGCATTTGTGCAAGCATTTGTGTGGATTAAGAAAGTGAGTCTGCCTGACCTTTGTTAGTTAAACTTTTGCTGAATGCTAATGTTTTGTATTGTTTTACCACCTTATTCCTGTGAATACGAATAGTATAGATTGGATTTCAGCTGCTGTCTAAATGATTTGTGTACCTTTTCAACGTAAAAGGCTATTTATCGGTACACAAATCATTCAGAGAGAAACATTATCTCTTCTAATTTTCTGTAGTGTGTAAACACTTGTGTGTTTACATGCACGCACGAGTTTGTTTGTCTCCAAATTGTCTTGCCCAACTATAACGATGGAGCCAAGGTTTTATACCGCCAAACTTTTCAGTTAAGTACTTTCCCATTTTCAAGTTTATTATATTTAGGCTGGCAACCTTAAACGTCACCCTTCATCTATCAACGTCAAACCCTTAATTATCGCCATCTTGACGTTTATGAGCTAAACTCGGTTTGCCATGTACCTAATTAATTTGTCTGCCGCCATAAACATAATTCTATACATACATAATTATGTTGTCAATACGCATATAACTCGGCACGTGGTGCTTCAATGTCAACCAGTAAATAATTAGCTGAGAGTAGATACACTCTGAATCACTGATGGCACTTGTTAGGCTGGGAACACATTTAAACAGAAAAACGCTAAACGCGTACGGTACGGTTAAATTTCTCCCTAGACTAATTCCATTTGTGCCCGATCCTATCCATTTAAGCAAGCCAAACAATGCCGAAAAAGTCACATTTATGTGTGAATAACACGCACACCTTGATGACTTCGCGACGTCGATGCCACGATTTTAACAGAATTAAGGCTCCCGAAGACAATGACTACACGACAATGCGACAACGCGTTTTCATGAAAATTGTTCTACACAGAAACGTCTCCACCTTTCTTTTCTGCCCTACTGCCTGGTCCTGTGCGTCCCAGTCAGGTCGTCCGTTTATGAAAAAAAAAACGTTCGCACACACGGATTTAAAACTCGAATTTATACTGTTTTCAATGTTGATGGTAACACGAACAAAAAGCCTACTCCTCGACTGGGACAACAATACGCTCAACATTCCGCAGCGTTTTTTTCGCTCAATTTGTACCTAACCCTAATACAGAATGATGACTATGTAATTGAGCATGGGGTATTGCATTTTAAATAGTTTAACTGAGATGATACGCAGCAGCGCAATTATTGTGTCTTATGCTATTCTTTTGGTAGTTATAAACCGCTTTGCTTTGAAAGCTCTCTATTAAATGGCAATTTGATGTCTTCTGCTGGGATGGTGAAATTGGATGAAGAAATTAAACAATTTATTGCCGTAGATTGTTACGATAATTCTTATTGTATATAATTCTGCATAGCGTTTTCTTATTCTTAACCGACTTTCAGAAAAGGAGGAGATACTATGTTCGAATTTGATTTTATTTGTGTTTGTTCACCGATATCTCCGTGAGTTGTGGACCGATTTTGAAAATACTTTTTTGTTTCAAAGAGTTTGTTCCGAAATTGTTCCTATTTTAATTTGGTGAAGATCAGATGAAGAACTTCGAAAATATACAACAGAACCCTTCAATAAATAACGGCAAATCTCTTGGGATTGCTGCAATCATCGCATTTAAAACTCATTTATACCATTTCATAACATAAAATCACACCAGTACGCTCTAAAGGGGTTCGCAGATGTGTACAGTTCACCTTAGTACCCTCTCATTTAACCGATAATGTTCAAGTTTCATGATATTCGGGTAATTCATTCTGGCAATATAGGTACCTTACTAAAAAAGGGTTGTCTGGAAGAGATTGCCTTGTGCGATAAGACCGCCCATTGTACACTGATCTTTATAATGTTTTTACCTGTAATTATTTAAGTGGTGTACAATAAAGTATATAATAAATAAATAAATAAATAAACCACTTGCCTATTAGGTACACCTAAAAATTGAATAAAAAAAAACTTTTTACAAAAAAATACTACCTACTTAAAAAAAAATAACACAAACGCAGTACAGTAGAGAGTGATTAACATTCCTAAACCAATTAGTCCGAGTAGCATCCCGACATACTCACTCATGACAATGGAATAATGGTCAACAATAGACGTCTACACGTCTACAAGCAGTCACGGGTCAACGACATTGTCTATCAGTGACGTCATGTTCACTAAAGTCACGATAACATCACGCTCATTTACCCTGAAGAGTTAGACAGAGGTGTATCTTTAATACACACACATTTTTTATGATTAAGTCCCATAAAGTTAAGCAACGGTTATCGAGGTCGGTCCGGGGATGGGTGACCATCTTTACACAACGAGATTCCTCCGTCCCACGGCAAACACGTAAAGCTGTTGAATCAAGCTGTCATTTGTAAATCTGGTAGTCTTTAAGCCAAAAGTGAATAGGTTACTTCTTGGGCTTGCCTTGTGCTTCACCGTCGAACATATCATCGGTTACCATCAGGTGAGATAGTGGTCAAGCGGAAGCCTATTAAAACAAAAAAAAAAAACTTTGACAGTCGTTACGAGTAGTCAGAAGTCCGAAAATCAGACATCAGTCTTGCCAAGGGGTATCGTGTTACCCAGTTACTGGGTTGTGGAGGTCAGATAGTAAGTCATTCCATGTAAAATACTAGTATACAGTGGTATTCGGTAAGACTGGCAGTCGACCCCCAATTGAGGCAAGGTTACCTAACCTTGCCTCAATTGGGGGTCGACAAATGTATCTATCATCCGCCTGGATGATAGATACTTTTGAGCTTATTTTAATTACATTTTCCATCTTGGAAGCATATCATCATCATCATCATCAACCTGCTCACTGCTGGGACATAGGCCTCCTCTCTGTGAAGAGGAAGCATTTGTCTCTGTTTAATGATAGTTCTCGCCAAACTTCTTGGCCGCCCTGAAGTTGGCTACAATGGCTGCACAAAAAGCCAACTTCAGGGCGGTCCAGAAGTTTGGCGAGCACTATAAATGTAGTTTCAAAAATGCCAGTGCCTTGTATGTAGTAATCACTAGTATCACTAGTTAGGGTTTATAGTAAAACACACATCATCATCACAACAACCAGATTTATCAGTAAGTAGACAGCACTGAATGGTGATGTCTAGTCACCGCTTGGTAGTGGTACAACTTAATACTGAGTAGACGTAAACACTCAAGTGCTTGCCACATTTATTAGAGGATAGCAAATCTGTATAACTTTGTATTAGAATACCGACTTTGTAAATACTATCGTAATACTTTGCCTCATGTTTTCTCTACTCCTTAACAATATCATCCACCTATCAATTCATTGTAATTGTAACGTTTGTATTTTTGCACTATGTTGTGCTTGAAATCAATTGTGTTTCACTGTGTATCATTTAGATCCGTAAACATAGGCGATTGTATGAACAATATTGATACCGTATTTACAATCAGACCTACTACTGTAGTCCAATATTATTCTCATGATATTTTTTTGCTACTGTCTGAAAAGGATAGTGTCTAAACGTCAAATTGACAGTTCACTGTGTGGCGCCACTGGATCTAGGGTTACCAGTTAAGAAAATTAAATTACCCTTCTTTTAGGCGATCTTTAATAGAATGAAGAGGTATGAGTACAGATGAACATTTGTATTTGGAATGGTATGAAAGTAAAGCATGCCAGTTTTAGCGTGACGGTTGACAGAACGGAATGTTGCGCCGACTAAAAGTAAGTTTTCGTTCACACAGGGGTCCGTTTTAGAGGTACGCTTTATCGTATACGTTTTTATTCGGCAATGGCGTAGGTAGTTGTATGAGCAAGCAAAACACAACAGTATTAAAATACTGATCCGTTTTATCGGATCGAAGCCACGCGGGGCGTGCCATTACCTCTAGTAGCAACGGATCCGTTAAAACGGTACCTACTGTAAATGTGGTGTGAAAATTACCCCCAGTTGCGACGGATACGTTAAAACGATCCTGGAAATACGGATGTTCTGTGTGAACAAGCCTTTACATGGACCCCCTCTTTAACATAAAGGCCAAAGGCGTACCTGAGTCTTCAAAAATATTAACCAATAAAAAACTTTTTTACAAAAAAATACTACCGACTTCCAAATAAGAAAACTACAAAGTGAAAATTAACTTTATTTTTGGAAGTCGGTGTCTTTCGTAGGTACCATTTTTTTTGCGTTACGGACACCGACTTCCAAAAATAAAGTTATTTTTCACTTTGTAGTTTTCTGATTTGGAAGTCGGTAGTATTTTTTTGTAAAAACGTTTTTTATTTTTCACTTTTTAGTTGTACCTGCCTAATAGGCAAGTTGCTTAGTTTTATTAGCCGAATATCATGAAACTTGAACATAAAGGTTGAAATGAGAGATCTACGTAGCCCTCACGAGCGTATTGGCGTGATGTCATGAAATGGTATAAACAATAAACAAACATGCGATTGCAGCAATCCCGAGAGATTTCCCGTTATTTATTGAAGAGTTCTGTTGTATATCATCGAAGTTCTTTATCAGATCTTCACCAAATTAAAATGGGATCAATTTCGAAACATACTCTTTCATACAAAAAAAAGAATTTTCAAAATCTGTCCACAATTGACGGAGATATCGGTGAACATAAAAAAAACATACATGAAGTCGAACATAGAACCTGGAGAAGGGTCTATGTTGTACGCTAGTTGAATATTGTTCTCACAGAAGGCGAAATTCGTCTGACACGCAAAAAAATGAGCTTAAATGCCAAATCAAAATGTGAAACGGATAATACATAAGATCTCATGTCTAATCGTAACAATCGAATGGGACTTTCTTTTTATAACACTAGTACATCTATCATTAGTGTCTACGTGACGCAACGGCCGAGAATAAAAGGTTAAGTGTCAGACGCTGAGGCTTGTAATTCGATGGGTGTGCGAGCAATGTCTGGTAATTATGTATATGAGAAAGTTTTTTTTTGTGAAGTGCGTATTCTGGTTTTTCCACCAGCAATATTTCGGTAGCTACTAGGAGTGTAGATTCTTGCCCGGTTGATGGCAACTGGTTCGCTCAGCGCGGTATCTTCTCGTCCAACTTACCACAGTGTCTCAAGACGAAAGTCTATGACCAGTGTGTGTTGCCAGTGATGACCTACGGCTCTGACTCTGATACGTGATCGCTCACAATGGGCCTCATCAGCAAGCTTACAGTCACCCAAAGGGCAATGGAAAGAGCTATGCTCGAAGTTTCCTTGCGTGATCGAATCCGAAATGTAGAGATCGGCAAGAGAACCAGGGTTACCGATCTAGCCCGAAAAATTGTCAAACTTTAGTAGCAGTGGGCAGGACACATTGCTTGGAACGGATGGCCGTGGCAGAATAGTTCTGGAGTGGCGATGGCGAACCGGCAGACGTTGCGTTGGAAGGCCTCCCACTAGGTGGACCGATGACATGGTGAAGGTTGCGGGGATCTGCTGGACGCGAGACGCACGGGGCCGCTCAATGTGGCGACGATTGTGGGAGGCCTATGTCCTGCAGTGTACGTCTTTCGGCGGATATGATGATGATGATCTGACGAAATATGGGTGCTTCTGCAGGTTAACTCTTCGGGGAATCCAAGTGTAACGTTTATGTTAATCTGCTCCAATAATTTCAATGTAGATATTCCCATTAAAATAGTAAAAACATAATCAAACACATTTCACACAAATTAGCTACATAACGCCTAATTACCGAACAAATCAATGAGCACAGATAATTAAAAGCATGAAAAACCTTCTCAATTAACCAGAGGCTGCGTGACGGATACATATCATTGCTTTACGCGTAAAAAAAGTTAACTGTTTAGTCTATTGTTAGGCCGGGTACACATTGTTCGGTGACGAAGAAAAAAAATGGCGCGATTAATGCTTTTCGATTGAACTTCGTTATTCTACAGATTTGAAGTATTTGTGCTTCCGTTTAAGGTAGAAAATATGGTAAAAGGTTCGATTATTACAAAAGAATATTTATTGAGCAGATGTATATGATACTCCATGTAAAATACAGATATTCAGCTGCATCCGGTTAGAAAAAAAATTGTCAGCTTCAAGGCGACGTTTTATTTTTTATTTATTTTTATTTTAAGGCAAATGGTTACGACTCCGGAATTCTCTGGATGTGAGATGCACAGAACTGGCCGTTGTAGTGACGCTAGTGGGAGCGTATGTTCAGTAGAGAACATTTCTTTCGGCTGAAATGGTGATGCCATGATGGCAGATACCTGAGTTAATCTTTTATGCAGTACACAAGATAGGACCGGGATGTAGCGGCATGAAGAAAAGCATCATATTCGATACTGAACTTATAAATGTGAAGTTGATTGATTGATTATCACAAAAACGTTAATTGCAAAAGTAAGGAAGCACCTTGCTTGTATTTTTTCCTTGAAATCAATTTTCAAAGAACGGATAGTTAGTGCAATGCTGTGTGACCCACGAATGAAAATCGGGGCAAATATCAGCAAGATAAGAGAGAAGTCGGCGGAGGGCAGCTTCTTCTTTTCGTGTCGATAAACTCAAATTTTGACTTAACTATATATCTCAAATTTTGTGTGGCCAGTACGAATATGTAGCCAGGAAGGCAGCTGAATGCCAGTATACTTGGAGCGATTTCCTATTTGAGGAGTATCGTGGGTCAAGGAGTATCGTGTTATGTGTGTTGGGTAACACGCACGAATCACAATAGGTACTCCTTGACATGACATTTTATTTTCATGTTTTTTTTTTTTTTTGTGGGTGTGATATCATTCAGTGACTTCTTTCACTCTGGGTAAAGCGAGCGGGCGTGTTAGACTTTTACTGACTAAAACCCACCCGTGTTCCTTCGGTTGCCTTGAGCCAGGGCCGCGGTAACTCTCTTTCAAATTTATTCGCGACCCACACAAGCATCGGCCCTAGCGGATTCGTCAGTTCTTCTGACATATCTTTGAGACGCGCGTGCAACACTACGCGCCGTCGACTCGGGCCTGGTCCTTATCGGACAGCGAGCTACACATTACTCGCCGTCCGCAAGCCCGCGCCTACGGTAGCGTGTATCGGCTTGCGACTCCCGACGCCCAGGGCGTCTCTCGGGCGGCTAGGGGCGTGAGAGTGTCTTCCTCGTTCCACTTCCTACTTTGCGAGCATTGATGCTTCGCAGAAGGAGGTGACTGCTTCACCTTGTCATGACCGTGTGTCAGATTTCTGACTTCTGACTACTTAATTGTAACGACTGTCAAAGATCTTCAAATAACAGCCGACAGCTGCAACGTGCAACGTGCTTGTCGGAGGTGTATCGGTATGGAATGGATTGATGGTCACCCAACCACGGGCCGACCCCAGCAAGCGTTGCTTTACCTTGAAAAGCGACCCGTGCGACTGTTTTTATTTAGTGAGGAGCTCCTTGAATATTTAGTTATGCAATATGCATATGAGCGCACACCCTAACACCAGCCCAGTAGAGCATAACAAATGATAGTAAAAACACCATGGATGGAACTGTACTCAGTTAATTTATGTTTTTGTGCAAAGATATGGTGTAAAAAGACGATAGCAATCGATTAGAGATTAATAAGGAAATAATGGCTTTTAAAATGTTCAGAATTATATGAGATGAATTGTTGTCTCAGAACTTAAGTCTTGAGGGTTAGTGATAGAGGGGGACAGGATGGTATGGAAGAAGAAAACGTGTTGCGCCGACCACAAGCAACATTGGAAAAAGGCAGAAAGATGATGAACTTACGTCGTGCTGAACAGAAAGTAAGAATCGGAACAAGTGGCGCCACAGGACAAGGAAGTAGCGAGGTGGAAGAAGAAAAACTTTTAACAAAAAAATAAACCGACTTCTAAAGAGAAACATTTAAAAATGAAAAATAATTTTCGATTCGGAAACCGGTGTCTTTGTACTATTTTTTATCGTTTTTCGAGACCGTGTTCAAGTACATATTTTGCACCTTTTAGTGTTTTTCTTTCGAAGTCGGTTTATTTTTTGTGAAAAAGTTTTATTTTCAACCAGACGCACGGCGATGCGCCACAAAACGTTTTGGGGACACTTTTATTATGCGTGCAGCTAAGGAGTGGAATTCCCTGCCGGAGTCTGTTTCCCGATAGCTACAATCTAGGGGTCTTTAAGTCAAGTGAGTAGGTTACTTCTAGGCAAGCTTGCTTCACCGTCGACAACATCATCGCTTACCATCAGGTGAGATAGTGGTCAAACGCGAGCCTATTGTCAATAAAAAAAAACCTCTTTTTAGTTTTAGCATACTATGACTAAAAAGTGAGCAAGTGCTATAGTTAGGTATCTAAATGATTGACAAAATATCCATAATAACTCAATTTACAAATTAGTGCTGTTTGTCGCTAAGGAGTTCGTTTGTGTGTTCCGCATCTTGAAAACTGCTGAACCGATTTGGATGAACTTGCACTATTCCCTAAGTTGAGAGATACCTAATCCGATAAAAATAGAATGGTCAGGACCCGATAAGTAGTTTCGGAGAAATGCGTGAACAAATATGAAATTTGGCACACATGTTTAAAAGCCCAATTAGAGTAATATATGATCAGTGAATATTAGGCAATGCCTCCTTTTTTTAAGTCGGTATAAATTAACATAAGGAAAGAATCGATCTATTAAGTAAGTTAAGTATTTAATGCGACCATACACAGTAACTTCTAGTCTCTAGTTGACCAGTTTTCCAATAAAAATTCAACATTGAAATTTTTTCAGCATACCAAAAGAGGCACTATGTTCAGCCTCGATGCAGCTAAGATCCAGGAGCTAAGCTGACCATTACAAGATAGGCAGGTTGAGCTAGATAAAATATAATTAAAAAAATGATGGTCCACATTTCATTTGCCTTTGATCAAATTAGCTGAAAGTTATTAAGGAGACTTTTGCCAAGAAGTAGGATGAAACAGACTGGACGTTACCAGTAATCTACTCCATCTTAAAAAATTCAGTCAACTTCAGAGACATTCGTGTCAAAAATATCAAGCTAAATAATAGTATATCATATATCTGTCTGTACCAGACAACCAGTAATCCAAATCAATCAAAGAGTCAACGATCGGCAAGTATATTAAAATACACGAAAAAACTCTATCACATTTTGCATTTAACAAGTAACACTGGCAAAAAATAAAACGCTGTAAACTCTGTCATATCGACTTAACACTTTAAAAACTCAACATTATCAACTGATTAGTCCAAAATGAACCTTATAGTCAAAACATATGCGTTTAAAACCAATTGTTATCTTTCAAACAATAATGACCGATCTAATACGTATAGCAAAATCGACTTTATTCCTGCATAATAAAAACTTTCTTCCAAGAATACACAAACGTGAAACACAATCAATTTTCAACTTTACCCGCTTGACAAGAGGTCCAAAATCAAAATTTTGTAATAACAGTGTTGCCATATGAGAAAAGTGTGTTTCCCATGGCGTTACAGGCGACAATGCGCGGAAGTTGACACGCGTTGCGCGTCACGATGTTTTGTGTTTTTATTACGGTGAATTACGGTCACAAAGAGGGTAAGCAGAAGTCAAGGCACAAGTTGACAAATATATCGGTTTAGTCCAAGCAAATGTTTTTGGCTGTCCCCACCCACTCCATCCATCCACATTTATATTCATAACTGTTCTATTATCATGCATTTCATCCCTCCTCATCGCATACCCATACCACGATAAAAACATTCTCGTCACTCCGCACATCCATCTCAATATTCTCATCTCTGCTACATGCAATCTCTTTTCATCCGTCTTTTTCACAGCCCAACATTCTGATCCATACAGTACGACAAGTCGATGTCTACTCAAATATTCTCTTTGGAAAGCTAAGGCAATTATTAGTTTGTGAATTCATGATTCAATTAGACCTACCTTTGGGCTTTGAATCACAAATTAACATTGGCCTAGATTGGTAGCGAACTAGGCTGAATTCAATTTAGGTCACAAATGAGATTTGCATATTTCAAAAGTTGTGACAGCCAAGAAGGTTCTGTTCGCTTGATCTCAGCGCCAGTTACTAGAAAAGCCCAAAACAGTTATTGGTGGGGTTCATACAGAATATTTAAGTAGTACTAGTAAATGGATTTATTTATAGCTTAGATAGGATAACTAGAAGATAAGAGTCTCATAATAGTTGATCGGTTGTCATTAAGGCATGTGTGATTCTGAGGGAACGTGTGCAGTAATAAAAAGATTTTTAACAAAAAAATTAACCGGCTTCCAAAACAAAACACAACCACAGAAAATAAGTATCTTGTGGGTATGAGATATCTCGAATAGTTAAATGACTGTGATCCACATGAACCTCCTCCTTTTTGGCAAGTCGGTTAAAAATTAAACCGACTTCCAAAACAAAACACTACAAAGCGATAAATTACTTTCTTTTCGGTAATCGGTGTCTTTGGTTGTTTTGACACCGACTGCCGAAAAGAAATTTATTTTTCGCTTTGCAGTGTTTTGTTTTGGAAGTCGAATGTGGGTATGAGATATCTTCTCATACCCACAAGATACTTAATATTAAGAAGGACCAGTGGCAATCTGTGGTCTTTTTTATCAGTCCCACTTCACCAAAATCACGACATGCATGCCTATAAAATTTTACGAGATCCTGTCTTGATCCCCTCATCAGATCCTGACTTGGTGACAGTGGGACCACCTCGAAAGTATAACCTTCCAAACAAAAAAAGGATTTTCAAAATCGGTCCATAATTGGAGTAGCATTATGACTAGGTAAAGCAGAAAGCAGACATTACAACAAGAAGTTTCTATATTAGTTAGTGGTCTAACAAAACTGGCACATCAAAAAAAACTATTTATTTTATACACATAGTGCATTTCAAAACACTCAGTTAAGGACGAATCTTGTCAATTCAGTAGATACTGTGAGTTCAACAGAAGACTCCAGCAGAAACCACCCATTAAGGTTGCCCTAGTCAACGGCACGAAATATTTTGTGCGCGGGGTTAAAATGCATGCTATCTCATCCGACAACACTTGCGACAAAGATAGATGCTGTGATGAGCAGTAAGTATGAATTAGCACTTTTGCAAATTTGTAGCGAAATGGATGATGATTTAGGACGAAAACGAGCGCGCGAAATTTTATATACAGATCTTTGGGAGTATGGATATCATGAAAAAACGACTAAATGTATATTTTCAAAATAAAATTAATTGCGTTGTTGAACTACTAATCTATCCCTGTATGGTGGCTGTATTGCAATTTTTCTTCTTTTTATGGTATTTATTTCCGCCAAAAGATGCGTTGAAATTAGTGTAGAAATATGGAACTTTCGACGCTCATAACTTTCAAATAATATATTTTATACTTTTTGTTCCCATACAGGGCTAGACAATGATGAGAAAAATTGATATCATTTTTTATTTTGAACGTACACCCATCATCAAACAGTGGAGTAATCGCCAGACTACGTTTGTATGGAAGAATGATCAACTAGTGCAACCTTAATCAACCACTCCACCAACAGAAAGCAAGTTTATGAGAACCACGTTACTCAAACAAATCACATGCAGTACACACACACGCTATAATACACGGAAGTTGATCCACGTCACGGTGCCCGCGCATGCGTGCTGGTAATACATGTCGTGCGTTTGAAGTGCCAGTGCACGCGTGGGGGTGGCAAGGTGAGGCACGAAGTTGGTTTAGTGTTTATTGTGAAGGGTAAATATGAAAATTAAGACTTTATGCAGTAAAGGGTTTTGTGCGCCGCCTAATGAGTAGAAATATCTTCCAATATGTACCCAACTGAAAAGGTACCTCGCAACAGTAATTATAATTAATCAGAGTGTAGAGCCATAAAAAGGAAAAAAAAGAATAGTTTCTTATCTAAAGTTTAGTCAAGTTTTCTTCCCGAGAAGACTATCAAAATTTGAAATGCTCCAAGTATATTCACATTCGTGGCTTCCACTCAAGAACACCTAAATCCCAATGGCCATCACATCGGTCCTATGCCTAATGTGGCCAGACCAAAAGTTCTGCTTGTCAATAGGGATGTTTCCTGTACAGAAAACTGATAATTCTATTCAGTCCGTCAGTGAGATTATCAAATAATATTGGACCCGTATCTTTTGCTTTATCAAATAAATAAAATTCACAAAGATAAAGCGCATCAATGTTCAGGAGTGCGGGCTTGTGACGTCACTTATTAAGTATAAAGTGTAGCACACCGTGACATCACACGATATTACAATGCACTGTATCGTCGCAATTTATTGTTTTCGTGACAAAAGAAAAATACGTGTCTAATATTTTTAGGTTATCTAACTGACTATTCGTCAAATACCGTGTTCTGTGAGCTACGTCGACCACTTTTGTTCCTTTGCTTCAACGCGGAAACCGCGATACGTCAAATATAATGTGGGTCAGGGTGGTAAAAGCAGGACTAGATTAGCCGAGAATCGCGATTAATGGCGTGCGATTGGAGAGCCCCTATGTCTGGAACAAAACAAAAAATAAACATCCTCCATATACGAGCGTTTATGGATTTCTAGACGCGTTTCAAATTGCTAGTTTCCCATGGAAGATGATGATAAATGTAAATTTCTAAACCATCATCGCTGCCGCTTTGTAATAAAATCCACAAATCAAAATTGGCAACTACTTATTAAACAGAAGAACCGGTTAAACTTTCGCCTGGCCTAAGAGTTGAGTTGCGAGTTCGTGACCTCGGCTTAAGCGAAAAAAAATGTGTTAACTTATCAAAAGGTCAACGACTTGTTAATTGTGTACTTGCTTATAAAAAATGGCCGAACTACGCTAACTAAAATTCCTGACTAGTGGAGTATTTGCATGAAGCGACTGTTTTTCTGATCTCCACAATACAGTTACTGAATTCACGATACCTCTTGTTATTGGACACTGGTAGTCAGTCTTTCGACTTCTGACTACCCGTAACGCCTGTCAAAGATCTAGAAATGACAACCAGGATCAAATGCTTAATATAATTTCCATCTCCACCGAAATCTCCGGTCTCTCATCCACCGAAAAAACCTTAAAAATAGACCTGCGCAGCTGTTATTACTACAAGCCACGAGCTCCACTACGACAGACTATTTCAATGAACCAATAGACTAATTACAATCATATTTCTACATTTAAAAAATTAAGATAAAATAAACTTCAAAAACGTTTATCTACCTGTCAAAAGATGCGCGCCACGGATAAAACATTAATATCTCCTCGCACGTGGGGTAATTTAGCTTCTATATCAGGCAACACAGTCGCCCTACGGATGCGTTCGGAATAAATTAAAGTAATTGATTGCGTTCGTGACATTTTATGGCGTATTATTTTATAAGTATGGCAGTTTATGATGTAAGATTATGTCGGTGTATAATAATTTCATGGTTTTTCGAAAAGTGGTTGCCACGATTTACGGACCAGTATATTTAAATCTTTCTTAGAAGGTCTTATATTATGATGACAAAAAGAAAGCAACTTCCTGTTGCAAATAACTGACTTTGATTAAAGATGTATCATCAAATTAATTTACTTATTCTTTTTTTTTATCTAGGCGACGGCAGGACGAGCTTGACGTCTATTGATAGGATTGGTCAACAATAATTGCCCTTAGCCAAAAGGACGACAAGGAAACCTTTGAACTGTGGGACAGAACAAACTTAAATTAATAATAATTTTTCCTTTGTTTCTAATGGCGGGCGGTTAGTAAACGAATAAATCAATCAACATAACACTACGTTTTACCCAAGCCCCTCGTGGTTTATCCCTTAGGAACTGTGCACATTTCTGGACAAATGCTCGGTTTTCACACAGAGATCGAGCTCGTTGTCTTGAATGTGTCCTGACAGTTAAGGATGTGTCATGCTCTCTGAAATGTCTCTCTGATGGTGGCAAAAGTGTTGGATCATTCGTTTCCTTTCATAATGGTTGAGTTGAGTGTTGCTAATCCATGCGTCATGTTCGCTAACGGGCGCCATCAGTGATGGGTCTTTAATTTAGTGTTGATTTTGGGGTTGTTTGTTTTACTTTAAACGCTTTTACGTGCACGTCTTTGTACATCGTTCTCACATATGTGTAATTTTCCAACAAGAATGATGTTACCAAATATTAATTGTTAAAACTTATTGTTGGAAAAGAGTGTCCGTGGGGTTCCTGCACGTTCTTCTCCATGAACACCTACTGACGCTTGCGAATGGGCAACTAACTAGCTTCATTTTTTTTTTGTTGATTTTTTAGAAGTACCTACCTTATTGGTTTAATTGAAACAAAAATATTTCGATTTTGAATTTTGCTCATTTTCGCTGAGTGACTACTTATTGCTAAACCCAGCGATAGTATCGCCTTCTTACATTTAGTTTACATTTCCACTTGGTGTTGCATGTGCCTAAAGGGGTGGACCCAACTTGTATAAAGAGGGTTCATTGGCCTGATTAAACCTATAAAAGTAGTTAGGGTAAGAGTTTATTGGATAACGCACTTGAGTCGATTGACAGACGGGCCAAGAGACTTATCAGCAATGATACGCTGGTCGACTTAAAGCTCCAGAGCCTTGAACACCGTCGACGAGTTGCCAGCCTGTCGGTTTTCTATCGGTTACATTTCGGAGAGTGTGCGATGGAACTGCACAATTTGATTCCGCCTAGCCCTTTCCATCATCGGACTACAAGACGTACGGCAATGCGCCATCGGTACATGGTTGATATCCCACCCATACGCACAAAGCGTTTTGAAAATACTTTCATAGCGCGTACAGCTAAGGAGTGGAATTCCTTGCCAGCGTATTTGTTTCCTGATAGCTACAACCTAGGGGTCTTCAAGTCAAGAGTGAATAGGTTACTTCTAGGCAAGCGTGCTTCACCTTCGACCACATCATCACTTAACACAGGCGAGATAGTGGTCAAACGCGAGCCT
Source organism: Orthosia gracilis (assembly GCA_947562075.1). Taxonomy (NCBI): domain Eukaryota; kingdom Metazoa; phylum Arthropoda; class Insecta; order Lepidoptera; family Noctuidae; genus Orthosia; species Orthosia gracilis. Next base: position 2,757,004 of record OX387267.1, on the reverse strand, counting down.
ACAACAAAAAAATAAAAAATAACGCAACCTTTTTATTTGTGGATACCCTTTTCTTCAAACGTAGGAAGGGGGTTACGTCGGACTCTGACCGACTAAAAACCCTATTATGCCTATTTACACATATCATGGGCTTGGGACACAATTAAATTCATGCGCACCCCAAACTGGTGAATGACGCAACCTACGTCAACTTATGAATCAAACTCTAAACCCCCCCATACACACACACGAACAGACAACTCACTTCTAATCTATTGTCCATTACTTAACACAAATTTCGAAACTGGATTACCGACCAGATTTACTAGATAACAAACTAACAAAGCTTACTCACAAAAAACCGGTGACTTACGCTGTTATTGTGTAATGATTACATCGTAACTGAAGCTGTTTGCTTTACATAAGTTATGTTTGTAGCTTGGGCCATCTTTTTGTTCTGGCAGAAGATACGCCGTTGCAACTACTAAGATAAAAACGAAAGTTTGTGTTGATCGATGGATTTGCATTACCCTTTCGCAGAACTGAATACAAAAATTAATTAACTAGCTGTGCCCGCGGCTTCACTCCCGTCAACTGCATAACCTACCCTACTTACCTAACTACCTACCCTACTTACCTAACTACCTACCCTACTTACCTAACTACCTACCCTACTTACCTAACTACCTACCCTACTTACCTTGCTACCTACTAGTTTTTTTCTAGTGTCATTCTGCCGCGGAGAATCTTATCACCGCCATTCAGAAAGTGACATGAAATGCACAACGCCATCTATCGAATATGGAGTTCAACTGTCCGAGTATCTGAATTGCGTATGTTGTGATATTTTACTTCTTGAACACTTTAAATTCGTCTAAATTTTGATAGAGTGAACCGATTGCGATGAAACAAAAACTAAGTAACCCATAATTTTAATGTTTAAAAGTTATCTACGTTGGTTTCGTAATGTATTTTAAGTGATGCGTGCACAAAATTCCAAAAATGCTAGAACTGGGTTCTGTTGGTTATTCTTTAACACCCTGGCTGATTTTTTTGGAAATATTTTCGATGTAAAAAAACGACTTTTCTACAGATTTATTATATGTATTGATTATTCACCAACAACAACAACAACACTAATCTATTTAGGTACTTACGAATAATATTATAACTATATTCTATATGGAGCTCCAATTTGCGCTGTTTATATGATGATAGTACCTGAAAATAAAATAGATTTGTTAGTATAAATAAACACAAAAGTATTTAAGTAAAAATCTTCAAAAAACAAGCCTTTATGAACTAAATGTAATTTACTGAAAATTCGTTTTTTGTCCGTCAGGTAGAATAATAAAAAATATTGGACACGTATTTTTTCTTTTGACACGTGAACGTAAAGTGACGACGATAAAATGAATTGAAATATCGTGTTACGTCACGCCGTTAATACACTATAAACTGCCTTAGTGACGTCACAAGACCCCACTCCTAAACTTTGATGTGCTTTTACATTGCAATTTTTTATTGATTTGGTAAAGCAAAAAATACGTGTGCAATATTATTTGATAATCTCACTGACGGACTAAATAGAATTTCCATTTTTCTACACAGAAAACATCTCTTTTATCGCTAGTCAATACATATCCTGAGCCCAAACACGATGGTGTTATCTTGTTTGGTCTATGGCCACCTTCCAGGTGCATCATCAGACCAGCTCCGTAGTACCATATTATTGCATTGTCTCCGAAGTACTACTTGTAAGAAAAAGTCCTATACAAAGTGCCATTCTATCACCATTTTCATATTATAAAAAAACGGAGGGGGCTCCGCGTCTGTCTGTCTGTCTGTTCGCGATAGACTCAAAAAACTACTGAACGATGATAATCCTTTCATCATCAGCCTATTAATGTTCTCACTGCTGGTACACAGGCCTCCTCTCTGTGAGAGGGAATCGGCCTTAATCCACCACGCGGGCCCAGTGCGGGTTGGTAGATGTCACATGTATTCGAATTTTCGCTTCTAGGACATGCCGGTTTCTTCACGAAGTTTTCCTTCACCGTTTTGATAATCCTTTGCATCATATTATTTAGTTAGATGAATATCTTAGGAAAATAAATTCAAGCGCTTGATGATTTTGCTTTTGCCTACGGAAGATAAAAAAGGCATAATATGCTCAACTACCCGTGCGAAGCCGACGCTAGATAAGAGATAAACAAAACACTTTTTGTAGTTTGACAATCGTAATCGCTGATACAATATTGTTTTTTCTGGAGCCTCAAATCACGAGTTGTTTTCATAAAGCTTGTTCGTAAGCTGTTGTGAAACAGTTATTTGCACGGCAAAATTTTCTCTTTGCATAACTCTATGTAATGGCTGTGAAGAGTGCACTATTTAATACTTGTCACAATGACTACTCGTTTTGACAGCTGGTGTACAGGGTTGCCAAGTAATGGCGTAGCAGAGTAAGAATGGGGAGAATTTGAAGGACAGTTGGCATGTACTCTTTAGATTATTTTGCATTATTTAAGACCTTGGCTACTCAAAACTATTATATTAAGAAAACTGAAGTTCTATCACCTAGGCAAACTAAGAAAAGATCGACACAGCTGGCCAATAATACTCTCAGTACAGCATCAAAGATGTCTGAAAAAGATAGACGGAGACTTTGCCCAGCAGTTGAACAATGAACAGGCTTCGTAGAAAGAAATACTCGTATCATGCCAGGTCCTAATTCAATTATTTACAAATCATTGTGAAACGATTATTTGCACCGCAGTTTTCACTTTGCATAACGTTTAATTATGAAATAATGTCTGTGAAGAGTGCACTATACTTGACACAATGACTACTTGTTTTGACAGGTATTGTACAGGGTTGCCAAGTAAGTGAGGATGGGGAGATTTTGATACACACTTTTGATTCTTTTGGTTCGTTTTAGACAACAAAAAACTAAACGTTTCCAAGCTATCTTTTTGACATATTAAGCATATATTGTAGTTATTAGTGGCATTTCTACGTTAATGAACCTACTAAAGCTTTATTTAGTTATAAATAAAAAGGTTTCGTTGTCTAAACTTTAAGAAGGCTTGAAGTTTCATAATAATATTATTTTATTATGTTTGGAACCAAACTTGACTCGTACCGAAGCGACTGTGTCTGGACAATAGCAGAGGGATGAAGAGTGTGGAATAATTAGGAGCCCTTTGCCCAGTGGTAATTCTACAACAGTTATTTGCACGTCAAAGTTTCTCTTTTATATAAATCTAACTAGCTGACGCGTATGTAATAGGGGTTAAAGTTTGAAATTGCCGTTTTATTGTAATAGGTACTTAGAATTGACATACAACAATATTGACTCATTTGCGTCAAATCAATAAAATAAAAAGATATGAAAAATGGGTGCCTCATGATTTGCCTGATCTGCATAAAGAAACGCGTGTTGAAACTTGTGTTGCCTTGTTGAATCGATACAGAAATGACAGCACCGGAAATTCACCGAAATCTAGAAAAATGACTTTTTAAGCCATATTGAGCTGTAAAGATTATAGAAAAAGTTGGCCGAGGCATTTGAAATGTTTTCCTTCATTGGTTATTAAATTTGTTTGAAAAAGTGGCACGCTTGGTTTTCCTGCAGATGGAGGGATTTGCGTTATCTCCTTAGATCTATGACTGTGGTAATGATTGTGAAGAGTGCACTATACTTGTCACAACGACTACTCGTTTTGACAGCTGGTGTACAATGTTGCCATCTTGCTTGATATGGAGGGAAATGGAAATTTGTATATTTTCCTACTCCTCCGTTATTTTTTTCCAATTAATTTCGTAGCGGGATCCAAGACAGTTAAATGCATTCGCCGGGACTTCATCGAGCTTCAATGCCTCGGCGCTTTTCTTGTGGTCGCCACTGTGATTCTGGCTTTCAAGAGATGCAGTGGTTTGAGACAATGCGGTGGCTCCAATAAAAAAATTACGGGTTTACAAACTCAACAAAGATGCAATCAGTGAATTTGTACTGCACTGTATTAACAACTAACCTTCAGGAAAAAAGGGTTCTAATTCCAGTACCTACTGGTTTTCCATACAATCTTGGCCCAGAAACTGACAAACATAAATTGTTTCGATTTCATCTATAAACAGTAGACTGTCTGGCGACATTTACTATTATTAGGCAATAATACGTGCTTAGTAAATTAGTTCATTATCAGGCTACCTACCTTAATTGCTATAGAGAATTTAATGATGAAATATTTGTGTGATCGAAACGTGCTTGCTTTATTTATGATTGTTTCGCATTTAAGGGTCTACATACGCTCTAGTGCCGTAAAACGGTAACTTTCTGAAGCATACTCCTTAGTAACGGCTAGGTTAAAAAATATATATTTATTATTGTTTCATGTACATTATTTTTAAACATGGTTTTTTCGTATAACAAATAGTTTTGCTTTAAAAAAATAATTAGCAACACGATATTTTTCGCAACTTTTGGATACTCCTCCAAAACGACTTGGAAGTTTAAAAATATTTTTACACAGAAAAACTGATGGCTGGAATTTCTTCATAACTGACATAGCATATGTATATCAAATAATATTTTGCAAACAAAACTGTTCAAAAGGAGGTTCAATATTGATATCTTGGCATCGAGCGGGCGCACGGCCAGTACTGCGTTTACATTGGGGCGTATATGTCGCCTTAAGATGACGACAGCCGCCAACGCCCTTGAGGGAATAAACCGCTTACTCGTTTAACACTCGCGCGACTCAAAATTCAGTAGTTTTTTGTACTTTCTTTATTATGCTATTACTTATAAAATAAGCCTTAGATCTAAACGTAGATAATTAAATTGTCTTTTAGATTGTGTTAATTTCATTAAAATAAGCCTGTCGTGTTTTTGTCCGTGTGAGACATAACTTTCGACTTAATTACACTATGTCATACGAATAAATCTCAAAATGTTCTTAGATAGAATAATTAAGAAAATGGTTTAATGTAACTTATGTAACATATATTTTTCCAAAAATATACGACGGCTGTAGATGGTGTTAGCAGCGACTTGCAAGTAAAAGGTTTTTCTCGGTTCGTGACAATTTTTTTCTTTAAATACAATTAAGATTTGTTTTATAGTATTTTTTGCACGTTTTTACAGTTTCATTGTACCAAAATGTGTTACAATCATAGTTACAATACAAATTAATAAAATCGAGTAGCATGCCTCAGAAATTTAAAACCGTGCCAATGGATCAATTTTAAATGATCCGTTGAAATGTGAATTAAGAGCCCAAACTATACTTAATATTGTAAATGTGAATGTAAGTTTGTTTGTTACGATTTCACGCAAAACCTACTGAATTGATCATCATGAAACTTTGTACATATATTCTTGGATGTATTAGAAGTAACATAGGATCATTTTTTTTTTTTTTTTTGATGGCTTCACTGCGAGCGAAGCCGCGGGTAAAAGCTAGTATTCCATAATTTTGTGCTTAGGAGATTTCATTAAAAAAGGACATACAATTTTTATGATCAATTCTAGAAAATGTTTAAACAATTCAATAACACATCGATGCACATCGCGCCATCTAGAGACATTTATTTGAACAAAATTTTATAATCGACTTTTCCAGGGGACCGACAGTGGGCAGTCGGCTCCCTGCTGACTGGCTGAAACTTTTCCACTATATCGGTTATTCAGTTTCACCAGTATCCCCAGATCGCAGAGAAAGAAAATGATTCTACCCTGTCTGACACTAAAATTTGCATTTAGCTTTGATATTATGTCAAACTCAGTTCTTGTGTGTTAAAATATTTATATTAAATCTATTTTGAGCGAGCGTTGCGTTAACACCGAAATAATATTTGCCCCTCGATAACACTGAAATAAAAATAATCTCGAACTGCGAAATATTTTCGTGTAGTAAATCAAAACATAATACTTAATTATGAACTGCGGCCAATAGAAATGTTTATTGGACGTAGTTCATATTATGTTTTAAAATTATAATATACTAAAGGAAGTTCTTTTTCAATATCTAAAGGTCTACTTGTACTTAAACACGTTAAAATTCAAGTTACATGGGACAAGGGCAGGAAGATGATGATGACAAAATATATTTTTAGGGTTCCGTACCCAAAGGGTGAAAAAGGGATCCTATTACTAATACTCCGCGGTCCGTCTGTCTGTCTGTCACCAGGCTGTATCTCATGAACTAGACTGTTGAAATTGTCACAGATGATGTATTTCTGTTGCTGCTATAACAACAGCTACTAAAAACAGAATAAAATAAATATTTAAGTAGGACTCCCATACAACAAACGTGATTTGTTTTGACGTTTTTTGCGATAATGGTACGGAACACTTCGCGAGTCCGACTCGCAATTGGCCGGTTTTTTTTTATTTTTCATATTGTTCTTAAATTAATTTTTAAAGTTTGTTAAATTGACTTTTAATGTTTTTTAATTCGATTTCTAAATGCTCTTTATTTGATTTTTAATGTTTATAATTTTGATAATGTTTTTTTAAATATTATTTAGATTCATCATTCATCATCATTTCAGCCGAAAGACGTCCACTGCTGGACATAGGCCTCCCCCAGGCGTCGCCACATTGACCGATCCCGTGCGTCTCGCATCCAGCGCCTTCCCGCAACCTTAACCAGGTCATCGGTCCACCTAGTGGGAGGCCTTCCAACGTATCGTCTTCCGGTTCGCGGTCGCCATTCCAGAACTTTTCGGCCCCATCGGCCATCCGTTCTGCGAGCAATGTGCCCTGCCCACTGCCACTTAAGTTTAGCAATTCTCCGGGCTATGTCGGTAACTTTAGTTCGCCTGCGGATATCATCATTTCTGACGTGATCACGCAAGGAAATGCCGAGCATAGCCCTCTCCATTGCCCTTTGGGTGACTTTAAGCTTTCTGATAAGGCCCATTGTGAGCGACGATGTCTCGGTCCCATAGGTGATCACTGGCAACACACACTGGTCAAAGACTTTTGTCTTGAGACACTGCGGTAAATTGGACGAGAAGATACCACGCAACTTCCCGAACGCCGCCCAGCCGAGTCGGATTCGACGGTTGACCTCTTTCTCGAAGTTGGACCTACCCAACTGGATCGTTTGTCCCAGGTAGACATAATCGTCTACAACTTCGAGTGTAGAGTCTCCGATCTTGATAGGAGTGGGTGCTACATGGGCGTTCACCATGATCTTGGTTTTGTCCATGTTCATTTTAAGACCCACTCTTTCGGAAGCTTTACTGAGGTCATCCAGCATTTTACTGAGGCTTTCCATGGTCTCAGCCATGACCACTATGTCGTCGGCAAACCGAAGGTGAGTGATGTACTCGCCATTAACGTTGATGCCTAGGCCCCTCCAGTCCAGAACCTTGAATACATCCTCCAGCGCAGCAGTGAACAGTTTCGGAGAAATGACGTCTCCCTGTCTCACGCCACGCCGGAGAAGGATTGGTTTCGAGGTCTGATCCTGAAGACGGACTGACATGGTGGCATTTTTGTACAAACACTTCAACACCTCAATGTACCGGTAGTCGATCTGGCACCGTTGGAGAGACTGCAGTACAGCCCAAGTCTCGATCGAATCGAAGGCTTTCTCGTAGTCCACAAACGCTAAACATAGAGGCAGGTTATACTCTTCGGTCTTCTGTATAACCTGCCGCAGCGTATGTATGTGGTCTACGGTGCTAAAGCCTTTTCGGAATCCGGCTTGTTCGGGAGGCTGGAAATCATCAAACCTGCGCGCGAGACGATTCGTGATGACTCTTGAAAACAACTTGTAGACATGGCTAAGAAGTGAGATGGGCCTATAGTTCTTCAGCCGGGCATTGTCGCCCTTCTTGAAGAAAAGTACCACCACACCCCTGCACCATGCCTGTGGCGTTTTGCCCTCGAGTATGACGGAATCAAACAGCTTCTGAAGGGCCTTAAGGACCGGTTTTCCACCCGCCTTCAGGAGTTCAGCCGTGATTCCGTCATCACCCGGCGCCTTGTTGTTTTTAAGCTGTTTCAGAGCCATCCTAATCTCGTACAGGCTGACATCCGGGATATCTTCGGTATAGTGACGGGTCAATCTAGCTCTTGGGTCGTTTGCTAGACTCGCAACGGGCTTGCTGACTGATGTGTATAACTGCCCATAGAATATCTCGATCTCCCTCAGAAGCTCCGGTTTGGCGGATACGGTCCTGCCATCGTCGGTCTTCAGTTTCGTTAGCTGGCTCTGCCCAATAGCCAGATCCCTTGAAAAAACCTTGGAGCCTTTATTTCGCTCAATCGCGTCTTTAATACGCTCGGTATTAAAGCGGCGGAGGACTCTTTTCAAGGATTTAGAGATCTGTCTATTGAGCTGCCGGTATTTGCACGCCTCATCTGAAGACTGCAGGATCATCTCACGCCTCTCCTTCATAAGCTTGAGGGTAGGATCAGAGATCTTTTTGTTTCTATCTGTACGACGGGTCTTGAAAAACTTAGACCCGACCGTATGGACAGCTTCCACGAACCCGTCGCTATATTCGTCCACTGAGCTACCTAGGCACTCGAAACGATTCTGGAGTTCGAGCTGAAAGTTCTCGGGGTTTTGGACCTGGATCTGTGCTGGACGGAGCGTGGACTTCATCAGTCGAGACCTTTCAATCTTAATATTAATGTTCAATGTGCCTCTTACCATGCGGTGATCGCTCCCGGTTTTTACCAAATTGATCACAGAGACATCATTGAACATTTGCTTCCTGATTGACATGATGAAGTCAATCTCATTTTTTGTTGCACCATCGGGGCTCTGCCAGGTCCACTTCCTGTGTTCACGCTTTTTGAAGAAGGAGTTCATCATATAGAGGCCCTCCTTCTCCATAAAACTGGCCAGTAGGTGACCCCAGTGGTTCCGACGTCCAACTCCAAATTGCCCCACTTGCAGCTGCTCCTCGTCTCGTTTGCCCAGTTTCGCGTTGAAGTCCCCCATGACAACGGTGAAGTGAGTTTTGAAACCATGCATGGCTCTGGAGATATCCTCATACATGGTCTCTACCTCGTCGTCGGGGTGTGCCGAGGTTGGAGCGTAGACCTGTATGACCTTCAGCGAATATCTTGAAGATATTCTGAGTATAAGGTACGCCACCCTGGTCGATACACTCTCGATCTTCACCACGTTGTTCACAAGGGACTTGTGGACGATAAACCCGACACCACCCTGGGACTGCCGGTCACCCTCTCGGAAATAGAGCAGGTTACCGGATTTGAGGATTATCGAGTCCTCCCCCTCTCTTCGGACTTCAGATAACCCTATAATACTCCATCGCAACCTGCTCAATTCCTCTTCGAGTTCGGTGATCTTCTCGTCGGTCCGAAGTGTGCGCGTGTTGTACGTTGCCAGGTCCAGTCGTCGGTGATTGTTGGGGTAGCCGGATCTCGTCCGGAGATTCTTTGCACCCCTTGCCATGCCGTAACCTCGACCGCTACCGTAGTCGAGGGTAGGCAGGCTGCCGGGTACTAGGGGCCATTTTTTATTTGTGCTTTTCATTGGGGGGGTTTTGCCATAATCGCCACGCTTGGCAGGCGGGTTGGCGATCGCAGTATGGTTGTTACAGAAGCACAGAGAACGCTGCTGCCCATTCTCTGGTTTGTCCCTTAGTCGCCTCTTACGACACCCACGGGAAGACATGGGATGGTGAAATTCTTAACGTCCGGCACCATACGGAACGTTATTTAGATTATTGTAAGGTTTTAATTTAAATCGAATGCGTTTTTTTTTTTCTTTTTTTATGTGTACTCCGTGGGAAGTGTAGTAGCACATTTGGTCGTAATAGAGATGTTTCCTAGATCGAAAAGTGACAAATCTATTTATTCCGTCAGTGAAATTATCAAATAATATTGGACACGTATTATATAGGTACATCAACAAAAAAAAAATGCTACCAAAAACCGTTACAATTCCCGCGCCAACCCTATCCAACAATAGTGTTGAGGTATCGCATCGACAAAACCGGTATTTTTATCAGCAGTAACCGGTATTATATGTTAGATTTCTCTCAGCCGTTTAATATTCAGTGAAATACATCGGATATGTGCCAATGGCAACGCTCTAACATTTCTAAAACGGTAATAGAAATACTGTGTTAGTTTTAATGTTTAAAGGTTATATTTAATAGCTATACAGCGTACACAGTTGTTTTATTAATTTACTAGCTGAGCCACGCGGCTTCGCTCACGTCATCTGGCTACCTATCTACCCTACCATACCTACTTCAACCACCTACCCTACCACACCTGCCTACTAATTTGTTAAACTATTTATTTGAATAAGAATTATACTACAATACGAATGTAACCAACATTTGTTTCTACCGGCGATCTAATTAAAATTCAGAACATAAAAGCTGCTATTGTGACTTAACTATGATAGTTAGATATATTCTCTCACAGACTTTTTTGTAGGTAATAATGAGTACTTCAATCATGTTGTAATAATTTTTATGTATCATCAATAGTTTTCTCAGCGCAGCACGCCAAATAATTAATTTTATAGGCAACATTTTGCTACTTTGGGTAACATTACTGCAAAATTTATACGGATCTCAAATTTTTTTGAAAATAAATTATAGAACACTCAGGTATAATGTAGCTTTCTACTGGTGAAAGAATATTCAAAATCGGTACAGTAGATCCAGAGATTACCCCCTACAACGTCACAAAATCACAAACGCACAAATTTTACCTCTTTATATTATACTAGCTGACCCCCGCGGCTTCGCTCCCGTCAACTGGCTATCTACCTACCTATCTACCCACCTACCAACCCAGCTACCTACCCACCAACCTTGCCACTACCAAATATTGAATTTTATAGGCAAAATTTTGCTACTTTGATAACTCCCTACAACGTCACAAACTCACAAACTTTACGTCTTCATAAGTATAGATATATGCACATTTGACCACTATCTCACCTGATGGTAAGCGATGTTGTGGTCGACGGTGAAGCACGCTTGCCTAGAAGTAACCTATACACTGTTGACTTGAAGACCCCAAGGTTGTTGCTATCGAATTCCACTCCTTAGCTGTACGCACAGTGAAATCAACCTAATAATTCAATCAACGGTTATATATGTCAATCAATGGTTGCAAATTTCGGTAAAAACACATTTTTTTCAGTTGTTAGCCTCACAAATGGTCAAATAAGTTGGAGAGTTAATTATCATCGCTTACCATCAGGTGAGATAGTGGTCAAGCGCGAGCCTAGTCTACCAATTGACGAATAAACGCTTCTCACTGTTTTTTTAAACATTAGTTTGCCTATTTAACCACTGGATGAGTTTACTACTGATAAAAAAAAAACCGGCCAAGTGCGAGTCGGACTCGCGCACGTAGGATTCCGTACCATTATCGCAAAAAGGCAAAAAATCACGTTTGTTGTATGGCCCGACTTAAATATTTATTTTATTCTGTTTTTAGTATTTTTTGTTATAGCGGCAACAGAAATACATCATCTGTGGAAATTTCAACTGTCTAGCTATCACAGTTCATGAGATACAGCCTGGTGACAGACGTACAGATAGACAGACGGACGGACCGCGGAGTCTTCGTAATAGGAGCGGTCTTTGAGCACGGAGCCCTAAAAAATTGAGACTCCTTTCATGCACCCTTTAATCTTCATGTTGGTGACATTTATATAAATAATAGCATTATTGATATACAGCAAAAACTCGCCATTGTATAAAAACCCCGTCAAATATTTGTCGAAATGTCAAGGAACACCCTGACTAACCTATCACGAATAAATAGGGCACGAAGCCGAAAGGTCGACACGTACAAAAGTCTCAGAGAAAAGCGTTTTAGTACAAAAATGCAACTAAGACACACTTCTGTAATGCGATTACAGATGCCAAACTGAAATGCAGTAACAGTTTTGTTTGGCAACAGTAGGCCCATTTAATGATGGGAGGTGTTCACTTCCTAGAACAAGTTCAAGGTGATTGCCGATCTAAGCGCTTAGTTGAAAGTTATATATGTCCCATACGTGTGTTAGGGCTAGTGGTAAATCTATACTAATATAATATTACTAGCAGTCCCAAGCGGTTTCACTGCCGTAAACTGGCTACCTACCTACCCTACATACATGAATGTTGCGTAACGTTAACCACTTACGCTTTTGTGTTCTAAAAAGTAATTAAATCACCGGTAGATTCAAAAGTTGGTTACATTCGTATTGTAGTAATAATTATTTTTACTCAAATAAATAGTTTAACAAATTGGCATGTAGATAGGTTAGGGGTAAGTAGGGTTTGTAGGATAGGGTAGGTTGTTAGGTTGACGGGAGCGAAGCCGCGGGGGTCAGCTAGTAAAATATATACTTAAGGCCCAATGCCGTTATATACGCCTCAATGTAAACGCAGTACTGGCCGTGCGCCCGCTCGATGCCAAAATATATATATTGAACCTCCTTTTGAACAGTTTTGTTTACAAAATATTATATGATTTACATATTGTGTTTTATGTCTAAATCATCTATCATTTTTTCTGTGTAAAAATATTTTAAACATCCCAGTCGTTTTGGAGAAGTATCCAAAAGTAGCGAAAAATATTGTGTTGCTAATTATTTTTTTAAAACAAAGCTATTTACTATACAAAAAAATCATGTTTAAAAAATAATGTACATGAAACAATAATAAATATATATGTTTTTCAAACCTTTTAAAACCTAGCTGTTACTAAGGAGTATGCTTTAGAAAGTTACCGTTTTTCGGCACTGAAGCGTATGTAGGCCCCTTAAGCCTTAGTCAGACCTACGAAAATACCGCCACACCAACATTTAAAACACTAAACTTGATCCACATAGAACAGACACTGGATATTCAAAATCAAAAAATCCAATCTCAACGAAACTAGATTCTCGTCCCCATTTATCAAATAACGGTTTTGGAGCTAAAACCACGAATATCATTAATATAGAAGTTCTTCTAATAGAGTATTATATTAGAAAGCTGTTGGTACCGGTTGGGAGGTGAGCAGAGATGTTTGATGTTGAGGTAGGGGGCGACTGTTTCTGGTAAGGTTAGTTGATTTTTATTTGACAAATATATACACTTCTATCTGAAGACATTGAGGAGCTCGTGGCTAAATAATAACAGCCGCACGGGTCGATATTCAAGGTTAAGCAACGCTTGACGAGGTCGGTCCGTGGATGGGTGATCATTTTCAACATACCGAGTTTCCTCCGTGCCTCGGAAAGGACGTTAAGCCGTTGGTCCCGGCTGTCATTTGAAGATCTTTGACAGTCGTTACGGGTAGTCAGAAGCTTGAGATCTGACACCAATCTTGCCAAGAGGTACCATGTTACCCAGTTACTGGGTTGTGGAGGTCAAATAGGCAGTCGCTCCACGTAAAACACTAGCTCTCAGCTGAATCCGGTAAGACTGGACGCCGATCCCAATATAGTTGGGAAAAGACTAGGCCATTGATACACTTCTATCTGAACCCCTTTTGGAACACAGGCGTAATATTGTGTAAGAAGTGATTCTTCTTCATCTTCATCAGCCTTTTCATGTTCCCACTGCTGGAGTACAGACCTCATCCAACATGCACGGCCGGTGCGGGTTGTTGGATGTCACATGTCTTCAAATTTTTGGTTCTAGGACATTCCGGTTTCCTCACGATGTTTTCCTTCACCGTTTTGAGAGCAGTGGTGATTAAATAATTTACTGTAAAATGCCTGCCTGGGTTTGCACCCATGACCTACAACTTGTAAGCAGCGGCCGTTGGGCCGGCACTGCTCGCTGGGCAACCACTGCAGTAAGAAGTGATTAGGTATTGTATTTTTTAGGGTTCCGTACACAAAGGGTGAAAACGGGACCCTATAACAAAGACTCCACGATCCGTCTGTCTGTCCTTCTGCCACCAGGCTGTATCTCATGAACCGCGATAGCTAGACAGTTGAAATTTTCGCAGATGATGTATTTCTGTTGCCGCTATAACAACAAATACTAAAAACAGAATAAAATAAATATTTAAGTGGGGCTCCCATACAACAAACGTGATTTTTTGGCCGGTTTTTTTGTTCACCACAATAAACATTACGGACATTGTTACAATTACGGTACATGATAATGGTTTAGTTTAGTGCAGGCAACTCGTGCCTAAGCTAGGCTTAAAGGGCCTATGTTTCAGGTCACTACCGGCCTAATTATGTAAATGAATTCAGCAAAGCTAAGGGTTTGACCCCATCAATCGACCGATCACATAGACGGAAAACCACGTCGCGTCTTTCATCTCGCATGCCGCAGTCGATTGATGGAGTCGAAACTCTTTGCCTTGCCGAATTCACTTACACAACGGCTGCATGTCTCCACCCTCTAGCAGTTAGACACATTTCATAATAATAAAAAAAGTGTTTTGACAACAAACACGTATATTGAAAAACCTTGAAACCCCGGGACCACAGGTTCTTATATAACGATCACAATGCCGAGATTTCAGGGAAGATCTTATCCCCTCCATGCTACTTCCTCTTCTATTCCAAACCCTGTCCATCACATATTAACGGAATACTAAACCAAACTTAAACCTAATAAATCCGGGTTTACGTGAAAAGATTTACATAAACTACTATCGTTATCCATTCCAAATGTCCAAAAGTTAAGAAAATATCCTACAACCGTTTAAAACAGCCATAATTTGCAATTAACCCGAATGACTACATCTTATGGTAGACTTCCGTGCAAAGCGGCTCGGACGTCCATATAACGCAGCGACAGTGACATGACGCCGGCGTCACAGCGTGCTCGGAATAGCCTGTTACTGTTCTACTGCAGAGCAGAGTCCTCTTCTCATTCAGAGAAGGTACAAGCATTGATCACCACGCTTGCTCATTGTGGGTTGGCGATTTCAAACATATATTATTAAGTCTACCTTATTACCCGACTGCCGGAGGAGGGTAATGTGTTTATCAGTCTATGTATGTATGTATGTTTGTTTCTATGTGGCGTTCTAGAGACCAAACGCGTTGGCCGATTTTTATGATTCTTACGTCAATCGATTCGTCTTAGAGTTAGGTACGTAGAACGTACTTGCAAATTCGCTAAATAAAAATCGCTCATCTGTGTAATATAAATCTCATCGAACAATCAGGCAGGACGCTCAATCATCGCGTCAGTGACGCCGGAGTCTTTGCTCGGAAGTCAACCTTTAACAATCACTTTGGTACCAAAATAAACGTTAATTTTTGTCGTGACTCAGAACGAGAATAGACCGTTTGTCAATAGTTTATTTTTGGACGGCTATGGGGGATCAGATTCTGGCTTATTTCGGTGCATCATCATTGAATGTGTACATGATGGAATTAGACTAGCATTTAAGGCGATATATACGCCCCAATGTAAAGGCAGTACTGGCCGTGCGCCCGCTCGATGCCAAAAATATCAATATTGAACCTCCTTTTGAACAGTTTTGTTTGCGAAATATTATTTGATTTACATATGCTATGTCAGTTATGAAGAAATTCCAGCCATCAGTTTTTCTGTGTAAAAATATTTATAAACATCCAGTCGCTTTGGAGGAGTATCCAAAAGTTGCGAAAAATATCGTGTTGCTAATTATTTTTTTAAAGCAAAACTATTCGTTATACAAAAAAAACCATGTTTAAAAAATAATGTACATGAAACAATAATAAATATATTCTTTTTCAAACCTTTTAACATAGCCGTTACTAAGGAGTATGCTTTAGAAAGTTACCGTTTTACGGCACTAAAGCGCATATAGGCCCGCCCTTAAGCAGCCATCGATTTGTTAGCAACAAAAGTTTTCACACTTGAAATGACAATTTAAAAGTCTAAACCAATATCACAGATAATATAATACTAGCATACAGATGCCTTATCCCATGCAAAGAAACGGTGCCGACATAACTAGCGTTTTTCGTCTGATTAAGATGATATTTTTTTAAGAATATTGATCGCTTTCGGTTGCGTTCCACGGATATAGATGGTGTTAGCAGCGACTTGCAAGTAAAAGTGTCTACTCGGTTCGTGAATACTTTTTTTTTAAATACATTGACGATTTGTTTTATTGTATACACGTTTTTACAGTTTTTACCAAAACGTGATACATTACTAATTTTAAAAATTGCGAGGAATGCCTCAGAAATTTAATACTGCGCCATCTTTTGGCATCAATTTTAAATGATCCTTTCAAATAATCTTTGAAATATGAATTGAGCCAATATTCCATAATTTTGTGCTTAGGAGGGTTGATTAAACATGAACATATCAATTTTTATGTTCAATTCCAGAAAATGTTAATTTTAAAGTAATCTCTGGCAGCATTCAACGAAAATTCTTTGACTGATAGAAAATCTTATCGCTGAGTGTCATCATCATCATCATATCAGCCGAAAGACGCCTGGACTGCTGGACGAAGGCATCCCCCAAGCGCCGCCATATTGACCGGTATCGTTGGGACAATAGGGTAGTTGACAAAATACATCTATTTCGTCCGTCAGTTTGATAACCTAAAAACATTTGTCACGTATTTTTTCTTTTGCCACGTAAACAAAAAATTACGACGAAACAGTGCGTTGAAATATCGTGTGACGTCACGGTGTGCTACAGTTTATACTGACAAAGTGACGTCACAAGCCTCCACTCCTTAACTTTGATGCGCTTTATCTTTGTAAATATTTATTTGATAAAACTAAAAATACGTCTCTAATATTATATGATACTCTCAATTATCATTTTTCTACCCTGAAAACATCCATATTTAGGCCAGTGAATAACCGACCGACTTCCATATAAAAACACTCCAAAGTGAACAATAACTTTATTTTTGGAAGTCGGTGTCTTTCATAGGTACCAATTTATTGCGTTATGGACACCGACTTCCACTTTCACTTTTTAGTTGTACCTGCCTAATAGGCAAGTTGTTTAATAAGGTACCTATAACGCCAGAAAAGATTACCCGAATATCATGAAACTTGAACATAAAGGGTGAAATGAGAGATCTGCGTACCCTTCAAGAGCGTACTGGCGTGATGTTATGTAATGAAATGGTATAAACAATAAACAAACATGCGATTCCAGCAATCTCGAGAGATTTGCCGTTATTTATTGAAGAGTTGTATATCTTCGAAGTTCTTCATCAGAACTTCACTAAATTAAAATGGGACCAATTTCGAAACATACTCTTTCAAACAAAAAAAGAATTTTCAAAATCGTTCCACAATTGACGGAGATATCGTTGAAAAGACATAAAAAAACAAAAACATACATAATGTCGAACATAGAACCTCCTCCTTTTTGGGCAGTCAGTTAAAAGTAAATAAATAAATGGGCTACGTACTCCCGTAGCCCATTTATTTATATAAGCCACGGTAAGAAATTAGTAAGGTTCATTCAACGCATCATGCACCTCCGGCATGATATTTATCGCGCATCACGTATGTAAAGGCATCAAACGGCATTATATTCATAGATTTGGCCTTCTAACCTTAGCCAGCATTGTCTGTCTGTTGAAAAGACTTGCATTTACCGTACTTATAGTTATTTGCTTACATTCCGTTTATTCATGTTGTATAGGAACTTATTTACATTTCTAAATATTTATTTAATAGAAAAATGGACTAAAGAATATACACAAGCAAAATAAAAAATTAATTCAAAAAATCTAAAATCCCGACTGCTTAGGATACATATTCGCGATCTGGCTGACCGTAACCAGATGTATTCTCCGACTGCACAGCATGATTTTCTTCTTGTTTACGTCTTTTTTGTTCGCTTTTTAAGCAGTCAGGTTTTTAGATTTTTTTTTTTATTTTTTATTTACAACTTTTTAGTTATTTTTTTTTTTTGAATTAGGTACATTTGAACATATAAGTGTTATATATTTTTGAAATCACCTCTTAAAACCCTTTGTTTTGATACCCCACATGATAGGGTTGGAAGAAAAAAAATTTGGTCCCCCACAATTTGGCGCACAAAATCCTCCATTTTTCTATTAACCAATTTTAATGCAGCCAGTGACACTCGCAGGATTAAGACAAATTGATTGACGTAAGAATCATCAAAATCGGCCAACGCGTTTGGTCTCAAGAACGCCACATAGGAACAAACATACATACATAGACTGATAAACACATTACCCTCCTTCGGCAGTCGGGTAAAAAATTATACCCCCGACACATTTTTATTTCATGCAACATAATTATTCTAGTGGTAGACACGCTTCAATCGATAACTATTGAACATGTAATTATGACACGATATCTTGCGAAATACCCCGAAACAAACAGTAAAACGCCTAACTTTTGAACGGCTGAACCGATTTTCATCAAACATAGCGACCGTTAAAGTCACCTTTCAAACAAACAAAAAAAAACAAAATCTAAGACGGTTCATCCGTCAAAGACAAAGACACAAACACACAGGTGCACGTCAAACTTATCGCAACCCTCTTTTTCCGTCGGGGGTTATAAATAGCAGCCCACCGGTATCGAAATTTGATCTTTCACAGTCCTTTAATTTATTATTCGGTAAGTTAGCTGTTTCAACATAAAGTTTGATTCACTCCTGGCTCCGGGCCGTCTGGGTCAGGGGTTTAATTACGTCAGAGCATGCCTCGGATTCTCATTTCGTATAGAGTGAAATAGTTCAGGGAAAAATATAATTATGTAAGAAATCTTTATACGGCCTATTCCATAAATACGAAACAAAAAATGTTTTTTATAGTGTTAATTCACACTGAGTCATTATCATTTTAACCAACTTTCCAAAAAGGAGGAGGTTCTATGTTCGACTTCGAGATTTTTTTTTTTTGTTTCACCGATATCTCCGTCAATTGTGGACCGATTTTGAAAATTCATTTTTGTTTGTTAGAGTACCTATGTTTCGAAATTGGTCCCATTTTAATTTGGTGAAGATCTGATGAAGAATTTCGGAGATATACAACAGAACTCAAATCTCTCGGGATTGCTGCAATCGCATGTCTGTTTATTGTTTATACCATTTCATAACATAACTTCACGCTCTAAAGGGGTACGCAGATGTGTACAGTTAACCTTGATACACTCTCATTTCACCGGTTATGTTCAAGTTTCATGGCATTCGGGTAATCTATTCTGGCATTATAAGTACCTCACTAAAGGCAAGTTGCTTAGTAGATACAACAAAAAAGTGAATAATAAAAAACTTTTTTACAAAAAATATTTAATAAAAAATACTTTAATATTTTTATAAAAAATACTTCCAACTAAAAACACTACATAGTGAAAAATAACTTTATACCATTCCCCCTCAAAAAAGCTTATTTTATTCACTGAAAACAGTGAATAAAAAGCACTTTTAATCACTGTTTTGGTGTTTGAATTTAGAACACACCAATATATATTTGACCTCCATCTCAATGCAATACAACCTACTTGCGCATAATATACTCGATACAAACTTCTTGTGCAAAGAATATTCGAATTTCAAACTCCTTCGTCGATTTAATTTTGAGTTTGTTTATATTTAGGATTTTGATAATGATTTGATTTTGGTCTAGGATGTTTAGTGAATACTTATTTGCATTGTAATTTTAATATTAATTGCATTGGTGTTTAATTAATTATAATTATGTAACTTAACGGAGATGGTCATTGGCCTCTGAAACACAGGTGCTGTTTAAGTAACTCAAACTCAAAGGCTCAGCTTCAATTTACAAAAAATGTGAAGCCCTAAGGTTTCTCATTTTCTGTAAATTTTGAAGGTAATAAACCATTTATTTATTTATGATTATTCCTTGTGCTTTTGGCTTAAATCCTTCTTTTTCTCGAAGTCATGGTATAAAATATAGTATGCAACTCTTGAATAAAACGGATTTATATCGAGGGCCATGAATCACTCGCGTCGTTCAGGATTCTAACACTTGAATCACTCGCTATGCTCGTGATTCAATCATCATGAATCACTCCCTGCGGTCGTGATTCAGTTGTTAGAATCCTTCACTTGTTCGTGATTCATCTATGGCCCTCGCTTTAAAACCGTCCTTTATGCACTAGTTGCATAATATACTATTCTTTTTCGAAGTCGGTGTTTATAACGAAAAATATAGGTACCTACCTAAGAAAAGATATCAATTTCGAAAAAGAAAATATGTAAAAAGTTTTTTTATTTTATATTGTTTAGGCTCGCGCTTGATCACTATCTCACCTGATGGTAAGCGATGATGTGGTCGACGGTGAAACATGCTTGCCTAGAAATAACTAATTCACTCTTGACTTTAATACTCCTAGATTGTAGCTGTCGGGAAACACAGACTCCGGCAGGGAGTTAAATGAGATATTTGCTAAATTAGAACTTAAAATATTGGTAAATCAATAGCATCGTGTTCACAAATGGCCAAACCAGGACAATGCCGTTTACACCTTGCAGTACAACTAGCCAACCTCTGAAGAAACCGCCGACTCCCCAGAACCCAAAACTAACACTGGTTACAAAAACCGCTAGATCTAAAAAAAACTGCTGACGAAAGATCCCAAGATAACACACGCCTCAGAAACCGCTACAACTAACAGTCGTTAAGTACCCACGAAGGAATACAGCCACTTTACTGCTTACCACACCTACTTCAATAAAACGCAAATAAACACAGTTTTTATTACCGCTATAGGCCGGTGTTCTGACCTTGACAATGACCCGCCATTTTGTTGGTAATGACTCACTTGTTTTTTTAGGATTCAATTGGAATGGATGGGCTTGGTTCCTTGGTTCTTCTCGTGGGTGCCATAAACGGTGACGAAGAGATTATTTAATAGAAGCTGCAAGAAGGAATAAGCACTTTCCTACATCAGTAACAAAACCCCAGGAAAGGTGATGAGCGCAGTCACATTTTGTCAGCTAGGTATGTTTAAGGTCTCCAGGCGTTGCACAGAGGGTGTTTCGGGGTGGTATTTTAAGAGGTCGCGAGGGTTCCATGTGCTGGTGGTGATCACCACGGTGGTTTTAGTGAGGAAAAATCCTACACTTCCTGCAACCTTATTGCGTAAGTGAATACGGCAACGCAAAGGGTTTGACCGCTATCAATCGAACAATGAAACTGACGGAAATCCACATCGCGTCATTCATCTCGCATGTGATTGGTCGAGATTGATGGCGGTCAAACCCTTCGCCTTGTCGAATTCACTTGCGCAATTCGGCTGTTGGTCTTTCCCCCAAAAGTCCAGGTCCAGTCTTTTGAATGTATGCTAAAGGTGTGTAAGGTAAGTGAACCTTGCTCACCAAACAAATTCAAAAATCCAATCTATATCCCACTAAAGGAAAACATCGTGAAGAAACTTGAGGCCATAGCAAGTGATGTTCTGTCAAAACGAGAACGATTGGAACAAGTACAATTTAAAATTTGGATACCCCCGTCATAAAAACTTCTATATACTACATAACTTATCAAGTAGTAAACAAGCTCCGATCGGCAATCCATCCCAACACGAATGCAATATCATGTGTAAATACCCCGATACAAAGAGAAAAAATGTAACTTTTGCACGGCTTAACCATCAAACATAGCTAAGAACACTCTCGATAAAGTCACCTTGCAAACGAAAAAAAAAACTATATCAAAATCATCCGTTTAGGAGCTATGATGCCACAGACAGATACACAAAGACGCAGATACACACGTCAAACTTAGTCTTGTTCCGTCGGGTGTTAAAAATGACAAAAATTTATGGGAACATCAAATGCTGTCGAAATGTCACTTATCTCAATGGTCAATGGCATTTTGGCTTTTCAACCATAGCCATCGCTGACACCTTGTCTAAAGCCGCAGAACTCATAAATAAAAAAAACTTGCCTTGAGCAAGCGTGGTTGTAGATGCCCCATTGCCCGTGCCTTCCCTGAATGAGATGAGTCCTTTGGTAGATACAGTACAAGACTAACAGACTGGTTTTATTATAGAACTGTGACCGCAGCTTCGCTCCCGTCAGCTGCCTACTCTACTTGCCTACTTACTTTCCTACCTACCTGCCAATTTTTTTTTCTAGGGGCTACGGAGTTCAATTTTCGCGGAGAATCTTAACACCGCCATTCAATGACGTCAAATGCACAACAACGCCATCTATACCCGGAACAGACACAAATTTGTAGTACCTACAACAAGGCTCAATAAAATAAGTGGCTCGTCTAGATGTCAATGTGTACGCTTTTTTATTAAGCTTCTTTCTTTTTATTAATAAATTCAAATCATTCATTAAACGTAAGTTGTGCAAGAAAGCGTTTTATAACATTAAAGATTACTTTGAGGACAAAAAGTCTTGGGATTGAACTGCTCCAATTAATTTAGATTTTTTATATTTTGCACCGTGAATTTCGTTTTTTTTTTGCTTTTCTTGCAATGACAAGAATAATTATTTTTTAAAGTA
This sequence comes from Orthosia gracilis, assembly GCA_947562075.1. Taxonomy (NCBI): domain Eukaryota; kingdom Metazoa; phylum Arthropoda; class Insecta; order Lepidoptera; family Noctuidae; genus Orthosia; species Orthosia gracilis. The sequence goes on along the minus strand of OX387267.1, from coordinate 2,734,636 downwards.
TTATATTATTTTCTTTTAATCGTTGTGAATGTGAAGACTATGTGGATCGTCAAACCAACTTACAGAAATAAAATTATCTATCATTTATCGAATACGGAGTTCAATTGTCCGATAATCTGAATTGCGTGTGTTGTGATGTGATATTTTGCTTCTTGAACACTTTAAATTCATCTTACTTTTGATAGAGTGAACCGATTGCGATGAAACAAAAACTAAGTAATACTTCAAGTTACGCACAATTTTTATGTATAAAAGTTGTCCACATTGGTTTCGTACATTTTACGTGATGCGTGCACAAATAAACGGACAAAAAATCCAAAAATGCTGGAAATGGGTTCTATTGGTTATCCATTTACACCCTGGCTATTTTTTTAGAAATATTTTCGATGTACAAAAACGACTTTTCTTCAGATTTATTATACAGGGTGTTTGGAAGGGAGCTGTACATACGCCTAGGGTAGAAACTAGGGATAGTCTGCTACCTACCCCCGCCCATTATATTGACCTTGGCCTCAAGGTTTTTTTTTAATTTATTTTTATTTTTTATTTGACTTTTTTGTGATTTTTTGACTAAAACTACCTGTAGCTCAAAATCTATCCATGGGACCGGTCGGCTAATGGTCTTGTTTTAATCGTTAGAGTCTTAGGGTCCTGCAAAAAATTATTTTACACCAGAAAATTGTGGAGAAGAAAAGTTATGGGGCCTGAAGTACCATAGTAAGGTAAAGAAATAATTTTAAGGGCAACTTTCTATGGGGTTTAAAAAAAACTAACAGGGTTGGAGTTCTTCTGATTTTTTTAAAACATCCTCAGTCCATGCCCTTTCTAACGATATGCTAAAAGTGTATTTATCACTTTTAGTTTTAAAGTTATTAATTAATTTCCACAACTAGGGCACTTTTACCACCACGAGTCGACATTTGTAAGACAAATGTAATTTCCAGAATTTAAACCAGTTTGGCCTACAGTTGGCAAATTTGTTGTCTCACTCTTACACGAGAGCAACATGTAAGAGACAAAACATGTCATGTCATGTCTCTTTCGCTCTTGGGTCGACGGGGCCGGGCAGGTAACTCGTTGGGGTCTTTGTTAGTCAGTCGAGATTTACCCATCTTAGCTAACTTACGTACTTGCCGTTACGACGCTCCACTGTTTTCGTTAATTTTGTTGAGTTTGTTATTACTTCGTTTTTGTTAAGTTTTGTTATTTGTTACCTTGTTGTTGGCAAAATGGCTGGATTTACCAGTGAAGAGTACACCGACATGCTGGTGGTGTATGGAATGGCTGATTGCAATGGGCGCGAGGCACGGAGGATTTATCAAGAACGGTATCCTAACCGGCGAGTGCCTAACCACCAAACGTTTGGCTCAACTTATCGGCGTCTGCGAGAAACCGGAAATTTAAATTTCCGGGAACCAGCCGTGAACAGATTTCAACCAAATTTGGCTGCGGAAGAACGCATATTGGCTGAATTTGAGGAAGATCCGACCAGAAGCGTAAGAACCGTAGCCCGGACGCTTGGTTTAAGCGTGTGGAAAGTCTGGTCGGTTCTTCGCGAAAATGGACGTCATCCTTTCCACTACACCCCTGTTCAAGGTAATTTTTTACATAAAGTTTTTGTTTTTAGCTCTTATGTAATGAACTAGCATGTGAATTTCATAGGCAATTTTTAAATTAACATGAGCATGTGTGTGAGAGAGAGAGAAATGGAAAGACAGAGATAGCAATCAATGTTACATAGCTACTAATTCATAAGGAAACCGCTAACGTTGATATTTTTATTGTTTTAGGCTTAGAGGATAACGACTATGCAAGAAGGGTGGAGTTTTGCCGCCACTTGCTCCATACGGACGTGGAAGATATTAATTTTTTACGGAGTATTCTCTGGACTGACGAGTCCAAGTTTGACAAGGAAGGAATTGTAAATTACCACAATCTCCATCACTGGGCACCCAGAGATCAAAACCCGAGAGTCAAGAGGCACAGAGGTTTTCAACGAAGGTTCTCCGTGAACGTATGGGCAGGCGTCATCGGTAATCGGTTGATAGGGCCGCACTTTTTGCCAGACAACCTAAACGGGCAAAACTACTTAGATTTCCTCGAAAACGATTTGCCTGATTTAGCGGAAGAAGTGTTTGACGAAGATCGGCCCATAGTCTTCCAGCACGACGGCTGTCCTGCTCATTGGAGCCTAGCAGTGAGGGAGCTTCTGGACAACTGCTTTCCTAATTCTTGGATTGGTCGGGGTGGGCCAATTCCCTGGCCCCCAAGGTCGCCTGACCTTACCCCACTCGACTTCTACGTCTGGGGAAGGGCGAAAGAGTTGGTGTACGCAGAAGTACCAACAAGGGAGGTTCTAATTAACAGGATCCACGCCGCATTCGATACAATGCGCGAGGAACTGCTGCTTAGAACGGTGACCGTGGAGATGAGGAAGAGGTGCCGAGCATGTTTACAGGTCAATGGTCATCAATTTGAACAAAATTTGTAATTAATTAAAATTAGTAATTAATTAAAATTTGTAATTTAATGACATTAGTCATTACCAAATTTTTTGTTTCATTTGCCATCCTTTTACGATCGAACACATTTAATTTTCATTAGTTGAAATTTTTGCTTGAAGTGCCCTAGTTGCGGAAATTAATTAATAACTTTAAAACTAAAAGTGATAATTACACTTTTAGCATATCGTTAGAAAGGGCATGGACTGAGGATGTTTTAAAAAAATCAGAAGAACTCCAACCCTGTTAGTTTTTTTTTAAACCCCATAGAAAGTTGCCCTTAAAATTATTTCTTTACCTTACTACGGTACTTCAGGCCCCATAACTTTTCTTCTCCACAATTTTCTGGTGTAAAATAATTTTTTGCAGGACCCTAAGACTCTAACGATTAAAACAAGACCATTAGCCGACCGGTCCCATGGATAGATTTTGAGCTACAGGTAGTTTTAGTCAAAAAATCATAAAAAAGTCAAATAAAAAATAATAATAAATTAAAAAAAAACCTTGAGGCCAAGGTCAATATAATGGGCGGGGGTAGGTAGCAGACTATCCCTAGTTTCTACCCTAGGCGTATGTACAGCTCCCTTCCAAACACCCTGTATGTATTGATTATACGTAACTCGCTTCTGCCCGCGGCTTCACCCGCGTGAAGGGTTTTATCATCCCAAGGGAATACAAATTATTCTTGTCCTTCCCAGGGCCTCAACGCCAAAAAATACTCCAAAAATCTCCATGCCAAATTTCATCTAAATCGGTTCAGTAGATCCAGACATTCCCACCACAATCACACAAACTTTACCTCTTTATAATATTAGTATAGATAAACTCTAACAGAAAAATACTAATTAAAAACCGTCCCACTACAGAACCACAGTTCCCAAACTGCAGTTAACTTCACCTTGACAGGTAACAGTACTGTCTAACGTCAGTTATCCGCCATTTTTAACATACGGACAAACGGACAGGCCTTTTTGTGCCACTCCATTGTCGCAGCCTCTTTTCAAACGGTCAATTAATGGTTTCTGCTGTGTCATTACTGGATTGGAGTTAACGATATTGATCAATATTGAATTAAGGCACCGAACCGTGAGGTGTTTATATCAGTTTCTTAGAGAAATCTCAAGTTATAGAAGACTGGCTTTTTCCCGCGGCTTTGCCCGCATAAAAAGTGTTTTATCATCCCAAGGGAATAAAAACTATTCTTGACCTTCCCATGGCCTCTATACATACACCAAAATAACATTTTTTACAATTTTTGTCTTTTATTGGCAGGTAGCTGATGTAATAAGGAGTAACTTAGGCTACGTTTATTTTAGAAAAATTCTTTTATTTTAGAAATTTGTTAGGCGGAACGAAGTTCGCCGGGTCAGCTAGTTGAACATAGAAATTTTATCTATGTCTTGTTTAATCAACTCTCCTAAGCACATAATTATGGAATATTCACATTTCAAAGATTATTTGAACGGATTTAAAATTGATGCCAATAGATGGCGTGGTTTTAAATTTCTGAGGCAATCCACTAGTTTGTTTAAATTTGAATTGTAACACATTTTGGTGCAATGAAACTATAAAAAACGTGCAAAAAATATAGTATTTTTCGAGAACTTTTTTTTATTCCAATACAAATGTTCATATAGAGATTAATGCGTAGCAATGTTAAATTATTCATCATAAAAACACCACATACATTCCACCTGCGATGATTAATAGTAACTCCGACATCGTCCTCCCACAACACCAAGCGGTAGTTGTCGTAATTGAAATCAACAGTCATTACCATCACAATCATAAAGATTACGAGGAGACGGTATCCTTGCACCTACGCTGATAAAGCGAAGAATCTTTTAAACGTTACTTTTTCGGTTGTTTTTGTTTCCGAGGGGCCCGCTCTGACCATTCCCCTTAGCCAAGTTACAAATGTTTCGTATCGAATCTCTTTCTACAATCGTTAACGCCTTCTATTTGTATGGTCTGACCACGAGACTTAACGTTCAGATGTGTTATTCCTATACATTGATTCGTTTTCTACTAGCGTTATTGTTGTCAAGTTGAGGTCTACCATAGAGTGAGCGAGCTCAGAAGATGCCTGTTAATTCTTGCTTTGATGGTTGACGGGTACTTGGATAAAAAGAGGGAAGAAGAAAACGTATTGCGTCAACCCCAAGATTCCAAATAACATGGGAAAGGCAGATGATAAATTTACAAAAGACAAAAAAAAAAGAAATGACCAAATTGCCCCGTAATTGACGTGAAGAACAATGAAAGAATCAATCAAATCAGCCTTGCAAAAGATTCAATAGATATCAACGCCTACGTAACAAAATCAATAATGCTTACAGAAGATATACAATGGTTTGCAATCATCATAATCATGGCTCCTACTATACCATACAATAATACGATCATCTTCATAAATTGCTCATAAAAAGTTATAGCATAGGTAATCTCCACATCAACGTATTGTTGGCATTTAAAAAGGCAAATCTTCATGTCAATTTGTAATCGAAACGGTATATGAATATCAATGTGAAGACAGACAAGGTAATGATAACTGTGAATCAATAGTGAATCATTATATCGCGAACCTATATAAAAAGTGATTTCAAAAGAGTTAATTGATCAATCATACATTAAAGATGATAAAGATAGGATTGGGTGCAGAGTGGATGTACAATTATACATTACCCACTCATACTGAGGTCCGAAGATAAAAAAGATACAAAGGGGACAGAAAGTCAGCGTTTTCGTGGCTTCTTTTAGGGTTCCATACCTCTAAAGCAAAAAACGGAACCCTTACAGAATCACTTTGTTGTCCGTCTGTCCGTCAAGAACCTTTATCTCGGGCACCCGTGGAGGTATCGAGTTGAAATTAATATCGTATACTCAAGTTTACAACCGCATGCAGCTGTGAAAAAAATCAAACTTCTAGATCAACGCAATCAAGAGATATAGCCGTTAATGAAGCCTATTTTACACTCGCAAGGGAATCAAAATCTACAAGGTACTTCCCGTTGACCTAACATCATGAAATTTGGCAAGAAGCAATGTCTTTTAGCACAAGTATAGGCAAATATCCGAAAACCGTAACTTTGTAACTAACATCAAAAAATAAAATAAATTATTAATTTATTTGCAGTTGGTAAACTGACCGCGACTTATGTCAATGTATGGCGACTACATTTTTCCAACGGCAAAGTTAATTTTGTCTCTCAATTCTGTTTATCTTATCGTTAGAGCAATGTTCGGTGCCCTCACAGTTTGAACTTCAGTAATATTATTTAATTATTTTGGTTATTATTTGTACGGAACCCTCAGTGCGTGAGTGCACTCTTGGCCAGTTTTTTGTATTATAGATAGTCTCGCGCTTGACCTCAATCTCATCTGATGGTAAGCGACGAAGTGGTCGCACGCTTGCCTAGAAGTAACCTATTCAAGGATCGCCCGGGCGCTCGGCTGTTAAAATATAGCCACGAGATCCTCCTTTACTGTGACAGAGAGTACGCTCTACACATAGGCGCCGGTAGGGAGATGCAAGGAGGTGCACCCCCTGACTTTCAAATAAAGTATACAAAAATAAAAGAAATCCTCGTTTAGAAAACCTAGCCACGGGCAACCAACGCGAAGAAAGAAAATTTGGTTCAAAAAACTTGCACTAGATGACGTGTTAAGCTTCGATTTGTTATTGGATTTTGTGAAATGTTAAGATTTTCTAGAGACGATCATAAAAAAATATGTTCTTGTTTAATTAACTCTCCTAAACACAACAATGTTCAAAGGAATACTGGGATCTTAATTCACATTTCAAAAGTTTATTTGAACGGATCATTTAAAATTGATTCCAATAGGTGGCGCGGTTTTAAATGCCCGAGGCATCCATTCGATTTCTTTAATTTGTTTTGTAACACATTTTGGTACAATTGAAACTGTTAAAACGTGACAAAATATTATAAAACAAATCGTCTCTGTATTTAAAAAAAAAAATATTCACGAACCGAGTAAACCCTTTTACTTGCAAGTCGCTGCTAACACCATCTATATCAGTGGAACGGAACCGAATGCGATCGATGTTCCAAGAAAAATAATCAGTTTTATATTCAGACGAAAAACGCTAGTTACGTCGGCACGGTTTCTTTGTATGGGATGACGCATCTGTATGCTAGTATTATATTATCTGTGACCTAGCATACCCGAGACGAAGTTCTAAAAATTTCGAGCTCGTTTCGCTCGCTCCTATGTATATCAGTAAGATGAAGGAGCGAGCGAAACGAGATCTTTAGTTTTCAAGCTATGCGTCGAGAAAGTGTGTTCTAAAGTTCAAAGAAAACTATTCGAGGCGGGGTGCTGAACGTGCACCCCAAACGCTGTGCCCATGTTATGAAGTCTCCGTCTTGCAACGAGACTGTTGTATAACGAAAAGCTGGGGATCCTTGCAAAGGTGAGAAGGTACTTCACACCAGAACAGCTGCTCAGCTTGTATCAAGCGCAAATTCGATCATGCATGGAGTACTGTTCTCATCTCTGGGACGGATCTGCCAAATACCAGCTTGATGCACTAGAGTCGATCGAAAAGCGGGCCAAGAGGCTCATCGGTGATGAGGCGCTGGTTAAGTCAAAGCTCCAGAGCCTTGAACACTGTCGCCGAGTTGCCAGCTTGTCGGTTTTTTATCGGTTACATTTCGGGGACATTGCGAGGGAATTGCATGATCTAATTCCGCCCAGCCCGTTTTATCATCGGACTACCAGACGTACGGCGATGCGCCATCGGTACATCCCACCCATACGCACTAAACGTTTTGAGAATACTTTTATTATGCGTACAGCTAAGGAGTGGAATTCCCTGCCGGCGTCTGTGTTTCCCGATAGCTACAATCTAGGGGTCTTTAAGTCAAGAGTGAATAGGTTACTTCTAGGCAAGCGTGTTCTACCGTCGATCACGTCATCGCTTACCATCAGGTGAGATAGTGGACGAACGCGAGCCAATAGCAAAAAAAAAAAATAACGAATGAAATCAGTTCTTGGTAGAAGACTCAACAGGACAAACACAGGACAACTAAAACACAATACCTATACGTGATTCAACGATCGACCTTGGAGGAAAGTCTGCTACCGGTCAGGTTTCCGACAGCTTGATTATTTTAATCTTGTCAGTATCTCATGTCACATTCATTGAATGATTTATTGAAGATTATTTTCGTCCACCAATCAATGTTGGCATTGTTCAGTAGATTTACCTTTATCAGATACTTGATCACGTTTACACAAATCGAGAGCTAAATATCCCAAGAGTGTATCTCCAGCTAGGCGAGCGACGATATTTGTAAGGGACGGAACAAAAAAAAACTACTAACTACATCTCGTTCAAACCAATTTTCGGTGGAAGTTTACATGGTAATGAACATCATATTTTTTTTTGTTGAACACACATTTTACCACTTTTTGGAAGTGTCTCTTGCGCAAACTATTCAGTTTAGAAAAAAAATATATTAGAAACCTCAATATCATTTTTGAAGACCTATCTATGGATACCCCATACCTATGGGTTTGATGAAAAAAACAAATTTAGTTTCAGTTCTAAATTTCTATTTTTGTGTGAAAATCTTAATGCGGTTCTCAGAATACATCTACTAACCAAGTTTCAACAGCACAGTTCTTATAGTTTCGGAAAAAAAGTGGCTGTGACATACGGACGGACAGACAGACAGACATGACGTATCCATGCCATTTGCCATTTGGCTACGGAACCCTAAAAAGAGTTAGGTAAATTTTGTGGCATTGGAGATAACTATGTCCAGCAGCGGACTGCCTAGTGAATGATAGACGATGGAGTTAAATAGCATACGATCGGAGCTGCCTAAGTCTGATAGAAGTGGATTGTTATAAACTGATGATAAAACGACGCATTATACCCACAGCTTTAGTATGCATTTGGACAATAGGGTAGTTGACAAAAAATATCTGTTTAGTCCGTTAGTTAGATAACCTAAAAATATTTGACACGTATTTTTTCATTTGCCACGTAAACAAAAAATAACGACGATACAGTGCATTGAAATATCGTGTGACGTCACGGTGTGCTACACTCTATACTGACAAAGTGACGTCACCAGCCCCCACGCCAAATGTTGATGCGCTTTAACTTTGTAAATTTTTATTTATTTGATCAAGCAAAAAATACGTGTCTAATATTATTGGATAATCTCACTGACGGTCTAAATAGAATTATCATTTTTCTACCCAGGTTTCTATTCACTCGTTTCAAAAAAATGAATAAATCAAGAATTCAAGACACATACTCACTTACATATTTAAGTACAAAACCCCACAATCTTCTTGGCCGCTCTGAAGTTGATGATTGGAGAGTACCTCCTATATGCCACTGACATTCAAATGTTATTTGTTCAAATCAGAGATAATAATGATAAAAAGGTTAGAGTAATAAGTCGCCTACTCACGAATGATGCTCATATTCACAAGTCCACTGTTTCATCTTAAGACCTAGCGGTACGACACAAGATATATCGATACTGTACTCTTTTGAGAAAACAACCATCACGATTATTTTTTTATGGCGCATCGCCAATTGACTTTCTTTTTTTTTTATAACCTTGTCTATTTTTTGCGACGTTTCCGTGTTCGTATTTTATTGTGTCTTCTGTTCTGTAGACATGAAAAGAAATATGGGTTGCATTGGTTTTTGAAGGATAAAGTCCTACAAATATAATAAATGTGGAAGTTTGTGTGGATGGATGTTTATTAATTAGGTAGTCTTTCTCGCAAAAAATACTGAACGGCTTTTAATGAAATTTCACAGTAACATGCATAGTTTAAAAATTAAAATAACACTTAGGCTAGGCACTTATAAATTATATAAATTATAAAACGCGGAAGTACTTATATGAAAAGGTGAGTGAGACGAATAACCATTAAAACAGGAACAGCATAAAATCAGAAAACTACTGCACAAAAAAAGTAAAACAATAACAGTAAAAAACCGGACTAGGAAATAATCGATTTATTAAATCGATACAGTCACGTCCCTACAACAATTGACAGCGAACGGAAGCGCCAATGAACTTGGCGGGAAGCGGTCGTGGACAATTTAAAAAAGGAATACTTTAAAGGCAAGGTTAAAACCTTCTTATTGATATTGACATTATTGGATAATATTTTTTTGGGCTGGCAAGGATTTTTATTTTTGGTTAAAAGAAAGGAAGTGAATTTTAATGAAGTGTTATCAATTAAACGACACCTGTTTTTATTATGGACAAGTACGTTAATAATGAGAATTATAGTCAGTTGTAACTCGATTATTTTGCGTTCGAGAGGTCGAAATAAGCCTAAAATATACCACATCCGTGGGAGAGAAACAGAATTTTATTTTATCAATATTTTAGACCTGAGCAGTTGTGGCCCAGTGGTAACAGCCCCGACTTACGTGTCGTCGGTCGTCGGTTCGAACTCAGGCAGGCGCTTTATTTTGTGTAAATTACTCTAAAAACGGCGAAGGAAACTGGCATGTCCTAGTACCAAATCGAAGACATGTGATATCTACCAATCCACACTGGGCCCGCCTGGTGGACCATGGCCCATTCCCTCTCACAGAGAGGAGGTCTGTGTCCCAGCACATTAAAAGGCTGATCATGATGATTTTAGACCTGGCAATTACATAATCGATGATACTAGATCAAATATTCCCGTTAGTTAGCCCGTTCTTATTAGCTTACATTATAGTATCACACTCGGAAAAATCCATCATACAATATGATTTGATAAAATACATAGAAAAGTGTATCTCTCTGTTAGGTTTTCATGTTTAAACTACTGAAAGAATGTTGATGAAACTTAGCACAAGGATAGAGAATACTTTTCAACACGGTAGTGAGTTCCCTTGGGATAGTAAAAAACTTTTGACAGCTATATTTAATGACTTTGTTTCAGAAAATAAGTAGGTCTATAATGTTGAATTGTAATTCCACTAATTGGTCGAAAAAGTGTTACAAGTAAAGAATACCTACTATCTAAATGAACAGTTAATTCCTTATAGAAAAAAATTGTGCCGTACTGAAATTATTTAATACTGGAACAAGGCCACGGATGACACTTGTATCTAAAACTTGGCAACACTACACGTAATATATTTTGTAGGCACAGATTTATCGAAATTCAGCTAGTTAGCTAGTGTGGGTGTTTAACTGGACAAGCTGGTAACATTATTCCCAACCATTGAATTTCCGGATAGCCAGAGACAATAGTGGCTAACTCACTGTTATTCGATAAAATAATCAAGCCTATAAGATTAAAGCAACACTATTCTATATCTGCCTAGCCTTTTCCCAACTATATTGGGAACAAACGACTGTCAAAGATCTTCAAATGACAGCCGGCACCCACGGTTTAACGTGCTTTCCGAGGCACGGAGGAAACTCGGTATATTGAAAATGGTCACCCACCCACGGACCGACCTCGTCAAGCGTCGCTTAACTTTGAAGATCGACCCGTGCGGCTGTTATTATTTAGCCACGAGCTCCTCTCAACACTATTCTATGTAATTACGAAAATTAATATCGCTATAAACTGCCTGATAATCTTTAAAGAGTACTAATCTGAAAAGTAAGTAAATACAGTTAATTCTGTAATGAATAAAAATGTGACGAAGTAACATTTTTTATACTGGAACAAAGCCACACGGATGACGTTTGTTTCTGTAACTTGGCAACACTTCACGTAATATGTTTTGTAGGCACAGATTTATCGACATTCAGCCAATGTTTGTTAGCTAATATGGGTGTTTAACTGGACAAGCTGGCCACATTATATCATATATGTGGAAAAGCGTCGTGTCAATGAAATTCGATAAAATAATTCAGCTTAAGACTTGAACACTATTCTATCTACTTACGAAAATTAATATCGCTATACTTTTAAACTCTGATTTCCGCTGTATAGTACCTGAAAACAAAACAGATTAGTTAATATAAATAAACACAACAAAACAATATTTTATAAAAGTGCCATTCACCCCGAGTTTCTCAGCTCAAAATTATCGCAGAATTAATGTACACAAATTGTCAAGCACGCGTTATCTGATTTGATCGGTTGAATGAATTTTCAACAGCCAATCACAGCAGATAACGCGTGCTTGACAATTTGTCACATTAATTCTGCGATGGTTTTGAGCGGGGTGACTCGGGTTTAATCAATGACGTGGGGTACATCATAAATCGACCAAAAGTCCAAACGTATGCGATTGACAAGCGCTAAACGAAATGCCATGTGGTAAATTCTAAACATTTTGAACTTTTGATAATTTTGCTATAGCTGGCTGATCAAATGTCTTCATATCTTTAGCCTAATGTCATTGTATTACGTATAGAAACACACATACAATAAAATACAGAACTAAACGTAAAATCGATACTTAATATACAATCAAAATAGCCTTTGTGTCACTCAAATCAACTTCCTACGCATTAACATAATGTTATTTATCATATTTACAGGTATATTAAGACATCAAAACTCATATACCCTCATTTTTAAAGCACACAATCGGTTAAAAATAAACTTTTTCAAGATCTGGCTACTACGCAGATAACGATCACCTATTTCAGAACTATTCACACAGCCCGGCTAGCTCAGTCGGTAGAGCATGAGACTCTTAATCTCAGGGTCGTGGGTTCGAGCCCCACGTTGGGCGAAATCTTTTTGTCAATCTTTTCCCCAAGGAAATACATTTTTACTTCTTATAGCCAATATTTTCGATTTTTAAACATACATTTTCAATAAAAATAACTTAAGAACATTTATCATGAGAGAAAATGTTTGCTCAACTATCCGATTATTTTGGATATTTGAATAAAAATTTCTCAATAAAATAGTATTTTTACGAAGAATATCTTGTGTTCAGTGTCCCATGTTATTCCAAGGATCAAGAAATATGATATTCTTGACTCAACTGACTAACGGTGTGAAAATATGCGTTACACTTGACTAAACTTCTATTCGTCTTCCATTCGCTGTCCAACTGCCGCAGAAACCTTGTTCAAGCAAAACTCACGCTTATTTCCATCAGATTCAGTTTAATTTTCGTAAAGCTGACGTTATCAAAATCTGTCGCAGAATCTTCTTCAAAGAAAATCAAGACGTATTCTTAAGATTTAAGGCTGATTTCTTGAAGTCTGGTCAGTCAGTCTTAGCAAAAGCAAGTTTGGTCTAAAAACTAACTTATCCTATAAGGAATATGGTCGATTTTCGATCAAACTACTGTCTTTTGGTCAGTCAGTCAATTGTGAGAATTTTATGCAGGGTGAAATCATCTCTTGTACTGTCACAATTAGGTTAAATTTTGATTGCGCTTTTTAATACACAGTTTAATTTATTGTAGTCACATTGTAAGCGAATGGCGGATGGAAATATTCATGAAGTTCACAAAATTGGTGTGCTGGGCGCCAAAAATTCGGATGTTATGCATATTTAAAGTTATTTTTGGGTCAACAGCACACTCTTGGATACTTTCATAAGCTTTTTAAGTTGCTTTTATTGCAGTTCAAATTGAAAACGATTTTATTCAAAATGGAACATAACTTCTCCAACGATGTTTTTGATATTAGATAGATTTAGACACGGTAGAATCAATTTTTATTTTATGATTTGTTACTTTTAATTCTGACGTTCAAAAGTGCCGCTTTTTGGCCCAGTTGAATAAATATATTTGACTTTTTTGACTTTAGAAATAAATATCATCACTGATTTTTACCGACTTAAAAAAAAAAGGAGGTAGGTAATCAATTCGACACGATTGTAGGTAATTTTGTTGGAATTGCACAATATTCATATAATTATGTTAATCTGTATGAGATTCTAAAACACGTGTGCCAAATTTCATAAGTGTATGTATGTTTGTCCACGGATTGCTCCGAAACTACTTATCGGATCGTGATCATCCTTTGATTTTTGATCATTTTAATTTTTCTTTGATTTTTGGATTAAGTATCTCTCAACTTAGGGAACTGTGCAAGTTTCATCAAAATTGATTCAGCTCTTTTCTAGATATGCAACATACAACCGAACCACTGTCGCACTTCGTTTCCGAAGTCGGTATTGAAAAACGATAAAAACAAGAGGTACCAAAGACACCGGCTTCCGAAACGAAAGTTATTTTTACACTTTTTAGTGTTTTGCTTTAGAAGGTGGTTTATTTTTTGTGAAATTTTTTTTTTTGTGTAAAAATAAAGACAAAAACCAACCCAATAGGTTTCTTAACTGTACGATCGTACTTATAGCAAGTATAACGGCTACATTTTACGAATTCAAATAAGATGCGGCGAAACATAAAAGTAATCGCTTAAGTTGATATCACAAAGCATCATCAAGGCATCTCCTTTCTCTTTGCTAACCTACTTGTCTTAGGCGATCTCTGACCAAGTTTTGAACACTCCCGATAAAGTCACCTTTCAACAAAAAAAAAAAATAATCAAAATCGGTTCATCCGTTTAGGAGATCTGATGCCACAGACAGATACACAAACACACAGGTACACACGTCAAACTTATAATAACACCTCTCCGCTAACACTTCGCACCCTGCTTTACCCTCGTTTAAGTTCAATTATTTCTCAACAAGCGCATACGGTCGTCGTTTACTCGTATGTTCCCATGCTCATGGGATCCATCTACTGAACGGTCACCGTATGATATGACAGATGGTGGACGAGGATTCATTTGTGGATCACCACACAAATGCATTTTCACGGAGAGCAGTGGTGGCCCAGTGGTAGCGGCTGCGACTTACAAGTTGCAGGTCGTGATTTCGAAACCAGGCTTTACTTTGTGTAAATTATTTCATCACCACGGCTCTTAAAACGGTGAAAGAAAACATCGTGAAGAAACCGTCTTAGAGCCAAAAATTCGAAGACATGTGACATCCACACGTGGTGGATTACGGCCCATTCCCTCTCACAGAGAAGATAGTAAATCTTGATCTTGGTCCAAGTCTTTGAATTTTTGGTTCTAAGATCTGCCCGTTTCTACAAGATGTTTTATTTTACCGTTTTGAGAAGAAGGAGATGAAATAATTTTCACAAAGTAAAGCGTTTGCCTGGGTACGAAACCACGACAATCCATCCATCCTTTCTTTGGCTGCAACTGAATTTACTGCTTAAGAAAACCCTATAAAACATAATACGATTTAAAAGTATCTCCTACTAAAAGTAACATCACCAAAGAGTCCCTTTCTCTCAAACTAATTTAGATCCTCTTCGCTTATGAGATCCTGGTATAACAACGCAATTTTTGTGGGATTGATGTCATCAAATATTCAAAATCATACGCTATTTCTTTGTTATGATATCTCTTCTGAAACTTTGAAAAGGATATTAAACATTCTGATGCGTGGGAGTGCATGAATTCTTTTCTTGACTCACTGTTTTACTGTGACTTTGCAGAAACATGGCAAAAAGGTTGTCGACCGTTTTTTGAAAATTGGCAAGTCATCAATGTTTCGAGGACCTTATATGGCTTTGAAGCTGAAGATAAACGTTCTAACGAGTTGTTTGGTAATAATTGCATGTATTGAAGAAACTAATACAAGTAACTAAAAGAGTGATAAATATATAAATATGGATGAAAATGAAGAGATGGGTGGATTATATTATTAAAGATGATTGCGTGACGCTTGACAGGACGGAATGCAAGACGAAATTTTGTTTTGCCGACCCCAAGTAACAAGCTAATAAGAGACAAGTTTCAGAAAACTTTGATCAGGAACACATAATTTCTAAATGAAGTATTTTAAGGCGATATATACGCCCATGTAAATGCAGTACTAGCCGTGCGCCTGCTCGATGCCAAAATATCAACATTGAACAGTTTTGTTTGCAAAATATTATAGCCATCATTTTTTCTGTGTAAAACATTTTTAAACATCTAAGTCGTTTTGGACGAGTATCCAAAAGTTGTGAAAAAATATGGTGTTGTTATTTTTTTAAAGCAAAACTATTAGTTACACGAAAAAACCTTGTTCCAAAAATAATGTACATGAATCAATAATAAACATATATTTTTTTTCAAACCTTTTAACATAGCCGTTACTAAGGAGTATGCTTTAGAAAGTAACCGTTTTACGGCACTAAATCGGTGGAAGGCCCTTCAAACTGATGCTGATGAGGAGGGATGAAACGCATGTTACTTAAAGAGTTATGAATATAAATGTGGATGGATGGAGGGAGAGGACGGCCAAAAGAAAAAAGGATGGACTGTGTGAGGAGTGATATGAAAGAAAACGGCGTCAGTGATAGCGTGACGGGGACAGGACGGTGTGGAAGAAGAAAATGTGTTGCGTTTACCCCAAGTTGCACGGGACAGGGGTAGAACGTTGATGATGAATTGTGTTGGGGTTTCTGAAATCAGAAAAGCCCCATTTCCGAATTAATAATTTCAAGTTGAGGTTTTGTCCAACTCTACGCTTTAAAACCTGTAGAACTTTGGAATCTACGTAATGTTTGCGACGTTCTTAAATCCAGATATTCAATTCAGGCACACACTGCTGTTCAATTATCATGCTCGTCATCGCTAGAAATATAAAGTGTACTCATTTATTTATTTATTTAGACTTCTTGCACAAAGGTACAATGGCGGACTTAAACTCTTAGGCACTGTATTCTCTACCAGTCAACCAAGGGTGGTGAGCTTAAAAGCTAGTAGTTGTATACAAAAATATTTATGAAGTAACAGAAAAGAAGAAAGTGAGATGACTCTGCTTATTTGTGTTGAAAATAAATGCGTAATTTCCGCTTAAATTCGTACTGACTGGTGGCCGTCCTGATCTCTGAAGGAAGTGCATTACAAAAAACAATCGACTGGATATGAAAGGATGAGTGAATGAAATCAGTATGAGAAGGACAGAGTAAGAAGAGGAGTTTATTGGAAGATCGCAGATTGCAAACGTTTGAAGAACTTAAACTCCATTTGAAATAACATTAGACATGTTTCCAAATCTTTTTACAGTCCGTTCAACCGATTTTGAATTCTATCCCGTAAACATAAGGATGACAGCAAAAGCATAAACCTATTACCAAAACCAACTGTTTACTATAGCTACCATTTGTCGTATTACCAACGCAATAGAAGTCAAAATCGGTTGAACGGGCTGTAAAATGGGCTAATTTAAACGTCTAATGTTATCGCAAATGGAGTATAGATATTGAAAGCCAGAGATAAGATAGGAAGGAGGCGTGGGCGAATTCCCCTCTACTTTGGTTACAATAATAACTGCCCATTCTTTTGCCATAACCTTTTACAGCACTCCATCAAAGGCAACATAATTATCTTTGCCATAAAAGCATAAAACATAAAAGTAGTTCACGCGATCTTTGTTGTCGCTACCTACCCTCGATCTACCCCGCCTAGACGTCGCCTAGCCACCCTCTTAGCCGATGACGTCACTCCTACCCTCCTTTGACAAAGCAAAAATATAATAAAGATTGGTTAACTCGTTAGCAGTTATCTTTTAGGAATAGCTATCCTGTTTATCTGGATCGTTGCCAGATTACTTTCCCTATTTCTTTGAGAGGGGTTTATAAATACATACATAATAATCTAACGCCTTTTTCCTACGAAACTACTGAACGCAGCCTGCTACGACCTTTATTTTAGTTATTATTTTTATTACAGACTAGCAGTCCCACGCGGCTTCGTTCCCGTCAACTGGCAAAATACCTACCCATTTACCCTACCTAGCCTACCGTGCCTACACTACATACATGATTTTTGCGTAACTTTAACCGCTTACGCAGCGCACGCAACGGCAGCTCTCAAAAAGGAATACTTTTTTTCCGTTTTTGCAACATTTTTCATTTATAATGCTCCGCTCCTATTGGTCGTAGCGTGATGCTATATAGCCTATAATCTTCCTCGATAAATGGACTATCCATCACAAAAATAATGTTTCAATTCCAACCAGTATTTACTGAGATTAGCGCGTTCAAACAAAGAAACTCTTCAGCTTTATAATATTAGTATTCAAGTACTGATAGGCTTGCGTCATTTTTTTTTGAGTGCAACGCGACCCAACACGGCAGGAATCAGTTACATACGATTTGTACGGACTTGTTCACAAATCTCCGTATCAGGGGAATCCGGATCTAAGTGTACCGTCAGGGACGGGAACCCGGAAATGTGTGGACAGCCCTTTACTCCCAATTTTGCAGACAACGCTATTGCTGGATCAGCTATCAACTAATGACGTAGTAAAAGGATCAGCTAGTCAGCAAAAATCGTAGGGGTAACGCCAGAAGTACCTACTCAAGTGTCGCCTCTTACGGAAGGTACTTATATGCACCCCTCTAATTCTATGACAAGTTCTTCATTTTTAATATACAGTTTTTTTTTTTAATATACCTACTGATTTTTCTGTATTCTGATTTAAGTTTTTGAACTTATTTTTTATTTAAAGTATTTTGATTTTAACAAATGAACATAAATGCATACAAATTTACATACATAAATACCGATCAACAAACATTTTGCGACGCCGGCACCATAGTCAGATAAACAATTAGTTTTCATTTTGATGGGATATGTCTCGCAAACGATACGCTTTACAAAAATATGATGTACGAAACCCTACCTTCATTTTAAAATCCCTGTTCAATGATACCACACATGAAGAGGGGCGATTTTTTTTTTGACTTCTTGCCCCCTACAGGGCGCCATATTCAATATAATGTGACTTCACATAGCCTATAACTAGCGCACAAACAAGACGCTGCCAAAGACACCTCATTTGTCAAATTATGATAAGTAGTTTAGAAGTTATGAGGGAACACATGAGCGTACAATACACACATACCGGTCAAAAACATAACCACCTCACTTTTGCTTCGCCGTAGTCCCGACTAAAAAGAAAAGAATATTAAACCCACAAAACTGCCTACAAAGAGAGGAGCTCGTGGCTAAATAATAACAGCCGCACGGATCGATCTTCAAGGTTAAGCAACGCTTGACGAGGTCGGTCGGTGGATGGGTGACCATTTTCAACATACCGAGTTTCCTCCGTGCCTCGGAAAGCACGTTAAGCCGTTGGTCCCGGCTGTCATTTGAAGATCTTGGACAGTCGTTACGGGTAGTCAGAAGTTTGAGATCTGACACCAGTCTTGCCAAGAGGTACCGTGTTACCCAGTTACTGGGTTGTGGAGGTCAGATAGGCAGTCGCTCCACGTAAAACACTAGTGCCCAGCTGAATCCGGTAAGACTGGAAGCCGACCCCAAAATAGTTGGGAAAAGGCTAGGCAGATTGATTGAAAACTGCCTTCAATTACACATACGAAAGACAGTGGATCACTGATTTCATTAGAACATCCTCGATAAATGAAACAAGAATTCCCTTGGACACAGGTTTCCTTACCATTTACAGCCCCACTTCACCCACTGCTGAGTCACTACATATAAAACAAAGTCCCCCGCCGCGTCTGTTCGCGATAAACTCATAAACTACTGAACGGATTTGCATGCAGTTTTCAACAATAGAAAGAAACGAGGAATGTTTGTGTATATAATTTGTCACGGGCGAAGCCGGGGCGGGTCGCTAGTCATACTAATATTTTAAATGTGAATATAAGTTTGTTTGTTACGCTTTCACACAAAAACTACTGAACCGATCATCATGAAACTTTGTACATATATTCTTGGAGGTATTAAAAGTAACATAGGATACTTTTTTATTAAAAAAAAATATATTATGGTTTCACTGCGAGCGAAGCCGCGGGTAAAAGCTAGTATATTATAAATCTACACACAGACGGAGATAGTCAAAAAAGTCAAAGCCAATATTTCTTTATTTCAATTAGGCCAACAATCGGCACTTTTGGACGACAAAAACCTAAATACAAAAGCAATAATAATTGATTGAAGGTACAAAACAAAACCTCATTGCACAAGGGACCAGAGATTACCACCGGAACATACTCAGACATCCTTTGTGCCTTTCCCGGCCTAAATAATAAATGTCCCAAGCACCCTTCTTCATAGATTTCCCATAAGGGTGAAACCTACCCCCATATACAAGATATTGACACTAATAACTGAAGTAGAATGAGAATGACCTACATTTTTGAGTTTTACGATAGACCCCACTCCATAATAAATTACAGTGGCCGTGGATGTTCTTGGTGATTTATTTTTATTGATAGGCTCGCGCTTGACCACTATCTCACCTGATGGTAAGCGATGATGTGGTCGACGATGAAGCACGCTTGCCTAGAAGTAACCTATTCACTTTTGACTTAAAGGCCCCTAGATTGTAGCTATCGGGAAACACAGACTCCGGCCCAAAACGTTTGGTGCGTAAGGGTGGGATGTCCACCATGTACCGATGGCGCATCGCCGTACGTCTTGTAGTCCGATGATGGAAAGGGCTAGGAGGAATTAGTTCATGCAATTCCAACGCACACTTCCCGAAATGTAACCGATAAAAAAACCGACAGACTAGCACCATATACAAGATATTGACACTAATAACTTAAGCTGAATGAGGATGACCTACATTCTTGAGAGTTTTACGATAGACGGCTTTGTGAAACTAAATTAAGATTGGCTGGAGAGATTTAGAGGGGAAGCTGGCAGGGCTTTTGAGCAAGCATATTAAAGGCGAATAATTGATAGCTGAGTAGGTACAGCCCCCCAGTAGCCAAGTTACAAACGTTTCGTATCGAATTTCTTTCTACAATCGTTAACGCCTTCTATTTGTATGGTCTGACCACGTGACTAACGTTCAGATGTGTCATTCCCGTACATTGATTCGTTTTCTACTAGCGTTATCGATTGTAGATTGTCAACTTGGCTACAGGTGCCGGTTGCTGTGAGAACATCGAAAATATATCTAAAGTTACAGATAGGAGCTCTTTTGTCAGGGGTCCACTTTCCGATTTCCCAAAAAAAGGGACACTTAACGTGCAGGGCCGTTCATTTAATTCAGCAGCTTGATGTTAAATGCCATAGATAAATTTGATGAAGACATTGTGAGCTTGCCCTAAATCTGGCAACTTCGATTTCGTCGTTAGACGCCTGTTTTGCCAACCACCATGCCTTCTGCATACCCTGCTACCTGCATAATGTTTTCAACCAAAACAGGAAAATGTAAACTGCCAATCACAAGGTAAACCACGTACCTAAATTAATTACAATCAAAATTATTGAATAAACTTGAAACATGACACAAAACGATTCAGTGACTCATTGGCAACCACAACGCACAGCTTAAAGCAATGAAGGCTTAAAATATGTATGAATGGTAAATATGCCTGAAATCATCACCTGATAACTTGTGATCGGCCCATCTAAACAGATCCAGCTGAGAACCAGAATTTTACATGGAGCGATAGTGGCAGTTAAAACGGTGAAGGAAAACATCGTGAGGAAACCGGCATGTCCTAGAACCAAAAGTTCGAAGACGTGTGACATTCACCAACGCGCACTTGGCCCGCGTGGTGGATTACGGCCTATTACCTCTCTCACAGAGGGGGGTGCCTGTTTCCCAGCAGTGGGAACATTATAAGGCTGATGATGGGATGTGATGATAGTAACATCGAACACTCCAAAAGAATGAAGACAAAACTATTTCACAAAAATAAAACCGTCTTCAAAACACGAGAAAGTGCAAAGTAACTTTCAAATTCAAATCTTTTATTTGCAGAATATGGATGGGTATACAGGTGTTAAAAATTGAAAATATATATCACGCCATGCAATTTAAAAAGCATATTAACAAATTTTAAATTAGTTAGTTATACACAGTATCAATCTTTCGTTTTGGAAGCCGGTGTGTTTGGAACCTCTTGTTTTTTATCGTTTTTCGACACCGACTGCCGAAACGAAAGTTATTTTGCATCTGTTTAGTGTTTTGCTTTGATGCCGGTCTTTTTTTTAAAAAAGTTTTTATTTCTCTCTTTTTAGTTTTAGTACCCTATCACTAAAAAGTGAGAAAGTTCTATAGTAAAGTAGATAAAGGAAGATTTTCAAAATATCTATAATAACACAATTTACACATTCGTGTTGTTTGTCGCTAAGGAGTTCGGTTGTATGTTCCATATCTTGAAAACTGCTGGACCGATTTTAATGAAACAAACTATTCCCTAAGTTGAGATGTCGATTCGTTCTAGTTTTCGAAACTCAACCCCAACCGGATATGACAAAAGCATTTTTACAAACACGAAGGCGGGTAACATCTAAAGTAACCCATGGCAAAAAAACTATCTATAATTACTTATGCAGAACAAAGAGATAACTGCTGACCTATACTAAAATAAACCATAATTTCGTTTAAATTATTTGTTTAATATTTGTAAAAGTTAATCTCTGGAAGTACTCATCCATAAATATGAAATATCATACAAAAAATATTTCAATGATTGAAAACTGCAGTATACCATTTTTATCCTGGCAAAATGCACGGTTTCAGTGAGGTTGACAACGGGACCGAAGCCGGAAGAAAAGAACGGTAAGACATTAGAGGAGCTGAAGTTTTGTGCAAACAAAGATTGAGGATGACCACCACCACAAAATCACTATAAATAGGTACTTATAAAGAACAAAGAGACAGCTGACCTATATTAGAATTCACCATAATTTCGTTGGCTGTCGGTACAGAAATACAAAATGAGACATCAAGTCAAGGGGGGCTGGCGCTATGGATTTATAGCCTTGCCCAGAAATATGTGACGCATCGTACTTGAAAAGGTAAATAAGTAGAATTGAAGGGTGCTATTAATAAGTATCATGTCTATTTTATTTGTGTTCCAAGAATAATAGGTATAGCTTTATAATTACCCACTATTACATGGGACATTTAACTGGCGCAGTTGGGCATTTAACCTAACACTTCGGCCTTTCGGTTAAAAGTCCACTTATTTCTCACCCACGAGCTAACATTGATTCTTCGAGCCAGAATGTGTTTCTCATATACGTAAACCTCTGCCGTACTATTAGGGGAATGTAGGCGTGATGTTATGTCCGGAAAATGAAGATGGTTTTAGAAGGCGCAGTGGAAAAATTCAAAATACACAATTATTTATCCAAATTAAGCGGAGAATAAGCACTTTTCGAACATCAAAGTTACATAAGACAGTCTCCCAAAACGCCTGTTCTTCACCAGTTCCTATTGTTTAAACTGGTAAGAAAAAGTAGCTCAGTTAAATCCACAACAAAACATAAATTTCTCATCCACGAGCTAGCATTGGTCCTTTGAGCCGGAATGCGTTTGTGATATAGGTGCAACTCTGCCGAACCCTTCGGGGACTAAAGGCGTGATATTAATTATAAAATGAAGATGGTTTTACAAGGCGCAGTACAAAATTCAAAATCAACAATTATTTATTCAAATTAAGCTAAGAATAAGCACTTTTTGAACATAAAAGTTACATAAGACAGTCCTTCAAAACGCCCATCCTTTACAGGTCTTCATGGTGTTTTGACTGGTAAGAAAAAGTAGCTCAGTTAAATCCACAACATAACGTAAAGTGGCATTGAGCTGTGGGGGAAGACGCCATGAATGAATGGCGTTTTCAAAGAATCTGTGACGAATGAAACCTACTTCAAAAGGTACATAAGTTGAATAGAATGATCGTATAGTTCACCTCTATTCATGTAGGTATATTCCTCGAAATTGTTCACGAAAACTTTTTACAAAAAAATACTACCGACTTCTGGATTAAAAAACTACAAAGTGAAAAATAACTTTATTTTTGGAAGTCGGTGTCTTTCATAGGTACCAATTTACGTTATGGACACCGACTTCCTAAAATGAAGTTATTTTTCACTTTGTAGTTTTTTTATTCGGAAGTCGGTAGTATCTTTTTATAAAGTATTTTTTATTTTTCACTTTTTAGTTGTATCTGTCTAATAAGTAAGTTGTTTAGTAAGGTACCTATAACGCCAGAATAGATTACCGAATATCATGAAACATGAACATAACCGGTGAAATGAGAGATCTGCGTACCGCTTAAGACCGTACTGGCGTGATGTTATGTTATGTAATGGAATAAACAATAAACAGACATACGATTGCAGCAATCCCGAGAGATTTGCCGTTATTTATTGAAGAGTTCTGTTGTATATCTTCGAAGTTCTTCATCAGCTCTTAATAAATTATAATGGCAACAATTTCGGAACATACTCTTTCAAACAAAAAAAAACATTTTCAAAATTGGTCGTACATAGAACCTCCTCCTTTTTGGGAAGTCGGTTAAAAATGGAAGCTGATTTTACAGGGGTTCAGTAATACAGAGCTACGAGGAAAGGCGCCATGAATTTATGGCTTTTCTAGGAATGTCTGACGCATAATTGAAAGGAACGTGATAATAGGTTGAATTGAAGGATACTACATCGCTTTAATATATTCCAAGAATTTGATCCCGAAAATGAAGACAGTTTTACAGGGTACGGGAGAAAAAGTGTCATGAATGTATAGCGTTTTCCAGGAATGTGTACAATAAGTTCCATAGAATCTCGTCTATTTTCCAAGAATTCATCTAGAAAAGTAACCAGAATTTAAGGGCACAGTGACAAATAGCGAGGGGAGGATACCATGAATGAATGGCGTTTTCCCAGAAATCTATGACGCACGCGCACCAAACTAATAAAAGGAAAATAAGGATAATATATATCACGCCAATTCGTTTATATTCCAAGAATTTGTCCCGAAAATTAAGAAAATTTTATAAAGCACACGAGGAACTATGAATGATTGGCGTTTTTCAAGAAAACTTTGGCGCATAATAGGAACTTGCACAGGCAAATAAGTATCCAATTTGTCCATATTCCAAGAGTTTGCTCTCGAAAATGAAGACAAGTTTCACAGGGACTTAGTGCCATCGCCATTAGGCGAAGAGAGGGGACCATGAATGAATGGCGTTTTCCTAGAAATCTGTGTTGCAAAGGAAAAGATCGTGTCTTTTTCCCTGAAATCGCTCCCGAAATGAAGACAGTTTTATACAGTTTGCAGTGCCATTAATCTAATGGGGAGAGGCGAAGCACCATGAATTTAGGGCATTTTCTAGGAATATGTGACGCACCTTTATTTATAAGGACAGAACAACAACAAATTTCGTCTATATTCCAAGATATTTTCCCGAAAATTAAGATAAGTTTTAAAGAGGCACATTGACAACTAGCTTAGAGGGGAAGGCGCCATGCATTTATGGCGTTTTCCCGGGACTTAGTGACGCATGATTTTGAAAGGAACACAAGGATAACATAGATCATGTTTATATTCTGAGAATTTGTTCCCGAAAGGAGAGATACGATTTAGTGAAGCAATGCTATGACGCACAAGGCACTTCCTATGGACGTGTTATACGATACGAGGTATTGTAGTTGTATTGTAACAGACAAAGATTTTCATAGAGTTACGACCAGTTTGATATTAGTCTTTTATTATTCCACAATTGGATTCCTGCAACCAAAATGCCAAAGGAACAATTTCATAGCCAAGTCTTCAAGTTGGTTGCCAAAGCTGTGTTACAATGACTAGTAAGTGAACACCTTGAACATACCGTAGTAGAGATATACGCGTATACAAATATATTATTTCCACTAACCACAGAACCTGCGGTCAATAACGCGGTTACAGGTATAACAAGATCTATTCGAGTTATTGATTTGCTTTATGTCTCATTGTAAGAACCAGTTGTAGAGTAATTTACAATACATATTTGTCAATTAGAATAGAATAGAATATACTTCATTATACACCGTAAAAGTTATACATATCTTTTATATAAAAAAACTTAATTATACGGGTGGGTACTGGGTACAAAAGCGGTCTTATCGCTGACAGCGATATCTAACAGACAACCTTTGGATGGACTAAAAAAATCAATTAGAGAAAGAAAGAAAAAAAAAGAAAAAGGAAGAAAGAAAAAGAGGGAATAAAAAAAGTAAAGAGAGAGAGAAAGAAAAAGAGAGAGTAGAGAGTCAATTATGTTGCTATAAAAAGTTTTAGTCAGGTACTAAACCAAAATTGGACATTTACAGAGTAATTTACTTGAATAAAGCAAAGTCTCTTTTAAAAGAAGAGTTCGTGACCTCTATTTGAGTCAGACTAAATAGCTCTCATCTAGAGTCAGAAGTTTAGTCATAATAATTAATAACAGGTTTATCGTTTTTTATTTTTTATTTTTATTGGTATTTATTAGTTTATTTTATTTGTATGTGTATTATTAATATTTATGTATTAATTTATTTGTATATGTGTATTACTAATATTTTTGTACCCATTCCACAAAGTTGTCCTTTTTAACCCAATGGTTGACTGGTAGAGAATGCCTTGTGGCATTAAGTCCGCCTATGTACCACTATTGTACATGAAGTTTAAATAAATAAATAAATAAACTGCTGTCAATTTGGCCACCATGGTCTTTAATTGGCTTGAAGCTGCAGCAGTTGCTCAAGCAGTCGCGGTTAATAGGAAATGCGGGCAGCGAGCTCCGACTGAATTGCCTACGTAAAAAGTCATAATGCTTACATCTTATTTTGTACTCACATTCATTGCAAAATAAATGATTTCTGATTCAGATCTGATAATTCGAGGTTTGACTCTCGCCTATTTCCTCCTCCAATATTGGACCATTTCAAAAGATATCCCATGAACTGGTAAAGAAAGATATACTACGCCCCTATGTTTTTTAGACATATTCTCGAGCTGGCTGACCAAAACCAGATGTATCCTCCGACTGCACAGCATGAATTTCTTCTTGTTTACGACATTTTAGTTCGCTTTTTAAGCAGTCAGGTTTATTTTTTATTTTTAAATATTTTTTGTATTTACAACTTTTTACGTAACTTTTTTTATACATTTTGTAATCAACTCTTAGAAACCTTTATTTTGATAACCTACACGATGGGTTTGGAAGAAAAAAGAAATTTGGGCCCAAAAGCCGCCATTTTTCTGTTTTCCAATTTTGATGTAGCCAGTGACACTCGCAGGTAGAGATTGACGTCAAAATCGGCCAACGCGTTTGGTCTCTAGAACGCCACATAGGAAAAAACATACATACATAGACTGATAAACACATTACCCTCCTTCGGCAGTCGGGTAAAAATGGACGGTCCCTGTGTAAGAAAGGCCACGGGGCGGAAGTGCCAAATACTTCGGAAGAAAGCAAAATAATCGTTCCATTTCTGAAGCCATTATCCAAACTGAAGTTCCCAACCCTAGTTTCATTAATAATCTGTCGCCACTTGCCATCGAAGTATACCCTGCCAAAAATACGCAGTGCGTCAGCCGTATTTAGGTCAAGGTAAATCGGAACAACGTTGCAATACTAGCGATAAACAAGGATTATGGAGATGTCGCCTGTGTGGTTGTGATTTTATATCTATTTTATTGTAGCTTTGCTCGCCTGAAAATAGTAAAGTTTTGCGCTGTAGAAAAGAGGTTAAAGAGTGGATGCTTGAAATGCATGAACAGTCGAACACCTTTTACAGAAAACAGACTATTCCTGTTTTTAACCGACTTCTCAAAAAGGAGGAGGTTATATCTTTATTATGTGTGTTCGCGGATAACTTCGTCGTTTATGAACCGATTTTGATGATTCTTTTTTTGTGGGAAAGGAGATATCCCAAGGGTGATAACATGATAAGGAAACCAGGATCTGATGATGGTATCACAGAGAAATCGAGGGAACTCCTCAAATGTTATAGGCATACATATGGCGATTTTGGTATTTTCATGAACAATGCAATCATTTGCACTGAGAAAGTATCATTTGGTGAAGTGGAGCTGATGAAGAAGACCACAATGGCCACTGGAACTCAGAAATAAAATAATGTATCCTAGTCGTGTTTGGGCTTATTGGAATCGTCATGAGTTGTACTTTGGCTATAAATAATTTTCATGTTAATTAGAGGTACCTACCAAAACTTAACACACAGCAATAGGAAAAAAAAGTATTCCGTTATTCGACACCGACTTTTGAAAATAAAGTAATTTTTCGCTTTGTAGTGTTTTGTTTTGGAAGTCGGTTCGATTTTTTGTTCAAAAGTTTTTATCAGTCTCCTAATTCAGATTCATTTATCGTTTGATTCGTTTATACCACAGATAATATAATACTAGCATACAGATGCCTCATCCCATTCAAAGAAACTGTGCCGACGTAACTAGCGTTTATCGATGGACTATTTACTAAAAGAACATCGATGGCGTTCGGTTCCGTTCCATGGCTACTGATGCTGTTAGCTGCGACTTGCAAATAAAATGGTTTACTCGGTTCGTGACTATTTTTAACTGACTTACCAAAAAGGAGGAGGTTCTAGGTTCGACTTTATGTTTTTTTTTTCACCTGTATCTCCGTCAATTGTGGACCGATTTTGAAAATTCTTTTTTCTGTTTAAATGAGTATGTTCCGAAATTGGTCCCTTTTTAATAAGGTGAAGATCTGATGAAGAACTTCGGAGATATACAACAGAACGCTTCAATAAATAACTTTACACCATTTCATAACATAACATCAGGCCAGTACGCTCTAAAGGGGTACGCAGATGTGTACGGTTCATTTGTTATGTTCAGTTTCATGATATTCGGGTAATATATTCCGGCATTATAGGTACCTTACGTAACTACTTGCCTATTAAGTAGGTACAACTAAAAAGTGAAAATAAAAAAAAACTTTTTTACAAAAAAATACTACCTACTTCCGAATAAAAAACTACAAAGTGAAAAATAACATTTTTTTGTAAAAAACATGTTTTTTTCGTCAAACACAGTGACGATTTGTTTGTAGTTTTTTTTTAACACGTCAGTTGCTTTGTACCAAAATGTGTATTGTATTGTATGTGAGTTTTATCAAAGTTTGACAGGGTTTCATGCTTAAGTAGTTTGAAATTTTCATGCAAAATTTGTAATTCAGAAACCGAGTGTCAGATACAAAAATCCCTACCTACAACAAAAACAATTAAAAACATACACCTTACTGCCATAACTAACATAATAGTTACTATAATTGGCAGCAACCCTTGCGTCAGCTCACAGGGGTGCACCGAGGTCACAGGGGCTGGGCTCTGAAGGTCACACCGAGTGAGTCAGAAGCATGATGTAATAATCGCACTTTTACTGTAGCGGATACTCTTTTAAGTGTGATGAATGAGTCATTATTGAATTAAAATAAGTGGAATACCACGCCTATGTTTGAGGATAGGGTAGGTAGAGGTTTGGCTAGTTATGTCCGAAGCAAACGGGGACAAGATTTTAAATTCTGAAGGTGGTAGATGTAACTGAGAAAACCTGGAGCATATTATGCGGCAAATTAGCAATATTAGTTTAGATTGGAATACACGCATGTTCTTATACGAAATAGTGGTTCATTTCGATGGGTTTTACAGATACGGAACACTTAAAGAAAAGGTGGTTGGATTGGTGTTGTCGTTCAAAAGTGCCGCTTAAAGGCCTAGTTGAAATAAATATATTTGACTTTGGCTTTGACTTTGACTTTGATGATACGGCTAGAAAGAGATGAATATTTATTTATTTATCAGTGGCTTCACCCGCGTGTAATGTGATTTATCATCCCAAGGAAACATTACACTGCGATAAAAACTAGCCTATGTGCTATTCCAGACTATAATCTATCTCTATGCCAAATTCCATCTAGATCCGTTCAGCCGTTTTAGCGTGATTGAGTAATAAACATTCACACATCTACCCAAACTTTCGTATTTGTAATAATAGTAAAAACTATGGTAGAAGAAGACAAAAGACCGCAAATAAGTTTGTCTCAGAGAAGGCATTGAGGAGGACGAATGGGCACTATACTCCATTTGAAATAACATTAGAAATTTCTACAACCCTTTTTTTACGGTCCGTTCAACCGATTTTGAGTTCTATCCAGTAAATATAAGGATAGAAAGCATAAACATGTTACCAAAACTAACTGTTGTGTAACTACAGCTGCCATTTCTCATATCACCAACACAATAGAAATCAAAATCGGTTGAACGGGCTTTAAAATGGTATTATTTAAATGTCTAATGTTATCTCAAATGGAGTATAGAAGGCAAAAGGTATGGTAGTTATGCTATTTTTTATCGTCTACCATATGATCATATTTCATTACAGGTAACAAGTTCTGAGAAAATTCACGAAACATATACAGAAGGCGACTAACTAAACTAACAAGGCGGAAGAAAATTCATTTCCTAACAACTCAGCTGCTGATGGCTACACGCACGCAGTTTGGTTGGTGCGTGCGATGCGAATGTCCTCATAATTTATTAGCATGGAGAACATGACAACACTACGTACTCTATCCAACAGGCAATGTGCATTTTTAATCGACTTCCATGCCACCACGTGACCTGAGGGAACAAATGAACATAAATGCATAGAAACATACTTACATACCAATCAACAAACATTTTGCGACGCCGTAGTCGGGTAAAAACTTAGTTTTCATGACTTTGACGAGATTTGTCTCGCAAACGGTACCCTTGATAAAAATATGATGTACACCCTACCTTCATTTTAAAATCCCTGCTCAATAATACCACACATGATGGGGTGAAAATAAAAAAATAAAATTGTTCTTGACTTCGTGCCCCCTAGAGGGCGCCATATTCATTTTAATGTGACGTCACATAGTCTATAACCAGCGGACAAACAAGACGCTGCCAACAACACCTCATTTGTTAAATTATGATAAGTAGTTTAGAAGTTATGAGGGAACAGATAAACATACCTGTCAAAAACATAACCCTCCCTTTTGCTTCGCCGTAGTCGGGTAATAAGGCCTCAATCACTGTCCCATAGAGAGACCTAAGCTGTATGTTCTTGTTTTTTCCTTACACGATACAGCAGTCACGCACGCAAATCACAAAACGAAAGCAAAACAGACCGTCGCCGACGCTCTGTGCGTGCGATGCGAATGAATTACCTGCCTATATAATTTGTAGAGTACCGTGGGAAACCAGTAAAGAGCATAATATTATGGTCGCCGGCAGCTATGGGCCAGAAGATTATTAGAATAATGAGTGATCATTACTCTGATGGATCCAGCATACGAGCTAAGTTACCTCGTTTGGCAGACTAGCTTTTGCAATGGGCTTTGCCCGCGTGAATGTCGGATAATAAGTAGGTACATAGGTGTAGGTACAGTCAAGGGTCAAAAGTGCAGTCATACTCTCACAAAACTCAAATGGCTAGTTTTTGTAGAAGAAGTTAAATTATCCACAACTGATTTAATATTTTGTATAGAAATTAAAATATAGATTATTCCTACTAACCGCGAAAAGTTGAAATTCTGCTGCCTACAAAAAAATTGCCTGTTCTGTTTTGGTAGAGTGTGACTGCACTTTTGACCATATATATTACATATAAGTGTAGGTACATATACACGTAGATACATGGCGACAAACTACCGTGAGAAAAAGACTTGACACATCAAAATTGGCACAGTGGTTTTGGCGTGAAAACGTTACAAACGGACAGGAAGTTTCTTTCCTATTTATAATATGCGAGTGTTAGAAATTAAGCCCCACAATGCCCGAAGTCTTTCAAAAACTTGATTTTTACGATTGGATTGTAACTCTTCTCATGATTTGTCAATTAAACAGCTTGTGCCAGTGGCTTCGTCCGCGTTAAAGTCGGAAATTATCCCAAGGGAACATATTCCCGGGATCAAGAGATTTATCTGTGCTTTTCCAGACTATAATCTACCTCTGTGCCAAATTTCTTCCAGATCCGTCCAGCCGTTTGAGCGTGAAGAATTAACAAACATACAAAAACACTTACAAACTTTCGCCATTATAAGAGTGTCCCTGGAGTTTCTAGCACATTTTTCTCCATGGAGATCTACCACCGTTTTATAATTTGCAAATAACTTCATCTGTTAAGACTTTGTCAACTAAAAAATTATTGTACCTAAATGGTATAATTGAAATACAAGCTTTGAGTGTGGGTACCTACACCAAATCGCGCGATAATTGGACACCTCCCGCGCCTTTAATTGTTTTTATTTTGACAAAGGCCACAAAAGAAAAAGGTCCTTTGAAACGCGTGCGAGGGGCCGAAGCCAACTCTACAATCAAACTATAGGAGGACTACAGGCCCCTGCCTGACTACTGTTGAACTACACGGCTATAAAATGGCAGGGGGTGACTGGCACACTCAATTAATGGGCTCCCATAAAGGGTTGCTAGCACTTAAGTAACGTAGCGCCAATCTTAGTAAGTATTTCGTTATCTGCACATTAATGAAAATTAACCAAGATTACTTTTTAAGCTGGCAAGTAAGTGGAGAATA
Organism: Orthosia gracilis; assembly: GCA_947562075.1. NCBI lineage: Eukaryota > Metazoa > Arthropoda > Insecta > Lepidoptera > Noctuidae > Orthosia > Orthosia gracilis. The sequence goes on along the minus strand of OX387267.1, from coordinate 2,702,852 downwards.
TATCAACCATTAGGTTCGTCCCAGGTAACTTCGATGGATCTATTGTCAGTAACACATCAACAACAGGACACACATCCAGACTTTAGTATGTTGCTAAGTGTACACTTAATAAATAAAAAACCGGCCAAGTGCGGGTCGGACTCGAGCACGAAAGGTTCCGTACCATTATTGCAAAAAACGGCAAAAAAACACGTTTGTTGTATGGGAGCCCCACTTAAATATTTATTTTAATATGTTTTTAGTATTTGTTGTTATAGCGGCAACAGAAATACATTATCTGTGAAAATTTCAACAGTGTAGCTATCACAGTTCATGAGATACAGCCTGGTTACAGACAGACGGACAGTGGTCTTAGTAATAGGGTCCCGTTTTTACCCTTTGGGTACGGAACTCTAAAAAAGAATGATCACGATTCGATAAGTAGTTTCGGAGAATTACTTGAACAAACGTACACTTATGAAATTTGGCACACGTGTTTAGAAGCCCATACAGAGTAACATATATGTAAATATTGTGCAATTCCAACAATATTATTTATTTATTTTTAGGAAAACTTACAGCTAAGCAGACATTTAGTAATAGTTTATACAAAATATGGCCAATTACAAGTTTCCACTGATAGTAAATAGAATATATATGAAACTGAAAATTTATAATAGATAATATATGTAGGTACATAACACCAAACAGTAAAATTACTATTTACGCTCGAAGAAGCAATCACATAAAATTTTCTTCAATTTATTAAAACTAGTATGGAAAATGTCGATCGGAGCCTCCCAGCAGGTTGTGTCGTACATACGACTCGCTCTCATCATGTACGAGTTCCATCTGTACGTAGTGGTTACCACTGGGGTGTACAATAAATGAGGTCTACGCAAGAACACAGACGGCACTCGCAGCCCGACTTTGTGAAGCAACTCGGTAACACCAGTTGTTCCATTGGCTATCTTGAAAAGAAACACAAGATCTGATATTTTTCGCCTTTCGTAGAGTGGAAGGATATGAAATTTTTTGCAACGGTAGGTATAATTCGATATAAACGTTTTAGACCGATACTGAATGTGCCTCAAAAACCTTTTCTGTATGCTCTCAATACGATTTATGTAGACATTATAATTGGGGTTCCAGACCTGAGAGGCATACTCCAAATGACTACGGACAAAGGAACAGTATAGTATTTTAATAGTTTTAATATTTTTGAACTCGGAGGACACCCGGAGAATAAAACCAAGTGCTTTTGATGCTTTCTTGACTACACTATCTATATGCGCATCAAAGAGGAGCTTAGCATCAAAGGTAACTCCCAGATCCCTGATGGTGTTGACCCTTTTTAGTGTTGTATCCAACAGCATGTAGTTATAGACGATCTGGGTAGGTTTCCGTGTAAAGGTGCAAACATAACACTTGGAGACATTCAGATCCAACTTATTATTTGTACAATAGCCTTGAAAACCATTAAGGTCCGCCTGTAATAGATGAGCATCCGCCAGGGTATTTATTTGTCTCATTATCTTTATATCATCAGCGTAGAGTAACAACTTTGAGTACCGGAATGAAGAAGAGATATCGTTGATAAATATATTAAATAACAATGGCCCAAGCAAGGATCCTTGGGGAACCCCCGATGGGACGTTCATAGGTTTAGAGCAGTATCCATTCAGAACTACAGTCTGACATCTGTTCTCCACATAGGACTTGAACCACCGGTAAAGATCGCCCCTGATGCCCACCAATAAAAGTTTACGCAACAGGATCACATGATCTATCCGATCGAAACACTTACTGAAATCGGTATATACAACATCGACTTGGGACCTTTGCGACATACACTCAGAGAGGTAGTCGCTACAGACAACAAGATTAGACGTGGTCGACCGACCCCTCACGAAGCCGTGCTGGCTTTCAATTAAGATGTGCTTGAGTGCCGAAGAAACCTGCGCGTGCACAATTTTCTCCAGTATTTTAGCAAACACACACAGCTTCGAAATAGGTCGGTAATTCTCGACCAATGTCTTTGACCCTTTTTTATGTATTGGTGTTATATATGCCGACTTCCATATTTTAGGTACCACGCCAGTGGCAAGAGATTTCTCAAAAAGGATGGACAGAGGCACTGAAAGATCCTTGGCACAGTTGACGATGAATATGGGCGAGATGTCATCAGGACCCGCAGACTTGTTTAAATTTACTTGCTTTAGCAGCCTACAAACCTCGCTTAGCCGTATTTCTACTTGACTTATGTCTTGCGTGTTGTAGTTGGCACCTTCGACCGTAGCATTAACCGAAGATTGACTGTTGGCATTACGAGTGTTGTCAAGAAAGTTAGCGTAAAAACAATCTCCGAACATGTCGCAAATTACGTCACCATCAGTGGACGCTACCTGGCCAAATTGCATCACTGATGGGTAAGAACAAGATTTTTGCTTAGACTTGACGTACCTCCAAAAGGCCCGTGGATTGTCGCGAATGTCAGATTCAATTTTAGCTATGTAATTGTCAAACAAGTCCTGCTCCAGGTCTTTAGCCCGTTGCCGGAGTACGATGAAAGACTGATGGTCAGAAATGTTCCTATACTTCTTAAATTTAGTGTGAAATTTAGCTTTTTCCTTTAAGATTTTCATCAACGGACTTTTGTACCAGAGAGGGTATTTTGATTTAGGGACGACCCTTTTAGTCGGTATATACGTAGCATGTAGCCTGCCCAATACACTATAAAAGTATGCTACCGCTTCATCCATCGACTTTCTACTAAACTCCGTTTGCCAGTCTACACGATTCAACTCGCGCTTAATATTGTCGTAATCGGCAGACTTATATAAAAATTTTACGTAGGACCGAACTGGCAGTCGATGCAGTTCAACGAATTCCGCGGTCACACATAAGGCTTTGTGATGAGGATCTTCAGGCACTAGTGCATCAACACAGCAGCTGACGATCACTTCATCATTAGAAAAAACTAAATCGAGGATTCTACCATTTATATTCGACTGACTATTATATTGCATTAAATTACTCGTATTAAGATTATCAATTAAACTAGTCTGAACATTACCATGAACATTTGTAGGGTTTAATGAAAGTCCGACGCCAGCCCGCTGCCACACAATATTGGGTTGGTTGAAATCTCCCAAAACAACAAACTTATCCGACGGACGATTGAGGGTAATTTCAAGTACGTTGTTCGAAAAGTTGCTCAGTTGCGTCGCCAAAGAGTTTCCGTAGTTCTGACTGCAAATATATACAACACAAATGTGCATTTTGTAAACTACTCGGGGTTTCTTATGATGCAGCGTCAACGTAACCCACAAATCCTCCGCGGAAGAGCACCATTCACTGCAGGTTTCAGCGGCAAGTTCACGCTTAACTGCAATCAATACCCCTCCTCCCCTCATCTGGCCAGTATGAGTGTAGTCTCGGTCACGTCTCCACACAAGATAACGGTCATCAAACAGTTCCGAGTCAGAAATGCCGTCCATCAGCCACGTCTCAGTCAAACAAATAACATCAAAACCATTACTGCACACATTCCTAAAGAAAAGAGCTGTCTTTGTCCGTAGTCCTCGTACGTTCTGATAATAAATATTAATAGGTGTATACATAAGTGTTGAATTGATTACCTTAGATTTTTTGAAGTCGGTAAAAATTACGTAACATTGTTCTGTTTAATACTTAAGGCCCATACAAAATAAGTCGGCGGTCCGTCATTTGGGTATCTCTGCTAAATACTGTCCCCGAAAAACTAAAACTCGTGAGACTGTGGATTCGCACTGACCCCTCCACAGCCCACATAGCTGTGATAAGGTTTTGAAATTAATGATGATGATTATTATGGCATGTATTTATTTATTTAACGAAACGTCTATCAATACTAATCCATACTGATATTATAAAGAGGTAAAGTTTGTGAGTTTGTGACGTTGTAGGTAGGGGGTAATCTCTGGATCTACTGAACCGATATTGAAAATTATTTCGACAGTCTATCAATGACTATTGAATCAATCTAGGGCTCTTTAAGTCAAGAGTGAATAGGTTTTTTCGAGGCAAGCGTGATTCACCGTCGACCACATCATCGCTTAACATCAGGTGAGATAGTGGTCAAGCGCGAGCCAATAGTGTATAAAAAAATAGAAAGTTATTCTTCCTGAGTGACATAGGCAATAATTTATAAAAAAAAAAATAGAGATCCTTATGAGAATTGCAATAATGTAACCCAAAGTAGCAAAATTATGCCTACCAAATTCGTTCTTTGGCGTGCGCTGAGAAAACTATTGATGATACATAAAAATTGGGTAGGCGTAAAATGGTGTGGGTAGGTAGCCAGTTGACAGGAGAAAAGCCGCGGGGATCAGCTAGTATTCTATAAACGCATATGCAGATATGTCTAGTAAACCATTTGGTATAAACAGCAAGGCTGGTAAGGATGTAAAGTTAACTGCAAAACTAATTATCAAGACTATAACAACCATACTTCAAACCACCATACTGGTCTAGTTTGCACTGCACTCGACCACTCGGCTCACGTAGGCACACTTTCCACTTTCGTGCCCCGTTTACAAGCTGCGAGCTGAATTGTGATCAATTGCTTTGCTATCGTTTACTAGCTACAACATTTCACTTTCTTATGATGGTGCGAATTTTGTGGAGAGAGCCATAGAAACTTTGTACCAGTAATTTCAGATAGGTATAGTTGTCGGCACGTAACTTGACAAGAGTCGTTAGATGCGCACAAGTCGTTTTTACCCAAAGAGAATATAACCAATAGAGAGCTTATAGGCCGATTTCTTCGAAGCACACGACTCACTACCGCGGGCCGGGAGACGAGGAAGAACGCGCGGCTGCAATTGGTCAGTTCAAAGTAAGTTGCGTAGGTATGGCTATCGTTAGGGTTGATCAACTCGATTAAGGGAAAATTGTCGATATCGATAAAATGGATTTTAACATTATTAAAAATACTCAATTAAAATCATATAAATATTATTTAATAAAAATCAATCAATTACAAATATAAATATGTGTGTCGGGGACATAGAGAAACAAAAAGTATTTTTCCAAATCGGTCAAGCCGTCTACGAGTAATCCGGGCACATAATACATAAGAAAATTCGACGAACTGAGAACACCCTCCTTTTTTTAAGTCGGTTAAAAGTAGATAGATATTTTTTCATACATTTTTTATTAAGTTTAATTTTATTATTATCGATATCGACTTCAGCTATTAAAAGTAACAGCACAGATATTTACGATAAAAATACAAAGGGAGAGAAAGGGATAGAAGCATTAGAATTGTCTAGTGAAAGAGCGAGACTTTTCCAAAAGACATCAACGCGGGACTCAAAATTGTGCTCGTTTACCCCATCCACCATTTTAACTAGATCCCTGCGGTGTCTCATAATCTGATTAAATTAAAAATAATTTTCGTACTGTTTACTTACCGATGAAAAGTTATGCCATCCTTTTTGTAACTAGATGTCTTGGCATGTTTCCCATACCCCTTTACGGCGCATGAGGGCATTTTTATGCGTTATAATTGCAATAAAAAGATAAAACAATTTGTATTTATTTAGCGTGCATACAGGTCTAATAACTGGACACAACTAAAATGGTTACTAGTACCGAAGCCTTTACATAGGCGACAAAATACTAATAGTTTTCGAGCGTCGGGGCACTGTATGCGCCGTCAAGTGGTTATATCGTCGTTGTTTTTACCTGACTGCCGAAGGAGGCCGATTTTGTCGATTCTTACGTCAATCGATTCGTCTTAACCCTGCGAGTGTCACTGGCTGTATTAAGATTGGATAATAGAAAAATGGCGGATTTTGGGCGCCATATTGTAGGGGACCAAATTTTATTTTCATCCAATCCTATCGTGTGGGGTGTCAAAGTAAAGGGTTTTAAGAGGTGATTTCAAAAATATATAACACTTATATGTTTAAATGTACCTGATTCTAAAACAAAGGAACTAAAAAGTTGTAGATGAAAAAAGTTAATTCAAAAAATCTAAAAACCCGACTGCTTAAAATGCGAACTAAAAAGACGTAAACAAGATGAAAATCATGCTGTGCAGTCGGAGGATACATATTCACGAGCTGGCTGACCAAAACCAGATGTATTCTGCGACTGCACAGCTAGATTTTCATCTTGTTTACGTCTTTTTAGTTCGCTTTTTAAGCAATGGTATTTTTAGATTTTTTGAATTAATTTTTTTTATTTAGGTCTCTGGTTACCTAGCAGGACGCGGAGAACGTTTAGCACCGTTCCGAGCGCGCGATTGGTTGGTCAGTTGACACAAGGATCGACTCACCAATCGCATCGCGTCAACGTTCCGTTCGCTTTATATGGTGGTTGGTCAGTTCACGCACTATGCAGGAACTTACCGAAATAATTTCAATCCATTGTCATCAGCTCAAGTATCGATTTCAACGTGGTGTGTGTGCAAGTGACGATTTGTATCAAAAAGGCCCTAAAAAGTATGGGTTACATTGCAATGGCATTTGAAGTGTGAATTTTAAAGCAGTTTTTCTCCACCGATTAAGATGAAATTTTGCATACACGTTTAGTTTGGATGACAATGCTAAATCCAAAATGGCGGACGGTCCAAGATGGCGGACTAGTTATTTTTGTGCACTGCCATGATATGGGTATCAAATGAAAGGGTTTGCTGAGAAGAAAACGAAAAAGATACTTAGATTAAAAAAAGGTTTTGTTTTGATTACTCATTAGCAGTCCAGAGTCCGGATTTATGCATACTTCTGTCTTAACCTTCAGAGAATACCCGGCCAGTGAAACAATAGAAAAACCGTTGTGCCTCGCGTGGATCCACGTCTTAAACACACGAAAGGATGCAGGCGTGATATTATGTCATTCATAAATCTCTACCTGCTACCTTAGATGGGATAGATGGACCCCTTTTCCGCACTTAGACTGGCATTTGGTCCGTTGTGCGTACAGGCCTCCTATCTGTGAGAGGGAATGGGCCGTAATCCACCACGCGGGCCCAGTGCATGATGGTGGATGTCACATGTCTTTGAATTTTTGGTTCTAAGACATGCCGGTTTCCTCATGATGTTTAACTTCACCGTTTTGAGAGCAGTGGTGATGAAATAATTTACACAAAGTAAAGCGCCTGCCTGGGTTCGAACCCACGACCTACAAATTGTAAGTCGCGGCCGTTACCATTACCACTGGGCCGCCACGGCTCTACCTGCAACCTTAATGCACTTGTTTAAAGGAATTCGAAGTCGTCACATTCTACATATCACCATCTATACTACAATATTATAAAGCTGAAGAGTTTGTTAGTTTGTTTGAACGTGCTAATCTCAAGAACTACTGGTTGGAATAGAAAAATCTTTTCGTGTTGGATAGTTCATTTATCGAGAAAGGTTATAGGCTATAGAACACGCTACTACCAATCGAAGCGGAGCATAAATGAAAAATGTTGTAAAAAAATATTCCTTTTTGAGAGCTTCCGTTGCGTGCGCTGCGTAAGTGGTTAAAGTTACGCAACATTCATGTATGTAGGGTAGGTAGGGTAGGGTAGGGTAGGGTAGGGTAGGGTAGGTAGGGTAGGTAGGGTAGGGTAGGTAGGGTAGGGTAGGTAGGGTAGGGTAGGGTAGGTAGGGTAGGGTAGGGTAGGTAGGGTAGGGTAGGGTAGGTAGGGTAGGGTAGGTAGGATAGGGTAGATAGGTAGCCAGTTGACGGGGCGAAGCCGCGTGGGACAGCTAGTCCGGAATAAAATTCTTGTTGTCTTACAGCGTTAAAACAGCATATCATATTACTGCACAGCGCACGTCATCAGGGTTTCATCGAAGCTTCACAATAGAACGCAGACATACATTGTTTAAGACATGTAGACTTAGGTCACGGAGTAGAAAGGAAATGGAGAGCTAAGATAGCTTCGAACACAGTGAAGGACATTGCCTGCGAGTGACTTTTCAGGGTTCATTCTGAAATAGACCCCTCGGCACAAGGAAATAATAAGCAAAGAAGAAATGCCGTAAAACATGACTGAAGTGATTTCAGGGTTAAGGGCCTACATCCGCTTTAGTGCCGTAAAACGTTAACTTTCTAAAGCATACTCCTTAGTACCGGCTAGGTTAAAAATTTTGAAAAAAATATATATTAATTACTGTTTCATGTACATTATTTTCTAAACATGGTTTTTTCGTATAACAAATAGTTTTGCTTTAAAAAAATATTTAGCAACACGATATTTTTCGCAACTTTTGGATACTCCTCTAAAACGACTTGCGATGTTTAAAAAAATTTTACCACAGAAAAATTGATGGCTTGAATTTCTACATAACTGACATAGCATATGTAAATCAAATAATATTTTGCAAACAAAACTGTTCAAAAGGCGGTTCAATATTGATATTTTGGTATCAAGCGGGCGCACTGCCAGTACTGCGTTTACATTGGGGCGTATATATCGCCTTAAGTTACAGTCGAAGAGTTAGTTACAACCAAAATACACCTGCATAAGGTTGTTGGATAAGAATGGATAAAGCAGGCGAGATCAAGGGCAAGAGCTGTTCACAGCAAAAAAAAAAACATGACAGCTACCGGGCGTTTTAATGCAAATTGGAAGATTACTGTCCAATAGTGCGTTATCATAACCGTTATATTTTTAACCGACTTCCCAAAAAGGAGGAGGTTCTATGTTCGACTTTGTTTTTTTTTTTGTGTATGTTCACCGATATCTCCGTCAATTGTGGTACGATTTTGAAAAACCTTTTTTTTTTTTAAAGTAAGTTCCGAAATTAGTCCCATTTTAATTTGGTGAAGATCTGATGAAGAACTTCGAAGATATAGGTACAACAGAACTCTTCAATAAATAACGGCAAATCCATTTCATAACATAACATCACGCCAGTACGCTCTTAAGGGGTACGCAGATCTCTCATTTCACCAGTTATGTTCAAGTTTCATGATATTCGGGTTATCTATTCTGGCGTTACCTTACTAAACAACTTGCCTATTAGGTAGGTAAAACTAAAATGTGAAAAAAATAACTCTTTTACAAAAAATACTACAGACTTCCATATAAAAAAAACTACAAAGTGAAAAATAACTTTATTTTTGGTAGTCGGTGTCCATAACTAAAAAAATGTGTACCTACTAAAGACACCGACTTCCAATCACGTTATTTTTCCCTTTGTAGTTTTTTTTATTTGGCAGTCGGTAGTATTTTCTGTAAAAAGTTTTTTTTTAATATAATTATTAAGTGCTTGTGCGCGGAGAAATTAATTTTATTCATGTACTAGCTGTCCCACGCGGCTTCGCTCCCGGCAACTGGCTACCTACCTACCTATTTACCCTACCTACACTACATACATGATTGTTGCGTAACTTTAACCGCTTACGCAGCGCACGCAACGGAAGCTTACAAAAATGAATACTTTTGCCCGTTTTTGTAACAAATTTTTTATTTATGTTCCGCTCCTATTGTCCGTAGCGTGATTTTATATAGCCTGTAACCTTCCTCGATAAATGGGCTATCCAACACAAAAAGAATTTTTCAATTCCAACCGCGAGTTCAAACAAACAAACTCTTCAGCTTTATAACATTAGTATAGATGAGGAATCAGTCGTCGTCATCTGATGTAGTGTGTCTGTGTTGAATAAACTTTTGCTATTCTATTCTTATCATTTCCAAACGCACACAACTGGCGCAGCTAAGCTTTAATTCGCCTTAACACTCCATGCCTTGTATCCTCCGTGTCTCCGACACTCAGTCATTACGTGAGCATAATGCTGACAAACTGTTACATTTACAATTAACGCTCACTTTGTAATGGCTTCCTTTCGTGTCGGTTGCATCCTGAAAGTGTCAGTGCATTGTCTCGGTAGACAAGTGGTACTAAAGAATGTGATGCGTTCTGTCTGGGGTTATATAATGCTGGGTCTAGACTGGGGTACTAATATCATTGTTTGGGTTTTGCTGGACTGTTATAAATAAGGATCGCATTATATGCAACATAAGTAGCTTGAAATATACATGCAAATAAGCATGAAAAATGCGTAAAATATGCAACATTAAAGTTTTAAAATACGAAAACTTTTTGACTTCCAAGACAAAACACTACAAAACGAAAAACAACTTTTTTCCGAAGTCGGTGTCTTTGGTGCCTATTGTTTATAATATAATACAATAATATATATATGTATATATATACGGTCGCGCTGCTTTTAAAAGTGGTTGGTATTTACATTAAAATATATGACTGGAGATTTGGTAATACAGTTAGGTAATTTGAAATAACCTATCGAATTCCTTGCTCTAACAGACCAAACAGTCCATTTCGAATATAAGAGAATACTGGAAAAGTTATTTTAACAGATTTTGTGACCGTTAGCATTGAAAGAGGATTTTAATCATCCTTATAAATTCATAGATACCCGGTGAGCCCTTTCAAAAGAGCTCAACTTTTGCTAAGCGAAGAGACATTTTGGCCATCCTTTAATCCCCTCGAAATGGTTAGTAATCTTCGAGATTTCTTCGTAAAAACCTCAAAAGCCAGCTTATCTTTTCAACATGCCATTTTTATTGATGATAGTCTCGCGTGTGATCACATCTCACCTGATGGTAAGCGATGATGTGGTCGACGGTGAAGCATTCTTGCCTAGAAGTAACCTTTAAACTCTGGACTGAATCACCTTTAAGTTTAGTACCGAAAAGAGAGATCTATTTTCAAAATCCTCTACAAAACACCGCGTTATCCTATTCAGAAGCCCACTATTTAACTACAAGTCTGACGTAATAACACTAAAATTAATCTGCCGTCCCAAAGTTCTCAGCGAGCTAGAGTACAAAGGGCTTATCTGTCGACCCAATTGAGGTCAATTAGTACGTATCAACAGATAGATTAAAGAAATTTAGCGTGGGCAGTACAGTTGATGTTAGTTTATTGTTTTATGCTGTCTTCCTGGTGGGGAAAGGGTCTGGTTTATTAGCCCGGAGTTAAGCGTAAGGCTTGGATATGCCGAATCTTTTCCTTTCGAGCTGATGAATGGTGAATGTACTGTGTAATGTACTTAATTTAATGAGTTCAGTTTAACAGGTAGCCAGGCCAGTAGCGGCATCAGCTGCTTATTAAGATGAAGAAATGCAGGTGTATGGTCACTTCTAGTGGATAAATTAGAACGAGTTACCGCGGTCCTGGCTCAAGCAACTGAAGGAACATGGGTGGGTTTTAGTCAGTAAAAGTCTGACACCGGCCCCGCCTTACCACTTCACCCAGAGCGGAAGAAGTCATTGGATGATTTCCAACAACAAAAAAGAATTGTCACTTTGGACATCCCAAATTCCCAACAGATGGGGCATTTATATTTCGGCTCGTGTTTGACCACTATCTCATCTGATGGTAAGCGACTTGTGGCCGACGTTGAAGCACGCTTGTCTAGATGTAACTTATTCACTCTTGACTTCAAGACCCCCAGGTTGTAGCTATCAGGCCGCAAAGGGTTCGCCACAAGGAATAAAACGGCATGATTTAAAAACAAGCTGTTCGGTAATATTTGCAACCGAACAACACAGCACTTTTGCCTGTGAATGCGACGAATGTCCCCGCTTCTACCGGCGGCTGGTGAGTTTCTTGTTGTTTTGACAAACAGTTCTCTATGATTTTGGTGATTAGCTGGGTACTTGATCGACATTATTTCCTTTGCCATATCAAAATATTTTCGAGGAATTGAAGCGTGATGATGTACATCAGTTTGCAAGATGAGTAGCCGCATACACTCATTAGTCTCCAACGCAATCATTGTGCTATTACGCTGCATACTCCGATACACACGTCATAGAATAGATTAGTACAGAAGTTCAGCACCTGTAGCCAAGTTGACAATCTACAATCGATAATGCTAGTAGAAAACGAATCAATGTATGGGAATGACACATCTGAACGTTAAGTCACGTGGTCAGACCATCCAAATAGAAGGCATTCACGATTGTAGAAAGAGATTCGAAACGAAACGTTTGTAACTTGGCTGGTAAGAACGAGCCCCTCGGAAACAAAAACAACCGAAAAAGTAACGTTTAAAAGATTCTTCGCTTTATCAGCGTAGGTGCAAGGATACCGACTCCTCGTAATCTTTATGAGTGTGATGGTAATGACTGTTGATTTCAATTACGACAGTTACCGCTTGGTGTTGTGCGAGGACAATGGCGGAGTTATCAACGTAGGTGGAATGTATGTGGTGTTTTTATGATGATTAATTGACCATTGCTACGCATCAATCTCTATGTGAACATTTGTATTTCTATACATCGAGTGAAAACGCACGTATACATAGACAAGCTTCACGTAGAGCTAGTGCAAGCACACTCGACATTGTCATTTGTTTGAGAAGCTTTACGTACCCGTCTATTTGTAGTTGCATGGAAATCGAGGAGCCCGTGGTTCAACAATAAGAGTCGCATAGGTCGATCTTCAAGGCCACAACAACAACAAACAACAGCTCAACTCAAACTTTTGCTGAGACTGATCCGAGGATGTGTAACTATTTCATTACATAGGTACGGAGACACCTCCGTGCCTCGAAAATGACGTTACGCCGTTGGTCCAGGCTGTCATTTGAAGACATTTGACAGTTGTTACGGGTAGTCAAAGCCACAAAATCTAACACGAGTTTTACCAAAATCATAAATCAAAATCAAATAATTTATTTCAAATGAACCTTAGAGGTACTTTTGAACTGTCAAACAAAAAAAAAGATGCTTCAGTTACAAATTCGCAAGCGTCAGTAGGTCTCAATGAAGAAGAATTTGCAAGAAACTCTACGGACAATCTTTTCTATCAGTTTTATTTTGGTTACATCATTCTTGTTGAAAAAATACATATATGTGAGAACGATGTAAAAGACGTGCACGTAAAGGCATCTAGGGTAACACACAATTTAAAAAAAAACAATAACAGGCCGAGGCAACTAAGTTATGACCAATCCCAACTGATGCCGCCCGTTCACGAACATGACGCATGGATCGGCACCACTCAGCTCAACCATCATGAAGGGAACCGAAACATCCACAGACGTGCCAGCATCAGAGAGAAATTAGAGAGAGAAAGGATATCGAGTTAACCAGTTACTGGATTGTGGAGATCAAACAGGCAGTCGCTCCATGTAATGCCGGTAAAAAAAAATGCTGGTATTCTGCTTCATTTGATTAGGCTGGAAGGTGACCCCAAAATAATTGGGCAGTTTGATTTATGGACTTGAACTTCTGAACGTATCTATTCTGTGTCCTGATACTCGAGCCGTAGGTGCGTGCGATATATAATTAGGATTCCACACACACGCACGTCCTTCACAATGATTCTATTAACGCTAACCAGTGTGTTCATGTACTGTGGTTAGGTGAATGGACAGATTTTATAGAAAACTTTGTGAACTGAGGAATAGCTCGTTGCCCATCTATACGCACTAAACGTATTGGGAACACTTTTATTGTGCTGCTTACAGCCATGGAGTCTCAGAGCTAAAAAGAAAATTTGATTCAAATAAATGTCACTAGATGGCGCGATATGCATCGATTTGTTATGGAATTGTGTGTAAAATTATCATTTTTTAGAATTGATCATAAAAATTGTATGTTCTTTTTTAATCGACTCTCCTAAGCACAAAATTATGGAATATTGGTCTCAAAATCACATTTCAAAAATTATTTGAACGGATCAATTAAATTGATTCCAATAGATGGCGTGGTTTTAAATTTCATGCAATGGCATGCCACTCTTTTTTTATTTATGTGGCATAAATAAAAAAAGAGTGGCATGCCATTGTATTGTATCATCTTTTTTGTATTGTAACACATTTTTGTACAATGAATCTGTGAAAACCTGCAAAACAATACTACAAAACAAATCGTCACTGTTTTAAAGAATAAGGAAGCAGGATACCAACATTCAACTACATCCGGTAAGATTGAAAACTGCCCACAAAAAAGAATTGAAAACAAAAAAAAACAAAAATCAAAAATCCCGACTGCTTAAGAAGTGTGTGGTTTTGGTCAGCCAGCTCGCGAATATGTATCCTCCGATTACACAGCATGATTTTCTTCCTTTTTACGTCTTTTTAGTTCCCTTCTTCCGCTATTATTCTATATTCTAATTTTAATGTAGCCAGTGACACTCGCAAGGTTAAGACGAATCGATTGACGAAAGAATCATCAAAATCGGCCAACGCGTTTGGTATATATAACACCACATAGGAACAAACATACATACATAGACTGATAAACACATTACCCTCCTTCGACAGTCGGGTAAAAAGAGCTAGATTGGTTGATTGAGTAAGGTTGATTGCCCACGAACCTTAGTTAAAATAATCACTACAACGATCCAGGAACACATTCCCGAATAATACTTGTCTTCCTTATGATATCATTGTCAATTTCGCTATTAAGTGTCAAGGATCATTTCTGCGATACCACCAACAATGTAGACATGACATCAACTGAGGCCAGCTTCCTAGTCATAACACTGTAATCTAAACTACCTAATAAAGACGTAAAATTGTGTCGTTGGTTTAGTGGTGGAAGCGCTACAGCTGTGCATGAGGTTCTGGATTCGATCCCAGGTCGGTCGAATTTTCGGTCGAAGGCGGTGTCAAAATACAAAGAAACGAAAACAGGAACACCGACTTCCGAAATTGAAGTTATTTCTCACTTTTTAGTGTTTTTATTTGGAAGTCGGTTGTTTTTTTTTTTGTACAAAAGGTTTTTTTTTAATGTCGTCAGATTCTGGGCAAGGCCACAATTCCTTCGGCCCTGGATCTTTTCAGACATATTATCGGTGTTCTCTCAGTAAACCGTGTCTACTCAATCATCAACTTTTAGCCCGGAATATGCTTGCTCAAAAACGCTGCCAACTCTCCCTCTATTGCCTTCTGTACTTAGATATTATTAGGAATGTGGTCAAGTTATTGTTTTGCTCAGTGTCGTAGAAAAGCCATTATAGGTTCGCTGCAAATTCAATTACAAATGGATCGACTTCCTTTGTTGAACCAAAGACAAAAAGATTATTATGGTGAAGATTTTCTTACAAGTTTTTTATTTATTTTAAATAAAACCGGGATTCTAAGGTACTATTCTAAGGTTTATGAAAGAGGTGACTACATAACACACCTAACGAGTTATTAGGCTTTGTATAATAATCTTCGTCTGCGTAGCATTAGCACTTCGAATAGCCTATTTTTTTTAGGTGTGTGGGCCGCATTACTAGAGAAATTTTTGGTTCACCATACAAACTTCCGCCTTCCTTTCCACTCCCTTAAGAATGATTTCCGTTATAAAAACTAACCTATGTCCTTCCCAGGGTTTCAAACGACCTCCATACAAAATTTCATCTAAATCTGTTTAGCGGTTTAAGCGTGAAAAGATAACAGACAGATAGCCAGACAGCGATAGGTACTTCCGCATTTAATTTATAATATTAAGTATGGATGTTCATATCGGAGAACTTTGATTGCGCGATATTGGATGTGTGTCACGTAAGGTCTTTTTACCCGAAAGGAGGGTAATGTGATTATCAGTCTATGTATGTATGTATGTTTGTTCTTATGTGCAGTTCCAGAGACCAAACGCGTTGGCCGATTTTGATGATTCTTACGTCGCTAGTGTCACTGGCTACAGTAAAATAGGAAAATGGCAGATTTTGGGCGCCATATTGTGGGGGTCCAATTAATTTTTTTCTTCCAAATTCATCGTGTGGGTTATTAAAATAAAGGTTTTTAAGAAGTTATTCCAAAAATTTATAACACTTATATGTTTAAATGTACCTAATTGGAAAAATAATGTCAACAAAAAAGTTATAAATAAAAAAATATAATTCAAAAAATCAAAAACCCGACTGCTTGAGAAGCGAACTAAAATAACTTAAACAGGAAGAAAATCATGCCGTGCAGTTGGAGGATACATTTGGTTTTGGTCAGCCAGCGAATATGCCGATTGCACGGCATGATTTTCTTCTTGTTTACGTATTTTTAGTTTGCTTTTTAAGCAGTCGGGTTTTGATATTTTTAATTTACTTCTTTTTTTAGTTTCATGTGCCGCTAAAGATTCAAGAAGCATGAAACTCAACCAAGTCTTTCCAGCCTCGTCAAATACCTGTAGGTCTACAGCTCCATTTAAAACATTTTTATAGCCATTGTATTACAATGTTTTGAATTGAATATATTAACTATTAACATACATAATTTTTTGATGGAGTCATCATTGTAGTTGTAAACTAATTACTAGATATTTATTATATTTTAATCCTATGAGGAGGAGTTCGTGGCCAAGTAATAAAAACTTTGTCACAATCAATAATCCGACTTCAAAAGGAAAACACTAAAAACTGCAAAATAACTATCGTTTCGAAAGTCGGTGTCTTTATTACCTCTTGGTTTTTATCATTTTCCGACACCGACTTCCGAAACCATAGTTATTTTGCACTTTTTAATGTTTTGCTTTTGAAGTCGGTTTATTTTTTGTGAAGAAGTTTTGATTTTCTTTTTAGTTTTACACCATCACTAAAAATTAGTAATTTCTTTAGTACGGTACCTAAGGGATTGACAAAATACCCATAATAACTCAATTTACACATTCGTGCTGTTTGTCGCTAAGGAGTTCAGTTGTATGCTCCAAATCTTGAAAACGGCTGGACCAATTTTGATGAAACTTGTACTATTCCCGAAATTGATAGATACTCAATCCATCACAAAAAGTATGATCACGATCCGATAAGTAGTTTTAGCGAAATGCGTGGACAAACATACATACATACACTTATGAAATTTGGCACACGTGTTTAGTAGTCCACATTATAATAACATAAGTGAAAATTGTGCAGTTCCAACAATATTACATAAACACGTGTCGATTAGATAACCTCCTTCTTTTTTGAAGTCGGTAATAACATACGCACGAGTTGATCTTCAAAGACAAGCAGCAGAAGTCGATCTATGGATCATTCCAGCAAATACAACACGAGTCTCCGTGCCTCGAAAACCGCTTTAAAGCGCTGTCCACACATTTCCGGGTTCCCGTCCCTGACGGAACACTTACATACGATTTGTATAAACGATCCGGATCCCCCTGATCAAAGATGTGTGAACAAGTTCGTACAAATCGTATATAACCGATTTCTGCCGTGTTGTGTCAGGACGGGCGACCACAAATGTCTGGACAGCGCTTAAGCCGCAGGTCTCAGCTGTTGCCTGTAGATCTTTGGCAGTCGTTACGAATAGCCAGAAGCGAGGAAATCCAACCACAGAACTGCCTAGGGGCATCGTGTTACCCAGTTACTGGGTTGTGAAGGTCAGAAAGGCGGACGGTCCATGTAATATACTGAGCTGAATACCAGTATATTTACATGGAACGATTGCATTCTGTCAGACTATAAGCCAGCTAACCCCAACATAGGGGATCCGCACCCACTCGACCCGCTTAGACTCGACCCGAAAAATAATACCAGATGTTTTACTAACAAGTCAGTGCCATTTGTACGGTCAGGCCAAGTCATATTTTATTTCTAAGTACTTAATTTAATATGCGCAGAATATTTAATATACATAATTTATCCTGGTAGTCAGTGCTTTCGTTTTAAAAATGTAGCTTTTTTGAATATCTACATGTCTTTTTTTAATATATTTTAGAAGTAAGTAACTACTTGTTAATCTAATATTGTATAATCACGTATAAAGATTGATTCAATAAATACCACCGAACCACTGGCTATAGTATTGAAATGATAACTAATATATCTGTAATGTTAATCTGTGATGTTAAATACAAAGTAAAAAGCATATACTATAATAAAAAAGGTGAGATAGTGGTTAAGCGCGAGCATATTGATAATAAAAAAAGGTTAAGTACGTCTTACTTGTTTAATTATTGATTTATATATCCAAACATTGCTTAAATTTTACTGTCTCTGTGGGGCAAGATTTAAATCGATACTTTTCTATCTGACTATACATCGACGTTTTTACGCCTATCAAAACAGAAATATCCAGGCATTATTCTTCGGGTCGAGTGTAAGCGGGTCGAGTGGGCGTGGACCCAACAGGTAGTGAAAGGCTCGGCAGATGGATTGATGCAAACTACCGCACAAAGACCTCAGATCCAGTAACATGCGTTCCATGTACAAACCTCTTTGCACACACAAGTTATGCGACCGTAAAATGCCTCAAACCTATCTCGTATACCCACCCAAATTCCTCTTAAAATTCTGGGTCAATATCTCAAGCTTGGCAAATTAGACATGGTTACCCAAAATTAGCGAGCGCTGCTAATTTTAAATACCGTTACAAGTCAGAACAGTTGTTTCGCAATGTTAATTAATTACTACGGTAAAATGTAACGTGGTGGCACAGAGTAAGTATGGAACAGATACCTAATTTCAGAAGCTTTTCAGCAACGTCCGACGATAATCTATACTAATATTTTGTTTGTTTGTTTGAACGCGCTAATCTCAGGAACTACTGGTAGGAATTGAAAAATTCTTTTTGTGTTGGATAGTCCATTTATCGAGGCTATATAACATCACGCTATGACCATCAGGAGAGGAGCATAAATGAAAAATATTGCAGAAACAGGCAAAATAAGCTGAAGTGTTTGTTTGTTTGTTTGAACGCGCTAATCTCAGGAACTACTGGTAGGAATTGAAAAATTCTCTTTGTATTGGATAGTCCATTTATCGAGGCTATATAACATCACGCTATGACCAACAGGAGAGGAGCATAAATGAAAAATGTTGCAGAAACAGGCAAAATTATTCCTTTTTGAGGGCTTCCATTGCGTGCGTGTAAACGTTTAAGCTACGCAAATATCATGTCTAACTACTGAATCGATTTTGACGAAATTTAGTATAGAAACAGCTTAAACCTCAAGGAAGGACATAGTAATATTATTTTCCAACCGCGATAACTGGTATTCACGCGGACGAAGTCGCAGGCAACTCTACGACCAACAGGAGCGGAGCATCAATGAAAAATGTTGTAAAAGACTGGGAAAATTCATTACTTAAATCACTCTCTCTCTTTTAGGTGACGCAGACGAATTTGCGCGGGTCAGCTAGTTGGTACGATAAAATTGAACGAATATGGAATGTGAAAATGATCAGATGCGATTTTTGTTTGTGGTATTTAATATACAAATGAATTTACGAGTAAAAAATACGAATTCTCGCCAAACTTCTCGGCCGCCCTGAAGTTGGCTTTTTGATGCGCAAGACAGGAAACGGTGATGTATTTGTATGAGATTTACCACTGTGCAGCCATTGTAGCCAACTTCAAGGCGGGTAAGAAGTTTGGCGAGAACACTAATTGCGTAATTCATGCAATTGATCGCAAACTCTTTCATTTTATTAGTTCAGCAGTATCCATTACATTTGTGGTTTACGCTGTCGAATAGACAGATTGTTAAACATAAACAATGGATTCATACTCCCTGTGATTTGCAAAAATATATGACCTTAGAGATTGCCAAGTGCTATCGAAGTGTCACGTTACATTTTGACATTTCGCCATTTGCCATCGCTAATACTCGATAATGACACTTGTTAGACAACACTTTGTCTAACCTCGATAATAGTAATCTTTGACCCCGAGTTCCCACCTTAAAATTATTGCAGCATTAATGTGACGAATTGTCAAGCACACGTTATCTGCTGTGATTGGCTGTTGAAAATTCATTCAACCTATTACAGCAGATAACGCGTGCTTGACAATTTGTCACATTAATTCTGCGATAATTTTAAGGTGGGCAATTTGGGGTAAGAGCCTCAGATAACGCAAGGAGCACGAGTACCTTCGGTCATTCGTGAGTGGAAGACATGTTTTTGAGTCACGTAGACAACGCAATTTACAAAGCATGGTCTCTGTAAAATATTTACTCATTGTCTTTCTGGAAAATCGCAAGTTACATTGTGTTCTACTAAACTCAATTAGAGAGAATTCGTTAGAGATAGAAAATCGAGAGTTTTTCGAAACGAGGGCTTTGGAAACTGAAACTTATTAGCATGAAAACTTCAGGAGCTGAAAACAGGATCCTTAATTAAGAGATTGCCTAGATTTCTATTGAGAACAGTGACGAGTATTAGAGGCCCTTCAGACTTGTGAGTGATGGTTGTGGGCTCAATCCTAAGCAGGAACTACTATATTAACTCAAATACACACAAAACGCCCATACGCACAAAACGTTTTGCGGACACTTTCATTATGCGTACAGCTAAGGAGTGGAATTCCCTGCCGCAGTCTGTGTTTCCCGATAGCTACAATCTAGGGGTCTTTAAGTCAAGAGTGAATAGGTTACTTCTAGGCAAGCGTACCTACTTCACCGTCGACCATATCATCGCTTACCATCAGGTGAGATAGTGGTCAAGCGCGAGCCTATTGACAATAAAAAAAAATATATAGTATAGTTAATAGTTGACACTATTCAGATATTGTCCAACCAGTAGGCATGTAGCTACTTGAACAGCTCTGTCATACCACTTATTTCATAAATGTGACTAAAACAACTATGCCACTAATAGCCGTACCAAATTTTCATTACTTTTAGACTGTTGTATAGCTCTTGTGTGACAATGACATCATACAGAAATAATTCATTATCTAACAACCGAGGTATTTGACCTCATAACTATTTTCATCAAATTAATCAATCTGCCTAGGCTTTTTCAATAATGTTGGGGTCGGCTCCCAGTTCAGCCAGATGCAGTTGAATACTAGTATGTTTCATGGAGCTCCCTATCTGATCTCCACAACCCAGTAACTGGGTAATTCGATTGATACCCATTCGCAGAGCCAAGCCAAATTATTTCATCACCATTGCTCTCAAAACGATGAAGGAAACCGGCATGTCTTAGAACCAGAAATTAGAAGACATGTGTCATCCACCAACCCTCTCTGGGCTCGCCTGGTGGATTACAGCCCATTTTCTCTCACAAATTCCTCGTAAAATTCTGGGTAAATATCTCAAGCTTAGCTAATTAGACACAGTTCCCCAAAATTAGCGAGCGCTGCTAATTTTAAATACCAGAACAGTTGTTTCGCAATGTTAATTAATTACTACAGTAAAATGTAACGTGGTGGCACAGAGAGGAGGTCTTCACGCAAAACGGACAAATGGGAGTGTAAGTGCGGAAAAGGGGGTCCATCTATCCTGTCATATCCCATCCCTTGACAAGACAAGTGTCAGATCTCCCTCCTTTTCCTTCTGACTACCTGTAAAAAGTACCAAGAAGCTAGAAATGACAGCTATGACCAGCAACATGCTTTCCGATGCACGGAGGAATCTCGGTATACGATGGTCAACGTGGAGCGACTGTATAGCTGACTTCCAAAAGGAATAACTGGGTTACACAATACACCAAAAAAAGAATGGTGTTAGATTTACTGGCTTGTAAAAACTATCAAGTATCTACAAGTGCCAGCCAGGACCAACAGTTTAACATCCTTTCCAAGGCACAGTGGAGTCTCAGTATGTAATTAAATGGTCACCCATCCATGGACTGACCTTGGCAAGTGTTGCTTAACCTTGAAGTTCGACCCGTGCAGCTGTTATTATTTAGTCACAAGCTTTTAATAGCCTAATGTTGATTACTTTTAAGTATTATATGAGAATGACATCATATAGGCATTATTCTTTACTAGCGTTTACCAGCGGCTTTGCCTGCATGAAAATCTAAAACTATCCCGAGGGAACACATTAACATGATAAAAAGTCTATAGTCTATCTCAATGTCAAATTTCATCCAGATCTGTCCAGCCGTTTGAGTGTGAAGAGTAACAAACATACAAACACACACACAAACTTTCGTCTTTATAATATTAGTATGTTCTAAGGATTGAGGTATTTGACCTGTTAACTATTTTCAAGTTTGCATAATACTTATAATATGTTTTAAACAGCATGCAGCTGACATAATAGAAAATTTATTGCATGTAAACCAACTTGATTTTGTCTTTAATTTCCTTAGTACTGTATGACATACACTTATTACTTATGTATGTAGGACAAAGATATATAAAATTCCAAAATTATAGGTACAAGGAAAAATGTGTACTAATCTGAGCCTGGATTCTAGATACAATTCCGAGCGGGAAAAGTGTTATTGAATTTTCCACCTAGAATTTTTCAATCTTGGCTCTGGGTGACCCTAGTCAAGTTTTATGTCTTTTTGGTGAACTTTCACTTAGATAATAATATGTTTTTTTCAATAGCTTAATGGTTGGTACTCTTTGTCACTAGTGAATGAATTCTTCTAGGCAAGCTTTGATCTTATCATTGTCTAGCAAATAATACTAATAATAGACTGAAATTCGACTACTATAAAATTGTTACTATTTTAACAATTTTATAGTAGTCGAATTTGTAGAAGTTTGGTAGAAGGATGAAATGAGACAGTAGTCAGACATGAGACTATTCAATGCAGAAAAATTTACTGCACCACTGTAGAATGTTATGTAAACAAGCCAAACAAACATTTACTTATTATAATGACCAATAAAATGACTAAATACAAAGTAGAACAGATGACCATGTTGAGAAAAATTGGTCAGTGATGTAACTTTTTTTAATTAAAAATAGAATTTGGTATTTTTACCTTCAATGCAGGGGGTCAAAACTTTATGTGCGATCCATCCATGGTTTTACACAAAGTTTAACATTTTTGATAACACTATTTTCACTTACACAAATTATTAAGATATTAAATTGAACCAAAACAATATTATTTATTTATAAAAAAACATGTATATTTTTATGTTTTTTTTTACACTTCACTCACAAGCACAGTAATCACGGAAACAGCCAACAAGACACGACACGAAAAGAAAACTCACGTTTTCTGTTTTCAAAACAGAATGTAACAACGAAAACAATTTTCGCCAGAGTTCGATTTATTATTTTCGCAGGAAAATAGGCTAGCGGGTTCACCTTATCAGCGTTTATTCGCGTGATTAGGATTTATTGTTTTTATCGCTACATAATTAAGTATAGTTCTTTTTCCTTAATTGTAAACGATAATATTGTTTGCTTTTATTTATAAAATTGATGTGCGAACGAAAGAGATACACCCAGAAAAGTCAACAACCGTTTGACAGATTTTGGCACTTGGACGCGTCGCCATTTTTCTTGATGTTTGCCAGTAGGATTGTGAAAACTCCCATTTTTCGATTCAAATGTTTAATAAAACACCAACAAATTGTTACCAGTTTTTATTTTTAATGAATTAATTAAATAACTATTGCCTCTAAAACAACCATTAATCACTCATTTTTATTCTGCAAAGCTAAAGTGCCATCTGTCAAGGCTAAAATAAAACTTAGTTTATTTTATATCAACACAGATGGCTCTAAACATAAGTTTTGTGTATTCCTTCCAAAGATGGCGCTGTCTATTTTTAGCTACCACTTGCTGGTGCATATTATTTTATATTTCTTTGACAAAGCTGAATTTATCCATTTAAAAAAAAAAACAGAGTTCTCGAATGTTTATTTCATTTGATTTCACGTGGTTATCATTTGAAAATATTTTTCATTTTGTCGTCCTAAAAACGATTGTAATGGAGCAAGCTTTGCGAAACTGAACCTGCTTGCTCAGCTTAATTACTGCAAGGCGTTATCTTTATATTCAAGTAGGTATTAGAGGAGAGGGCGGGATTGGTACCTTTTGTTTTCACCCGAGACCATGAGGCCCTCTAATTTAATTCTGTAGGTTAATGGTAAGTTCTAGCTTCTGCCCGTGGCTTTGCCTGCGTATAAACTTTTTTCGCGTGTAAAAATTGATCCCAAATATACATACTAGCGGAATGATGATGATGAATGAAATCCCAAGTCCTTCTACCCGAGTGCCAAGTTTCATCCAAGTTCGTTCAGTCATTGAAATATGATTGGTTAACAAACATACAACAGGCATTCACGTTTTAATAATTAGTGAGATTATGCAGAATATTAATTTTAGGTTTCACAAAGGAAACTCAATCAGTTCTGTGCGAGGTGGTATCAACAGGGGGGAAGAGGCTATTGTCCAGTGGTGGATGATAATAAAAGGAAACTACAGAACAAGTTTGCAGGATTAGATATATTTTTGACTAGATAAACACTTAGAGAATAATAGCTTGCACATTGTCAAGGTTTTGAGCTTATTTTTAAATATTTCTGTAACCAAATTTAAATTCTAATAATTACACATCTAATATTTCAATAAATATAACACAATATAGACAGGTACATTTCTTTGGCAAAAGTCTTAACTAAAATGAGATCATACAATTTCTTATAATACACATATTCGTCAAAAAGCATTAGCGATTTCCCATACAATCGGATAAATTCACGTAAATAACAACATCAAACAAACATTTTTTTGTAATTACTCTATGACCAAAGCCATTAGTTTTGAAGATTTCGTATCTTTTTCAACACCGGGGAATATGAATCCGTTTTTTGCTAATTCTTCATAGGTTAATTCGTACAAGTCGATGAAGCCTGCTTTCTTGGCAACTGCTTGGGATGCTCCTGCAGTGAAGACCGTTGCCGTCACTCGAATGTCCAGAGCTTTGCACAGTGGGATCCTGTAAAATGGAAAAATATAATTATAATAATGTAGTAGGTACGTGAGGGTGTAATATGTGTGTTACAATGGGACTTAAACTTAAGTGGCGAAAGGTGTAATATAGATAAACCTGCTTTCACAGGCACCCAACGAGAAGAAAGAAAATTTGGTTCAAATAAATTGCACTAGATGGCGTGATAAGCTTCGATTTGTTAGTGAAATATTAAGATTTTCTCGACAAGAACATAAAAAAAATATTTCTTGTAAAATTAAGGAATATTGGGCTTATAATTTACATTTTAAAGCATATTACATGAAATGGGGCGGTTTCATGTACAAGCAGGTTGGCTGTCCATATCAGGTTGCCTGGCAGATATGGCGGCATGCGATAAGGCCGCCTATTATAAGAGTATTCGATTTTAAATAAATAAACATTAGGTACCTACTCACAGCGGATCCTTGTGTCTCTGAAGTTGGCTGCAAGACCCAGCGCAGTAGCTAGTTTTGTGTCAATGTTGAAGGTGAAGACAGCATTGTATAACTGCCTCTTTCACTCGCTTACGTTTGTCGCATCGTCCTATCTCGCTTACTGTGTGCTGTATACTCGATGTAAAACTGTTTCTTGCGCAATGGTTCGCAGAGCCAACTTCAGATACACATAGATCCGCTGTCACTACTTAGTAGGATAAATATGATGTAGTAGAGGTGAATGCAAAATACGTGTAGGTAAATGAATATTGTCAAACCTCATTTCAGAAAAAAAAGAGCCCCCGTGCGTGTGGTGATTACGAGTCTCAAATAGACTCCGGTCATACTGTGCAAATCCTTTAGGAAAAACTTAAAAACTCTGTCCAATCCAGTCTGGATTGAGTTTGATCCCTGGATTATCCAGGGATCAAAAACAAGACCTCGCTTTCAGTACTCCCTCACTTTTTTCGATTTAAAACTCATTGGATGAAAGGTACGTACGTACATACGTACTAAAAAAAACAACCGAAACGTCATTGTCTATTACAGTTTTTGACAGCCAAAATATTGTATACAGTTTTTTTTAAATAAAGTTTTCCAAATTATTTACACACAAAATGGTAAAAGACCACAAATGCATATGCGACACAGAAGGCGTTTTACAGAAAATAACCAGAAAAAAGCGAAAAGTTCCGAAGCCGCAACTAAATGAGATAAGATTTAACTTATTTACATCCAGAAACTCGGATGGCACTGGACACCTTATTCTACAAGGAAAAGACCTCTCCCTCAGGTAGGTATTTAACTTTTTTATTTCACGATTTCGTCACGAGGGATCCCTATATCAACAATCATTGCGCGACGCTCTAGTAACATATCACCACTAAGTCCACTGGCAGTGGCGTAGCTGCGTAACCAAGGGCCCCAGCGAAAAAACCGGCCAAGTACCGCACGGAGTACAAGTACCCGGACTCGCGCACGAAGGGTTCCGTATCATTGTCGCAAAAAACGGCAGAAAAATCACGTTTGTTGTATGGGAGCCCACTTCAATATTTATTTTATTTTGTTCTTAGTATTTGTTGTTATAGCGGGAAATACATTATCTGTAAAAATTTCAACTGCCTAGCTATCACAGTTCATGAGATACAGCCTGGTGACAGACATACGGATAGTGGAGTCTTAGTAACAGGGTCCCGTTCTTACCCTTTTGGGTACGCAACCCAAAAAATAAAATTGAAGTCCTATATAAATTAAACTAAACTCTTTAAAGGTGCAAAACTCTTCTTATCTAATCCTTATCACCCAGTGCAGGGCAAAAAGCAAAGCAAGGCTAAGTCCTGCATTATTAGTACTTAGTAGTAAGTACTAATAATGCAGGAGTCGTTCATGGAGACTGAAGAGACCCTTGAAGTTGGGGGCCCCGTAGTTCTGCCACACCTAGCCATACCGTAGCTACGCCACTAACCACTAATTATCACATATATATATATATATTATATATATATATATATACACTGGCTCATCGGCAACAATATCGGACAAATGAAGAGACTGAGAATCTTCTTATTCATTCATTTTGTTACGGAAAACAAACAATTGTACAGTACAACTATTTTCATAATGTCCCTCGGCAAACTTCGTGTTTCGTCAGTCATCCGATTTCTATCAGTTACCCTTTGTTGCACTTGGTGCATTGGACGCTCTCAATCAACTTGGAAGTATATGGAGTTGTTAATACTCTTTTAACTTAATGCAAATTATTTAAAGATGGGGGGAAAACTGCTAAAGTCGATGATTGCCGAGGGACATTAAGAAAAAAGTTGTACTGTACTTACATTTTATATTATATCATAAGGAAAAAAGGACGCGTTCATGTGAAAAAAAATTCATCTCGCAATGATCGTATTTGAGCAGTCTTTGAATTGGATGAGCTCGTGGCTAAATAATAACAGCCGTATGGTTCAAGGTTAAGCAACGCTTACTGAGGTCAGTCCGTGGATGGATGACCACCTTTACGAAACGAGTTTCCTCAGTGCCTCGGAAAGCACCAGCAAGTCCAGTCATTTGACGATCTTTGACAGTCGTTACGGTTAGTCAAAACCTGAAATCTGATACCAGTCTGGCCAAGGGGTATCTTGTCGTGTTACCCAGTTACAGGTAGATAGTTGCTCCATGTAAAATATTGATACTCAGCTGCAGACTGGAAGCCCACCGGTATCAGGAACAGGGTCCAAGCTACCTATGGTTAGGGATCCCGAGATAGGAATCTTCCCACAATGCGAGCCGTATTGAGAAGACTGCCTTCTGTATAGTCCCCGGCATGTAACTTGGCAAGGCAAGGTTTGGCGTAGCAGGGATAAGTTCACGCAAAGTGCATGAAATGACCTACCACCATGTAGAGCGAAAGGAATGTGGACGCGACGCGATTGGTCAGTAGATTCTTAAATCAACTGACCAACCAATCGCGCGTCCGGAACGGTGCTAAACGTCCCCCGCGTCCTGCTAGGTAACCAAAGAGACCTAAAAAACGACTGGTGCGCTTCTAACGACTCTTGCCAAGTTATCTGCCGACAACTATATCAGGTCCTTGATCCAACCGTGCAAAATATTTTTCTTTCTTCTTCAATGACAGCCTCAACAGATGGTTGTGAGGTCGTCGAGACTTTAACAAGGCGAACCCACATTCCACATGTCGATAACCTCGTGTGCTACGTCGAGACATTTGATTTGTTTCACTTTCTTAGACTTTACGAGGTTCTCGTCATGAGAAACTACTATATCAACATCATTGCGCGACGACGCTTTAGTCGAACTATCACCACTATGTCAGGCCCATTTGCTACAATAGTCCTATCAGTGATGATAGACCGATCCTAGTACAACGTTATATTGCCGTTTTCGAGAACTGGGTCGGCACATAACCTTCTGTAATAAGGTACTTCCAAATCCAAAACAGTATATTTCAGAGAGACGCACACGACCGATCAATGTCGCGGCGCTTGGGGTAGGCCTATATCCACCAATTACCGTTTTTCGGCTGAAATGCAAGCAAGTTCCTGATGGATAATCTTGTATTATTATTATAGGTATGACCGCCGTATCGAAGACAGCGATATTCGAGCATTATGTCGATACATCAGGCAATCCCCAAGACGCATCACTAAACTGGACCTTAGCTACAACCACATAACCGATAAAGGGTTTTTCCGAATACTCAAAAAGCTGTTAGTCAAAGGCCGATCCAGCATTGTCAATTTGAACATTATGAACAATAGGTTAACCAGGTTATCGATGGAGCAGCTTGCAAGGTATGCTAAGTTCATAAAGCTGATATATTTGAGACTGAATGGGAATCGATTCGGTACAAAAGGCGGAGAATACTTCGCTAGATTCTTAATCAATAACAAGTCAGTTGAATTTCTGGATATAGGGGAAACGAATCAAACTTTGCCGAGCATCGCACAAATTGTCACAGCTTTGCGAATCGATCATGGAGCGAATACAACACTACGGGTTTTCGATTTCAGTCGAGCTATACCTATGTTTAACCGATACCCGTATGAATCGAAATGGTTCGCGTACCATATCGAGTATTTACTTGAAAGAAACTCAAGTATAATCGAACTGCATTTACAGAAGAACCAGTTTATAAGTCATGATATGGAGTATTTTGCAAGAGGGCTGAGAAAGAACACAACTCTTTTGTTTCTGGATTTAGGTTTTAACAAAATCGGAGATTATGGTATAGAATTATTAGCAAGATATCTATCAGAAGGACCTCAATTACTTCTTCTAAACGTCGCAGGCAATGGAATAAACGATACTGGAGCCAGAGCATTAAGCTTCGGGATGCCGTTCTCAAAACTCCGCGCGCTTGACATTGGTCGCAACAATTTGACAGATAGTGGTGTGATCGATATTTTGAATACGATAAAAAAGCCGTTCATTTTACGGTTTTTGAATATTTGGGGGAATAAGATTACGCATGATTCCTGTGTTGTTATTGAGAGAATGCTATTAAGTGGGACATTGTTACAACATACGATTGACGTTAAACTTTATACAGTTGATGATCGTTTACATGCTGCGTATTATCCCAATCCTGCTGACAGAAATAAGCATAAATATTACAACGAATTGGAGGTCGATAATCTCCAACCGATTTACCATATAAAAAGAAATATCATTAAAGAGAAGAAAAAAGTTTTGTTTGGACCGCAGACAAAGAAATAGGTTGGATAGAACTGATAAAGATCATTTTTGATTTAAGAACCTTTTTATTTTACTTTTCCAGTTTTGAATTGAGAATTTCGAGACCGTGTCAAACCCTTTAACCCAACATTTTACAGGCTGTCAAGTTTGACAGATAACTTGAAATTCTTAATTCTGACTTTGTGGGTTTACATTTTTTTACTGATTTAGTTTGTTACATGTTTTCAGATTTTTTTTTACTTTTAAATGTATTGTAATGTATAGTTTTGTTAATATTTGAAAATAATTGGTTTATTTTTGTAGTTTGGTTTTGTTTCTGTTTATTAAATGATTGAAAAGCCATTTTTTTCGTTTCTTACAACGTAGAAATTCATTCTACACGTGAGTGATACTTATTTCATTGACAGTGATGTGGACATATTTTCGATGTCCAAAGAATTCCTCTCCTTTTCCTTTTTTATTACTGAATTGGACAGTTGATAAAAAAGCGAACAGAAAAAAAACAGGCTAAGTGCGCATCAAATTCGCGCAATTAGGATTCCGTACCAAAGAAAAATCCGAATTATCATATATTGGTTTTTGTACAATATACTTAATAACAAAACATTATTACCAAATTTCAAGTTCATAGGTCAATGGGTAGTTAAGAAATTCTTCGGAAAAAATTGTATGACAGACGACGGATAGACGGACACGCGAGGGCTCTGTTTGGACACTTAGATTACGGAACCCTAAAACTAGGAAACACAAAACAAAGTCTTAACTAAATTAAAAAAAAAAAAAAAAAACAAGTAAACTTTCTCGTCAAGTTTCCTTTCTATACATTTTAATTAACCACTGCAACAAGCCTACAACTTCTAAAAGCCTTCTTTGCAAGTTCCTAATGAACTTGCAAAGAAGGCTTTTAGAAGTTTTTTAGAACTTTGTATTTTGAAGTCCTACAGTAAAAAAGCTTCTCTAATAGTTGTAATTATAGTAATTTAATAAAACAAAAAAAATTAATCAAAGATGTCAAAATAATAAGTTATTCATTAAAAAATGTTTTTTTAAAACAATCTTTTCTTCGTATTTTTTTAAAACAAGCTGTTTTCGTATTTTTTTTCAGCAAACCCCTTCATTTGATACCCATATCATGGCATTGCACAAAAAATAACTAGTCCGCCATCTTGGGCCGTCCAACATATTGCATTTCGAATGACGTCACTTAGCTAACCATGCATTGTCATCCAAACTAAACGTGTTTGCAAAATTTCATCTCAATCGGTGGAGGACAACTGCTTTATAATTCAGTTGCTAGATTTGACGCGAACACACTTACATACATACATACAAACATACATACACACACATTGCAAATTAAATAAAAGCTTGTAAAAAACAAAACAGGCCAATAGAAAATGGATTCAAAAAATATTCAAACGAAAGGCAAAATTGCAATCAACAATAACATAGTAAAAAAATTAAAATTAAAAATACACAGTAACAGTCATAGGTTATTTTAATTGTACACTGGATGCCTGCCCTCTATAATTGTCATCTATCTCTGTCACCCTAGGGTTTGCTGTAAGAGAACTCAACATTGAGTTAAGCTCGCCTTTGTACATGTACTTTATTATCACATGTATGTAATTTCTTTTTTTGTGTACAATAAATAATTACGAATTAAAGATTTAAGTAACACTCGTCTTATTATATTATCAGTTACAAATTTAAAAGACTAAGGTCCGGTTTTTTGATCTTTATTTAACTCAACCAATGGTTATATTATATGCTAACCAATTGTTTCAAATATCAGTAAAATGTGTTTTTTAAACAATTGTTAACCTCACAAATGGTCAAATAAGGTGCCACAAAAAACTTAAAAAAAAATACTACCGATTTTCAAATAAGAAAACTACAAAGTGAAAAATAATTTTATTTTTGGAAGTCGGTGTCCATTACGCAAAAAATTGGTACCTACCAAAGACACCGACTTCCAAAAATAAAGTTGTTTTTCACTTTGTAGTTTTTTTATTTGGAAGTCGGTAGTATTTTTTTGTAAAAAGTTTTTTCATAATATTTCTTTTTGAATTGTTTTATATTAGTGTATAATAAAATATGTTTTTTTTTTTTTTAATTTGAAACGATTGGTTAGCATATTTAATCAGTGGTTCATTTAATCTCGGATAAAAAACTGGGCCTAAAAAATCATGTAAAAATACCAGGAAATACTACAGCTACGCAAGCTAGCGTAGCTGTGTTGCTGGTTACGCCGTAGCAGATATCCTTGCCATGTCGTAGCACTCGTAGCTGAGGTCTTTTCTACGCCGCCGAAGGAATGCTTGTAGCTACGTCGTGGCAGAGAACCTTGCTACGCAGAAACTGTATAACTTGTGCTACGCCGTAGCATGCGTCCTTACAACGCCACGCGCCGAAGCATCATTTTTTAACCAACTTACCAAAAAGGAGAAGGTTCTATGTTCGACTTCATGTTTGTTTTATATATTTTTTTGTTTATGTTCATCGATATCTCCGTCAATTGTGGACCGATTTTGAAAATTATTTTTTTCTTTGAAAGAGTTTGTTTCGAAATTGGTCCCATTTTAATTTGGTGAAGATCTGATGAAGGACTTCGAAGGTATACGACAGAACTCTTCAATAAATAACGGCAAGTCTCTCGGGATTGCTGCAATCGCATGTCTGTTTATTGATTATACCATTTCATAACATAACATCACGCCAGTACGCTCTTAAGGGGTACGCAGATCTCTCATTTCACCGGTTATGTTCAAGTTTCATTATATTTGTGTTATCTATTCTGGCGTTAACTAACTAAACAACTTGCCTATTAGGTAGGTAAAACTGAAAAGTGAATAAAAATCTTTTTTACAAAAAAAGAAGACTACTACAAAGTGAAAAATAACTTTATTTTTGGAAATCGGTGTCTTTCGTAGGTACCATTTTTTTGCGTTACGGACACCGACTTCCAAAAATAAAGTTATTTTTCAATTTGTAATTTTCTTATTTGGAAGTCGGTAGTATTTTTTTGTTAAAAAGATTTTTTTTAACTTTCTTTGGCATTATAGAAAGTTTTAAAGTGTAAAAGCTAGAGTTATTTTACAGAAAAAGGTATTATGCCTGAGGAAGACACATGTATGTGGAAGACAAAACTTAAGTAACAGCCATATTATTCATACCAAAGAATCCTATCATTCCAGAAGCCTTATTGCGCTAGTGAATTCGGCAAGGAAAAGGTACCCTACCGACTCGTATATCATAATAATACAACAGCCCATAGAGTTGCGAGCACGAAACAAATATTTGTGCCACCTACAGATAGTTGTTCCGGCTATGGGTGTTGTGTATGTGAGTTTATATGTTTGTAAACGCACCCACGATACAGGAAGAAATTCCTAGTGTGGGGAAAAGAAAAAAAAAAAAGAAAAAAAGATATATATTCTATTAACCAATAAACCAGAGCAGTGGTGGTCGTGGGTTATAATCCAGGCAGGCGCTTTACTTTGTGTAAATTATTTCATCACCACTGCTCTCAAAACGGTGAAGGAAAACATCGTGAGGAAACCGGCATGTCCTAGAACAAAAAATTCGAAGACATGTGACATTCACAAACCCGCACTGGGCCCGCGTGGTGGATTACGGCCTGTTTCCTCTCTCAGAGAGGAGGCTTGTGTCCCAGCAGTGGGAACATTATTAGGCTGATGATGATATTTATACCAATATTATAGAATGGAATAGAATTTCTCTCTAATTGAGAATCCATGACTCAAAAGATGGTTAGTAAAACTTACAACTATGTTAGTAACACAGATATTAACAAACTGACACTACAAAAACAATACAACAAATAACAGTTGATCACCGTTGCGACAACCCATGTGAGATGGCACAACAGCGACCCACGAAAACACAGTCTACGCGATTTTAGATCATACTTAGGATATTGTTGGAGCCAACAGTATCCTAGTAGGTTGTTGTTATACCAATATTAAAAAGAGATTTTTTTTGTTTGTTTGTACCGATTAGGCTTCTAAACTACTAAACCGATTTTAAAAATTCTTTCACCAGTAGAAAGCTACATCATTCCTGAGTGACATAGGCTATTTTTAAATCCCGAAAACCGGTCCTTTGGGGTGGGCCACGGAAGCGAAGCCGCGGGAAACAGCTAGTATTCAACAAACCTACAGCTGCGAGCACGTCCCGCATTCCGTGATAGATTCCCGATAAATACACCTTGACTACATGTTTTAAATACAAGTAGACTTATTTTTAGGGATTACTCTTCATCATCTTCCTGCTTTCATTCGTTGGAGAAGCATGTCATCGATTTCCATACATGTGTATTGCGGCAACTCAATAGTGATCACCCAATCTTTTTTTTAAACATGCTTTTTTCGTATCCTTTTCAGCAAACCCTTTCATTTGATACCCATATTATGGCAGTGCGCAAAAAATAACTAGTCCGTCATCTTGGGCCGTCCACCATATTGGATTTAGAATGACGTCACTTAGCTAACCATGCATTGTCATCCAAACTAAACGTGTATGCAAAATTTCAAGTTAATCGGTGGAGGATAACTGCTTTAAAATTCAGTTGCAAGATTTGACCCGAACACACGTACATAATACGTTGCAAGTTAAATAAAATCTTGTAAAAAGGTTCTTGATCATGTCATATCTACATTAGATGTTATTCATCCATACCAAAGAATCCCACCACAAATATACCCATAACATAATAATTCAATATCCCAGCTGCGAGCACGTCCCGTATTCCGGGATAGATTCCCGATAAATACGCCATTACTGCGGCACTGAAGAATCCGAGAGGCATCTGTAATAACCTCAGTAATTGAATAGCGGGCTTCTAAAGAAATGTGCCGGCCCGGGCTTTAATTGTTTGTGGGGTAGGAAAGCATTATACGGAAGGAAGGAATGATGAAAAAAATTGTTAAGGTATAATCGTCTAAAAGTGTGCGAATTTTATTAGTAAGGCTCATCGGCAATGAGATATTGGTCGTGTTCATGCCTTGAACATCGGCGCCGAGTTGTCAGCCTGCCAAAAAGGAGGAGGTTCTATGTTCGACTTCTTGTATGTTTTTTTTTGTGTATGTTCACCGATATCTCCGTCAATTGTGGACCGAATTTGAATTCTTTTTTTTGCTTGATAGTCTATATTTCGAAATTGGTCCCATTTTAATTCTGTGAAAATCTGATAAAGTACTTCGGAGATATACAACAGCACTCTTCAATAAATAACGGCAAATCTCTCGGAATTGCTGCAATCGCATGTCTGTTTATTGTTTATACCATTTCGTAACACAACATCACGCCAGTACGCTCTAAATGGGTACGCAGATGTGTACAGTTCACCTTGGTACACTCTCATTTCACCGGTTATGTACAAGTTTTATGGTATTCGGGTAATCTATTCCAGCATTATAAGTACCTTACTAAAGGCAAGTTGCTTAATAGGTACAACTAAAAAGTGAAAAATAAAAAAAAACTTTTTTACAATAAATTACTACCGACTTCAAACTAAAAACACTACAAAGTGAAAAATAACTTTCTTTTTCGAAGTCGGTGTCCATAACGAAAAAAATTGATACCTACCAAAGACACTGACTTCGAAAAAGAAAGTAATTTTAATTGATAGCTACAATCTGGGTGTCTTTAAGTCAAGAGTGAATAGGTTTCTTCTAGGCAAGCGTGCTTCATCGTCGACCACATCATCGTTTTCCATCAGGTGAGATAAAAAAAAAAAGATTTTAACATTGGTAGCTTTTTGGAACGGATTTCCTTATCGCACGTTATATGATTTGTTTGCGGGCTGAGGGAGGAGCTCGTGGCTAAATAGTAACAGCCGCACGGGTCGATCTTCAAGGTTAAGCAATGCTTGACGAGGTCGGTCCGTGGATGGGTGACCATTTTCAACATACCGAGTTTCCTCCGCGCCTCAGAAAGCACGTTAAGCCGTTGGTCCCGGCTGTCATTTTGAAGTTCTTTGACGGTCGTTACGGGTAGTCAGAAGTTTGAGATCTGACAACAGTCTTGCCAAGGGGTACCGTGTTACCCAGTTACTGGGTTGTGGAGGTCAGATAGGTAGTCGCTCCACGTAAACACTGTGCTCAGCTGAATCCGGTAAGACTGGAAGCCGACCCCAATATGGTTGGGAAAAGGCTAGGCAAAGATTGATTGTTTGCGGGCTGGGGAGCTAGGCCGAAAACAGTGTACTCGTAACAATGAAAAACACGACACCAAAGACCGACACCTTTTTGCAGTGGTTTTTGAGGCACTTCCCGATCACCTAGGCAACGAAATCTTTTTTCAATCGATTCAGCTTGACGTCAATTATGAGAATATGCAAAAATATTTATAATTTTAACGTTTAAATACCCTTTTTAGGGTTTCGTACCTCAAAAGGTAAAAAAGGAACCCTTATAAGATCACTCTCTTGTCTGTCTGTTCGTCTGTCTGATGTTAAACTGGAAGACGACCCCAACATAGTTGGGAAAAGGCAGGCGCGGATCCAGATTTTCGCTCAGGTGGAGGCAAATGGCTCTCTAGGGGGAATGTTATTGAATAAATGCTGTACCTGCTTATCGGATCGTATTAATAACCTCCTTGTGTTTGTTTTCCAGTAGGAATTTTGATGAAATGTAATCTTGAGAACCATTGTGAAAAAATATTAGGACGTCAATCGGTCGTAAAATGAAGAAAATTTAACGCTCTGGCTCTAAGATAAATATGTTGAACATTCATACTACCAGTTTAGTCGAGGCCCACGAGGGGGCAATTGCCTCCGATGAACGCCCCAGTGCCCACGCCTGGGGAAAGTCTAGGCAGATTGATTTATACAAATAAGATTGATACCTGGCTAACAGCAACTCCTTGCCAACCCCGCAGCCTCTCCATGCGGGGTCTACCACCAGCCCGTAAGCTGTCAGGTACTTGTCCACGCCGTACTTTTCGAACACGTCCACTCCCTTGCTGACCAGGTCAACGGCGCCGAAAAGTTGCGCCCAGATCTTGTCCTCGGTCTAGAAGAAATTAAAAAGTTATTTTATTTGGTGCTTTTTGTGATATTTTTTGTTATTGGAATAATGGATATTCCATCTAGCCCGAATCATTTCCTCCCTGGTGGGTTTCCGCATTGTCGAGGCGGGAGGCTCAGTAGCCATGGCTTGGTCACCCACGGTGAAGCGAAGAGGATCCGTCTCATGGTGGACGCGTGTGGGTCAGAATGGGACCGCAAGGAAGGTCTCTATTAGCCTGAATCAAATCACCCCCCCGGTGGGTTTCCGCATTGTCGAGGCGGTAGGCTCAGTAGCCATGGCTTGGTCACCCACGGTGAAGCGAAGAGGATCCGTCTGATGGTGGACGCGTGTGGGTCAGAATGGGACCGCAAGGAAGGTCTCTATTAGCCTGAATCAAATCACCCCCCCCGGTGGGTTCCCGCATTGTCGAGGCGGGAGGCTCAGTAGCCATGGCTTGGTCACCCACGGTGAAGCGAAGAGGATCCGTCTGATATTGGACGCGTGTGGGTCAGAATGGGACCGCAAGGAAGGTCTCTATCTCCTGCGGCCGAAAAGTGGTACGTGGCGAGTCCACTGACCTGACCTGTCACAGGGAGCGAAGGGTGCCATACAAGGGGTCGTCTGGCGCCCATGTACTGGATTGGTCCCTGGGGTCGTCACGGCATACCATGTGCTTCGGTGCGCCCCATCACCGGCACCCGGAAACGCTCACCGTGAACCCGTGGCTGCGCACAGCCGCGCCGAGTTCACGTCACCGTGAACTCGGCGCGGCTGTTTTACTCGTACCCGTGTTCCCGCCATAAGCGACACAGGAGGACTCCCTGGAGTTTTAGTGGGTTGGAGTCCCACATAACTGCGCTATCTCCCCGTGGTACCGCAGTATGCATGAGCATTGATTTCTCCAAGCTCAAAAAGCCTGAATCAATTAGGTAGATGTTAATACTATTCCAATACTTCCCATGGTACGTTTAGACGTAGCTATTGATGAGTTTAAATAAAACTCAATTTTCGGGTTGAACTACCGAGTTTTTTTTTTTCAGATTAAATATAAGCCCTTACTTCCTAGTTACAACGTACCTCCTCTTAAGACGCAGCTAACCCTCAGTAGCTGATTTTAAAATGAGAATCACGTCGAACGGCATGTCGTAAGTTTTTGGAAAAAATATGTATTACATTAGATCTTTTTTTTATAATTTGATCTACGATGATTTCGAGTTATATCCGTTTAATATAGTGTAATTTGAAAATTTACGTCTAACACGCACAAAAAAAAACGAGAATTATTGCACCAAAATCTCCGGGCGTATTTAAATGTTTTTTTTCCATCTTAAAGCAGTTTAATTATCTATTCTATTTTGATCTAAGGCTTTTTTTAAAGTCAGAGAATAATACGGATAATAAAAATTACTACTGCATTTTGTCGAGTGGGTGTGAAACGAGTACACGGTTTGTTCTCTCAAGGTTGATGGCGACTGTCTATTAATGGAGGCCGTTATAATAGTTTAGGTTCTTCAACAAATATATTTTTTTAGCAAAACTAGGGTTCTCTTTCGGGATAAGCCAGTCGCACTATTCCTAACCAGTAACCACTAATGAAAACCAGCGACGACCACCAGAAAAGTCAAAGTCAAAGTCAAATATAATTATTCAACTAGGCCAAAAAGCGACACTTTTGAACGTCAAAGAATTAAAATTAAAATTTACAAGTAATAAAAATTGATTCTACTGTGCATTCGGAAAAGTAGCTTGTTATGGAGAAGAACGTACAAGAAACTCAATATTTACTCTTTTTAAAAAAAATATGTGTTTTACAATATTATTATTTGAAAAGCGCCGAAACAATGACGGTCGACGATTCCCGGAGAAACGACTCAACTATCTTGGATCCCGCAATGAAACCAGTCAGAAAAGAACAGCAAGGAGTAAAAAATTATCGCTAACCATGAAATAGTGGCTAATCTCGATCCTAATAATAAAAACAAAGAAAAAACATAATTAAATAATCAGAGCGTACATGAAAAGGCTCCTCTTTATCCTCCTTACACACAACAGTGAGCACATTGACCCCCACGATCCTCGGAGGCTGTTCATCACTATCCTCCACGCACACCAGCGACAGATTTTCTTTGAGGGGGGTGCGCCAAAGGTTCTGGAGCTCTGCTACGGCTGAGGGGTAGTTTTGGATGCCTGTGGGAGAAAATTTTGTCTTTAATTCTTTATTTTACACCAGACATAAAAATGTCTGTCAGGTCTGGCTTGTTGATCTAACAGTCGCAAGCGCTTCTTTATTTTCTGTTTTATAAAAAAATGTAGGAATTATTTCACGTCTTTACTAACTTTATTTAAGTACTACTAATACTATTGTTAAGGCCGTACCCTGACCAAAAAATCTTGAGCATTCCTATTGCCCTAGCGGCACACTGGTGGCGCATGAGTTACTGTAGTGAATACGCACAGATTAAAAAAAAAAACTTAAAAATATCGAATATAGGTCTTCTGAAAAAGTTACAAAATGTTCGTTATCAAATTGTCTATCCATTAGTGTTAGTACAAAAATTAATTAATGAACGCTTTACGAGGAGATGCATGCTATCAATAATTATTTCTCATTTTTATGGTTTTGTTGGAAGGAGATTAGTGAAACATACTTCTTTAAAAAAAAGTATACTACCATTTTGGAATCAATATTATGTATAAATTTAATGTATTTTTATTAATTTATATTTATTTTTAAATAACGAGTGGATAGCTCTCAAAAACTGCACAAAAACGGCTAGCGCTGCGTGTTGCTCGGGGAGGCGCCTTAAGGGGTTTAGCATAAGCATATCATTATATTGTATGTCGTTTTGTGGCAATTGAACACTTTTTCTTTCTTTCTTTATTCTTCTACTGCTGAGACGGCCCGGTTATCTAACCCAGGACTTCATCTTGGGTTCGGATGCCGGGTATATCTATACTTACTTATAATATTATAAAGCTGAAGAGTTTGTTTGTTTGTATGTTTGTTTGAACGCACTAATAGCAGGAACTACTGATTGGAATTGAAAAAATCTTTTTTGTGGAATACGTGGCGCGGTGCAAGATCAAACTAAATAGTGTTTGTCGTCAGCGCGCTTCCGCGCGGCACAGCGCGGCGTGCTCCGTCCCGTGCGCAAGATCTGGTACCGCACGTTACCACGCGGTAAAAGTTCTGCAAACCTGTATCGACTCGTTCAGTTGACCCGCACTGGGCCCGCGTGGTGGTATACGGCCCATTTCCTCTTATAGAGAGGAGGCCTGTGTCCCAGCAGTGGGAACATTATAGGCTGATTAAGCTTATGCTTACTCAGTAATGTAGCTTTCTGTCAATAAATGGGTACAGATAACCTGTTAAAAGCATTTCTCTCTGGTATTTAGCTGCATCCGGCTAGATTGGAACTCCTAGCGTTTTCTCAACTTTGTTGAGTCAAGTTCTTTGTTGAGTTCTCTGGACTCCAGACTAGTGACAAATGGCCTAACTTACCAATATACTTGCATGGAGGCTCATCCCTCATAAAGTAGCGGGTCAGCAGCGCCATAGCCTCCTCATGCAGGTCTGGAGTCAGGTCCTGGATCCGAAGAGTTCCTCTGGCAGTTGGAAATCGACGCCATGTTGAGGGGAAGGGAATGTTGGAGGGACGGGTGAAGACCATCTGAAATAATAATAAAAGTTAAAAATCTTTTTAAAATCATTTAAGTTTCTGCCTACCCCCATGAGCAAAAGGCGTAAGACTGCCTGTTCTTTTCCTTTTTTTTAAAACCCCACACTATTCATTTCTTCCTTTATCGTGGATGCGTTAACAAACATTTAAACTCACATACACAAGACACCCAGATCCGGAACAATTATCTGTAGGCCAAACAAATATTTGTTTCGTGCGAAAATCGAACCCGCGACACGCAGTGCAGCAGCCGATAGATCAACCACTACGCCAACCGTGTCGTCGAACGTTGTTATCCATTGAGTACGGAATTTGTAAAAAAAAATAACTGAAAGGTACCAATGATGTAATATCAAACTTCCAATGAGCCTAAACACTGTGATGCTGTCTTGTCTGGTTGGGAATAGCTATGGCCACCTTTCGGCTACATCACAAGACTAGTTCTATGGTATCATATTATTTTAATGTTTACAAAGTTACATAAGTATAGTTCTCGTCAAACTTCTGTACCGCCCTGAAGTTGGCTTTCCGATGCGCAAGGCGCGACACGGTGCTGTCTTTGTATGAGTTTTACTACTGCGCACCCATTGTAGCCAGCTTCAGGTCGGCCAAGAAGTTAGGCGAGATCTATATCTACGCCAAATTTCAATTTATTCGGATGCCAGGAAGTGCTCGAAAATTCGATTACTTGTTGCTGGACACACATACCAAAGCAAGGTAATATAATAATGTGTGCTGCACGACAATCAGGACTTTCTACTGAGAGTGTAGTTCTGTATCTCAAGCAGGCCGTCAGGTACTACACGAAAAGAGGAACACCTATTTTCGCTTGCTTCCTCGATCTGTCTAAGGCTTTTGATCTGTTTTCCTACGATATATTATGGAGGAAACTTGAAGCTATAAGCTTGCCTATCCAGCTTATAAGTATCTTCAGGCATTGGTATGGAAGCCAGGTAAAGAGTGTTCGGTGGGCGGGTGTGCTGTCGGAGCCTTATCAATTGGAGTGTGGAGTGAGACAGGAGGGGTTAATCTCCCCTGCCCTCTTCAATTTGTATATGAATGCCCTGATTGAGGCGTTTAGCGGTCATCATGTCAGTTGTCATATCGATGGTGTCTGTGTCAATAATTTAAGCTACGCGGACGACATGGAGCTGCTGAGCGCGTCAGTCGATGGTATTAGGACACAATTGGCCAAATGTGAACGTTACGCAACTGAACATTTGTTTTTATAATACGTCCAGAAAAGTCAGTATGTACTGACTTTTTTTGACGCGGGGACCAGGTACCTTCCTAATGTGCCTCCCATACGGTGTTACTCTTGAGCGAGTGGTACAATTTAAGTACCTAAGTCACTTGGTCACCACTGACCTCAAAGACAATGCTGACATTGAAAGGGAACGGAGGGCTCTTTCCGTGCGTGCGAATATGATAGCTCGCAGGTTTGCACGTTGTACTGCAGAAGTAAAGGTGACGCTCTTTAAAGCATTCTGTACCACCTTCTACAATTCCAGCCTGTGGGAGAAGTATTCACGAGCGTCGCATGGGGCCCTTCGGGTCCAATATAATAACGCGTTCAGAAAACTGATGGGGTTGCCTTGGCGTTGCAGTGCGTCAGGGATGTTTGCGGCGGCGCGTGTGGATTGTTTTTGCACGATAATGCGCAAGCGCGCAACATCAATGGTGGCCCGAGTTATGGACAGCCCTAACAGGGTTCTGAAAATGATTGCTGACAGAGTGGTCTGTCCGTATATGGTTCACTGCTGTCTGTTACATGTGTCACCGTATCGTGTAGTTTTCTCACACTTAGTTTTAAGTCACATTGTTACTAACCTTATATGAGTTTTCGCTCGAAATAAAGTTTTTGAATTTGAATATTATTTCATATTATAAAGCTGAAGAGTTTGTTTGTGTGTTTGTTTGAACGCGCTAATCTCAGGAACTATTGATTGGAATTGAAAAAATATTTTTGTGTTGGATAGACCATTTATCGAGGAAGGTTTTAGGCAATCACATAGACGGAAACCCACAACGAGTCTTTCATCTGCACGTCTTCGGTTTTCTTCGTGCGAAACCGGCTCTCTCCTCGGCGTCTGCCTTTTGTGTGGATCTTCGCTACGAGTATTACTATCCTGCATGTAGCACGCTGTGCCTAGCACAATTTATCACGCAAAAATGATTATTTATATTAATAAAAAAAGAGTATTTAAACGTTAAAATTATAAATATTTTTGCGTATTCTCAAAATTGACGGAAATCTGAATCGATTAAAGTTTTAGATTCCTAGGTGATCCGGCAATGCCTCAAAAAGCACTGCGAAAAGGTGTCGGTTTTTGGTGTCGTTTTTTTTATTGTTACACTTTTTCGGTCTAGACCCTCACAGCCCGCAAAAAAATCAGAACGATAAGGTGCGATAAGGAACTCCTTTCCAAAATGTAAAATAAATAAATACACCCCTATCTGTATATTTAAACACCCCTGTTCTAGGGTTGGTATGTGACTGAGACATACATTTTAGACAAGGGACATAAACCCTTATCAGTGAAACAAATAGTTCTATAAGACTTATTTACTATTTATATCTTTATCGACTGGTAGAAGGTACTATGCATTATTTGAACGAAAAGAAAAACTTTGTCAACAAAACAAATACAATTTATTTCTTTTTCAAATTTACATCAACTGGTTTCATCACACCAATTATTTCAGCATATGTGGCTTCTTCATCGCGTCTAGGTTGCCGACTGTCTCCATGCATCATGCTAAGATCCGCATAGACAACTTCATGGGCGGTGGCCTGCAATAATATTACAGTGATAAGTATATAAGTCATCTTAATTGGCAAGACATGCTTATATTTTGAGCACGGGGTATCATTGCTAAGAAAGAAAATTTGGTTCAAATAAATCTCACTAGATGGCGCGATATGCACCTATCTGATATTGAATGTGTGTAATATTATTTTTTTCTGGAATTGAACATAATAATTGTATGTTCTTGTTTAATCAACTCTCCTAAGTACAAAATTATGGAATATTGGGCTCTTAATTCACATTTCAAAGATTATTTGAACGGATCATTTAAAGTTGCTGCTAATAGATGGCGCATTTTTAAATTTCTGAGGCATTCCACTCGATAGTTAAAATTTGCATTGTAACACATTTTGGTGCAAAAAAAACTGTAAAAACCTGAAAATAAATTCTATAAAACGAACCTTCACTGTATTTAAAGAAAAAATATACACGAACCTAGTAAACGCTTTTACTTGCAAGCCGCTGCTAACACCATCTATCTACCATCGTGAAACAGAACCGAACGCGTTCGATGTACAAAAAAATATCAGTTTAATCAGACGAAAAATGCTAGTTACCTCGGCACGGTTTTTTTGTATGGGATGAGGCATCTGTATGCTAATATGATGTTAACTGTGATTTTGAGTGACTCATAGACAACTCTTAAACCGCTGCCGGCTGCCGTGGCGTTTGTCAAGGATGTTTGCGGACACGAAACATTGATGGTTTCGCCGGCATTATTAGAAAAAGATGTGCCTCTCTGATGACGCGTGTTCGCGGCGGTACCAACACTACTCTCAGTGTGTTCGCAGATCGGTGGGATTCTCCGATGACGCTGAGGTGGATGCAGCTCCACGCTAAAGTGTAGCTATATATTTTTTAGCTTTATCTGAACCTACCAACACTAGTTTTTTAAGAAAATTGTTACTAATCCTATGGACTTTGTCTGAAATAAAAGATTTTTAATTTAAAAGGCCAAACTCGAAATGTTTACTAGCCATTGGTGGGCTTTTATCTCCTAAGGGCCGAGTTTTCAATAGTCTGATAACTTTTAACTGAGGAATAAAAATGGCCGTTTGACATATTTTCTATACAAAAGCTGTCAAACTGCCATTTTTGCCAATTTTAACAAAAGTGATCGCTAAACATAACACTTACATATGTATTCAATTCCATTGTTTCTAGTGGTTGCGTATTTCGACGACAATATTTTTTGATACATTTATATATTACTATTATTACTACACACGTCACTATGACGGATGATATGACGTATATCAACTCTTTGCTTTGTGGAGACGGGTGATTATCGGTGGTCTCTGAAAACAAAACCAAACCTTAGTGTTATAAATACTACACAATGTAAGACCAAACAGACGCCGGTTTTACGATCGGTAATAATCCTTATGGTGTTGTAACCAATGCTTTTTAACTCCCGACGGAAAGAAGGTGTATTATAAGTTTGACATGTGTGTTAGTGTAATTCTCTGTGGCATTATAGCTCCTAAACGGAGAAACCAATCTTGATTTATTTTCTTTAGAATTGAATGGAGCCTTTGCCGGGTGTTCCTATCTATGTTTGATGAAAATCCTCCTGATTTATAACACCCACTTCTTTAAAACCAAATTAAAAACTTTTTTATCGAAAAAATGTCTGTATAATATATCGGAATTAAGGTCAAACAACAATAAATGATTTACATTTGTTTCTTCTTTTTTGACATTTTATAATTTAGAATCTTTTGACGTTATTTTTAAAACTGTTTGACATTATATTGAAATCTGTTTGACATTATATTTTAACCCTGTTTTGACATTATTACATTTAATACTTGTTTGACATAATTTTTAAAACTTATGGACATTATACTTAAAACTGTTTTAGCACTTTACTTGAATTTTACTTGAAATATTAATTAATAAATGTTAGATCTTTGTATTTGTATGTAAATTGAATGCATAAATATTCAACACAATGTAAATTATAAGTTTTAAACTGTCATGGTCACTAATATTAACATTATAAGCGGGATATTTACCATGTTTACTTTTCGTTTCGAGTTTCCGATATTTCAGTGCTGTTGCAAGCACCATGATCACGGATAAACTAAAGTTATTGCGGGTGGGTGTTTATGAGGAGACAAAACGGTCTACCCTCTTTCTTGTTCGTTTTTTGCGCTCAGTACGAAAGGAACA
This sequence comes from Orthosia gracilis, assembly GCA_947562075.1. Taxonomy (NCBI): domain Eukaryota; kingdom Metazoa; phylum Arthropoda; class Insecta; order Lepidoptera; family Noctuidae; genus Orthosia; species Orthosia gracilis. Next base: position 2,657,923 of record OX387267.1, on the reverse strand, counting down.
GTAAATTGTTTTATGCATAAATGAAATTAATGAAAATCGGTTCAGCCGTTCAAAACTAATGGGCATTTAACCGTTTGAATCGGACTGTTTTCGCAGGATATCGTGTCATAATTACGTGTTCAATAGATTTTCGATCGAAGCGTGTCTAGATAAATTATGTAGCATGAAATAAAAATGTCAGGGTTTTTGAAATTATATGTACACAGTAACATTGAATAAAACACACTGTAAGCTTGAGCAGCCATTCAAAGGGACCACAGTACACTGCCTATGTTCATTCAAAGCGACGCTAAAGACATTATGCTGGAATGACACGTTCCAGCAAGGATGCAGTCCGAAATTTGAAGTTGTCCCTTAGTTCTTAATAATTATAATGACAAGAAAAAATAAACACAAAAACCACGACATTTTTTTTTACTCATTCTTTTTAAACCACATAATTTAATAAGTAGTAGACACGCTTCGATCAACAATCTATCGAACACGTAATTATATATGTAAGATATCTTGGGAAAATACCAGTTCAGAGGATAACTTCTGCTTTGCAGCATGTGGGGTGTACCCCATTGTTGCGAAGTTCATTACCGCGATGTACGTTACTGCGAAAGTTTACTATCGCGACGTTCTTTGTTGCGAAAGTTCATTACAACGATGTACGTTACTGCGAAAGTTTACTATTGCGAAGTACGTCATCACGAAAGTTCTTTACTACGATGTACGTCACTGCGAAAGTTTACCATTGCGAAGTACGATATCACGAAAGTTCCTTACTGCGATGATATGTACGATTTACTGATGTTTTGTTACGGTAGAGTTATTAATAAATAATAGCATTTAATAGACATTATCTACTTGAACTTGACTTTGTATTGTATAGATTCAGATTTCTCACTAAATAAACCTAATATATTTGTGCACCAATTTCATTCGTAGGACATAGAGCTCGACTGAAATATAAACATAAGATCTTTATTGTATTACCTATGTTCACGAATAAAGATTGATTGATTGATTGATAGGATATGACCACGGTTATCCTCTGAACACCTCTATGAATATATATGCAATAAAATAAAATATTTTTTACTTGTAACTTGTTTATTTAATAGCTGATACATATATATAATAGTTTGTACATAACAATTTCAGCAGTCGGGTTTTGGTTTTTGAACTTATTTATTTTTTATTTTACTTGTTTATCTTGTAGTAGACACGCTTCGATCACAATCCGTCGAAAGACTCAAAACACGTAAATTATGACAAGACATCTTGCGAAAATACCCCGATTCAGAGAGTAAAATGCGCATAATATTTGAACGGCTGAACCGATTTTCATCAAACATAGTTAAAAGTACTCTCGATCTTTCAAAGAAAAAAAACTGAACCAAAATCGGTACATTCGTTTAGGAGATATGATGCCACAGACAGATATATAAATACATAAATTTGTGTATACATACACAAACTAATAACAGCCCTCTTACTCCGTCGGGATAATAAAAATTTGTGGTGCATGAACAAGCTTGGTGTAAAATTTCAGTCAGTAGCCTTTGGCTCACATTGAAAGTTAGAATACTTAGGTCAACTTTCACAAAAACTGAACTCAGACTACCTCAGTTGCCCAGCTCAAAATTATAGCAGAATTAATGTGACAAATTGTCAAGCACGCGTTATCTGCTGTGATTGGTTGAATGAATTTTCAACAGCCAATCACAGCAGATAACGCGTGCTTGACAATCTGTCAGATTAAATCTGCGACAATTTTGAGCTGGGAAACTGAGGGTTAGTTGCTGACACGAGGTTAAATTGTCAGTTTGTCATACAATATTGTCAATTTAACCTACTGTTAACAACTCTGAGTTAAGTTTTTCGTGCAAGTGGGCCTCACAGGCAAATATATATATTCCTGTAATATCCACAGAATGTATGCTGTACTCACCCGCGTTGGCGCTATTAGTCGTTACCTCTGTCTGTGACGTTCCAGTAAAAGAAACTAAAAAATAAAATTAATAACCTTTTGATATTGACAGATTAATACATCATGTTTGTAATATTAACTAACACATTAGCTATATCCCGCGGCTACGTTCCCTTGTTTCCTACGTTCTCCTGCAGATATCGTGATTTTTTCAAGGATGAAAAGCCTGGCCTCTGCCCACTACTGATTAGCAGTCAAGAACAATTTTTTTTTTCAACCCTTTCTATCATGTGTGGTATCGTTGAACAGGGATTTTAAAATGAAGGTTTAGAAAGAGTAAGTATGGAGTTTCTTGTGCGTTCTTCTCCATAACAAGCTACTTTTCCGAATGCACGGTAGAATCAATTTCTATTACTTGTAAATTTTTATTTTTATTCTTTGACAAAAGTGGCGCTTTTTGGCCTAGTTGAATATATATATATTTGACTTTGGCTTTGGTAGGGTTTATTTAATACATCATATTTTTGTAAAAATAACTTCAATTTCAGAAGTCGGTGTTCCTGTTTTTGTTTCTTAATTTTTAGACACCGACTTCAATTTCGGATTGAAGTTATTTTTCACTTTGTAGTGTTTTTATTTGGAAGTCGGTTGTGTTTTTTTGTAAAAAGTTTTTATTTCTAATTTTTTAGTTGTGGTACATAATGAGCGAGTTCAATAGTAAGGTACATTTAACTGTGATGAGGATTCAGTATGTATGTATGTTCATCTGTTCCCTCATCACATTTTTAACTACTTCTCATTATTTGACAAATGAAGTGTCGATGAAAGAGTCTTGTTTATGCGCTGGTTAAAGGCTATGTGACGTTACAATAAATTTAATATGGCGCCCTCTAGGGGGCCCGAAGAAAAGAACATTTTTTTTTCACTCCGTCCTATCTTGAGTGGTATCGTTGAACAGGGATTTTAAAATGAAGGCAGAGTTTGGTACATCATATTTTTGTCAAGCGTACCGTTTGCGAGATATATCCCGTCAAAGTCATGAAAACTAATTATACCCGACTGCCCAAAATTCTTTAGTAAAAAATAAATTCAAAAACTAAAACCCGACTACTGGAAAATATGAAAAACGCTCTAAAAAGTATGAAACAAAAAAAATGTTCTCATTTGAAACTGGCTTAGAATACTTTGGCCCAATTTCACGAAAATCTTAACTCAGAGTTAGTTGTTAACACGAGCTTATTTTTTTCTTTTTAACCCTTGCCCCACACTAGGAATTTCTTCCTATATCGTGGGTGCGTTTACAAACATATGAACTCACATACACAACACCCAGAGCCGGAACAACTATCTGTAGGTCATACCAATATTTGTTCCGAGCGGGAATCGAACCCGCGACACGCAGCGCTGCAGTCAATCGCTCAACCACTGCGCCAACCGTGCGCCCGCCAAGCCGCTCGCCGCGTTTGTTATTGTCAGTTTGTTAAACGATATTGTCAATTTCCTGGTGTTAAAAACTAACTCTGAGTTATTATTTTCGTGCAAGTGGGCCTTACAGGCTAATAAAGATATTTCTGTAATATCCACAGATTGTGTGCTGTACTCACCCTCGTCAGGTCTATTGGTCGTTTTCTCTGTCTGTGACGTTCCAGTAAAAAAATCTAAAAAAAATAATACCTTTTGATATTGACAGGTTAATATGGTACATCATGTCTGTAATATTAACTAACACATTAGCTTTCTCCCACGACTTCGTTCCCATGCCCAGTCCTGCAGAAATCGTGATTTTATTCAAGGATGAAAAGCCTGCCCTCTGCCCACTACTGATTGACAGTGTCCCCATTACAAGGGATTTCATCTAAACGACATTCAAATCTTTTTTACAAAAAAATACAACAGATTACCAAATAAAACACTACAAAGTGAAAATTAACTTCAATTTCAGAAGTCGGTTTTTCTGTTTTTGCTTCTTCATTTTTGGACACCGACTTCAATTTCGGATTGAAGTTGTTATTTTTCACTTTGTAGTGTTTTTTCACTTTTATTTGGAAGTCGGTTATTTTTTTTTGTATAAATGTTTTTATTTTTCAGTTGTCGTACATAATCAGCAAGTTCAATAGTAAGTTACATATAATAGAATGAACAAATTTGTGCCTGAATAGATTACCCGCATAACAGATGTATTGTTATGTTATGATATGGCGTATAAAATAAAGAGACATGCTATTGCAGCAATTTCCATTTGCCGTTATTTATTGAAGAGTTCTGTTTTATATATCTCTCTGATCAAATATGATTGGGACCCGAAAAGCACAAGTTTCAAATAAAAAAGAATGATCAAAATCGATTCACCTAGTAAAAAGATTTTAAGACGATTAAATTTTTTTTTTTTTTTTATAAAAAGTAGTGCCTATTGATTCAATTTCGAATATTCTTTCAATAATAGATATCTACACTATCAGTCAGCAGGGAACGAAGCCACTTCAGTTGCCATCAACGGAGCTCAAATCCTGGCTCCGGATTAACTACTGAAAAATTTTTGACGGGGAAATCATTTAACACTGAACCTACAAAAACCAGCTGGGATGCCACAAGCAAGAAGCTTGCTGAGTAGACTAGCGTGCCAGACCCTATAAAAGGCCTTCGAGATGGCCCCAACAGTGCGTGACAAACACAAGAAGATCGCCAGTTGACCGTCCCCGGTGAAAGCCATATTGACGGTCACTGAGGAGATCATTGTCTTCAAGGTAGGTCAGCAACATACTGTTCAGTACCCTTTCCATAACCTTGCACAGTATGGAGGTAATGATTATCGGACGGTAGTGGGCAGGGTCTGCACGGTCGCTCTTTTTGGGTACTGGTTGTACATTTGCAAGCTTCCAAGATTTCGGCACCGTTCTTTTTTCAAGAGAGAGGCGGAACATGCGGAACAGTTCAGGCGCACACTGCCTCAATACTCTCGCTGGAATGCCGTCCTGCCGGCTGGCCTTGTTCACGTCTAGGCTGCACAATACTCTCCAAACATCTTTAGTGTGAACTGCGATCTGCAACATCGAAGACTTAGAATGAGATATAATAGGTGGTTGCTTAGAGCCAGCATCCAGACGTGAAATGCTTGCAAAGAGATGCAAATAAATTTTTGCTTTCTCACTTGCAGAGTGAGCCAGCGAGCCATCAGGTTTCAGCATTGGAGGTAAAGTGGGACGACAGAAATTAGTTTCAACCACTTTAGACAGGGACCAAAACTGTTTACTACCCGGAGGGTGCGATGCCAGCTTGGCCCCGATACGTCCAATATGACCAAAACGTGCCCCACGCAGAACCCGCTTGCAAAGCTTGGCGGCAGAATTAAAGGCTCTTTCCCTTTTCCTCACTTTGCGGTCACGGGCCTTGATAGGCAGACTTTTTTCGGGCCTCAGCGTGGGCGCATTCTGCATTATACCAAGGCCGGGATTTGTGACCGAGCGGGATGTCGGAAAATAGAATAAAATACTAATTCCCTGCCGAATCACCTCCGCAACCACGTCAGCACAGCACGAGGGGTCACCCGAGGAGAAGCACACATGCCGCCAAGGATAGGACGCAAAAAAGTGCCGCATCTTATCCAAGTCTGCTGACTCGCATTGCCATACTCGCCTCATGCCTCTAGGACTCTCATCTGGAGGAGAGCAGGTCGAAACGGATTTCACCAGACAGTGCTCAGACGTTCGCAGCTGAGATCGATACTGAATGACTTTCCGGATCAGTCGTCAGCAGTAGGTCCAAGCAATTGGGTGTATGGCCGTCTACATCCGGTACCCGCGTTGCCATATTCATCAGCTGGGTTAGATCTAGCGTTAAAGCAAACTTGCGCTCCTCCAACTCAGCATGGTCAGTTTTCTGGTACGGGAACAGCCACTCCTTATGATGGGCGTTGAAGTCCCCCAGAAAAATAAACTTCGCTGTTGGGTATCGTTGCTGGACTACATCAGTCGACTCTACGAGGCTATTAAAGAGCGCTGTTGACTCCTGGTCACCGCTATATGATCGGTATACGCCGATGTCTATAGATTTCTCCACGTCTGTGTCCACAGGTAGCCATATTGCAGAAAAACCCGATTTCTCAAAGCAACGAAGACGACGACAACAAATGTCATCACGGACGTACACACAGACCCCAGCTTGCTTCTTGAACTTGTGTTCAAGGGAATATCCCGGGTAGTTGAGGTACGCCACGTCCGACGGGGTTGTTATGTTCGTCTCCGTTAGGAAAAACAGGTGCGGCTTCTAGGTCTCGAAGTGGTGGTGGAACGGATCAAGGTTGGAGTGCAACCCCCTGATGTTAGTGAGGTGCACTTTAAGTGGGAGGAAGTGCAGCCGTTGTTTACCCTTATTTCTTTTCTTTGGTCATTAATTTTGTTAGAGTTGCTGGGGAAAAAGTTGAACTGTCGAGGCGCTGTTCAGTTAACCAAGACCACTAAAACTAACCTAACCTATGGGGAACTCATTTGGAGACTGCGGGGACGCCCGAACCCCCCCGGATATGGCCACCGGGTTCTCCCATCCAGTCGCCAGCTGGCACGGTGGAGCATACCGAGATTTTTCGCGACTTGGCGGGGCAGCCTTTGGCACGTGGCTGGCGTGCTACTTGGACCCCCTACTGACTGCGGTCGGCCAACGGCTCGCACCGTGCTTCGGATCCCGCTACCCTACAGAATGAGTTACCCGGCAAGTTATTCTCAGAGACCAAGACCGGTTCTGAATAGCGCAACTGACAAACTCCTTCTCCGCCAAAGGCCCTGACACTCTCACACACCGACGGAACACAGCAAGCTGCTTGGCGCCGGGCTCCGGTGGGATGGTGGTCGCGAGCCAGGCGGCCCCTTGCGGAGCCTACCACCACTTAAGTGGGATCGTTCAGCCGTACTACAGGCAAGGCCGAGGTGCCGTTGCCCGGGGCGGACCGCTAGGCGGTAGATCCCTTACCACCCCAATTTTTTACTTTCGTGCGGGCGAAGCCGCTGGCACAAGCTAATATGAAATATTAGCGATCATTAATGCTGCTAGGAGTTCTCTCCCTGTATTAAGGAACTTCGTGTCCTTCAGGAACATTGTAGATATTGCTGGTATTTATTTCAGCACTAATGGATAACTAGCTGCAATCGAAAAGTCGTGAATGTCGAAAATTATTCTGAGGGAACGTATTCCCGATAAAAAATATCCTATGTGCTGTTCCTGACTATAATCTATCTCTGTGCCAAAGATCCGTTCAGCCGTTCTGGCGTAATTTAGTAACAAACATACATCCACCCACACATCCATTCAAACTTTTACTTTTATAATATTAGTAAGATTAGTATGATATGAGTATAAAATGTAAAATATAAAACGCTTACCTGTGCATTCATGCTTGAGATCTACTTCAATAATACACGGGCACGTCATTAAACATTTATTATTTACTGAAAAAATAACATAATTACAAGCGATCAATATGTATTTTACGTTATCACATCACGCCGTGTCCCTTGAAAGGGTAATCAACAGAGGTCACATTTCACTTGCTGCCAGTTGCCACTGTCAAGGCTTGGCTAGGTCACGGGAGAGTGAATCCACTGGCAAAAGCTTTTTATTATATAGCATTTTTTCTTTTTATATAGTCTATGGACTCGCGCTTGACCACTATCTCATCTGATGATAAGCGATGATGTGGTCGAAGTTGAAGCACGCTAGCCTACAAGTAACCTATTCACTCTTGTCTTTCGGCAGGGAATTTTACTTCTTAGCTGTACAATAAAAGTATTCCCAAAACGTTTAGTGTGTATGCGTGGGATGTCCACCATGTACCGATGGTACATCGCCGTACGTCTGGTATTATAATCTGACGATGAAACGGGCTTGGCGGCATTAGATCATGTAGGTCCATCGCACACTCCCCGAAATGTAACCGGCAAGCTTTGACTAGACCAGTGCCTCATCGCCGATGAGCCTCTTGGCCCGATTTTCGATCTCGCCTCTAGTGCATCAAGCTGGTATTTAGCAGATCTGTCCCTGAGATGCATGATCGAACTTGCGCTTGATACAAGTTGGGGATCCTTGCAAAGGTGAGAAGTTACTTCACGCCAGAGCGTACCTTCACCTTTGCAAGGATCTCCAACTTTTTGGCAGCCAGCTGAGCCTTTGCCTCAATGTATGGACCAAAATTGGGAGTTGATGTCAATCTCAATGCCAAGAAGCTCAAGAATGGTCCGTTGGCACGATGATATCTCGGCAAGTTGGAGCCGGGTGAAATTGACTTTTTGTAGCAGAAAAAGACACGGTTGGGTTTTAGCAGCATGAAACCTGATCAGATTGGCATCGCCCCATTCGGCGACCGCCTGCAAAAGGACAGGTTCAAACACCAACACGAACCGGTGTTACCGGTGTTGAACCGGAACCAACACGGTGGAACGGGCGGGGAGTAGACGGACACATACTTCACCAAAGTTATCGAAACTACCAACTACCAAGCTATCGATACAGAGTATCGATCTGGATCTGTTGTCTGCAGAAGGTCCAAGCAATTGGCCGTGTGCGAATCAATATCTGGCACCCTCGTTGCCCTCTGGACCAGCTGGGTGAGGTTTAGCGCTAGCAAAAGCTTACGCATCTCCCGTCCAGCATGATCAGTGCACTGGTATGCGAAGAGCCACTCCTGGTGTTGGGCATTAAAGTCCCCCAGTAACACCAATTGGGCGGCAAAGTAACGCTGTTGTGCCGCATCAGCCGCCTCACTGAGGTACTCTGTGAACCTAGTTGTCTCCTGATCTCCGCTGTGCGAACGATAGACACAGGCATAGATAATTATATCAAGACCTGTGTCCACCAAAGCTCTTTGCGTTGTTAATCTGGAATCCTCAGTTAAGGTTAAGGAGAAGCCGATAGCAAGTGTCGTCACAAGCGTAAATACATACCGCACGTTTTTTTTTTAAATTGAGCTCCAGGGTATACCCTGGGTAAGATAATATGATAAGTCTGACGGACTCGCTATCTGCGTCTCCGTAAGGAAAAACAACGCTCTTTTCTCAGCTTCCTGGTGGTAGTACACTGCAGAGAGATTTGAGTGCAGACCTCTAATGTTGTTGAGTTGAGTTCACTTTGTGGGAGATTGGGTGCAGCCGCTGTTGAACTCCATCATTTCTTTTCCTTGTCATGTATGTATTATAAAAGTGAAGCGCAAGGGAGGAGAGAAGAAGGAAGTGAGACGAGGTTCCACGCTGCTAACCTACAGACACGCTCTGAAAGGACGCCATCATTGGGCCCAAGTCTGGAGACAGCGGGGACACCCGAGCCGGCATGTCCATCGGGCCCTCCCATCTGATCACCAACCAGCACGATAGTGCATTCCCGAATATTTCGACAGTTGGCGGGGCAGCCTTTCGTCTGTAGCTGGCACACTACTTGGCCCCCAACTACCCACAATCGGCCAGCAACGCACCGTGCCTCGGAGCCCGCTACCCTCCGCGACCAGTGTCCCGATACATCCATAACAGCACGCGTCGGGCTTTTCTGCCTGCAGTGGAACAGCTATCTCGACCCAATTCCTCCAGTTGGCTACACCGAGCATCGTACCGGAACACGGATAGGCCGCTTGGCGGTACGTCTTTGCTCGGGTGGTAGCAATCCTTTGGCCGAAGCCTACCACCAGTTAGTGTCAACTGATTTGCACCACCCGGGGACACGTGTAGGGAATCAAAGGGTACACTCCTAAGGACGTGGACGACTCGAAACAAGTTGTGGCTTTTATAATTTCAGCCACAACGCGAATTTCACTAAGGGGTTCTTCTTCCACAACGTGTCGTGTTCATTTTTAGGGTTCCATAGCCGAAGGGTAATGTGTTTTGGGGCTATCACTTACGTGTTCGTCTGTCCGTCTGTCGTCTGTCACAAAACTTTGTACCGAAGAATTTTTTAATTTACCAGAGTCATTGACCTATGAACTTGATGTTTATCATTAAGTATTTTTTACTAACAAATACTAATATATTCTACATTTGGTATGGAACCCAAAATATGTGAAATCCGACTCGCATTTGGCCTTTTTTTTTTCGAAGAGCAGATTTAGGTTTTCAGCCTAACATTATAAACATATTTGTGGTATTTCTTAATAAAAATCGAAGTCATTGGAAATTTATAACTGTTCCTAAGAAAGGAGATCTAAGCCAGTGCGATAACTGGAGAGATATTACGTTCCTCTCGATTCCTTCTAAGGTATTTTGCAATATCATCCTTGTATAGATATGATAGATTGTCGAAGGCCGTGGATCCTCTTCTACACAAGGAACAGGCTGGTTTCCGCTCGAACCGCTTCTGTACGGACCAGATCAACACTCTCCGTATCATACTGGAACAGGCATCAGAATGGCAGAGGGAGATTTATCTAACCTTTGTAGACTTCGAAAAGGCCTTTTATACGTTGAAGTGGTCTAGCATCTGGTCCCGCCTACAGAACATTGGAGTGCCGCCGAAAATAGTCCGTCTGTTGCATAGTATTTACAAGAATTATTCCTGTACGGTTACTCATGACGGCCTCATATCGGATGACATAACAGTACACGCAGGTGTCCACCAAGGCTGCCTCCTGTCGCCGCTCCTCTTCCTAGTCGTTCTTGACGGAATTATGCTTCGCATCTATGAAAACAGGCGCCGCGGCATAGAGTGGAGATTATCCAATATTTTTGGAAGACTTGGATTACGCCGATGACCTATGCCTGCTGAGTCATACCCATGCTGATATGCAAGCAAAGCTGAACGATCTACGTCAGGAAGCGGCAAAAACGGGGCACAAAATAAGCATCCGGAAGACCCAGGAAATGAGAACTGGTGTGAAGATCCACTCACCGTTGCTGATTGGCACAGAGGCAGTGGAACGCGTCCACAAATTTACATACCTCGAGAGTGTCATGTCAGAGACTAGGGGTAGTGAAGAGGACATTGCTTCACGAATCGTCAAAGCCCGAGCTACCTTCGCGCAGCTGAGACCTGTTTGGTAATCGCGGAAACTGACCCGTAGGATTAAACTCAAAATCTTCGGGTCCAATGTCAAATCCATGCGCTCTACGGGTGCGAAACGTGGAAGGTCACAAAGGATATCTCACGCCAAATACATGTGTTCGTCAACCGCTGTATTCATCGCATTATCGGAATTTACTGGCCCGAGACCATCTCCAACATAGAGCTGTTGGAGAAATGCCACGAGAGCGTCGCAAGTGGAGATGGATTGGCCATACGCTCCGAAGGGGTCCCGATCACATACCCAAGCAAGCTTTGAACTGGAATCCCCAAGGGAAAAGAAAGCGTAGCCGTCCCCGTCAAACCTGGCGTCGCACCGTTTTTGCAGAAGCGACGAGCATCGGAATGACATGGAGCGAGGTGAAGCGTGAAGCTCAAGACCGATCGCGATGGAGGACATCTGTGGACGCCCTCTGTACCATCTAGGTGTACATTGAGTCAAGTCAAGTCATTGAAAAAAGTGACTATTTGTATAAATAACCAATTGCTGAAACTACTTATCTGAAAATCTTACTTTTATATCCTTCTTTGGCTTCCTCAAAATAAGAGGAAGAACCTCTTCCTTTTAAAATTGTTATGTTCTTAGAACATCCATGCACATTTAATTTTAGTATAATCATTTCATGTTTTATTTTATGATTAATAAGTCTAAAATGTTGTTCTCCTTCGTATTTCAATATTGTTTTGCTGTATATACATTTTGGTTCTAATTCTTTCCCTTCTTCCTCACCTGGAAGATTTAAGAATATATTATATTTTATTATGTAGATCTGTATACATTAAGAAATCAAAAAAATTGCTTCCCCCGGGTTTCTTATTTTCCTGTGGAAGAAACGGTATGTTTTTAAACCGAGTTCCAAAGAGCGGAAGGTTCATTTTTGTTATTGGAAGGCTTGACACTATCAGTACATTGTAAGCGATCATGATTCATGTGGTTGATGATGGAGAAGGCCTTTTTTTGGAGTCCTTAGGTCAAGTGTATGCGGAAGCAAGTGGAACGGGGGGTAAAGTCCCACACCCTCCAATGTAAAGAGAGGAGATTTATTTAATACTGGCGTGTTCTCGGTCACTGTTCATTACGTGGTTTTTATTTACACCAAAGGCTTACCTATTTCATAAACTTTATAATAATTCGAAGCAGGATACCATTTTTTTAATATCACAATCACATTCATGAAATTACATGTATCATTATTAAAAAAGTAACCGAAAGTAAATGGCACAGTCAGGGCACGTTCTTGATGATTACCTTAAAACAAATAAAATGTATAATATAACCGCACACATAAAACAGTGTCGATTTGTTAAGATAAAATTAAAACAAAACAAACTATTTTCACAAAAAAATTAACTGTCTGCCGAAGTAAAACATTAAAATGCCCATTGTACACTCTCACGCGAGAGGTCAAGGAACCGCTGTACATTGACCATAAGCTCTTAGAGCAAGGTTTTTTTGAGTGTGCGTAAGTGACAGATGTATATGACTTGTAGACATCTGTCACTTTTTTACAGTCGAACTATGCTAGTTTTGATGCTCTCAGTACGGAGGCAGTACTAAGAGCATCATACGCGTACATCCCCGGCGCGGGCTCTCGCGCGTGAGTGTGTACAGCCGGCATAAAAAGCCCAAAAATAACTTAAAAAAGAGGTACCAAAAGACACCTCTTGTTTTATCATTTTGCAATACCGACTTATTGAACTTTTTTGTGTTTTGTTTTGGAAGTCAGATTATTTTTTTTGTGAAAATGATTTTATTTTGTTTTTAATTTTATTTTTAGAATTCGATACTGTTTCATGCCCCGGATCATAGACAAATATATATCCCCGGATCGAACCTCCACGATATTAAAACACCAAAATGTAACGGTGTATAACTCAATTCAGTTTGGTTATCAATTTCAAGATCACTTGTAAAGTAGGTACAGAATCAGTGCTTGAGAAACTATTACATTTCAGAGCGTTAATTAACCAATCTGCACTCGTTTGTAAGCTTGCTTTGCTCGCTCCACTCTCTTTTCTTGTGAAGGTGCTCGCTTCGCTTACTCTTATGTAATAAATTAATAATAATAATAGTTTATAGGTACTTTTTGATAACATCTTCACAGAACGATTTCTACATTGGTACTCCATAGGAATTGTATCTACTTATAGTAAGTTCAGATACAAGCTTGCTTACTTTGGGGTGAAATCTAAAGCTTTTTTAATTTATTTTTGGAAAATTTACTATATTTTTATCATTATCCTCGTCCTGGCCATGACATGGTTATTTTAAAATCACAAAATGTTACTATAGTTCTCAACAAACTTCTTGGCCGCCCTGAAGTTGGCTACAATGGTTGCGCAGCACTAAATCTCATACAAAAACAGCACCGAACCGTGCCATGCGCAACGGAAAGCCAATTTCAGGGTGGCCCAGAAGTTTGGCGAGAACTTAGCGGTACCCTCAAATCTTAAAGAGCACAATTCTCCTCGCCTGGTTCTTAACTAAATAGTATGCCCTTGTATTCTACCAAAAATGAGGAAAACATATCATAAAATGTAAAAATAATTACTTAAATAACTTACAAGCTTTATCATTTTTCGATACGGTTTCCGCCAGAACTGCTAAAACAATTACACACAAATTCGCAATGATAGAATTCATCTTTACAAAATTATGATAATTCACAGACACACAGGAAATATATTTTTTTGTGTACACGACTGTGTTTTGTACGTACGGTTATACTCTACACTAATTTAACAGCTATAATTGATTTTAGAATTTAACATAATAGGAAAAAGTAAGTTCATATTTAATTTGTTATTTTATCCTGTCATAATGTTTTCCTGCTACTGTGACTCATAATTATTATTAAGTGCTCACAACTCCGTCTTCGTTAAAGACGAAAAACAATATCAACAATCACAAGTTATAAATAATTAGGTAAAGTCGCCAACAGATAACAAAAAAATAAAAGTCGTTAACACCTGTGTACCAATGTATTCAAATATTTCAAAACGATACGAAAAAAATGTAAAGGCCGTGTCGCTGACACGATCAAAACAAACGTATCACGGTAAGGGGCATCCGTGACCAGCACTTGGCATTCAGTAATAAGTTAATCATACTAATATTATAAATGTGAATGTAAGTTTGTTTGTTACGCTTTCACGCAAAAATTACTGAACCGATCATCATGAAACTTTGTACATATATTCTTGGAGGTATTAGAAGTAACATATGATACTTTACAATAAAAAAAAAATGGCTTCACTGCGAGTGCGAGCGAAGCCGCGGATAAAAGCTAGTATCTCATAAACGCGTGGATCGATTAACATGATTTAAACGGATATAAAATGGTTTTACGCCTATACCAGGACCAAAATTATCAAAATATCTCAATAAACAAAAAAAAAATGTTTTCAAGTTACGTTAGGTAAAAGTCGGATGCCGGACCTGTCGGACGCCCAGTTCGGATTTCGACGGGGGCGTTCGACGGTCGACGCCTTGGCCCTGCTGAAGGTCCAGGTGCAGGAGGCGGTGGAGTCGGGGGGCGGAGTGTTGGCGGTGTCATTCGACATCGCCAACGCCTTCAACTCCGTGCCCCACTCTACCATATTGGAGGCACTCCGATACCACGGAGTGCCCCAATATCTGCGGGTGATCCTGGCCAGCTACTTGGAGGACCGAGAGGTCCTCCTCGTGGACAAGACGGCCAGGATCAGGCGCTACGGCGCGGAGTCCGGTGTTCCGCAGGGGTCGGTTCTAGGCCCTCCCCTGTGGAACATCGGTTTTGACTGGCTCCTGCGAGGAGCCCTCCTCCAGGGCACGAGTGTCATCTGTTACGCAGATGACACTCTCCTCACTGCCCGGGGGAGGAGCTTTGGGGAGGCGGCCTGTTTGGCCTCGGCGGGCGGATCCTTGGTTGCAGAGAGGATCCGCCGCCTGGGATTGAGGGTGGCGCTGAACAAGACCGAGGCCGTGTTCTTCCACGGGCCTCGGCAGCGCTGCCCTCCAGATGCCCACATAGTCGTGGAGGGCGTCCGAATAGCGGTGAAGGCCCAGATGAAATATCTGGGCCTAGTGCTGGACAGCAGGTGGCGCTTCGGCCCGCACTTCAGCGGGCTGTCGACGCGCCTGCTGAAAGCCGCGGACGCCCTCTCATGGCTCCTCCCCAACCTCGGGGGGCCGAGCGGACGGTGCCGGCGACTGTATGCCGGCATCCTACACAGCATGGCCTTGTACGGGGCGCCCATCTGGGCGGACTCCCTCCAGAGGAGGGAGAATGCAACCGCCATCCGCAGGCCACAAAGGGCCATTGCACAGCGGGTGGCGAGGGCCTACCGCTCAGTGGGCTTCTCGGCGGCGTGCGCTCTGGCGGGCACCCCTCCCTGGGAGTTGGAGGCATGGGTGCTCGCCAGAGTGTACGAGTGGACGGCGCGGCGTAGGGCGCTGGGTGAGCGCCCCGCCATGGAAGAGCGGGAGGCCGTGCGGCGGGAGGCGAGGGACGCCATCGTCCTCCATTGGGCGGAGGACCTCACCACCGCCGCCTTTGGACGCCGGACGCTGGACGCGCTCGGGCCAGTCCTGCAGGGCTGGCTCGAGCGGCCACATGGTTTCCTCTCGTTCCGTTTGGTGCAGGTGTTGTCCGGACATGGTTGTTTCGGAACGCACCTACACCGGATCCAGAGGGAGGAAACCCCAGCGTGCCACCACTGCGGCGCGGCGGAGGACACGGCGCAGCACACCCTCGAGGTGTGCCCAGCATGGGTTGAGCTGCGCCGTGCCTTGATCGATGTTGTCGGGCAGGACCTCTCACTTCCCAGTGTGGTCAACTCCATGCTGGGGAGTGAGGAGGCCTGGACGGCGGTTGCCTCCTTTTGCGAGGACGTGATGTCGCAAAAGGAGGCGGCGGAGCGGGCGCGGGAGGACGATCCTCTCGCGCCGCCGCACCGCAGGCGAAGAAGGGGTGGGAGAAGGCGGTTGTACGATCGTCTCCTCCCACCTCCTGGTGGTGACTAGCGGGCGACAGGCGCGGGGGCGCCTTCGCTCGCATTGCACGAGTCACCACCCTCGTCGGGCGGGAACGGCCGAGCACTCGCGGTCGTTCCCGGGCCCCTCCACTGAGGGAGGGGCGTGAAGGCCCCGCTGTAAAGGCGGGCGGTCGTCGGCGGGGGACTGGACGTAAAGGCTCTGCCAGTTTCCCAGTCCTCCTCCAATTCAAGACGATGCGGGAGTGCCGCTGGGTTATTTTAGTGGGTATACCGGATTCATTCCGGGGAGTCCCACATACCCCCCCCATTCCCCCAATGGGTGGGTATGCGTAATGCATTTTTTTCCCAGCGAGATCAAAAAAAAAAAAAAAAAAAAACTTTTTTTAACTTTTTTTTTTTTTGTTATCTGGCGGTGTCTTTAACTGTTAGAGTCATCTTTACATTCGTATCCGCTTCTTCTGGCCGCAAAATATTACAGAAAAACCTTATTACAAAAAAATACAACCTTCCAAATAAAAACACTACAAAAGGAAAAATGACTTCAATTTCGGAAGTCGGTATTCCTAAAATTTTTTCTTCGTTTTCTAACACCGACTTCCGAAATTTAAGTTATTTTTCCTTTTGTATTTTTTTTATTTGTAAAAATATTTTTATTTTTCACTTTTTAGTTGTGGTACATAATGGACAAGTTCTATATTAAAGTACCTATAATGCCATAAGTTACTCCAGAACAGATTACCCGAATAATATGAAATTGAACATAACCGTTGAAATGAGAGTGTACCAGGGTGAACGGTACACATCTGCGTTTTCCTTTAGACGAGAGACGGCGAGATGTAAAGTTATGAAATGATAAAATCAACAAACAGGCATGCGATTGCAGCAATCCCGAGACATTTTAAGTCATTTATTGAAGAGTTTTGATGTTTATATTCGAAGTTCTTTATTAGATCTTCACTAAATATAAATGGGACAAATTTATGAACATATCCTATCAAAAAAAAAAGGAATCATCAAACTCAATTCATAATTGGCGAAGTAATCGCGTAAAATATAAAAAACCGGTGACACGAAGGGTTCCGTACCATTATAGCAAAATACGGCATAAAAATCGTTTGTTGTATGGGAGCCCCACTTAAATATTTATTTTATTCTGTTTTTAGTATTTGTTGTTATAGCGGCAACAGAAATACATAATCTGTAAAAATTTCAACTGGCTTGCTATCACGGCTCTTGGGATACAGCCTGGTGACAGTCAGACAGACAGACCGTGGAGTCTTAGTAATAGGGTCCCGTTTTAACCGACTTCGCAAAAAGGAAGAGGTTATCATTTCGACTGTATTTTTTTTATGTTTGTAACCTCAGAACTTTTTATTGGGTGAACCGATGTTTATGTTTTTTTTTTTTTTATTTAAACGCTGGTCCCTCTCATGTGGTCCCATTTAAATCTTCAATAAACGACAGCAAATCACTCGGGATAGCTGCAATTGCATGTTTGTTTATTGTTTACACCATTTCATAACATTTCATACTGGTAAGCTTAAAGGGAACGCAGATGTGAACATTTCACCCTGGTATACTCTCATTCCACCGGCTGAATAGATTAATCTATTCTGGCATCACTTTGGGCATTATAGTTACCTAGCCTATATAACTGGAATATTATATACCACAACTAAAAAGTGAAAAATAAAAATCTTTTTTCCCAAAAAAACACAATCGACTTTCAAAAAAAACACTACAAAGCGAAAAATAACTTCAATTTCGGCAGTCGGTATCAAAAAACGAAGAAACAAAAAAAAAGGAACACCGACTTCAAATGTTGAAGTTATTTTTCGCTTTGTAGTGTTTTTTTTTTCGAAGTCGGTTGTTTTATTTTTGTAAAAAAGTTTTTACTCTTTGGGTACGGAACCCTTAAAACATACAGTTGAATTGAGATCCTCCTCCATTTTTTAGTCGGTTAAAAAGAAAAAGAATGGAAAGAGTTTATTTGCGCCAGGCATGACGCATATCACAAAAAATAAAAGGAATAACTTAATTACAAATACTACATACTAGGCGGCAAAACGGTCATCGCTCAGCATAATGTTGGAACTCGTGTGCGAGACAGAGCCACTGTCGGTGTCAACTGGATGACGCCGAATTAATGAAACCTAAGGGGCGAGAGACGGAGTTTTATAATTTATATCTTTTAGCAAACACAAATTACGTGTTTTCAAAGTCAAATCGATTATTTCAGTTAGGCCAGTAAGCGGCACTTTCCAATGTCAAATATATTTTTTCCTTGTTAGAGATTGATCGATGCCACGAGGACAAAGTTCAGACAGGGAAAAACAAGTAGAATTAAATTTGGAACTATTATGAGGTTTTGTGGTTCAAAAGCAAAAATCAATCACACAAAATTACAAGAATTATTGTTATTTAATCACAAAAACACGATGGTACTAGTAGTTAGCTAGCTCATATATCAAAACAGTAAAACCCACGTTTTCTGTTGTACCAACGCCATTTGGACAACCAAAAAGTACGAGCTAGCCAAAACTGAGAGTGTGCGATGGAATTGCATGATTTAATTCCGCCCAGCCCGTTCCATCATCGGACAACCAGACGCACGGCGATGCGTCATCGGTACATGGTGGACATCCCACCCATACGCACAAAACGTTTTGGGGACACTTTTATTATGCGTACAGCTAAGGAGTGGAATTCCCTGCCAGAGTCTGTATTTCGCGATAGCTACAATCTAGGGGTCTTTAAGTCAAGAGTGAATGTGTTACTTCTAGGCAAGCTTGCTCCACCGTCGACCACATCATCGCTTACCATCAGGTGAGATAGTGGTCAAGCGCGAGCCTATCGAAAACAAAAAAAGAAAACTTGCCGTTGCCGATGCCGTGACCAAGGGAGATAGGGATTCATTTTTATATAGATAGATTACGTACGTACCGCCGTCCTAAATATTGCCGCTATCTGACAATTGGCCGATTTGTCTATGCCGTTGTAATATGTAGGTACTCAGTTATCGACGGAATAAAAAAGTCGGCAAAAATATTGATCGATATGCCTAAGCAGTATTTTACTACTATCAATAGATACATTGATTTAAAATAACAATATGCCTATTTTAAAGTGCGCAATTACTCGTAAATACACTTTTTTGACTTCGTGAACTCTCGCTTATGATTTATCTACTTTAATATTATAAAGAAGAGATAATTGTTTTAAAGTTTGTTGGTAATGGATAAACTCAAAAACTACTGAACCGATTTCGAAAATTCTTTCACCAGTAGAAAGCTACATTATTCCTGAGTGACAAAGGCTATTTTATCCTGCGAAACCGCGAGGTAGTAGTGTATAAAAAGCATTGATTTTTATTGTTTCGCGGTCTCTTTTTCTTCTATACCTCAAAATATAGTTGTGTCAGTAACACTATAGCTTGATTATAGTAGCATAGCATGCTAACTTAGAAAAGTACTCAAATGAAAAAAAATATTAAGTGAAGCCGCCAAGTAACATTTTGTAAATAAAGTCAAGTAAATAATTACTATAAGTTCGTTTAATCAACAGATTTGCTCAAGAAAAAAAAAAATATTTTTTTCAAAAAACTTACTATTAAGCACTCTCCGTTTTCCGCTTGAGAGTAAATAAGTAATATATAAGTAATATACCAATTTGTTAAGCATGTTGTTTGAGCTTTCACCGCAAAGAGCCGGGACAAAGTGACGTTCGCAAGGGATGAGACAAGGATGATTTAATTTTGCTTAGTACGAGTAGGTAGGTCGTGGGTTCGAATCCAGGCAGGCGCTTTACTTTATGTAAATTATTTCATCACCACTGCTCTCAAAACGGTGAAGGAAAACATCGTGAGGAAACCGGCGTGTCTTAGAACCAAAAATTCGAAGACATGTGACATCTACAAACTCGCACTGGGCCCGCGTGGTTGATTACGGCCCATTCCCTCTCACAGAGAGGAGGCCTGCACGCACAACGGACCAAATGCGAGTCTAAGTGCGGATAAGAGTCCATCTGTCCTATCCTGAGTAGGTACTTCCCTGGAGAAGCTCACGAAGATCTATGTAGTGTACTTAGTTCGCTAAGTATGATAGTACATAGATCTTAGAGTCTTATAATTATTGAAGGCTGAGAGAAACGACAATGCGACAACGCAAGGAATAAAGAAACTGTTGCCCACTGTCCCATCGCGTCTGTCTGCTCAGCCTTTAAGCTACTTTAGAAGAACTACGACTTCCAAATAAAAACGCTACAAAGTGAAAAATTACTTCAATTTCGGCAGCCAGTGTTCCTGTTTTCGTTTCTTCGTTTTTTGACACGGCCTTCCGAAATTGAAGTTATTTTACACTTTGTAGTGTTTTTACTTGGCAGTCGGTTGTATTTTTTTTTTTTTTTTTGTCTTTTTAGTGATACATAATGGACAAGTTCTATAGTAAGGTACATATAATGCCCACAGTGATGCCAGAATAGATAACCCGAATAACATGTAACTTGAACATAACCGGTGGAATGAGAGTGTAACAGAGTGAACTGTACACTTCTACGTACCTGGCGTGATGATATGTTGTGAAATGGTGTAAACAATAAACAGACATGCGATTGCAGCTGTCCAGAGAGATTTGCCGTCATTTAGTGAAGAGATCTGTTGTTTATCGCCGAAGTTCTTCATCATATCTTTACCAAATTTAAATGGGGTCATTTCGGAATAAATTTAGATCATAAAAATAATTGCTTATCCGTTTATCTATGACGGAGTTATGCCCGAACATGCATAATAAAATATAGTCATCCGAATTGAGAAAGATTGAAAAAGTTAGTCTGAGAAAATACTACTTACCCCCATTCTTATTCCTGCCTTGAAGCACTGTAGAAATTTTTCAATACACTCAATCATACTTAAAACCTACAATTTTTCACATTATGGAGCCTGCTTGCTGACTGGGTCGGTGCGTCAATGCGATGCGATGTACCACAAACCGCGTGCATGTGCTTTGTATAAAACCAAAACTGAAACGACTCAGTCAGTGTTCTTATTTAATGACATGCTTTTGGTAAAGAAACCTATAGTACCGGTCAGCCGGGCATGCACGGCCTACTGTGACATGCTTGAGTCACACATTTTTATCACAGTTTGGGAGCGAAATCCGTGATAAAATGCGTGACTCAAGTCTATCACAGAGGCCGTGCTCGCCCGCCAGGAATACGCCATTCACTCACCTTTTTCCCGCTTGTAACTAATTCGGCAACTAAGTAAGATATATAAGTAATATATAAAACTGTAAGCAAGTTGTTTGTGCTTTCATCGCGAGGAGCTGAAAGAGAGTGGCGACGGGATGATATCTGGGGGGTGGCCATAAGCTCTTAGAGTAAGGTTATATTGAGTGTGTGTAAGGGACAGATTTATATGACTTGTATATACCTGTCACTTACGCGATATCAAAATAACCTTACTCTAAGAGCTTATGGTCACCCCCCAGCTCATCGCCATCATCAGTCAACAAGAGTCAACTGCTGGACATACGCCTATCCTAAACCACACTTTTGATCTTGATAGAAGCTTATGATATCAGTTGGAAACTGATATTGTAGCCCATATTCCAAGTAAGACTTTCACTAAACCACGGGGTCTCAGCGCTAAGAAAGAAAATTTGGTTCAAATAAATCTCACTAGATGGCGCGATATGCGGTGATATGCCTCTGTTAACGAATTGTGCATTTGTTATTGAATGTGTTTAAAATTAACATTTTCTGGAATTGGACATAAAAGTTATATGTTCTTGTTTAATCATCTCTCCTAAGCACAAAGTAATGGAACATTGGGCTCTTAATTCAAATTTCAAAGATTATTAGAACGGATCATTTAAAATTGATGCCGATAGATGGAGCATTTTTAAATTTCTGAGGCATTCCACTCGATTTTTTAAATTTGCATTGTATTTTGGTACCAAAAAACTGTAAAAACGTGCAAAAAAAATCTATAAAACAAACCTTCACTGTATTTAAAGAAAAAAATATTCACGAACTGAGTAAACCCTTTTACTTGCAAGTCGCTGTTAACACCATCTATCTATCGCCGTGGAACGAAACCGAACGCGATTTATGGAAAAAAAATAATCGGTTTAATCAGACAAAAAACGCTAGTTACGTCGGCACGGATTCTTTGTATGGGATGAGGCATCTGTATTCTAGTATTATATTATCTGTGACTAAACACAGCCGCCATGACAACGGAAAACGTTCTTTATCTGTATATATATCTACTAAGTTCACTCACTTAACATATCTAAATTATGTTACCTTTGTTGATGTTCTTAAAGAGACAAAAACCTTTTTTCCCGAAACGAGAAAAGAGTTTATAATTTTGATCGCTCTACTGATGCACAAC
Source organism: Orthosia gracilis (assembly GCA_947562075.1). Lineage (NCBI taxonomy): Eukaryota > Metazoa > Arthropoda > Insecta > Lepidoptera > Noctuidae > Orthosia > Orthosia gracilis. The sequence goes on along the minus strand of OX387267.1, from coordinate 2,635,607 downwards.
GTAAACGGTAGAGATCGTTTATCAGCCTCGGAAGACTGAAAATCTGGTAAAGAACCTCTGTGGGGGCAAATCGCCTCAATGAGTTGCCCATAATGAGAGTGCTCTCATGTACAGTTGTGACAAGACAATGCGACAACGAAAAAAAGAAAGCTCTTGTCTACGAAAGCCTTTAAGTTCCTTGCTATTTGCAAATTACCTGGGAAACACTATGTATTTTAAAGTAGTTCCTGTTTTTGATAAAAACTTTTTTACAAGAAAAGAAACCGACTTCCAATCAAAACACTACAATGTGAAAAATAACTTCAATTTCGGTATTCGGTGTTCCTGTTTTTGATTCTTCGTTTTTTTGATACCGACTGACGTAATTGAAGTTATTTTTTTATCTAAAATAGGACTTATTCGGGCCGTACTATTTCAAACAGAAAAAAATTTTCAAAATCGGTCCACAATAGAAGGAGAAATCGGTGAACAAACACAAAAAAAAAAACATACAGCCGAACATAAAACCTCCTCCTTTTTGGAAAGTCGGTTGAAAATAAAACAAAGCACAGTTACTAATTTTCTAAAACACTCAATCGCAAATAAAACTCACATAAACACAAAACTGTTCTAGGAAACACTCACCGTTTTCCGTAAGTAACTTTATACTATATAAAATTGTGAGGCAGGTTGTTTGTGCTTTCACCGCGAGGAGCCGAGAGAGAGTGGCGTTCGCAAGGGATGATACGGGACCGGGACACAACGGGAGCGCGGAGGAATTTATTTATTAATTTTCGATGAGAATTCTTCGGATGATTTCTGTGAGAGCTGGGAATGCTGGGATGAAAAGGAATGTGTCAGCCTCGGCAAAAGTTAATTCAAAATTACTACACCGACAGGTGTCTAGTTTTGGATGAATCAATCACCTCTTATTATTAACCGATTTAACAAAAAGGAGGATTCTATGTTCGACTTTATGTTTGTTTTTTTGTTTTTATGTATGTTCACCGGTATCTCCTTCAATTGTGGACCGATTTTGAAAATTCTTTTTTTTTGTTTGAAAGAGTATGTTTCGAAATTGGTCCCATTTTAATTTGGTGAAGATCTGATGAAGGACTTCGAAGTTATACGACAGAACTCTTCACGGCAAATCCCTCGGGATTGCTGCAATCGCATGTCTGTTTATTGATTATACCATTTCATAACATAACATCACGCCCATTGGCTACAATTTGTGAATGCAGTAAGGCGAATGGGCTTCAGGTAAATCCGTCGAAGACTCAGGTCATAGTTGTTGGCAGCTCTGGGATGATTCCAAAAGTAAATTGGACACAACTTCCTCTGGTACAATTTAACGGAACTACTATTCCAATATGTGAGAAGGTTAAGTACCTTGGGGTTTGGATCGACAGATATCTGTCTTGGGGTCCGCAGCTTCAGGACGTTAGCCGCAAATTTTTTGCATCTGCCAGGTCCCTTAGACGATTGCGAAACTTTCTTCCCACTGCCACTAAAATTGCGCTGGCACAGTCCCTTCTGCTTCCTATCCTTGACTATGCTGATGTCAGTTATCTCGATCTCACCCAGGCACAACTAGTTAAACTTGAGCGTCTTCAAAACCTTTGCATAAGATTTATATTTGGCCTGCGCAAATATGATCACATTTCTGAATTTCGGACAAAGCTCAAGTGGCTTCCCATACGTCTTCGCCGGGATTCTCATATTTTATTTCTTCTTTACAGTATTCTATACAATCCTACAACCCCCTCTTATCTCAAAGAACGTTTCAAGTTCCTTCATGACACACATAATAGATATCTGAGGTCATCGGAAAACTTGAGACTAGAGATGCCGATGCATTCCACCAGCTTTTATGACAAATCTTTTACGGTTCAAGCGGTGCGGTTGTGGAATGCTTTGCCCGTGTCATTAAGGCGTGCTCAATCTCTGCCCATTTTTAAAACTATGGTAAAGAATCACTACCTCTCTCTTTAATAGTTGTTTTTCTTGATTTCTCTGTTTTTGTTCCATACTTATTACTGTATATATTTGTCTATATAATATATATGTATATGTATTTATTTATATATAAATAGTACACCAAAGAACACCTACAGTACTGTTTTTCTTTTCATTTTTAAAATACATCCAAAGGTTGTCTTGAAAAGATCGCTTTTAGCGATAAGTCCGCCCATTGTGTCACCCAGTGTAATGTTTACTTCTTCTATACTTTCTGTAACTCTTATGGTGTACATAATAAAGAGTATTCTATTCTATTCTATTCTATTCACGCCAGTGTCCATGACGAAAAAGAAAATGGTACCTATCAAAGACACCGACTTCCATAAATAAGTAATTTTTCACTTTGTAGTTTTCTTATTTGGAAGTCGGTAGTATTTTTTGTAAAAAAGTTTTTATTTTATATCTTGTATTCCTTCAACACAAATTCTACTTGACCTGCTGCTGGAGGAACCACTTTTTCTTCCATGATCGTCCATCTTAGTCGCGAGCATTGGCATGGTTTTAGATAGGCCACTCTCGTTCTTAAAGCTCACTACGGTTCTCCTCTAACTCATTTATTTCTTTAAAACTTCATGCACAGGTACAATGGCGGAATTAATGCCTTAGGCATTCTCTACCAGTCAACCACGGGTGGTGAGGAGACAACATGGCAGGTGCATTATTTAATCTTCAAATTTGTCATAAACTAACTGACTTCTTGACAATCCAAGAGTACCTGTGAATGTTTTCGATGATATTTTATTTAGAATTTATTTATTTGTAAGAATGTAGTTTTACATAGTATGGTGTTAATATTTTTGTTAGTTCTATACATTCTACCACGAAATCTATGGTGTACAAATATTTAATTGTCGTTCTTAACTAAGTAAAATTAATTTTAAGGTTTGCGAATTACAGTAAGTCCAATATGAATTAGTATTAAAATTAGGTACTTAATTGTTACTTAACAATGTCAAAATTAAGTTTACGTCATCTTGAGGTTGGTGAAGTTTTCCAGCACCAAAATCTGCATCGTGAACTCTATCTGTCTTGTGTGTAAGTGACTATCAGAATAAACTGTTGTGTTAGTGGCTTTTTTATTTCATCCTCACAAGTTTTAACAATTTTGATAACTCGACCCGTAATTGCTTCCTACAGCTGCTCTGTATTGTTTCATGTCTGTGTGAACATCTGCGAAATGATAATTTATTAGTTAAATTAGTTCTTCGATAGGAAAGTCATCTTCGTGGGACAAGGGCAGGAAGATGACGATGGTGTTTCGTAAACTTTAGGGGAAGAACGAAACCCTGGTGCGTGATATTTCCCTCGTTCGAAAATTGTGTTGAGAACTCATTTTGCTGATTGTTTGCGATCCTTAAGACGGAACCACACTTACGTGGCGTGGCGTGTCGTGGCGCCTTCCGACGCAGTTGATTGGCTACAAAACTCGTTGCGTTATGACGTAGGCTGGAACAGAGTCGTTTGATTGGTGGATCCCGCGCCACGCCACGCCACGACTCGTAAGTGTGGTTCCGACTTTACAGTCATTACGACTAGTCGGAAGACCGAAAACTTAACCACCGGTCTTATCAATAGGTATCGTGTTACCCAGTAACTGGGTGGTGAAGGCAGGCGCGGATCCAGGATTTCCCCCGGGAGGGCGGGTGGTTTCTTGAAAATAATGCATCTTTTTGCATTTTAGATCGTATTAATTGCTGATGTTTTTGTTTTCCGGTAGGCTTTTTTGATAAAGTTGAACCTTGAAAACGATTCTCCACAAAATCGAATGAAGCGAGCTTGAGAATTTTAGCGCATCATCTCAGATCTAGATTACATTTTCAGTCCACCAGTCTATAAGAGTAATGAGCGAGTTCAAAAATGTTAACACCCCGCTTTGGGTAGATTAGTTTTTATTTTTTGAGCAGTCGCACCTTTAACTAGAAGTTATAGGGTAGGGTGGCAGGGTCGAAGGCAGGGTGCTTGTAGCAAAGCATAGAAAAATATGACATATTTAGATGAATGAATTACGGCTTCTTAAAATTATGGCAGAAACCAGAATATCAGAAGCTTTCCCATCCCCTCAAGTTGTAACAGTTTCATTAACTTTCACTAACTCGCGTTGAGCGAGGTTTAAAGTTACTCCTGTTAATTGACCGCAATGGCTTCCTACAGCTGTTCTGTGTTGATCCATGTCTGTGTGAACACCTGCGGGATTAGATTTAATAATAATAAACCTTTTTATTTCTTGTGTTACAATAGTGGGTTAACAAAAATTACAGTAAACACAAATTTGATAAGTATTAGTAAAATCATCTTAGATTATGCTAGTATATGTTTTAAAATATTTATAAATTAACAAGAGCCCCGGTTTGGGTAAAGGCCTCCTCCAAAGGTGCCCATTTTTGTCGGTCCTGTGCTATGGAGCACCAGTTTATGCCAGCTGATCTTTTCAGATCATCTTCCCAGTGGGCTAAGGGTCTCCCCTTCTCCCTCTTGCCTGGTGGTCCTTTCCACTGCGTAACTAGTGTGGTCCACCTTCTGTCAGGGATTCTCGCTACATGGCCAATCCAGTGCCATTTCAGTTTTTGAGATTTAATTAAGTAGTTAAAATTGTTTGGAAATTTCAATCTAAAGTTATATTATTTATATGGTGTTAATAAAATAAGTCTAAGAAATTAAAGCAGTTGTGTAATATAATATTTAAAATATAATCACAAAGAAAAATTAAAAAAAAACACAACCGTTCCAAACATATGCAATTAGTTGTATAACTCGTAAATTATTGAATTTGCGCACCATAAATGGTCAGTGACCCGCGCCACAGAGCGCAGTAGGTACAAGAAGGTTATTTTTGTGAAATATAGAAACCTTTTTTTTAATTTGTTTTCTTTTTGTTTATGGATACTGAGTATCCTCACGAAGTACGAGTTATTTTTTTTACATCTTATAAACTCGGATGTAGGCAGGTGTTTGTTTATAGAAGGTAATCTCTGGCGGTACTGATCCAATTACAATTTATTGTTTTATTTAACAACCATCGCTTACCATCAGGTGAGATAGTGGTCAAGCGCAAGCCTATGATCAATAAAAAAAGAAGCCTTGCGTTTGGACACTATCTCGCCTGATGGTGAAATAAAAAAACTGTAATAAATAAATCTTATTTTATTTTATCTTATCTTATCTTATCTTATCTTATCTAATCTTATCTTATCTTATCTTAAATTTTGATGTTCGACTGTGAAGCACGCTTGCCTAGAAGGAACCTTTCACTCTCTACTTTTGTTATTCTTCCACTAAGAGAAAGCTTTCATCTCATCCTAGCAATAATGCACGCCTCTTGAGGAAAAGGCCAAGGGAGCTAAATATGCTGTAAAAACTGGTCGTGCTATACTTACGTTATCAAAATTATACTTAGGTTAGGTTAAAACGGGCTAGTTTCCGCAACTCCACGACCAAGCGCGTAAGTATTTTGCGTACGGGTGGGAATTAACCTTCTATCAACTTCCTCACTCGATCCATCCCAACTCCTCGAGGAAGGCCAGCAGCGCCTTAATGTTGCTGACAACCTCCTGTACGGTACCTGGTTCACCGAGGTATTTGGCCCTGTAACCAATACTTATGTTATATAGTTTTTATTCGTACCCATAGTAAGCTGCTTATTTGAATGCCTTAATCATGTCATCCGAGTTCCTTCGTATTCTTCAGTCTATTGGCTTCAGATTGTCGTAACATTTCGGAAATACTCTTTCCATGATTTCAACAGCCTCTTTCGGGTTGAAAGTATTCGTCAAGTGCTTTGGTTTTCACACAGTCCTGAAAAAAAAAATAGAAGTATTAATTTTATTATTTAATTTTAATTTTATATATGGAGTTTCTTGTGCGTTCTTCTCCATAACAAGCTACTTTGCCGAATGCACGGTAGAATTAATTTTCATTACTTGTAAATTTTATTTTAATTCTCTGACGTTCAAAAGTGCCGCTTTTTGGCCTAGTTGAATAAATATATTTTGAATTTGACTTTGACTATTCAAAATGTTCAAATTCTTGTATTTTTGAATTTTGTTATGAGAAACGAAAATGGAACACCAACCAAGTTCATTCTTTACCACTCCTTTATATGTGATTTTTGACCTTCGTTTCACCATCGTGAACCTCACCTGGTAATTTTGACCTTCATTTCACGATCAGAATCAGAATTATTTATTTGCTAGCAATGTAGGTACAAGTTTAAGATGGTACAGTGTTGGGTGTTTCCGCTAGATTCTGCCTTACGGCATGCAAAAACATTATTTTTTTAATTTACAATACAATAATTGTCATTACTTAGTACTAACAAGGCATCAGAATATAAAATTTAAAAAAATCACAAATAGCTTAAATTGTCACATACACAGTCGATTAAAAATTAATAAACTTAACTCGGTATTATCAAAAATTATCATTTAAAATGACACATACATAGTCGATTAAAAATTAATAAACTTAACTCGGCATTATAAAAAAATATCATTTAAAATGTCACATACATAGTCGATTAAAAATTAATAAACTTAACTCGGTATTATAAAAAAATATCATTTAAAATGTCACATACATAGTCGATTAAAAATTAATTAACTTAACTCGGCATTATAAAAAAATATCATTTAAAATGTCACATACATAGTCGATTACGACTAGATAAGCACTAGGAACTATAAAAAAAACAATCATCGTGAACTACACCTAGGATTTTTGATCTTCGATTCACCATCGTGAACCTCACTGGGATTTGTGAACTTCATTTCACCATCGTGAAACTCACCTGGGATTTTTGACCCTCGTTTCACCATTGTAAACCTCACTTTGGACTTTTGACCTTCATTTCACCATCGTGAAACTCACCTGGGATTTTGAACCTTCCTTTCATCATCGTGGACCTCACCTGGGATGCCTGGAATAATACAAAAAACTTGGTCAATAAAAGAATCCTATCCATTTGAATAAAGATCATTAAACAACGTTCGAAAGAGGTTCACAGCACACAGTCTGTATTTTAGTTTTTTTTTTAACTAATTGTTTAATAACAAACAAATCATCCCTCTCAGTGTACCCCATACCTTCTCGATGTCGTCACAGACTAATCCTCACAGCTAAACGGTATTTAATTTGACACCCGACGAGTCACGACATTTATGAACTCGTGCCGGAGTCGTGTCGTCGACGCCATCTTACTAGGTACCTACGAGTAAGAATGAGAGCTATGATTTGTCGGATTAAGAAGGTTTTGATAAAAGGGCATTTATCGCTATAAGAATTAATTTTGAAAATAGGAAAAAGCGGCCAAGTCCATGTCGGATTTCGCACATTTAAGGTTCCATACCAAACCGCAAAATAAGTTGGTTGTAATAGGAAAAATTATTGACTTTCAAAGAAAAATCTGATTTATCAATATATTGATATTTGTTCAGTAAAATATACGCAATAATAAACACTATAACTAAATTTGAAGTTCATAGGGCACTTAGAAAATTATTCGGCACAAAATTTTATAATAAATAGCTGACCCCCGCGGCTTCGCTCTCGTCAAAATTGTAGCTTATGTTACTCGGGAATAATGTAGCTTTCCATAGGTGAAAGAATTTTTAAAATCGGTCCAGTAGTTTCTGAGCCTATTCGGTACAAACAAACAAACAAAAAAATCTTTCCTCTTTATAATATAGGTATAGAAATGCTGATTTTGGTAGCTTCTCATTCCTTTGTTTTCCAATATTTTTAAATAAATAACAGTATTTATCTACTCAACGAGTTCTAAACAACGACACCCACTCGATGGGGGAGGTGAAAGTTTTTTCCTTGTATGGGAGCCCCCCTTTAAAACATTGGTAAATATTTTTTTAAAATTTTTATGTCTTTGGGCCAACAAGATACTTATACTGTGAAAATTTGAAGACTGTAGCTCCTGTAGCGACGGACAGATGGATGGACACGGAAATGACAGCAATAGGGCTCCGTTTGGAACCCTAAAAAGATAGTTAAAACTGTAATTTTTAGGTTAGATCAGGTACCTATATTTAAGTATTGTGTCCTTCCAAGATATTTGAAGCTAAAACGGAACTTGTATTTACAGAAATGGCTGAGATCGAAAACTACAGGAAGCAAAATGAAAGCAAACTTTTAAATTAATAATTATTTTTAAAAGACGCTCATAATAATGTAAAAAATTGCATTATCACGAGAAACAAACGCGTCTGCAAAATTTCAGCTCAATGAAACACCGGCAAATAGGTCAATGGAGGTAATCGGTTATAGGCCCCTGTTTTGAAAGATATATTAATCCAATTAGTCGCAAAAAAATGTAGACAATGTATCATTTAAAATGGTACATTTTTTATATGCCTAAATAATGTTGTTATTGAATTAGGTAATTTACCTATGTTTGCAATATTGGTAAGTATGTGAGAACCATGTTCCTAGTTATCAAATGAATGAATTTACCTGTTAGTGCTTAGAGCAACCTTACCATGTGTTCTTAGAGCAAAGTTATTGCGATTGTGCGTAAGGGACAGATGCTTATGACTGTAGACATCTGTCCCTTACGCAAAGTGGAAATAACCTTACTCTAAGAGCTTATGGTAGCCCCCCAGTACCTCCAGAGATTACTTCCTAAAAACGAACATACACGAAATTTACCTCTTAAAATATTAATTAAGATTTCAGAATTAATGAATGTCGTCTCGTATCCGTCTCGTATACAATCAAACTAATGTACGAATTCGGATGAGTCTGTGTATATGAATAATGCATGTCACTCTGTGTTGCTATCTGCCTTTCCTATATCTTACTGACTGTTGTGAGTTGCTTCATTGATTTCTTGATATTTAAAACGGTTTTTTTTTAGTGAGCCCGCCCTTGTCTTCGATCTCGCCGATGTAAAACGATGGATGATGGTAAAAGCACACTTTGTTAACAAGCATTTTACAAATTAGATGATTTTCAAGATAAGAATGCTTGGCAACATGCTAGTCCCGCTCCATAGAGCAATCTTTAGTGTAGACAAAATCAAACTGTTTTGTTTATGGTTCCAAATTGTTTTTTTATTGTTTTTATATTGGCACACCTGTTTTTCATTTTGGCTCGGCGTTTGAGTAACATCTGTTATTTAGATTAATTATAGTGCTAGAGATGGGCGTTTTCGGTTTTTTGCGCAAGCGGTTATGTAACCGATATACAGTTTTCATATCGATATCGAAAACGGTTTTCAGATATCGATATCAGTAGTACAGTTTGCAAAAGTTAACATTTTTTACAGTTATAGACAAATGGCAGCTGTATTAAATAGTAAGTGATGGTAACAGGTTTATGCTTTTACGTTAACCTTATATTTACCGGGTAGAACTCAAAATCGGTTGAACTGAAAGAGGGTTTGTAAAAATTTTTAATGTTATTTCAAATAGAGTTACCTCGTATTTGCTGCATTTCTTTTATACCAATAAAATAAAATTAATACTTAGAAAGAGAGGTAGTGCATACCGTTTGGGTATCGTTTGTGAAGTTTGCGTTTTGACCTATTCGTTATAGCACGCGAGCAGTGGTTTTGATTCGATACAGTTTTTGTGATATCGGTTATTTTGATATAGGTATCGATACGACATGATATCTAACACATATCCGATATAAGTTACGTTTTGAAATATCGGACCCATCCCTATATAGTGCTGTTTTTAGTTGTATCATATCTAGTGCGTTTTGCGAATTTCATAATGGACAAAAACATCGAACAAAGAGTTTGTCTTAAATTTTGCATCGTCAATGGCATTTTCTTGTTCGGAGTCACTGAGAATGTTACAAAAGGCTTACGGTGAATTGACTTTATCAAAAACACGTGCTTGTGGGTGGTACAAAGCGTTCAAAAGCGGTCGAAATGTTATGGAAGATTTGCCTCGCTCTGGTAGGCCATCAACATCTGGAACTGAAGTTAACATCGCACAAGTGAAGAAAATTGTGACTGAAAATTCTCATTCTAGTAGATAGCCGGCGAACTTTCTGTGCCTCCGACGGTCCGCACCATTTTAAATAATCACTTGGGTATAAAACATGTTGCCGCTCGGATAGTCCCAAAAGACCGGTCTTACTTACCTGTCAAACTTTGGGTTAAAAGATGGTAGATGCACTAAAAAAAAACTTTGTCATTATTTTAGCCAAAATACGTACACTGCTGAACATAGAAACAAGTGTCGCCAAATATTACATAACTTCTTAAATTATACTAATCAAAACTGGACAGTCAGCAAGGTGATAGCGCGTGTAAATAACTGTATCCATCATACGATACTCCTCTGTATTCCCCTTTGAGCAATATGGCGTGATGAATATTTTTTTATAAATAACGTTTTAAGTCACAAGTTCTTCACAACTAGCTTTTACCCGCGGCTTCGCTCGCAGTGAAGCCATTATTTTTTTTTTATTAAAAAGTATCCTATGTTACTTCTAATACCTCCAAGAATATATGTACAAAGTTTCATGATGATCGGTTTAGTAGTTTTTGCGTGAAAGCGTAACAAACAAACTTACATTCATTCTTACATTCATTCATTCTTTCTTAGATTTTCAATCACCTCGTGTCTTTGTTAACTGTCAACACGCAGTAGAAATACTGCGGTACTGCGAAAGAGTATTCGATCATACGCAGTTACTGAGAATACGCATTCTTTGCTTTATCTCAAGTCCAGTCTGTGATGATTGATATGAGTTTGACACAATGCTAGCAATACCTAGTTTAGTTCTCGCCAAACTTCTGATTCTCCGGCCGCCAGAGAGACGGATCATGAAGTCTTAGAAATAGGGTCCCGTTTTTACCCTTTGGGTACGCAACGCTAACAATAGCTTACGCACACATGGCGTACAAACGACGCGTCAAGGGTATATGGAAAATATCCGTATGTAGAATAAATAATCTAAATTAGTAACTGGAGAATCAGATGAAAACTAGGTCGCTCCAATCTGCAAGTACGATTTGAAAACAAAACAAACAACAATTAATTTATTATACGAATTGGCTTATTTCCAAAACCATAACCTAGATGATAAAGTGTCTATTAATTAAAATAATTGTTACCATATGGTAAGTAATCACAAACTTAATAATGGTGATTAAAGATTGTAAATCAAGCCGGTTTCTGAATTGAGAATTTTGGAGTTAAGGCGATATATACGCACCAATGTTAACGCAGTACTAGCCGTGCGCCCGCTAGGAGCAAAATATCAATATTGAACCTCCTTTTGAACAGCTTTGTTTGCAAAATATTATTTGATTTACATATGCTATTTCAGTTATGAAGAAATTCCAGCCATCAATTCTTCTGTGTAACAATATTATTAAACAACCAAGTCGTTTTGGAGGAGTATCCAAAAGTTGCGAAAAATATCGTGTTGGTAATTATTTTTTTAAAACAAAATTATTTATTATACGAAAAAACTATGTTTAAAAAATAATATAGCTTTTAACCTAGCCGTTACTAAGGAGTATGCTTTAGAAAGTTACCGTTTTACGGCAATAAAGCGGATGTAGGCCCCCCTTGAACGTGTCAAACCTTTCTTGAGAGCCAAAGTTTATCCGATACTCAACTTCAAACTGTGTCGACACCCTTACGCCATCCCATCATAGCACGGCGGGCTGTGCTGGGGCGGCTGCTGCTGGTGCAGAAAACCTCAAACGGCGCAAATATAACAACCATTTGTTGTTGAAACATCAGGTTTATGGGGTCCGAGAGCACATCGAGTTTTTTGAGATGTAAGCAAACGGTTAGTCGACCCTTCACGTGACCAGAGGGCTGGGCTTTTCCTCAGCCAGAGAATCAGCACTGTCATCAACGTGAAAAATGGCCAGCGTTCTGGCCATTTTTCACGTTGACCGCGATGTGGAAGATTTTTTTGACACCCATGAGCTCTGCTCTTTTTATGCGTGATCGTATATACCTTTTATTCTAAGTATATTTGGTATCTGCTTATGTAAATCAATAAATAATTTACTTCAAACTATAATTCAGTAATGATCATAAGTTTTTTAGTTATAAGCTTTGTAAAAAGCTCACCTTTGGAAGTTTACCATTATCATAATTTGTTACCCAATTTTGGTACCAATCAGCAGTAGCTACAGGTATATCAGACGTTTCAGCTTTGTCCCTAGAAAGATAACAGTTACGATGCTTCAGCTAGATACTGCAGCTTAGTGATGTTACTGAAGTAATGATATCGGAACCGAAGATTTTAAATTTGGCTTATCGGAATCGGAATCGGAACCGAAATCGGAATAAGAAGCGTAGGCTGAAGAAAAATGTGTTAATAAAATAAAACATACTTTGTTAATCAACCTTTTAAATTTCAAGTCAAAAACAATTACACCTAACTAGGCGTTGAAAAAAACAAACAAGTTTTCTGAAATTGTAATCAGTATTAATAGTAGTTTAAATAAAATGTGTGTAGTAGTTATGTTATTTAATCTAATCAACTACAAATCGACCTCCAATAACCTCCGATTTAAAAGTTTCTGAACCGAAATCGATATCGGAGGTTTAAAAAAAAACTTTTTAACAATAAAATTAAACCGACTTCCAAAGCAAACACTACAAAGCGAAATATAACTTTCTTTAAGAAGTCGATGTCTTTGGTACCTATTTTTTTCGTTTTGACACCGACTTCCGAAAAGATAGTTATTTTTCGCTTTATAGGTATCCTATAAATCAAGAATTGTATATAATGTATAACAAGAATTTTCCAAATCAGTCCAGGCGTCTTTGAGTAATGCGGGAACATGCAAAAAATAAAAAACACCAACGAATTGTAACCTCCTCCTTTTTTTGAAGTCCGCTTAAAACAATCGGAAGTTCCGGCTTTGCGGAATCGGAATTGAACCTCCGTAACGTCCCTATTGCAGATGTCCGTAGGGGGTGGTCATCTGACCATACCTAAAATGATTATGTGCTATTGAACATCGTGAGGTATCCTGGACTTTGATTGCCTCGAGCAAGCGAGGTAATTAATGTTCTTGCCCTCTCTATTTTGTATATCTTTATACTGTTTCATGCATTGTATCGACCGTCCACGGGATTAAAACGATCAAAATGTAACGGTCTATAAGAAGAGGCCTTTGCTCCATAGTGGGACGCTTACATGCTGCTATTATTAGGTATAGGCACAGATAATATAAAACTATCGTGTACTATAGTGTATGTAGACAAGCAACCGGTTGCTTAGTACCTTTAGTTATACGAGTATTATCTAACTAGCTGTGCCCGCGGCTTCGCTCCCGTCAACTGCCTGCCCTAATCTACCTATCTATCCTATCCTATTTACCCTGCCCTACCTACCTTAACCTACTTACCCTACCCTACCTTACCTACTCTACCCTACCTACTTACCTACCTACCCCACATACCTACCTACCCTACCTTACCAACTCTACCCTACCTTACCTACCCTATCCTACCTACCCTACCCGACCTAGGTATCCTACCTACCACTGAGGGAGGGGCGTGAAGGCCCCGCTGTAAAGCCAAGCAAGTTTCCCAGTCCTCCTCCACTTCAAGACGATGCGGGAGTGCCGCTGGGTTATTTTAGTGGGTATACCGGTTCATCCGGGGAGTCCCACATAGCCTCCCCATTCCCCCAATGGGTGGGTATGCGTAATGCATTTTTTCCCAGCAAAAAAAAAAAAAAAAAAAGGTATCCTACCTACATATCTACCCAACCTAACCTAAATACATATCTACCCTACCTACAAACTTACCCTACCTACATATCTACCCTACCTAGCTACTATTTTTTTTTCTGTCTAAGGACCTTCTAACAATAACAAAGACAACAAAAAAGAATTAGCGAAATAGCTAAAGCCGTTCTCTAGTTATAGCGTGACTAAGAGAAATAGGGGTTCATTTTTTATATATATTTAGATATGTAATCCGAACGAGATAGATATACTCGTAGACCTATTAATACTTTTTAATTAATATTGAAAGGCTCGCGTTTCACCACTGTTTCACCTGATCACAAGCGACGAAGCGGTCGACGGAGAAGCACGCTTGCCTAGATGTAACCTATTCACTCTTGACTGAAAAAAAGGTTATAAAGTTATAATTAAATCAAAAAATTCCCAAGTCAACAGCTGATATTTTCTTCAGCTGAATAAATCAAATATTTAATGTAGGTACCTAAATGTAATAAACACAAGTTCGTTGTCTCATGAAAATCTTTGTTCTCAAATGGTATACAAAGAGAGACGCAAGGTGTTTCGCGGAGTAGGGTGAGAGGGACTGTTGATGCCTTTGTTAATTTTGTAGGTTATTTTTGCGTCGTGTGCTTTTGTTAATTTTTTAGGTTATTTTTGCGTCGAGTGTTATAGTAAAAACCGGCCAAGTGCGAGTCGGACTCGCGCACGAAGGGTTCCGTAACATTATCGTAAAAAAATCACATTTGTTGTATGGGAGCTCCACTTAAATATTTATGTTTTTCTGTTTTTAGTATTTGTTGTTATAGCGGCAACAGAAATACATTATCTGTGAAAATTTCAACTGTCTAGCTATCACGGTTTATAAGATACAGCCTGGTGACAGACGGACAGACAGACAGACGGATCGTGGAGTCTTAGTAGGTAATAGGATCCCGTTTTTACCCTTTGTGTACGGAACCCTAAAAACCAGAAATGTGGTTATGTTTTTTTTTTAATAACTACACTGTCCCACTGCTGGTCATAGGACTACCACAAATTCTTTCAATCATGCTACTTTTAAAATCTCCAGCGTAGAGGGTAGAGTCTATGCTCGATAAGTCGGTGTTCATTATGATACTTTAAACGGCAATAAAAGATGAATTAAACCACAAAATATTGCAACACCTGTAAAAAATCCTCAGAGAGGTACCTAATTAATTGTATAAAATTAGATTTACATAAGGTACACTTTTTAATCCAATCTATGTTATAATTGGCCATAATGTTATGATTGGCTATGCAGAGTGGCTATGCAGGCTTAGCACGGCTTACTTCATACTAAACCAACGTAACCCACCATGTTAAAAAAGATATTAGACTCCGCATGTTTAAATATTAAAAGACGACACAAACCATTTATCAACTCACCTATTTTAATCTCACACCATTAAAGAAGCAGTCAGCTAAAAACAAAAATGCATCAATAAACCTCAAATATCGACCCATTTTAATCTTATTTCCAGTACCAACGTCAATATAGTTCAAGGTTCAGAACCGAATGGACGATAACTGCCCCCATCTACCCCAAGTCGCCGGACGCAACGCACTTCGTATTTGGCAAACTGCCATTTTGGAAAACCTCCAGATTTCGTTCAGTACGTCTCGACAACAGTTCAAAATCGTCTATTTCACTGTACGGACGTCGTTTTAGTAGTAAAAGAACAAAAACAAACAAATAATAAAGCAATAATTATTGATTATCGATAAATTTTGAGGTTATAATATTTGTAGTTTGACAGGTGACAGCGCGGGCAATTTTGCGCCATTTTTAGCGAGACAAAGGTCATTGTGTTACTATTCCTCTGTGGATTTTTATTTTCGTCGTCAGGTGGTGAAAAGGTAAGTTGTTTTCGTTGTTTCCTAGTCTTATTATGTATTTTTGACTGTGTCGTAACATTACAGGAGCTTATTTATTTATAAACATTAATTTATTTGTGTCGGATGAATTAGTAATTGCCTGGTGTGTGAGCCTTTGTTTCTCTCGGTCATTTATGGGTTTGATAGGTTACTATATTAGGTATTTTAACAAAATGTTCCGTCGTAGGTATTTACTTATCCAGAAAATTTAAAGAACGTGTTATTTTTTTAGTTTTCCTCAGTAATATGTTTTAAAGCTTTTTTTCAACGTTTTTCTTTCACTGATTTATCATAACAATGTCTCAACCAATTATCGGAAAAATTAAATCAATTTTCGTGTATAATTTTCTCGTTTCCATATTCAACTTTCAATATTGGCAGTAGATTCACTTTAGGGTTTAAATAGGCCGAACGATTGCCAATAATAATTGAAAAATCCTATTAATGAACACTGACCTACCGTTTCTTAGAGGTCAGCGCCCTTTTATGGTCATCAAATTTTGACATTGCACAAAATGGCGGCTTGGTTTCGTTTTAGAGTTTAAGGTAAGACGGCATTAGGCGTAACTACGCGTCAGCGGAGCGACGATACGCGACACGACCAAATATTCTTTGTATGAAATTGTATGAGATATAATGCACTACGCGGCAGCGGAACTACACGAAGCGGAACTGCGTGACAGAGTAGACCAACACAGCATAGGGTAAAAGCGAATAACACACATATCGAGATTTCATTCATACCGTCTGCTAGCCTTAAGGTTCCCCTAGTCGACGGCACGAACTATTTTGTGCGCGGGGTTAAAATGCATGCTATCTCATCCGACAACACGTGCGAAAGAGATAAATGCTGTGATGAGCAGTAAGAAGCTAGTTCGTGTACGAATTAGCAAGTTTGTAGCAAAATGGATGATGATTTAGGACAAAAACGAGCGCGCGAAATTGTATAAACAGACCTTTGGGAGTTTAGATATCATGAAAAAACGATTAAATGTATATTTTCAAAATAAAATTGTTTGCATTCTTGAACTACTAATCTATTCCTGTATGGTGGCCGTTTTGCAATTTTCCTCTTTCTTATGGTATTTATTTCCGCCCAAAGATGCGTTAAAATTAATGTTGAAATATGGAACTTTCGACGCTCATAACTTTTTTTTTACTTTTTTGTTTCCATACAGGCCTAGATAATGATGACACAAAATGATATCATTTTTTATTTTGAACGTACATCGTCAAACAGTGGAGTAATCCCTAGACTACGTTTGTATGAAAGAATTTTCGACTAGTGTAACCTTAAACGACGAACAATTAATTATTCTTGTTAGTCAATATCCAGAATTATTGATCTCCAAAATGAGCATAACATGAATATTACCAGCAAAAGCAACGTTTGGAACAAAATTGCCGAGCCATTGGGACTCAAGAGTACCTAAGCGCATTTTGTATTTTACTGTGTACAGGTATTTATTTTTTATCAACTCATTCATAACATAAGTACAAGTAAGCACAAGTAATGTTCTTCCATCTTGCTCAGAAGTTGCCGAACGACTGACGAGCAAAATATGCTGCGTAGTGTCGCGCCAGTGCGGTTTAACTATTAGGGTCGCGTCGTAGTTACGCCTCGTGCGCTCTAACCTTTATCTTTGCATCTGTAAACATGTAAACAATAGCTAATAAATATTTTAAATAGATTCTCTTGTTTATTGTTTTGCAAACAAGCTGGCGGCCCACCCTACCTGGGCATATGCAAAATTACAAACATCGAAGTGCTGATTGCTACAAAGACACTATGACAAAGCTGATATATCTCATGTGGGATCCAGGCCTCCTCTCTCTCTGCTTTATGAGAGGCATAGCATAACATGCAGCCTATCTAATATTATAAAGAGGAAAGATTTGTATTTTCAACCGACTTTCCAAAAAGGAGGAGGTTCTATGTTCGCCTTCATGTTTGTTTTTTTTTTTTTTGTGTTCACCAATATCTACCTCAATTGTGAAACAATTTTAAAAAATCTGAATATTCTTTTTTTGTTTGATAGGGTATGTTGCGAAATTGGTCCCATTTTAATTTGGTGAAGATCTGATGTAGAACTTCGGAGATATACAACAGAACTCTTCAATAAATAACGGCAAATCTCTCGGGATTGCTGCAATCGCATGTCTGTTTATTGTTTATAGCATTTCATGATTTAACATCAGGCCAGTACGCTTTAAAGGGGTACGCAGATGTGTACAGTTCACCTTGGTATACCTACTCTCATTTCACCGGTTATGTTCAAGTTGCATGGTATTCGGGTAATCTATTCTTCATTCAAGTCCATAACAAAAAAAAATTGGCACCTACCAAAGACACCGACTTTAAAAAAGTAAATTATTTTTCACTGTGTAGTGTTTTTAGTTGGAAGTCGGTAGTATTTTTTTGGAAAGAAGTTTTTATTGTATGTAACGATAAACTTAAAACTACTGGACCGATCTCAAAAATTCTTTCACCGTTGGGAAGCTAAACGGTGAAAGTCCCCGGGTGACATAGGCTACTTTTTATCCCTGTATTCTTACGGGAACGGGAACTACGTAGGTGAAACCACGAGGCGTCCGCTAGTAACATACAAGCTACAGGTTCTCACTATTGGGACTCTGTTCAAACAGGCCTCTCCGTGAGATGAGATGATCAGAGTCTCCGCCTGTTTGTGAGAATTAGAAGACCGTATTTGATCACTCGGCTGCACATGGAAGTCACATATTTGTCTTCGAACTTTTGGTTCTAAGTGCAGTTTCTTGCACGTTCTTCTCCATAGAGATCAAAGTTTTGGAACGTGCAAATAGCTTCAAGTTTCCGACCACCTGACCGACTCCTTAACAATGCGAATGTGCCTGTATATTATAGTTTAGTTGAAATAAATATTTTCATTATTGACTTTGTGGACTGAACATGGTTTAATTGTTGAAATAAATGCTTTGAAGACATGCCAGTTTCCTCAAGATATTTTTCTTCTCTGCTATATGTCGGTTTGGTAATAAAATAACCAGATCAGTTGGGACTTCGGATGCTATGATTCAATGACGTCAAACCTTATAATACTTGGCAGAATCAGATTATGATTATTAAGATTTATTGTAAACAGTTTGAATGTGAATAAATGCGTAGGTCGTGTGTTTGTAAATACACTCAGCATCAAAAATATCGCACCTCCTCGAAAATAGTATTCAAGCCTGTCCTGCCAAAAACGAATCCATTAAACTCGATTAATATTGTTATTGTTAGATTAACAACACTTAGATTTCATAAATGTCAAAATTCTTCAGAACACGAGCCGTTACATAATTGTGCTACTTAATTGTACCCTAGAAGGGTAAAAATACGGCTGATCAAGGTCAAATGACAGTCAATCGCTATCCAGACTTTTAAGTGAACACAATTGAACAAGTCCAGCAAGAAAAACAACCCTAAACTCAATTTTCTTGCATGCAGATAACTCGTTTTATTTCATGCCTTGATTAATAAAACCAAAAACCAACCACCAACATCATTGCGTTTAAATTAAAAATATCTATGACGCTGAGTGTAATTTGCGCTCATATTAAACTTGAACGCTTTTAGCCAGTCAGTGACGCTAAGATGTCTAATATAATTATGTGTTGGATTTAAACCTTGATAGGCTCAGGCTGTGCGGAAATTCCAATATTTTTATGTAACTGTCGCATTCTAATCTCAGTGTCAATCTATCAAAAACATTTCGTAGATAATTTCCTTTCATTTTGACATTGACTGTTACCGAGATGAGATAATGACATTTGTGACTTTATTTAGAAAGTTTTTAAAGTACGAGAATTGGCTTTCTTACTTCAACCAAAGTGCTTTTGGTTTTGAATTTGGAAAGGTATGTACGTTTACATGCAGTTGAACCAATGAGATTTTACCAATAGAGAGGTCATACTAATTATAAATATATAAAAACATGGCGATATTTTACTTTAGCTACCTACATAGGACCTATGGAACTTGGAACTTTATTTCTATAGTAACTGAGTAGGTTAAAAGATTTATAAATAGGACCCCGTTGGCAGAAAGAGATAAACATACTGCTCAAACGTACGTTCGTGTCGCGGCCAGACGCAGGACGAACTGAGTTCACTCAAGCTGGTCAGCTTGAGTTTGTATTGCCGCGCAGACGTCGATAAAACGTATATATATAGTAATATAACATCATTGAGTTGAACAGTTTTCTGGCAGTAACAAACCACTTGAAATCGCCTGTACGAAAAATGTGTTGCATTTAGATATTTTGTAAACCACTAGAAACATTAAATCACTGAAATAACTCAATTTTGCAGCTAACACGAGCCGGAAACAACTCAATTGTGCATAATATTCTTGAATTTCGCAAGATATTTTTCGAACATTGCTGTTTTGTGAATTATTTTAGAACAATTTGAATTTGTTCTACGGTTTAATTTTTATTCAGCTTACTTTACCAAATAATGGATGTAATTCAGCATCAATTATAAGTAACTTGCCATCTCCCGCGGCTTTGCTCCCGTCAACTGCCTACCTACCTACCCTACGCAACCTAATTACCTACCCTACGCAATCCTACCTAATTACCTACCCTACTCTTCCCTAAGTACGTACCTACCCTACCTACCTACCCTACCCTACGTAACCTACCTATCTTCATATAAACATATTTTTTTTGAGACACTGAGTAGCCTATGTCCTTTCCCAAAATGACATTTATCTCCTTGCCAAATTTGATTAAAATTCGTTCAGTGGTTTAGGCGTGAAAAGTTTACAGACAGACAGAGTAAATTTCGAATTTATAATATTAGTATGGATATGTTTAATCTGCCATACTTATACTAAGTAGGTTTAATGTTTGTGCAGATGAAAATTAAAGAAAAGAAAGTAGGAATAAACTTTTATTTGATACAAGCCACTAGAGCACGCAAAATAAACATCAGAGCAGCAAAAACAGAAAACTTAGACTAAAGAATAATAAAAAGGAGAGAAAACAACATAAATGTTACATTGTGTGTCCCACGGCTGTGCCAAATAGTTCAGCAAAATGTCGTGCGCCTCAGAAAGCCCGAAAGTACATATTCGGCAGATATTCTGCTACTTTCCTCTTAAATGCACAAAATGCGCATTTAACTAAATTTAGCTGCCATCTTGGTTTATTTTGCCGCCATTTCGTGCGAAGGGATTATGAACACTGTTATTTTTATTTTGTATAAATTGCCACTAAATTTTAATTTTTTTATTTGTTTTCTTTTTTTTTGCGTATTTGTTTTCTTAAAGATCGAATCTTTCAGTTTTCTTAGTAAGACAGTTGATTGATCCTGAAGTGATAAAACAAAGTGACATTATATCAGCGCTAATTTGGCATTGACATCATCATCATATCATCATCTCAGCCGACAGTCGGCCACTGCTGGACATAGGCCTCCTCCAAGCGTCGCCACATTGACCGGTCCCGTGCGTTTCGCAACCAGCGAATCCCCGCAACCTTCATCAGGTCATCGGTCCACCTGGTGGGAGGCTTTCCTATGCAACGCCTTCCGGTTCGCGGTCGCCACTACAGAATCTTTAAAGGTTCGCTTGGGGGCGGCCTATGTCCAGCAATGGACGTTTTTCGGCTGATATGATAATGATGATGTTGATGAAGTGCTTTCAAAATATCACGTGGGCAATTTGCCTTACATTTAATATTTTTGACAACAGTCACCTTGTCTAGTGCCGCAAATAAAATCTTTACAAGCTTTTGTGAAGTTTCACCAGTTCCGGTGTATGTGTGTACCTTTGTAATCAAAGATTGTCCGCTAAATTTGGCCAACATCCCGGTGTTCGATTAAGCTGAATAGCACACACGTTTGTTTTTTGTCAATTATAAACTTGTTTTTAAAAAAACATGGTATTAAAATTCTTCATCTATCAAAAGTCATTTGGCATAATAATATAATTAAAATAAAAACAAGCTCAACTGGAAAGTAGACATAAGATTTGACACGAGTTATAGCAAAAGATTAATATAGAAACCGATATTGAATACTTAGAAGTTGTTGTCACTACGACTATCCCATTCAATCAACACATAAAACGAATTAGTACAACTGCACCTTATCACAATTGATTAAAAATCAAACGTTAATCACGTGTAACAGTCTCAATTTACATAACATCGATTGAATAAAATAAATCAATGTCTTTGACGTGTGAACGCTCTAGCAAGGTCACGTCGTGCGGTGTAGCTGTCAAAAGCGAGCAGTTGCCATAGCAACGCATCGTGTGATTGGCAGAGAGATGTAATAGACGACGTCAGCGATAACCTTATGACAACGTCATAATATGAATTTATTGTCGCACGTCAAAATGTAATTTAAGAGACTTTTATTATTATGCTGATGTTTATTTGTTTGATACCTGATGTAGACTTATTTATTAGTATGTAGACGCCTTTCTTTGGCATTGTTTTCAGTAGGTACGTATGTAGGTACTGAAAGACTTCTTGTTCATGAAAAAGCTTCGTAAAAAAGTCAAATTAAATTATTCTGTTTTGTGACACTTATCTTTACCCGACTGCCGTAGGAGGATACACATTACTCTCCTTTATCAGTCTATGTATGTATTTTTGTTCCTATGTGGCGTTCTAGAGACCAAACGCGTTGGCCGATTTTGATGATTCTTACGTCAATCGATTCGTCTTAACCTTGCGTGTGTCACTGGCAAAAGAAAATTATAAAATAGAACAATGGCGGCTTTTGGGCGCCGTGTTGTAGGGTCCATTTTTATTTCTTCTAAATCCATCGTGTGGGGTATCGAAATAAAGGTTTTTAAGAGGTGATTTCAAAAATATATAACACTTAAAGTTAAAAAGTTAAGTTTAAAAGTACAAAATTCAAAAAAAATGTTAGTTATAAAATTATAACATATTCGCAAGCTGGCTGACTAAAGCCAGATGTATCCTCCGAATGCACAGCATAATTTTCTTACGTCTTTTTAGTTTGCTTCTTAAGCAGTTTGGGCGCACGGTTGACGCAGTGGTTAAGCGATTGACTGCAGCCCTGAGTGTCGCGGGTTCGATTCCCGCACGGAACAAATATTTGTATGATCTACAGATAGATGTTCTGGCTCCGGGTGTTGTGTATGTGAGTTTATATGTTTGTTAACGCACCCACGATACAGGAAAAAATTCCTAGAGTAGGGCAACTTTTTAAAAAAAAAAACGGAAGGTTGGGTTTTTGGTTCTTTTTTATTAACTTTTTTATTATATCCAAGCAAGCCTTTGCCAGCAGCTTCACTTATGTGCTTCGCTTAAGTTGAAAAGTATCTTAAAGGAACGTACCACCGGTACAAAAAGAATCTGGTGTCTACCAACCACCTATGTTCCTGCCAGACAAATCTGTTCAGCCGTTGAAGCATAATAGATAAATAAACATACAAACTTTTACAATAATCTATACTATACCTACTAATATTATAAAGCTGAAGAGTTTGTTTGTTTGAACGCGCTAATCTCAAGAACTACTGGTTGGAATTGAAAAAATCTTTTTGTGTTGGATAGACCATTCATCGAGGAAGGTTATAGGCTATATAACATCACGCTAAGACCAATAGGAGCGGAGCATAAATGAAAAATGTTTCAAAAACGGGCAAAAATATTCCTTTTTGAGAGCTTCTGTTGCGTGCGCTGCGTAAGCGGTTAAAGTTACGCAACAGTCATGTATGTTGTATGGGTAGGGTAGGGTAGGTAGGGTAAATGGGTAGGTGGATAGCCAGATGACGGGAGCGAAGCCGCGTGGGACAGCTAGTTTATTATATGAGTGGGATAGGATTCTTCACATTGCAAATCTCTCTTGATGAATGATTTTAGCAGACGAAGAATGATAGCTTTTCGGTCAGAAATCTTTCCGTTACGGCCGGATTTTGGAATCGTGCCCGATAAATGGTAAGAGACCCGACCGATATGAATCTGTCCTGATATCAGCCATTTTCATATAGTGAGTGTTGGAAAGTGCACGGAAAAATAGAAGTGAGATAATATAGAGTGAATGAGTTTGTTTTTTTTTTTGTGTAAAATAATGTCGTGGAATCACGTGGAAATTCCTTGGATGCGTAACGGTAAGTGTCATCAACATATAAATGGTTCTAATCTTTTCCTAATAAAATTTGTGGTCGGCTCCCAGTTTTTATATCTAGAAATAAAGAAAGTAAAACAAATAAAGAAAAAAAGTCAGAGTCCCCGACAAGCAAGCATCAAGTTTGATTATTATTAAATATTTTTATAGCTGTCAAAACGGGCCTTTTATTTTTACACAACTTTAGTAGACACGCTTCGATCAACAATCTATCGAACACGTAATTATGGCACGATATCTTGCGAAAATATCCCGATTCAAACTCTACACGCCCATAATTTTTGAACGGCTGAATCGATTTTCATCAAACGTAGCTAAGATCACTCCCGATCTTATCTTGTGGAGGGGCCGAGAAATAACTCGGATACTTCGACCCATTGGGATCTATAGTGGTCAAAAGAACACTCCCGATAATGTCACCGTACAAACAAAACTAACTCTAAAGTAATCAAAATCGGTTCATCCGTTTAGGAGCTATGATGCCACAGACAGATACACAAATACACTTTTTTTTTTTTATACTACACAAATAAAAATACACTTATACAAAAATACACAAACACACAGGTACACACTTCAAAATTATAACACCCCTCTTTTTCCGTCGGTGGTTAAAAATAACACTGTGTGTGGCGACTGCGCCAAAAAGGTCCATTACTTACAGCAATGTTGCCAGACATTCATCTGACGCTGATCTTCCAATAAACCTTCAGGACAAGTGACACTAATTCTGAGTACTATATTAGTATTTTCATGGAGCGGTAGCCTTAAGATTACACTAGTCGATCATTCTTCCATACAAACGTAGTCTGGCGATAACTCCACTGTAGTAAAAGCATTAACAGGTAAATTCATTAATTTGATAAATAGGAACATGGTTCTCACATACTTACAAATATTGCAAACATAGGTAAAATACCTAATTCAACAACAACGGAACAGTGTGTGAGTCAAATTCTTAAAAAAATACAATAACTATGAATAGGAATATAAATTAACAAATTTGATTTTGTCTACACTAAAGATTGCCCAATGGAGCAGGACCAGCATGTTTCCAAGCATTTTCATCTTGAATATAATCATCTAATTTGTAATATGACTGTTTACAAAGTGTGCTTTTAACTATTGTTTTAAATTTACTTACATTTAGTTTTAATATATCATAAGGTATTTTGTTATAGAATTTAACACAGTACCCCATGAAATATGAGTGCTGTACTATATATTAGTGGCTAACTAAATGCTATAAAATTGGTGCGATGCGCTGAGTTCATACTGTGCTATATCACACGCCTCCCTATTCCTTCTCCCTCACCCCCGGCCATCGCGGTCAACTGAGCTTGCTATATACTATAAATGCTTGCGATAATATCGCGTAAGGTGAACGCCATGCTATATAGCATTTAGCATTAGGTCCTTCTTTGCTATACTATATAGCACAGTAATATAGCGTAGCCTGGAAGCCGCTTAAGGTTCCCCTAGTCGACGGCACGAACTATAAGATGCTGTGATGAGCAGTAAGAAGCTAGTTCGCGTACGAATAAGCACTTTTGTACATTTTTATCGAAATGGATGATGATTTAGGACGAAAACAAGCGCGCGAAATTGTATACACAGACCTTTGGGAGTTTAGATATCATGAAAAAGGACTAAATGTATATTTTAAAAATAAAATTATTTGCATTGTTAAATAACTAATCTATCCCTGTATGGAGGCCGTTTTGCCATTTTCCTTCTTCTTACGGTATTTAATTCCGCCCAAAGATGCGTTAAAATCAGTGTTTATAAATAGAACTTTCGACGCTCATAACTTTCAAATATTTTATTTTTTTACTTTTTGTTTCCATTAAGGGCTAGATAATGATGAGACAAATTGGTATCATTTTTTATTTAGAACGTACATCGTCAAACAGTGGAGTAATCGCTAGACTACGTTTGTATGGAAAAATTATCGACTAGTGTAACCTTAAAGTCGCTGCGTTGGAAGGGCTCCCACTAGGTGAACAGATGACCTGCAACCTAATTGCGTAAGTGAATTCGGCAAGGAAAAGGGTTTATTTAAAGAGTATTTGTCTTCTCTTTCATGGAGTCAAACCCTTTGCCTTGCTGAATTCTCGTACGCAATTAGGCTACTGGTGTGGGCGGCGGGAGTCCGCTGGTTGTGAGGCACGGCCCGGACAATGTGGCAACGCTTGGGAGCGGCCTATGTTCAGCAGTAGACGTCTTTCTGCTGATATGATGATGATGATCTACTAGTTTCGAGTTTCCAAACGTGATATCTTATCTTACTAATCTTATCTTAATTATTATCTCATCTTACTAATATTATTATTCCATTTATTTATTTTATGTACATACTTTTATATTTTTAAATATTATCCTATAAAAATAAAATAAAAAAAAACATTTAAAAATACAAAAATAGTAGCCCACCGGTATCGGGAACAGGGTCCAAGCTACCGGTGGTCAGGGCTCCTGAGAGAGGAATCTCCTGACTATGCGCGCCGTGTCCAAGAGTACCGCTTTCTGGATCAAGCCCTTGATCCAGCTGCCCAACGAGAGCCTCCTCAGATGTTCGTCGAGGCTCTTGGCTATTATGCCATTGGCCGTCACGACTATCGGCACAATGACTGCTGTATTCACATCCCACATGTCGACAACCTCGCGAGCCAGATCAAGATACTTGTTTTTCTTATCTCTCTCAGCCTTCACGAGATTCTCGTCATGGGGGACCGCTATATCAACAATCATTGCGCGACGCTCTAGTCGGTCTATCACCACTATGTCAGGCTTATTGGCAACAATAGTCCTGTCAGTGATGATAGACCGATCCCAATACAATGTGACACTGCCATTTTCGAGAACTGGGTCGGGCACATACTTATAGTAAGGCACTTCCGATTCCACAAGACTGTATTTAAGAGCGAGTTGCTGATGGATAATCCTGGCTACAAGGTTGTGTCTATGCAAATAGTCTCCGTTAGCTAGACTAGAACAACCGGAGATAATGTGACGGATTGATTCTCCCGGCCGGCGACATGCCCGACAGATGTCAACCGTGCCGTCCTTCACAATGTATTTCCGGTAGTTGTTCGTCATCATAACTTCGTCCATAATCGCAAAGACAAAACCTTCGGTTTCCCCGAAAAGGTCACCAAATCGCAGCCAGGCCACGGACGCTAAATGATCTACATCGGGCCCATGTAGGACCCGGTAGAAGCGTCCGTGAAGCTCCTTGTTCTGCCATACCTCCCTGCGGTCATTAGTATCTAATACTATAGGTTTGCGCCAGTTCTCGTTAGCCAAGGAGAGTGCGGTAAGGCCCTTGTCCACCGCTACCACATCTCGATGCATACCCACGTCGGCGGCCTGGAAGTATTCCCTAAGACTGCATACCTCGCGGTTGTGCAGGGTCTTAGCATTTAAAAAGCCACGACCGCCGCACTTCCGCGGGATATACAGTCTCAGTCTCAGTCTCATATATTATTATTATTATTATATACTTTATTGTACACCACAAAAATATGTACATGACAAACATTCACCAAACAAGTGTACAATGGGCGGTCTTATCGCACAGGGCAATCTCTTACAGACAACCTTTGGATGGACTGTACGATAGGAGAAGAATTTAGGGCTTTCAGTGTACAAAATTACATACTTAAATAAAATAACTTAGACATCATAACCTACAATACATACATACAATATTATATAATATACTAATACATACCAAATATATAACAGAGAAAGGAGAAGAATAAAAATTAAAGTGACAAGTAATGCTCTTTTACCATTTTCTTAAACGTTGGCAGTGTTTGAGCACGTCTTATTTCAATTGGTAATACATTCCACAACCGAGCCGCTTGAATCGTGAAAGATTTATCAAAAAAGGAAGTGGAATGCATACGAATATTTAATTTTAAATTTACCGATGATCTCAAGGACCTAGAATGGGTGTCACAGAGGAACTGAAAGCGTTCTTTGAGATAAAGAGGAGTAAAAGGATTAAATAGCACGTTATATAGCAATGAAAGTATGTGGGTATTCCGGCGAAGGCGAATAGGAAGCCATTTGAGCTTAGTACGAAATTCAGAAACGTGATCATACTTGCGCAAGCCGAATATGAATCTGATACAGAGTTTTTGAAGTTGCTCAAGCTTATCCAATTGGTCTTGGGTGAGATCAAGATAGCTGGCATCAGCATAGTTCAGGATAGGGAGAAGAAGAGATTGTGCTAACGCAATTTTAGTGGTGATGGGAAGAAAATTACGAAGACGTCTCAGGGAGCCCGCAGAAGCAAACAGTTTACGACTGACTTCCTGCAGTTGTTTGGTCCAAGCTAGAGTGCAGTCGATATAAATCCCCAAGTTCTTTACAGTGTTAGCTATAGGAATAATGGTGTTGTTGAAAGAAACCTGGGGAAGCGTCGACCAATCAATTCGAGGAACAGTCCGGGAACTACCAACAACAGTCACCTGAGTCTTCGTCGGATTAATCTTCAGCCCAAACTCAGCACTCCAGGCACCTATTCGAGCCAGGTCCATATTAATCGGTTCAATGGCATCCCGTAACTCTCCAAGAGGGGCTTGGGTATAAATCTGGAGATCATCAGCATACAGGTGGTAGAAAGAAGAAAGTCGTTGAGTAATAGCATTAATAAAGAGTGCGAAGAGAAGAGGAGATAAAACGCCACCCTGCGGCACACCGGCAGAGGTGTGACACCAAGAAGAGAAATATTCATCAGTGCAAATACACTGCCGGCGGCCAAACAGGTAACTACGAAACCAGTCAATTACCGGTGGAGATATGTTAAAAGAGCTTAGGACGCCAAGCAAAATGTCGAAGTCAACGGTATTGAAGGCATTGCTAAAGTCAAGTAGAGCAAGTACCGTAAGTATTGTAAAGGCGAAAGTTTGTGAGTGTGTGCGTGTGTGTTTGTATGTTTGTAACTTCTTCACGCTCAAGCGGCTCGACGGATCTGGATGAAATTTGGCACAGATATAGTTTATAGTCAGGAATAGCACATATGCTACTCTTTATTCCGGTATAATGTTCCCTTGAGATTATAAAACACTATTCACGCGGGCGAAGCCGCTGGCAGAAGATAGTATTATAAATGCGAAAGTTTGGATGTTTGTCACTCAATCACACCAGAACGGCAGAATGGATCTGGATGAAATTTAGCACAGAGATAGATTATAGTCTGGAATAGCACATAGGCTACTTTCATCCCGGAAAAAAATGCAATTCCCGTGGGACAATTACCGATATAAGAATTTCTCACTAATATCAATCTGAATACTGTACAAGAAGGTACAACAGTCATTTGGCTTACACCATCATTATCAAGTCCAATTAATTTGTTAACCGTTTGTAATGTCATTGGATAACTGTCAAAAATTAACAATTTCGTAACTTTCATGATAATAATATACTGTTGTTGCCAATTGATACACTCCTACGTGCGTTTCTTCTTTCAATTTCATTGCCAAATGATATTATTATGTAGATAGGTACTTTCATTCAGAAGGCTTAGCGCAGTTTGAATAGTTTATGCGGCCTACCCGAATGTTCTTCCTTTGGTATTGTTCGTCAAATCGTTGATCTCCTTAAATAATATAAGTAATATAATAATAACACGGTTGTACACGGTGACAAATGCGTGCACTGACTGGACAGGTCCATTCAATCTGGCTGGTTCTTTCCTCAAAAGACCATTTCAGACATCAGTCTATATGGTCTTCACATGATCTAACCAAGATTTTGTCTGGACTTTAAAAGAGACTGACCTCTGAATTTGTTTCGGCCTTTCTTCTCAGACTAGTCAGATAGGAAACGCCGACCTCATCTAGTTTTAAAAATATGATCGCCATGTAAAAGTGTTTGTACAAAACAACTTACAGAAATAAAATCATTTAACATTTACATAATACTTGCTTATGTACGCTGCACGTGTGCATAGGTACAAACAAACATTCAATCAACAAAATAAAAAATCATTTATTTCAATTTAACCATTTGTAATTTAATTTTGAATTGTCAAGCAAAAGATGAAGCTAGTTGCATATTTGCAAGCGTCAGTTAGGTCTCTATGGAGAAGAACGTGCAAGTTACAAAAATCAGTCATCTTACAAAATTATCGAAAAATGAGGCCTATCGCGTTTGAATTTGCCGCTAGGGGCGCTGATATAGCGTTAGGTCTTCAAAATGTGAAATTTCATATTTATTTCGATGTATAAAAACGACTTTTCTACAAATTTATTACATGTTGATGTTGATATTAAAACTTTTAAGTATGTGGAAAAAGTAAAATTAATTTATTCAAAGAAAATCTATCGCATGCGACGGTAAAAAAACATTGATGCTCGTTTTTCTCGTTTGAGCTTAAGAATGCATCGTTTCAAAGCAAAAAAATCTGTTTCCCGATAGCTACAACCTCGGGGTCTTTAAGCCAAGAGTGAATAGGATACTTCTAGGCAAGCGTGCTACACCGTCGACCACATCATCGCTTACCATCAGGTGAGATAGTGGTCAAGCGCGAGCAACTATAATAAAACATAAAAAAAACGATTATTCTGCACAAGTAAAAAAATAACTCTTATTCATGTAGAAACGTTTTTTTTAAACGCTGCCCCACACTAGGAATTTCATCCTGTATCGTGGGTGCGTTTACGAACATTTAAACTCACATACACAAAACACTCAGATCCGGAACTATCTGTAGGCCATACAAATATTTGTTCCGTGCGGGAATCGAACCCGCGATACGCAGCGCAACAGCCGATCGCTCAACCACTGCGCCAACCGTGTCCAAAGCTGGGTACTTAAATATTATAGCTCGGTGTACTCGCTCTTATTTTTAGTTATTAATACTATTTACATCATTAAATTTATCATCACACATTAAAGAGGCAGTTCACTGAAAATAATTCAACAATCTCCCATCATCATCTTCCTGCCCTTGTCCCATGTTACTTGGTGTCTGCGCAACACGTTTTCTTCTTCCATACCGTCCTGTCCCCCGTCACGCTATCACTGACTCCCTTTTCTTTCATATCACTCCTCACACAGTCCATCCATCTTTTATTTGGCCGTCCCCTCCCTCTCCATCCATCCACATTTATATTCTTTACTCTTTTAGTAACATGCGTGTCATCCCTCCTCATCAGATGACCATACCAGGACAAACGGTTTCCTTTCAACTTTTTCGTCACTGGCGCCACTTTCAAACTTCCTCTAATATACTCATTTCTCACTTTATCCATTCTCGTCACTCCGCACATCCATCTCAACATTCTCATCTCTGCTACATGCAATCTCTTTTCATCCATCTTTTCCACAGCCCAACATTCTGATCCATACAGTACGCCAGGTCTAATCACGGACTTGTAGATTTTCCCCTTTAACTTCAAACCAATTCAATCATCTCCCATGATGACCTAACCCATTCCCGCCCGACATCATCGTCTATTTGCTCTTGTAACCTTGAAAGTTCAAAGACTTTTCCCAGAAGCTTACCATAGGAAAAACGATTACCTCAACCGTGATTTTTTCCAACCGTCACGAAAGACCAATGTCCAAAATCTCGAAATAAACATTTCACCTTGAATTGAGTTATGGTACTAATAGAAAAGTTCGCGTTTTCCCAGTTGGAAATATGCCAAAATTGACGACAATAAACCTAAGTTTCACACCTCAAATCAAAAAATCCTGGTACATTTTAAAGTAGGTGACGGGTCAAGTGAAACTGGTTTTAATGTAGGCCATTGACATCTTATTGGCAAGTTATTTTAAACGCATAATAGATGGCGCCACGAGGTTCCTGTGTTTACAAACAAGACTGATATTGCGCATTGAATGCTATTTCGTCTACCCACGTGAAAAGTGCAAGCCGTTGATTTTACGTTTTTATGTTGTTATTCCGTGAAGTTGAATACGAACATCATTGTTTTACAGTGTATTTTTGTTTTACGGGTGTCAAAGAGAAAATGCATATATATTCCGGCTATTGAACCGGATGCAGCGGAAGCCAACACAAACATAGTTGGGAAAAGGTTAGACGTGTTTCCCTTGCAGCAATCGACTTGATAATTGTCACAAGTATCCGGCTCGAAGGACCAATGTTTCCTTCTTGTTTGTTTGGACTGTATTGTTGATAGGTTGGATTTTTGGATTGAAACGACTAGCCAGATTCAATGATCATTTACTTTTACTGGTATAGTTTTCGCCAATCTTCATGGCCACCCTGAAGTTGGCTACAATGGCTGCGCAGTAGTAAAACTCATACAAAAACAGCACCGCACCGCACCGCAGCAGTGCACCGTGCCTCGCGCATCCGGTAAACCAACTTCAGGGCGGCCCAGAAGTTTGGCGAGGACTACACAGAATATTATCACTAAAAACGTGGTGGCACAAAGAGCACCCAAAGGGCAGAGTCAGCTTGACGTATCTTTATAACAGATAAAAAATAAATAATATTAAATTTGTGTTGCCATAAACTAGGCAAATGATGATACATCGATGTAGATACTCGTACCTACCTAGTAATTATATTATAAGACACATATCTAACTTTAAAAAAATCCGATATTTTATCTGGCCGCAATCAGAATAAACAAAACGTATCTCTGTTTTTCGCTGCATGCTTTCAGTTAACTTTGCTTCCCAAAATTTCTAGAAAACATTGAAACAGGCATCTTCAGTCCACAGCTTGATTAGACATTTACAAAAATCCCAGAGCTCAAAAAGAAAATGCGCACCATTTTATTTACACCCGAAATAATTATAATTCACCTTCTTTCTTGAGTGCAAGCGCATTAATTTCAATTTGTTGTGAAAGAGTTCGAGGAAATTCCCTGACGCGGAATTGGCGCGAAACCTGCACCTTTTCCCGCGTTTTTGGATGGCAGCCATCTTAGCTTTTCCTTTTAAAATAAATGACGACAACGTACTCTACCAGACAGCCTGGTAGGTGTATTAATTATAATAAATCGGGTAATGGGTTTTCTGCGACGTGATTTATCCAAATTAATTGGTTTAGGGACATTTTAAAATGTATAAAGATGTGTGATGATCAGACATGTTCCTTCCAATATTCCGACCGGATTAAATACGAGTATATACCTACTAAGTATGGCCATGGTGTATTATATTATGGGTATCATTTAAGCTTTCGCCAATTTAACTAGTTTTGTGTTTCTTAAATAATAGGGTTTGCCCGCAAAATAGTAGATTTGTCACCAAAATTTAGTCACCAAACAATATAAAATCAAATCCACAATAAATCACCTAAAATCATGGAGTTAAAGGATCTAGTACCAAATAAATGTTTTTGTATGTATTATAATAGGTTTGTCCTAATAAGTAATTAAGCAAACTAATTTAAAGAGATCACCAATTAATCATATATTATGTCACTAGAATATTTCATAAAGTTAGATTAGTGTATATGTAACAGAGTCGACCCGAGTCCTATTTCTGAATGCAGGGTCTAAAGTAACGGGGGCACCCCGTTACTTTAGACTCTAAGCTCCTGAGCTCGCTTCGCTCGCTCTTGGACCGATTCATTGACCATAATTTGTTATTTTAATGTTGATATTTTTATTAAAATTATAAATTGATGTTTTAAATTGGTAACGAATACTATTATTTTAAAAACTGAACGAAATAAAGTGTAACAAATAAAAAGGAGTCGCAGTCAGGGATCAATAATCGATTTATTTGGTATATAAAAGCTATTATTTAAGTAATAAAACTATTATTATAAGAACGAAGTTTATATTCATCTAATGCACTACAGTTTTATTGGTAATACTCGTACATCCTCTTATTTTACACATATATTAACATTACTTTGATCATTCATACCTGGGAACACTTTTTGTTTATCTGAGAACGAAAATATTTCGTGGCGATAGATCTATTTATTAGGTGATACAACTTGATGACAAATATAAATTTTGGTGACAAGAAATATAGTCCACTTATATTATTATTATTATTATTCTATGGCCTGGTCAAAATATCAATCTATTAATTGTAGAACGTTTTTAACCCCCGACGCAAAACGACGGGGTTTTATAAGTTTGACTTGTCTGTTTGTGTGTGTTTGTCTGTGGCATCGTAGCTCCCGTACGGATGAACCAATTTAGATTATGTTTTTTTTTTCGTTTGAAAGGTGACTTTATCGAGAGTGTTCTTAGCTATCATTAATTAAAATCGGAAAAGTAAAAAGTTATCCGCATTTTACTCTTTGAATCTGGGTTTTTTCGCAATAGGTATATCATGTCATAAAGGGCAATTCAAATTCGTTTCAAAGCCAGCTGCAAAATTAAGTCTGCCATTAGATACGAAACGGACGAATAGCTTGTAAATTACATACTTATCCAAGATTTACTAACTCCTGCGCAATACACCAAAACCAAAACAAACTCGACCTTGTTATCGTGAAAAACACCTTTATTTTTCCACAACGCAATACTTCTAATATTAATAAAAAAAATCTACGTTTTTGGATCAAGAGTAGATAAATGTATAAGTCAATTCAAACTTATACTAACTGACTAGACTGCGACATTATTTTCCGCTGCGCAATACCTCTTTGTCGCATAAATTTGCTACTGCGCAGCGACTCACGGAGCGTTCCGACTTTCAGAGCCGCCATTAATTTTGGTTGTACCTGTAAGATTCGATTGAGGTCATTGCTCGTGGCAGATTGCCAATATACTGGGTTTGTATATGTTTCAATTGGGATCTACGTCCTACCTTGTGTTTGTTTTGACTGAATTATGTTACGATCAATGAAAACAAGGTTTCGGGAATAGATTTCGTAACTTCTAGTGGGCAGTAATGTTTAATTGATTACCTCATGTGATTGTTTAAGTTCGGATACACTGCAGCTACATTCTCATGTGTATTTTAGTTTATATTGTCGTGGTAGCCCAGTGGCTAAGATCTCGCCTCTTGTGCTTGAGGTCATGGATTCAAATTAGAGTAAGTAGGTACCAATGTGACTTTTTCAATTCATGTTATGTACTTTCTCTTGGTTTATCTTGGACATCACGTATATAAGTTTGAAATTGCCAACCCGTCTTGCAAGCGTGGTGGTTAAAGCTCGTACGTTCTCAGAATGAGAAGAGGTCATTACCCTGCAGTGGAACAAAAACACGCTGGTATAATTATTATAGGAAGCAGTTTCTTGCTTTATTGATACAGAGCTCTTAAACTTACACGTACCTACATCAAAATGTAATGTACTTCGACTTTTGTATGGCCTGATGATGTCACTTATCCAGTCAGGGTCCACGTAGGGCTTCGCATAGAACCAGGGTGCCTCCAGAAATGAGCAAAACGTGCAACCTGGTCCAACGGTGTTTATTCACTTATAAGAAAGTTTATTTGCGCACGCCGATAGTATCTATACAATTGACGGAAAATCTTAACATAGAGATTCACAAAACTCTAGAATGATACAACGCCATCTATCGAGCTTATGCTCAACTAATTCGAACATAAAAATACAGTTGCTACGAACTGTGCTCAAAGATTTGATTACTCTTTTTCACACATCTATTAAATTACCAAAATACCGCTGTGAATTAAATGATTCCAATTCCGCTTTTAACATAGTTTTCTCTATACATAACAGCCAGATAGCTAGGTATCTACTGTCCATCATCAACTCATTTTCTTCTACGATTCCGTCCAAACGTCACGCTATCACTGATTCCCTTTTTTCATATCACTCCTCACACATCTATCCATCTTTTCTGTATCTGCTGTCCATCTCAACGAAAATCTTCCGACTCACGGCTTCGTCATCGGCAAGATCTTAATTTTTCAGCCAAAAACAAAAAAAAAGCCAAATCATTTTTCCTCTTTGTCCATCCCAATTCTCAGAAATCAGTCTCTCAAAATTACGACGACAGCAATTATCTAATTTTTAGTCCGTGAACTCATTTGTAAATGATGTCGGTTGCCAAAACGACTCAAGATTATCGCAGGTATCATTCCTGGGTTTCCGTTTGAGAGACTGAGACATAGAAATATAAATGTTTATTATATCTATGCTGTGAGATCACTGGTGAAACTAAATTGGCATCAGTTTGAACCGTGAAAAGGAAAACTCGGTACTAACTAAAATTTACTGATGCGTAAATTGAAATTTTAACCTCGCTCTAAATTTTAGCTCAAATTATTGCGTATATGCTGGACTTCACTCCTATATGCACTAAACGTTTTGGGAATACTTTTATTGTCCGTACAGTTAAGGAGTGGCATTCCCCGCCGGGCTCTGTATTTCCTGGTAGCTATCATCTTCTAGGCAAGAGTGCTTCACCGTCGACCACATCATCGCTTACCATCTAGTAAGATAAGTCTTCGCCAAATAACAAAAAAACAAAGGTCATTGATCCGACTTGAACTTAAAAGTATAATGACGTAACTTGAAAACATGATTTTCTGTTTAGGGAGATATTTTTATAATTTTGGTCTCAAATGATAGGTATAGGTATAAAACCATTTTATCAGTTTCAATCATGTAAATCGATCCACGCGTTTATGAGATATTAACTCATTACTGAATGACAAATGAAAGGGTCAAAGCCGCCCCTTACCGCGATACGTTTATTTTGATCGTGTTAGCGACACTACCACACATTTTTTCGTATCGTTTTGAAATATTGGAATACATTGGTAGACAGGTGTTAACGACTATTATCTTATTTTTATCTGGCGGTGAGTTTAGTGGTCAAACAAGAGCCAACCAAAAATAAAATAAGAAACAAAACAGAAAGATGGATGGATCTTCTGAGGCATGATATGAATGATGAAGGGAATCTGTGATAGCGTGACGGTTACCTATGGAAAAAGAAAACGTGTTGCGCCGACCACTTATAATATAGGACAAACAAGGCCTGATAACTGTAAATTAATAACAAGAGGTAGCAACAACACAATTGTAGCAATTAGAAACAAAACAATGAAAATAGAATTAAACTTACCTGCAGAATGTCCTGAATGAAAATTAACAGTTCCACCCGAAATAAACATGGAATTCTTCAGTTGCTGCCAAGAGCATGTAAATGTATTATATATCAATAAATCCATGAAAACGGCAAGTTATTCGTATATTAAAATAGCATGGACAAATGTCAATTTCTAAATGAACATACATGTGGCGCACCTGAACAGTCCACTCTAAGCTGACTTGTTCTTGTTTTGACCACAGCATGCTGTATTCTC
The DNA here is from genome assembly GCA_947562075.1 of Orthosia gracilis. Classification (NCBI taxonomy): domain Eukaryota; kingdom Metazoa; phylum Arthropoda; class Insecta; order Lepidoptera; family Noctuidae; genus Orthosia; species Orthosia gracilis. Next base: position 2,598,646 of record OX387267.1, on the reverse strand, counting down.
GCCAATTATATACGAGGCAAGCAAAGTAATCCACGATTTAAACCGATATGCTAATATATTCCGGGGCTTTCTAATGTTACTGGTTGAAGAGGAAAGCCAAACAAGAGGTCGAAAGAATGTATGAGAGAGGGGAGAGAACTGAAGAATAAAATTTATTGGGCCGATCTTAAGTAACATGGTAAATATATATATGTAATGTTCATAATATGTATACATATATTTAATGTATGTTCGGGCATAACTCTGTCATATATAAACGGATTTGCAAAATGATGTTGCATAGGTCCCATTTAAATTTGGTAAAGATCTGATGAAGGACTTCGGAGATATACAACATAACTCTTTAATAAATGACGGCAAATCTCTCGGGATTTCTGCAATCGCATGCTCGCTTTTTATTGTTTACAACATTTTATAACATACCATTACGCCACGTACACTCTCATTCCACTGATTATGTTCAAGTTACATGTTATTCGTGTGATCTATTCTGGCATCACTGTGGGCAATTTATATACCTTACTATAGAACTTGTTCATTATACCACAAATAGCTATAAAAAACTTTTGTACATAAAAATACAACCGAATTCAAAAAAACACTACAAAGTGAAATATAATTTCGGAAGGCGGTGTCAAAAATCGAAGAAACGAAAACAGGAACACCGACTTCCGAAATTTAAGTTATTTTTCACTTTGTAGTGTTTTTATATCATAATATGGTCATAGAAAACAAATGGTCACATCACGTTCTACTTCATGAGGCGGGCGTGCAAATACATTATACTATACATAAAATAACAAGACAAAGATTGATTAATGGCTATAAAAATAACATTATTGATTGTATAATTTGACAATGAAAGAGATGTTGAAATCAATCAAGACATTCTAATTGATGTGGCAAAAATCAAACGCTGTTCTTTTGTTTGAATAAACGACCACGTGGTAAACCACACGAGTAATAGGTACATAAAAGTTGATTCAAATATTCACGTGGTTAGTTTTACCAAACTAATCACGTGCAAAAGCATACGCACCTAAATAGTGTTATCATTTGGAATGCTGCCCAGCTTCACAGTTCTCTTCACATGAATGTGGATGGTAAAGGAGGACAGAAAAGAGCAGAGAAACGATGCAAAATGATAAGAAGAGAAATGAGGTGGATATTGAGATGAAAGCAAATGAAAGTTACAAAAGAAAGACTGAAATGAATAAAGTATATGTAATTGATGCGCCAAAAGTCATGTTTGGATAGCTGCCATCCTGAGAATAAGGACGAGACCAATGACGTAGTACACAAAGAAACGTCTGATGAGACGGTAACGTGTTAAAGACACATGATAGTTAACATAGATAAACACACGGGGAGAAATCCCAGTCGCAAAGCGCTGAAGTGACTAAGGGGATTATGGCAACAGTGAAATCTTGAATTATATTCATTCAACATTAATACTTGGTTAGATCATGTTGGTTACATGACTAATAGGGTATTTGATGTTCCATAGGAATACATTTGAAAATGAGCATCAGATTAGACTGTAAGCCGATAACAATATAGTGAAGAAAAGCATAGGCCGAAGGTAATGAATTATGATGACGATGGATGGATGGCGTGATAGATAAATAGATATATGGAAGAAGAAAACATGCTGCGCCAACACAAAAAAAATTGTTAAGAAGATCAGCTGTAAAATAAAATGAATGAAAGGCAGAAATCAATGAAGATATCTCAATTGATGCAGCAAAAGTTTAAGTACTATTCATATATGTTTGCATTGTAACGAAAAACTTACCACGTGCAAAACCACACGGTGATTATGCAGCAAGAGTCATCACGCTGTTTATATTATATTAGTATTCGAGTCATTGTGAGAATACAATTTAAAAGAAAAATACAAAAAAGCATTACAAGAATTCAGGTGCATTCGGTTAGATTGGTAGCCGTAACATGCTGGGAAAAGGCTAACCTGATATGATGATGATAAAAGCTATAAAAAACTATAAAAGTAAGGGAAAAGGAGTAAATGTAAATATCAATCATGACATTAAATAATACAAAGACCACCACGTGCAAAAAGCACACGGCACACGCACCTAAACGCTGTTATCACTTGGAATGATGCCCACCCTGAGAGTAAGGACGAAGCTGATGTCGTAACACACAAAGAAAGCTCTAACGCGGTGACATGTGCTAAAGACACATGGCTATGTTTATCATCTTTATTTAGAAAGGTAAACATAGATAAATACGCATGAGCCATTGTCCTTTGAGCAGGTATGCAGATAGGCGACGATAAAGCAATTTTTTTCTTTTTTTGCATGAAAATCAATGTTAGGTTGGATTTTACATTTATTTCAGCCTGTAACGTACCTACTTCTGGGACTGGCCACCTCTCTATGGAAGGGCATTTATAACGCAACGTGTGCCCGGTGCGTGTTGGTAGATGTCTTTTGGCTCTATTACTAAGTTATAGAATATTTATACCATCTTTTGCACCGCATTTAATGCAAATATGCTTTGACTTTGTCTTTGATGTAGAAAAAACTGCAGCTACCAAAGCTACCTCTATTAACGCTAGTTATAGATAAGACAAAGGCTAGTTATAGAGACAATGATTCAACCAATAACAATTGCTTTTAGTTACCATGCCATTTATCTCTCTGTCCCTCCTGGAGGAGACCAAAAATCCCCTAAAAGCCTCTAGAATTTTTGTTATTGGTACATCAATCATATTCTTCTATAGATCTCTATTACTAAATAATAATAATAATAATTGCTGTAGTTACCTCTCCCAAATCTCCGTTCACAAAAAGTTGTCTCAGCTTACCGAAAGCGGTGAAAACCGGACTCAATACGCAGTTTTCGTCGCCATAAAACAATACTTACGCTGTTGGCATCATCACCTCATTTATTACACTCCTGTTGACTGATTGTATATGCGTCTATCCACGAGTTAGCATATACGTAGTTGTGGTACCTATAGAATCATATTGGCATAAATCATCCTATAAAAAGCCAGTATAATCTGACTGTACATTGCTTAGGCTTTCAGTTCATCGACAGGTCAGCTTGATAAGTCATCGGGCGTATATATATATATATGAATATTTGTTGTGACCAAACATGTGATTTTATATTGGAGTGCCATTAACAGAGTTTAGAAGTCAGTCGTGTTTTAGACATTGAGTAGAGAGTACGTCTCTCAATGTTTAGAAAGTGAAATTATTTAGTGATCTCTGCCAATTAATTGTTTTTGGACTGCAGTTTTCAGATTCATTTTCTTGTAGTTGAAATTTGTACTGTCTTACACAGTCTTGTTTTTGTTAGTATCAAAAGTGTGTTTAGTGGTGTGACTTCAGGTCAGTGTTGTGAGTTTCTGGTTTAAATTAAAGGGAGCCTTTGAGGAGTCAAGATGCCTACTTTCATAAGTTAGTAGATTTTTTTTATACTAAGTGGTAATGTGTGCTCCTGAAATATTTGGCTTAGGAATTTCGAAGGGATCGCTGAGTCATTCTTATGTGCTTTCATAACAAACATGATTACTATGTACATGTTAATAAGTGATAATTATGATCGTATTGTCCGAATAATTGTATGCAAATTCTCCTTGTCGCGAAGATATTGGGATATGGTTTAGGTATGATGACGCACGGGATCGGTCAATGTGGCGACGCCTGGGGGAGGCCTATGTCCAGCAGTGGACATCTTTCGGCTGAAATGATGGTGATATATCTAGAGTGATGAGATAGTTCTAGTGGGATTACGTGGAAAACCTCTCAAGTGTTGGATTTTGTGAAAATTTATAAATGTAACAAATGTGTCTGAACTATTTTATGGGATGTATCTAGAGGTTTTGCTTATTGAAGGAGATTGCAACAAAAGTAAAATTATTGACTAAAACTTAACATACTTATATACAAACGCGAATATAAAGAGACGAACTTCATTGGTTCACCAAAATAACAAAAATTTGTCAGCCAATGGTTTAATATGTATACACATAATATATCTGATTGTTTACACATATTAAGCCATTGCCTGGCAAGTCTTGTTATTTTGGTGAACCAATGAAGTTTACTGCAAATTTATGGCTCACAGAATTGAAAACATTGAACGAATTAGCAAATTTTGTAAACAACATTCAAACTTGAAAGACAGGTGATAAATTGAAAATCAAATTGTCTATTCTTAACATTAATGTTTGTTCCAGTGACAATGCCTTCGGAGGTGGCGTTAGGCAAGTCGATGCAGCGGGAGCTGGCAGATTCCATCATTAGGATGGTGCCGCTGGACGAGATCCGGATACTACTGGCTTGTGGTGCTAAGGTAAACATGCAGCTTATAAGTTCCCACTGCTGGGACACAGGCCTCTTCTTTGGGAGAAAGTGGCGGGAAGGTCATTATCCACCAATCGGCAACAATAACGGCTGGTGGTTGTCAAAACTATCGATATTTTGGTATGCATGAAAATGTTGGAGGGCACGCAGGTACACATACACATATATACAAGCGTCTATGTGAAGAGAGTGCAAGTGCACTCGCACCTGGCATTCGAATGATATTGCCGTAGGTATGTACACCTATGTTTGGGTGTTGCGTTGTTTGGAGCCGGCTTTTCTTACTTTACTATATATAACGCACTTAAAAGCAGTTTGCCGAATGCACTTCTACTCGTATGACAGCATAAGTCCTGAAAGTTCGCGCCATGACCACCTTGACTTGCTAGGCCGTTTTCTTTACAACTGCTCATTTCATATAGTCTTGACGAGATGACTATATTATGTCCGAAACTCCCCGCAGACACCACAAAATTAAGCATATTCTTTATTTTACACCCATCGAACAAGTGATATGACTTATAAAGTACGTGTGCAAAGGCAAGCTTAACTCAAAATTGAGTTTTCTCCCTTTGAATGATCATATGCTCCCATGCTTTAGTTGACCGGCCAAATATTTTATAGTTTATTATTTTATGTTTACAGGTAAACGAGCCAGTTACCCAAGGACTTCGTCCTCTCCACTACGCGATCTGGCAGCGGTACCTGGAGGCTACCAGACTGCTGGTGGTGCGGGGATGTGACGTCAACGCTAGGGATGACTGCGGATATAGCGCGTTGCATCTCGCTGCTGAGCATGGGTCAGTGAACTTTATTTTATTTTATTTAGTAGTGTAGGTTTTTATCAGTGAATGATTATTTGTAAACATAATTATACCATAGTAAAACTTCTTTCAGTAAATACCGGTTACAAACTAAACAATTTTACCTCTTTATGATAATAGTTTAGTAAGCACATATTATTAAGCCTTCTTACAATTTTTCGTTGTTAAAATATTTAAAATTCTTTCAAAACTGTGACATATCATCAAAACCATATGATACCGAAACAAATATTGCTTGGACCTTGGTAAAGGATTTTACAAGTAGAGATAAATAAGAAATCCACTCCAAAAAGTCTTATCTATAAACTGAACCATTTTAAATTCAAGCAAATAACTATTTGGCATGAATTTTTTGGAAAAGTTAAGAACAAAACCTTTGAAAACGCTATATAAAACCATTAAAACCGTACGGTAACCTAAATTTATCTCGATGATATACTAATCATCTCATCATTTTCTTCAGATACACCGAGCTGGTGAAGTTACTACTAGAAAGCGGAGCGGCGGTTGATTATAGGCCTGATACTGGTGAAGACTTCCCCAGGACTACTCTATGTGATGAACCGTTGAGACTGGCCATCAGGAATAAACATTATGTAAGTATTCCTCAGATGCAGATTAGAGACCCGCTCTCCTCCAACTTCTCATCTAACCCTCTCCGGGTTAGATGAGAAGTTGGAGGAGACCTTTGCCCAGCTTTCGGACATTTTTTCAACCCATAAAATCAGTTAACTTGACAGAAAGGATCAATATAATTTTTTGAGTTGGTTTAAATATGATATGTTTATTTTCGTTTTATAAGACACGTTGTGTAATATAAGTTTATGTAAGGTTGATGGGCAGCATTATGTTAAGTGAAACTCTTGCCACATAAACTGCTAGCCCTTAGCCGTTGGGGATGAGAAACGAAAAGTGGAAGGAAGGATGTTCTATAGTGATGTAACGAATGAATTCGTGATAAACATCTTTTCCTCTCTTCCAGATTGTACAGTACCATTTTGCAAAAACTCTTTTTCATTCTCTTAAACGAAATTATTTTCAAAATCGCCATATTTTTTTATCATTCTAATTCTTATTTACAGGAAGTGGCCCGCCTTCTCCTCGAACATGGGGCAGATCCCAACAAGCGCTACTTCTTCGGCGCCGAGATCAACCTGGTCTCCGACCCTGAATATTTGGAGCTGCTCCTGACGTTCGGAGCAAATCCTGATTCCAGGGATAGGGCCGGGTTGACTCCGCTTATGAAGGCTGCGAGACAGAGGAAGGTAAGATAAACATGCTTTCCCACTAAATGGAGAATAGAAGGAATGGAGTGTAGATCGTGATTCTAACGCAGCTTAAGACAAAGAGAGAGAGAGAGTAGGACGACAGGGACCAAGAGTCACATCCGAAATTTTATTGGATGTAATTCTTTTGCAGTTGTAGCATAACTTCTTCTCAAAGATTGTTTTTGTAAACATCAATAATCGGAGACAATTTTTCGACGCGCTACCCTTTAGCATTAAAAAGGCTGAAAGCAAAGTCTCTTTTAAAAGAAAGTTCATGACCTCTATTTGAGTCAGACTAAATAGCTCTCATCTAGAGTCAGAAGTTTAGTCATAATAATTATTAACAGGTTTCTCGTTTTTATTTTTATTGGTTTTTATTAGTTTATTTTATTTGTATATGTGTATTATTAATATTTATGTATTAATTTATTTGTATATGTGTATTACTAATATTTTTGTACCCATTTCACAAAGTTGTCCTTTTTGACCCAATGGTTGACTGGTAGAGAATGCCTTGTGGCATTAAGTCCGCCTATGTACCACTATTGTACATGAAGTTTAAATAAATAAATAAATTTTTAGTAGACCGGAGTCTTTCTTGCCTCCTTTAGGCTCTCATACGCAAAAGAAAAGGTATATTGGATTATGGGCACTGCAAACTGGCAATCTTACTATAGATGATTGCGAAAATAAATTGGAACTCATAAAGAGCAAATTTTTCCTCGAATTAAGTAGAGTAGTCAACTGTTTCAAAACATTATGGGCTAAATAGCAAATGTTTGACTTGGTGTCTTAATGAAAGCTTTATTTGCAGGGTATGGACGCTGTACTGCTCCTCATCAGTTTCGGAGCCGACGTGAACGCGATGGCTGACGCTCGCAACGACCACAGGACCGTCATGCACTATGCCGTCTTAAGTGGTAATGATTTTTTGAACTGTGACCTACCTACTCTCTTTTTGATGCTACAGCTTCTTCCAGTCTAGTTTTAAGAATGATAGTGGAATTAATATTTTTGATTATTTACGATGACATAACACGGAGGGAATATGCATGTGTTTTTTTAAATTGAATCAAATCAAATCTTTTTATTGTAAGCATAGGTACAGAGAGATGTTAGTTAAATTATAGTTCCGTTATGTCCTGCCTAGTAGGCATAAAGGTGTGATAACATTTTTAACAGCAAGGTGGGAGCACCCTTATGTCATAAACTTACCTTTAGAGGTGTTCACAAACCACAACCTATGGTGATTGTGTACACCAATTGCCATTATCGGTCGGTCGGTTTTTCATTTCAATCTTTGACAGCCTATCGAAATCAATGATCAATCACTATTCGCTGCTGGATTTACAAATTTTCAAATGCTACCTTGATCAAAAAACAATTATTCTATCAATACCATAAAAGACTTGGCTACTCTACACTTCGTTCTTCTTCTTCCAGGCAACCCCGAAGTAGTGAACCTGATGATCAAACAAGGTGCCCGCGTCAACTACAATTGCCCTGAAGTCAGCAAGCCTAGTCCGCTAGACCTGGCGATACTGAAGGGAGATGTTTCCATGCTACAGATGCTGCTCGCTGCTGGTAAGAGTCTGGAGAGATACTTCTTTCTTTTCACAGCCAAAACAGAGGCCCATGATGGCCACAATGACCTGTGATGGCCCACTACAATTGCCCATGATAGCCAAACATAGCGGCCCATGATACGAGTACACTGGCCCATGATGCTTCAGCACAATGGCTCATGATGGAACAGCATAGTGACCCATGATGACTCAGAATAGTGGTTTTTGATAGCCCATCTCAGTGGCTGTCCGCTGGTATCTCTCTCATATCCTAAGTATAAAGCAAGGCGTCCGCGTCAACAACTCGTGCCCGGAGGTCATCAAGCCAAGTCCATTGGAACTGGTGACACACTTACGTAATAAGGCTGCTGGGGTACTAGAAGTGGTCTTTCGAACTTATTAGTTCTAAAGTGGCACAATAACATGTTGTGCCGCCGATGTTAATCCCTTCAAGTGTATTTTTTTCTTATGTTGTCGACATAAAAACTAAAATGTTTTGTCTTCAGGTGCTCAAGTGAACGCCTCAAGTTCGGTGATTGGGTCGCCGCTGCACGTCGCTTGCTCCGACAACATTAACAACAGGAAGGAGATTGTTCAAGTGAGTAGATTAGGATAGATGGACCCCTTTTTCCGCACTTAGATATCCATTAGGTCCGTTGTGGGAATTGGCCGTAATCCAGTGCGAGTTGGTGGATGTCACATGTCTACGGTTCTTAGACATGCCGGATTCCTCACGATGATTTCTTTCACTGTTTTGAGAGCAGTGGTGATGAAATAATTTATACAAAGTAAAGCGCCTGCTTGGGTTTGAACCCACGAACTACAACTTGTAAGTCACGTCCGTTACCACTGGGCCACCACTGTTCTCTGTTCAAGTGAATATAAAAATACCGATTGACTTCTGTTTCAAAGTATCCAAGAAACTATTGTAGACCCGTAATATTATAAATGCGACAGTTTGGGACGGATGGATGTTGGTTAATGAAATTTATTCAATCACGCCAGAAGGGCTGAACGGATCTGGATGAAATTTTGAAAAGAGTTCAGTTATAGCCTGGAATAGCACATGGGATATTTTTCAAATAAATATGATGGAATACAATCCATAATTTCGATTAAGACAACGACAGTCGCCAACGACCTTGATGATATGAAACGGGGGCGCGTTTTGTTCCCAGACGCGCCAACGTTTCATATCCGCGCGACCTATAATTAATTTTTTTGTACTGTCCTACATATTCTATGACTTAAAAAAAACGACAATTAAATTGTCTTTGATTTGAGTAAATTTTTTACGTTAAATTAGGTTTCGGTGCGATTGTCGTTTTTTCGTCCGTGTTAGAAATTACTTTACAAATAAAACTCAAAATTTCAAATAAAAATCAAATTATTAAGAAAATGGTGTAGTGTATTTTTTTAAATTACGTCTATGTATCGGCACCATAAGAAGCAGAGGTAATTCCATAAAGCATAGACTTCAAGTCTTAATCCTATTTGAGGCCTTCGAAACAACTGAATCAGAAGACTAAGCTCATATTTTTCACATATTATCTAATTCAAGAACGTCTTTCACTCCACAGATTCTCCTAGAAAGCGGCGCCGACCCAAACCTGAAGGTCTACAACGATGAAGATGCCACACAGCTGCGTCCAGCTCTGGCGGAGTACCTCGCGAGCAACCCAGAGCCTAGTGCCGAGATTGTGGCACTGTTGCTGAGATATAGCGCCAGGGTCAGTATTTTCCTCATCAACGTCATATCGGCTGAAAGAAATCCACTGCTGGACATAGGCCTCCCCCAAGCGTCGCCACACTGATCGGTCATGGGCGTCTCGCATCCACCGGATTCCTTAACCAAGTCATCGGTCTACCTAGAGGGAGGCATTCCAACGCTGCGCCTTCCATTTCGCGGTCGCCACTCCAGAACTTTTCAGCCCCATCGACCATCCGTTCTGCGAGCAATGTGCCCTGCGCACTGCCACTTGAGTTTCGCAATTCTTCGGGCTATCCGAAGTCACCATTTTTTTCACACGATTTGCACCATACGGTACGGTTTTTTAATTTCACAATAAACAAAATAATTACCATTATTATCTATACATTGCTGCCATCTAATAGGAAGGTCATTTATGCCTTTGCGATAGAACTCTGGTGATCTAGATTCAACAAACTGTGTGAAAGCATTTTGTACTGCATCCTAAGAAGAAAACTTTTTATCACGCAGAAAATTGTCCAAATCACGAAAAAATAGTAATCCGTTGGAGCAAGGTCTGGCAAATACGGAGGGTGACGAATGGTTTCTAATTGCAGTTCCTGTAGAGTAAAAACGGTTTCTCCTGCTGTATGAGGTCTCGCGTTATCATGGAGCAATAATGGTGAAGATCGATTCATGATTTGGGGGCTGTTTCACTGTTAGTTTTACTATCATTGTTCGGAGTTCGGCACAGTAGACATCTGCAGTAATTGCTTGACCAGTTCGGAGAAAGCTATGGTGAATAACACCATACTGAGACCACCAAAAAGTTACCATTAACTTTTTATTGGAAAGCTTTGCTTTAGGACATTGTTGCGGCGTTTGACCTGGGATCAGCCATTGATCGTAAAGAATCCACTTTTCATGACATGTCACAATTCGATGCAATATTCCTTCATTTCTGTATCGATTCAACAAGGCAACACAAGTTTCAACTCGCATTTCTTTCTGCAGATCAGTCAAATCATGAGGCACCCATTTTTCATATTTTTTTATTTTATTGATTTGACGCAAATTAATCAATATTGTTGTTAAGGTAACGTTAAACCATGCCGCTAATTCCAGGGTAGTTTGGCTTGGATCGGCTTCCACCATCTCTTTCTTTCATTGTGATTCACCTGGTTCGTTCTTCAAATCAAAGTTTCCATCACGAAAGCGTTTAAATCAAAATCGCACTATGCGTTCATTAGCAGTCCACTCTCCAAACGCAACATTGATATTGCGAGCTGTTTCTACCGTGTTAGTTCCGCGTCGGAGCTCGTATTCAGAAATCACTCGAATTTTTTAAGTATCTATCTTTCTCAGATCTTTCTTGTCTAAGCTGAATAAAAAAATCAACTGAAGGTCGATAATCGAATGTTGCACATTTTTTAAAAGAAGAACTTCATAGGTAAAATTTGAAAAAAAAATCACTCATAAATCTCAAACCATGAAGGTTCTATTTCAATTCAAAGAACCTATTACAATAAAACGGCAATTTCATACTTTAACCCGTCGAGAGTCTCCATGTTATTATAACGATGAAGACTCTCTGTCCGCATAAACCTTTGGGAAAAACAGGTAAAGGCTAGCTTAACAAAAGCTTGCCACAGATTAAGATACTAGTAAAGGACTGCAGAACTAACAAATCTCTCTCTTTTCATTTCAGGTCATCATGAAAACTCAGTTCCGTGACCCGGACGGTATCCTGAACCACCTCCAGAACGTCACCTCAGAAGAGTATCAGCACATCTTCTATCTTCTTCTAGAAGCAGCCGAAGCCTTCGATCTCTGCATGATCAAAAGGAACAACACCGTCACCGCCATCCAAAAAGAAGCCTTAATCCATCGCGCTAAAACTCCAATCTCCTTGCTAGCTCAAACCAGGATATTTTTGAGGAGATACTTCAAGACTACCCTGGTCGATGTTGTTCACGATATTGAGTTACCTAAAATCCTTCACCAGTACTTGCTTTTTAACTGTCGCTAAAAGGAGTTTTGGTATTTTTAAGGTTTTATTTTAAGCTGAAGATGAATATTCTTTTGCCTACATCTTTTTTAAGATGTTTTTGGTGTTGCCAGTTGATATTAGTCTCCCTGATAAACGACTAAATTTGATTGTCGCCGAGATCGGTTAATTGAAGATGGGTTTCTTAAGATGATATGCGTTTTTGCTGGTGTAATGTCTTACTATATTTGCTATGGTCAGCGTTATTTCATTTTGATTTATGTACAGTTAAATTTAAAAACATTGATTCTTTTATCATTCTTTGTATTGAACTGTATTTTATGTCAATCCGACGCTGCACTATTGAATATTATATTTTTCTTAGTCGTTTGTGTTGTTGTATCCATATTTGATAAAAATAATACGTTAGTATTTATCATATTATTATTATCTCCATAAATATCATAGCTTTAATGAAATCGCAAAATGAAAATGCATTAAAAAAAACTTGTGTATTCAAATATTTGTTTAGAAAAGAAACAAAAGATTTCGTCAAAAAAAAACCTCTCTAAGTTTTAATTTTTATCATTTCTTTTAAGAATTTATTAAAATACTAAAATTGATATACTGAGAACAACAAAGCGTTCTGTAAAAATGTTGGTGGAAATTAATTACTGTAAGAAAATAAATAAGTTTTTATGTATCACTATCGCAAATCATTTTTTATTGATATAGTCTGATTTTTCATTACTATGTGATAATTTGTGATAATATATTTTTGTGAATAAGACTTGATTTGAGCTTGTAACCGCAGAGTTTCAAGTGGTATGTATTCTATGACTATTTTATAAGATAAAATAAATAAATGTGTGAAAAATATATTAGTTTTGTTTATTTCACTTTACACCAAGGAACCCTAGCAACGAGGCCATCACTTAGCCGTCCTGTAATATTACAAATGAGAAAGTATATCTTTCTGTCTGCCTGTAACCTGTTCACGCTTACGGTCTGGTCACGACTTCGGTAAGCGGGGCGCGGCGCGGTAAGCGTGGCGGCGTCGGTAAGCGATGCGTTTTGCACGCCACGTACCCTCAGTAGCGGTTAGTTGCAGCGGCCGCGGTGGACGTATTTAGGTAGTCAAAACGTGCTCAAAATCATGGCGTTATCAAAAATATCCCTCTGTTTAGTAGCTTCGTTTGATAGGTGCCTAGGTACTGTTTTTTTGTTATAAATTTAAATTAAAGTTACCATCATATTCCGGAAAACATTGTTTAATTTCTTCCCACAACCATTTTATAATGTTTTTATACCACACTGGATCCTGCCCTCTATAATGTCATCTTTCTCTGTCACCCTAGGGTTTGCTGTAAGAGAACTCAACATTGAGTTAAGCTCGCCTTTGTACATGTACTTTATTATCACACTGTATGTAATGTTGTTTTTGGTGTACAATAAAGAATTAAGAATTTATGTTGGGGATGTTTTGACATCCATGTAGGCGGTCGATTTAAAATTTCGTTGATAAATTCCTCGGTATCCATTACTGCCACAAAATCGTCTAATCTTTTTTGTTTTCACCTACGCCGCTGAGTACGTCACTCCTACGCAGCTGTCCGCGCCGCTCTGTTTCGTGGCGTCGCACTCATTCACTTGTACATTATTTTGCTCCTGCCGCTCCCCGCACCGCGCGCCGCTGTAGCGTTTCGCTCTGATAATACCGCGCGCGGAGTGGCGTCTCGTGGCTTTTTTTTTTTTTTTTTCTAAGTGGCGTCTCACGGTTCGGTCAAAGTGACCGGATACTGCTTAACCGGACTACCCTGTAGAGACTAAGCTATATTATAGCCTCCAGCCAGGCTTGCAATAATTCTAAGACTAAGCGACTGCGCTGAGGGCTACCCCAGTTGGGGTCGGACCTCGGCTCAGGGCGTCGCTGGGGGGACAACAACTAAGGCTGGATCTTAATAAAGTGATTCTACCATCCGTTCGGAAAAAGCCTACGTGGAGAAGAACGGACAAGAAACTCCGATTTACTAACGTTAATCTAATTACTATTGCACAGCACGCGGGCTGGCTTGTAGATCTTGACGGGGACGTCGCGACGGGCCTCGGCGGCGAGGACGGAACGAGATCGGTCTGTGTCTTCGAATTGTGCTGGTCTCTTTGTTGCTCTCTTGGAGCAGGGTAGTGGCGTCATCGGGGATGGAGAGTACGAGCCTTGGACGGCGAATTTTGGAGATTTGAGAGGGTTCATAGCGGGAGGCCGCTCGAATTAAGGGGTTGGGGTGATTGACAGCAGAGTCGAAAAAGCGCGTGGAATTGCGTTTCAAAAACTGCTGGATTGTGGGGATTTTAAGATCGACATGGAGTTCCTGAGTACGTACGTACCAGGGGGCTCCCGTGATCATACGGAGGAATCGGTTTTGAACAACCTGAAGCTTATGAATGTGATGGGGCTTTGCGTGTGCGAAGACAGCGCATGCATAGGTCATGATGGGACGGATGACCATGGTGAAGGTTCGCAGCTTGCACCTAAGTGACAGTTTACTGCGTGCGTTCACCATCCCATGGAGTCTGCCTACAGCAAAAGCGGCCCGCGAGCGCGCCGCTTTAATGTGCTTGGCGAAAGTGAGGTGATTATCTAGGGTGACACCTAGGTACTTGGCTTGCTCCTCCCAGGGGATCGGCTTGCCGTACATGGTGATGGGTTTCGGGGGGCGGGGGCTTTTATATCGGCTATTGTATTTTCGGTCAGGCCTTGAGAAGAGGACAGCCTGGCTTTTGTCGGGGTTGACTTCTATTCTCCAGAGGCGGAACCACTTGGCCAAGGAGTTGGCGGCTCTCTGGAGTTTTAGGGCTATGTTCATGGGACTTCGGCCCGAGTAATAGGGGGCTGTGTCGTCGGCGAATAGTGCCAACTGGCTCTCATTACTTTTTGGGATATCGCTGGTGTACAGCGTGAAAACTAGCGGGGATAATACGCAGCCTTGAGGGACTCCGGCTCGTATGGGGTGAGGGGAGGAGAGTTCTCCCTCGACACGATAGCGGAAAGTTCGGTCCGACAACCAGTCTCGTAAGATGAGCACGAGACGTTCTGGCACGCCAAGTTTGTATAGCTTATAAACTAAGCCATTGTGCCAGACTTTGTCGAACGCTTTCGCTATGTCGAAAAACAAGGCACCCGTCAAACTACCACGCTGGAACCCAGCACTAGTGTGTTCGACGATTCGGTGAACCTGTTGGACGCAGGAATGTTTGGCCCGAAAGCCGAATTGCTCGTCAGGGATTAGGCTTTTTCGCTCGACAAAGTCCTTGAGCCGCTTATAAATAAGTCGTTCATAGACTTTTCCGAGCGAATTGACTAAGCTGATGGGCCGATAACTGGTTGGCTCCGATTTGGGTTTACCCGGTTTAGGGATGCCTAACATAGTGGCTTGTTTCCAAGCTTGAGGGAAGATATTTTTGCTTAATGCAGCGTTGAAGATGGCCGTCATTAGCAACAACATGTGTTGGGGGAGGAGTTTTAACACCTTATTGGTGATCCCATCTAAGCCTGGGGCTTTTCTGGGGTGGAGCCTTTTGATGACCTCCTCTACTTCGTCTGGGGTTACGGGAGGTAGCGGGTCATCAGGGTCTTCGACGGGGGGGAGGGAGGTCCTACGTGCGACTTCAGCGTCCACCATGTCTAGGTGAGCTTGGTCCACGGGTTGAGAGCTGTGTGTGCATTGACTTTCGAGGCTGTCAGCCAGGCATTCGGCTTTTTCAGTGTTATCGAATGCAACACTCTCATCGGGGCGAGCGTCTCGTGGCGTGCTTCAAACATTTTTATACTTTTGATCTTACCGCTCGCCGCTCCGCGCTTAGCTGCCGCTCACAGCGGCAAGGTCGTGAACGGGCCGTTAAACTGCTAAACCGATTTAGATGGATATGGAGATAGTTTGAGACTCTGGAAGGATTTAGGATAATTTTTATCCCAGAAATTATCCTTGAGGGCGTGGAAACTTACACCAAGTTTATACTGGTGAACCAATACTATCTCAAGGAAGGCGGCTCTCACAACTACAATATTATTACGTAATATTGAGGACTAGCTGTTGCCCGCAACATAATTCGCGTGAAATTTTAAAAATAAGTAGCCTATGTACTATTTCAGACTATAATCTATCTTTGTGCTAAATTTCCTCCAGATCCGATCAGCCGAATAATTCTGGTGTGATTGAGATCAAACATTCACATATATAATATAAGTAAGATAAGATAAAAGTAGGAAGTGGGATTGCACAATACAACTGAAGTCAGAACTAGAATACACAGACGAAGTGGCGGGCAAAGCCTAGTAATTAACTAGTTTTAGGCAGCAGCTTAACCTGCGTGGAAGTCAAAAATTATTCTCCACCAACGTACTAATTCGATAAAAATGATCCCATATATATTAAGGCTATACACGCGTGCCATATCACTTTATACTGACCTACACATTTTTAATGTTAGCTAGCAGTATAGGATTGTTGAATGAGTATAATTTTCTTTATCAAATTCATTTATTAAACATACTTAGGCAGTTATTACAGATTTACACTATCGAGGTAAGTTATTAAACCTAACAACTAACTTGACAAGCTATCAATGGTTCCCAGACTAGGCACAACCTGTATCTTGGTGACCCAGACATTACACAGAGTTTGTGATTTTACGAGTCCTGCCAGCGCTACGTGGCGTGGTAATATATTATAAAAATCAAACAGAAATAAACAAAAAAAATATAGAGAAAATGAACAAAGAAGCGTAAGGAGAAACTGCAAAAACCAGTTTAGATGAGTAAATGTGAACTGTAGGTAAGTGAGAGTGTATAGGTGATGGTACTGTACTCGTCAGGCTACAGATGTTTAATTATATGCCCAGTCGTTCATCTTTTTCTTTCCTAAGCCGTCGCAGATTTCAGCAATGAGAGGTACTGTTTATTTAGTGCTTTAACTTGTACGTATTCGTGATTTCGTGTTATGTAAGTTTTCTGTAAGTTCTCTGAAATCAAAATAAAAAAAAACAGAATTTCTTTATTCTTTTTTTTCTGAAACTAGGCTTTCCGCAGCTCCTGGCATGGCACTCGTCTATTCCAGTTTGAGGTAATATACATAAAAATATGACACAGTGTATAAAATACCTAATTAACTCTAATAAAATACATAATATACACTTTAATCATAACAAGCTGAAATCGTCACAGATTCACAGTGGCGATGTAAAGTTACGGTTATCGCCAGACTTAATAAAATTTACCCCTGACCACGGAGATATGTTTTACAAACTGGCAACATTTCCACCGTGACTTGTCAATTGTCAAAAATCCAACTTGCAGTTTTGTCGACGGCAAGCCAAATAAACAAATTAATCTCAATTTTCTTGTGAAGAACAAAGAACTTAATTCTAAAATGGCAGACAAACAGAAAGTAGATCTCGGTCTCCTCGAGGAAGATGATGAATTCGAAGAATTCCCCGCTGAAAGTAAGTATTTACGCTATTGACATTTCCTACAAAGATTTTCAAGAATTTCTTGGGTTTTACCATAATTTTGCTATATTTTCGTTCTAGACTGGGGTACAGAGGATGCTGATGACGAAGATGTGTCTGTTTGGGAAGACAACTGGGAGGATGACATCGTACAAGACGATTTCAACCAACAATTGAGGTTAGAATTGTTTGTATTCTGTATGACGACAAGCTTGGCAAAAATTTTTACTCTGATTGAAATCTAGCCTCTCTAAAAACAAACACTTGTTGCTTGAGCTCTTCACCATACATTGATGGTATGTTCTAGCTTGAGTAATATCTGAGGCTTGATTCATCAATTATCTATTTCTTACTACAGCTCAAACAGAAAAAGTGAGCCTCAGATACCGAACTGAGCTTTTATATACGATGTACACAATATTATTGGCCTTTATCAATGACTCCATAATGGACCATTTACACGAGGCCACTCCAAGGTAAACAGATACAGTCCAGTGCATTGGATTGTCCTCAAGCTCATTGGTGAAGCCAGTTTCGAAACATCGGTTCTCACGAAGCCAATACACAATCCGATCCACTGGGTGAGTGGTGGGGGAAGCATTGGTGCCAGCAAAATTGAATATTTTTTATTACAATGGAAAAATTTTAAATTTGTCTGGCTATTGCTAATTCTTGTATTGGCTTCATGAGAACGCGTTCCTGTCCAACCACTTTGCCATTCCACTAGTTGTTTTCAATAGCTGGATAAAAGATTTTGCCCATTCTTCTTCTTTTAACATATCCAAAATCTCTTTATGCATCTCAATCTCAAAGTAATATTATATTTATCCATAGCGTCCGAATCTGAATTGGCCTACTTGGCTGGCTTATATGTAAATTAACTACACAAATTTTGTGCTTTTCATTGGATTGGCTCAATGATTTGGCACATAGATTGACCTCGTGTAAATGTTCCGTATTATGGTTAAATAAATTATTATTGGGTGATTAAGATCTGATAAGTGGCATTTTATTTATAAGACTGGAAACCGACCCTAACATAGTTGTAAAAGACTAGGCAGATATGATCTAAAGTTGTTTATGTACATATTAGCTTCTGCCAGTGGCTTCGTCCGCGTGAATGTCTAAAATAAGTATCCTATGTGCTATTCCAGACTATAATCTATCTCTGTGCCAAATTTCAACCAGATCCTTTTAGCAGTTTTTGTGTGAAGGATAACAAATATACAAATGAATATTGCATTGTGAATATTTGTATGAACTACGGATAGTTGTTCCGGCTCTGGGTGTGTTGTGTATGTGAGTTTATATGTTTGTAAACGCACCCACGATACAGGAAGAAATTCCTAGTGTGGGGCAAACTTTAAAATATAAAATATACAAACACCAACTTTCACCTTTACAATATTAGTAGGTAGGATGTATTCCATTTCAAAGAGCAACCTATTAATTTACAGCAAATTAACCAATGTTGACAACAAAACTAACATTTATATTTTTCTGTTACAGGCAACAACTAGAAAAACTCAAGGAGACCGCCAAGTAGATCAACATTAGAATACATATAGAAATTAAGTTATCATAAGAATTAATTAATCCCAACAAAAATGGATTTACACTGGTGGCTTGAGTTTATACCCAAAATATCATTCAACTTAGTCCACAATCTCTAGAAAGAGTATAAAGTAATACATTTGATCTGTACCCAGTTCGCTGTATTAACATTATATAGGTTACTTTCATTTTTGTATTAAACATCTGTTATACCTCCAAAATTGCTTGTCATTTTTCCCTGTTTCCGAAGTGTGGTAACGTTTAGCATTGGTGAAATTAAATTGTGGACTGTATTTTTGGTGAAGGTTTAATGCTATACTAATTGTATAAAGGTAAAAACTCCCAAACAAATAAGAAAGAACTGTTGACTATCAGTGACGTCCATTGAAGCGAGGTTTGGTCAAGCCGCAGAGTCGCAGTCTCGCCGCGCACCCACGCGCCTATTCGTGTAGACCACGCAGCTGCGTGCGCAGTGTGGGGTTTAATTCTCAACAGTAATGAATGTCTTCGCATGCTTAACCAATGGAATACTACTTCAAGACTAAATGTAAGGTGCCATAAAATCGCTTATAATGGCCAGCCTTTAACACCACAAGATTAAATAATCATGGTCCAAGAATTCTATAGAGGTATGCGGAACAGACGACCTGGTTAAGGTTGCAGGAAGGCGCTGGATGCGAGACGCACGAGATCGATCAATGTGGCGACGTCTGGGAAAGGCCTATGTCCAGCAGTGGACGTCTTTCGGCTGAAATAATGATGATGATGAGGAACAGTGGAAAGTTCCACAACCTCCAAGACGCCGCTACACTATCTAGGAAAGGATGCCTCTTCTCATTGGGAGTAAGTGGGCTGTAATCTACCTCAAATTGAAAGAAAACATATTTATTAACTTATACAAACGCACTAAACACATTTTGAGAAATTGTTGTACATTGTTTGTGTATACAGCTAAGAAATGGAATTCCCTACTGGAGTCTTGTTTTCTGATAGAGCTGAAACCTTAAGGTCTTTAAGTCAAGAGTGAATAGGTTATTTCTAGGCAAGCGTGCTTCACCAGTCGACCACATCAACGCTTACCAGCAGCAGGCGAGATAAAGGTCAAATCCGAGCCTATTAATTAAAAAAACTTTATCACATAAAATGAACAGACTTCAAAAGCAAAACACGAAAAAGTGCAAAATAACTTTCGTTTCGTTGTCTTTGGTACCTCTTGTTTTTATCATTTTGCGACAAGGACTTCCGAAACTAAAGTTATTTAGCACTTTTTTGCGTTTTGCTTTTGCAGTCGGTTTATTTTTCGCGAATAAGGCTTTATTTCTCTCTTTTTAGTTTTTGTACACCATCACTAAAAATTTGCTATTTCTATAGTACGGTACTTATAGGATTGACAAAATGCCCATAATAACTCAATTTGCACGTTTGTGCTGTTTGTTGCTAAGGAGTTAGGTATGCATGCTCCATATCTTGAAAACTGCTGGACCGATTTTGATTAAACTTGCACTATTCCATAAGTTGAGATATACTCAATCTAACACAAAGAATGATCACGATCCGATAAGTAGTTTCGGAAAAATGGTTGGACAAACATACATACATGCACATATGAAATTTGGCACACGTGTTTAGAAGCCCACATAGAATATGTGAATATTCCAACAATAATACATACATACATGTCGAATTGATTACCTCTTTATTTTGAAGCCGGTAAAATAACATCCATAACAAATGCAATAAACAGTATATGAAAAAAAACCGGCCAAGTGGGAGTTGAACTCGCTCACGATGGGTTCCGTACCATTATCGTAAAAAACGACAAGAAAAATCACGTTTGTTGTAATTAGGGTACTTAATATTTATTTTATTCTGTGCAGAAATACATCATCTGTGAAAACGTCAACTGTCTAGCTACCACGGTTCATGAGATACAGCCTGGTGACAGACAGACGGACAGTGGAGTCTTAGTAATAGGGTCCCGTTTTTACCCTTTGGGTACGGAACCCTAAAAAAGAATTCGACTCACAGCAGCAGAGTTGGAAAATAATTATGTTTTGCTTTTAATATTGTAGTCCTCAAAGCTGTTTATTTGTCCACCTTGTTTATTGATAAGAATAAAACCACAAACATTGCGTAAAATAACATGTTTATTATAAAAACTTACAACAATTTAGATAATTTCAGTTCTGATAAGCTCGAAAATAGATTATCCTTTGTACGAAGACATAAAAACCTCAAAAATATCTATATGAAAACCGTTTTATCTAAAAAAATATTGGGAATGTATCACAAATAGATCAGGCTAGACATTGCTGATTTATGAAGATTAAATTCAAAAACATAATATTTGTACAAGAATTGATATTATTTTAAGTCTCAAGAAATTGGTTCCTTAATGATTTTTGTCTTAGAGTTAAAATTTCACTAAAATTATTATGGCTAATCAGGATATCCTTATATAAGGCCCAGTTTCAGGAACGATAATTATCGGAAAATTTCGCGATTAGTTCAACTACATTCAGTTTATGCAAATACAGCATTCTGATTGGACGTTTCTCAGCGGTCTCAACCACTTAGTTGAATGAATGTTCAACAGCCAGATAATTAGTTTCCAGAAACTGGGAGTAAATCATCAAGGCCAGCTTGATTTTAACAACAATCTTATAACTAGGTAAGGCACATAGATTAGTGCAACATCTGGCTGAAACAGCCCATTTATGGCAGTTATTGAGATCTTAATGATTTGGCTATAAAAGAGGTGATTTCTGAGATAACTACAGATGTATGATAGAAGAAAACATGCTGTGCACAGTAAAACTATTCTCTTAATGTCCCTTGGCAATCATCGACTTTAGCAGTTTGCCGCACATTTTTAAAATAAATTGCATTAAAAGTGCATTAACAACTCTATATACTTTTAAGTTGATAGAGAGCGTCCGGTCTGCACCAAGTGCAAATGGCAACTGATAGAAATCCGACGACTGCGGACTGACGAAATACGATATTTGCCGAGGGTCATTAAGGAAATAGTTGTACTGTACTCCCCTCCCTTATTGGCCGGTATTAACATAGACTTTCCGATGCGCATAGCATGGCGCACTGTTGTTTTAGTATGCGATTTACTACTTCGCAGCCATTGTAGCCAACATCAGACCGGAAAAAAGGATTGGGGATTACGTGTGACTGACACTGGCATAGCCGCCATCAGATTTCGATAACAAAAAAAAATAATTCTAAATTAGTTGGTGACTAGTGCAAATTGGGTTTTAATCTGGGTGTACTGCTACAGGTGGCTAGATAGAAGAGTTTACGAAGACTCTTCGATCTAGCAACCTGTAGCCTTCGGACTATACCTTAAAATTTAACTCATTATATTTTCTAAACTAAGACCCGATTAAATCTGTGACTTGGCAAAAAAATACGACGAATTATCGACAAAATTTGGGAGAAAACAGATCTTCGCTAGGTGCCCTAGAATAGATTTTGAGATATAAATGTGGCCATGCTGGGGAAATGCTCCCTAGATCGGCTACCTATAAATCCTTTGAACCAGTGACCGACAATTTTTTTATTTTATATACAATAAAAGCTCTAATGGGGGCCATGCCAGTGTCAGTCAAGCGGATTACCTACTGTAAGGGAAGAAGAATGCTGATATAATATTAAAGCCCACAGTCTCACATCCAGTCTCACCGAGATACAGCGTTACCCAGTAGTAACTGCATTGTGAAGATCAGAGAGGCTGTCGCTCCATGTCATCATCCCTAAATCCTTTTAATGTTCCCACTGTTGGGACACAGGCCTCCTCTCTGTGAGAGGCCGAAATCCGCCACGCGGGTCCAGTGCGGGTTGGTGGATGTCACATGTCTTCGAATGTTTGGTCTAGGATATTACAGTTTCCTCAAGATGTTTTCCTTCACCGTTTTGAAAGCAGTAGTGATGAAATAATGAACACATAGTAAAACGTCTGTCTGGGTCGCTCCATGTAAAATATTGGTATTCAGTTGGATCCAATAAGACTGGAAGCGGACACAAACTTAGTTGGAAATGGAATGGTGTGGTGATTGATATATCTTGATAATTACAAAGCACGAAACGCCGCGGCAAAGACTAGAGACGACATTAACAATAATTAAATTAAATTTGTATTTGGTTCGATATGTTTTACAATTTCTCAAACGCCACCACTACTTTAGTGGTAAGGTTCAGTCCGAACCTACCCCCAGCAACCAAATTGCGCAAGTGAATTCGGCAAGGCAAATGGTTTGACAGCCATCAATCGACCAATCATATGCAAGATGAAAGATGCGATGTGGATTTCTGCCTATGTGATTGGTCGACTGATGGGGCTATTAGGCTCTGTTGTTGTCTGGTGGGTCCGGAGTGAGTGTAGACCTAGACGTAGCGTGTATGTTCAAATCGCGCCGAAAACACCGCTTGCGAGATACGGGATTTTTATTAGCTTGGTATCTCGAAAACTCAGTTTACGAGGATTTTTATTAGCTTGGTACGTATATATCTATGTAACGAAATCTTTGAACGTGATTTTCACCCCCTTTAAAACGTCGGATTAATTTGAAACTTTGCACACTTATCAAGGATCGATGACAATGCAATAATTTAAATAGTTTGTCACATTATCCTTACTAGGGTCAGCGATTGAACTAAAAAGTTAAAAAATAAATGACGGTTTAAAAAAACTAAAAAACACGCTTTAATAGAAAACCAAATTAAAATTAAGAAAAGCGTGATTAAAAAAAAAATGTTTTTATTGTAGAAAAGCGTGGGGTACTTTTGAAGATATTTTCAAAATGACTTTGCTTTCACTAATTTCTTTAAATTTTTGTTTTACT
This sequence comes from Orthosia gracilis, assembly GCA_947562075.1. Classification (NCBI taxonomy): domain Eukaryota; kingdom Metazoa; phylum Arthropoda; class Insecta; order Lepidoptera; family Noctuidae; genus Orthosia; species Orthosia gracilis. The sequence goes on along the minus strand of OX387267.1, from coordinate 2,575,060 downwards.
TCATAATATGTGGTTTCATAGACGTTGCTACAGCTGTATGGAAAGTTTTAACAATGCCGTCTCTAGCAGTGACCAAGGCGGTTCGGTGCCCTGATTTGGATAATCTTAATACTAAAGATAATATAATAAAGTTACTAAAAGTTGATATTCTGGTTGCCCGCTGTCCCGAATTGGTATTCCTCTTCGGTTTGTGTCGGCTGTGCGTTCGGGTCGTCGGCTTCCGCGAAGTATGTGTCCAGGATTACTAAGACTTTCTTGTATATCTGTAGAAAAAAGAAGATATAAGTGTTAATCTAAACTACAAAATAATCAAAAACCCGACTGCTTATGAAGGGAACAGATACATATTCTCGAGCTGGCTGACCAAAACCAGATGTATCCTCCGACTGCACAGCATGATTTTTGTGTGAATTGACAAAGATAAAGCGCATCAAATTTCAGGAGTGGGGGCTTGTGACGTCACTTGTCTGTATGTGTAGCACACCGTGACGTCACATGATATTTCAACGCAGTCATTATTTTTTGTTTCGTGGCAAAAGAAAAATACGTGTCCAATATTTTTAGGTTATCTAACTGACGGAATAAATAGATTTTTATTTTATCATCCCTATTAAAAAAATAAAACAAAGATTTCTAGTATTGGGATGGCTTTGATCATTTCTTTGATACAGTAGTTGTAGTGGTTTAAAATAAAAAAAATTTGCATCGTCACACACAAAAACATCTAAAAAGGAAAAAAAATAAGCCTCGTACTCGCGTCGGGTCGCGGAACCGCCAACGTTTACAGTAGTTTATTTTTTTTACTTAGCGGTTCCCCGACGCGAGTACGACGCTAATTTTTTGCTTCTTAGAAGTTTTTGTGTAAGGGGTTTTCAAATTTTTTATTTCATTCTTTTTAAACTACATATAATATCCATAGTAGAAGACACGGTTCATCCGTTTAGGCACAGAATAAATAATAGTACAAGTACAGAAGAGTCACGTCGCGCAACAATTCATAGAAATAGAGACTCTTGGTAGTAAGCAACAAAGTGCAATTCAGCTCGCATAAGCGCTCAGTGCCTAACGCGACATTCACCTAAACATTGTCGCTCTCTTCTAACGCGTAACTCTATTGCTGTCTGGCGCAGAGTGAGGCGCTAGGGTTGTCAGCTTGCTGCTGCTACTATATTTATCGTCTTTCTATCTTGTTGTTGTACAATCGGGCAAAGCTATATCTGATCATTTTGAAAACAAAATCCCGTGCACAAGATGATCACAGCTGCGTCCACCCTTTTTGCGTTGACCAATAGCCATATGCCAGTATGCATAGTAGTAGTAAACCAACAAAGGATCCGAAACAAAAAGAAAGATTTTTAGGCCGACCACTAGTAACAGAACAAAAAAAGAACCAAGAAAGAGAAGTTTGAAGTGGATAGTTTATTAATATTTATTTATTGGTGTACTAAAATTTTACTTTACAACAAGTGTAAAGATTGTTATTATGTGAATATAAAAATAAAGAACTTTTATAATTCAATGCTGTTTTCTTCAAAATTATTATGTAATATCTACTACTAATTACTATGATAATATAATATATAATATTACTACAAAATAGTCCTCGTGGGAGCTGAGCGGTAAGCGGCAACCAACTACGATACTCCTTTTTTCACGGAGCGCCGGCCGTGAGTACCTAAACTGCGGAGTGAGACACCCCTAGTTTAAAAGCTAGATGCCACAGACAGACACGTCAAAAATATAACGCCCCTCTTTTTCCGTCGGTGGTTAAAAATAGTTGGCTCAATAAAAAATGTATATACCTGTTCATTTTCATGTTGCTGCAGACTCTCAATCTGGTCCAGAGCGCCTATTTCTTCCAGTTTCAGAGCTAGAGCGTCTAGTTGACCGTACTTCACTGCCGCCTGAAACAATAACAGTAGATTGTTTTAATATTATAGGACATTTTTGATAATTTTATATTTAATCGGCGTTTCATATAGATGCTATCACAATAGAAGCCAGGAGGACAGTGCAAATAGGTGCACTTGCATCCCCTAGCTTGCAAATAAAGTATACAAAAGCATTCAAAATAAAAAAAAATAATCATAATAATTACCTATTCATCCGGCGCCTCCACCAATATGTGACGGGGTGGTAGCCAGAGGCAGTTTAAATTAAAGATTGAATTACAGCATAATTATTTTCGTACCTGTAACAAGTTGGTAAGTCCATCCAAGACCACAGTGACAGCTCTATGGTCAGGCGCGTGGAGCAGTTGGCAGTAGGGCTCCAGGAAGCCGGCTGAGATGAGCGCGTCCAGCTGTTCTGGAGTACCGCCCAGGCAGAGGTTTGTGATCGCCCAGGCTGCTTCTTTTTGACATCTGTGGGAAAGAAATGTGCTGGTTAGAATGGTTTTTTTTTTCTACATAATTAAGTGTTTAGTAAATAGTTCACAAACCACTACCAAAGACAGTAAAGTGTGAGCGAGAGTGGAAATTTCGCTACTTGAAGCTAGTTTTGAGAAACTATGCTCAGAAAAGCAAGCACATCCTTCTCATTTATACCAAACGAAAAGAGATAAAAAAGGGAGTGCATTTTTGTATTGTTTTTTTTTTTTTTCTTTAAATTTGATGCTATTTAGAGTTTTTCTGACGAATTTTTATTAAGCTAGAACTGAGAGTAACAACTAGTAGGTACGTTACACCCTTTAAGTATCTTATTTTGTCAGTGTGGACCTTTTTGTTGCCTGAAATAAACAAAAAAAAAAATGAAAGGCAAGAAGGCCAGGGCGTCGCATAAATATGCCAACTTTCCAAGAGCGTCACAGTTAAAATAAGTTTGGGAAGCCCTGTTTTAGAGGGTATTTAGATCCTCACGGCACGCTGACCTAGGCCCTCTCCGGGTTGGCAAGCATTGACAGTTTAACGGCGTGGGTAGATCTCCTCCACATCAACCCTCCTCCTTTCTTATTCGGGCTTGAGACCGACAACGGCGGGATGCTTTAATAGTAATGCTTTAATAAAAAAAAGCTTTAAGGGTAATATTAGCAACGGAATTATGGATACACAGTTTTATGTACCATCATCAACACTTTGACAATCTCGGGATCCTGGGGTCCCGTTCCTTTAAAAAGGCGTGCGAGGAGCCGAAGCCAACTCGCAGAGGCCTTATTAGGCATGTATCAGGAAATGTGACACCAACCGACGATTATCCCTGTATGCACTGCGCAAGTGCATCCAAGGGTAATCACAAAATTGGTGCTAAATAAAAATAAAAAATGTATTGGGCTATGGTTAAGGTTATCTGCGTATTCTGCTGTATTTAATTACTCATTAAGTTACAATAAAAAATAATGATGGTTCATAATTATGATATATTACTACATTGTAGCACCGGTTCAATTTTTTTTTTAGTAAATAGTGTCTACACAGTATATCGTATTATAAATACCACATGATTTAAGTACTATCTAATATAATCTAATTTAGTTCAAATTTTTTTGAACTAAATTAGAATGCATATTATATTAAACATTTTTAAGAGAACATTTTCTGAGCTTGTAGCACTGAACGAATTAATACGCGTTTCGTTTTGCTTCTTCAAAGTACATTTGAAACCACAGTAGGTCGCTGATACATGTTGCATAGTAGTCACAGCGGATCTTTGTGTCTCTGAAGTTGGCTCTGCGAACCATTGCGCAAGAAACAGTTTGTCATTGAGTATACTGCATAGAGTAAGTGAGATAGGACGATGCGACAAACGTAAGCAAGTGAACGAGGTAGTTATATAATGCTATCTTCACCTTCAACATTGACACAAAAATAGCTACTGCGCAGGATCTTGCAGTCAACTTCAGAGACACAAAGATCCGCTGCGAGTATTATAAATACAAAACACAGTTACGACATTTTAGGGAATGGCCCATTTAAACTTGGTTTTGGTAAACGCGGTTAAAATGGTGTTGTTGAAATCGGTTTGATGATAAACAGAGATCCTTTAAACTATATTACGCTAAACTTAAATCAATTGAACTTAGTTTTTATAGCGAATGGTAAAATCGTCTCTTACTTGATGTCTTCAGTAGCGAGCACATGCAAGAGATGCGCAAGCACACCAGCATCGATGGCGCGTTGTATCTGCTGCGCGGTGCCGGCGAGGATGTTGCTGACTGCCCAGGCTGCTTCCTTCATGAGCGACGGTTTGCCGCAGCGGAGGAGGTCTATGATGTGGTTTAGGCAGCCGACGTCGAGGCAGCGGTCGGTCTAGGGAAATGAGAAAAATATTTTACATAATCTTTCTAGGAAATAACAAAAGACGATTATGGTTCTCTCCAAACTTATTGACCGCCCTGAAGTTGGCTACTATAACTGTGCAGTAGTAAATCTCATACAAAAACAGCACCGATGCGTGCCTTGCGCATCGGAAAGCCAACATCAGTGCGGCCCAGAAGTTTGGCGAGAACTATTCATGGCGTTAGGTTCGTTAGTTTATTATTTTTTATTTATTGATTGATAAAAACGGTACATTGTAAGTGGGTTACCATTTGCTATTCGACCAGTCTATCCAGATGCAGCTGATGCACCCATCCACGGAACGACTTTAACAAGCATTGCTTAGTCTTGAAAGTCGACCGTGCCGTGAGCCTGTTTTTACTTAGCGACGAACTCCACCTTCTTTGTTTTTGTTTGTCTAGGTAAATGCTCGTGCGTATGCGTTACCACGTGGAAATAGCGCGGTTATGTGGGACTTCAACCCACTAAAATTCCCCGGTGTCCTCCGGTGCCACTTATGGTGGGAACACGGGCACGCGTAAGCAGTTATCCGCGGACCCTTCTCTGAAGAATACCCTCCCCCCATCACCGGCGCACCAGAACACATTGCACGCCGTGACCACCACAGGGACCAAACCAGCACATGGGCACTAGACCAACCCCTATATACCCCTTGGTCCCCCTATGACGGGTCTAGTCAATGGTCCCGCCACCTACCGCATCGCGGCCCGCCTAAGTTGCGATGTCGCCCAAGCGGCTACTGGACCATCTCACTCCTGGACTTGAAATTCAATGTGGGTCTTTTTCTGAGGATATTTTTTACCTGTTCATCAGACCCAGTGAGCATGTTGCCGATAGCTCTGAGCGCAGGTGTGCGCACTGCGGGAGACTTGTGCGCTAGTAGAGCATTGACTCTGGGTAGCAGACGAGGAGTCATCTGAACAGCTTCTATGCGCTCGTTGGGGCCGTCGGTTAGGTAGGATAGAGCCCAGCATGCGTCGGCTGGAAGAGAAGGTTTTAAGTTAAAAAAGTTAATTTGAAAATCAAAAAACCTGACTACTTCAGACGTGAAATAAAAATACGTAAACAAGAAGAAAATCATGCTATGCAGTCGCAGAATAAATCTGGTTTTGGTCAGTCAACTCGTGTTTATGTATCCTCTGACTACACAGCATGATTTTCTTCTTGTTTAAGTCTTTTTAGTTCGCTTCTAAGGCAGTCGGGTATTTTGACTACTTTTAAACATAGAAGTGTTAGATATATTTGTAATCATCTCTTATCCTTTCATTTTGATCGAAGCATACACTTTCTTTATAGATAGGCTGGTAGGTAATGCAAATCTAGGGTGTAATTGTAGTTAATGGTTTAGGCACTTGTATATTAAGTCTAGCTATGGAACATTTCATACCCAGAGGAGAGTATCTTCAAACCCTTTTGAGTTACAAACAAATGAACGAACGCATTTTACATGAAATGTGTTTGGGTCAAATCTTGCAACAAAATTTTAAAGCAGTTATCCTCTATCGATTAAGATGAAATTTTTCATACATGTTTAGTTTGGATGACAACGCATGCTCAGCTAAGTGCCGTCATTCTAAATCCAATATGGCGGACAGCCCAAGGTGGCGGACTAGTTATTTTTTGTGCACTGCCATGATATGGGTATCAAATGAAAGGGTTTGCTAAGAAGAAGCCGAAAAAAGCATGATTTAACAAAAGATGTTTTAATAATAAATGAATAATAATAATTAATAATATAATTTAAAATAAAAATTAAATAAATAAAATAATTTAAACAATTTTATTTCTCATGAGGATAGGTAGAAACTTCAGAATACAATCTGCTAGGATTGTTGCTTTTGAATTGTTATTTTACATGACCTATGAAGACTAACATAATACTTCAAGATTGTTAGTCTTCAAGTATCAAAATGAAGACTTACCCAAAACATCTTGATCAGCTATCTCCAGTAAATCTGAAATGTACGGCAGAGCGGGGGCTACGTAGTCAAACTTCACCAGTGGGTTCTTGTTTCTGTAACAAAGTGATATTTATGAAGTATGAAATAAGAGCTATAACTTAAAAGATTGAAGTAGCAGATGTCCAGCATTGGAATGTTAAGGCCCTGCGCAGACGACAGACTATCCGTGACGCACTTTTTAGTCTGTGAAAATAGAACCTATGCAATTATATGCAGTAACGCACACGACGCGCAAAAAGTCCGGCGCGCAAAAAATCCGTGTAATTCGGGCAGACCGCACCGCGCCGCGGCGCGCCGCTCCCACAAAAAGTGTGTGAAAAAAATTGAACGTTTGCTTCAACGCGCGCTAACGCAGACGGCGCACACTTTAGTCGGCCATCTGCATTTGCTAGGGGTGGACGTAACGCACGCGATCTATTATCATGGCGCCAGAGGTCGATGTAACTATGTTAATTCAAGAAAGCGACTACGTCCCTACAGCTCTGCCGACAAAATGATCGAAGATGTGCTTGTGCGTCGTGTGCGTTGAGCCTGTGAAAAATCCGCGACCGACATTTTGCGCGCCATGCAGACTTTTTGTGCGCCGCAGACTCGATCGCACAAAAAGTGTGCCGTCTGCGCAGGGCCTAAAGGATGATGAATGTGTGTATGAGAAATGGATGTTCATATTTACGATCACCATTCTCCAATAATAACGCAGTACTGGCCATGCGCCCACACTCGGAGACAGAATATCAATATTGAACTACCTTTTGGATTTGTTTGCTGTTTTTCTTTTTAGGGTTACATACCCAAAGGGTAAAGTCGGGACTCTATTACTAAGACTCCACGGTCCGTCTGTCTGTCACCAGGCTGTATCTCATGAACTATGATAGCTATGCAGTTGAAATTTTCACAGATGATGTATCTGTTGCCGCTATTACAACAAATACTAAAAACAGAATAATATAAATATATAAGTGGGGCTCCCATACAACAAACGTGATTTTTTTGCCGTTTTTGGCGATAATGGTACGGAACCCTTCGTGCGCGAGTCCGATTCGCACTTGGCCGGTTTTTTTAAACTTTGGCACACCCTAGGAATTTCTTCCTGTATCGTGGTTATCAAACATATAAATTCACATACACAAACACCCAGAGAGAAGCTCGTGGCTAAATAATAACAGCCGCTCTGGTCGATCATCAAGGTTAAGCAACGCTTGACAAGGTCGGTACGTGGATGGGTGACCATTTCAACATACCGAGTTTCCTCCGTGCCTCGGAAAGCACGTTAAGCCGTTGGTCCCTGCTGTCATTTAAAGATCTTTGACAGTCGTTAGTAGTCAGAAGCTTGAAATCTGACACCAGTCTTGCCAAGGAGTACCGTGTTACCCAGTTACTGGGTTGTGGAGGTCAGATAGGCAGTCGCTCCATGTAAAACACTGGTACTCAGCTGAATCCGGTAAGACTGGACCCCAATATAGTTGGGAAAAAAGGCAGATATATATAAAAACACTCAGAGCCGGAACAACTATCTGCTTGTCATAAAAATATTTGTCCCGTGCGGGAATTGAATCTGCGACACGCAGTGCAGCAGTCAATTGCTCAACCAATGCGCCAACCGTGTGCGCTTTGATTTACATAGTTTATTACAGTTATGAATAAACTCTAGCCATCAATTATTCTGTGTAAAAATATTTTTAAATATCCAAGTCGTTTAGGAGGGGTGACCAAAAGTAACGAAAAAATAACGTGTTGTTTATTATTTTTTTAAAGCAAAAAATCATACTTACTTTAAAACTTTTTACGTTTACTTTAAACAAGTTTATTGCATTCATTGCATTCCTGCAGAAGTTGCTGTAAGTCCAAACAGCGTCCTTATATAGCTGACTATTACAGGATGGATGAAGTATGATGTCTTTTAGACACTTTGATTAGAATTTCTGCTTCAGAAGTAGTGGAGACTTCTAAAAGTGGTAAAATTACCTGCAGAAGTTGCTGTAAGTCCACACGGCGGTCCTCAGCTGACTCGCGGGCGTGGAGGCAGTGCACAGCGGCAGTAGCACCGGCAGCGCTCCATGAGACAACACGGTGTCGCGTGTTTGGGGACCGTCGCCGGCAATGTTACCGAGTGCCCAGGCGCATTGTTCGCCTACCACACCGCCCCGAGCGAGGAGGGCGACGAGTTTTGGGATTGCTCCGCCCTGGATGGAAAAAAATTGTTCAGCATGAAACTGACATCTCTCAACGTGCATGTGCAGATGCAGATCGATAGCAAAAAAAAAACAATACAAGCGGCGATAACCACATTCCTTTGACGCGTTCCCAGTCCACATTGGACAGCTCCTCATCTAATATTATACATGAAATTGCCAACACACTGTTGGCAAATCTAAAAGGACCTATACTAAATTAATACTATATAAAAAAGTCCCTTCAATTACAGAGATAACTGTCTATTACATTAAAATAATATTAAATCAATAAAATCTTGACTTACATCAACAACAGACATGGTATGTTCATGTGTTCCTGAAGCAATGTTCGTGATAGCCCAAGCAGCTTCAAACTGGAGATCGGGGCTGGAAATAAGACAAACCTATAAAATATACAAAATAGCCTGGTTGATTTCCTTAGGATAGGATTTGATAGATGAACCCTCTTTTTCTGTACTTAGCACTCCCATTTGGTTCGTTTTGCGTGCAGGCCTCCTCTTTGTGAGAGGGAATGGGCCGTAAACCACCACGCGGCCCCAATGCGGGTTGGTGGATGTCACATGTATTTGAATGTTTGGTTTGAGGACATGCCGGTTTCCTTACGATGTTTTCCTTCACCGTTTTGAGAGCAGTGGTGAGACCTACAGCCTAACGATAATGGTCTAAACTCCATTTGAAATAATATTAGACTTGTATCCAAATCTTTTTACAGTCCGTTCAACCGATTTTGAGTTCTATCCCGTAAACATAAGGATGACATAAGAAGCATAAAACTGTTACCAAAACCAACTGTTTATTGTAGCTGTACTACAATTTGTCGTATCACCAACGTATTAGAAGTCAAAATCGGTTGAACGGGCTGTAAAATGGGCTATTTTAAACGTCTAATGTTATCGCAAATGGAGTATACGTACAAGTCATCTCTCTCCAGAGCATCCTCCAAAGGCTTGTTGACTCTAGCAATGACCACGGCAGTGATGTGTAGGTTTTGTTCTGTGTAAGCATGCTTAGAGGTTGTGGGTTCAAATCCTGGACCTGGACTTTTGTGTGGTCCATTGGTGTAATTGTTGCAAGGCGTTCCAGTGCGAGGATAAAAGAATAAATAATCACGTCATTGTGGATATGTAGGTGTACTGCATTGCTACTTATCATATATCGGGTGGGTAGCTCTAACATGAATAAGAAACTATGGAATGGGCTATACTTGGAGTGTTTTAGAGGGATCGAATCCTTAATGAGATGATTGGAAAGAGAACTAGAGTAACCCGTAGAATAAGCAAGCTGAAGAGTCTATTGTCTGACCACATATTAGCTGTCATATCATTGGTTCTGTGACTAATAAAAACTAACACTCACTAAAAACTTACTTCTCCATATTCCTTCTCACCGCACCGGGTTTCTATCTAATTCTTACACTGTCTCTTCTATAAAATTCTGGAATGTCCTTCCCCTTTACATAAAAAAAACTGAGAATAAATTTTCATTTAAGCGTAGAATCCGGAAATATTACTTATCCTCTCTTACGTAGCTCGGTCTTCGTCATAGTTATTATATTTAAATTTCTGTTTCATTTAAAATAATAATATGGTATTTATTATAATATTTATTAGTCTATTGTTTTAGAAAATATTAAATGTATTTTATTAGTTAGATAGTTTATTAATATCAGATTTTAATAATTGTTCTTTTTTTATTTTGTACTCCTACCACTGTTGTGTCCTTTTTAACCCAAAGGTTGACTGGTAGAGAATGCCTTGCTGCATTAAGTCCGCCTATGTATCACCATTGTACATGAAGTTTAAATAAATAATATGTTGGGGCAGACAACTGGTGGAATGCCATCAGGCTTGTTGGAGTAACTATTTATACTATGCAGTCTGGCATGTTGGCTGCTGGTACCAGCTGGATGAGATTGGCCGAGGAACAAACTAAGTGATTTGCTATAGTCGAAGATGGCCTTTCTACTGGCTAATGGCAGCTGGAAGTGATCGCCAATCGATTTAAATGACATCAGCAGTCTAGCTATGTACACAGGCCGGTTACATTGCTCGACCGACAGTCGGCGCGTACGTCAGTCGCGCTTGTCACTTTTATGTAATATTCATAAATCGTTACAGTGGACTGCACGCATATATTGCTACGCACACCGTCGGTCGAGCGCGTCCGCATGCGTGCGTTAGTCTACCGACGCGCTATCGAAATAAATGAACGCATTCAGTGCTGCACTGATCGGTGGACAGACCGCATGGATGCCTAATAATCTGGTCTGTTTGTTGGTCAGGAGAGAACTGAATGGTTCACACTAACGGTCGGTTAATGCGTACGGTCTGGACGAAAGGTACGCGCTGACGGTCGGCCGAGCACTATAACCGGTCTTAAGGTTGTTGATGACCTGCTGGGGTGAAGGATGATCAACTTACGATTCTCTATAACTGAGAAGTCATTGATCCGACTTGTACCAAAAAGTATAATTACATAACTAGATAGGAGAACAACCACGGCATTGGATTGGACGGGTTATGTCAGCCGCATGCCAATTACCGCTGGGCAATGGCGTGTGAATAGAGATGTCTTTGTCCAACAGTGGTATTGATGATGATGATGAGACCACCATCATCAACCTTTTCAATACTCCCACTTCTGGGACACAGGCCTCGTCTCTGTGAGAGGGAATGTGCCGTATTCCACCACGCGGGCCCAATGCGGGTTGGTGGATGTCACATGTATTCGAATGTTTGGTTTGAGAACATGCTGGTTTCCTTACGAAGAGTGAGCGTCCGGTCAGTTTGTTGGCCAGGAGAGAACTGAATGGTACAAACTGACGGTCGGTTAATGCGTACGGTCAGGACGAAACGAACGCACTGACGGTCGATCGAGCACTATAACCGGTCTTAAGGTTGATGATGACCTGCTGGGGTGACAGGATGATCTACTTACGATTCTCTATACCTGACAAAAGTCCCCTCCATAGCAAAAAAATAAAAATCATTGATCCGACTTGTACCAAAAAATATAATTACGTTACTTGAAGAAAACGTGATTTTTTATTTATTGAGATATTATAATTATTTTGGTCTAGAATAATTTTATCCGTTTAATTTAAATCATTTATATCGGTCCACGCGTTCATATATTGCCATGTGAAAGGGTCACGAGCGCCCCTTATCGCGACACTTTTGCTTTGATCGTGTTAGCGACACTGCCTTTACATTTCTTTCGTATCGTTTTGAAATATTGGAATACATTGGTAGACAGGTGTCAACGACTTTTATTTTTTTGTTATCTGGCGGTGCCTTTACTACACTTCCTATCTATCTGAGGATGAGAATCAACTTTAGGAGCTTGCAATTAAAGAAGCTTATGTCCTGCAGTATACTGCTAAAGTCTGTTGTTGGTGGTCTACTCCTCAGTCATTTCTTTCCAGAGCATTCACTAGTGGCTTGCTGACTACTGCGTGAACTGACGTTCTACTCACCAGTCATCTCTTTCCAGAGCATCCACCAAAGGCTTGATAACACCAGCGCTGACCATGACAGTGATGGGCGGGTTCTGTTCCTTGGAGAGCATGCGACGAGCTGCACGGGCGTATGCTGTCATTACTGCTAAGTCATTAGACTTGAGACCTGTGGGAAATAAAATGATTTGATATTAAATATAGTACGATTATCGCAATTTTTCCTTTTTCTGTGCTATAAGACGTTGCTTCGTACCAAATTTCAAGATTCTGAAATACCAAATTTTTGATTCCCTTGCGAGTGTCGAAAATTTGCGGAATAAACGGCTGTATCTTTTGATTGCGTTGGCTTAGAAGTTTGATTTCACAGCTATCAGGGACAGTAGACCTGAGTATTTGATATGATTTGCTATATATCAGCTTGATACCTCCACGCGTTCCTGAGAAAAAGGGCCTTGACAGACAGACAGACAAGACAGACAGACAAGACAGCCAGACAGACAGACAGACAGACAGAAGGACGGACGGACAGCAAAGTGATCCTATAAGGGTTCCGTTTTTCGATTTCGGTTTCGGAACCCTAAAAACAACAAAAAAAGGCTTTACTATGTAGCACAAATAATATATATAATACTAGCATACAGATGCCTCATCCCATGCAAAGAAACGTTGGGTTCCGTTCCACGTTTCCACGGATATAGATGGTGTTAGCAGCGACTTGCAAATTAAAGGGTTTACTCGGTTCGTGAATATTTTTTATTAAATACAGCGACGATGTTTTATAGTAACAAAATGTGTTACAAAGCAAACTTAAAAAATCGGGCCTCAGAAATTTAAAACCGCGCCATCTATTAGAATAAATTTTAAATGATCCATTCAAATAATCTTTGAAATGTGAATTAAGAGCCCAATACTCCTTAATATTGTGCTTCGGAGAGTTAATTAAACTAGAACCTACATTTTTTTATGATTGTCGCTAGTAAATCTTAATATTTCACAAAACTCCATAAGAAGTTGGACCTTATCACGCCATCTAGTGTAATTTATTTGAACTAAACTTTCTTTCTTCGCGTCGGGTGCCCATGCTTTATAGTTAGCAGGTCAGATCAAGGTCACAATGGGTGCAGGATTCCTTAATCCTGCACCCTGATAGCGTATCTGTTTTGACACCAAGAAGCACGCTCCATCCCTTTCATTTTTATAACTCAATATTACCCAGCGTAAAACACGCAATGAATGCTGTAAAATCCAAGGAAAGTGTACCGTGCGCTACTCTTCCTGCCGGGCGAGCACGGAATCTGTGAAAGGCTTGAGTCACACATTTTATCACGGTTTTTGCTCCCAAACTATGATAAATCAACTCAAGCCTGTCACAGTAGGCCGTGCTCGGCCACCTGGACTTATACAGTTAGGTTTGTGCTCTATTGATATAATTGCTGCATGGTGTTCCAGTGCGAGGATAAACAAATAAATAACATCAGGCCTGTATTCTCCCAAAGGGTTAAGCAGAGGGACACCTATAGTCCACCCCAATTTTGCTTCTTATGTTAAGGTCCCATGTAATAAGAGACGAGCCTAATACCATCAACTGGGCACAAATCGCGCGGTATTTTCTCGTCCAACTTACACGACAGTGTCTCAAGACGAAAGTCTATGACCAGTGTGTTTTGCCAGTTATGTCATATGGCTCTGAGACACAATCACAATATTGGCTCACAAGGGCTTTCTATGCTCGAAGTTTCCTTGCGTAATCGAATCAGAAATGTAGAGGTAGAGAACCAGGGTTACCCACATAGACCGAAGAATTGCCAAACTTAAGTGGCAGTGGGGAGAGCAGTGGTAGCCCAGTGGTAACGGCCGCGACTTACAGGTTGTAGGTCGTGAGTTCGAACCCAGGCAGGCGCTTTACCTTGTGTAAATTATTACATCCTAGTCCTAGAACCAAAAATTCAAGGACATGTGACATCCACCAACATGCACTGAGCCCGCGTGGTGGATTAAGGCCCATTCCCTCTCACAGAGAGGAGGCCTGTACGTACAACGGACCAAATGCGAGTCTGAGTAGGCAGGGCACATTGCTCGCAGAACGGATGGCTGATTGGGTAAAAAGGTTCTGGAGTGGCGACCGCGAACCGGAAGACGATGCGTCCACCAGGTGGACCGATTACCTGGTGAAAGTTGCGGGGATCCGCTGGATGCAAGACGCACGGGACCGATCAATGTGGCGACGCTTGGGGAGGCCTATGTTCAGCAGTGGACGTCGTTCGGCTGCAATGATGATGATAAGCACAAATTCTCCTAGGACCCCTTTTCTGCACTTACTCCCACTTGGTCCGTTTTGTGTGTGATCCACCACGCGGGCCCAGTGCGGGTTGATGGATGTCACAGGTCTTCGAATTTTTGGTTCTAAGACATGCTGGTTTCCCAACGATGTTTTCCTTCACCATTTTTGAGAGCAGTGGTGATGAAATAATTTACAAGTAAAGCGCCTACCTGGTGGCACAACCTAGAACTTATAACTAGCGGTTGTTAGCACTGGGCCACCACTGCTTCTCCTATATAGCTCTGAGCTGCTTCTGAGAAATGAAAAGATGGCAAATACCAAAAACATTTTTCCAATCTGGGAATCTTGCTCATTGCTACCACTAGATCAAAAACGCAGTTATATTGCTCTACGCTGAAAAAATTAATAATTCCTTGTCTGATACCAACCTTGCACAATCTCCTCCACAGTGAAACTCTTCTCACTATCTTGGATTTCCTCTCCAGCCTCCGGTGACAACGCCCTTCTCTTGAGGAGCTGTTCATCGCGAGCCTGCTTACGGAGAGCAACACTGAGCTCTGCGCGCTTGCGGCGGAGATCCTATAGAAAATATTGCAGGAGCGAATTACAATTGGAGTCTGACCATAGACATAAATAACTAGAGAGCCTCACTATGTCATCATCTCATAGAGTATATTCTATCTCTTGCATTAGCAGCTGTTTGATCATAATAAAATTAACAAAGAAAAAGTTGAAAGGTGTTTTCTTATTAAAAGATTAAATTATTATAATATTGAGGCATTAATTTGAATAATTCTTTATTTTGCAAAAAGCATGATTTTGGTATATAGTTCACACCAAACTTTTTGGCTACAATGGCTGTGCGCACAGTAGTAAATCTTATACGAAAACAGCACAAATCCATGCCTTGCGCATCTGAAAGCCAACTTAAGGGCAGGCCACAAGTTTGGCAAGCAGTATAACTGCTTAAGGCTAAGAAAACTTAATAACAGGCCTTAGGGCAGGTCTCTTTGCTTTGGTCCTAAATTCTATGTTTAAGAGCCTTTGACTGATGACAATATTTTTTTACTACAACCACTAAGCAAGTCTGGATTACCTTGTTTTTAAAAATCACAGCCTTTACTGTCATTAATTATTTAGAAGTAAAATCAGAACACAGCTGATCAAAAGTAACAAAGCCATCTTGAATTTTTTCATTTACTGCTCCCACAAGCCAAGTCTGGACTAACTTGGTTTTAAAAAATACATGGCCTGTATTGCCATTAAGAATCTAGAAGTAAAAGTGAGAACACAGCTGACTGAAAGTACAAGTCTACAAGAATATTTTCTGAAAGAATACTGCTTGGAGAAAAGAGTAGAAGACAAAAGACCTTGTTTCGGACATGTGATGAAAATAATCGAACTATTTAACTTGAATTGAGCATCCTTTTCAATATTTTACACACTGCAAACTCTGAACAGTAATGAATTAAGAATTTCTACAGTTTTCATAAGAAATTGAAGGTATGTAGTTTTTATTATACAAAACATCTGTTGTATGTTTTCTTTAGCACATCTCACTAAATATTGTAATAAAAAACAATAGGCTGTTAAGAAAATCCTATTATAATGATCTTTTAACGAAACAAATGAAAAAACGTGTTTTACAAAGAACAAGCTTCAATTTTGGAATAAAGATTTCAAGCAAAAATCTTACCGTCGTTCCATGTCCAGCATTTTTGTACGACGATAAACGAGAAGAGTGAGTTTTTTCAGACATTGTGATTAATTAATACTTTTCAAATTAAATAGGTAATAATAAGAAAAACAAATCGTTGCTCGCGTGCTAACAGCGATCCAGCAAACTTTTCAAAGGGCAACGGTCGGTTTCCGAAGTTGCCAGAAACAGATTTAAAATCTTGGTTTTTGACGTTAAATCGGCTGGGTAGCCAGCATTGGCAGGCAACTAACTCGTTTTTTTTAACAAAAAAAATGTATTTACAATGTTTCTGATAAACAAGCAAATTCAAACAACGGTGTTTTTCATGCTAGTAATCTAATACAGGGAAAAGAAAACATTTATTTTTCCTCCATGTTGGTATCTTAAAAATAATAAGGAGAAAAGCACAATAATCGGTTTATGTTATCGAGTTTATTTATATCGATTTTAGGTCAAGGTCCTAGGTTGCTAATTTTGTTGGCTATGGCTATCAGCCTGTCAGTGTCAGATTTGTAATTGACAGGAGTTTTGGTCACACACAATTTCTCACGACTGTCAATTAAATGAATGATCTTAGCTTACTTCAATAAACTTTTGATAATGCCAATATTCCATAATCATTCATTTACCATTTGCTCTCAATTAACCTAACTGAATCTCAGTCAAAGGTTGACCTTTGGTTTTCAATTTACCTAATTAAATCAATTTCTGATTGCAATTTCAATGATGTTTTTCAATACTATAATTATTATATGCCTCATAAAAGAATGTAAATGCTAATAGCACTGCCTTGAAATTAAAATCAAGAGTACCTACAACGACATGTGCTCATTGCATTCGTCGTACAAAAATAAAACAAGACAATAGTCAATTAAAATTTATAAACGCAATGCACATATTCAGTTAGCGACAAAAAATTGAACTTTACAACTCAAACGTAACTCAATTAGGTACCTACTACTGGAGACAAAGAAATGCATAGACTGAACTCTATTATTAATCAAACTGCATTGCGACTGCTTTCGCATCGTATTAATGCAGTCGAGATGAACATCTAAAAAAACAGTACTGAATAAAATAAGAAGAAGTAGGAGGCGCTCGTACGACAGATATTGAGTAGTGGGATGGGCCTAGCATGCGCAAAGACATATTACTAAAAAAATATCTCGATTTTCTCTGTAATTAATCTATCCATCAGCCGACACTTTCATCTGGCGACCTCATATACGAAACGATCGTAAATTAACGTTATTAAAACAAGTTTACAAGCGTTCATGAACGTGTAATTACGCAAAACGTTACGCCGCTGGGCGTGACATCACAAATCAGTCCGGTCGGGCCGAAGACAACACGTCTATAGTTTGTCCTTGTCACTCGTTCACGTCTGAGAGAGATAGCTAGTGCAGGCAGGCCGGTGCTGATCGTATTCCGTCGAGGGTGTCGCCATTTTCGTTTTGACGAATATTGACAGCACGGCAGACAGACAGTGGCGCGGTCGTCGACGCAGCGTCTGCCGGATTATTTTTATTTTGATAGTGAATCATTTAACGACCAAACTACGTTTTCTGACTCGTTACGCGTCGTTTAGCGATAAAAACTCTATTTACTACAACAGTGACGAGTGATAGACGGCTAGTTGACGAAATTTGGTGCTAACCTCTTCGTTCTTTTTTTTTTCCTCCCGTCAGTGTTTTTGAGAACTGCAAGGCTGATCGATATGTGCAAGATTTACCACAGATGACTCTGCGTTTCTCAACCAAGTGTTGATTTCTACTGGTAAGTGCATTTAAATATTGTTCTTTTGTTGTATTGGAGTCAATAATCGGTAAGCGTTCGATAAAATATATATTATTAGAAGCGTATTTTGATACATGCATAATATTATTCGGCGTAAACTTGATATTTACAGCGTAAAATGACAGTAGCCCTTTGTTGCGGTAGCTCCAGTTTGTTTACGAACTGTCAGGGGCAGTACACGGCCTAAGATATATTGCCTGGGTTGGCGACTATGCGTGGGCTTTATGCGCAAACGAAAACCAACCTTATAGCAAACACAATACGGTTGGAAGTTTCATAGCACGCAGAACGATAACGGCCTGTAGAATTAATTTATCACACGCCGCGCTTGACAAGTTGAAAACATAAATTCGACCTTGGCGCTCCACGTGGTTTGCAGGCTTTTGTGCTTTCTTTGTTTGACAGTTGACATCGATTATCGATTTTTTTGAATCGATTATTTTTTGTAGGCTGTTGGCAGCAGTGCGTGTCATTTAGCAGAAAGAAAAAAGTAAACAATCATAAATAGAGTTTCTCGAAAGTTTTATTTTTTAATAGAACAATATTTTAAACTCTGTGTGCTGGTTATTGTGTATTGAATGGTGAGTCGTTATTTCAAGATTTTATTATTACCTAATGTTTACGTAGGTATTAGTTGTAAAGATATCAATCTATTTTATATTGTTGTAATTAAGATAAAAACCGCACATTTAGCTCGGATTTTGCGATAACAAGGATTTATTAATGCCATTTGAGTCTGACGTAAGTAACAATCACATTCTTTTGTTTTTGGTTGTTTGGAATCTGGTTTGTAAAAAAATAGATACATTGTCTTCTATTTTCGAATTTTATGACAATATGACTGCTATTTTTCATGGTTTTTTTACATCCATATCCAGGTCATATTTTTTTACTTCACATTCAAAAACATAAGAGTCTTCAATACTTATAATAATTTAGTTCAAATGTATTCAAAGCGCAATAAGTAATTTGCAATTTCTTATAACTTAGGATTTAATTGTCATGTTTATGATGCCGGGATTTTAGAGGAGGTATAGTGCTCACAGTGGATCTTTGTGCCTCTGAAATTGGCTCTGAGAACCATTGTGCAAGAAACAGTTTGTTATTGAGTATACTAAGGGTTGCCATCCTTCCGGGTTTCCCCAGATTTGTCCTAGTTTAGAAGGCGTCCAGGCGGGGTTTTATTTGTAGTCCCGGTTTTTAAAATCTTCAAATCACCAATGGCAATATTTCACCAATTAGTCTGTCAATTAAGTATAATGAAAATGTAAATTAGGAAGGGTATGATCCCGAATTGGTGCCATTTAAATTTGGAGCAGATCTGATAAAGAAATATGGAGATATTCCACAGAACTCTTAAAAAATTAAGTTAAAAAATTACGGCAAATCACCCGGGACTGCATATCTGTTTATTGTACTACACTAGCTTCTGCCAGCAGCTTCACCCACGTGGAAAGTATTATATTATATTCATCCCAAGAGAAAATTATACCAGGATGAAAAGTATGTGCTATTCCAGACTATAATCCATTTGTGTTTGATTGAGTAATAAACATGCATCCAAACTAACGAGTATATAATATTAGTAAGAAGTACGATTACTATAGAAATTGACCACTAACGTGGCAACTACGATGACAAAAAAGTGATAATTAAAAACTTATTTGCAAAAAAATACAACCAACTTCCGAAATTGAAATTATTTTTAACTTTGTAGCGATTTTAGTTGGAAATTGGTAGAATTTTTTTGTAAAAAAAATATATTAAAAATTACATTTAGTTTAAAACAGTAATGAAAATAAATAAAATATTGATTTATATTATAGCCATTAAAACTATATTTTATTCTACTATGTAAGTAACTTAGAAAAATAGTATGTTTATGTCAAGATTGTAAGCTCCTAAATCTGAGGTTCTCATGCTTCTTGTCCTGGTTGGCAGATTTTAGAGATGGCAACCCTAAGTATACTGCATACAGTAAGAGAGATAGGACAATGCGACACAAGTACGTGAGTGAAAGAGTCAGTTATACAATGCTATCTTCTACTTTAACGAAACGAAAAATTAAACTGCGCAGGGTATAATAAATTGACTCAATACAATACAAATATATTCATATACAGTCTTTAGCAAATCCAATAATAATGTTTTGCTTAGCACTTGTTGTTGCGCCCTAGTGGTTGTGGAGCAGGACGAGCATCGATCTTAACAGGGGCGTAGCTACCGCCGTATCTGCCGTATCAATTATACGAGGCCCCCGGGCCACGGGGGCCCCCAACGTGCGTAAGCAAAAATTAATAAAAATCTTTTGTGAGAAATCTTTACCCTTCTTAAGGGCCCCCAAACAATTTTTATACGGGGCCCCGCCAAGGCACGCTACGCCACTGGATCTTAAAATTGCATTTTGCGTGATATTATCATGATTCTCATGTCTTTATCCCAATTTATAAGTGGTCAGTGCAACATGAAGAGCAGGGGTGCCCAGTGGTAGCAGCCCAAGCAGATTCTTTACTTTGTGTAAGTTATTTCATCACCACTGCTCTCAAAACGGTGAAGGAAAACATTATGAGGAAACCGGCATGTCTTAGAACAAAAATTCGAAGACATGTGACATCCATCAACCCGTATGGTGGATTACGCCCCTTTCATCTCACAGAGAAGAAGCCTGTAAGCACAACGGACCAACTATTGGGAATTTGGGAGTAAAAGAGGGTCCATTTATCCTATTCAGTGCAACATGTTTTCACCCATACTTATCTGTTAGGTATTGTCTCAGCAGTTACTCCTTTACTAGATATAATCTTCAAGCAGTTAAGTTTGTTTCTTTGGTAGTCTCTTATAGTTATCCGCAATCATAATCAAACTTACCTCACTTTAATTTTGTATTCACTTTATTATGTCAAAATAGGACTTAAAAAAAAAAGATTACACTCCATGTGACTGAAACAAACAAAAGTATTATCCCTATTTAAGTAAGATTATCAGATAAAACTGATAGCTTCTGAAAGTACATCATTATCTATGGGCTCACAAATAGCATGCATTCTTAACTTGGATTATAATAATTATTATTTATAACATTACCTTTCAATCACAGCAGGCATTGCAAGGCCTGTTCTAGATGGACTTTTTAGTATTGTTAAAAGTTTCAAAATCTATGGTATAGACTAGAGGCTGTACCATAATGTGTCAATGCCTTCATGATGCCTGTTTAGGGTATATATGTTCTGTGATCATGATTCTGCTATGAAAGAGGTACGGTATTCTGCTCTTCATCCTTTAAAGCTCCGTATCTATCTCTGTGGAACCATGATAGATTTATTTTGTCATTATTGCTGATTGAATTTCTCTTTTTTCTGGATTAGAGCCTCTTCCCTGATGAAATGGGCCTTTTGTACTTTGAGCTTATGCTATTCTTTCCTTTTCTTTTTTAAAAAAACGTTGCCCCTCACTAGGAATTTTTCCTGTATCGTGGGTGCGTTTAAAAACATACAAACTCACATACACAACACCCAGAGCCGGAACAACTATCTGTAGGTCTTACAAATATTTGTTCCGTGCGGGAATCGAAAGATAAAAGAGATAAATAAATAAAATGTATCGCAAATCGTTAGTTGCCAGGGCATTTGGCATAAGTTGACACAACTTTGTAATGATGCTCCCACACCGCTGTTTAAAAATGTTTACAAACGTTAGTAAACATTTTGTTTAAGTATGTTTACAAACATGGGTATATATTTTCCTAACGTTTGTTAGTAAATGTATTAGTGTTGGAAAATGTTTGTATTTTTATTACAGCTGGTTTGGGAGCACCAGTAGTCCTGTTTCTTATGCGTATGATACGCCTTTGCTTATCCTGGACATTCTTGGGGAAGAAATTCGTGAAGTTATGTTATTTAGATAACCCACGAACCTAATTCAACACCCTTACCAAACTTGGTTATTTGAAAGAAGGCGTAAGGCGTTAAGTCCGCCTTTCTACGTTTTTCGATGCATGAAGTGAAGTGTAAATAAATAAATTTACGCAGCGGCTGCAGCAAGACTGCAAAGCGCTGAAAACACTGTCGCATAACCACAGACCGCGGAGACATCTTGGTGGCACGGCTAGAAACAACACTAAACATTTCGCGTACTTAGCGAGCGTGTCACCGTTTACCCACAATACAAAAGAAATACTTAAACAACTTCAGTGGCAGTGAGCAGGGCACATTGCTTGCAGAACTGATGGTCTATGGGGCCGAAAAGTTCTGGAGAGCCGACTGCGTATCGGAAGACGCTGTGTTAGAAGGCCTCCCACTAGAACAATAGGTGGATCGATCAGGTGTCAAGTTTGCGTTGCGGGAATCCGCTGGATACGAAACGCAAAGGATGAAGACACAAAATACTTTTTTTTTTGCGACAGTCCCACCGCACTATTCCCAAACCACTGCAACTCCTGAAAGCTAGAATCAACAGTGGCGACCACCAGAAAAGCGCCGAGGCAATGAAGCTCGACGAAGTCCCGGAGAATGAATTTAACTGTCTGGGATCCCGCAACGAAACCTAGCACCACGGAAAAAAATACTATTAATATTAATGGGTCCTAACATTGTGAGCTATATTATATTTGATTCCAGTAATAGGTATTGCAAAAAACACAAATGACTTATAGAAACTGACTGCTTTGAATGGCGACAGTGACAGAACTTTTGAGCTCAACGCACCTTAGGCGCGAAGAATTTTATAACTACTTGCTGTTGGCGTAGCGAGGAGCTCGTGGGTACATAATAACAGCCGCACGGATCGATCAACAAGGTTAAACAACGCTTGCCGAGGTCAGTCCGTGGATGGGTGATCAACTTAACGTACCGAGCCTCGGAATGCGTGATAAGCCGTTGATCCCAGATGTCATATATAGATCTATAACAATCGTTACGACGTTACTACCCGTCAGAAGCCAGGAAAACTAACACCAGTCGTGCTCAGTGGTATCGTGTAACCCAGTTACTGGGTTGTGGAAGTCAGTGGCGGCGCGGTAATTCCGTGGTCTATACGCGATAATTTATGTCATAGCACGACAACTGTCACCCAATAATACAAAACCAGTACAAAACTGCATGCAATCTGTCACGAAGACTCTCATCAAAAGTCACGGGTTCATTGGAAACCAGTAGATGAATGAGCAATACTTGTATTGGTTACAAGCGTTTTCTCGTATGTTTTTGGTGCATGTGTTTCGGTATTCCGGCATTTTGGGTGCAGTATATATTTTTTTTATTTATTTACTAGTGGCCTGCCCCGGCTTTGCCTGGGTCTTAATAATTTATTGCCTATAATGGTACATTATTAAAGATATATATAAATATATATCTTTAATAATGTACCTTTCAAACGGTGAAAGATTTTTTCAAATAGGTTTGTGGTTCCAAGGATTACCCTACATGTCTGAACAAACTAACAAAATCGACTCGAGATCTCTTTATAATATTAGTTAAGATAAGTAAGTCGACGTTTGCCCACTATCTTACCTCATGGAAAGCGATGATGTGGTCGACGGTGAAGTAAATACATCTAGGTTGTAGGTATCAGGAAGATCACAATCAGTTATCAACATCTATCTAATCATGAACGGCGAGGTATGTAATTAAGTATTGACTGTTATCTGGCGATCTGATAACTGATTGTGAGAATGGGTTAACAAGGAGAATGTTATAGTGGCAGGAGTGGGTAGGAGTGATCTCTGTGAGTCCAATTAAAGGTGCATCTGGTACACTACCGTGTCCCCGCCAAGACGAGCAAACTACCTATCTTTTCTTGACCCAGCATGATTCTTCTCTGATTAAGAGAAGAATTTGAGAAGAATTTGCGGGATCCAAGACAGTTAAATTCATTCGCCGGGACCTCGTCGAGCTTCATTGGCTCGGCGCTTTTCTTGTGGTCGCCTCGGTTGATTCTAGCTTTCAGGAGTTGCAGAGGTTTGGGAATAGTGCGGAGGGATTGTCACAAAAAAAAGTCATTTCTGTCTTCATCCTGTGCGTCTCGTATCCAGCGGATTCCCGCAACGCACACTTGACCAGGTCATCGATCTACCTATTCTTCTAGTGGGAGGCCTTCCAACACAGCGTCTTCAGGAGTTGCAGTGGTTTAAGAAAACCACAAAAATAACGAACTTGCCAAGTCATACTTTTTTCCAAGATAGAATAGAATATACTTTATAGTAAACCAAAAAAAGAAATTACACATATATTTTACAACAACTTAATACTATGGGTACAAAGGCGGTTATTGCTGACAGATATATCTACCAGAAAACCCTTGGATGAACTTAAAGAACTTAAAATAAAACGGGGGGTAACCCACGGTTTACTGCTACATTAAAAATATTAATCTATATATATATAAAATGCTTTGTCCTGAATGACTGACTGACGGATCAACGCACAGCCTAAACCGCTGATCGTAGAGACCTGAACCTTAGAGGGTGTGTTCTTTCTATGACGTAGGCATCCGATAAGAAAGGATTTTTGGTAATTCCACCCCTAAGGGGGTAAAAAAGGGGTTGGAAGTTTGTATGAAAAATCTCATTCCTTCGGCTAAAATTGTTGATACTTGGTACAAATAGTAATCTAAGTAAATGATAAAGGTTGTCACTATTAGATTTTCGACACGACCCCCAACTGATGATTTAGGGGGTGTTGAAGTTTTTATGTAAGAATTTGATTTATTGGGTCAATAAACTTGAAACTTGACATAAATACCAACCTAAATAAAGGTTTTCATTATTAGTTTTTCAAAACTACCCCCAAAATATTATTTAGGGTTTGTTATTTTTTTGGGTTAATGAACATGAAACTTGACATAAATAAACAATGAAGTTTATCATTATTAGTCTTCTGAAACAGCCCCCAAAAGACGATTTAGGGGATATAAAAGTGTTTTTAAAGAATCTTATTTCTTGGGTTAATAAATTTGAAAGTTGACATAAATACCAACCTAAGCAAACAATAAAGGTTGTCATTATTAGTTTTTCGAATCTGCCCCCAAAAAGCGATATAGGGTGTGTCAAAGTTTTCTTGGAGATTCATATTTGTTGGGATAAAAAACTTGAAGCTTGACGTAAGTACCAACCTATGAAAACAATAAAGGTTGGGGTTAAGATAAGAATCATACTGGACAGGTTTTCGTTTTTGACGTAGGGTTCTAGGGGAGCACCAAGCAGAAATTTTTGGCAATTCAACCTGAAAGACCTAGAAAGAGGGTGAAAAGGGGCAGCATTTATTTGTATGAAAAATTTTATTCCTTGGGGATAAAGTAAATAATTTAAATTTACATAAAACTTTTTTAAAACTACCCACCGGATAGGGTTAATGAGTGTTAAAGTTTTTTTGAGGAATCTTACTGCGGAATCTTGCTAAGAACGAACTACGAAAAATAGAAAGAGAAGCAAAGAGTGAATAAAATATTTGGGTTATTTAAAACTCTAACTTCAACGGGGCAAAATGGGGTTATTAAGTTTTTAGGGGAGGTTTTTACTTTGTGGCGGTACCCTAAAATTTTTCTTATTTAAGTCAAATAACGAATCTTCCCAAACCAATAAACCCTGTATATGTACGATACCCCATTTTTATTGATTTAATAATAGCTTATTTTTAGTCGCCTTCACTAACTGCACATAAGAGGCTGCACATAGGATAAACAAAATCACGCGAACGAAGTCGCGGGCGAAGTGCTAGTTAATACATAAAACTCATACGATGTGCGGTTTCAGCGAAAACGTCGCGACAAGGATTGTCACAAAAAAAAGTCATTTGTGTCTTCATCCTGTGCGTCTCGTATCCAGCGGATTCCCGCAACGCAAACTTGACCAGGTCATCGATCTACCTATTGTTCTAGTGTGAGGCCTTTCAACATAGCGTCTTCAGGAGTTGCAGTGGTTTGGGAATAGTGCGGTGGGATTGTGACCCAGCTCATGACGCTGTTACTGTTAAAAGGCAATCAGAGACTCTAGACAAGTGACTTTAGATGTCAGCGATGGCTATATATGGCTCTTGACAATCCCATACATGTTTAGACATTTTTCCAATCCCTGTCGCGACGTTTTCGCTGAAACCGCACATCGTATGAGTTGCCCATGTCAGTAAGACAAGCCCAGTCACTAGCATCTTTTAAAAATCTTGTTAAGAACCATTTCCTTTCTCTTTAATGCTTTTCTGTTTCTTTCTAACTTCTTCCATCATTGTTCAATCTTTCTTTGAAATTTTGTAACATGTAGTGATATGTATGTATGTTTATTTGTAAGTATATTTAGCTATATAATTTTTATGTATTAATTAATATTTTTAATGTAGCAGTATACCGTAGGTTACCCCCTGTTTTATTTTAAGTTCTTTAAGTCCATTCAAGGGTTGTCTGGTAGATATATCTGTCAGCGATAAGACCGCCTTTGTACCCATAGTATTTAGTTGTTGTAAAATATATGTGTAATTTCTTTTTTTGGTTAACTTTAAGGTATATTCTATTCTATCTTGGAAAAAAGTATGACTTGGCAAGTTCGTAATTTTTGTGGTTTTCTCCAACAATTTCTCCTTGAGAGCTGTCCATGGTTTTGAATCGTGTGCAGTTTTGTTTTCTTGTGTAGCTGCAGTAAACCATATAATAATCCGCGTCTGGTCTGATTAGTAGACGGCTTTCTTACGATTTTCTGGGTATTGTAATGTCGAGGGAAATAGGTCTCTGTATGGATGATACCTTTGTAACTCTTGCTTGCAGTTTTTCGCGTGCTGATAGGGTGCTCTTCGTTTCCTTAAATAACTCTTAAAATTGTAATTTATATTTCCTGTTGTTTTGTTGCTGTTAATTTGTATTTGTTCTAATTAGGGTTTAAGGTTTTTGCGGGATTAGTATTTAAAAGAACCTCCATTTCTTCGGGCTGATCCATGACGGAACCGGAAATACACGAGAGCCGAAGAGTTCTTGTGGATTATATTTTTTGTCTTGTAACCTTGTTTGTAATTAATTCCTATCTGCGTTCTTTTCTTAATAATTGGATTGAATTAAAACTATTTTTTTGTCGCCTAGCGTTCTGTAATGGCTTACAGAACGCTAGTTTATTTATTTTAGCCAGTTTTATTTTCTTTGTTATACAGCTTATCAGCAAAATTAAGGTGGCGAATAGTGGTTCAATTAAATTCGCTTCAGTTAGTGTCAAACTTGAACTCATTATCTCTACTCAATTTCTTAATCATTTGCTGTAAGTTTATAGATAAGATGAAGACATCGTCCAGGATAGTGCATGACTACGCTTTATTCCCTGGAGTCAAATGCTTCAGATAGTTTAGAATTCTGCCTAAGAGAAAAAGTAGCTTAAGTGCTATTCCAGACGATAATCTTTCTCTGTGCCAAATTGCATCCAGATCCGTTCAGCCGTTCAAACTTTCTCATATATTATAATATGAGATAGACATCCATACGTGCAAGATTTAGGGCTAAGTAACAAGTTTTAAATAATGGCAAAACGAAACTACCTTCAAAACAAACAAATTACCTACTACCCTCCAAAAAGATATACACTTTTGCATCACATCCAACCTTCCGGAAAATACATAGGATGTGTCAGGACCCCGTTGAAAGGACGGAGGGTTCAAAACATAAAAAGTTGAAGCGGAACACGCCTGAGTTTTAACTACCACTAGTTCTGAAACTTTTTTGATAACCTTAACAAAAATGTGTTTGTGAAATTATTAACTAGGAGAGTGTTTGGTTTGAGCCTGCGCTTTGAAAATTGGGTATTCTGTTTTTTTGGAGAGGTTTTCATCATGGAGTAATTTTATTGCTATATTGTGTCTAAATCTGGTAATTTCTATTAGATTTTGCTTTAGAGGTAGAGAAATAAGGGAAATCATTACACATAGAAAAGTAATTAAATGTGAAGGTTTTATCAGCGGCTTTAACCTGTGAAAGTTATCTATTCAATAGGAACGTAGTTCGGTGACAGTATCCTATGTCCTAATCCAGCTCATGATCTACCCGTGTTCAAAAATTCATCAAAATTTGTTCAGCCGTTGTAACATGAGTGATTGATCAACTTCAAACATACAAACTAATATTAGAAGGATTATATAGTGCGGGCAGCATTTTTTTTAAAGATTAGTGCATACTCCTCTCACACTGCCGTGCTTATGCAAAAAGAATCTCCTCTATCCATAAAAAAAGAAAGCTTGTTTTTGCCGAGATCCATAGGATTCTTAACCCAAGTTGAAAGCGGCCAAAGCTTTTTAGAAGCTTTCTTTATTCATTGTATCGTTTTCTCAACGGCTTTCCTTACTGCTTTGTTTGAGACAACGTAAGAAGAAACACATTTTTAATCATGCATTGTACTGCCTGGCTAAATAATTACAGCCGCTCGGGTCAATCTATGAGGTTAAGCAACACTTGCCGAGGTCGGTCCGTGGATGGGTGACCACTCATTACTTGCTTAGACTCCTCCATGCCTCGAAAAGTACGGTAAACCGTTGGTCACGGCTGTGACTTGTAGATGTTTCACTTAAATATTGAAAGTGAGACGTTTAGAGTTGAGTAGGGACAAAATATTCTCTGGCGAATGGGCCATCCATTTGAGCTCAGATCTGTAGCTCGACAGAAGGTCATATTTGTTCAGGTTAAATATGAACCGAATGCAGTTATTGAGGAGCTTATCCAGCAGAACCGCACTCAAGTCGAAGTAGCACACACAGGCTTATGGGGAAAATTAAAGTCTGCACAATCATAGTCTTTGTCTTTGCAGGCAAAAAGTTCCTCAGACGATACAGGTATCGCAAAGACTTGACTGTCACTCTCACTAGTAACGTGACTATGCCAGCCAAGTGTCGAAACAAGATGCATAATTGCAAAGATAAGAGATCTTACTACGTAGATCTGGGTATCGTGTTACACAGATAATGGATTGGAGGTCCGATATGTATCGGACCTCCAATCAAAAGTCGTTCTTAGTTTAATACGGGTATCCAGTTGTATCCGGGTAGACTTGAAGCTGATATTGTACTGCGGTTTGCTAATCAGTATTTATCATTGCCTTTAGCCAAGTTTTTAACGGTTATGACAACGCCCTCTCTGTTACATCCTGTTTGAACTTTTAAAACCATTCAACACTTATCTAATTATGATGACTCATTATTAATATATCGGTTCTACATATATGGTGGTACTTCGACATATATGGCAGCTATAATCTTATTTAGAAGATAAGATGCGGACGTTAATGGCGTAACGTTGATTAACTTCAGGTAATAGAAAACTTCATTGTTAATAGGTGATAGCTAGAGATGGACCGACTAGTTGGGGAGAACTGACTAGTTGCCAACTAGTCTGGAAAGCCGACTATCCTGCCACATTTATAGTTGGTGATTATTCGAAGTATGTACAAGCAAAAACTGAATCTCCAGTACCGATTTATTTCATGTTCATATTTTTATGAACCATCGTTCTTATAAAATCAGTGTCTAAAACCAAAATTTGTCGGGCAAGCCGCATTTATAGTCGACGACTATACGGCCACATGAGCGCCAACTAGTTGTCTAGCAGGCTAGTTGGACAAGACCTCAGTCAGCCCATCTCAAGAATAGCATTTCCATCAGTTACATGTTAGGCAGTGTGAAATTGTAATTATAGCTCACTGAGCACGCACAGGAAAAATACCCAGGGTGGTAGACTTGTAGCTACATAGTACATACATCTAAAATTAATTTATGGAGCCTCTGCAGCCCGATCTCCCTATTCCCACTTCAATATCTCCGAAAGAATATTTTATCAAAAATTCTAAAAAAGGTCTGGCAACTTAAAATTTATCCCGTAGCCAAGATTTTTGTCAAGAATGCAGAAACTCGAGGGGCGAATATCGTACGTATTTTCCCGCGAAAAAACCGCTTTGACAGCGAAAAAGGCGGGAACGGCTGCCATTACTAGCAAGTGACGCCAGGCCGTTGTATAATTGGCGTCCACAAGTTATGGATGAATTTAATAACGCCCGAGATATAGTTCGTGGGCTGTGTATTTGTGGCCAAAAGACAACAGCTTTGATGTATTAGCTATTACGTTTTTGATTAATGTTTTTGGGGAAATTGTGATGAAATTACTATGGGATGGCTCGTAAATATTGTGAGAATGATGCCAAGGAAGTTCGGAAAACTTAATAAAATGTGCTAACTTTACTTGTAAACTTAAACAATAGGTAACCAAAAATTCTAAAAAATTAAACAATTTTGTTCAAAAAAGTGCTCGTTAAACAAAGGCGTTCCCTTCGGGGTTTTGACAAATCTCAATGACGATTCGTCTATCTGGATGATTTCATGACTTCACGTAATGAATCAAAATAAACACAACAGCATATTGACACCGATTTCTTTCTAAAGAAATTTCCTCGGCTTTTAGTTCCTGATGGCGCAAGGGTAAATTATGGATATCTATGGGGAGGCCTTCGCTCGATAATAGACAACTTCCGGCTGATATGACATGACTGCATGGGGTCTTATCTCTCGCCAAGGGAGTTAATTGAGGATTATGTGGTGTTAGATGATGAGGCTTACGAAAAGCGACATGTCAGAGCTATGTAGGTGTACCTATGTTTAGAGAGAGATTGGTTGACCTGATTTCGTAAATCGTGTTATTGAGTTTTTAACTGCGGGTGCTACTTGCCCAGATACAGACAGACCAATGCTTGCATATTTCGAAGATCAGTCAGTTGATTAAAAATTGGATGGCTTTAGTAAGGCTCTGATGGGTTGCTTAAGCAGGACAGTTCGGTAGGTTCGAATACCTTCTAAAACTTAGAACACTACTACTGTACCGTCTGTTATATTATACGTGTTGTCTCAGCAGTTAATGAAAATTTGGTGACTTAAATAGCTGGTTAGGTAGGGTTAGTTATTGTTGCGTAGATACGTTTTTAGTTACAATACCGGAAATATTTTCTCAAATCCTAGCATGTAGATTCTACGTCATGTGCCACACTTTTTTTTAAAACACATCCAATATATTTACCTCTGCAGTACTCAAATGTCGACTGGCAGAAAATGCTTCAGTCATAATCCGCCTAACTTTGTGCAGATAATTTCAGAACAATAAGAGTAAAAGTAATGTAGCTGGCTTGTTTTATCAGATGTAACGAACTCCATTCCTTCCTTACTAATTGTGTAACTTACCCCACAGAAACCTCGTATATTCCAGCCGTTTTGCCTCCAAAAATCTCATTTCACCGGAACCTTGCCTAACGAGAAACGGAAAACTCAAGCTGGGGCATTGGCGACTGAAAACTTCAAAAATTTAAAGTGGATGCTGAAAGAAATAGGACAATCAACCCGCACACCAGCCCTGTCCGTAATACTGTGTAATAACTGACTCCGGACCCTTTTTAGGGCAACCTAACTATGGGAGTCCGTAGAAATAAAAGAATGTTGCGAGAGAAAATTTTGGTGTTTTCTTTCGGGTTCCGGGTTTAATGAGTGATTGAGTGCGTAGGTATTTGATTTAGGGTTCTTATTAGACTGTTTTATTAAAGTCATAACCTAGCTTTGGTAAATCAAGAGCTTTAAAAATTATCTTCAAAAATCGCGGTTGATGCATGGTGTTGTAGACTGGATGATTTAAGAGTCACAGTAACAGAGTCTACTCTCTACTTAGATCTACTTGGATCTCGTGTCTGTATACTAAGCCCTGCCCTCGTACTCCGGTGTGTCAAAACTATCATAGTTCGACTGTAAAAAACGCACAGATGTATACAAGTCATAAACATCTGTCCCTTAAGCACACTCAAAATAACCTTGATCTAAGCTTATGGTCACCCCCCTGAACTGCTATTTGAGCAAGTAAGGAAACAAAAGACAGTGGCGTTTTCGTAAAGGAAAACATCGTTAGAAAACATACAGTGTGCCAGCGTAGCGATCAATGCTCGTTCCTTCTTTGTTTGAGAGTAGACCTCGTCCTTGCAATGGGTCAATTGAAAGTTGATAATTCATAGTATATACATATTCTAAGAGATACCGCATTTTCCAACCGAATCTATGTTGGGCGTCTTGGCTGCACCAGAAACCAATATTTTACATAGAGTGACTGCCAATCAGATAGGTACTTTCACAACCCAGTAACTGGGTGGGTTCTTGCCAAAGGGTAACAAATAGGGGTGCCAAAGGGGGCAAGACTGTCAGATTTATGGTTTTGGACTCAACTGTCAAAAATCTACAAATGACAGTCGGGCTTTCAAAGGAACGGCGCGGCGGAGTCTAGGGTATGGTCATCCATACACGGACCGTTCTTGGCAAGCGTTGCTGAACCGTAAAGATCGAGCTGTCCGGCTGTTAGTTATTATTGATTGTTCATTATGACAGGCCATCATTCTTCGTCCAATAACTATGTCATGAAATTCACTAAAATCTAAACTATCTTCGTTTCATAGAAGCTCTGTTCTCTTGTAACTAATTGAAATTCATTAAAATCTAAACTCTCTTCGTTTCATAGAAGCTCTGTTCCTCTTGCAACTAATTGAAATGGTTTGACAAACTCGTAAACGTTTGTGTAAGTCACAGTAGAACTATCTTAACTGAATCTTACAGTTTCAGGAATTCATTTACGAAGACTAGTTTTATGTTTTCTTGTAATTTTGCAATAGAAAAGCAATTTTAGAAGAGCATTTTCTATGGTGTTCTAGAGGTATGCGAAACAGGCTGGAAACTTCCGCGTTCTCTTGAAAAGGGTGGATCCTTCGACCTGACAGGTGTTTTATCTGGTTTGTTTACGAGCCGATGCTTGCTGTCGGGCTGTTATATGTAATTCTGTGACTTCAGGTCTTTTTAGGGTAACGTACTCAAAGGATAAAAACGCGACCCTATTACTAAGACTCCACTGTCCGTCTGTCTGTAACCAGGCTGAATGTCATGAACCGTATGAAGTACTACTAGACAGTTGAAATTTTCTGTTGCCGCTAAAACAACAAATATGAAACAAAGACAGAATAAAATAAATATTTAAATGGGGCTCCCATACAACAAACGTGATTTTTATTGCCGTTTTTACGAATCCGACTCGCACTTGGCCGGTTTTTATGTAGTTCGCATGTTGGCGGTACAGATTTTCCCTATAGTGTGTTGTAATCCACTGGCGACCGTTGATGTTACAACTAAGATTGATTCAAAACCTTCGTGAACGCTTTGAGTACTTTGTCCCGAGGGGTAAACACTGTTGCACTTCCACTTCTCTTCTCCTTCGTATCCCACGTCACACTTCCAGCCACTATGATGGCTGCTTCTCTGTTACTGCAGGGCGTCTCTACCGCATTCCCTACGCGACAGCCTTTCTCTGAATGTCTTCAAGAGGAAAATCAAGGATTATTTTCATTCGGAATGACATAATATTAGTTGATGTGTATAAGTATATATATTTTGTACTTATGTAGGTATATATGTAGATTCATGATTTATTTTATATTATTCTAAAATTTTACACTGGAGTACTTCTCTTCTTCCTTTTGTAAACTCTCTTTAAGGGCCTACTCCGCTTTAGTGCCGTAAAACGGTAACTTTCTAAAGCATACTCCTTAGAAACGGCTAGGTGAAAAGGTTTGAAATAAAAAATATTTATTATTGTTTCATGTACATTATTTTTTAAACATGGTTTTTTCGTATAACAAAGAGATTTGCTTTAAAAAAAATATTAGAAACGCGATATTTTTCGCAACTTTTGGATACTCCTCCAAAACGACTTGGATGTTTAAAAATATTTTTACGTAGAAAAAATTATGCCTGCAATTGCTTCATAACTGACATAGCATATGTAAAACAAATAGTATTTTGCAAACAAAACTGTTCAAAAGGAGGTTCAATATTGATATTTTGGCATCGAGCGGGCGCACGACCAGTACTGCGTTTACATTGGGGCGTATAATCGTATATGTCGCCTTAACTCTAATGTTTGTGGGTAGAAAACTCTTTTTTGAATTAAGCTCGCCTTTGTAAATCATCTTTATAACTACTCTATGTTGTATGTGTCATTTTTGTGTACAATAAAGAATTAAAAACCTTATCTCTGTTGGGTGGATTCTTATCCTTTCTATTTTCTCCATAAGAAACTACAAGATGCTCTACTTCTCGCGGCTTCGCTCACTTAAGACTATCCCACAGGGACTCGTGCATTTTCCCGAGATAAAAATAGTGTGGTTTTCAATCTGAAAGAATGTTCGTAATCGATCAGTACAGTACCTTCTACATATAAATAATAGCTTTAAAGAAACTATAAAACACGATTTAATAGAAAACCAAACCAAATTAAAAAGTAGAAAATAATTTTCAACCTTTTTGTTTGGCTTCATAAATAAAAAAAATAAATCTCATTCTGAATACCGGTAAGGATAATGGGACAAACTATTTAATTTACTGCATTGTCATCGGTCCTTGATAAGTATGCAAAGTTTAAATTAATCCGACATTTTGAAGGGGGTGAAAATCACGTTCAAAGATTCCGTTACATAGACTCATAGATACATACATACCAAGCTTATAAAAGCGTGTTAAACGCAAACTATTATATTGACTTAGATTTAATGAAAATTATTGTAAATATATAACACTCAGACGGAACCAAACATAAAGTAAAGATCAGTGAATGTGCTGCTGGACTTTGAAAGCATCAATCACTGTGCGTTAAACAATAGACATGTAAATAATTGTTGATTGAATTGAATTGACAGTATATTTGCTTGGAAGCAAGAATACCATGCAGGCAATTGACGAATCAACGTCAAAGAACATGTCAAAATCAACCGTATTTGGGCCGATTCCAGAATTTCAGTATTTGGAGTTTAGAACGTGTCAAACCCCACTATAATCCAAAAGTTTGACAGGTGGACGTCAACTTCAAATTTTTAAATCAGATATCGAAGTTTTTAGTTGAAAACTATTAAATTAACTTTCCGCTGAATAGACTGTATGATCTAGTAATTTGGCATTCAGAAGTCCAAAAGACCGATGACAGTCTCTGGCTAGACGAGTGACAACAGCGATAACAATTCTCAAAATGTACGGTTAGGACAATTCATGCTAATGTCAGATGATCAGTCCCTTAAATTATTTATGTTATGATTTTAGCATTTTGACAATCATTATCTGTACTAGAAAGACACTGTCTGGAACCTCAGCACCCTAACTTCAGAGAACACATTTATGGCTTCATACGTTTAAAAATCCATCTACAGGATAGAAATTCTCAAAAAGAAAGGGTGTTACGTTTTCAAGCTTTCAAAAAAGTTACGCAAATAGGACGCAGGTGTACATATCCTTAACCACAGTCCCTCCAGGCAGTCAGTCCTTAATTTTGCATATGGTTGAAATGGAAACGGTTTTCAACATGCTTCGACGCATACGCTGATACCTGTGTTCAGAAAATCAAACCAGGCGCCAACCAAAAATTCGTTACCAAAGACTTGTTAGTGGTTTACTTTGGCTATCAATGATTTCATAGAAATTTGAGCTACCAAAACTAAAAAGAGATAAATAAAAATACTTTTTAACAAAAAAATTAACCAACTTCCGAAAAAAACACAACAAAGTGAAAAATAAGTCCGAAGTCGGTGTCGATAATAGGTACCAAAGACATCAATTAGATTGTCGGTCGAGTAATGATGTTTCAAGATAATGGGCCTCCGCACTGCCGATGATTCGAGTTTCTAGTCATTCGAGATTTTGATGCATCGAGGTAGTGAACTGTCGCGCTCATAATTTATCGATTTCGAGTACAATCGAAACGCATTCGAGCAAGTGTTATTCGATCTTACGTCATTCTATTTCAAGTAAGGAACGTTAGTAACTACCCACAAATGTGTGGTCTGTTAAAAAATGATGATTGCTACTAATGCCTTCAGTCACGATCTAGCATCAATTGTTTACCCCCGTTAGCTGCCGGTGTGAAACAGAACCAGTTATGACAGTAATTAATAGGAAAACAAGTGTAGGTTGTGCGGCGCAAGTAGTGGGTGGTGGCGGAGTGAGATAATTTATGTGACAACTTTTTTTTCAACCTATTTTATCCCACTGCTGGGCAAAGGTCTCCCCCATAGCTTCCCATTCTGCCCGATTATTTGTCAATCTCTCGTAAACGCCTCTAAGTCGTCACGCCAGTGTTTACTAGGCCTCCCACGGCGACGACGCCCATCTTCTGGTTGCCACTGCGTGACAATTTGCATTTGTGCGTGAAATTTTCAAATATGTAACAAAAAAATTAAAACAAGAAAGTTGTTGTTAATTTGATGCATTCGCATTTTTTATATTATTTTTCATAAACGTAATTAAATATCTTCATAATTTTGTAGGGTTGTTTGTTAGGACTGAGATATTCAACTTGTTAGGGCAAGATTTCTCACAGGATTTAAGAAGCTCCTTAACTTCACGCGACACTATAATAAAAAAAAAATGGCGTGTATTTAACTCCCAGACTAGCATTCCTTGATAAACCCTTGTTGTGTATATTAGAAAATATTGCTGTTGAAAGCTTAATTCTGTATTTTGTTCAAAATTGTTTTTCATATTGAAAACAATACCGTAAAACGGGGCTAATCGGGACACATTTTGACATAATTTTGCAAATATCTTTTTGATATCGCATTAATTGCTATGGTAAAATTTTTTATAGGTCTTGGAGAACCCATTACTTACTTATGCAACTACTAACTACTAATTAACTGAAAAAATAAATAAATATGTGACTGTCCCAAATATCGCATATTTGGGGCTATTTTATGCAGATATACGTTTAAAGTAACTGAAAAAATAAATAAATATGTGACTGTCCCAAATATCGCATATTTGGGGCTATTATGGACAACAATGGAAATGGAATAAGAAATCCATATTATGAGCCAAAACAGTCACTTTAACCAAGTCTATCGATATTTGGGAAACACAAACACCTAAATTCTTGAATAAAAAACAGTCTCTGACTCTTTCAATAAAATTTGTAACTAAACTGTGAAAAACACTGACACTGACAGTTGACAATTTGACTTAAACTATCAAAGTGTTGCTAGAGTTTGTAAAATCAATTCTACCATACACCAACCGACAATTATCGATATTTTTGTTAGAAATTCTGGGTTGTCCCAAATACCCCCCAAAAACCCAAACAGCCCCGTTTTACCGATAGTTTCCTGAAAACTATATTCCTCACAAGTGGCGCCCAAACACTCTTTAAAAACTTGTACTACCCGCTACAGCTTATAACTGGCACCACACATCACTTAGACCACACACGCCCCATCACGCTCACTTAGCAGCCCGTCGTTTATGGGCATTTTAACATGCGTGAATTAATGATAATTTTAATGTACCCTCTATTTTACTTTATTTGTTGTACTGCATTTTTTTGTTAGTTCAACGTGTAAAGTATGTGCTTTTGCTTTTGTACGTTGAAGGCTTCGACTTGTGTATTGAACAGGTATATGTTTTAATATCTATACATATAAATAAAATTGGAGTGTCTGTAATATTGAAATAACCGTTTTTTACATGAATATATATACGGTACATACACCAAATTAACATTTTTTACAATTTTTGTCTGTCTGTTTGTTCCGGGTAATCTTCGAAACGACTAGACCGATTTTGAAGAGAAATATAGGCTACTCACAGATCCTGTGGGATACTAAAAAAAATGAATATAATCTTTACAAGTTTGACTCGGACGAAGTCGCGGGCAACAGCTAGTTGTTAATAAGTAGTGAAACCCTTTACGTTTCTTGGTCACGGTTTTTTATCGGTTACATTTTGGGGAGTGTGCGATGGAATTGCACAATCTAATTCCACCTAGCCCATTTCATCATCGGACTACCAGACGTACGGCGATGCGCCATCAGTACATGGTGGACATCCAACCCATACGCACAAAACGTTTTGGAAACACTTTTATTATGTGTAGAGCTAAGGAGATTTTCTTGCCGGAGTCTGTTTCCCGTCAGCTTCAATCTAGAAGTCTTTAAGTCAAGAGTGAATATGTTATTTCTAGGCAAGCGTGCTTCACCGTCGACCACACCATCTCTTACCAAGTGTGTGTAAGTAACAGATGTATATGAATTGTATACGCACACTCAAAATAACCTTACTCAAAGAGCTTATGGTCAATCCTCGTTCGGACATTTATGCTTCAAATTTTGTTTCGTATGCTTCATCAGAAGGCGTATCGTTGCTAATAATTTAAAGTTTGAAAAGTGGATAGTTCGAATTACGCAATGCAGTGCTCGCCTTGCTGCGACAATAGAGCGTTCCATTTCTGTAAGTCACATCAAAACGTTTTCGTAGTTTTTATAAAAGAGTTAAATAATTGGAACGTGGAATTATTCAACGACGATCCTTCTTACTCTTGCCTTTACGAGTATTTATAATTAAACTAAATATCACATTTTATTTTTAAACATTTTCGCAAAAAATATGAACCGATTCCAAAAACAAAACACAAAAGTTTAAAACAACTTCCGTTTCGGAAGTCGGTGTCTTTCGTACCTCATGTTTGTATCATTTTGCGACACAGACTGCCGCACTTTTTGGTGTTTTGTTTTTGAAGTCGATTATTTTTTTTGCGATAAAGATTTTATTTGTCTCTTTTTAGTGTTGGTTCATCAACACTCCAAATTGTGCAATTTCCATATCAATAGTAAGGTACCTAAAGGATTGACAAAATACCAATATTAACTTAATTAATTACACATTCGTGCTGTTTGTCGTTAAAGAGTTCGGTTGTATGCTCTATATCTTGAAAACTGCCTAACCGATTTTGATGAAACTTGCACTATGACCTATGTTGAGAGATACTTAATCCAATAAAAAAGAATTATCATTATCCGATTGCTAGTTTCGGCGAAATGCGTGGACATACAAACATACCGGATCTATGCGGACGACGTCACTCACAGGGTATCCATTTGTTGTACAACAAAACCTTCTCCAGAATGTAACAAATACTATTCTGAAAACCGCATTAAAATCGGTTCAACCAAACGCGAGAAAGTCGCGGACAAATGTTAACATACACACAAACATACGGATCAAACTGAAAAACCTCCTTTTTATGAAGTCGGTTAAAGATATATCCGTTTTCAAACTGCCAATATTATTTAAAACAAAACTAAACAACTAAAAATTTACCTCATACACAAAAAAAATCCAAACTAAATAAACAACATATACCTACCTGTCTGCCGACCCCTTTAAATGTTGGAGGCGTGAATATAGGCGAGTTTCCATCTGGGCCCAAGGAATTTATGTTAATATTAGTTAAATAATAGAAGAGGTTGGCATTGAGATACAAATTCGTGTATTTTCCGAGGGCGCCAAAATAGGAAAGGGTGATTTTCAGCTTAGAGTTGGGGGAGTATCGATAAGTTTGGGTGTCGATAGTCCTGTTTCGTTTTTGTTTTTAGTTATTAAGGATATATTTTTTATTTATTTCGCTTAACGTAACAATTTGTCTTAGGGCCGATTTTACAATAGTCTGATATATTTTAACTGAGGAATAAAAATGGCGGATTGACAGCTTTTGTATTGATAATATGTCAAACGGCCCTTAGACATGTAGCTGCATTTTTTAAATTATTACTATAATTTTGGTCTTTGTAGCAGTAAAGAATTGACTATTGACCACGTTTGATCACCATTTTGATTTTGTTGGTAATTATGGAAGTAACGCTTGTTATTCGATTCTATTTATTTGAATGTTTCCTATTTTTAAAGACTTTCGAAAAGAGACTTTCGAGTGCCTTGTTGTTAAGAGAAGACATTATTTGTTTCCATTCAATTTTTTTAGTCAATTGTAAAAGTATTTGTTTTGATGGACTTTCCTGGATTCTTTTTCTTGTCGATTTGTTTAAAACCTGGATAGCTCTTTTATTGACTTTGTTTTTTTTAAGCTTTTATTCTGGGGAGTAGCTCTACTTGAGCAAGAGCTTTCGTTTATTGCCATAGTGATGGTGTGTTGAAATGCAGTTTAGTTACAATAGGACTACAACTATAAAAAAAAAGTTTTAAAACGTACGATTTTTTTTTTGTGTAGGTACCTTGTATCTTCTGGTGGTCTCTATCTCTGTAGAACACTATTTAATAAATACTTTAGTGATACAAATCAAGGTTATTCGGCCAATCAGGTGTCGTTTTCTCATTACCCTCATTTTAATCATTTTACTTACGAGTGTTTATTGACGCCTTCTGCATATTTTAACTGCGAATGTTTTATATCGGTTGCTCAAATCTCTGCCGTCTTATAACTAAAATGTCACATCTGAAATCTCGCCGTTTTTAACTCTTTAATACCTCCGTGTCAACAAAAAAATATCTATCGCTCTCTAGCAGTGTTTTTATACTATCAATAGATTTCGGATAAAAAATAAAAACGCTAACTAATTGCTATGTTTAAATACTTATTTTTGATACGATTTAGTAGTTCATTTAAATTAAAAATGTGCTTGCCTATTCGAAAGTGAGCAGTTTTTTTTGTTTTTCGTCTACAGTGAATAACGGAAAGGTGTGATTATATTTAAAAAAACTGCTTCTGCCATGTAAATGGACAACTTTCTCCTAGGAAGTCATAGGCAAACGAAAAAAACAGTGGCATTTCTATAAAAAGTTGTCGTCAGCTGACCTAAATTTGTATGGGATATAATTTTTTTTTTGACAATTGACAATGACGTCCTTGGAGAAAGTTATTCATATGCAGGAGCAGAAGCAGTTTCTTAAATATCATCACATCTTTCCATTACACAATTTATAACTCAAAATATGATTTTGTCAGATAGTGACACTATCTATAGGACGGCAAACTTAGCCTCGGGTGCAATTGATGCGCGTAGGCCATGACGAGCTAAGTAGGTCCGTTTAGAAATTTATTTATAAGTTATTACATTATTTTTATAAGTACCTCAAGTTGCCTCAGGGTTCACTTATATTGCGTCCTTATATGTGGAACTACCAAAAATTGTGTTGGCAGTCTTATTAGCCATGGATAAAATCTTTGATAGCCTTTTCTCACGGCTTAAATCTCCTAGCCTCAGTACCCCGGAATTTTCGGTATAAAACTAATACTAACAACGGATCTTTGTGTCTCTGAATTGGCTGCAAGACCCTGCGCAGTAGCTTTTTTTGTGTCAATATTGAAGGTGATGATAGCATTGTATAACTGTCTCTTTCACTCTCTTACGTTTGTCGTATCGTCCTATCTCGCTTACTCGATTACTCTATGACAAACTGTTTCTTGCGCAATGGTTGGCAGAGCCAACTTCAGAGACACAAAGATCCGTTGTGACTATTTGTGCGTCCCTATGAATCTTTAAGTAACTGTATAGTTTGTCAGTCATTGAGAGAAATTTCGTTATCCGATCAGTAGTTTTAGAGATTGTATTTTACAAACATAAAACGCAGTTAGGTTCCAAAAGATCTTGAGGCTTATTTGTTGTTAGAAAGTGGTTTGATTGGTGATTTGTTATCATATTTCCAAACTACAATTGTTATTTATTTAGGGTTCCGTAATCAAAGGGTAAAAACGGGACCCTATTACTAAGACTTCATGTCCGACTGTCTGTCACTAGGCTGAATCGCATGAACAGTGATAGCTAGACAGTTGAAATTTTCACAGATGATGTATTTATGTTGCCGCTTTAATAAAAAATACTGAAAACAAAATATGCTAAATATTTAAGTGGGGCTCACATACAACAGACATGATTTTTTATTGCCGTTTTTTTGCGATAATGGTACGAAACCCTTCGTGCGCGTGTCTGACTCGCACTTGGCCGGTTTTTTTGTGTTAATCACTTGTGATTAGTAGAAAAAATAATTGTTTGATAAAGATACTTCTTGTAAGTTTAACATGGTAGATACTTATTTCTTGGATAATCATATTCAAAGTGGATAGAAATGATCATACACCCAACAATTTAAATAATTCTTTACCCACTGATTATGACGGAATAATTTTAATTTCCAAGTTTTCATCTTAAAATCATGAACGTCGAAAATAATGTTATAATGAATAGATTACTGTAATTATAGGTTTAGTGAATCTGTGTTCAGTGTTAATATGTGGCTGACCCTGAACTATTCGTAATTGACAGGTATGAAATGCCGCCATGTTTTAAAATTATTTAAAATAAAAGTATATGAGTATAATTTTGGCAAGTTTGGGAAAGTTTGATGACGAAATGCTCGCACTTAGAAATATGCACTACTAGCTTCTGCCAGCGGCTTTGCTCGCGTTAATGTCGAAAATTATCCCAAGAGAACATATTGCCGGGATAAAAACAAAATCCTATGTGCTATTCCAGACTGTAATCTATCTCTTTGCCAAATTTCATCCAGATCCGTTCAGTAGTTTTTACGTGAAAGAGTTACAAACTTGCACACTCACAAACTTTCGCCATAAGACGGAACCACACTTACGTGTCGTGGCGTGGCGTGGCGCGAGATCTACCAATCTAACTACTCTGTTTCAGCCTACGTCATAATACAACGAGTTTTGTAGCCAATCAACTGCGTAATAATGCGCTACGCCACGCCACGTCATGTAAGTGTGGTTCCGTCTATAATTTAGTTTGATTTAATGTGAAAAATTGACAAAACACCTTTAAATCAGAAAAAACCTGAATTGTTCGTTTTGTGTGTGGATTTTTTTATGTTTTTAGTTCTATACATACCGAATTTAGTCGTAAAGTAATTTTATCCATGCCTGGACACTGGAACAACGACGATTTGGCGGCAAAATAGTTAAAACTTTTACAATAAATTGAATAGTACTTAATATCAGCACCAATTTTTTTCGCCAAATTCCGATGAGGTCACTAGTTTAACTGTTCAAGGTACCTATAGGTCACTGGGACAGCCATATTCAGCAACTCATTACATTCAAAAGGTGACGTATTAGTAACAGATATTAAATATTCATTAATTAAATTATAATATGTCCGTAAACGTTCGCTTTTTGAACTGGCGCCAACGGACTGACATGGTGAAGCCCCTTGAGTACTGTCCTCGAGAAAGATGGTAGCTGCATGATGATTGATGCATATTGCATAGTTGATGCCTACATTTATGAGTTGTCTCAAAATAAACCTCTCTTCACTCACTCACTATTGTCTGCGATGTTGCCACGATCTCCAGAATCTCTTTTAATTTTTTCCTCTTAGGGTTGCCGAACCTTATAAGCATAAAGTTTAATCAGCCTATAATTTTCCCACTGCTGGGACACAGACTTCCATTCTGTGAGAGGTAATGGGCCATTATGGGTTGGTAGATGTCACAGTTCTAGGACATGTCGGTTTCATCAAGCATTTTTTTCTTAAATTTTGTTAGTCTCGCGCTTGACCACTAACTCACCTGATGGCAAGCGATGAAGTGCCATCGCCTTTTTGAGAACAGTTTTGTAAATTAAATTCCAATAAAATTAAAATTACATACTAGCTAACGGCATCGTATATATTAATGCTCCATACCGTAACGAAATAACGCGTCCGACAAAGTCCAAAAAACCGTAAATAAAAATATTCGGCTAATTTTGTTATTTACGGTTTTCAGAGTTATCGATACATCGATACCGCTCCCTCACTACTGGGGGGGGTAGCTACATTTTCATGTAGGTCGCATAAAAATAACGTAGCCACCCACCCTTGCGCATCTGTTCAAATATTGAGTGCTGTGCACGCTACACGCTGGGAATATCTTGCAGTGTCAGGAACTCAGGGCTGACTGGAAAAAGAAAAAAAAGGTTTCTGGTAAAAAATAAGGGAAGATTACGATACCCTTTTTCGGAGATGGCGAGTCTATAGCCATGGCGTTTTTCAAATTAAAGGTTGATAAGTTTTTGTAAGTGAGGGTAGGCAGAAATTACTGACGGTAGCTTGCTACGGTAGTTCCTCTGTACTTACTCCTATTTTTTTTATTTGTTACGGTTTCAGTTAATTAATGTAACATAATATCACGCCTGTGTTAATCGAAGAGTTAGACTGAGGGGTCAGTTATATTTTTAAGTTTACATAATACGGCTGCCCCATTTGAAAACCTAGTAATGACCTAAAACGAAATAGGTCAGCTGTCTTTGAAAAGTATTTATGGTAGGTAAAAAAAATACTAGTGGTAAAAAACCTAGCAATTCCAGAGACTTGCTACGAGGGAGTAAATAGTGCAGTTAGGTATCGATGCTTAAATATATCT
Source organism: Orthosia gracilis (assembly GCA_947562075.1). Classification (NCBI taxonomy): domain Eukaryota; kingdom Metazoa; phylum Arthropoda; class Insecta; order Lepidoptera; family Noctuidae; genus Orthosia; species Orthosia gracilis. The sequence continues at coordinate 2,531,195 of OX387267.1, read as the reverse complement.
GGTTCTAAGTGAGTTTTCAACGCTGGTGTTTTTGTATTTGTTAGGAATTACTATACTCCATTTGCGATAAAATTCGACGTTTCAATTAGCCTATTATACAGCCCGTTCAACTGATTTGGACTTCTATTGCGTTTATAATACGACAAATGGTAGCTGTAGTATACAGTTGGTTCTGGTATCAGGTTTACGCTTTTTATTTCATCCTTATGTTTACGGGATAGAACTCAAAATTGGTTGAAGGGACTGTAAAAAGATTTGGAAACATGTCTAATGTTATTTCAAATGGAGTTTAAGTTAGCATGATTATGCAATTAAACGATTTTTGTAAAAAGTGTTCCTTACTAGGTTTTGAAATGACCAATGGCCAGCCGAATAGGGGGCGGGGGTATTGCCATCGACCGAACACAAAACCAAACTCTGGAATGCTACTGAAAAATACTTCCTCAAAGCTGTGAAAACTAAATGCATCTTTAATTCTAATGTTTTAGACACGACTGCTACATGAAAAGTATACCTACACTCTATAGTATTGTTCGAGTTGTCGAATAAATGTCTGCAAAATAAATCGATTGACCGAATTCAAACGCGGCTCTACAAAAGATGGCCGATTGCAAAATTCACAGACCGAATTTTGAGTTTGTTTTGCTAAGTACCTCAGTAATTTTTACGAATATGAACCTTATTCTATTGCATTAAATGTTTGTATCCAAATAAGATAAGGTGAGAAAATCTTGCACAGCAAGCGTTTTATAAGAACATGAACACTGATGTCATAGAAATAAAGAGTCTTTTCATATGACACGCTACTCTATGAATCTTGCCCCGAGTTTCATGCTGTATGTTGTCGTGTTTTAACCGACTTTCCAAAAAGGAGGAGGTTCTATGTTTGACTTCTTGTATGTTTTTTTTTGTTTATTTTCACCGATATCTCCGTCAATTGTGGACCGATTTTGAAAATTCTTTTTGACCGTTTTTTGTTTGAAAGAGTATATTTCGAAATTGGTCCCATTTTAATTTGGTGAAGATCTGATGAAGAACTCCTAAGATATACGACAGAACTCTTCAATAAATAACGGCATATCTCTCGGGATTGCTTGTTTTTGGTATTCGTGTAATCTATTCTGGCTTTACAAGTACCTTATTAAAGGCAAGTTGCTTAATAGGTAAGTTGTACCTAAAAGTGAAAAATAAAAAACTTTTTTACAAAAAAATACTACCGACTTCCAACTAAAAACACTACAAAGTTAATAATAAGTTTTTTTTTGCGAAGTCGGTGTCCATAACGAAAAAATATGTTACCTACCAAAGACACGGACTTCGAAAAAGAAAGTTTTTTTTCATTTTGTGGTGTTTTTAGATGGAAGTCGGTAGTATTTTTTTGTAAAAAAGTTTTTTTTTAAGATCACTACTGGACAGGTCCATATTTTTTTGAATTTTCTTTGTATTTCGTCTTCTCCGGCTAATCGGTTCTGAAAAGATTTTCAAGTGTCTTAACATAAAATCTATCTAAAACCGCATATTCCTAACTACGTCGGAACCGTATGCAGTTGGGTACCACTTTTTTAAATGGAGCAACTGCCTATCTGTCCCCCAAAACCTAATAACCACAGTACTTGTTGGCAAGACTGGTATATTTTACAAGCATTTATTTAACTTGCAATGTATGTATGTGTGTTCGAGTCAAATCTTGCAACTGAATTTTAAAGCAGTTATCCTCCAACGATTTAAATGAAATTTTGCATACACGTTTAGTTAGGATGACAATGCATGGTTAGCTAAGTGACGTCATTCTTAATCCAATATGGCTGACGGCCCAAGATGGCGGACAAGTTAAATTTTGTGCACTGCCATGATATGGGTATCAAATGAAAGGGTTTGCTGAGAAGAATACGAAAAATGCTTGTTTTTTAATGAATAATTTTATTTATCTGGCTTCTTACTATCCTTAGCGACTCAAAGATCTATAAATGACAGCCGGGAACATCAGCTTAACATGCTTTCAGAGGCATGAAGTCTCTGTATGTATGTATGGTCACCCATCCAAGGACCGCTACCTGTTGCTTGCTATCGGCTGTTACTATTTATCCACGAGCTATAGTTGGAACAAAAGATTGATTAAAGAATTCCAAGATGTGACATCCGCCAACCCGCTCTGTGCCCGTGTGGTGGATTATGGCCCGTTCTCTCTTCACAGAGAGCAAGCCTCTGTACCAGCAGTGGGAACGTTAAAAGGCTGATGATGATGATGAGCTATAATTTATAACCATAGTGAAAGTTTTTTTTCTCACATGTCAAAACGGTAAAAAAATATTTAATTCAATTAGGCCAGTAAGCGGCATTTTAGAACGTCAAGAATTAAACAGAATATTTACAAGTAATAATTATTGATTCTACCGTCCATTAGGAGCTTTTCCGCTTTTTCCGCAGCTTTTTATGGAGAAGAATGGACAAGAAACTCCACACATACTCTTAAAAAAAAAAATTTTACAATATTTACATACATACATTAATTCATATACGTGAGGACGATACACACAGAATAGCACTACATACGTAAAGCACTACTTAAAGGTAAAACATTAACAGGGCAATTCATTCATTTGATGTATAGGAACATGGTTCTCACATACTTACAAATATTGCAAACATAGGTAAAATACCTAATTCAACAACAATGGAACAGTGTGTGAGTCGATGGTGTTCAATAACTGTGAATAGGTATATAAATTAACCAACTTGATTTTGTCTACACTAAAGATTGTCCTATGGAGCAGGACCAGCATGTTTCCAAGCATTCTTATTATTTCTGGCAAAGTCTTCCATTTTTGGGGTCAAAAGGTTACTTTAAAGGACGTCTCTCGAAAAACAGCAACACCCATCAGAATTCTTATCTCCGTGAAACGCAACGTTTTGCTAATTACTAAGGAGGAAACTTGATTTTCTTTCCTCTACCGATTTCCTGTTCCGGTTAATTTCGTTTCGTATTCGAGACAGTTAATAAGTTCCTTGGGAGAACATCTTTGTTCGTTTCTTTGCGACGTACTGGAAGTGCATTGGAGTCGCAAAATGGAGGGTAGGTATGACCCACATTGATCGGTGCATATTTGCGTTGCTGAAAGATACTAGTTTAGGCCTAATATAAGGGTGCATATTGATGCATCCTTATATTAGGCCGCAGACTCTTGAGTCTTCGTTCTTTCTTTAAATTCTTAGCAACATTCCTGAATTGGAATTTGTGCCCGGATTGGTTAGAACTTCGATCAATAATACGGTTAGAAGCAATAGGTTCGGTTGGCACCAGCTCTGATTATAATCTTTAACATACCTGATGAAATGAGAGTGTACCTCTGCTTACATCTTTGGGATATAGTCGCTTGATGTTGTGTTTTACGAGTCATCGAAAGTGAAATTTTAGAGATCGTTCGGCGCATTCAAATCTTCGAGACAGTCGACCCGCTACCATCTCAGTCGACTGGCAAAATTTTCCATGGTATGATCTCTATGTACGAGTTACGTTAACGTTACGAGAAAACTAATTCCTACCCCTTGCATCGCAACCCTAACCCTTCCCAAGATTGGTTCTTATCATATTTATACAGTATTGTCTTTCCTCTGTTTATTTACCCTCGTTCCAGGGAAAACTGTAAATCTATACATATGTTAAAGGTTCGCCCTTTGCAGTGTTGCTAGAATTGCTGGCAATTGGAAGCGCCCTTCGTGAATATTTTAGATTTGTAGGCTCTGGGAGAAAGTGCGGTTTCCCGTTGCCGAAGATTCGAATTTTTTTTTTGTTTGTAGAGTGGGTAGATGTAGTTTCTACTTGCTTTTTAGGATTTATTTAACAAGATATTTTGGCTTATCGTCTTTTGTTTTCTTTTAAGTGAAGGTCTTAATTAAGACGTAAGAGCCGGTTTCCGAATTGAGTATTTGGAACTGAGGTCATGTTAAACCCTTCTTTAATGCCAAAGTTTAACATATTTTCAAGTTAATGTAGAGTTTGACAAATACTTAACTTTATATTCTTAATTATCAAATCGTGCGCCTGATGAGGCTTCCTTTAGGTAAACATGACGGACTTCCATACCCTTTTTCTCTTTAACGGGATAGACTGTTAAAGATAGTACATTAGTGTTCGTTGTACAAAGGAATCCTTGTGCAAAACTTTATTCTTCTAGACGTAATGGCTCAGCGGTTTAATATGCACATTATCTATCACTCTATCAGTGAATGAATGAATTACAGATTTTTATTATCAACATAATTATGGTGTAACACTTTTCACATTTCCTTAAGGTAAAAATGACGGACTTCCATCCCCTTTTTCTCCTTAACGGAATGGATTGTAAAAAATCGTACAATAGTGTTCGTTGTACAAAGGAACCCTTGTGCAAAACTTTATTCTTCTAGACATAATGGCCCAGCGGTTTGGCTGCGCATTATCCACTCTATCAGTAAATAAATGAATTAAAGATTTTTATTATCTACATAATTATGGTGTAACACTTTCAAATGACGATATTGATTGCCACCTGCATCTTGATTACATTAATTTGCTAAATCGGTTTGGGAAGTGAGGCGATTAGATAAGTTTATTACTTCTTAGTAGAAAGATTGTCAGCACATTTGATTGGCTACAATTGCTTAATCATCAAAACATACGAGTATGATTTAAACGAATCTGTACTTACTGATATTTGAAAGCGCAGATAGCCCTCAGTAGCTGATTTTAAAATGAGAAGCACGTCTAAACGGCCGGTCGTAATATTTTGGAAAAAATATATGTTACATGAGACTATTTTTTTGTAATTTGATCTAAGAAAATTATAACATAACTTTATAAATTAATTACGCTATAATTAATTTATAAAGTTATGTCTAACACGGACAAAAAAACGACAGTTGTACCGAAACCGCTGGTCGTATTTTAATGAAATTGTCACCATCTCAAAGACAATTTAATTTCTACATTTTTATCTAAGGTTTTTTTAAAGTCATAGAATAATAAGGAAAGTACCTACAAAAACTACAAAATTTAGGGTCGCGCGGCTGTGAAACGAGTGCGCGTTTTGTTCCCTCAAGGTCGTTGGCGAAAGTCGTCGTCTTAAAGAGAAGGTGCGAACTTTGAGATTTTGTCTATTTGTGTGGGGGTCATCTGTATCACCTCTTCTGTAATTATTCTTTTACACCTCAAGATTAACTATACCTGAAACGAGAGAGCAAACTATTTTCATATGCAAGTTTTATGAACTAGACTTTTTAGATTGTTAGGACTATAGGTACATCTTTCTGAATACAATCTATCCTTCTCATTATTGTATCAGTGAAAGCAGAGAGAATTTCCTACTCTCTGGTTTTATTGATAACTATTCCATATTGAAGGTTTTATTTGAATGAGATGGTAGTAAAGTTATTCCTACCACAGGGCAACATTCGTTAACAACTGTCATGCAGTAGTCTACATACACCACTATATCAACTATGGAGAAGCGTGTATACTCGAACAGGCTTACAAATCAAATGCTTAGCATAAATATACAATAAAGTGAGCTAGAGCGGAGGTCGGACGTGCTTCTAATACTGCTGATCTGATTTGTGTATAGGTTTAATAATAGTCAAAAATGGCGACTAGTGTACTTTAGGGTTTTGAATGGGTCTAATTTTAAGAGATGCCTTATTATGGTGTCCCTGCTTCTTTGCCATTAAAGCAAAAGCAAGTTGACATCTTTAATATTGGATTCTTACTATTGGTGCTGAGTAAGATTTGCTTTTGAATTGAATAGAGAAGTACACAATTCGGATATATATCTTCATTTTTCTGTAAATTTTGAACTTAGTAGTTTCAATAAACCTTATGTTCAAGGTCTGGAAACGGGCGATGGAGCGCAGGATACTGAAGGTAAAACTGACTGACCGAAACACCACACTGCGCTCCAGAATGCAAATTACCGACGTAGCTCAAGAAGCTGCAGAACTGAAGTGGGACTAGGCAGGCCATATCTGTCGAATGCCGTCAATGTTGTGGGCCCGTATATCGCAAGACAGGAGACCTGATACAGCTAGATGGGGTCGCGGCAGACAGAGACAAAGATGGCGTGACGCCTTGGATGACTTCCTCGAGAATTGGCGAGATGAAGCACAACATCGAGAGAAATGGAAGGTTTGGGGGTGGCTTCTTTGCCCACCAAAAGCTAACTAAAAAAAAGACTATGTTTAGGTTGTCTTAAAATTTTCAAATAAAAAATGTATGAGACTTAAAACAATAACATTAATTCGCTTAATTCTTCCGTAAAAATCTGCAAGCTCTTATCCAAACTAATATTATGGAGAGCTAAAATATTCAGTTTATTTATACTGGAAAATTTTAACGAATTACGAAAATTCTAACTACTGATAGAAGGCTACATATTTGCTAAGTGCCATAGGCTACTTTTGTCCCGTAAAACAGAAGGGCTCCCATGAAATAGGTCAGGGGAGCCAAAAAACTATGCCTAACTCATGTGTACATTCAAATTAAACCCCACATAGATCATCATTGATATAAATAGTAAACAGAATTAGACTTAAATCAATACTAGAACTTTAAAATAGATCGTGTGACGAAACGCGTGCACTAAAAGGTCGCGAGATCTAGATTGACCTTTCACGGTTAAATAGTACTTATATTTGCAAAATGGCATGCTGTCTTTATACTCGGTTTCGTTCGTATTGAAAGAAAAACATGCAGTTGATGAAACATCTCCTTTTTATTGAAATTAATTAAAATGTTAATTTATTATCAGCTGATCATTGACACCCTTGTTCCACTCACTTCTTAATATAGGCCCCCTGTCTTTCCTTCCTGGATTTATATGCACTCATTTATAGTTCATCATATTTCCTTGTGTATCCACTTAAATAATTTCTCCGGTCGGGTAAAATTAGCTATTTGGTCAACACGGTTGGCAGTTGAAGTTTTGATCTATTAAATGTCACTAAAGTAAAGAAAGATGTTTGGGAATTCTTGAGCCTTGATTTGCAATAATAATTTTATTATACTCTTACAAAATCAAAAAGCTACTTGAACCATAAAAAACTCAATACAGCAACTTCACTTTCCGCCTATAACTCAATTTAAATAATGACCACTTGAAAAAATTAAACAAATTAAATTTCGCACTCTAGCAACACGGGACGCGACGTTCAGAAATTGAGCTAATTGCAAAAGGCGGGAAACACGTCGAGAGGATTTCCGAACGTAAAAGCAAAGATGGCGGCGTGATTTTTCCTTTTTAATTATCGTTTTCGGATGGAACGAGTTTAAATTGAAGGGCTCTCGAAGGGAGAATGAAAATGGCGGCAAAGGGACTCTGTTTTTTTTTCTATTTGTTTTATTTCAGTGATTGGGGAACGAAGGAATTTGTTTTTCTGTCTGTCCTTAATTTGAAGCGTTGTGCATTGTTTGTTTTGAGTTCCGTGCATTTGATTAGAGTAATGGCATCAATGGCCGTAGTTTCGTTGACAACTTTTTTAATGCCCAAGGACGAGAATAACATCATCATCATTATTTTAGCCGAAAGACGTCCACTGCTGGACATAGGGCTCCCCCAGGCGTCGCCACATTGACCGATCCCGTGCATCTTGCATCCAGCGCCTTCCCGCAACCTAAACCAGGTCATCGGTCCACCTAGAATATATTCCGAAACATTATGATAAAAGTTGTTTTTGACTTCCAATACATAAAACAATGTACCCACCATGTTATCTTTCATCACCTCCTCCATCATCTTTCATGGGGTACTGTGTTAAATTCTAAAAGATAATACCTTGTAATATATTAAAACTAAATGATTGGCATTTTTAAACTTTTGTTAAAAGCACTCTTTGTAAACAAGCATATTACAAATTAGACGATTATATTCAAGATAAGAATGCTTGGAAACATGCTGGTCCTGCTCCATTGGAGAAACTTTAGTGTAGACAAAAACAAACTGGTTAATTTATATTTTCAAAATTATAATATTGCTTCTTTTTCTCTTTTTGTTGTAAGAAATTGACTGACACACTGTTCCGTTGTTGTTGAATTAGGTAATTTACCTATGTTTGCAATATTTGTAAGTATGTGAGAACCATGTTCCTATTTATCAAACTAATAAATTTACCTGTTAGTGCTTGTTATATTTTATACCTATACGTAGTATATTAGTGTTAATCAGAGCGCATCGTTCTCACTTATATGAAATACAAATGTTGTAAAACACTTTACTTTAAAAGAGTTAGTATGGAGTTTCTTGTCCCTTCTTCTCCATAACAAGCTTCTTTGCCGAATGGACAGTATGATAGAATCAATTATTATTACTTTTAAATTAACATTTTTGACGTTTAAAAGTGCATTGAAATAAAGAATTTTGTGTTTTGCCGCCCTTTGGTAAATGGTAGATAATGCCTAAAACTAATTATTAAGTCCCACTTCGTACCTTTGTTCATGAAATCTAAATAAATAAATATAGCGAGCGTGCCCAAAAGGGGTCAAAGGCTCTAGCTAGACAAATGTCATACGATGTCAGCGATGGCTATGGTCGAAATGCCAAAACATAAAGGGATTCGAATCGAAACCCTTTATGTGAATGTCCAATGCTATCGAAATTTTCGATAGCATTGGACATTGACATAAAAGATTTTTTCAATAAGGGCGGGTAGATGTTGAAATGAAATAAAACAAGCTGCATGTGAGGTATTAACAAATTTCTTTTTTAATTTAAAAGGCCCACTTGTGCCATAAGTGTGGAATATGACATCGTTCAAATGCGCGCCTCGGCTATTTACAGTGGAACGGATCTGAGTGGTCCAATTTTTAATGACTCTTCTGCATAGATCCGGCTGAATTTGAGCGATGGCCTGTGTGTCATTGCATGTTCACCTTTAAGGCATCGGTCGATTCGGTTGTGGTTTATTTGCATAGACCTACGACTTCAAGAAAACTCACAAGAAAAAGTCTACTGGGGTCAAATCGTATGACCTTGGTGGCCAATTCACATCATTCCTGCGTGTGATAACCTTACCCTCAAATCGCTCATGCAGATTTTTTCATTTGAACGTGCTGTTCAATCGTGTAACTTGCCATGGTGATTTGGCATAATTAACTGAATAATAAACAAAAGATTTGATAGATGTCACCAAAAAAAATGGCCGCCGCGGGCCGCCAAAATCTACCCGCGCCAATTAAAAAACCCTTTATATTTTTGTCATTTTTCCGATCGCTATCGACGCGCTTTATATGATAGAATGTCGTTTGTCTAAGGCTTCTGTTCACTCTTGCTTTGAAGACTGCAAGTCAGCCAGTTTTGAAGAGTTTGACTCTTTATGAAACAAGAAAAAATAGTCGGCATAAATTGAACGAAAATCAAATGTAAAGTTGGAGACATTTGGCCGATTCACGGTTGCATACAGAATATATCTAGCGTCTATTTTACCGACGCGGTGTCGTTAGTTGAGCGAATAGTGATGGGAAATGATGTATCGATAGATTTTATAGACTGTTTCGATGATTTTGGGGAGTGGACGATGATTTTGAGTGTAATGTTGATAGGATTGGATATATTTGATGTTCTAAGGATTAATGAGGGTATTTCGCCAAATAAAATGCGAAAAGGAAAGTACACAAATAGGGAGAATATTCGTTACATACGGGCAATCTTCTTTTTTGCAATGTGCTAATGTATGTATTTAAGTTGCCTGAAAAAACCTTTTAATAATTAAATAGCTTATCTTTAATCGGATTTGCATAGAACAAAAGCCATATGTCAAACCTTTACAAAACTAGTAAATTATTTATCCGTTCTTATCATAATTTGATGCAAACCATCATAATTAGCACAAACACCAACAAATACCTGAGTACCCGCATATCATAAAAATAACACCTCAAACATTCCTCGCGATAAGTTTCAACAGAACTCTCATATTTAACAAAATTTTGCACAATTTTCCTGCTTTCTGCTACCTATCTGTGGCAACAGGAAAGGTACAGAATTAGGGTACCGACATAAACAAAGGACGGAAGATGTTATTAACAAAGATAGTGGGTAGGTTTACTAAACAGCGAGTTTGTAAAAGGTTCACTATAGAAAAATAACAATAGTAAATTATATTGCAGATGACCATCGGCCGTGGTAAGTGAAGTGAAATAAAAAAAAAGATATTTCACGAAAGATTTCATAAATAAAATATACACTTAGCAATCACTACAGAATCAAAGAAGTGTCGCAGGCCTTTTATAAGGTAAACTAAATGGGCGTTCCTAGGACTAATGGTCTGATGGATATCACCAACACACAGTGGTAACTAATGCTTGTTCCGTCTCTGCATGAGAATAAGGTCTAACTCTGAAAAAAGTACTGGCTGAATAAGGATTAAAGGTCGTGAATGTATCGCTATTTGCTGAGCAAGAGAAACACGATAGTCTGTGTCTTAAAATAAAATTATCCTAGTAAGATAATTTGATGGAAAAATTACTACAAAATACAAGAAAAAAAATGTCATTGTATCTTTCTGCATTTCTGCGACTCAATTCCTTAGACTGGCGTCTGCCGATCTGTGTTGTTTACATCGAATTTTTTTGCGAGTGGGTGTTCTGTACTTCATTTCCACTGTGTCTCTACCCTAAACAAATATTGACTAAAGAGTGTCCAGTAGTTTTGTTGGCTACGAATGTTTGTAGTGTTGATTTTGGGTGTCATTGTTAACAAAGAGGGCGAATCTTGGGCTTTACAATACATACAAAGAAACAGTGTTTTTGCTTAGGACAGCAGAATAAAATAAACTTGGAATTTGGGGGTAAACGGTAAAGGTCCTAATTTTAAAGTTGGAACTACCCGGTAGTTCTGAAAAACTTTAAAATTGGGAGCTGATAGTCTATCCAGATTATGTTATATGCCTACTTAATAATAATAATTTATTGGTGCTGTAGTTTTTAGTGCAAGAAAGAATTGAAGCTATACATAACTGATAGCGCTATCCCGTTTTTGCATCGGAATCATGATTGAATCCTCTTCATTATACAAACCCAGGCTTCGTTTTGTAGTCAAAGATGCGATGCCAATCAGGATCGTGTGTTGCAATGTATTCTTGCCACGTAATCTCATCAAAAATAATGACAAATTAGACCGACTCAAGTCAACCGACGAAGTCAACCTTTCACGCCCATTGCAATCCGATGAGATGTGTTGCTGTTGACCATCGTATAAATTAGACCATGCAGAATCAAGTTCCGTCTGTCAATGTTCTTCTTCGTGTGATTTTAATAGAGTTTAAGGCTTTTCTTGCGAGAATTAATAACTGAGCATAAGTTGGTCGCCATTAACAATTTTCATCACGTTAATGCAAACATCGATAATATTCCTCATCAAAAATTAATAAAAACTCCTTTGTTGTCTAAAACTATCGACATTTTGGCAACACTGCTGCCAAAGCTCCGCAGATAAGTCTGTCGCCATTACGATGCGACCTCCGTAGCTCGCTTACACACAGGGCACGTTCGTATACGTTGAAAACTTTGTATTTATTGATATACGATTTGTCATGTCAGAGTGTAGTAATCAGCAGTAGTTTTACAACCTAATTTAAAAATTAAACAAAAAATAAATTATTTCGGCGCCAAAAACTATCGACACATTGGCAACACTGGCACAAAAGCGCGGCAAATAAGTCCGCCATTACGATGCGTCTTCCGTAGCTCGCTCGCACACAGAGCACGTACGTATACGTTGAAAACTTGCTATTTATTGATATACGATTTGTATTTGTTGAGGGTAGATCTGGTCTGGGTATGATGTAGTATGTGTCTGCCTGTCTAGTTAAAAAGTAGACAATTTTTTCAGTAAAAATTTTCTATAATTGCGAAGTAATATTGTCAGTTGTCATCTCTGTGACTAAAATACAATCGCCTAAGTCGCGTTGGACTACGTAAGTGTGCGTGCATAAACATTTATCCCATATGTTTAAGCATGCACACTTGTGGAGTATTGATTTTATTTACAGCAAAAATAAGTTTGTATATTTCAAAGTTTCCTTTTCTAGTGAACTTGCTCCACTCGACACTCGAATCGACACAGTCATCATGACAACGGGAAAACCCCTCGATATACCTAAGTGTGGAGTGGAGGAAATAACTTAGAATATAGGGGTTAGTTACAACTTCCTCCTCTCTATGAGAGGGAGTGGGCCATAATCCACCACGCGGGTTAATGGAAGTCTTCGACTTTTTGGTTTAGGACATGCCGGTTACCTCACGATGTTTTCCTTCACCGTTTTTAGAACAATGTTGATGAAAAGAAATTAAAACCGGCAAGCAGCTAGTTGGGCTTACCCACCAAGGGTTCGGTTTTGCATTATTTTTGATTTTTATTTAGACAATCTCGTGTTATTATGAGCCTGCTATGTCCCACTGTAGGGCAAAGGCGTCCCTTCCGTCTTTCCATTTTTTCCTGGCTACATCTGGCCAATCCTTCAGATAGATTCGTCACGCCATCTCTTTCTGGGCCCGCCGCGTGACCGATTCCTGTTATTCGGAATCCAGTCAGTGGTCACTTTTGCCCAATTCGGTTGCGACACGTGGCAGATGTGACCTGCCCAATTCCACTTTAGTTTGGCGACTGTTTTGCCTACGTCTGCATTAAATATTTATATAACATATGCCGATGCAAGACAACCAAGAAATGCTATTTATCGTGTGTTTTGATTTAAAATGTATCGGATTAGGAAGGGACTATGCTTGCCGGCAAAATATCAATCGCATATAAGTAACTTAAATTTCCCAATTCCCAATGGTCAATTCCCTTATTGCATGGCTTTGAACCCAAATTCTATGTAATTATGTTTGCAGGTGTCTATAACCGAGCGGAATCCTCCCCCTATCAAATTACAATCTCTCCAACCCTATAGATAGACCTACAGGGTGTAGGCATAGAGCACGGAACGTCTAGAGAGACCATTGTCAATAATCATGGCCGCGAATCTGCGCTGATCACAACAATTCAGACCGTAAATTTCTACAAGGTGTTACAGTAAGTTCAGTCGATTTTTCAAGTTATGTTGTGCAACATAAATAGGGCAGTTGATATTTTTTTTCGTGATTTGTGGGCTTCTTTCATAGGAAAAATCTTACCTAATAATATATGAAAGTGAAAATTAGGATGGATGTACGTTTGTTACTCAATCACACCAAAACGGCAGAACGGATCTGGATGAAATTTGACACAGATATAGATTATAGTCTGATATAGCACATTTTCATCCCGGTATAATATTCCCTTGGGATGATAAAAAACTTTTCACGCGGGCGAAGCCGCTGGCAGATGCATAGACATAATTATGAGTAGAATGACACCTGTTCAGGTTTTGCGTTTAGTATGCTACTAGTTGTATAAGTAACGTAGTATGTTGTTTCTCGCCGCCCCGTGGCCTATCCCATATAGGGTTACCATATCGAAAATTTAAAAGTCCTGACAAAAGCCGGTCTCTTGAAAAAAGTCCGGACATTCTAGACACGAAAAAAAAAATCTGAATACTAAAAGCTGACTACAAAAAAAAAAACGCGTTTTGAAAAGTATGAAAGAAGAAAATATTCTTAAAGGGTAGCCGTGGGTAGTATGAAAATAAAAAGAAAATTTTGTCCAAGCAAAAAATCCGGACGAATTAGAAGGCCGGACCATTAATTTTTTTCGGGACAAAAGTACCTTATATTACTGGGCCATGGTGTATCTTTGTACCAGTGAAAGAATTTATGACATCGGTTCAGTAACTACTGCCAGAGATGAGCTGTTATGTTACAAACGACATGCATTATGCAGACTTAAAATTTTACCTTTTATAATATTAAATTTAGATTAACACAAACATATTACATCTATAGTATTAGAACAGATCGGTGACACCATATTTATAGTTTATATTATTCCTTTGGGTGACATTTACTGACACGCTTAGTTTTTATAGAAAGTTTTGACAATGCCATTTCTAGCAGCGGCCGGCGAAGCGTCTCTATGGTCTATGGCTGTGGGGTAGTTACAATTTTGTGCATTCTCACTTCCGTATCCTCCAAAAGACAGTTCCTTTTGTGAAAGGGGGTCAAACTATTGTCTGAGCGGAACCCAATTGTAACTTGATTATAAGTTTGGTATCTAATAGAAAACATCTCAGTCAAATCTTTAGCTTTTGTTGTCCGTTGTCATCATTTTCCTAGCTTTTTCTCGACTATGTTTGGAGTCAGCTTCCAATTTAACAAGATGCAGCAGCATATCAATATTAGGCTCGACGCAAATGGGCCACCGACCATACACTGGTGGCTGTCGCACGCTACCGCCACATTTGTAACAGTGGCAGAAGTGCGTGACAGCCACCGGTGTTCGGAAGCCGCCATTTTTCTATTGCTGTATAGATCAGAAGTATATATAAACAGCGGGACGTAATTGGATAGCCAGTATGAAAGTATCGATATCAATTGAGGCGTCGTCGTGTTCCATGGTGACGCGTGCGATGTATGGGATGCCTAAAGCTTAACTGCGTGGGTGTGGAGCAGCGCAACAGTGGCGGATGTCGGTGACTACTGTGGCCCGCAGCGACCATAATTGGCGAGTTGTGAACACTGTTGTGCGTCTATTAAAAATATATGGAAAAGTTGTTAAGTCGCTGTCGCTGGCCACCGGTGGCAGTGGTCGGTGGCTCGTTTGCGCCTAGCCTTATACTCGTACATCAAAGCTACTGCCTATGAATAGAATAGAAGGATTGGAAAACGTTTATTCGACACACGAATAACCGGATGAAACACAACGTAAAGAACATAATATTGTTAAAAATAATACAGCAAAATTGCGCTGAGCATGCCCATACCGAAAGTGTTACAAACTCGGCATTTGCTGGGGTCGGATAACCCCATACCCTTTGACATTACTTGTATCAAATTTTCTGGGTTCTTCTGACTGACCGTAACGACTCTCAAAGACCTTCAATTAACAGCCGGGACCAACAGCATAACGTGCTTTCCGAGGCTCGGAGGCCTGAGATCGTCACCCATCCACGGACCAACCTCGTCAAGCGTAGTTCAACCTTCGATCGATCCTAGCAGTTGTTACCTATTACTTAGCCACGATCCTCACAAAGAGATAGAAAGACATACTCTAACATAGTACAGATAAAAAAACCGGCCAGGTGCGAATCGGACTCGCGCACCGAGGGTTCTGTATACAACTTTGCAAAATACTGTAGTTCATAAACAGTTAAAGCACCGAACAATTGCTTTAACATAAACAACATTTTTTACTTAGCCAAGTACATTTTTAAATTTGGGCGACTATTACTTGTTAACTTGTACAACCTACTTAGCTGTGATAGTTTTCCTTTTAATTTTGTTGTATATACTATTACCGTGATTTTTTCCAAAAACAAAAAAACATTTAGCTGACGGGAGAACACTTGCTTGACTAAAGACGGAACCACACTTACGTGGCGTGTCGTGGCGCCTTCAGACGCAGTTGATTAGCTACAAAACTCGTTGCGTTATGACGTAGGCTGGAACAGAGTCGTTTGATTGGCGGATCCCGCGCCACGCCACGCCACGACACGTAAGTGTGGTTCCGACTTAACAGAAATTTGTCATTTAAAGCTTAATTTCACGCAAACAGATCACTGAATGAAAAAATGGTTTTCATAGAAATGTAATATTTTTGAATGGTCTATCCAACGATATTCCACACCATGGGATAGACAGGACAAAAAACATCCCCTCGTAACCTACGTGTACAGTAGTAGTGTAGTTTGGTACAGGAGGTACATTACATTTTTTTTCTTGATTTTATTTTACTTTGTCGGCGTGGTTAATAAGTATATCCATGCCAAATTATAGCTTTCTAGTACTAAGAGTCTTTGAACTAAGCTGCGGACGGACGGACATGGCGAAACTAAAAAGGTTCCTAGTTGACTACGGATCCCTAAAAACCTTTCGCTAGTGCAGAATCAGCTCTCACAAACACGGAACGAAATAAGTAAAACATTTTTCTTTTCCATTTTCCTTATTTTAGGCAAATCGGCTGGGATTAATTATCTCCCGTCTATATCTTGTGAGGGGAGGAAAATCCGATGCAAAGTTTCTATTTAGAGACGTGTATAAAAAAGGATGTTCGCGTCTTGTACTGAAAGCTGTTTGCTGAAATAATATGAAATAAATAGCTTTTTGTGCTCGTGGTTGATCAAACTCAAAGCAATTATTTCAATGAAACCATTAAAGGCACTTTTGAACTGCCAAGGTCGTTATGTCAAAAAGATGAAGCTTCAAAATCATAGAAGCAGTTATAGATACCTATATCAGAAAGTACCAAAAAAAACTTTTTTATTTTAATCATATTCTTTTTTTTTTTTTGCGAATCGCATAGGACCGATCAGTGTGGCGACGCTTGTGCGACGCTTGAGGCCTATGTCCAGCAGTGGACGTCTTTCGGCTGAAATGATGATGATGTTTTTTTTTTAGCCCTAATAACCCTATCTATAACCCTGTTTCGTTTGATCCACGATTTTTTACCCACCCCTTATATACTTTATATAGATACGTTTTACCGACCTCTGCGCGGCAATACAAACACAAGCTGACTAGCTTGAGTGAACTCAGTCCGTCCTGCGTCTGGCCGTGACACGAACGTACGTTTCAACAGTGTGTTTATCTCTTTCTGAAAATTATTCTATATAGGACCCCTATTTATATCTCTGTGATCTTTTAACCTACTCAGTGATAGAAATAAAGTTCCAAGTTCCATAGGTCCTATGTAGGTAGCTGAAGTAAAATATCGCCATGTTTTTATTTCTTTGTAATGAGTATGACGTCTCTCTATTGTTAAAATCTCATTGGCTACTTGCACACTTATGACGACGATGTAATTATGTGATATTTTTTAATTTATTTTAAGAAATCGATACTGTTTCATGAACCGGATCGACCCTCCATGGATTTAAACGATCAAAATGTAACGGTTTATACCATATTTGCAAATGAGTCGATTACAAAAAATCTTTCACTGCCAGAAAGGAATAACTTTTTATCCCTGTTGCTGCGCCACGGGCACGGGAGCGAATCCACATTTAGGGTCGCTTATAATATTATAATTTCTATTCTCCAAAACGGCTATCTTAAACAGTATTTATCTCTCACCCCATTACATATTAAAAACCTACCCTACCCACTATTACTTCACCGAAACAGTAAAGAAAATATAAGTGGTATTTTATATCAATCTAACTGGCAACACTTGTGACGAATGTGTTGCCCGGTTTTAATATCTCTTTTTATTGCCAGCCAGCGTTCGTAAGGTTGTCTGTTATACTTTCTTACTGTTTATTGTTTATGCTCTTGTTTTCTGTTTGTTTATTTTATTTATTGGTTTGCTTTTTGAAGATAGAACTTTATGTTCGTTGTTTTGTTAGATAGGAGTGTTTTTAGTAAGTTTGGAAGTTTGTAAAGTTAGATATCTAGATAAATTAGGGTTTTAGATAAATAAGCAAACTTTTGGAAAGTCTTTCGAGATTGTCTTGTTGGTCTAGTATCGCAAATGCGACGGGTTTTTATAATTTAGTTACTCTCCTACTTGGGCCCTGAGTTGAGGCAGTGTTTTTCATCTTCGGCTTCGCCTCGTGTGATAAATCCACGCTCGTGTTTTAATAACCCCTATTATATGACCATTGCATAAACTACTATTATTTTTCACTTTTTAGTAGTACATAATGGACAAGTTCTATAGCAAGGTACCTGTAATGCCCACAGCGATGCCAGAATAGAAGACCCGAATAACATGTAACTTGAACATAACCGGTGGAATGAGAGTGTACCAGGGTGAACTGAACACATCTACGTTCCCGTTTAGAACATACTGGCGTTATGGTTTTTATGAAATAGTGTAAACAATAAATGCGATTGCAGCAATCCCGAGATTTGCCGTCATTTATTGAAGAGTTCTGTTGTATATCTCCGAAGTTCTTCATCAGATCTTTACCAAATTTAAATGGTACCATTTCGGAATAAACTTCTATCGAACAAAAAAGAATTTTGCAAATCCGTTTATATATGACGGAGTTATGCCAGTGGACAGGCTCAGTCCCGCTTTTGAAACTGCTTTCCTGAACGCGGTTCTTCCAGATGAATTTAAAATGGTCGGATGCGAGGAATAAATGCTCCAGGAAACTTTAAAAGTTAAATCTTCACAGAAATATCATAAATAAGTAATTCTTATAAATAATTATTCTATTATTGTATTATAAGACTCACTCCCCAGACTATTGTTTGAAACACCCTTTTTTCTAATGACATAGATGCTTATCGAAAATCCTTCTTTAACTCCGTGTTTTCCTTCTTTCCAGATGAGGCAGCCAAGCTGGTGATATTGGCGGGATGCAGGGCGGCGGGGCGCCCGCCGCGGACGCCGACCAGGCGCAGTTCGAGGCTGACAAGCGAGCCGTGTACAAGTACGTAACCAGTAGCGTATTTACCTTTAGGCCAAGAGGGCTATGGCCCGGGGTAGCTGGTTGCGAGCTCTACCAGCTTGCCGTAGTGCTAAGCTCTATGTGATATGCTCTTCTACCCTATCGCCCGTAATGGTGTCGTACTATAACGTTTCGTCGCAACCAAGATTCTTTTACGATAAAAACTTTTTTACAAAAAAATACTACCGACTTCCAAATAAGAAAGCTACAAAGTGATAAATAACTTTATTTTTGGAAGTCGGTATCCTTAATGCAGTAAAATGGTACCTACGAAAGACACCGACTCGAAGTCGGTAGTATTTTTTTGTAAAAATGTTTTTATTTTTCACTTTTTCGTTGTACCTATCTAATAGGCAAGTTGTTTAAGTTACCTTTACGCCAGAATAGATAACCCGAATATCATGAAACTTGAACATAACCGGTGAAATGAGAGATCTGCTTACCCCTTAAGGGCGTACTAGCGTGATGTTGTGTTGATGGTATAAACAATAAACAGACATACGATTGCAGCAATCCCGAGAGATTTGCCGTTATTTTTTTTATTTTTATTGAAGAGTTCTGTCGTATATCTTCGAAGTTCTTCATCAGATCTTCACCAAATTAAAATGGGACCAATTTCTAAACATTTTCTTTCAAACAAAAAATGAATTTTCAAAATCGGTCCACAATTGACGGAGATATCGGTGAACAAACAGAAAAAAAAAACATACATGAAGTCGAACATAGAAACTCCTCCTTTTTGGTAAGTCGGTTAAAAAGGAGTAGTTCTCTTCGTTCTGTATAGCTGGTCGTCTCTCTCTAACAGTGGAACCATGATAGT
The DNA here is from genome assembly GCA_947562075.1 of Orthosia gracilis. NCBI lineage: Eukaryota > Metazoa > Arthropoda > Insecta > Lepidoptera > Noctuidae > Orthosia > Orthosia gracilis. The sequence continues at coordinate 2,511,877 of OX387267.1, read as the reverse complement.
TTTGATACATAAAATGAATGTACGTTGATTACCAGTTTTAGTCAATAGCCGGTTTTAGATCCTCATTCCGCAATCGGGCATGAAACAAATCGTGTGTGAAAGAACTGCCCGCGCTCAACGCATAGCTCTCGCAAAAGTGCGTAATAAAACTAGCTATCTAAGACCTACGATACGGCATTCTTAATAGTGACCATTTTCCAGAAATTGTGGAGAGATATTACATCTACCAACTGTACTACCCCACATACAAAGGTGTCCCCAGAACTGAGAGGTTATCATATTAAAATAGACATTACTAAAATTACTCTTACACGTGAACGTAACAAGCAAAGTTGTACTATAAAGATTTTTATTAATTCACTAGCGACCCGTCCCGGCATCGCCCGTGACAAATTATACCCAAAAATGTTCCTCGTTTCTCACTCTTTCTATTGGTGAAAACCTCATGAAAATCAGTTCAGTAGTTCTTGAGTTCATCGCGTACAAACGCGGTGGGGGACTTTATCAATACATAAAACAAATCTGTAGAAAAGTTGTTTTTGTACATCGAAAATATTTTCAAAGAAAAAATAGCCAGGGCTATTCTTAAAGGATAATCATCAGAACCCATTTCCAGCATTTTAGGATTTTTTGTCTATTTATCTATTTATTTGTGCACGCATCACGTGAAATGTAGGAAACCAATGTAGATAACTTTTATACATTAAAATTGTGCGTAAATTGTAGTATTACTTAGTTTTTGTTTCATCGCAATCGGTTCACGCTATCAAAAGTTAGATGAATTTAAAGTGTTCAAGAAGTAAAATTATCACAACACATTGGTAGGTAGGTAAGCAGGGCAGGCAAGATGGTAAGTAGGTTAGGATAGCCAGTCAGTTAATAGGAGTGAAGCCGTGGGCACAGCTAGTTTTATTATATCTATACTAATATTATAAAGCTGAAGAGTTTGTTTGTTTGAACGCGCTAATCTCAGGAACTACTGGATGAAATTGAAAAATCTTTTTGAGTTGGATAGCCCATTTTTCGAGGAAGGTTATATAACATCTTGCTACGGTCAACAGGAGTGGAGTATAAACAAAAAATGTAACAAAAACGGAATGTAGCAAAAATAAAAAAATCGTTTTTGAGAGCTTCCGTTGCGTGCGCTGCGTAAAATGTTTAAGTCGCGTGAGACAGCTAGTGTAGGGATAATCATATTAAAATGGAAACGCCGGGAGGGGTCGCCCTAGCTAGAATGACATTCACTGATCTTATTGGTGATGTTTTTCAGAAAGGCCGGGTGCTTAGTACTCATAACCGGCGTGCGTGTATGACTAGATGTATGAACGTTAGCGAAGCAAAAGAAGTATGTAAGAATCTTAGCAGGTGGCGTTCTGTAGTTTCTGCCTACCTCCATGGTACAAACGGCGCGAGCTTATGTATGTATGTAATCAAACCAAAAATAATTTTGATAATTACCTCTTTTTCTTTCCAGACACCCCCTCTTCCCATTACTGGCGCTCCTCTTGGAGCGCTGTGAGCAGGCCACGGCAGGGGCGGAGTCCCCAGCGGCCGAGGCTTTCGGCGCAGATCTACAAGCATTCGTGCAACACCAGAGAAGGGACAGGAGGCCCTTCCTTGTCGACGACCCTGAGATAGATGGTCTTATGATTAAGAGTATTCAGGTAGGTTTCATTCTTCATCTTAACTTCAGTCGAAAGACGTCGACTGAATATAGGCCTCCAAGCGTCATGCATCAAATGGTCCTGTGCTGTAAACCTTCATAATCATCGTCATTGAATACGTCCACTGCTGGACATAGGCCTCTCCCAAGCGTCGCCACACTGTTCGGTCCAGTGCGTCCCGCTTCCAACAGCTTCCCGTAGCCTTAAATAGGTCATCGGACTACCTAGAGGGAGGCCTTCCAACGTTGCATCTTCTGGTTCGCGGTCGCCACTTCAGAACTTTTCGGCCCCTTCGACCATTCGATAGAGGGCCTCGTGACTAAGTAATCCGTGGTGAAGATCCTCCCTTTTCAAATAAATCGGAGTATATTAAGAGGAAATTCGGTAGAAGACATCCGACTGAATATTCTAAGTAAAAAGTCATAATTCGGAGTTTGGCTCTCGCCTATTTCGGCCACCAATATTGGACCAATGTAAAATATATTCCATGAAACGAAAAAGATAGATATATACTATGCCCCTGTGTTTTCCTTTTTGATGATAAATTTTCTTAAGAAGCACTAGAGCCTTCAAAAAATGCTCAAAATTGCACTTGTTAACAGTGGTGAAACGCCACGGTGAAAATTCGTTCCCTAGGCCCGTATAATAATAATAATATAATAATAATAATAAAGCTTTATTTATTCGATGCAAATTACAATCAAGAATATTTACAGATATTAATAAAAAAATAATACATAGTTTAAGTAATTTGTACGGACCCCCTTCGGGTAAAAGCCTCCTCCAAGGAATGCCAATGACTTTTGTTGTTGGCAGCGTGTAGCCAGCTTTGAACTGCCATCTCCACTATCTCGTCTGCCCATCTAGCGTAAGGCCTGCCTCTACTTCTAGTTCCTCGTGGGCCAGTCCATTTTACTGCTCTCGCCGTCCATCTATCATCTTTGAGCCTGGCCACGTGGGCCCTAGGCCCGTAGTGCAGTATAATTAGCGCGCAGTGCGTTTCTTTTGCAATATCTGCACTCTTGCGAAGTTCGCGGCTAGTGTAAGAAATTCGTTGCTTAATAATAACTGCCTCACCGATCGATCTCCAAAGTTAAGCAACGCTTGCCGAGGTCGTTCCGTGGATGTGACCATCTTTACATAGCGAGTTTCCTCCGTGCCTCGGCAAGCACTTTTAGCCCTTGGTCCACAGTTGTGACGGGTAGTCAGAAGCCTGATCTGACACCGGTCTAGCCAAAGGGTATCTTGTTACCCAGTTACTGGGTTTTGGAGGTCAGATAGGCAGTCGCACCATGTAAGACACTAGTACTCAGCTGAATCCGGTTAGACTGCAAGCCGACCCCAATTTAGTGTCAATAAGACTGGGTAGATAGCATCACTTCACACTAATATTTATAAAATAGTGGGCCACAATAGTGACTAGGACGGTTTAGTGGATAAAGGCGAAAGTTTGTGAGTATGTGTGTGTGTTTGTATGTTTTTTACTTCTTCACGGTCAAACGGCTGGACGGATCTGGATGAAATTTGGCTCAGAGATAATTTATAGTCTGGAATAGCACATGGAATACTTTTTATCCCGGGAATATGTTCCCTTGGGATACCGGAAACCGCTGGCAGTAGCTAGTAATTTAATAATTCTTACTTTCACATTTCCAGGTGCTGAGAATCCACCTGCTAGAACTAGAGAAGGTGCAGGAGCTGTGTCGAGACTTCTGTGGACGGTACATCGCGTGCCTCAAGACCAAGATGCAGAGCGAAAACCTGCTCAGGACTGATTATTCTTCAGGTCAGTTGATCTAATAAACCTATATTTTCCCACAATGGGCTTCATCAGAAAGCTTACAGTCACCCAAAGGGCAATGGAGAGAGCTATGCTCGGAATTTCCTAGCGTGATCGAATCAGAAATGAAGATATCTGTAAGAGAACCAAGGATTCTTCTCTACTCTCGAAGTTGTGGACGACTATGTCTAGACAGACAATCCAGTTGAGTAGGTCCAACTTCGAGAAAGAGGTCAACCGTCGAATCCGACTCGGCTGGGCAGCGTTCGGGAAGTTGCGCGGTATTTTCTCGTCCAACTTACCACAGTGTCTCAAGACGAAAGTCTATGACCAGTGTGTGTTGCCAGTGATGACATAAGGCGTGGCGTGGTGGTAAGGAAGTGAGACGTGGTCGCCTACAATGGGCCTCATCAGAAAGCTTACAGTCACCCAAAGGGCAATGGAGAGGGCTATGCTCGGAGTTTCCTTGTGTGATAGAATCAGAAATGTAGAGGTAGAGAACTCGCAGAACGGATGGCCGATGGAGCAGAAAGTTTCTGGCGTTGCGACCGCGAACCGCAAAACGTTACGTTGGAAGGCCTCTCACCAGGTGGACCCGACCTGGTGAAGGTTGTGGGGATCCGCTGGTTGCGAGACGCACGGGATCGGTGAATGTGGCGATGCTTGGGGGAGGCGTATGCCCAGCAGGGGACGTCTTTCGGCTGATAATATGATTATGATGATGAACCAGGGATACCGACATATCCTGAACCGGCATGCTAAACCGCATTGAGCAAGCGTAGTGATCAACGCTCGTCCTTCCCTGTATGAGAAGAGGTCTTTGCCCTTTTTTTTTTAGAGCTTAAAATAAGTGATTAAAAAACAACAAAGGAATAATTCCAGGGGCTCTAAAAAAAGGCTCATTCCATTGGCGCGAGCGATTTTAGAAAAGTT